>OX439415.1:2757859-5257859 GCA_949319885.1 Mecyna flavalis
TGGGCATTCTAATGAAGGAAACAAAAATTTAATAAATAAATTCAGCAGTTAAAAACGACAAAATACCAAATAATTATCATGATATTGACACAGAAATAAGTGCAACTATTCAGCAATTAAAATTTAAGATATTACAGTAGGCCACTGCCTAAAATTTTTCTAAGTATTAATAAATGATTTAAAAGTGTTTTGCATAGTACGTTTTAATTCAAATCAACTACACCGAGCCAGTTGTATATCACAACAATCCCACATCATATCGGGATTTTTTGCACAATGTCTCGGGTTACTATAATGGAAATAATTTAATCTACGAAGTGAAAAAATAATTCTTCCCTCACAACTACTTAAAACACCAACGAAAAAATAATATTTTTTGGAACTGGTTACATAAGCTTAGTTACCAATATGGACGAAAGGCCGCTAAGTTATGACACAGTTAAGATACTTTACGCTATTTATTTGTTAGCGGCTTGTATAACGGCTCAACGATTTTCGGCTTATCCTACTACAAAACGCTAACTTTTCTTTTTCATAAATTACGATCTTATTATAATAAAAACATTGTTTAAAATACTCTAAATTGGTAATGAAGTCGATTTTAAATGTAATTATTAATTTTATTTTATGTAGTATACATTTAATTTATTATTTTGTAGCCTGTAATATTCCCGAATATATTCCGCTAACTTAGGATTGGCGGAGTGTATCCCGATCTAAAATTAGAGCTTTCTGCGTTACATCCCGCTAAGTGAGGCTAATTAAAAAACCCATAAGTTTTTTTAAATGTTACTATGCGGATCTTAAGCATCAGTAAATTAGTTACTCACACAAAAAATATCAAGAAAATAACTACAAAAATAAAGATTTTATCAACTTTTTTCTTTCAAGAGCTCCTCCTGTAAACCTGCACTTTTGAAGTTAGCGTAGTGTTCATTGGAGGTATCGATCTGTGGCAGCACTAAGTTATCTTCAACGTAAACAAAACAGATTGCGAATGACGAATCATCATAACAAACGCAATATCATTTGCATTCGACCGCTGAGCCTCAGCTGATTGACAACTGAAAAGCGAGGCGCGGTGGAATATATGAGACATGGGTGATAATAATTGATGAAGGCACGTGTACCATAACTCACGAAGATTACACACATTGTCTTTTCATAGTGTTACTTAGCTAAGACGATGTAGGTGACTAAAGTACTCAACCACCGGGGTGATAAAAATCCACACAAAAATACATCTGTTAATTTTTTGGACGTAGCGGGCAGAACGCCACTGGCAAAGAGTATAAAACATGACATGCTACTCGAGAAAACGAACCACAGATAAAAAAAATTAACAACATTTCGCAATTATATTTATTATCAAAAAGCTGGAGATTGAAGACTCAATTAACGAGACCATAAAGATATAAATGAAAAAAAACTTATATACCTACCAGTAACTCAAGACCGTTTTACAAGCGCTAAAATCTTGGACCCTCCTAGATAAGTAAACGCGAAATAAAATTATAAACAATTTATTCTGCCAATATTTTTATAAAAAGTCCTCTTGCACGTCAATTTAAGTAAGACAGATAACTAAAGCTTTTCCCTAACGGCTTGATAGTAGTACTACGCTTATACATAATTATGATAATAACATCAAAACGTTGCAATATCATTTGCATTCGCAGACCGGTGAGGCACCAGCTGATTGACAACTGAAAGAGATAACATGGGTGCTAATTGATCAAGGTACGTTTACCATAACTCACAAAGATGGCTCGTAACTTAAGTACACATAGCCTTAACGGTGACTAAACATTAATACATTTTTTTTTTTTTTTTTTGGACAGCGAGGGACGTGGGTTCGAGTCCCGCCTGATACCTGGACAAATTGATTTTTTTCTAATATATTTGTATTAATACATTATTACAAAGATATGCATAATGACATGATTTTATAAAAAAAAATTATATTGCAATGTGTAACAAGACGAGCAGATCGTACACCTGATGGTAAGCGCCACGTCTGCCCTAAGACAGTTCAGTAATTCACAGTGCATTAATGCATTTCAAACGCATAATTGGTATACAGAGTGAGCATGAGTCTAATAGCTGGGTAATTATTTTGAATGCACTACTTACTGCTGTTCGCCAGTTGAATTAATTTCAAATTGTGCATATCTTTAGTTTTATAGTCGACTTATTTTTTGAATGATGACCTATTTTTGTCGCTAACACAGAAGATATTTATAAAGGACCTTCTCTATAATTATAACTACACAATGCGCTATCTTTTTTCCAGCGAAAGAAATTCAGGCTTAATCGCCTGCTTAAGCTTTATAAAAAATCTATTCTTCACACCAATTATCACAACCATTATTAATATTTTAAGACAAATCGACGATAACCGATTTCGCCTTCTCGATCAGTTAATAGCTATATCAAGTGCTTCCTTGCATAGTAAACAGTTTTAGCAGTGAGACAACTTTGCTCTATATAAGAGAGGTAGAGTCTCTCTGCATGTTACCTTAACATTTAACCTTCATCATTGAGGAGTTACCGTCACAATGGGGGTGGCTTAATCATCACGTTTTCCAAAGGCGAATAAGTGATCACAATAACCGGAACTGTTTTCGGAAACAAATATTACCTGACTCGTATTGAACCTAGGATCCCGAGATTAAGGCCAGGTACTTAACCACTAGACTATCGAGGCGTTATAAGAACGCTATACTGCATATGTTCTATATTATATTGTAATAAACTGCAGACACGGGTGTCCAGTTAACACCCACTTATATGCAAATTGTCAATTCCATCTAATACGATTCAAGGTTTTTGCGAAAACCTAAGGTCGTTGCCCGTTCTACGTACTCAAAGGAACATTATGTTTCTAACTTCTACTTTGAGTTTAAGATACTTTTCCGTGGATTCGAATCGCAACCCAGGAAATTTGTCATAAGTAGGTACATTTTTTTGAATACATATAATAGTCGTATAATACTTAGAAAGACCCAGCCCGGTACAAACAGACATGTTTATCCACATAAATGTTTGAACCGTGCGGAGACCGAACCCGCGACCTCCTGATATAAAAGCAGACTGCTCAACCAATACAGCAATTTGGTCAAAATATGGTCACTGCCATTATCAAGGTGATAATAATGGTAATCATTTGACCAATTTGTTAATGGTCGTCAAAGATATAAACGAAAATAAATCTCCAATCAGATACATTCAAGTTCAAAGTCCGCATCAATTTAAGCGCCATGGCAACTTATTGCATTTAGCAAGCGTGCAAAAAAATAACACATTTTAACGGCTATTTCGATCGCAGACTTGAGAGGTGAAAGTAATAAAGCTGTTTGTCTAGAGACTAGAGCATGGCTAGACTTAGAGAGGGCCAGTTCATCCATTCACAGTTACATATTATGTTCATGAAAATATATATTTTTCGGAAAACGAGCTATTTTCTTTTTTAATAAAAAAGAGACAACATCTAAGTTATTTGACATGACTTGTAAACTTTTTTGTCTGTGGTGAAACTGGCCCGTAGTAGGATTTAAGAGTTATTTAATATATTTTTTATATTACTTCAGTTAATAATGATCTAAATTCTAGTAAGAAGCCACCCCAGCTAATTCCATTAAAATACGCTCTAATACATTGGTAGTTCACTTGTTCAAAAAATAAATATAAAGCATAACCAAACCATTAAAAAAAGCAAATAATAACAAAATTAACAAATCTTAAACATTAAAAAAAACATTAAAAAGAATGTTGCATTTATTTTTTTATTTCAGACAAGTATCCAATTACAAAGTATAATTGATGGATCCTCTTAGAAAAAATATGACTGTGGACAGGTTTTATACTGCAGGATATAACGTGAATTAACTGCAGATGTCATTTATTACATGCCTCAGCATTCTTACTGGTTATGGTTATCATCCCGATCGAGTTTCAAGACTGGTATGATAACAGATGAAATTGCAACTGTGTTTATATTATACTGGTCAAGGCAAGAACTTGGATAGATCGCGAACTAGTTCGGTATAGGACTCGTTGTAGTCTTGCGTTTATTTGAATACTATTCGATACAAAAATGTACTAGTACACCTTAATAGTACTATTAGTACGGCTTAAGATGGGACAGCAGTCTATAGGGGATGAGTGATGCGACAGTTTGTGCTTAATACGAAATCCATTATAATTCATATTCACATGCAGGATTGTCATTCTATTTTTTTTTTGCAAAATCGCACATCGCTTTCTCCTTTAGCTATATCGCGGTGTCCTACTCTCAGCCACTGAGCCATTTAGCACTTCGGTGAACTATGTAGACCACACGATGAAACTGTAGCACGCACGATCCGAGGTCGTATAGTGTTTTCACAATTGAGATAAAGCATGTGTCCTAGCAGTGGAAACGTATATAGGCTGATGATGATGAAAGTGTTTTTATTGAGTATGAGCCCATTAGTTTAGTAAACATGGACGCCAACACAGCGCGGCAGCGTTTAGGCGGCGCGTGGCCTTTTGGCCATATAAATATTTTTTTTAGGATATAACAGTTAGTAAAAAACAATGTTATGCTCCAAATAAAGTTATATTAGGTATTATAAAAAGATTAGTATGCCTACAATGATTAAAATATTTTTTTTTTTTCACATGAAAAAATAGTCGCGAACATGTATTTCTGGACAACACTAGAGAATCTTGCGGTCAGGGAGTAAGTTTATGTAACGGTTATGTAAATATTTGAGTTAATTGATGATGAAAGGAAAATGTTAAGTATCTATTTTATGGACAGCCAATACCAGAGCTCTGTAACCAATACTTTGATCTTGATTCTGGTCTAGCGAACTCGACCACAACGCGGTATGGATTGGTGGTTTTAGTGAAAGTTCTCAAGTTCGTAAATACGATTCCCGCTCGGAAATAGTATCTTCCGGGTTTTAAAAATATATAAATTGGAAGTCAATAAATAATAAAATGATGTTATAAGCTTACTTATCTTGAGCATAGAATCAACCGCAGTTAAAAACTGAAATTGATATCAGTAAATGATGTGAATTTGACAAATTAATTGATTTACGTAAATTAATTCTAAAACTGTTTATTTATATAAATGATTGTGATACACATTATATATTTCTGCTAGTAAATGTAGTTAATTGAGATTATAATTAGAAATCTAGCTAAAATTTAACTTTCAAACATTTAACTTTACTGCTTACAACAAGAAGTTAATATCTGGGCGTAATCATTTTAATTAAGTGTCTACTTAACACATAAGCTCTCTACCTACATAAAGGAGAAATCTCGTTCCTTTCTTTATTCGTTTAATTAACCTTTTAGGTATTATAATGTCATTGGTTTCACCCTTGCATTACGTTTTTGTGTTTGTGTTAGTATTAAAACATAGAAAAGTTACCATAATAAAAAAAATCATAGGAAAGATATCTAACTAAACCAGTTAATTGCCACAAGCAAGGCAAGGTACTGACGCAATGGCGTATTTGGTTGTAACCCTACTCTATGCCAGTGGTCTTTGGTTCAAATCCCACCCAAGGCAAACATTTATTTAGTAAACATTTGTGTTCCTGTACTGATCTAATATAGCAAATAAATAAATAGGCCTAGCCTAAAAAAGCTAATCGCAAAAATCTCGTTGATTTGATCAAATGACATCATCTCATCATCATCATCATCAGCCTGTGACAGTCCACTGCTGGACATAGGCCTCTACATATGCTCGCCACGCTGATCGATCCTCGGCCACTCGCATCCAGCTTCTGCCAGCCATCTTGCGCAGATCATCGCTCCACCTGGCCTGAGGGCGTCCTACACTACGTTTACCGAGACGCGGTCTCCACTCTAAAACCCGTTTACCCCAACGGTTATCGGTTCTACGGCTGATATGGCCAGCCCACTGCCACTTCAGCTGGCTAATCCGGCGAGCTATGTCGGTGACTTTGGTTCTCTGCCGAATCACATCATTTCGGATGCGATCCCGCAGAGAGACGCCGAGCATAGCTCTTTCCATAGCCCGCTGAGCGACTTTAAACTTGTGGACTAGCCGTGCCGTAAGTGTCCACGTTTCGGCTCCGTATGTCATGACGGGTAGGACGCACTGATTGAAGACTTTCGTCTTTAGGCATTGTGGAATCGGCGATGAGAAGACTCGACGTAGTTTTCCAAACGCTGCCCAACCCAACTGAATTCTTCTATTTACCTCGTCCTTAAAGTTGTTTCGACCCAACTGCAATGACTGCCCAAGGTACACATATTTTTGAACAACTTCGAGGACGGCGCCGTGAATCGCAATCGGTTCCGGTAGAACATGTTCATTGAACATGACCTTGGTTTTGTCCAAGTTCATCCGTAGGCCGATGCGTAAAGAAGAATCAGCCAGGTCATTCAGCATCTGTTGTAGGTCCTGCAGCGTCTCCGCCATTATGACGATGTCATCTGCAAATCGCAAGTGAGAGATGTATTCGCCATTTATGTTGATGCCACGTCCTTTCCAGTTCAGCGTCTTAAACATATCCTCCATTGCATTTGTGAACAATTTTGGGGAGATGACGTCCCCTTGTCTCACTCCTCGATGCAATGGTATAGAATTTGTCTGCTGATTTTGTACTTGGACGGACATGGTGGCTGCTTCGTACAGACATCTCATCACTTGGATATATCGCCAATCTACTTGGCAACGCTGCAGGGACTCCAGAACAGACCAGATTTCAACCGAGTCAAAGGCCTTCTCATAGTCCACGAATGCTAGACACAGGGGTTGATTATACTCTTCGGTCTTCTGTATAATCTGCCGCACAGTGTGAATGTGGTCTATGGTGCCGTATCCGCTCCGAAACCCAGCCTGTTCCGGTGGTTGAAACTCGTCGAGTCTTCGCGCAAGACGGTTCGTGATCACTCTTGAGAATAGCTTATAGACATCATCTATTAGTGCACAATTCCAGCAATTGCTAGACGACGATAATCTGTGGTTCGATCAGCTGATCAGCGTAGCAACGAATACTGGCTGAATTGACTCAATGCCAAGGCTAGCAATTAGACGACAAAAGAACCCATTAAAAAGTCTATGGAACCTAGGACTTGAATAGCCGGACCCGATGGCGCGGGTTTTAATTAACCTTAGAACATGGCTACGTTTGACCGCCTCCGTGGGCTGTCCCTGTCCCACGGAGGCCGAGGGAGGTGGTTGGTCCTATGCTTTAGTCCCGAGATCCACACACGGTCGCAGGTCTCGCTATGCATTCTCCTCCACAAAAGTGGATAGTACATATTTTATATGAACTTAAGTTAATAAATTCAAGCTTTGATTCATATACATAAAATACTCGTACTAAATACTAGCTATCGTTAAATTTTACGATTTTGATATAGACTTTTTGACTTTCAAATTTTCAATGTCACTTTTTATTAAAGTTTCGGTAAATTGGTAGGTATGGTATGTAGTTTTGGCTACGACTCAAGTTGGGTTATAAATTAGGAATTATCGTGATTTTACTATTGATTTTATTGAATTAATTTGCATATCGAAAAATAATTTTATGTACCTACCTCTACATTTGTCAGCTGCATATTAAACAAAGTAAATTGTTAATATTATTCAGACTATATACCGTGTTTAGCTTAAACGTTTAAAGAGGCACCGTGACCTAAATGTAAATTAGTTCAATTCCCGAAAAAGCCACTTTTTTTTGGTTCATTCCCGTTCGTCCCACCAAGCTTCGTCCCACCAGTTTTTAATTTTTCATCAAGTCGCATTATTACGATGTCATTACAACTAACAACTTTCAATTTGAAATATCAACTTTCAGTGTGGATTTGATCCTTTCCGCTTAACTATGTATAATTAAAACGGAGAATCAAATGACCATCTCACAAAATGATGTCATAATTAAAAATAAAATTTATTAATCTGTGATTTCGTCCAATTTTTTAATTCGTTGGCATTCAGTGTTCATTAAAACATCGTTTGTCAAAGTGACATCATTTAATTTCCGCGTGACATAAAAAATAAATGATTTTCCAAGGACATGTCACAGACGATATCAAATCCATAGATATAGTAAAAATTCACAGATCCATATAAAATAATCATCATTTGAGGCTTCCGGTGACTGGGACCACATTAAACTAGGACCGCGGCCCGGTCCCAGTTTCCGGATTGATTTAATAATATTTTTCTTCCAGTGACTGTGACCACGTTTATTCGAAAAATAGTTGTGAATAGAAATTGTGAAAAGCTTGAATTTATTATCATTTAAACGGTATTAAAATTGTGACTTTTTATTTTATAAAATTTTCTGTTATACTTATCTTGTTCAGTAAAATTAAGTATTAAAAATAAAGCTTAGTGACTTTGTTATTTAATAAATACTTTTTCTTGTCTCTGAAGTTTTCCATAAAAAACACTATACGGTAACTCTACATATTATTTGCTCTATCATGTTAACCGTTCCGAATCATTGTCCGAAACCGTTTTGTTTCCTTAAGTATTCAATTACAAGACTATTATTTACCTAATGAGTAAATGGCAAACGGATTCAGTGGCAACTGGCGTCAGTCGTCGACTGGGCAAAGTTTAACTAGGTAATTAACAAGTATTTCGCTTGTACAGCTCAGTTGATGGGCAAACACGGACGAGGTGCGAACTGAGCGCGCAAATACACCCAAACATGTGCTTACTTGAGCAAACTGTTGGCCTATCGTAAAAACTTTTGAGTAAACGAGCCGATGAGATTATTAAAAATTGCCAATTAAGGAAACTTGTCACACCCGTTGTTTACCAGGTGGTAGGTTCCTGTACTGGACCGTCTAGGTGGGTACCATCGCAGTGCCAGATATTTTCCCGTGAAATAGAAGTGTGTCAAGCACTTCTGTGTTTCGGGGAAAGGGCACTGAAGCTAGTGAAATTACTGACCCAATAACTGTCGTCTCGGTGTAGCAGGTGAACTGTCTAAGGGCAGACATGGCGCTTACCATCAGGTGTACGATCTGCTCGTCTTGTTACACATTGAAATAAAAAAAATAGTCTAGGTTTTGAGCGACTGCCATCTGACCTCCTTAACGGGAGAACCAGACCAGTTGGATCATGGCTACACAGCAACTGTGCATGTGTCAGTCACCGCCTATAGTGCAGACTGCAGGCAAATACTCACATAAAACACCACTCGTGATTTGAACCGTCGAGGTCACACATATTATGAGGTTTTTCAAAACACTCACTCATGTACAATTGGACGTTCATAACAACATGTTATTGTGCTACACAGCCATTTAGCAATTTAGTTGAAGCCATGATCCAATTGGTCTTTGTTTTTTATTGCAATGTGCAGGCCCTGATTAAGAGTTCTGACCGCCCTAGGCTAATTATGAGGACGCGCCCCCTCCAGGTGTGTTACGGACGGGTCTAAAAGTAGGAACTGAGTAGAGTAGTATTATGATAATTTTAACATGGTTCATACTACCTATAAAAGTTTTCAAATCGATCTGCAACCTCACGCATTATAGGACCAAAACCATGACAAGTGACTGCAGGCTACCAAGTAGTAAACCAAATCCATCTCGTGTTTGGCAGCATGACTTGTATTGGCTTAGTTTCTATAGACCCCTTAGGCCGCGTGGTCCGATCGGCTTGTCCGATCGATCGGACCACCATGTTTTTTATTTCCTGTTGGTTCGATTGATCGAACTCTAAAGTTCTCGTGGTCCGATTATCGAATTACTGGGACTATTCATTTCCTTATAGACCGATTGATCGAACAATTAGGTCGTTTTTTTTTTTCCTGTTAAATCGATTGATCGGGCAACGCTATTTGACTTCGTTATTTTTTTAAAATTCATTTTAAGATCGTGAAATAACAGAAGATTGTAAAAACAAAAGAAAGCAAGTAGTAAAAATTTGTTCTTTTATTTAAAATTAATATTATAAAGACAAAAGAAAGTAAAAAGTATTTTTTTAGTCATGTATTTTTTTTAAACAAAGTAATATTATAAAAACATAAGAAAGAAAGTACCTATGTAGTGATGGTTTAAAGGATTTTTTTTGTTTTTTTTTTAATTAAATTAATCCTACTATTAACAATTATAAATGCGTTTGGAAAATTCTTAAAATCATTTTTTTGGGATTTTTTTTATAACAAAGGAAGATCATAAAATCCATATGAAGTTGCAATTTTTTTTATTTGAAAATCGTGTAAGTTTCTTAGTTACGTCTTGTTATTTATTTACGTAACATAAAAAATTGTAATGATTATTCAGAACCAAAATACGGTAGGGCCATTTTCACTACCTTCTGATAAGTGGCAAATAGCCGATCCGTCAGTATTACAAGTTTTTCACAAAAATATCATGTCAAAAATCTGTCAGATAAACTATCTGCTTATCAGGAGGTGGTGAAACCGGCCCATATTGTCGTTCTAATCCAGCGTATCTAATGAAAACAAAGCACAAACTCAACTCTTGGGCCTGGGCGCGTTTCGGGCGTCGTGAAATTTTGTAAACAAGCAAGTCAGTCGCGTTTCGGGCGTTTTCGAAAATTTATAAAAAATGCCTACACCGAATGGTCGCGATTCGGGCGTCCGTAGTAAAAAACATAGTGGTCCGATTGATCGGACAAGCCGGTCGGACCACGCGGCCTAAGGGCTATAGACAACTTAGTTTCCATTGCCATTGAATCGACTTGAGTTTTTTAAATATTTACTCTAGAGAAAACATTTGAAACAGTGAAACATTTTTGCAACTGATTAATAATTTATTTGAAAATTATAGTAATTATTATTAGATTATACCAAAGCCCTTTTCGTGCTTTAATGTTGTAGGGATAATAATTATGTAATAATTATTTCATTAGAACCAAATAAAAGTGAAGGTTGTTAATAAAAATCAACTATTTATAAAAAGTACAAAAATACGAATAATTTATCGTCGATAATCGATGGTTGCCACGATAATCGATTTTTTTGGTTCATTCACTTATCACAGCACTAATGCCACTAATTATATTTTATGAAAAGCTGACAACACAGTAAACGTCAGATTTGGCCATTTAATTTTGAATCGTATAGGGGTAAAATAATTGACGTCGGACGTGTGTGTGTTGCGTCGCTCGGTCGCAAATTGAGCTGAATATACTTTACTCGCTTACACTCAGGCGTATTTCAGTACATTTGTCTCTTTGTCCGTTAAATTAGCCGGTCTCATTGCGCGCGGCAAGCTAAGGAGCTGTTGCTGCGCTGAGGAGTGCCTATTGTAGTGTGCGGTGCGATTTTTGTTGAATTCGCCTTACAGAAACGCGCGTTTACGTGAAGATTGAAGATTATTTTGTATGGGAATTTCAAAATTTAATGTTAAAATCAGTGACTCTCAAGCACACATTTAGTTTTAATGTTTTGTCTAGTTGAAATAAATAGGGAAGCCCTTTTGCAATGATGCTAGATTAGTGCATACGAAGACACGATTTCAGCGCCCCCCTCGATCCTCGCGCCCTAGGCTGCAGCCTAATTAGCCTATGGGTAAATCAGGCCCTGGCAATGTGTAACAAGACGAGCAGTTCGTACACCTGATGCCAAGCGCCACGTCTGCCCTTAGACAGTTCACAGTGCCAAACAGTAACGTTAGTGTCTGGCAACGCCCTGCGCGCCCACTACACCGAGACGACAGTTATTAGGTCTCTTAAACCCAGTAATTTCACTAGCTTCAGTGCCCTTTCCCCGAAACACAGAAGTGCTTGACACACTTCTATTTCACGGGAAAATGTCTGGCACTGCGATGGTACCCACGAAGGCTCAGTACAGGAACCTACCACCTGGGTCTGGTTCCCCTGGTAAGGGTTACTGAGGTCAGATGGCAGTCGCTACAATGTAATAACCGAACTTACCAAATTCAGGACTAACTTGATCGGGACAAAGCCCTCAGAAAAAGAGAGAACAAGAACTTCAATAGAAAGCTGATGTTAGAGAGCTAGTACCATCCACGGAACAGAGTACCATCCACACAAGACCATTATTAAAAAACATTTCAAATCTTTTTTAGCTGCACGTTTCGCACATGACCAGTCAAAACTAGACCTTAGGGAGAAACAAACCCATGACTTTCAAGTTTACAGGGGTCAATACAATTTTGTTTGAAAACTTCCAATTTAGAACCAATTGCAACAACGACCGTCCAAAATAGACAAATAGGAAAGACCGTCCAAAAATAGTAGACGTTTATTTCCACGGCGCCGAAATATATGAACGTTAATGTGTGATTCGCGATGACTTCATTAAAAGCGTTTGTTTACGCTCGGAGTCAATGATTCCATTAAACTGCGTTACGCATGCGAATATAATCTGTGCCGTATGCTCAGAGTTCCGCGTTGTGACGCAAAAACCCAAAAGTTAGACGAATGACAGGGCTACAATTCACAATTACAATTGAGGCCTCTTAAGTCGGGGTACCAGGGGGTGGGCTGGTCAATAGCCACAACGCTGGCCGGCTCATCCCAATCGGGTGTAAAGGGGAACCGGGGGAGATTAGTGGGTAGTGGACGCTTTAGTCTCGAGTCCCACACACGGCGCCGCCGCAGGTCTAGCTAGCCTGCGGTTAGAGCATAAACGCATTCTCCTCCGAAAAAAAGGGCTACAATTCGAATAATTGTCGAAAATAAAAAGTATTGCGAATAGAATATTTATTGCTAGTGTCGTTCAAAAAAATTGTCATACTATTAGGTACCTCGGATAATTAGGTTTTGCTTTTTTGATTTTGTCCGTTGCCCTACAGAGCAGAGACAAATTTGATTTGCTATAAATAAGAAGTTGGCTAGTGAGTAAATAAATCATGCTTATTTTCTTATTATAAAATAGGAACTCTAAATTCTGACCACAAAAATTATATTAAAAAAAGATACCACGATCAGAACATTGAACATAATTACTATTAATAAAAAAAATAATTAAAGAATGCCCAGATTTTTTAAACTAGCGATATTTATTTATTATGTTTGTGCAAATTATCGATCTTATGAACGAGTACCTCCTATATTCCAAATTAAAGATAGGTAAGTTACCTAGAAGTATTACCTACATACAGTACCTACCTACTAAGTAATTAAAAGTTAGTGAACATCAAAGAAAGAGGCATGTTCTATACAAGAGCAAACATTAATAATAATTTAATTTATAACTCGCATAATAATCATTAAACTACGGAACCACATAATAGTGCGTGAAAGCACATGCCCAGTTTTTTATTACAAGAATTTATAGCATTGGAATGACGCCCAATTGCCGGGGTAATCCCATTGATTTTTACAACCGAGCTTTAAATTGCAATAATTGTAAGTTGTTTATACTGAGCAACAGTAAAACACACTTGTCGTAATAAATATGTTAGTTAAGCGCTTGTTCGGGTCTTGTATTAATTGTTGTTGTCTTTGCAATAGCTATTACCTAAGAAGACATGGGGGCCTAGACAAAGTAACATTTTGACAGCGGATTGTATGGATTTGACAGGTGCCTTAGAAAAGTCACGTGGTCAATCGAAATTGAACGTATGGGTTTTGACATTCGCTATCGCAAATTAGAACCTAGTTTAATTTTTGAATCGGACAACCTATGATTGGATTGTCGAACTTTTTTAAAGAAACACGGCATACCTACATTGTTTTAACTCAAAATTAAGTAGGCAGGGCGTGAAGCGGCATCTAAGCAGGCCTTCAGGGTAAGGGTGACTGGCTCAATGGGTACTATGATCTATTGAGCCAGTCAACCTTATATTTGGACATCACTTCCGCTTAGGTACCATCAGGTGGAGTGAGGTCACCCTGACTGTTTCAATATAAAAAAAGCCTAATCTAGTATTACACATAGTTTAGTTTTATCACTAATCTGAGGCGAAATGTATTTACATCAAGGCACAAGATAGATAGAAAGTTCTTCACACAATTTTTCAAAATGTTTCCTTTTTCAGAATACGAGTATGTACCTATATTGTATTTATATTTTTACCAGGAACCATGATCTTAAAATGTGATAGTTTGTGACGGAAAATAATAGCGGACTGCAATTTTAATTAACCTCTGGCTTTAACCCCGTGTATTTTGTATTCATTGGATTCATGAGCAAAATATTCATTTTTCTCTACATTTATTCACAAATCGCAGACGCAGATCTAACGGGCTCATATTCTTACCATTGACCTCAAGCAAACTTGAAGTGGCATTTAACAAAAAATGTGGACAATTAATTTTTTTTTCATATAGAATTAGGCAAATGTTAATGTTCTCGAAAGGTAATATATCTAAAGAACGGACGCTACCAAAGATATTATGACGCTACCAATTGTATTGTAAGAGAGACCGATGCCAAATACCTACTCGACGATAAAATAGAAATTGAGTGATTTTGTAAAAGGGCCAATGAACTCTACGTGAGTAATCCTTGGGCCATATTTGTCATGTGATTCGATATTTATGCTAATTCTTTTTTTTCATGGCTTGAACTACAAACTTTAATTTCCCGCGAGAAATTTCCTTTTTTAAGTAGGTATTTTATTTGCGATTTTTTTATTGCAGTGTGTAACAAGACGAGTAGATCGTACACCTGATGGTAAGCGCCACGTCTGCCCTTAGACAGTTCAGTGCCAAATAGTAACCAATAGTACTGTCTGGCACCGCCCTGCGCCCGCTACCACAGATTAATAAATAGTTACTACCGCTACACCGAGGCGAAAGTTATTAGGTCTCATATACCCAGTAATTTTACTTAACAATAAATGCGTTTTAACAGTAAAAAATACAAAATACATAGAGCTGTTTCTAATTCCTATGCAATGTGTGTGAAATTGGAAGCGTTTCGTTAAAGATTTATTTTCATTTACCTAATGTGCTTACATACCTACACAAGATATCGTTTGCTAATGGACTTTTTAAAAAGCATAAAGTGCTATGACACACATTTTATTTTTAAATGGATTTACGCTTATCAGCCTTAACGTCTTACATTTTAACACAAAAAGACATTATTTATCAACAATTTATTCATTGATAAAGATAAAATTAAATAATCCGATTACGTAATGACCAAACATGCGTAAGCATTAAATGTAGAGCCGATAGTACTTAGTAGTAAATAGTGGCCTATTGAGGGACACCTGACCTGGAAGCACCACTCAATGTTGCTGCCTGCCGTAATAATTTAAGATATTTTTATATAAGCAATGTGAAAAGCATTTCTTTAATCATTTAATCATAAAAGCATGCACATACTGACTTACAGTTTCCCAACGCGCCAGTATGTATGGCTAAAACAGGTACATGTCAAATCAAATAATAAGCAAATAAAATAATCAAATAGTAATTAATTTAATTAATTAAAGATAATTAAAAGTGAAAATTATTCTTTTAGTAATTAAAAGTGAAAATCAAATCAATATAAATTAAACGAGAAAAAATTAAATGCAACAGATAATAATAAAATGTATTGCTTGCACTGAGTGTCAGATCGGGTTTCTCAATTATGGTTCTCGTGGGAAAAGTTTTTGTTTACCCCGTATCAATGCTGTAGCTTAGGCTTCCATGCATGAAGAGTAGAGTATGTACCAGTTATTCCGCAAGGATGAATTAAAATAATACGGTTAATAAGTATTTTAAATAAATGAAATAAATGTTGAAAATATTATTATAAATGCATGTTGTGCCAACATTATTCTTTTAATAAGCTAATTTTACACAGATGGATTAAATTAAAAATGTGTCAATACACACCTGTTATTTTGTGTGTTGAAAAGTCAAAGTAACAGGTTTTTATCAAATTAATATAAAGTGTATCTGTAATGATAAATTTTTTGTGATTTTTTTTATGAAATCAAGTCTCTCGTGGTCACAATTAATAGCCATTCTCGACTAATATCTATCGAGACGAGAATCGAAGCTTCAACTTTACTGCTTGTCAAATAGCGCTTAAAACTCCTCATTGGGATCATTCGCCATGCCAAATATATTGAAATAGAATTATTAATATTCTTGTAAACATGGGTTCTCCATGTCAATTATTGTATCTGTCCGTTTATAAAATTTATGACCCTATCTACGGTCCTTATTGTTTTACCATAATCGTAAGTCAAGTATTAAATGTCACAAGGTTCCGCACCATAATTTTCTAAGCGCTTTGTTCCGATCAATATCAGAGCTATAAATAAATAAAATTGACCATTTGATGTGTAAGCGTAGGTCGATGTGCTGTTGACGCTGTTGACTATTACACATTCTCAATTAAAGAAATAAACATTCAATTATTATTAAGTAGAAGTGTAGCTGAACGGAGGAGCGAGTTAAACTGTCTAGGTTGAATCAGAGAGGAACTTCCGCAAACCCCCTACTAATAGGGGGCACGAAGAGTCCACTTGATGGACTGTCGCCGGATGGCTCGCGGAGCAAGGGCTTTGCCGATACCCGTGGCCGTCCAGTAGGGTGATGAGGGAGTACCGCGGGGCTTAGTGGGTAAACCTAAAACTGGGAGTCCCACACACGGCTCTGTTTCGCCCCCAAGACAGAGTGACAGGTGCGTAACGCATTCCCCGTGTTAAAAAAAAAAGAGAGGAACTAAAAGACGGTGCAGCAGGGGTCCATATGGGCGTAACGGGCAAACGAAGTCGAGTAAGTTCTAGATCGATGGGACGATTTAATGCGTTGATGGTTTAATGATTTAAGTGACGAGCTGAGTAACCCTGGGGTTCAATTCCCAGTTCACAAACGGATTACCAATCCGCATTTGGCCAATGTTTGGCGAACTTAATGCCAAAAGTCATTCTCTACTTGTCATCAGTATTTTTTTTTATAGTTTGAAAACCATACATACTTATATATTTAAATAGGCCTACATTTTGGTTGTGTATTGTTTATCAGTGTAAAGTGGCGAGCGTTGGGAGAGGCCTATGTCCAGCAGTGAACTGCAACAGGCTAATGATGATATGACAGCCGCGGATCCCTAAACCGCCAAGTATCCGCGGTCACGACATTGTCACGAGAGTCGCATTCCGTCGATGACACGTCATCGCACGTCATCATGACGTCACCCTGGCCTTAAGTGTGACTTTGATGTTAAATCCACGCTTTTAACTTTACCCTAGCTTTGTAAAGTAATACGTTCTATTAAAAAAATGTATTCTATAAATGCGACTCTGATTGTTAGACTGTCACGCTCAACCAATTTTCATAGAATTTGGTACCTAAAATGTCCTCTTGATCGAGTTTTCAGCCACGGCGCCCAATTACGATTAACCAAACCTAGGGTATTTACATTGTACCTAATTAACTACATATTACGTGTGCGAGCACAGGTCTGCTCTCTATTCCCTTACTTTTATAACACGTTGGGACAGCAGTCTGACACGACCGAAGAGAGATCAGGTGCCAGACCCAATTGTTTTAAATTACCAGACTCCCAATCTCCGGACCGAAAACAGACTATTTTTGGACAGTAAAATCAATCGCTTTGGTTTGAAACCAAGGCTCCTGACGCGGTCGCCAATTTGTATTGCGATCTAAGCCAATGAAACACGGATGTAATTTAAGACATAAACTAGACCTTAATAAAGGACATATTATTCTACTTTTTCACCCACCATACCCAATGGTTAACAGAAACAGAAGTGTTTTTTTTTCTACTTTGACGTCACAACACGGACCACTGTTTCTTTTTTAGTATGGAGTTACTTTGGGAGTTAGAGAGTGCCATAGACAGAAGCCTGAAGAATATGATATTGTTGCGGGATAACATCTTATAGTAAACGCGGGCGCGTTCTGTGAAAGGGTGGCACTTCCCCGGGCGAGCCGGCCCCAACGATATTTAAATTCGTTGGCCGGCCCATTTAGACTGACAGACATGGTACTGACTGCAGCACAGTCTTTACCACAGTTATATATTTTTTATACTAGGTCAGTTGGCAAACAGGCATGCAGCCCACCTAATGGTAAGCGGCCACTGCGGCCTATTCCATTGAGGGATGCTTCACCTAGAAGCGTCCATCAATGTGCTGCCGACTGTAGACGCTTCTGATCTTAGAGTCTCTGATTTCAAGTGTACTGGCTCCCACATTAATATTAATATTGCCGGAACGCAGCCAGAGCTGTTATGGCGGCAGATTTCACCTGTAGTGTCTAGCCAGTCGGACTCTGAAAAGCCCTACCACCAACCCAAGACCCAAGGTGGGATAATATTATCTGTGACCAGACTTATATAAAATTGTATTATCTAGATGTCATTTTACAGTTATATAAATAAAGCTTGGCGAAACCGCGAGCGGAAGCTAGTTATGTAAAATTTTCATAACAATGGATGCAATACAGGACTATGGGAGAATGACTATAACCGCAAAATTACTGATTCGACTTTGAATCTGACACATGATGTCATTGATGACACATTGTCTGTCACATGATGACAATTGTGTAACGTGGGATGAGTTCTCCTTGCTATAGCCTTCCGATGCGTTGTAAATGATCGATAAATAATGGCTGCATTGATTCCTCATTTATATTGTTGACGTCCATTGCTGTTAAGTGAACTGGCCTCGTGCTTATTATTTCATGTTTTTCTTAGCATGCATTTGTATGGACATGTAAATAACTTAGAACATCTTATAACGGTACTTCTGGTTATTGTAAGGTGTAACTTAGAAGCTATATAAATGTGTCTTCAACTCAATTTCTTTACCGAACGTGTATTCATAGGTTAAACATTACACTAATAAAAATTATCACTAATTATAATTAGTGATAATTATTATCACCTCCCAGAATCACACAAACAAATAAAATATTGTGTTTTTGTTTTCATTACAAAACGTCGTGAATTAGTGACGGACACTCAATACATTAATAATAATTAACAAGTAAGTTTTAATGAGCCTACAGTCTGGCAGTATCTACATTGAGCAACGATTTCTCCTGAAGTGTTCCTCAATGGAATAGGCCGCAGTGGCCGCTTATCATCAGGTGGGCTGCGTGTCTGTCTGCCTGTAGTAAAAAAGTAACGTTATTAAGGTTAGGAATACAATATGATTTATTATCATCATCATCATACGTTCCCACTGCTGGGACACAGGCCTTATCTCAATTGTGAGATAGTGTGGGCCATACTCCACCACGCTGGCCTAGTGCGGGTTGGCGGAGGGGTGCGTAAGGCAAGTGACTAACCTTAATGTCAGATGTTATCAAGCCGCCAAATGGCCTCAAAATATGATTTATATTGCACAATTTTTGCCTTTTTTTTTAAATCAATTTTAGTATTTTTACATCTTTTATCCACATCATCACACATTATATTTCCTGATTTCCAATTGCAATTGCCTGGTACAATTGTAAGTGTATTTCGACCCATACTCGTAGAAATGGCGACATTGACTTTGACCGATTTCTCAACTTGCCCGCGACGCAATAAATTATCCTTTAAACCAGTCGTTTTGTTCCCGAACTGGTTTATTGTCAGCTTTTAGTTCTTTTATGTCTTGACTGGTTTTTAGCATTCCGTCTTAAAAAAGTCAGCATAAATTCTCCAGGCCGAAAGGCGAGTATAGCCAAAGAGGTTTTAATATATTTATTTTCGTACCTTATTATAAGTTGGTATACAAACTTTCCTTTGTTTACACAGTTTATTTCCTTTTTTTGCGAAGGAGAATGCGTCAATGTACCTCTATTAATTCTAGTAAAAGTAATATTTTGATAGCGATAGCGAAATTCGCTAACTTCAATCTGGTCAATCGATATTAGAAGATCGCAAATTGAGCGATAACGAACATCACAATTCACAAGTGTCGCTTGTCTTCGCATTCTGGTGTTGAGCTCTGTAATTGGGGGCGTATGGGGTAAAAGCTCCTTAGATAGGGGACCCTGGGTTTGCTAGTAAGGAGGACAGGGGTCCAATGTACCGCCCAAGCATCCCCGAGAAAGTCGTCAGTATAAAGTGGCCTCACCCTGAAGAACGTCCAGGCGCGTTGAAGCCTACTTACTATTCCTTCCACGCCCCGAGAGTCCATCTGCTCTTGCGTATTCACTTGCGCAATAATAACAATGTATGTACTAAATGTAGTCAACTTTTTCAAAGGCTTCAAACTAAATTTGGTCTATACCACGAAGAGGTCGCGTATTCGATTCTTGCACGTAACAAACTTTTATGTGCATTTAAACATTTCTGTTTGTATTGGTCTGGGAGTATTTGTGTGTAAAGTATTGTACCTAGTGTTTCTATGTGTAATATGTATGTATTTACAAAATAAATAGTATATAGGTAATGTTTATTCGTTCCACTGTCTGCTACAATTTTAAGCTATGCACAACAATATCGGAAAATTTGACCAAAAGGCCTCTTCAAGGCTTGTAACTATTAGTGCAAGATAGCAATTACGTACTGATAGTAATCTAGATTTAAGATATTCTAGGCTTCCTATTAAATTAGTTTAGGTAGATAACCCAGTATATTTAGCACACTTTCACCGCACACATTGTCAATCAGTTGGGATGGATCACCTTGAATTTGGCACAATGATGTACGCGCTAGCATTCATTATCTGCTAGTTTTACAAGCCAAAGTTTACGTAACGATTAGATTTTATCATCATAGAGAAAAATATATAGGAAATTGTTAACCTATTAATGTCCTACTACAGGCACAACAGCCTCCATCTTTGAGCTTAATCACCACGCTTGCCAAATGCGGATTGTGATCACAAACCCGAGCTGTGTCCGAAAAAACCGACACAAAAGCTCGACCCAGGAATTGAACCCAGGACCTCGATGTCCCGGTACATAAACTGCTAAAACCGCTAGATCAACGAGGCTTTCTTAGGATAAAGGTAGGATACTTTTTATTCCGGGACAAGCGGTCGCTTCCACGGTTTCACCCGCGCATAATTTCTTTCATTTCTGACTAAACGGGGCAAAACGCTCGAAGAATGACTGTTCTAAATCAGATATCGAGTTTACTTAATAAATATTCTAATATGCAACTTGTAACTTGTCTCGTTCACCGAATATTAAAAGGATATTTGTTTTCGCATTTCTATTACTATTCTGTTTTGAAGTCACGTCCGCTCTCCTTGAACATCCGACTGCATAATACGAATATGAATAATGCATTATGTTTAACAAGGTCTTATATAAAAAAGTGTTTTGAGATGAACACTAAAACAAGTGAAGCGTACCGATTTGGTGAAATTTTCACTGACCAAATACCTAGAGTTCTCATTTGTATTGTAGAGAAAATATTATACGTTTCGTCCCCTTATTATTTCTGTACATTTTTTGTGTAATTGGTAGACAAGTACGCAGCCCACCTGATGGAAAATGTATAAAAAAGATTATTTAAGTAATGTCTTTGACTCAAGTTTTTTTATTTATTTATTTCCAGAAAATACACTTAATATTACATTTATGCAACCCAAAAACCACGTAGGTTTATTAGGGGAGCATAGCATCTTCATTCTACATATTATAAGTAATATTTTGACTCGTCTGTTAATGTTACACTTGCTCATTAAATTCTTCTTCTTTCATAAATAAATGAAATATAATAATATTATTTATGCTTATTGCCTGTTGTGTGTACAAGCCTTACTTATGTTTGGGCAAGACAGTGAAAAATGTCCATGGATATTGTAATTTAAATATGAATGAACATTGTACAAAACATTTCCTACGACATTGTATTTACTTGCGTAAGCGTACAAAGTTCATGATCATTGATTTTACGATTTAGTAAAACCCATATTTCAATTTGGTCAGCATTCGTTGGTACCTGTCATGTACGCATTATCTTTCTTACCTCATTTTTATGTTTACTGTTTTCATATAAATGAATGTGCAAAAGATACTTCCTCTTTCTTTCTCTAATTGTTTGAATGTGCTCTTCTACTTCTTCAACTCAATTTCTTTACCGATATAGTGTATTCATAGGTTAAACATTACACTAATTATCACCTCCCAGAATCACACAAACAAATAAAATTGTGTGTGTAGTGCAAAAGATACTTCCTCTTTCATTCTCTAATTGTTTTGTCCCAATCTAGTCGGCTGGTCAATAGCCACAAGGCTGGCACCGGCTCGTTCCAAACGGGTGTGAAGGGGAAACGGGGGAGTTTAGTGGGTAGTGGACGCTTTAGTATCAAGTTCCACACACGGCCGCAGGTCTAGCTAGCCTGCTGTTATGGTGTTTAAAAAGTAAAAGCATTCTCCTCCGAAAAAAAGCGTACGCATGCACCAATCCAGGATTTGGCAAATCCAGTAATTACTTACATTGGAGCGATTGCCATCTGACCTCCGTAACCCTTAACAGGGAAATCATACTAATTGGATCATAGCTACACAGCTATTTGAGTGCTTACATCATGACCAACCACCCCCACAGGTGAAATCTGCCGCCATAATAGCTTTGGCTGTGTTCCGGCAGTATTAATGTGGGAGCCAGTACACTTGAAATCAAAGGCTCGAAGATCAGATGAGTCTACAGTCTGGCAGCACATTGAGCGACGCTTCCTGGTGAAGTGTCCCTCAATGGAATAGGCCGCAGTGGCCGCTTACCATCAGGTGGGCTGCGTGTCTGTCTGCCAAATGACTAGATTAGATTTAGAAAGTCTACCTACAATGGCATTAGTGCTATCCGATCTTCGTAAACCTCAACAGGAGAACTAGACTGATTTAATCATGGTTCCACAGCCTTTCGCCTATGCGGGTTGCCACAAACACAGAAATATCAAAGGATCAGGGACGTCCCTCTCGGTTTAGTAGAAAGTGGGATCAATTTTTTTTGTCCCAAGTCCCACTAATATGACCGCAGGACTTGCTCATTATTGTATCAAGACCAGCGACCGTGTGTAGGACTCGGTACTAAAGTGTACCATTACTAAATAAACTTACTTAGTTTTCCCTACACACCCGAATGGTGCAAGTCAGTACCCGCATTGTGGCAAACCGACCCTACATTTTGAACTAGCCACGAATGGATTTAGAAACCCCAACACAAGTTTTTGATGAACATTTGTGTTTGTTCTGTGTCTGGCTGTTTATTTGTATTTAAGTATTTGTGGTACCTTCGTTGTTTCTGACACCCATAACAGAAGTGCATACGCTACTTACTTTGGGGTCAGATCAACATGCGATGTTGTCCAATACATAGGTATTTATTTATTTAACTATACGATCTAGCCACCACCAAGGCACGCATATAAAATTACGCGAACAATGCATCCATCACTCAAACAAAGACCTTTACCAAACTATTTCATAGAGTGTGGACTCGCGCCAGAACACCGATTGATGGCTAATCGAATTTCTAGGGCTGCCTTGGTACTATTGTCTGTGCTACTGAGAAACGTATTTCGGTTGTACCAGCCACGGTTTGACATTTGGGATTGTCTTTCGCAAAATGGCGGGTAAAGTTCACTTGTATTTTTGCATCGTGACGTAAAATTAGGTCTTGTGTGGAAATAGAAGTGATGACTTCGTGTGAGGTGATGTTTCTTGTTTGAAGGTGTGAAAATAGAAGTGATGACTTCGTGTGTGGTGATGTTTTTTATTTGAAGTGAACAGTTGAAACAATTTTTCTTTAAATAAATTGCATTTGTTTTATATTACTTATTTTACAATTGTATATGCTTAAGCAACAGCTTATTAACCGATTTTCCCTTTAAAAAATCTGTTTAATGTCCATCGCATAGAGTTCTATTACAATTATTTCAATTGAAACTTTTAAGACAAGGGCAGGTGTATCTGCTGTTGACTGCACCTCAGTACGAGTAAATTTGAAGAAAAGGGAAAAATTGCTGTAATATTTTGCTCGTCATTTGTTGGAAAGGTAAATTCACTGGCAAGATTGCATTTCTGTGTACTGTGTTTTTAGTATTATTTTTTTTATTGCAATGTGTAACGAGCAGATCGTACACCTGATGGTAAGCGCCACGTCTGCCCTTAGACAGTTCAGTGCCAAACAGTAACTAAGCAGTTACTGTCTGGCACCGCCCTGCGCTCGCTACACCAAGACGACAGTTAATAGGTCTCACAACTCTCACATAACCAGTAATTTCACTAGAACTTTCAGTATACTAAAGTTGGCTCTGTCTGCGAGTATAAATTTTATTTATGATTTTTATTATTTATATTAGTAAAAACATACAAAAAATAAAGCAATACTTGTAAGTAAAAAGGCAAACCCGTTAAAACTGTTTAGAGCATTATAAAGCAGTAAAAAACAAAACTTCTCAAATGATCTAAGATCCATTTGGTCTAGAAATGTTACCTAAATATTATTGTTGCTCTGCCAAGTGCCAACCCTGTTTGAGCACACCTGGGTCAAAACTAAAATAAACATCGCATCACCGGGCAAGATCACGCTTCACACATGACTAGGAGTATGTGGGCGATTTGAGAATACTATGATTTTTGCAACACAAAAATTACTGTATTTACCTTAATGTTCCCAAATATTTACTTAACCATTCATGAGTTACAGAGTTTCAATGGTAAGTAGTACTTAGCTTATTGTAGATGAAATGTTGGTGTTGAAATATGTTTCATGCGTGAGAATGAGATTTTTTAATGAAACGAATAGTTTTTAATTTAAACCCGAAAAAGCGTGGTCGCCATAATATGTGTTTTTTTATGCCAAAAGAGACCCGAGAGCATCGAGGCGTTAGTATAATATTTTGCTTATCTTTAAAATCATAATAATTATAATAAAATGACTCATAATAGAGTCATAACTCTAGCTTCGTTGTTTTAAGCATAAACCTGTGTTACCTCCTGACTATTTCGTAATATACCTATTGTTGGCATGCGCCGACAGTTCAGCTGCTGTACGTCACCATTTATTTAGATTGTTTATGACTGAAGGTGTTGGCTGAAGCTTGCATTATTCATTATGTATACAGAAACTGCATTGTTTTTCAAATGAGACCGATTTTTCAGCGTGGAAGTGTTTTTATAAATAATTTTTCAGCGTTGAAGTGTTTTCATAACTTCAGTTTTACAGTACTTTGTTGATTTTTAGCTGCTGGGGGAGCAGCTAAGGTTACGTCGGACCCCACTCCCTAAAAGGTTGTCGACAATAACTCCACTGTGACCCTCTTCAGCACAGACTATCTGACCATCTAACCTCCGTAGCCTTTAACAGGGGAAGCAGGCCTATTGGATCATGGCTGCAATAAGCCAGGACTGTGCAGGTTTGTTACGATGATTTCCGTCACCGCTGAACTAGTGGTAAATAGAAATATCCATAGGATTTTTCTTTGTAGAAATATATGGATTTTTCTATATGCATATTTACCTAGTTCGAAACATGACATGGTTGGTTTCAAGCGACCCCACGAGTGTGCACGCTTGTAACCACAGCTTACAACATAATTGATAACAAAAAATAAAACGCACTTTGCATGCACTGTGTGGCTTGATACTTTTTGCACCAATGCAGATTTGCTACGCGCTGCTGAAAATGCTGTTGGGGTACTTAGCTAAATACTGGTGCAATTATATTTAACCATCGACACGGAAGAAGAAGCTCAACAAAAGACTCGGTTTGCAAACACTGCTTTTTTATTTAATTTTCGCCGTAAATGCAGTTTACACTCTACATCTCTACATTCTTGCCCTTATTTGTATCTATACTAACAATTTATACATTCTATTTCTTTTCAACTCTATGTTACTACTTGTAAATTCATTATTTTACTTGGTATTTTTGCCTGAAACAACTCCGTCCTTGAATTACGTTTATGCTCGGTAGTCAATATTGACACTGTCACTTATGACATTAATAATAGTGTCATTGAAGCAGTAACCGACATGTCTAGCGCAGCAAGTCTGACCTACTTCCGTGACGTTTTCAATAAATCAACCGCGCATTCCGCTGATCAATCAGACTGTGCTGTGCGTAAACAAACTATTGGGTTCAAGGACGGACTTGTTTCAGGCGAAATTATAACAAGTAGGTATTATATTGAATTTACAAGTAGTAACATAGTTGGAAGGAAAGAGAAAGTATAAATTGTTAGTAGAGATACAAATACAAATAAAGGCAAGAATGTAGAGGTAGAGAGTAAACAGCATTTACGGCGACGAAAATTAAATAAAAGAGCAGTGTTTGCAATTGTTTCAAAAAAAAAAAAGGATTTGAGTAAATACTCAAATAAAAAACATGCTTTTTGATTTATGACCAAATTAATTAAAAGTCTAAAATGTGCAAAATATTACTTCTTACGTTATTTTTTATTTTTTAAATTACATATTATATTATGTATTCGCATAAAAAAAATATAAAAGTAATTTTTAACCGCTTAGTTTGGACCGAGGCAGAATGAAGGTAAATATAAATTATTTTTATACCACAAAAAGCCAACTTGTCATTAAAGTGTTAAAAAAGCAATTCTTCATCAAATAATAATCCAAGGTAACTAATAATTCATTATACAAATATTTCCAATAAATCTACATATCCGGATTATTTTCATTTTAAATTCGCTTACTGGTGTTAAATAAATTAATTTGTTTTTATAATAAGATCAGAGGTTAAAGGATCGATAAGCTGGTTTTTGAATTTGCATTGCATGTTACGAATAAATTGATATGGGAGAACATTACACACATTAATATTATCCTAAAGTAGCTAAGCTCTTGTGGTATGGGGCAGGGATGTTAATAAGCTACCATTCCGATTATTATTATGCTGGCCATACACCATCATGCCTATCGTAAAATCGGCTTTACGGTCGGATCGGCATGACAAATCTTGTTGTCATGCCAATCCACGCCCACACTCGGTCAATTCGGCTTGATCCAATGGATCGCTTCAAGCCGATTTGACGATAGGCATGATGGTGTATGGCCAGCATTACACTTTCGGTGGCTACTTCGGCTCCGAAACTTTAACCGGAGGTTTTAATCGGATGTCGAAGCATAGCAAATAGTGGCCACGGACAGGTTGATTCATACCACCCTTCGAAGCTTTTGAATGCACTACTTTTAGAGTCTATCAATCTTCATCAAATCATCATCATCATTATCATCGATCTCTCTCAGTCCAGTGCTGGACCTCGGCCTCTCCCAATGCTCGCTACTTAGTTCGATTATTGGTGGATTGTTGTTATTTGTAGTCAATGCATATGATTTCATTTGTTTCAAAACTTTTGTTTATAAAATACCTAAGTACCTACGTTAATCACTACATAGTATAAAGCAAAGTCGCTTCCCGCTGTCTGTCCCTATTTATGCTTAGATCTTTAAAACTACGCAACGGATTTTGATGCGGTTTTTAGGGTTCCGTAGCCAAATGGCAAAAAACGGAACCCTTATGGATTCGTCATGTCTGTCTGTCTGTCTGTCTGTCTGTCTGTCTGTCTGTCTGTCCGTCCGTATGTCACAGCCACTTTTTACCGAAACTATAAGAGCTATACTGTTGAAAATTAGTAAGTAGATGTATTCTGTGAACCGCATTAAGATTTTCATACAAAAATAGAAAAATAATAATAAAATTTGGGGGCTCTCCATACTTAGAACTGAAACTCAAAAAAAAATTTTTCATCCAACCCTTACGTGTGGGGTATCTATGAATAGGACTTTAAAAATGATAATAAGGTTTCTTATATCATTTTTTTCTAAACTGAATAGTTTGCGCGAGAGACACTTCCAAAGTGGTAAAATGTTGGTCCCCCCCCCCTGTAACTTCTAAAATAAGAAAACGATAAATCTAAAAAATATATATGATGTACATTATTATGCAAACTTCCATTGAAAATTGGTTTGAACGAGATCAAGTAATTAGTTTATAAATTTTTGGGGCTTCCCATACTTAGAACTGAAACTCAAAAAAAAAATTTTCTTCAAACCCTTACGTGTGGGGTATTTATAGATAGGTCTTTAAAAATGATAATAAGGTTTCTTATATCATTTTTTTCTAAACGGAATAGTTTGCGCGAGAGACACTTCCAAAGTGGTAAAATGTTGGTCCCCCCCCCTCTAACTTCTAAAATAAGAGAACGATAAAACTAAATAAAATATATGATGTACATTACCATGCAAACTTCCATTGAAAATTGGTTTGAACGAGATCAAGTAATTAGTTTTTTTTTTAAACGTCATAAATCGTAAACCGCAATTTTCCTCTCATTCAATCAACTCAAATATAAAAACGTCGATCAAACTTACAAAGAACTACAAGAACTTTTATATTATGATGATACTTGCTGCTACGGAACCCTTCATGGGCGAGTCCGACTCGCACTTGGCCGGTTTTTTTTAAATAGATAGTGTGATTCAAGATGAAGGTTTATATGTATATTGTATAATACATGCATAGGTAATATAGTAGAGTAACACCATTGCATCCGTGCGAAGCCGGGGCGGGTCCCAGTATATTCTAATACAAGAAAAAAAGTCTACAAAGCGTTAATATCAACGATACATTATTGAGTGTTGATAAAAACTGACTCAATTGACTTCCCACTTTCGTTAAACGAGCAGCTGTTTTCAACTTCCATCTCAATATATTTATCACAATTCATAGAAGTCTTCACGTCAGTCTATTTAATATTAAGTGGGCGCGTCCGTCTTGCCTTGTCAAAATAGTTACAGCAATTTCATTTTGTAGTTATTTTACGACTTTAGATTTAAAAATGGCTGATGATTCACGAATACCTTCGATCATAATTATGCTAAGTATGCACAGATGTTTATTGCATTCTACTTATTGTGGATTTAGATTGTTGTCGGTAGCGGTAATATTTTTTCTCTCGATTAATAAGATCTCAATAGCTCAATATTGCTCCCAAACTTGTAGGCTCCTTGGATCTTCGAACATTTGATTGCAACTGGAAGTGTACTGGCTCCCAAAAAAAAAATTTTTTTTATACTAACACAGTTGGCAGATAGGCTCGCAGCCCACCTGATGGTAAGCAAGCACTGCGGCCTATTCCATTGAGGGCCGCTTCACCTGGAAGCGTCGCTCAATGTGCTGTCAAACTGTAGGCTCATCTGATCTTCGAGCCTCTGGAGGTACCCAGCCACAGATCTTATGGTGGCAGATTTTACCCGTGACTAGCTACGAGTATAATCGGACTCTGCCAACCAAACTCAAGGCGTTTTATAATTTGGTGAGCGTCTTAGCCATTATTTCTTGGAGGCAATCAAATAGGCTAGTTGACAAAATTTGGAAATTCGTTTAAAACTATAGTTTAGTATCTATTTTACCCAAAAAATATATTATTTTTAGAAAAATAGGCCTTTTTCATAAGTAATTTGCTTTTTTAGAAATAAACTTAAAGGACCATGCAAAGGCGCGTCCCCACCCACCAACAGATTTCAAACGTATCTCTATTTATACCTCTTGCCATACTGATCTTTTTTTTGTATGACGACATCCCCCGTAGGAATGGGGATTTCACGCAAATCGAATTTGAATGTTGTATTTTTCAAGTATTTTTTTGACACAGTAAATTGTGAAAATAATGTGCAAGCGATCAAGAGTAACCCCCCCTGGCCTTAATAAAAGTGTTCAATAAAATATAATCTTAAAAAATATTTTACAGTCGACTCTACTTGAAGCTAGACACTTACAGCGCAATTCTGATTCTTAGGCGTACGGCATAAGGACGTTTTTATTGTGTTTGAATACCCCGTCATTTTTTGGATTAAAAATGGTTATTTGTCTTTTTAAGGAATGTCATAATAATATTAAAACTAGTGCCAAGTCTGTTGGTGGGTGGGGACAGAGCCCATACAACTTCTTGCGTTGTTCTTTAACTTTGGTAAGGCCAAGACTGTCATGGCGTCTTGAATGACGTCTATCCTCGCGAAACAATCGAGTTTGTTGATGTCAGTCGACGAGATCTTTATACAGCTGCAACCGGTGTTTTGCGAGGACTGACGTCACGCTTCTCTGATTGTTGTTTAATGTCACGTGATTAAATAAGTAATTTTGCCGATTTTAATTTTCAAAAATATTTGTAATCTTATATTATTTTAGTATTATATTATATTAGTGTTTTTTTGTTTACTACATACCATGATTAATCATTAGAAACTCTAAGCCATCCGATTCATTCTTAGTGGAAACAAGCCTATTGTATTGTTTGACATAAAATTCAACAAATTATCTAACTGAATAAGGGCCACATTAAATAAAACAATAACAATTAATATTGTGTTACCACACACTTCAATAAATTACCTTAAAACGGTCTATAATTAGTTGAAATCGCGTTCAGGGCAATAAATGTGTCACCAGCAGAAAAGTAGGTCGGAAAACAGGCCATTTCAATGTAATTTTAAAATAAAATGACTGTTTCTTGGATGTTAGTAATAATTTATGGTGGAAATTGTCTCTTGACATTCGTAACACGGATACTCGAACGGAAAAGTGTTGCGCCTTTTTTATATCTTTTTAATGGCTTTTGTATTTGCTGTGGTGTGGATAGCAAATCGTTTTTATAATAATCGAATTTTACATCGAAATAAAGCGTGAGTCACTTTTATTTATTTGCTTGAGTAATAAAACTTTAAGACACCGTTTTATTACAGTACAGTGAGCAACACAGCAAACTACCATTTATTAAATGTCAATATCCCAATCAGGTTAACGCATAGATTCCTACTTCAATTGAGACTTTTTGACAGCTTGCTTAGGTTAGGTTGATCTGCTCCTTCTGGAAAATCTTAGCATCGAAGTAATGTTTACTGAGAACTGTATTTACTTTGCCACTTAGAGTATATACGGTCAAAGGATCACAACACAATGTGTGAGACAGATGTGTGTGTGTCAGAAGCTGCTACATAAAACGCCATTTATTGACGAAAAGCAGCTCAACGATTTTCACTATTGTTAAAAAAAATGCCATTTAAATTCACTCACCAAGTATTGCAGTCATCCATGGCCGTACTGGGAGGGAAGTAAGTCTTTCCTTTGAGCTGGCAACCGCGGCCTACTGGCAACGGTGGGGGCGGCCTGATGCCGAGGCAGACATCCTCGTAGTCTGGACAGCAGTCGTCGTGCGATGTCGTCCGATTGCAGAACTCGTCGCAGTAGCATAGTGTATCTGTCGGGGTTAGACATAGTTAGAAGATCATTTTTATCACTCCTCCGTCGGATAGGATTAGTCAGGTGTTCCCGGCTATTCTACCGGGGCCCCTAAACTGGGGGACATGTAGAGCCCGCCATGTGAAGTAAAGGCTTTTGCCGGATGCCCATTAGACCCCGACTCACAGCGCTGTGTGTCAAACTCAAAACCCGTACTTTCAATATCGATTGACCACGTGACTTTTTTAAGGCACCTGTCAAATCCATACAATTTGAAATTAGCGAATTTCGCCATCGCCGTCAAAATGTTACTTTGTCTAGGCCCAAGGTGTCACATTTGCACGTTTAGCTCAGTCTTTTATAATAAAACTGTTGTTGACTACTAAATGCGCCATGGAGTCTAATACATATTCGCGTAAATATGAGAAAATATCAAGTAAATAACTTCCATTTTACCTGTTCTTCAAATATCTGTTAGCGACTGTACACAACCACCCATTTGTCCAGAGGTGCCAGGAATTGGGTGTAATGACCCAATTCCGAGTTCAAAGTAGGACAAGAGGTAAACTATGTAATACATTTAAATCCCACCTATAATATAAACATGAATGCTCTTCTGATAAATGGATTGATGTTTTTTTCTCTTCACTCAAAAAATATTGATTCTATTTCTTTTTTTAGGTAATAAAATTAATCCCAATCCGTCCACTTGACAGCATGGTCTTTAATCTTATGCGGTATCCGGAAATGAAAGAAAAAACATAAAATATACACAACTAATGATTTGACTTATTCTGACAACAAATGTGATTATGGTTATCGGAATCAACGATATCCGCAAATAAACTTAAATACATACATCCAGACACAGACCTAATACAAATGTTCATCATAAATTTTTGTCCTGGGTGGGATTCGAACCCACGACCCTGGACCCATATGACAGAGTTACTATCTACCAAATTATGCATCATCAGACCAGTCTAAATCAGCACAAAGATAAAACCTAACCTTTTTTCAGTCAAACCTATTTGTTTACAAGCGGTATCAAATGAAACACCCACATTGTTTATCGAAGCGCCATCTTTCAAGGTTGGTATGCTCTTGCGCATGTTACGTTACGAAACTGGTCCAAAAGGCTCAGTGTCGTTTACATAGGGATAAGGCAAGGCCGAGTTGGCTAGCGTACAAACATGTATCTCTTTGCCTATAGAAAGAAGTTAACTGTGAGCAGGAATGCCCTATATTTTATGAAAATCAAGAGGCTGACCGGACACCGGTGCTTGAAACAGTCTCCGTTATATCGGATATATCGGAGACTATTTCATTTCAAGCCTCGCGGTCTTCGGTCAGCCTCTTGATTTTCATAAAATATAGGCCATTCCTTCCCACAGTTAACTTCTTTCTTAACTTAAATACATTTTTACGTAATTTAAACAAATTCTCGCCTTGGGACTGGTTAGTGGAAGGTCTTTTTCAGATTCCGACTGGTAGCTACAACCCCCACAGACGAAATCTGCCGCCATAATAGCTATGACTGTGTGCCGGCAGTATTCTAGTGGGAGCCAGTCCATTTGGAATCAATGGCTTGAAGATCTTATGAGCCTACAGTCTAGCATATTAAGCGACGCTTCCCAGTGGAGAGTCCCTCAATGGAAAGCCTATTCGCATAGACCGCTTTCATCAGGTGGGCTGCATGTCCATCTGCTAACTTTTTTTTATATTTAGCCCAGCAAATGACACCACTCCACCTGATGTTAATTGAAGTCCAGAGGCGAGGTCAACTGGTGCAACGTAATGCTACGGCCACACTATTACGATAACGCGAAGATTCGCGTTGTCGCGACACGTCTGGCCAAATAATTCGTGCTACTGCGAAACATTATCGCCAATACGAACGCCCTTCGCGACGCTGTCGGTATTTCGCCGCACATCAAAGGGTTTTATCGCGACAAAGTTCTTTTCATACGAATTGAATTATCGCGACGACGTTCTAAATTATCGCGATTATCACGTAGCGAAGATGTGACCAAGCACTGCGTTGTAGACCGAACACGAAGATTTCATCGCGACAACGCGACGCGAATCTTCGCGCGACAATGTGGCCGTAGCATAAGAGACGTAACATAATATTATGTATGTTACCAGTAAACTGATGAAGTATAGAAAATTGGATTGTCTTTAGGTTACCTAAGATTTTATGAGAGCAGGCGTCCTGTCTGTTACTGCAGCACTGCTGGATGCCGCTGGCCCCACAGTAGGGTCCTGGGGGCAAATCGGGATACCGGTACGCGACCACAGCGCCTATCGCCACGCATACCACTACCAGGTACAAACTGAAACAAAAGGAACTTAGATTAGATCGAAACCACCTAAAGGACAATGCAAAAGACTGGGCCCAAAAAAAAAATTGTACAGATTTGGGACACATACCTGCTAAACTTGCCATTGTTCTTGGGCCCAAAAAATTAAAGTAAATGTGCAGAGATGATGATAATAATCTTTAACTTTTATTATGGCGTCGACGAAATTGGTCCTAGTGAAAAAAAATATGCTTATTATGTTAATTATATTTTATGTCTATATGAAAATAACTTTTCCCCCTGGGACCGATTATGGTGTCATCATAATAAAAGTTGATGGTGTGTGTATGGTCTTTCACGTAGAATACATCTCATCTCTGCACATTTACTTAATTTTTTTGGGCCCAAGAACAATGGCAAGTTTTGAATTTTTCCTTTATTTGCTTGGATTCAGCAGCGAAGCCGAACAAGTCAAAGTCAGAATTCCTTAATTTTTCGCATACTTGTATACCTACGTGTTTAGCCAACTTGCGTTTGGCCTACTTTCTTATCTAGATTACAACCTTATAAAATAACACTTGGAAATAAATAAATCAACTAACTTCGATCTACATTCCTGCATGACTGATTGACAATCAAAGCAAAGCCCTTGATTTCAACTTCAAGTGTACTGGCTCCCATATTAATACTGCCGGAACACAGTCAGAGCTGTTATGGCGGCAGTTTTAACTTGTGGGGGGTGGTAGCTAGCCAGTCGGACTCTGAAAAAGTCCTACCACGAACCAGACCCAAGGCGGAAATTGAACCTACGACCGGGTTTTGTTCCGAGCGGCTTAGCCACATTTAAATTATAATGCCGACTGTACACGAAACAGAACCGTAACATAAATCGCCTCCTCTCATCAGCTGATAACAATGAATGGCCTTAACAACTACACGATAAAACTGATAGTGATAGCACTGATACGGAATGTACAATATGAATAGGATTCTATCGCCGTTATCCATCAAGGAAAACGTAGGCAGGAAACGAAAACGTTTTATAAACGTTAAGTCATTATCATTTTCCGGGTCCGGCCGTTATGCCCCCATTCCGGTTTGCCCCCGGCCGGTATGCCCCCACAATTTTAAGTAAATTTGTTCCAGTTTGCCGATAAAAAGTGGGGGCACAGCGGCCGGGGGCAAACCGGAATGGGGGCATAACGGCCGGACCCCATTTTCCTGCCCTGTTCCCAATTTATCACAATATGCTTTTCATTTCCATTCAGCCCTGTCACTAGTCCACAAGGCATCCTTTTTCATTCATAATTATCATCTTTCACGCAAATAATACTGTTTGATCGTTCTCTCCCTCTCCACAACCTATCAAATTCATCACTCTTCTTGTAACGTGCCGATCAGAACCTTAGTCTAATTGTAGAATAGGCTTTCATCATCAGCCTTCACGTTCTTTTGTCAAGACGCATCTGAGACCCTAGTCACTAGAACCTTATTAAACACTATAGTTCATTTGTCTCCCACCTTCATAAAACATAAAGCAATAAAAAACCGACTTATTACATTTTGATCTGTCATTTCTATTCTAAGTTACCTACTTGTTGAGAGAAAATATAATTTCCGATAAGTTAAATTGGCTCTCTCTCATCCTAAATGACTCGATTCAAACTCAACAATGATATCAAGAAACGCGATGAGAATGTCAACGAATCAGCCGATCACCCATCTCGAAATAAGCGGGTGACGCAGGCCTTGCAGTACAATGACCTATTTGGAATCGCGCCGATAAAACGCTGTTGAAGTTTTGATTACATTTTACCAAGATTTACAACGGATTAGTACCGCGACTGTTCACTGATAAAGCGAGCTCAGTCGCTTTTAGCTATTATTAGACGCACTATTGTATCGGAAATAGTTTTTCATTCAAAAAACTACTATTAAAATGTCCTCTTACTTAACTCTAACACCCGACCGAAAGCCGGGTGTCGCGTAAACAGTAGATTTTCTATTGTGTCTGGTTTTCCGGGGCTAGATGGATTAACCGAGTTTTGGATAGGCCACCTTTACGATCAACCAACTACGCAGATAGTCCGTGGGACCAGCTCATTCCAATCGGGTGGAAACGAATTTAGTGGGTAGTAGTCTCGAGTTCCACACACGGCCGCAGGGTAAACTAGCCTGCAGTTATGGTGCCTACAAGCATTATCCTCCTAAAACCAAATTTTCATAAAATCTGTTCAGTGATTTAGGCCTGAATGCGCAACAGACAGAGAGTAGGGTATCCCTAATTTTCCGAAAAAATAAAAAATATAAATATCTCATTATTGGTTCACTTTTGACCTGCATTCTCATGGGTCAATTGTTAGCTGGGGACATCCTCCATATTCCTATAAAAGGATCAGTACACATTACCAGTAACGCTGTATACCTAATACATAACTGTATGAATAGTACATATGTATAGATTTATAAACTACACAAAATGTCTTTCCAAAAACTTACACAAATATTTAGTCGTAAAAATAATCAAAGAATACATTTATTTATCTACGTAAGTAATTATTTACTAAAGATAAGAATGCTGCAAGATTTGTATAACACGGTGAAATGGAACAATTGTCGCGAATGTGTGTCAGGTGTGGCAGAAATATGAGTTCACGTATTCTTTTGTAAGAAGGACACTTGTAAGTAGAGCAGATTGACAAAACGTTTTGCTGAATGTAAGTAGGTATTAGGTATTATAAGAAACAGGAAAATTAAATTATCTATTTTCGCCTCGATGGTCATGGGCCCTAGACAAGCGGCATTTATGACGTTCGTTATCGCTCAATTTGCGATAGCGAATGTCAAAACTCGTACTTTTTCAATATGTGACCACGTGACTTTTCTAAGGCACCTGTCAAATCCATACAATTTGAAGTTAGCGAATTTCGCTATCGCGCTGTCAAAAATGTTACTTTTTCTAGGCCCCCTTATCTAGTGGTTGAAGTACCGGGCCGAGATCTCGGAGTCTTAGGTTTAATTCCTGGGTCAAGCTAACTTTATGTCAGTTTTTTCGTACACAGCTCGGGTTAGTGATCACCACACTTGGAAAGTACTTGTCATTGTTGTAGCGATGACTTGATTTCAAAGATGCCTTTGCTCTGCAGTGAAACATTAAATTGGCTGATACTGTGGCCGTGTTAACGCTAGTCCTGGATTTAAGGCCAGGTAGGTGCAAAAATCTGCAAAAACACGTTCTTTGAAATAATTTTTGAAGTAGTATTAGCAGTGAAATTAAAATCTGCGAAAATTATGAAATATTGTTGAGGCTTTACTCTGTGGATTATAACCGATGGAAACACGATTTGATATAGTTGACTCGATAGAATAAATTCACAAAGTTACATATTTTTATGTCATTTTATCTTCTTTTCTATGTTTTATTCTTAAAATAAGTGGTTTGATATTATGAGTCATTTACCAAAATGAAGTTCATAGATAACTTGAGGGATTATAACCGATAGATTTTTTTTATTACATCTATCGATTTTTTTATCGATTATTCAAGTGATCCCGCAGCATCTGCGGGACTAGAGAGCCTTAATCACCAGGTCAAAGCATTTAAACATTTAATTTAACTTCTTGCTCATATAGCCAGTTTAATTACCCTTAAATCAATTAGAGTCCATCGAAGGATACTGATTTACGTCTAAGCGAGTGTCACGGGTATTATCTATAAATATTCATCCTGTTTGCTTACTCGTAAGTCATAGAGCGCGTTTCCAATGCCCTACGTTTAATTTACTGTTAGACTTTTATCGTACCCGCATACCTGATCCCCTTCTAAGTGAGGGTGCCCTTCCCCCTCCCTCCATGATCTGTTCAAAGGCGCGCAATTCATCTGAAACCGCGCTGGTGAAGATCACTGAACATTAGATGTCATTTCGCTAGTTGGCCTTCTTCTTTCATAAAAAATACACGCACACCCGGTAAAAAACTGTCATAACACAAAAACAGGCAAATCTCACCCCTTGCAATAAAATATTATTTTACTGCAAAAAGTGAGATTATAAAAATATTATTTTACTGAAAAAAGTGAGACCCGCCTTGCCTCTACGTTATGACAGTTTTTAGCGGGTGTGCGATTATGAGATTATGTCGACAATTATTAATAAGTAACAAAATGACTCTACCAGATTTGCCTGTTTTTATGTTATGACAGTTTTTTACCGGGTGTGCGACATGTAGTTTATAAGACACGATCCTCCTTCTCTTCTTCTATTCAAGGCATGATAATTGTTGTCTGTAATGTCCAGAGATAATAAAGAAAGATATTATTATGAATACGATTGTCAATCACGCACGGCAGTGGAAACACGCCCTTAGCCCTGTCAAAGCAATCAGTCTGAACTTTCGGATTCGAAGAAGCTTCACAAAACGCGCTATAAATCATCCCAACGTGAATACGCTACACAAAATTTACGATACAAGACGAACCTTCAACCACTGTTTATATTCGAAACTATCAATTTACCTTTATTTTAGCTTATTACACAAAGGCAACGAAGAAGAACAAAGGTAAGTTCTCTTTCTTTTATTGTAGGCAGATAAACCGTAGCCGTATGTTAAGTGGAAACCACGAACTAATACATTAATCGACTGTTTGATTTTGAATGTTATTTTATTCTCACTAAAAGCACGAATACTTGGTTTTTATTATTATTATTTATTTTCATGAATGTTTAGGATTACAAAACTCTTTACCAAAGTAGCTAGTAGTTGCGCATTGTGTTTGTTTTTACACTTTTATTTTAAGACGGTTAATTTGAAAGTAATTATTGCTACTGGTCGAACTTTCTCCGCCGGTATACAAACTATCGGAAACACAGAACAAAGAAAATTATCGGAAACGATCGAGGATTGACAGACAGATTAAACGGTAGTCGAGACAGTTGAGTTGTATCCGGCTGTTATTTGAGAGAGAGTTCAAAGTTCACTGATATCATTTTGACCACCTTCTAAAAACAGTACCAACAGCTTAAAAGAAGGAAAATCAGTATAATCAGTGAAGTTATGAGGTGGAATAGCTCCGTTCCTTCATCGAACTACTAGACTCTGTCAGGGATTCCAATTACAGTGGAGATACCGCGCGTACGAACTAAGCGATTTTCTTCATCTTTCTTGATACGGACAACGCGGGAGTGGAATTCTCTGCCGTGATCTATCTTTACTATACAATACAACTTGGGGCTCTTCAAGGCCAGAATTAACGGGCTTTTCCTAAGCAAGCGCGCTCCATCGTAGACCGCATAGTTGCTTAACATCAGGCAACTTTGTGGTCAGTAGTGCTTAGTCCAAATATTAAAAAAAAACATACACACGTACCTATTGATAGCTTTTTTTAGAATTCGATTAAAAATAGGAGAGCCCCATCCAAGGAATTGGCTACGGGCGCCGCGGGCCTCAGATAGTATCCGACCACGCGGCCTAAGGGGTATTTATTGCCAATCCTTACCCCATTGGCAATAGAGGTGGTAGCGAACAAGTAGGACTTTGTAAAAACCCATGAAACAGCCAAAAGAAGTTGTCAATTAAAGTTGTATGCATAAAAATCCAAATGAGAAGACATGTCACTTGAAAGGAAAAGTCCTTAATTTTTATCAAAGTAGACTTGGAAATGTCCTTCTCGCCGAGAAAGTATAGTACCTCGGTTAAGTGGTCATCTTACCTTTCCGTGAGCTAAAGTTATTATATACAACAAAAGGGGAAGTGAGACAGACAGATAAACGGTAGACAGCTGAGCTGTGTCCGGTTGTTATCTGATACCACACCTCGGCTTATTGCATGACGACAGAGTGCAAAGTCCACTAACTGACATCAACCAACTTATCACCTAAGCACGGTACCGTGACGTACAACTTATTTTTTTTCTCGGAGGAGAATGTTTAAGCACCATCACCGCAGGCTGGCTAGACCTGCGGCTGTGTATGGGAGTCGAGACTGTTCGTCTTGATACCTAATAAACTTCCCCGATTTCCCCTTTTTGGTTACCACAAACAACGAAGGTACCACAAAAATGTTATTGAATATAAAAAATATTATGACAGAACAAACACAAATGTTGTAGGCATCATGAGGCCAGGGTCACAGCCAATGCCAAATGTCCTTTTCGACCCAGTCAACTTTTATCAAACCTACAACGAAAACATTTGAGTACCGCTGACCCAATTGTCTGAATACGTTCCGAGAAAACCAAAGACACCCGACCCCGCCATTAATTGGCCCGCAGTCGCCCAAGGGATCAGGTTAAATTGGGTTCAAAGCTATGGTCGCCAAGATGTTCCGAGAAGCTATTTAGCTCGCATTCCTGTCAACAATGGCATTACTGATGGTGCCCTTGAAATAACACAATAATAATATTATATTATTGTTGCAGAGATTTGCTGGTAGAAAAATATTGGACATCAGTCATCCATCCATGATCCATCACATACATAGATCTGACCGTTAAGTATTAGGCACTTGTGTTATTGGTATCAGAAAAAACGTACTAAAAATAAATATCTAGACAAATATTCAACTCGTAAATGTGTGTCCTGGGTGATTTAAACTTAAGCTATATAGGTATAATACTTTCATTCAGGACCAAGAAAACTACACTCATTTTTGATAAAAAATGCATTAGGTACTTTTTAAAAATTACAGAGCTTTACATAACTAATTTACGTACATTTAAATCCTTAAATTAAAATTAAAATCACCAGTCGTACAACAATGTTAATTTATGCAATCAAACTACTGCTTAATCCTTCTAGCCCCGGATTACTAGACACAATAGAAAATCTATTGTTATGCGGCACCCGAGTGCCGGTTCGGCGTTATGATCATTACCGCAGATTACAAACAATTTAATTAAACCACCTCGTTACGAGCCTTTTTTTCCTTTCTTTTTTGGCGCCACCTGAAATGTCAAACCAGAATGGCGGCGCCTAACAACCAGTTCGAGCACAGAGTAAAAATAACTATGGCATAAAAAATTTAAACACCATTCACATTGAACCTGAGATCGTACGTGTCTTGGTTATTTATTTAAATAATTACCTACATTTTACAGTCTTAACCCATTAACGCCCAAAATGAAACTGCGGTGTATACTTTCGTTATACAATTATTTTTTACTTTAAATATGGATCAAATTAAAGGAATAAAAAGATAAAAATAAAAAAAAGTTATAGTTTTTAAGTTTTAGGGGTGTACACAGCTGTGTACAATGGGCGTATTAGGAGTGAAATTTTTTCAAACATTTTCGCTCAACGCATAGTGTTTTCGAACATAATTCGCAACGACAGCGAATTAGTTGGTGACAAATAACACATCGCAGTGGGTTTTCAATGCGTTCTGGGTTATGGCCGTTGTTGTTCCGGTCTCCAAGCACAACTGACGATGATGTTCTTGTTTTTGTTGGACGTAAGTAAGCCCGTGAAATCGTTCGTCTGAAAAATAGTTGGTCCATCATGGTGACCTCTTCTTACTGAGCATAACATGCTACCGCCAAGCGTTTGGTATAGCCAAATCTAACAAGTAAGTAAAAATAACCCACCACCACTTCTTTCCTTTTATGGATATACGATAAAGGCTGATAGACTGATCCATCTGATCAACTCCACCCATCCCACTGTTATAGTTGACAAACATTTTGAGTATGTTTACATCTACCTTTTGCTTTTTGATATTACACCAGCGTTTGACTTTGCCCAGAGGTTCTATGTGATCAAAATTAGTTCCCATTGTAACTACATTGTTGTCTCTCCATCGTACCATAGTTATTTTATTTCTTGTATTGAAACGATAGTCATATTGCGCTCTAGGCTTTTTCTTCATGTCTTTTACTAAGGTCAGGGGACATTTCTTCGTTCTATTTTCTCATACGGTACCTGTGTTTCGGAACCCGTTCTGAATGACATCGGTAACGGCGTGGGCCATACTATAGATCGGCGAAGTTTTTCTCTAAACTGGTAAATTGTCATCACAATTTATAGCACGTTTCGCAGGTCCAGGTCTTACCAGCGGCTCGTCATCACTGTCATTCCCTTCTGAAACGTCATGGTCAGGATAACGCGGTATAAGTTATCGCAATAGTCCCTGGAACGTCCCGTGGCAAAGTTGAAGACGCCAAGTCATCTTCATTACCATCCTCCTCATCACTCACGATGGCGGGATCCGGTGGAACTAATACCATATCATACTCCATATTATTACTGTATTCGGCTAAAATTGACTCCATAGCTTCTTCGAGTCTTATATAGTTAAAACGACACTCCGACTTGCCATGGTAATGTATGCCTAAGTCTGAAAACAAAATATTTTTTTTGTACCAATCGTGCAATCTGCCCATTGTACCTGCCTGTGTACAGTGCAAGAAACAACTCCTAGTTTATAAGTTTTTTAGTAAATCTCCAGTTTTATTTTTTCCTAGCTAACATAAATGTTCACTTTTTCTAAGTACCTAAATAAGAAAATGTTACAATAAATCACTATTTCTAATGAAAAATAATAGAACAATCTTACCTTTTAGGGCGTATTCGGATTCTGAACTATAAAACAAAGTAAATGACTTTTGTTTTCGCGCCACCGCCAAGATTTTTTATTATTTGACAAATACTGTCATCTAGTTTCAAAATGTATAACTACTTCCGCACTTACCATAAACAATATCCAATAAATAATTACTTAAGTGGTTGTACCTGAGCAGGTACAGAGGGCGGTAATGGGTTAATATGTTTTTTATTGCGTGCCTTGACACGACTAAGTTTGATGTCATGGGACCTAGGAAAAACTGCAGTTTGTGATGTTTAAAAGGTATTTCGAGGTAACATTTACTGTGTTAACTTTAAAGTGCTCCTTGAAACAGGATCTTATTTTAAGAATCATTATTCTTAAACTCTCTATTCCGGCCTCCTTAATTAGGTATGGATTATCCAAGATTTGGCCCGGGATTGATGAATTGATTTTATATGGCTTTAAGTATAGGTTCCCAGTCTTAGAGAATCAAAGTGCTGGTACCTAGATTAAAAAAGACTTGACGTGCAAATGTATTTTTTATAAATCCAATTGCAGAAATAAATCATATCATTTTATTTCATTAGAGGCGATTTCTTTTAGCTTTTCCATCGCAAAGATAGGCACAATGATTAAATTAAATCTGTTTGTATCAGACCACTTATTGCACGCGTTCTAAATGCACTTATAATGCAATTCATTACTGGTTCATTGCGATCATTATTAACAAAATAACGTTAATCAATCACTTTAAGACCCATGATTAAGTTATTTCGTCTTCTGACGAAAGTTTATTGAAACATAACACTTGTGCTTTTGAATTTAAAGCTCAGAATAGTTTGAATTATATTTTAAGTAGGTATTGTGTGTGATTTATGCTAACGCTTTGAATTGGCCTAATGGATGTGATTTGTGGAACTAAAATAGATCTGAGAATTATGTTGATGAAAATGAAAGTATAGTTTGTCTAATCTAGGATAATAAATTATTGTTTAGGTTACACATGACAAGACTTTGCCCGTCAGCGACTCTATTAATGTTTGTTTTAAAATAATTATCATAATTAGAAATAGCATCGATCACTAGTTAATTAGTGATCGAAGAGAAATAGGGATCAAAGTTATTGTTATTTTTATTAATATTAATCCTTCTAGCCCCGGATTACTAGACACAATAGAAAATCTATTGTTATGCGGCACCCGAGTGCCGGTTCGGCGTTGAGTGGTTAAAACTTTTATTGAAACCGTTCAAAACCGTAGCCTTCGTGGTTATTTCTTTTAAAACCTAAAAAACAAGTCCGAAGTTTTTCAAGGGTGCAAAAGTTTGGTGAACTATGAATAGGTACAGACATTGTTAATAGAATCCCACACAAAAAACATGTTCATGTAAAATGTTGCCAAGACTAGCAATGTCAAAAAGTTATCAGATCTCTTGTAGAGCCAAAAAAAGGGTTACTATAGTATAAACGACTTTTTGGCGGACAGAAATCTGAGCCCAAACTGATAGTGCTGCTCCTCTGCATTGGATGATAATCACCTCAGAACAATCTGACTGCTGATCTATCTCCGACCGACTTTTCTTTTGTTTTTTCTCTTTGTTTTTCTTTTCGACAGGTGCCGTTCGCGTCATGGAGCTGAAAACACACAAGGTGGGACACAAGAGAAAAAGGGACCGGCGACGTTTTAATAAGAATACCTCAACGACAAAAAAGCTTGGACTAGCGCCTTTGCATTGTATAGAATCCCGATAGTATCAACAATGTTAACTTTGCTATACAGTAACACATTAAATGTTATAATTCAGTAAAATTAAATTTATATTTTCATTCAAAGAATCCTGAAGAGTTTGTAACCTTGGCGGTCATGCTCGCTAAAATGTGCTTGGGGTGGTGGCGTTATGTGTCGGGTGGTTACATTCCCTCTAATATGGTTGAGTGAAATTATGGCTGGCACATAGTTACGTCATACTTGTGCTGCAGGTGCCACCTTTGGGCACTGGTCTTCCAGGGCTCACGGATTTTTCTCGATTATAGTCTCATTCTTATACTTTATACTGTATGGCTTGGTATTCTAAAACTAATCAGTAATTGTATCAAACAAATTGTAAACAAACATGGCGATGAAAAAGAGTAACTGTCGAGTTTCTTGCCGGTTCTTCTCGGCAGATGACTGCATTCCGAAGCCGGTGGTAGAGTCACTCTGTAGTTGACGATTCATAAATACTTTATACAAGTTTACATGAATAAAGAATATTTTGATTTTGATTTTGATTTTGAACACGCCTTAACTCTACAAGGCCTAACTTTAAAAATCGACACCTTACAATTTTCAATGAATTCCTGTCCAATAGAATAATTTTCGATTCTTAATTCTAGGGCTGATAATTCGTAGGCACATTTTCGTTATCTCATAGGACATCATGGAAAATCTATTACAATACAAGCGTAGTAAATTACCAGTACAAGGTGTACTGTAAATGTCACCTGAACAAACAAACGTACAGTTGAAATATTCGATGCGAGTCAACACAGCAATGCCACAGATGTTTGCACAGCCATGACGAATTTATCATAAGAACCGTACAAAATTTCGACGAAAATATATTTTGTATTTATATTGTTATCTTTAAGAGGAATTATTTACAAACCGAAGAAGTTTAAAAAGAAACAGGAAAAAAGTTCTATTTTTTTATATTTTTAAGGATTCGTACCTCAAAAGGAAAAATACGGAACCCATATCGTTTTGTCGCGTTTGTCCGTCGGTGTGTCAAGACCCTTAATTTCAGGAACGCATTTCAATATCGAGTTGAAATTAAAACAATAAATATTAAATACTCATGTCTACAAAAATAAAATAAATAAAACTAAAATAAAAATCGTTTATTTCGGACATTTGGTATCCATATTTTGTTGTAATAATTAAGTTACAGTTTCTTAAAAGTTTGGAAAGACTAAACGTAGGTACTCGTAAAACAAAGGAACTTAACTCCCCCGGATTTCTCTAAGCCCGCCTTATGGCGATATTATTTTTTTATTGACCAAATCGGGCTATTCCACTTATCCCACCTAGCCATCCCTGGGTGGGAAATGTGGAATTTTTTTTCCACTCTTCCCACCCGGGTGGGATAAGTGGCATAAAAGGTCATGCGATTTTTCCACTTATCCCACCCGGGTGGGGAGATGCAGAAATGTTTTACAAGAAATCTATCCCGAAATCGAACTTTCTCACAAACCATAGCAGCGGTATCAATGTCCTACAAAGGCACGTGTGACGTCTGGCATACTAAACTATTTACGCGATAATAAATGATAAAAGATATAAACCAAAACAAATGAGTATTTTTCCTTGTCTTGATGACAAACAACATTCCTGAAAACAGAAAATACGAATAAATATAATAAATCTCATTTGTTGAATGGCGGTCCAAGGTCGACGATACAATGATTAGCGCCTGGCGTTACGTGACGAAACCTTATCTGTTCGTGACGTAATGTTGTTTGAACACTGAATACTTTAAGCTATGTAAAACATTCAGCCATAGTTTATAAACTACGTCATTTTCAGACCAAGACACTTTTGTGTCTCGATTCCGAATCGACCACCAGTACCAACAATGTTTATAAAATAACCCCTCCCTCCAAAATAGACACTTTTCAGCGCCTAGGTGCTGGGCGCCAAGACGTTTTAATCTTCAATATCTAAACACACTTTAGATATTGAAGATTAAAACGTCTTGGCAGGGGCACTCCCGTGCCCCCAGATTGCCAAATCTTCATGTGTTACTAGCTGCCAAAATCCAGCATTAGACGTCTTTTCCTCATGATGACAACGATGTTTATAAGATATGAAAAGTGACGAAAGCTCTGTATAGTTTTTTTACCTTTGTCCAGCCGTATCTTCTATGGAAACAAGATTGCAGATAAAGCCAAAAATATGTATCGGCCTTAGAATAATTACTAATACAAACCTTTCAGAGTGAGCACCTCTTTTGAAGCTCTTTCATTGGTGTCATAAATGACACCAATTGCCGAACCGCTCTGTAATTTTAAATATCAAAACAAGGCAATCGTGCCTCGCGAAAAAATAAAATGACGATTTATGAACTTAATTGGGTTACACTTACAACACATCCGAGAAGCAAAAAAATAAGTGAGTGTTTTGAACTAGTGCCTAATCGAAGCGTCAGTGTGAGTCGGTGTATGCTTCACTTTTGACAAAGCGCTTTATGAAGACTATCCTTCTATAAGTTATTATTCGAAGGTATCGGCCCATTAAAGTCCGGTAAAGGGTAAAGGCACAATCCTTGCCCGATTCGGGAATAGAACCCAAGAGTCCCAGCCCCCAGGACCCAGAGATTATGGCCCGGTACTTTAACAGCTGGACCAACAAGGTGTTAATACATGCTACTTTTTTAAGAAAAATAAGAACATACGAAATTTCAAATACTTTTCGCGTTTGTCATCATCAACCCGCATTTGGCGACACATTTTATTACGCAATTGGAACCATGACGCCATGACTCAAGTATGGAGGTTTTTGCAATGCGACAAAATATCAGAATTTTCATTCTGATAAGTATTTTATACTGTTGTATGTAAATACCAGAAAACATATTTACACGCACGTTCATCTTTAAGGGAATTAAAGAAGTTGCACAAATATACCTACTAAATCACTACATTAATTGTTTTTAAGGACTTTTTCCTGTCAAAATCCTACGATATGGTCCCATTTGTTACTCATAAAATTCCCTAAGCCAATTTAGAGGTGTCAGTTTCGATATTATTTCTATTAAAGCTAATTTCCAAAATGAGTACCAGAATACTTTACACAAGCAAGTCTGTATTTATTTATTATGTAATTGCAAGCGTATGCAACCCACGGATGCATTTTACAACGGCTAAGCAAATAAACTCCATTGCGGTCAAAAGGTTAAAAATTACAAAGTGGGCAGGAATTCGAAGAATTTAAACAATATTGACTCGCGTTCGCTAAGCACGTAAGAATGCTGACGTTTATCGTAAAAAATAACTAGGCTAGACTGCCTTTATCAGGGCAGTGTCAAAGTAAATCTACGGCTAGTAAACAGATGAGCTGATAGTGTACCATCAGGTGAACTGTCCCTTCAGAGTTCAGTTGAGTGCAATAAAAGGTAACGACTGCTTTCCATTATGGTGCGCTTTCTGCATGGTTGGCGAATAAATTGACAAAAAAATTGGAAAAGACATTTTAAAACGACGATTGTACAAAAAAAATTTTACACGACGATTATACAAAAAATTTACTTAAAATATTGATACAGAGGATGTAATCTTAAATTTTAGTCCACATATTTTGGTAACAATAGCATTTAAAATTAAAAGTCAATTACAAGTCTGAAGAGTCATTAGTTGATTACAAACAGAACTAGAGTTTTAGTATTTTTCTGTCACAGTCCGTTGCCAGAAAGTTGGCGGTCAAAGCCCTTAATAAATTAGGATGCATATTGCATAATCCTTAAATCCTACATAATATGCGTACAGCTAAACAAATAAACTTCTTCAGGCTTTAAAGGTTAAAGATGACCAACTGGCCAGGAACTCGGAGAATTTTAGCGATATTGACTATTCGCTAAGCACGTAAGAATGTTGATAACTGTGTTTAAATTAACCTTAACTTTTAAAACTGTTGATATAGCAAATACCTATTAGTCCAGTCAACGAAGCTCTAACTTTGCCATTTTAGAGGAAAAGCTGAAACCGGTGCCAAAATTTTCGTTAATGATCCCGTAATAACATACAAAAAATGCTGGGTCGTGAGTCAACGGGGTCATACGAAAAAAAAATGGAAAAGGTTGAAAAAATGAAATTTTCCCAGTACCAAAACTAAAAGAGATATGAGAAAAAGTTTTAGACAAAAGTTGTAGAAAATTACTTTGTCTATAAAAAAGGTCATTATCAATTTACACGTATCGCGCACCGTTTGCTAGGAAATCGCGTAAAAAGTGCGAAAATTCACAAAACCGATGTTTTTCGCTATTTAAATAGGGTTTTTTTTTAATTTTCCAACTGAGAATGATTTTTATGCGTTCTCCGATATCCCCAAAGAGATTTCTTTCTAATTTTTATTGATTTGTGTCGACTTCAACACAGGAAGACATCTTAATTTTTTGCTCACGGTCGTTACTGAGATTTAAGAAAAAAGAGAAAAAATTAAAAGCTCTTTTGATTTATTTTTATAAGATAAAAACTTAACAAAAGAGTTCGAATTTCTTTGAAATTTAAAACCGATTAATACATTTCACAAAGTAGGTTTAATGCCGACAATAAAAAAATCTGAGTATTATGTTGCCGCCGCGCATAAACTTAATAGATAATATTAATTCCATGCCGCCGCGTAAATATAAAACTGTCATCTCATTTTTATACTCTGTGCCGATTAGACAGTAAAGTTAGTGATTTATTTTATTACGGTCAGTAATATGAGCATTCTGTAAATTTTCCACCCTATTAAAAGTAGTTGTATACTTTATGTATTCTTAAGATCACCAGGTTTAAATTTAGACCTGATACTTTTGGCATTAATTGATTTAGTGCCCTTAGTGCATTTAGTTTAGTGCTGATTTGATGCCCTCTCGCACAGTCTGCAATCTGCCCCCTTATCAGCTCTGGCTGTATTCCGGCAGTATTAATGTGGGAGCCAGTACACTTGAAATCAAAGGCTCGAAGTTCAGAGAAGCCTACAGTGTTGGCAGCACATTGAGCGGCGCTTCCTGGTAAAGTGTCCCTCAATGGAATAGGCCGCAGTGACCGCTTACCATCAGGTGGGCTGCGGGCATGTCTGCCACCTGAACTTGTATAAAAAATAATACTTATTGAAATAATTTAATCAACAAAATTTTGTTTGTGAAATGGGAATCGAAGATACGACTCAAGGCACCGCGCTAACTAAAACTTCACAACTAGACCGCACACAACTTTTACAAATGCCATGTTACTTAGCATCCGGGGTGAACGGATTAACGGTGAAATGAAATACAGATTAAAACAGGAACTGGCACAAAAAGCTTTCTTGTTTTTTAGCGCGTTCCGTTCCACGCATGTTAAGTCAGCCGTTTAGCTTTATCCGTTAGCGCCGGCGCCGAACCTGTCACTGTCATTATTACTGCCATTTGCATTTAGGGATGCCAGCAATTAATAATTCCTTTTTTTTCGTAGGCATTTAAAATACTTATATTTTGTTTATAAAAGGAGAATGAAAAACTTGCCATTGTTCTTGGGCCCAAAAAAATTAAGTTAATGTGCAGAGATGAGATGTATTCTACGTGAAAGACCACACACACATCAACTTTTATTATGATGACACCATAATCGGTCCCAGGGGGAAAAAGTTATCGTCCATCATAATTTATTATTTTGATATAAACATAAATAATTAACATAATATAATAAACATTTTTTTTTTTTTTACTAAGAACAATTTTGTCGACGCCATAATAAAATTTAAAGGTGTTTTATTGAATCTACTTCGTAGTCTATGTCCCAAATCTGTATAACATTTTTTTTTTGGGCCCAGTCTTTTGCATTGTCCTTTAAAGGTTTTTTATTCGTACAGATGATTATTCTTATGACCATTTACCACTGTTTGATAGGTTTCTCGTTATGTGTCTGTCAGAAATCAATGCTATCTTTTTTTACTTAAATGCAAACACATACAAAACATACAAAATACAAATTCAGAACAAACACAAATATTCATCACATAAATTTTTGACCTGGTTGGGATTCGAATCTACGACCCCTGCGAGTACGGTAAGAGGTACCAAATGAGCCATAGGTATTTTTAGTGAAATTAGAATGCTAAAGATTACAAACTGCATGCAGCCTTTGCTTAAATCAGGCTTATGTAAATTGGAACATAAAGACGAACTTAACCGCTATTTGTATCTCACTCTTACAGTTAAGACATTTTCTTCAACTGTCATTTGAATGACAAAAGCAGTATTTTGACGTCGTGACGGTCTCCTCGACCGTTACAAATGTTTGAACTTAAGGCCCATATGTCGTCGAGTAGCACCCTCATTAAATAAAAACTATTTGTCACTTGAATTGCATTTTATTGCGCGTTATATACATCGAATGCGAAATATTTTGAGTCTATTTACGCAACGTAGGTTAGGTATATCAAATACTGTAAAAAATCATAAATATGTCATCGTCACAATGATGACCACTGGGTCAATCACCACGCTGCCAGACCATTGAGCCCGACCCGGGTATAGAATTAAGGACCCCGAGATTATAGCTCATATCTACCAATAGACCATAGAGACGGTAAAAAGAAAACAAATTTTAAAAACTTTCAAATATCTGCTTTTCCAAGACAGACTTTAAGCACATTCAATAACTCTTAATCTGTTCAGCCAACGATTCGAATTGGTACTTAAATAAAATTCTTTTTGGACTAGCCAATAACTATATTCATAGGAAAGCCCAATAAAAACTGGCAATCTTAGATCATAAAAATCTTGAGTGCGTAACGCCATAATAATATTTAACGCCCGTCACATTATGTTTAAACAACTCCCGTCTAGATAATTTAAAACAGATCTAGAACGAGAAACGATCAATATTTTATTGATCTTAGAGGAAAAACAGACATAAAAACAAAAAAATTATAGCCAAAAATATGCCAAGGTGAGTATCGGACGTATTCCTGAGTCCACTTGACCGATTAAAAGTCTAAAACTGTTTTAAAATCAGATTGTTCGAAATACAAATCGTGAAATATTATAATGGCCAATCGCGTTCGAGTTTTGAATTATGACGGTACTGCATGCCCAGCTGTCCTCATTTAAGAAAAATACAGATAAAAAAATAAAAGCTGGCAACACATAAAATAAATTATCAGGTGAGGTGTCAAACATAAGCACGATTAACATTTTTTTTTTCTAATTTGAATAATCAGTGTAACCAAATAAGAATTTGATGTTCACAGTCCTTGAGTCTGTAGGTAGTAATATTTAAGACGAGGACGTAGCACGATTCCAAATTCGTTTTTCACCCGCGCGTCTCGTTGTAGGCGGAGCGCAACCGCCAATCAGAGAGCGCAGCGTGAACACAGTATAAGCAAAACAAGCAGACAATTCACCTCCAAACAAAAACTGGTAGTTTTAATATTTTGAGTAGGTACCTACTACTCACTAATATCAAAACTTTTACTACTGTTTACGAGATCTGGACATCATACTAAATTTTAAATATCAATATTTGTTTTAAGGCAGTTTTTATTTTATTTTTATTTTTTTATGATTTAAGCAGGTTAATTAGGTTACTTTGCAGGCTAACTCATTAATTCTAGAGAAACTTAAATTTCGTTGGCAAAATAGCTAAAATAATTGAAAAAAGGATAATACATGAAACATGTGATAGTAAAAAACCACGAGCCCTATATGCAGCTTTTAGGCTGGATTCGAACCCGCGCGTCCGTGGATATTATACATTTATTATACATCAACACCAAATACATCAACGTGCAATAAACATAACCTCACACATACATAATATTGCATAAATAACTAGACGGAGTATTAAAAAAAAAACCAGCCAAGTGTGAGTTGAACTCGAACGTGAAGGGTTCCGCACCATCACAGCCGTGACACTCTCTGTACGTGAGAGTTCGAGCGCCAGCGACCTTGAGCCAGAGCGTGTTACGCTGGGTTGATGATACCGAAATGCCTACAATAATCTAAGCCGAAATGGAATTTAGACTTGTGGCAAAGGAGATTACATAGTATGCTAGGAAATATTAAACTTGTGCAAGGACATGGGTTTTATTTATAATAAGTTTTTGTAATCTCTAAATTACTTATATTAGGTAGGTACCTACATCATAAATTGCAACTCATAAACTATATTTACTGTTATTTATAATTAGTTTTTTAATCTTTAACATGTAAATAAAGGAAAGGTTTGATTTAGGTATAATATTTTTTTTTATTTATTGTCAATTTTACCTACTTGCGAGTTTACGAGTTTAATCGTCTGAAATCCTTGTTTTCAGAGCTTTTAATTATAATTAAAATTTTGTTTATTTTAAATTTTGAAATATGTAGTTGATAAATTTATATTTTATTTTAAATTCAAACAGCCATAAACACAACAATAACGCCCGCCCGGCATGATTTTGCGTCGCGTAGTCAATCCGTGCAATCAATCCGAAGAGCGGCGAGCGAAAGTAGATATGTTATATGTACGAACCCTTGGCCGAGGCATTCCAGGACGGCCGGCTGCACACACCGCGCGCCGCGAGCACCCCCGCCCGCGTCTAGGACACGCACACATAGCCCCGAGCGATTTTACGAGCACACCATGCTTGAGTGTCGCTTCTTTACTTTAGTATATGTTCTGTGGCACCATCATACAAAATGTAGTTAGTGGGAACTTTTTTAAAGAACAATGGCAAAGTCCCATACTACGTTTTACCTGAATAATAATTGGGGCGGCTATGATTAAAAAAATGCTTATTTATACACTAGCAATTGTATTACATAAACATTTCCAAAAAGAATTTTAACAAACGGTGATTGCAAAAAAAAGTTATAAGTATTTTTGTACTTTGAGGTTATTTTGGTAATGAAACAAATCCTTGTTTATTTTCATCTTTCAGTAATTATTAAAATATGTTTTAATAATAGTCATCTTAGAAGGGTAACAATAAACAGTCTACTAAAACATTTATGAGAGATTAAAGTCTTACTTATCTAAGGAAATTTCTCCTGAACAGGCTGGTTTTGTGAAGGGGAGGGTTACTCGTGAGCAGATTCTGAATGTGCGCCAGATCACTGAAAAAGCCAGAGAGTTCAACAAACCGACCTATATTTGCTTTGTTGACTTCTCAAAGGCGTTCGAGTCAGTGTAGTGGCCAGTACTTTGGGAGACTCTCCTGGCTATGGGAACACCTAAACATCTGGTGGTATTCTTAGGAAGCTTTATGAAGAAGGAACAGTCTAATACCGCATACGCGAGGCACGGTCCTCAGGATCCATCTATCCGCCACAAACCCCTCGGACGTCGTGCGGCTGCTCTCCCAGAAGGAACTTCTCCCGAGGCTTCGGCACTACCGCGAGACCCCTTGAACCTCTTGAATCCGCCGCCGGCGCGTACCACGTGCTCATCGGTGCGTCCTGCTTCTCCGACGCCTCTACTTATCGCCGGGGCGCATAGCTACGAGCCATCCGTGCGCCGCCACCTACGCCGACATCTGCGCCGCTACCTACGCCGGCATCTGCGCCGTCACCTGCGCCGCTTGGGGCGCGTGCCCTTCTCTTGCTGCCTGGACGTCCCTGCGTGCCTGCCTACGCCCTACGCCCTACCTTATCCTACATTATTACTACCTATTGCTTTCGTATTTATTAATCTTAGCCCTACTTAGTCTTATAATCTTAGTCTGCAAGATTTAGGACGTGGCATTTGGTATTAAACTTCTGGCTTTCAATTATATAATCTTTAATTTCGAAATTTGCTCCGTTACCTTCCGTAACGTGACAACTCAATGGTCCACTCCATGAATGCACAAGAAGAGCTACAGTAAGAGATGAGTGGCGGCGGATTGTAAAGGTTGCTACCACCCCTGATGTGACGACCACGATCACTCTGCCAAGAGTGTGACGACAAAGAAGAAGAAGAAAACATTTATTGAAAATACTGGACCTTTTAAATATCGTCAGTGGCTAAAGTACAAACCGTACAAAGCCAAAACCTATAAAAAATAGACTGTCAAACAAATTGCTTTGCAGTTTCCTGCTGTCAATCAATTGATGATATGATAATATCTCGAGGGTCATCCCGCGTGTATTCCTCGGGTCTACTATTTCTGGGAAAATGCTGTGCATATAAAAGTCAACGGTTTTTTTTTCATTTTTGATTTCCAAAACTTATTTTCTCTTTCTATGTACAGATACTTTACAACTCCCTTCAAAAAAAAGTCTATGTATTTTAGAATAGTAAACTCTTAATAGTACCCACCTACCCTATATTCATCTCAAAATTACGTTAGTACTATTACTATATTGTGTCAAAATGCCATCAGATTGACATGATTAACGTTTCACAATTTTTTACTGTCAAAATGTATGCAGAGAAAAAGCGTTCATGATTGCCGGCGCCGTCAACTTAGAGATGTTCATTGTGGTCATCTTTCGCTTACAATTATTATCGATTGTAGCCGAGTTAAATTTCGAAAAAAAATTGTTTTGTTAATAACTTCATACGTAAAATCGTATAATAAAAATAATAATCAAATTGATTAAAAGTATAACGCCTTGGATAAAAAATCTAAATGTGAATCAGATTCGAAAATAAGAATACTTCCTTGTAGTTACTCAATCTTGCAGTATTGGTCGTTAAAAAATCGATACTTACGAATCGATTTTTAACTATTAGTTTAAGATAAATCGACGTCTCTAGATAAATATTATTTCACTGTGACACATGTATTAATCCTTGATTTTACAAACTATTGAATCATAAATTTGATTGACATATGTAGGTAAAAAACAATATTTTTAGATCTAAAATCGGTGTTCGTTCGGGAATCGACAGCACCGCATCTCTAGTGAACTTGTCAAAAAAGCAGCTGTCATGCGACACAGAGCGTCCGAAGCCGACCTTTCACCTCGAGCGCTGCTCGACAACTAAACGGGTTACCGCGGTCTATTTTTATTCTACCGCTTTGGGTTTTGAGTTGAAAATCGCATATCACACATAATGAAAATGGCGGCTTTGAGTTCGAAGATTATATTTTTTGCGGGTTTTCATTTAATTACTTATAATATAATTATGAAATAAAAAATCTAATCCGATACTTCTTTAGAGGATTAGCTTGGCTATTTATTTTGTAAAAAAAAAATTGGGGTCGTCGCTGAAAATTCAGAGTAATTGAATTTACGCAGTTTTTTTATTCGTCATTTTGTAATATTTTTTTTGAAAGAAACCAGATGGTTTTTTCAAATTATGCTCCGATACTCCACTGCAACAGACTGTTCTCTACCTACCATATTTTTTATAGTTCATAAATATGTTTTATACCCCCACACGTAAGCGTTTAAAAATACCTCTTTTGGTTGAATTTGGACTAATACCCTCCCTTAATTTTGTTTTTATAAACTTCAATCATAATTGAATAATTTAATAAATTAAGCACTGTGTACGTAGTCATAACGTATACATCCCAAATTCGCAGTCTTGAATTGTGATTGTGTTATAAAATAAACTAGCGATAACATGTTCTCTTTTAAACTTATTTCTGAAGAGTGATGGGTAGAAAAAATAAAAAAAATCATCCAAATCAAACTGGGAATAAATAATTCCGGGATCATGAGGACCCTACATTTGTATGTCACCCGGGGATAGTGTAGCTTTCGACCAGTGAAAGAATTATTCAAATCGGTTCAGTAGTTTCGGAGCCTATTCAATACAAACGAACCAACAATCCAATCTTTCCTCTTTATAATAATATTACTTAGTAATAGAATACCTAAAAGGTTTGCGCTTTGCATGTGCCGCGGTGAGCAAGGTCTACTTAGTTATTTTCTAATATAATTTAATAAAGAGGGTCTTAATTGGCCGTCCGCTATTTGTAACTAATGTACAACAGAAAAGTAATAAAAAGCACACCTTAGCGAAATGGCCAACTACATACATATTTTGACGAAGGTGTAGAGTTTGTGAAGTTAGGCCTTGTAGAGTTAGCGCGTGTAGAGTAAGAAGCTTGGCTCTACATGAAATCTGTTAACTTGTTGACAGTGCAAGTCATGAGGTCTCGTCTTGACAACATTTTACATGAAATTTTGGTGGGATATAGTTTTCAGATCATAACTAACTGCCTTCGTGGTACAGTGGTTAGAGCGTTGGGCTCTATACCCGGAGGTCGTGGGTTCGAATCTCACGGGGAGCATCACTTTGTGTGATTGTTTCCAGTTTGGTTAGGACATTGCAGGCTTGAATCACCTGAATGTCTGAAAAGAATGATGATTCCGTGCTTAGGGAGGCACGTTAAGCCGTGTTGGTCCTGACTATGTTTCAAGTATGTCTGGTTTTCCTTGTAGGTTACGAGGTCAGATGGCAATCGCTCCATTGTAATAACCAGGCTTGTCAAATCTAGGATCATAGTCGAAGCGGACCCTGAGCTCCATACTGGATGCAATCGGGAATACGCTGGGATGATGATGATATGATAGTTTTCAGATCATAGAGGTCACTTAGCGGGTCTTAAAAACCCCCTCAATATTTGTTCAATCACAATTGCAATAGTAAGTAAGTAATTATGATTGATTGAATGTTTGTGTGTGACTTTGTTTGTTCAAATCTCGATCGATGTTTATGAAGGAAGCGATACCTGATATCTACTGATAAAGACGGTGATAACGCCAATATTGTGTTCTAATACAGACTTTGTGCAAATAGGTATTTTGCTATCAATGCAATCGCGTCATTAAACCACCCTTCTGACTAATCAAAGTTTTTTTTATACCACATCAGTTGGCCGACAGACACGCAGCCCACCTGATGGTAAGCGGCCACTGCGGCCTATTCCATTGAGGGACACTTCACCAGGAAGCGTCCCTCAATGTGCTGCCAGACTGTAGGCTCATCTGATCTTCGAGCCTTTGATTTCAAGTGTACTGGCTCCCACATTAGATAATATTGGCGGAACACAGCCAGGGCTGTTATGACGGCAGATTTCACCTGTGGGGTGGTGGGAAAGTTAGGACAGGAGTCCGAAAATACATAGATACCTACTTTGAAATGAAGCCAATTATTATGGCATTTGTAAAAACAGGTAGATTTAAGGATTGGTCCTAAATTTCGGAAATTAAGTCCTTAAATTGTAATATAGGATCGAAGTTTTATCGCCTAGGACGTTTTGTGAGATGGCTAGCGTACGCGTACTACATCGCACACCCGGTAAAAAACTGTCATAACATAAAAACAGGCAAATCTGGTAGAGTCATTTTGTTACTTAATAATAATTGACGACATAATCGCACACCCGCTAAAAACCTTTCATAACGTAGAGGCAAGGTTGGTCTCACTTTTTTCAGTAAAATAATATTTTTATAATCTCACTTTTTGCAGTAAAATAATATTTTACTGCAAGGGGTGAGATTTGCCTGTTTTTGTGTTATGACAGTTTTTTACCGGGTGTGCGACATATTTTGTACTCGTAATTTTCATTTTAAGCATTTGTATCTAAATTTAATATTGAACTCAAAATGTTTCATATTTGGAAGATGTGCACCTATTTAAAGAAGTTTTTTTCAGTAAATTGCACCACATTTGACAATTTTAACTGTGGAATTAAGAGGTATTATGTTAAAAAGACCCCGGATTAAACTCTAAATAAAGGAAAACTTGCCTAAAATAGCTCATCCAAAGACGTAGGTAAATAAAATAAATCGTTGGCTACTTAAGATTGTTTCTAATATCATATCAGCGCAAATTCTTTTATAGATAAACAAATCTATCGCGAAAATCGAGACCGATTTTGACGCAACGAAATGACGTGCGTGCGTCATACAAACACTTAAAATACGTCCTTAAAGTTATGCTAAATACTGTTTTACTCACTTGTTTGCCATGGCGGCTTTTGTTAACACTAATAACTAACACAGCCTGGAGAGACCAAAATGTCAGAAAATGCTAATAGACCAATACGAACGCAAATCAGTCTGCAAACACACTTTTTACAAAAAAATAAAATTCATCTGGCCATCTTTGCAAAAAAATCACTGGCAGTAAAAAAAATATTGCAAAACTTTTTCGCTGAAAAAAGTTTCGAGTCGAACTGTCACTTTTTGGCGCGCGCGGGAAATTTTAAATGGCAATTCGAACGTCAGCGTACAGCGACGGTCACGATGTTACTGCGGCCAGCGCTTCGCACACCTGATTTTAATATGCTTCGAAAACATAATAATATGTATCAGTACGCAACATTGTTGTTTATTTGAAGCTGCAAATGTATTAAAACATGATTCAGAACGAGTGTATTTTTGTGAATGAGTCCGAGCGCGTTAATGACTAAATAATTTAAAATAATCTCAATTGAGCAAACACTGGTGGAAATAGCTGCTGTTTTATTCAGCATCCAGGATAATTTGTTAATGAAAAATTATTCACTCAATTATTATTTAGAATTAATTACATTTAATTTCTGTGACACATCGTTTCTCAGTTTATACTTATGATGTCATTTATGATATGAGCGGAAAAATATTATAATATTGTGACACTGGCAACCAACGGCGTACTCCATGGAGCGATTGAGAAAAATAAAACATTGTTTAAAATTTGACGGATTAGGCGTGTGCTGGTAGATAATTGAGGATTGGTAGGCTGGACGTTGAGTTAGGAAGACGTGAGAAAATATAAGTTTTAAAATATAAAGATATTTTATTTAATTACCCGGCGCCTCCAAGAAAGCTAAGCAAGTTTGTTTTAATGAGGGTGAGTTAATAATGTTATATATTCTTATGGCGTGTAGGCAGAACATTTAAATTATTGCGTTTATTTAAAGGTCCATACATAGTGGTAAGAAGATTGAATAATTTGAATTATTTAGTCAGGAAATATAATAATAATCGGAGTAGACTGCAATTAGTTCATGTGAACAGGATGAAAAAGTTCTTTAGTAGGAGCCAATTGTGAATATGAATTTTATCTTTGTTTTTGTTTTAATTTGTATATTTGTATATATAGTGTTTTGTAAATATTAATATAATAAATGTGTTTCATATGGAGCACTACTGCTATGAAGTTATGGAAAGTAGAAGTTTGTTACCGGAGGAGCTGTGCTACCCTCCGAGATACAAGTTCAATAGGGAGTGCAACATCGCAGCACGTCTTTGATGAAGAAGGGCCGTTTTTATAAAGGTGTATCGCTGCTGTGTAGGGTGTTTGAATGTTTAGGCATTGTTGTGGTAATTTCTCTGATGACAATCCTTCATTTCCTATAAGGAGGAGGAGGGGATTTAGTTGGTCTCCAGCTGTTGGATGAAGTTATTACTGGCGGTGTTTATGATTGCAGAGGAGGATTGACACAGTGACCCTGTCTCTCCCATAGGGAAGAAGGGGATGGACGAATAGATCATCAACTGTGTTGATGGGTTAGGCAGAGGATAGTTGGATAGGCTATCAACTCTGATGGTTAATTTTTTTTAGCTTATGCAAGGGTTGTAAAGGGAGGTGTTGATCAATCGGCCCATACTCATGACGTATCCCGTGTTGCGATGTGCCCGTTGATTTATAGAATTAATGGTTGTGTAATGCTGAGATTAGGGATATCAGATAGGTTTAGTTAGGTAGCGTATATGCCATCGGTGGGCTTTTTGCTAGGTTTTTGCCTAACGAACCCATCGCAGAGGTGAGACTTCGTGTTGATCATTATTTGAAATTTAAGTTTTTGAATTTTATTTTAAACATGGACTTTGGCTGTAGAGTTATGTTTTTTTGCGCTTTATTATTGACTTGCCTCTATCATGGGTGGCTTTTTAGTAAAAGGCATGGCATATAAGATATCCTAACACTGTCTTTAAAAAAAAAAATTGTTTTCTGATTCAGGTGCTTCAAATGGAGAAAGTCGTTGGAAGCAGAACCACTGCGGTTGCCAGGGGACGGTCATCAATGAACTTTGATGGCTGAAGTTGAACCATAGGCATCTCTCCTGGACAGTGCCTCGACCCTCAATGGAGCGGCGGGGAGATGTGACACTGGCAACCAACGGCGTACTCCATGGAGCGATTGAGAAAAATAAAACATTGTTTAAAATTTGACGGATTAGGCGTGTGCTGGTAGATAATTGAGGATTGGTAGGCTGGACGTTGAGTTAGGAAGACGTGAGAAAATATAAGTTTTATAAACCGACTTCAAAAAAAAAAGAAACAAAAAAACTACCTAAAAAACTGAAAAGCAAAAAATAATTTTAATAAGACATTCATCAAATGCGCTTATTGTCTAAGCCTATTAATTAAATTGTATTTTACGTGCTAGGTAGGTACCTACTAATCTGTTTGAAGTCGGTGCCAAGCCAAATAGTAGGTACCCAGATTACGTACCTACGTCCGCGGATTAATAAGTAACCCTTTATAATACATTATTATTATATATCATTTTTGATTACCTTTGGCTTGGCACCGACTTCAAACAGATTAGTAGGTACCTAGCACGTAAAATACAATTTAATTAATAGGCTTAGACAATAAGCGCATTTGATGAATGTCTTATTAAAATTATTTTTTGCTTTTCAGTTTTTTAGGTAGTTTTTTTGTTTCTTTTTTTTTTGAAGTCGGTTTAATTTTTTTAAAAAAAAGTTTGTTTATTTTTCTATTTTTAGTGTGAATAACACGTAGGTAGTGAGTAAAACTCTTTCATAATAATGATAGCGAAAATACGAGTAGAATTGTATTATTTGATAATAATAAATAATAAATAAATAAATATTTCTTGGACATTATTCACACAGCGCCATCTAGCCCCAAACTAAGCATTAGCTTGTGCTATGGATGCCAGACAACGGATAAACATTACTTATATACTTTTCTTTTGTAAATACATACATATTATACATAGAAACACCCAGACCGATACAAACAGACATGTTCATGCACACAAATGTTTGTACCGTGCGGGGATCGAACCCGCGACCTCTGGTGTAATAGCCGACTTCTCGACCATTACACCAAATGGCTCGTCAATAATATTAGGTATTCATTAAGTGTTCAGCACCATGGGTAGGAGGAGAATGCGTTTATGCACCATAACCGCAGGCTAGCTAGACCCGCGGCCGTGTGTGGGACTCGAGACCGAAGCGTCCGCTACCCACTACACTCCCCCGGTTTCTCCTTCACACCCGATTAGGACGAGCCGGTGCTAACCTTATTGGCTAGTGACCAGCCCATCCCCGGGTAATCATCAGCTTAGCTGCAAAAGTACATGAAATACAACTAACGTTCCACATATTCCTACAACACTGAAAGAATTATCCCCTAACTCCTAACCGTTAAGGAGTTGTACTTTCCATCATCACCTTAGCTGCAAAAGTACATAAAATACAACTAACGGTCCACATATTCCTACAATACTGAAAGAATTATCCCCTAACTCCTAACCGTTAAGGAGTTGTACCTTCCATCATCAGCTCATCAACATAAAATGATGTCTATCGGACGCAAAAACTTGAATGGCTTCAGAAAAAACAAGTAACGCGTAGGCGCAGCCTATAAAATTTGAGGTTTTCCCTTGATTTTTCCGGGATCCCATCATCAGATCCTGACATGGTGACAATGGGACCACCTCTGAACTATGCACTTTCAAATAAAAAAAGAATTATTTAAATCGGTCCACAATTGACGGAGAAATCGACGGACATACATAAAAAAAAAAAAAAAAAAAAAAATACATACAGTCGAACATATAACCTCCTCCTTTTTTGAAGTCGGTTATAAATATAAAGATATTTTATTTAATTACCACCAGCCTATCGCAATATTTATGATGAAAATAATTTCAATTGATTTATTGTCAATTCTATAAATAAATGAAAAATTGTTTAATAAACGAGTTGTCGGAAAAGTTTAATAAAATTAATAAATCTGTTGCTGTTGAATTGACTGCAAATGTTTATTTATTTGATAACATAAATTATGTAATAATTACATTTGTTCAAAACAATCTGACTAACAAATCATTCATAACTAGCAGCCGCCTCCGTGGTTTTACCCGCGCGTAATTTCTTTTTTTAAATATCCCCCCTTCCCCCCACATTTCCGGGATAAAAATAACCCTATGTAGTAATTAACCCACCAGGGGATATAGCTTTCCAGCAGTGAAAGAATTTTTCAAATCGGTTCTGTAGTTTCGGAGCCTATTCAATACAAACAAACAAACAATAAAATCTTGCCTCTTTATAATTATCTATGTTTATAAAACTGAACTCAAAGGTGACTGACTGACTGACTGACATAGATATCTATCAACGCACAGCCCAAACCACTGGACGGATCGGGCTGAAATTTGGCATGCAGGTAGATGTTATGACGTAGGCATTCGCTAAGAAAGAAAGGATTTTGATCAATTCCCACGGGAACGGGAACCACGCGGGTGAAACCGCGGGCGGCCGCTAGTATGCGCTTTTTTTAATCCTTGGACTGGTGTTTCTTCAGTTTCCATTCAGCCTACACGTCAGCATCGGCAGCTATACTCAGCCTAGAGGCAGCTGTATGGTCTGTTGACAACAAGTAGGTATTGCTAGTCACAACTCAAGTGTACTTCAAATAGTTTTTTTTATACAACATCAGTTGACAGACAGGCACACTGCCCACCTGATGGTAAGCGGTCACTGCTGCCTATTCCATTGAGGGACATTTTACCAGGAAGCGTCGCTCAATGTGCTGCTAGACCGCAGACTCATCCGATCTTCGAGCCTTAGATTTCGAGTGTACTGGCTCTCACATTAATATTGCCGGAACACAGCCAGAGCTGTTATGGCGGCAGATTTCATCTGTGGGGGTTGTATCTAGCCAGTCGAACCAAAAGTTTGCCGAATTTTCCGCTATGCAGCCAATCTTTATGAGAGTTGTGCAGACCAGGAGCTAAGCTATGGTTGTGGAGCTGATGCAGTTTCTCATTTATTGTGTACAGATTGCAGTCTGCAGACAGTTATTTGAGCTCAGCTAAACTATCTTAGCTTTTGGTCTGCACCCCGCATACGATCCACCAACTAAACAGGATACTTATTATATTAAAGTGAGTGCACAAGCAAAGATCAGATCAGATCGATCTACCCCAATCTGTCCAAAATTATCAATTGAAAGAGAACTCTGTGTAAAGTGTATAAAGGTGAAAATTGGTTGTAGAAATATGACAGACTAGCCTTCCGCCCGCGGTTTCACCCGCGCGTAATCTCTTTTTTCAAATATCCCCCCTTCACCCCACATTTCCAGGATCAAAAGTACTCTATGTTCACCGGGGATAGTGTAGCTTTCTAACAGTGAAAGAATTATTCAAATCGGTTCAGTAGTTTCAAAATTGATATTCCCGCGGGAATGAGACGTTTCCCGTAGAAATTCTATAGTTTATGTCCTATTCCGGGTTATAAACTATACGTGTGCCAAATTTCATCCAAATCCGTTTATCCGTTTAGGCGTGATTGAGGAACAAACATCCAAACATCTAAACATCCAAACATCCAGACTTTCGCATTTATAATATTAGTAGGATTAGGGTAGTCTGATGTGCTGTCGACTGTACTCCCTATTCGCTTAAACACAATGGGACAGATTGACACGACCGAAGAGAGGCGCAATTGCTTAACGTGCTTTCCGAAGCATAGTGTAAACACCGCCAAGAGACAAGAGAAAACTTGGTATTTCTGCCGCTCTGCTACTTTGTGGTTTCAAAGAAGTTGATAAACATTACTGACTGTACTCGTGAGAGTCTTAAATTGAGGATTGGGATACAGCCGTTAAGTCCAGAAATAATACCGGTCGTAATAAATATTTTGTTACACCGGCTGATTCAACCGACAATTGCTCAAGTTCTCCAGTAATTATAATCGGTTTGTTTTAGTGTTGCCAGTTTTTGGTCTTGGTCTTAGTGGGCAACACTCAAAGAAGTATCATCCGATGCCCTAAGTACATCTCTGTCATAATTACATATGATCGTCAATTCGTCACCGTAGAACAGTGGCTTGGCTAGTGTCTGTGCAATCTGGCGAGTGTCAAGACATTTTCAGAGACCGACTGGCAAACTACGATGCCAGAAGTGGGCAGGGGGTAAGTACAAAATAACTAAACTTTGGACGCTATATAATATACATAGAGTCTGTAGGAGGATCTGCCTCTAAAAAGCTCGGCATCCTTTCCAGAGTCACGAGCTACTTCACTGCGGAACAGTTCCGAAACCTCGACCGAGCTCAAGCCCGTTCCGGCATAGTTGTTTAACATCAGACAACTTTGTGTCAAGTGCTGACTTAATTAAATTATAAAGAAGCGTGTTAAAAAAAGACACTTCCGTTAGTCATCGGAACCCAATGCAAAATAAGATGCCAGGACCAATTCAATTGGTCTAAACTAAGATTAAAACAAGTAACATCACTAGTTTGTTTGTTCCACTCACTACGCTCGGGACTGGAGAATAAATAAACTTGTAACACGGGGTTATTTTAGCGAGCTTAAAGATCCAACTCGATTCCCGCTATTCCAATGCAGATATTCATTTCATAAAGTATGGGGACAAAATGCATATTAATTATTCATTATGCGTAAATGTAGACCTATAATGGACATCCTACGTAAACATTATCCAGATAGCCCTTGCATCGTCATCATTCTGTCCCAATGATACCTATTTCTCTTATGTATTTTGTATGTATATGTTACATTTACTTGTCTATACTATCTTTACCAATATTATAAAGTAAAGAGAAAGGATTTGATTGTTTGTTTGTATTGAATAGGCTCCGAAACTACTGAACTGATTTGAATAATTCTTTTATTGTTCCGTGTTTCCGGAACAGAGTTTTTCTGTTCCGTGGTTGGGAAGCTACACTATCCCCGGTGAACATACTTTTGATCCCGGAAATGTGGGGGGAAGGGGGGGGAAATTTGAAAAAAGAAATTACGCGCGGGTGAGGCGACCACGAAAGAGGCGACCGCTAGCTATGATTATAAGAATGCATTGATTCCCGCGAAGATAAATAGGTACAAACATTGCATATAAAGTCGTTGCAGAATCTTTCACCACTCACAAAACCTACCTACTTATGTAAGTATTTGTCGTGGCCATGTCGTAGAATTGATAATTTCATGAAATGCTCGACCATTTCGTGAAATGGTTGCATTTCGTGAAATGGTCAACTGTCTATTGGCCCAGCATGATGTGGTTTGGTCAGATCGATGATTAAAAATCGTTTCTCGATTTGGGCAGCTATTATACGGGCGATGTGGTCAAGATTATTTTGTTAATATCGTAAAATAGTTACATTAAGTGCCGGTAGAGGCGCTGCAACCGCTTTGTTTATGTGTAAAAGATGGCGGCCGCGGACGGAATAATACTAAAAATGAATGTATATGTGACTTGACATGTTTGATTGAAGATTCGTCGACACCACACACACGTTATATTCGGACCATGGAATTAATATTATACGATTTAACGATCTGGCCAAATTGAGTTGGCCACATCATGAAATGCAACCATTTCACGAAATGGTCGAGCATTTCATGAAGTGACCAATTCAACGATATGGCCACGACATATTCACCACTCGGCCACCAAGGCTTAAACAATTGACATCTGCATCATCTGCATAATGTCAAATTTACAACCTCATTTACTTTCTAAACAATTTACGCAACCCAATAACATGTTATCGAGAAATAACAATAAATTAAAGGGTTTGATGTGATATTAATTGATTTATGAAGTACTGTCGTGGAATAAATCCTCGTGGTCGCTTCGCCATGATTAAGCTGACCCGATCTGTCTCGTTTTAATTTCAGCTGTCTGTTTTCATTACGTGAAAGCGGTCAATGTTGTATGTATATGATAAGAAATAAGGAGTCATCATCATCATCCCAGCGTTTTTCCTGATTGCATCCAGTGTGGAGCTCAGGGTCCGCTTCGACTATGATCCTAGATTTGACAAGCCTGGTTATTACAATGAAGCGATTGCCATCTGACCTCCGTAACCCTTACAAGGGAAACCAGACCTACTTGGAACATAGTCGGGACCAACGGCTTAACGTGACTTCCGAAGCACGGAATCATGATTCTTTTCAGACATCCAGGTGATTCAAGCCTGCAATGTCCTGACCAAACTGAAAACAATCACACAAAGTGATACTTCCTGTGGGATTCGAACCCACGACCTCCGGGTTTTAGAGCCCAAGGCTCTAACCACTGTACCACGGACTACGGAGGCAAGAAATATTATAAGGAGTAGGATAATAATATTATCACAAAAGCACCATGCTATGCGTCAGGCTTACCAACTGCATTGCACGAATCCCTTGCACAGTCGAGTCGGATAGATATGGCCTGGAGCTTTTTAGGGTTCCGTAGCCAAATGGCAAAAAACGGAACCCTTATGGATTCGTCATGTCTGTCTGTCTGTCTGTCTGTCCGTCCGTATGTCACAGCCACTTTTTACCGAAACTATAAGAGCTATACTGTTGAAAATTAGTGAGTAGATGTATTCTGTGAACCGCATTAAGATTTTCATACAAAAATAGAAAAATAATAATAAATTTTGGGGGCTCTCCATACTTAGAACTGAAACTCAAAAAATTTTTTTTCATCCAATCCTTACGTGTGGGGTATCTATGGATAGGTCTTTTAAAATGATAATAAGGTTTCTTATATCATTTTTTTCTAAACTGAATAGTTTGCGCGAGAGACACTTCCAAAGTGGTAAAATGTTGGTCCCCCCCCCTGTAACTTCTAAAATAAGAGAACGATAAATCTAAAAAAAATATATGATGTACATTAATATGCAAACTTTCATTGAAAATTGGTTTGAACGAGATCAAGTAATTAGTTTATAAATTTTTGGGGCTTCCCATACTTAGAACTGAAACTCAAAAAAAATTTTTTCTTCAAACCCTTACGTGTGGGGTATCTATAGATAGGTCTTTAAAAATGATTATAAGGTTTCTTATATCATTTTTTTCTAAACGGAATAGTTTGCGCGAGAGACACTTTCAAAGTGGTAAAATGTTGGTCACCCCCCCTCTAACTTCTAAAATAAGAGAACGATAAAACTAAAAAATATATATGATGTACATTACCATGCAAACTTCCATTGAAAATTGGTTTGAACGAGATCAAGTAATTAGTTTTTTTTTAAAACGTCATGAATCGTAAACCGCAATTTTCCTCTCATTCAATCAACTCAAATATAAAAACGTCGATCAAACTTACAAAGAACTACAAGAACTTTTATATTATGATGATACTTGCTGCTACGGAACCCTTCATGGGCGAGTCCGACTCGCACTTGGCCGGTTTTTCTTTTTTTTTTCGGAGGATAATAAAATTCATTCAGCCAACATTACCAATAGAAGGCGGGCACTGGCTTTCAGGTGTAAAGGAGAAACCGGGGATGTTTTTACTATGCTTGACTCACAGTTAATTTAACAGAAAACATAAATAAATCTACAATTATTGTTTATATAGATCTAGATAGCAAATCTAAATATGTGTGCACATTAATCTACAGATAACAAATCAATGATACCTCCAATTTAGTAGAAGTGGGGGGACGTATGTATGTACATTCCCGAGTTGCGTTGCGTGGTTGCGAAGTAAACGAGGGACTAACAAAAACACTTCTTTTATTGTTATTCTCTTAACTAAGCATTATCCCGGGATAAATAAAAAATAATATCCCTGGACACTTTTGACCGCCTCCGTGCATAAAAACCCGGAGGTCGTGGGTTCGATTCCCGCCTTGGGTCCGATTCGTGGTAGGACTTATGCATAGTCTGACTGGCTAGCTACCACCATAGGTGAAATCTGCCGCCATAACAGCAGCAACCAAAATGATTGTACGCCCGAGATGGGCACACTGTTGATTGTACTATTTTTTTCATTATTTGTAACAATTTTTGTAACATCCAATGTAGACAATTTTATGCAATAAAATTACTTACTAACTTACTTTCTTATTGTCTTATCAATTAATCGAGAAAGGATATGATTTGTTATACTTGTAAATGATTGTACTTTAAATATTAATTGATTTGTTATTGTCTTATTAAATTATTTGATTTTAATTGACTTATGAAATCCTTGTGGATGTAGTACGCCATGAGTAAGCTGATCTGTCTTGTTTTAATTCGCACTGTCCGTTTTCATTACGAACAAATACTGTAAGGAGGAACATAGAGTTATTTTTAAGAATGCCTCAATGAGGTCGGTGTAATTCCCTATAATAATAGCACTCACATTCATCAAATTGGACCCCGGGCCACAGATTATTAAATAGTTACTAACGTAACCCGGGCCTCGTAAGGACGCTACCGGGACAACGCTAGGATAACGATAATGATGACTCTTTTAGCAAACGATGTCACTATTCTATGTATAACGATGATATTTTCACGTGACATAGAAGTACGTCAAGCACTTCTGTGTTTCGGGGAAAGGGCACTGAAGCTAGTGAAATTACTGGGTATATGAGACCTAATAACTTATAACTGTCGTCTCGGTGTAGCGGGCGCAAGGCGGTGCCAAAAAGTGCTAAGTTACTGTTTGTCTTACTTAACTTCGTTGCTCAGATGAAACTCCAGCATGCTTCTGATTCTCTATAGCAAAATACGATACGGCAAATATACTTAGTATTTGCTCTGTTTCTAATAATACTACGTTGGTTTTCCGTATAAAAGCTGTACTTCCACGGTCAAGCCGGCCCATTTCTTCAGACAGAGAGGAACTGTGGTGGCTCTACCACTCACACATTCAAATACTACAAGAATGAACAACTTTGTACAATAGATTCGACTGTCCTTTTCAAACCATTACATTTCGACTCGGTTATTTTAAGTGGTTTTAGAAGCACATGGTGCCATTAAACAGTGGCGAGTCGGTCTAGATTTAGTGCCCGAACAATACCTGACGTCGTCACATGCGTTTTACGAGCAACTTGCGACGCCAGGGATATTTGCAGACGGAATGTCCGGGGCTACCAAGTCTTGTAATGTGAGACGATTTGTGGTTTCTTGCGCCTCTTCGGTTGGCCAGCAGAGGAGAATTCGTTGAAGCACCGAAACCGCAGGCTAGCGAAACCAGCGGCCGTGTGTGGCACTGGGAAATAAAAGTTCCATTATCCAGTAAACTACAACAGTTTCAACTGCCTAACCGTACGTCAAGTGCGTCCGATCGGTACCTACAATGTTACATAACAATATTAGCTTCGTGGATACGTAGACTCCAAAATTTTCTTGTTCTGTGTAGTCTCCACTTTGGTGAGTGTGCTGCTCAGCTGCACAATATGGTTCCACCAGCTCCGTTCCATCATCGAACTACTGTACTCGGTCAGGGAGATACCGCGTGTACGAACTAAGCGATTTGCTTCATCTTTCTTGATACGGACGGCGCGGGAGTGGAATTCTCTGCCGGGATCTATCTTTCCTACACAATACAACTTGGGGCTCTTCGAGGCCAGAATTAACAGGCTTTTCCTAAGCAAGCGCGCTCCATCGTAGACCGCATAGTTGTTTAACATCAGGCAACTTTGTGGTCAAAGTTGCCTGATGTTAAACAACTATGCGGCTGTGTGCTAGCTTAGTCCAAACAAAAAAAAGTAGCCGGCGACGTCGCCACCATGGCGACTTATTGAGGCAGAACTCTTAATATTCGTGTCAGTAAGTTATCCTTTGTCCTTATTGGTCTACTTAACATGACTTAACATAACTGCTAAAACAATGGCGTCCTTGTTCTTGATATCTGTTTTGAACATGCGTCACTTTTATGCGCTTTCCACAATGCAGATGGCTCCTCGAATGAAGGTGAAAACGACCGTCCGATCTGGCCACAATACTTCTTGTGATCTTTACGACATATGAAACTGGGTTTCTCACAGGGTTGTACCAAAATTGTTAAGATGCCCGACTAATAAAAGACCACAAAGCATACTGCGTTCTTGTTATGAAGGTTGTTTTGTCGTGTGATAATTTTTTATGCTAGATTAGTTATCACACAGGCACGCACGCAGCCCATCTGGTGGAAAAACACCAGTAGGGTCCTACTCCTTAGTCGGACACTTAGCCAGGAATCGCCACACAATATGCTGCCAAACTGCAGGCGTATGATCTTCGAGCTTGTGATTTTAAGTGTACTGGCTCCTACATTAATATTGCCAGAACACAGCCAGAGCTGTTATGGCGATAGATTATTCACCTGGTAGCTTAACCGGTCGGAATCGTAAAAAGTCCTACCACCTACCAGACCCATGGTAAAAATCGAATGACGGGAATGAACCTGACGATCGACTTAGCAATTGTTCCGCTGAGTCTAAAGAAAACTAGGCTTAAGGAGTATATTTAAGTGCAAAGTTAGTTAAAACAGCCCTACACATTTGAAGTGTAAAACGAACCAGCAATAAAGTTAAATACTGCCTCTTGTCTCAAGGCCGTGCTCCGCCCCAAATACCTAATAAAAATAAACTGAAGAGCCCATTAATAAGGCCGAAACGCATATCGGACGAAAACAAAAGGTGAGCTGGAAGTTTTGCTCCAAATACCCAAATTCGAATGGTTATTTTTGGACAACTGTAAAGAATTCGATTGGGACCAACATCTTCACCTTAAAAAATAGGCTAAGTGGAAAAGAAGGAAAACTTACTACTCCATGACAAATATCTTTAAAATCGAACCACCAATGTAAACCCAATTCCGGATATTAAAGCCATTTTTTAGGTTAGGTGCCTACATAAAAAAAGGTAGGTATCAGCCTAAAAGATCTCACTACAGGTCAAAGGCATTGAAATCAATGATAAGTACCATATTAGCTAAATCATAACGCTTTTTTTTTTAGTGGCGAATGCGTTTATGCGGCATAACCGCAGGTTAGCTAGACCTGCAGCAGTGTGTAGGACTGGAGACTAAAGCGTCCGCTACCCACTAAACTCCCCCGGTTTCCCCTTCACACCCGATTGGGACGAGCCAGTGCCAGCCTTGTGGCTATTGACCAGCCCTTAATCATCACACTTGCCAAATGGATCTTGGGTTGCTGTCATTGGTGAATCACAAACCCAAGCTGTGTCCGAGTAAATCGCCTTAAGGTTTGCACGACCCGGATTGAACTCAGGACCTCGAGATGAATGCCAAATACTTAGACCACTAAACCAAAATGTCTATGAAGCCTAGCATTAAATTTAGGGAAAGGGCACTGAAGCTAGTGAAATTACTGGGTATTTGAGACCTAATAACTGTCGTCTCTGTGTAGTAGCGGGCGCAGGGCGGTGCCAGACAGTAACTGCTTAGTTACTGTTTGGCACTGAACTGTCTAAGGGCAGACGTGGCGCTAACCATCAGGCGTACGATCTGCTCGTCTTGTTACACATTGCATTAAAAAAAACTAATGTGAAAGATGCCTGTGGGAGCCTCACATTTGAACTTGCAACCTTCCCACTAAACATCTTGAATTGCAACACGAGTCAATATTTTTAATCGGATTGTCAATTGAATATCGGGTTGCTGTGTCATTGATTCAGATGACAATTTATTTAATTGCCAATACAGACTAAAAGGCAATTGATTTGTCCTCAACCATGTCCGTAAACCGGGACTTGGTAACATCTGTGAATTTCAGTTACAGTACAATCGGAAATAAGTAATGCTACTCAAGTGTAACCAGTTAGGTTAGGTTAGGTTGGTTTTGTTTCCCGAGGGAGTTTCTGGTCTCCTACCGGGCGCGTCCACAGGTGGCGGATCGTGGAATGCCGTACAGATATGTGCGGTACCGGGTTGATCCCGGCGCGGACCAAAACCAGTAACAAACCGTAAACCTCACTGAGAGGAACGGGGGATCTGCTTGCAGAGCCGCGAGGAGACAACCTCTATAAAAAACCTTTAGGGGCGTAGAGTGGGCTGCAGTGTTCCCTGTGGTCGTCTCTGCCGCCGATACTGCCCTGGTGATCAGTCCGGTGTGCGGTCATGTCTCGTGCATCGGCCACTAGGGTAGGGGGCTTGCCTTAACTGGCCGGCCCAAGTGGAGAAAACCACAATAATAATCCTCAAAGTCTCGATGTTATGGTGCGCGACATCGGGGCGCCCGGAAACGGGTGGTCGGCTGAGTCAAGTCGGCCCGCGTGCGACCAACCCTGGGGCACATCCCGCTCCCCAGGTGTAGTAGGGTTACCTCGGTAGGCGGGGCAATGCCGAGGTGGACTTCCACTTCCCTTGCGGCTCGTGGGACAAGTATGGACAATTTTACGAACCCAAATTCAAACCTTATAGACGACGACGTGATGCCCGAGAAGGGCGGAGCAAACGATAACCTGGCGATCCCTAGGACATTGAGCGATACAAGCGACTCGGAAATTGACGATTCGGCAGTGAAGACGCGTGCCCAGAAGGCGCGTGTTGACACAAACGACCCCCGCATGACGAAAAGGACTTTGCGTGCGTCCATCACGCAAAAGTCTGAATCTGCTTCCGAATTTGGCAGCGCCGAGACATTGGTTTCAGAGCCAACCAAAGGTCAGAAAAAAAAGAAATCCAAGGAGGGCAAGGAAAGTTCACTTTCCAATGTATCGATCGCTTCTCAGCGGTCAATTTACTTAAAAGATGACCGGAAACGACCTAGGTCTACCACGGCTAGTGCCACAAGCAGTGGCCAGGAAGACACTGGGTGTATTTCGGATTCTTCTAAGGCTTCGACAACAACGTCAAAAAAACGCGGCACTAAACCTGCTGCAAAGAGGGGACGTGGTCGAACTTTGTCGACGACGCATAGCATCGGCCTTGCTGAGGCAAAGAGGGAACTCAACGCTCAAAACCGTGAGCAACAACGCCTCGATTTAGAGGAAACTGTTGCCAAGCGGGAGCAGGCGACACGAGCGGCACGTTTGAAGCGAGGTTACGGGGCTAGCTACCCGTACAACCTGACGGACACACCAGCGAACGAGTTAGTTCAACTGGCAAAAGAGGATGGAGAGGAAATCATAATGATCTCCTCAAAGTCCTCCAACCTAAAAGGCACTTTCCAAAAGGGGCTTAAAGAACGAGCCCTTTCAATGATAGCCGTTGCCAGCGAACTGGCCTCAAGAAGTGTTTCGGAGGAGACAGAACGACTTCAGGCGATCGTGGATCGGCTCCTAGACCGCGTGACGGAACTAGAAGGGGAGGTGGCTCGACTCAAATCAGGCAATTCTGCCTCAGCAGCAGATTCATTTGCTACCAGTATCACTCTCGAGACGATACCAATGGAGACAGGGCAATCCACAAACTGTCCCGATAGCCTTGAAGCGACTATCCAACGGGTCGTACAGGGGGTTATCATTCAAGAGCGCAAATTCACCAGAACCTTGCTCTCAACAATCGAGGACCGGCTCTTACCGGCCAAAGACGCAGTCCGTCCGCCGCTCGCAGCAGACAGGAAGAATGCGGCCAAAGCGAAAGCTGAGGTTTTCAAGGCTCCCGCTGCGCCTGTGCCTGCAGCTCAGAAGGGCACAGGCAAGGGCAGATCAAGCGCCCCGAGTGTGACCAATACCCGCTCGGCCAACGCCGATCCTGCTATAGCCTCGGGTTCGTCCAAAAACAGGCCTGCTCCCTCTACGGGCAGGTCTTTCTCTGCCGTGGCCGCTAATCAGGTGGCAGCATCCCCGGATGTTCTCCTACCGTCGACTACTCCAGCCAATGAAGGCTGGCAAACAGTCCAGCAGAGGAAGAAGAAAAAAAGAAATAAGGCCCCGGCCTCTTCCGCACCCTCAAGTCGCACTCCAACTGGGAGCAAAAAAGCCGGTGGTAAATCTACTGCTGCTCCTGTAACAGGCCAAAAACCAATTGTTAAAAGAGCACCAGTGGTTCCAAAGACATCAGCAGTGGTCGTCACGCTAACAGACGATGCTACAAAAGATGGAGAGACGTACGAGTCTGTGCTGACACGGGCTCGCACGGCTATTAATTTGGGCGAGAGTGAACTCCCTGCTAGATGCCGCTTGACTCAGACCGGGGCTCGACTCTTTGAATTCCCAGGGAGTCAGAGTGCGGACAACGCGGAGAAGTTTGCCACCAAGCTAGCGGAGGCGGTGGCGGGACTGGCCAAAGTAGCAAGACCGGTCAAACGCTCCCCACTGTTGATATCTGAACTTGACGACACTATTACCAGTGAGGAGGTAGTGATGAAATTGGCGGCTATCGGGCAGTGTAGTCCCGAGGACATTAAAGCAGGGAAAATCCGAGTTGGTCGACGCGGAATGGGTACTCTGAAGGTGCAGTGTCCCGTTGCCGCTGCCAAGGCCGTTATTGACAGTGGCCGACTTTTAATAGGGTGGAGCTCGGTCACAGTCAAACTTGAGGAGGAAAGACCCCTGCGGTGCTTTCGTTGTTTCGGTGTTGGGCACACGCGCGCTACTTGTCCGTCTAAGAACGACAGGAGTGAGGCCTGCAGTCGCTGCAGCAAAAACGGGCACAAGTCCGCTGATTGCTCCGACAAGCTGCACTGTGCAGTATGCGCGGAGGCGGGTCGGCCAGCTGAGCACTACATGGGTGGGGCAAAATGCAATCCTCCACCACAGAAGGGAAAGCTACGGGAACTAGTTCGTCCCGCAGCTAAGACGGGCGCCCAATCAGTCACGTCGAACGCAGAGGGTGTTGTAATGTCCGAATAATGAATAATACATTCGGACATCGCAAAATCCTAGAGGCAAACATCAACCACTGTCGGGCAGCCCAGGATTTACTGTTCCAGATTATGGCTGAACAGTCGGTTGATGTAGCGGTAGTCGTCGAGCCATACTCGATCCCCGGCAACTGGTTGGGGGATCCAGACAGGTCGGTGGCGCTTGCGACGCGGTCTACCGCAGATTCCCATCCCCTCTCCTTAGTCGAGAGGGGTCCCGGATACGTGGCCGCCGCATGGGAAAATATTTTACTCGTGGGTGTTTACTTCTCCCCTAATCGTCGCTTGTCGGACTTCAAGAATTTCCTCGGAGTCCTTGCAGCTGTCGTGAGAAGAGCTGTTCCAAGTCAGGTCGCCATCATTGGTGACCTCAATGCAAAATCAGTGGCTTGGGGTAACCCAGCCACTGATCCAAGGGGATCTGCACTGGAGGAGTGGGCAGTGTCGACAGGGCTGTGTTTGTTAAATACGGGAACAGTACACACTTGCGTCCGCCACAATGGGGGATCTGTGGTGGACGTCATGTTCGCCACACCTTCCTTAGCAACGCAGGTGCAAAATTGGAGGGTGGACCTTAGTGAGACTCTCTCGGACCATAGGTACGTGTGGTTCGAAATTACTTCCACCCAGAACGCCAGATCTGCACGCCGACGGGGCTCATCCCATTTTCCGCGTTGGTCACTTACTCGGCTAGACGGAGGACTGGCTAGGGAGGCGGCGTTCGTGGTGGACTGGCTGTCACCCCCGGTCGAAGATAATGTTGACGTTTCTGCCGCGCGACTCAGGGAGTCTCTTACTGAGGTATGCGACTTTAGCATGCCGCGGTCCCGCCGGCCCCCTCCCCGACGAGCTGTCTACTGGTGGACTGAGGACCTGGCAACCATGCGGGCAACCTGTGTGGCCGCGAGGCGACAGTATACACGAAGCCGTCGCCGTGCGCATCGTGACCTTGCGGCTGAAGATCGCCTCTATGCTTCGTATGTGGAGGCAAAACGAACGTTAACAGCGGCAATTGCCGCCGCTAAGGATAGCGCTCGGGCGGAGCTCCTAGAAGGTCTCGATCGAGATCCGTGGGGGAGGCCATATAGGGCGGCGCGCAACAAATTACGCGTCTCCGGCCCGCCATTGACAGAGACCCTTCAGCCGAGATTTGTGGGGGAGGTGGTTCGGGCTCTTTTTCCAACTCGTTCGCGATCTTACACCCCTCCGACAATGCTTCCTCCGCGACGAGGCGGGTACGTTGCTGACGAACTCTCCCCAACGGTGTCAGAGGAGGAGTTGAGTGCTGCAGCCGAACGACTCAGATCTAAGAAGACGGCCCCAGGACCAGACGGAGTTCCTGCGAGGGTGGTTTTTATCGCCACCCTCCAAATGCCGGACAGGCTAAGGGAACTTTTCAGTCGGTGCCTTGTGACCGGAAAGTTCCCTAAACCCTGGAAAGAGGGCCGACTATGTCTTCTCCAAAAGGACGGACGTCCAGCGAGCGACCCCAGCGCGTACCGGCCCATAGTGTTGCTCGACGAGGTGGGGAAGTTGTTTGAGAGGATAATCTCCCAGCGTCTCGTCGAGCATCTGAGGACGAATGGACCGGACTTGTCCGAAGCACAGTACGGGTTCAGAGAGAAACGATCTACCATCGACGCTCTGACCCGTCTAAAAGAGGTTGTCCACGCAGCGACAGAGTCTGGGGATGGAGTGATCGCGGTGTCCTTCGACATCGCGAACGCTTTCAACTGTATTCCCCACGCTACGATTCAGGAGGCACTTAAATATCATGGGGTGCCTACATACCTCTGTGACATTATCCTAGACTACCTTAAGGGCCGGCCGGTTCAATGGATAGATCAAGACGGGCATCTTCACACATACGTCGTCGAGTCCGGGGTTCCACAGGGGTCGGTTATGGGTCCGATCCTGTGGATCATTGCATATGACTGGCTTCTCCGCGGCACTCTTCTCCCGGGCATGAGTGTCATTTGCTATGCGGATGATACTCTTGTTACAGCCCGGGGAAAGAACTTTGAGGAAGCCGCCCGTCTTGCCTCCATAGGTGGGTCGCTCGTGGCCAAGCGCATAGAAATGCTAGGTCTAAAGGTCGCGCTGTCTAAAACGGAGGCCGTATTTTTCCACGGCCCCAGAAAGCGCATACCGCCAGACGCCCACATAACTGTGGGCGGCGTCAGAGTGGCGGTAGGGACCCAGATGAAATATCTGGGTCTTACCCTAGACTCTCGCTGGCATTTCGGTCCGCACTTGCGTGGGCTGTCGGCGAGAGTCATGAAAGCAGCGGCTGGGCTCAGCTGGCTCCTCCCTAATATAGGGGGACCGCGGGACAAATGCCGGCTTTTATATGCCGGCATTCTTCGGTCTATGGCCCTATATGGGGCACCACTATGGGCCGATTCTCTCAGCAGAAGAGATAACTTGGCACTTCTTCGGCGGCCACAAAGGGCTATAGCTCTTCGAGTTGCAAGGTGCTACAGAACCGTCGGTTTTGCCGCGGCCTGTGCACTCGCAAAGACTCCTCCTTGGGACCTGGAAGCAGACGTCTTAGCCGCCATCTATACCTGGATGGCTAATATGAGGTCCCGAGGACACATCCCCGCTCCTGAAGAACAGGGTGCGGTACGGCGTGAGGCACGCGAAACCCTCCTTCGTCGCTGGCGGAGGGACATCGCCAACGCACCCGCCGGCCGTCGTGTCCTCGATGCACTCGAGCCAGTATTGGAGGACTGGCTCGAACGGCCACACGGTTACCTTTCGTTTCGATTGGCGCAGGTCATGACCGAACATGGCAGCTTCGGCGTGTACTTGCATCGAATCGGACGAGAGGAATCGCCATCGTGCCACGCATGCGGCGCTGTGGAAGACACGGCACACCACACTCTCGCGGTGTGCCAGGCGTGGGCCATACAGCGCAACGAACTTGTCGCTGTTGTAGGCCAGGCGCTTACCCTCCCCAGCGTGGTTCTATCCATGCTAGGGAGTGAGGAGGCTTGGGCGGCGGTAGCGTCCTTCTGCGAAAACGTCATGTCGCAGAAGGAGGCAGCGGAACGTGAGCGGGAGGAAGATCCCCTCGCACCAGCGATCCGCAGGCGGAGGACGGGGCGGAGGAGGCGGGCGTTCGACCGTTTCTTACCGCCCCTCCAAGGTGGAGGCTAGCAGGTTACGGGTGCGGGGGCACCCTGATCTGCCTTGCACGGCCTCACCGCCGACGGGCGGAAGTGTCCTAGTACTCAAGGACACTTCCGCAAACCCCCTACCAATAGGGGGTACGAAGAGTCCACTTGATGGACTGTCGCCGGATGGCTCGCGGAGCAAGGGCTTTGCCGATACCCGTGGCCATCCATTAGGGTGATGAGGGAGTACCGCGGGGTTTAGTGGGTAGACCTAAAACTGGGAGTCCCACACACGGCTCTGTTTCGCCCCCAAGACAGAGTGACAGGTGCGTAACGCATTCCCCGCGTTAAAAAAAAAAAAAAAAAAAAAAAAAAAAAAAAAAAAAAAAAAAAAAAAAGGTTGGTTTTGTTTGTTCTTATATTGGTTTTGTTTCTTAACATATTGCGCTTGTAAGTACCATAAGGTAAGGTCTCCAAGGGGATAGTGTTGGCAACGGGAAAAACTTTTTTGCTACCAATCGGTATGTTTTCTTTTTATAGTGTGATGTCTCTGGTGTTACATGCGACAAGAGGCGTCGGCAACCGCTTACCATCAGGCAGGCCCATAGGCTTAAGCGCCACCGTTTATGGTATTCAATCGAACCGTGTAGTGCGGGTAAAGGCATTTCCATTCAAAGATTCAAAACCTGCTAAACCTCTTCGTCACCTTTGGCGCAGAAAACCAAAATCAACAACTACAAAATCTTCATAACAACGCGCAACGCTGTGTGAAAAGTTTCCGATATTAATATAACCGTACTTAACCATAAGATCAAAGCGAATACTCGATAACTACTAATCGTGAAACAATCGAGAAATTCACTGGAAACGTTGCCGTTTCGAAATATGATCGAGTCCACCTACGCGCGCGCCAGAAATACGCCATTGATTCGATACACCATTCAGCTGCGCGGGCGCACCGCACACTATAGTCTAAGCTAATTTCAATGCGATTTGTTTTATCTGTCGAGAACATAGGACACAAATGCCTGCTGAAGTTTACTTTTTTTTTTATACTAAGTCAGTTGGCAGACAGACACGCAGCCCATCTGATGGTAAGCGGCCACTGCGGCCTATTCCATTGAGGGACACTTCACCAGTAAGCGTCGCTCAATGTGCTGCCAGACTGTAGACTCATCTGATCTTCGAGCCTTTGATTTTAAGTGTACTGGCTCCCACATTAATACTGCCGGAACACAGCCAGAGCTGTTATGGCGGCAGATTTCACCTGTGGGGGTGGTAGCTAGCCAGTCGGACTCTGAAAAAGCCCTACCACCAACCAGACCCTAGGTGGGAATCGAACCCACGACCTCCGGGTTTCTATACCCGAGCGGCTTAGCCACTGTTCCACGGAGGCGGTCAAAAACGGTTACTAAATCATTACACCCTTATTACTCAAAATTCCCCCCTACCCCTCTTCTCTTACTCATTGGGCTGGATGAAATTCAAGTGACGCTTTTTGGTGAAAGCCTTTTAGCGGCAGTTACCGCTTAAATATTGGGTGGGATGCGTGGCTAGTCTTACCGGAATAGAGCGATATGGCTGTTAGAGGCTGAAGTCTTAACCACTCAAAGCCGAACCGGCACTCGCGTGCCGCTTAACAATAGATTTTCTATTGTGTCTGGTTTTCCGGGGCTAGAAGGATTAAAGAGCCTTTCAGCCTCAAACGAGCCAGTGTGACAAAAATGATGGTATTTGACCACAAACACCCAGGCGCCCATGGCCACCTGCTAGGGTATCACTAGGGTATCACATGCGTTGCCTGCCTTTGAGAAGATAGATAATATGTAGTGTTAATGGATAGGGATGAGGGAACTCCCTCATAGGGTCTATGGTAACCCTAACAAGGGTCTCCGAAAATTTCACTGGCCAAACGAAGCCCAATAGCAAACCCTCCTCTACCTCTAGTCATACGTCGATCTTCTGTAAGAGGACGGTACTTCCCCGCTCGCGCGTCATTTCGGCTGAAAGGCAGGATTTGTCTACAGCATGGCTCTACCACACATACAAGTACATAGCCTGTTATTTGAAGTCAAAGTATAAGACTAATCTGCTTTCTTCTAGTCTCTCGTGTGCGCATTACCTACAGTTCGCCAATATTAGTTACTCCGTAACTTCAAATCGGAATGTGAGCCGCGGACTATATTTAGAGCTCTGAATAAACAAGTGTTGTATTGGCATTTTAATCGACAATCAAGTGATTTCACCGCTTTAAATAGTGATGGTGAGAGAGAAATGGTATTTGCTGACGTTGGAGTGATTAATGGTTGGGATCTTGACGTCGCCATGACTTTAAAGTAACAAAGCTGTTTGTTTTTTAAATAAATATTATGCCTCCGTGGTGCAAATATTCCCTTCTTCCTCGTCGTTCCACCAATTATTTTTTTATTGCAATGTGTAGCAAGACGAGCAGATTGTTCACCAGATGGTAAGCGCCACGTCTGCCCTTAGACAGTTCAGTGCCAAACAGTAACTAAGCAGTTACTGTCTGGCACCGCCCTGCGCCTGCTACACCGAGACGACAGTTAATTATTAGGTCTCATATACCCAGTAATTTCACAAGCTTCAGTGGCCTTTCCCCGAAACACAGAAGAAAATATCTGGCACTGCGGTGGTACCCACCTAGACGGTCCAGTACAGGAACCTACTACCTGGTAAACCTGGTGGCATGTGGCTAAAATTTGCTAAAAGATCTTCAAGCATACTCTCACTCGTATCGAATAAAAACGTAAGATTTTGTAATGCAGAAAGGCAGAAAAGTCGTACTCAAAAAAAAATACATTATTAATGAATGAATATGAATTGGCAAGCGAGGTAGAAGACGACCACGAGATGGAGAAACGATGGGTATGGCTTGGATTGACTTTCTTTTTTTTCGGAGGAGAACGCGTTTATGCACCATAACCGCAGGCTAGCTAGACCCGCGGCCGTGTGTGGGACTCGAGACTAAAGCGTCCACTACCCACGTAACTCCTCCGGTTTCCCCTTCACACCCGACTGGGACGAGCCGGTGCCAGCCTTGTGGCTCAATAGCCAATACTAGCCTGGCTGGGAAGGACTGGATGCAGGTTGCGTCCGCTCGGGCATTGTGGGTGGAGGTCGTTGGGGGAGGCCTATGCTCAGCAGTGGACGTCTTTTGGCTGATGATAATGATGAATGATGAATCAACCTTATGCATACGATTGTAAATTCTTATTAAATCCATGATTGGTTAAATCCGCAACAAATTTATTTAAACAACGACAACATACATATAGTATTTATTACATCCTGTAGCGAACTAGCAATGGTTCAGCCGAGGGAAAGCACTCCGAAGGCGACACCGCGGGCCCTCTGAACTCACTACAGTTACAATACAACTGTTGAGAACATACGGGAGGTAATATTGATAAACCTAGAAGAAATTTATATTCTATTACATTCAAGATATTTTGATACTTAATTTTCTCACTCTGCTGATTAAAAGCTTTCCTTTCTTTCCGCAATACAACACATACAACAAACTATGGACCTAAAATAAGTCCTTGCCTCTAAGCTTTTGTTGTAAAGTCACTTGTCGGTTACTTGTAACAGAACATGCAAGTGACTTAAGATACATTTTAGACCCATAGTTTGTAGGTATGGTCTGTGCTTTTAGAATTGTTACAATCTTGGAAAGTTACTGTACCGTGCGTTTTATATTGCTGTCCAAGTTATTTTATTTAAAACTACATACTGAAGAAAAATAGTGACTGTAATCTGCTAGTGTATCTATCTACCTTTTAAATAAAAACAAATCAAAATTAAGTGTAAGCAATTTAAGCACCCTCATGACCCTCAATAATGTTGCTGAACGACAACATCCAAAACTATTATGGCGGCGTACCGGGTATTTTTAAGAAAGACAATTTAAGTTTAACCATACCATGCTCTGTGTATTAATATTCCCAAATAAATATACTTACTTAAGTTTAATTGTACGAGTATTAATCGGCCGTGTATTTCAACCCGCAGCGAAAGCAGATCCCGCGGCAGGAGCGCGGGGTCGCGGATCTACGATCAGCCATGCCTGCGCCCGCGCAGTTTCCACGCGATTCGTACCTACCGCAAGGTAACCTATACTAATGCTGGCCATACACCATCATTCCTATCGTCAAATCGGCATGACACGATCGATTGGATCAAACCGAATTGACCGTGTGTGGGTGTGGATTAGCATGACAAATTACCTTTTTTTTTTTTTTTTTTTTCGGAGGAGAATGCGTTTATGCACCATAACCGCAGGCTAGCTAAACCTGCGGCCGTGTGTGGGACTCGAGACTACAGCGTCCACTACCCACTAAACTCCCCCGGTTCCCCTTCACACCCGATTGGGACGAGCCGGTGCCAGCGATAGCTATTGTCCAGCCCATCCCCGGGTACCCCAACTTGAGAGGCCTCAAGTCGGGGTGGCGCCTAGGGAGGGCCACCCGAGAAACAAGGTGACCCTCAGACTTGGCTCGGGCGACCTTTTTTTTTTTTTTTTTTCTCGGAGGAGAATGCGTTTATGCACCATAACCGCAGGCTAGCTAGACCCGCGGCCGTGTGTGGGACTCGAGACTGAAGCGTCCACTACCCACTAAACTCCCCCGGTTTCTCCTTCACACCCGATTAGGACGAGCCGGTGCTAGCCTTATGGCTATTGACCAGCCCATCCCCGGGTACCCCAACTTGAGAGGCCTCAAGTCAGGGTGGCGCCTAGGGAGGGCCACCCGAGAAACTAGGTGACCCTCAGACTTGGCTCGAGCGACCTGTGCAATGCGGGCGTTGGGGGGCTACCCCCGCCCGCAGGTCAACCCTCAGGCCGGAGAAAGCGTGCTAAGTGAGCTCGCCTTCTCCGGCCTGGTGGCTCGGGCGACCTGTGCAATGCGGACGTTGGGGGGCTACCCCCGCCCGCAGGTCAACCCTCAGGCCGGAGGAGGCGTGCTAAGTGAGCACGCCTTCTCCGGCCTGGCCGTCTACGCCGGAGGGGAGCAGCGAGGGGGTCCTCCTCGCGCTCCCGCTCCGCTGCCTCCTTCTGCGACATTACTTGCTCGCAGAAGGAGGCGGCCGCCTCCCACGCACTCCTGTTGCCGACCATGGCATGAACCATGGTCGCCAACGAGAGGCGTCCACTGCCTAGCGCCGCGATTAGTTCGCGGCGCTCGTGTCGCCAGGCCGGGCACTCGATGAGTGTGTGCTCGGCCGTGTCGTTGGGAGCGTCGCAGTGATGGATGACATTGCGGCGTCTCCTCCCGACGCGGGACACGGTACAGGTAGTGTCCGAAACTTCCGTGGGCGGACAAAACCTGCGACAGCCGGTAGGTGAGGCAGCCGTGCCGGCGTTCCACCCACTCCCTCAACACCGGACGAATGGCCTCAATCGTCCAGTGGCCGGCACTTGGGGCTTGGAGAGCCTCCGTCCATTTGGCCAGGGCCTCCTCTCTGGCCTGGACACGACCCAGCGCCACCTCCTCCATGACAAATTACCTAATAGATAAGACCTTAGGAAAACTTTTTTTATCTTTGAGCCTTTTTACTTATTTCAGCTTTAAAATAATATCATCACTATGTAATGATTATATTATATTATTATTATCTGTGATTTTATATAGCAGTTAAAAGTTTGCGAAGTGGAAGCCAGGTTCGACTCGACCTTACATCCAGTCAAACCTGAGGCGGGAATTAAACCCACGACCTCTACATTTGAACTCGTGTAGCGGAACCAGTGTGTCACGGAACTAATCATAGCCATGTACCTAGCGTCAGCTTAGACTTTGTATCTGGGACACACGCAGAACAATTCATCTGCTAACGTTTAACCCTTTCCCCGCCACGCTTTTTTCCGAAAATGGTGCCCCAAACGCCACGACCATTAAAAAAAATCCAAAAAAATATTAAGTTATACTCAACTCATTTAGGCAAGTAAAAATACAACGTTTCTTAATCCTGTTTTTTTGTCTGATATATCAGTCATTGGCGTGATGGGCACGAAAATGGTTTGTCTGATATATCAGACATTGGCGTTGAAAGGGTTAAATAATCACGTTTAGTAGATAATTATAAGCTAATTACGTAAGTATACGAGTTTATAACTACTATCGCCTCCCCGGTTTTACCCGCTCGTAATTCGCCCCACATTTCCGGGATAAAAAGTACCCTATGTCACCCGTGGAAAGTGTAGCTTTCCTAAAGTAAAAGAATTTTTCAAATCGGTTCACTAGTTTCTCCTCTCTATCTTTTCCTCTGAAGTTTGAACCGCCGACCTCTCACGCCTCTCTCTCCGAATCTGCTCCGGACACACCGGGCTGTTGTACACTAGGTACCTATATCTAGTCAACATAAATAAGCACTAATGCTTGATATTCCAAGGCCTTATCCTACCAACACTACTTATTATCATTTTAATTTACATTTTATTTTTTCATAATGCGTATATTAAATGTGACTTTTTGACCGTCACGCATCGCTCCAACCCAGATTTTTCTCAGCTGATGTCATAATAATGCAAAAACAGTTATGAAGTCACCTTGATCCATTATCGTTTGCACGATGCATTCTTTGCACCTGCTAATTATGTCTAACTCGATATGATAATGTGCGAAAATGCCTTATATTTTCCAGACCAACGTTTTTTAGTATTTTTTATGTTGTTTAAGTACAGTCAACAGCACGTCAGACGTAACACTTTGGACTTTGTACCGCTCTTATGTCGGGGGCATAAGCGCTATTATCGAACTGCAAGTGTATACCGTGATGTGCTGTTGACTGTACCGAGCGGACATCTTTTCCCTTTGTGAATAAGGGGAGGAAAACAAGCAAGTGACATCTGATAGGAAGTGAAGACCACTGGGCCGATGGCGCATTTGGTAGTGACCCTGCCCTATAAGCCAGGGGTCGTGAGTTCGAATCCCACCCAGGACAAACACTTATGTGATGAACATTTGTGTTTGTTCTGTGTCTGGATGTTTATTTGTATTTATGTATATATTTGTGGTACCTTCGTTGTTTCTGACACCCATAACACAAGTGCTTACGCTACTTTGGGGTCAGATCAATGTTGTTATGAAGAGTTGCCCTCACCAGAAAATCCCTTAAGATTCTTAAAACCCCTCTGGTAACACCATTTCTGCCCTGACTGATCTCTGTAGACTTTATTTACTGCAAGGAAAATAGCTTACATAACACCAGCGTGAAATAATAGTGACTGCTATATTGTGCTTCGTCTGGTTTGTGACAGTGCCGGTGCCAAAAAAAAAGGCCGGCAACGCATCAGCGATCCCTCCGGTCTCGCAGATGTCCATGGGCGGCGGTGATTGCTTACCATCAGGCGACCTGCTGGCTCATTTGCCGCCTTTGACATAAAAAAAAAGTTTGGTTGATGATGGGTCTTTGCTATGTTAAAACTAGTATTTAAAGAAAAAAAGAAAAAAAAAAGAAGAAGAACGTTGTAAGATCTCTTAGTAGTCTGTGGTTGAAACTTACAATAAGCACACATACATTACGAAATTCGTTTTTAATGTTTGTAAAAGTACAAATATTTGAAGTAAGGGTAGTCTCTTCCATAGGTTTTCAAGTGTTGGCAGATAACTTTGGCCATTTCTTCTTTGGCGCTGTTGAACATGTTCCCCTCCTCGAAGGTGTTAGCTATGGCCAGGTACGATTGGCCTAGGGTGTCTGTTGGGTTCTCCGCTACGAAGTGACTGCAAGAAAAGAGTAAGTTTGAGTTAAATGCACGGATCAAATACAAGCGGCTGGTTTTTATCCGTAGTCCGTAGTTAAAATTAGTAACGACAAACCAGAGGTTAATACTAATATTATATATTATTATTATAATATTATAAAGAGGAAAGATTTGATTGTTTGTTTGTTTGTACGAAAATACTGAACCGATTTGAATAATTCTTTCACTGTTCGAAAGCTACACTATCCCCGGTGAACATAGAGAGATAGAGTGTGAGGAAGAGGGGATATTCAAAAAAAATAAATTACTTGATAACTATATAGACTGCGTAAATAGATAGTCAAGATGAATGAAGAAACGTAGTAGCAATGACCTTTTCAAAGAATACCTAGCCGGCAGTGTCACAGAAAACGCTAGGAAAAAACCTTCAGAAAAATTCGAAACGCTACATATGTAAAAGAAAAACAAAACGTTTAATTTACTTTTTATTACTGTCAAACTTTTGTGGCACTATTGCCAGCGCTACTTTAAAATAACGAAATAACCAAGAAGGTTACATCAAATTAATAACCAAGCAGGTTATTATAAGTTTTTAAAAATTTAATAAAATTATTCAGAAAAAATCTATACATATGTACGTCATTTAAGAAAAAAATATATTTAATTTACTTTTTATTGCTGTCAAATTTCAAAAGCATTGTTGCCAGTGCCTCTTTAAAATAAAGAAGGTCAACGTCTTTGCAAAACTTTTTGATACCTTAAAAAAAAGATTTGCTTTTTATTGCTGTCAAATTAATCGTAACTCTGGTTACATTGAAAAAACCAAGCAGGTTATTATGCAAATTTTTCATGTGATGCTGGCTAGATTCTTCAGAAAAAAATCTAAACGCCTTTAAAGGAAAAAGAAACAATTATTTTCTTTTTATTACTGTCAAAATGGAAATTATGCTGCTAGCGTTTTAAATGATCCAAAAAAGGTTGCATGTTATTTGAAAAGATAACAAAAAAAAATTATAATTCGCAGACTTAAATATTAGTATTTTAATACATATGTAGTAGAAACAGAATAAATATTTGGTCATTGAAACTACTGAACCGATTTGAAAAATTCTTTCAATGTTGGAAAGCTAAACTATTCTCGGGCGACATAGGGTAGGTACTTTTTATCCCGGAAATGTGGAGGCACTTAGAGCACAAAACTGAACAGCACATTATTGAACAACACAATTCCTTGTCCGCGAGTGGGGGGAAGGGAAGGGACATTTGAAAAAGAATTTTTTATTACATAGAAAATTAATTACCTATATTGGTAAATATAAATATTAATTATGTACATAGAAAATTTATGACGTTACATAAATGTGGAAATATAATTATTTTTTCTGTCTTTTTACATTATTTCGTTCAACTATGTAGCTTTTCGAATAAAGTGGCGAACATTTTGGAGCGCAAATGTGTTTAATACACTAAAATTACATACCGGGACCATTGAAGGAAGGTTAACATTGCATACAACAACTCACATCAAACAGTCTTTGATGTACGCGAAGTGGTCCAAGAAGCAGGAACACGGGCCGTACTGGACCAGCAGTGGAGTGTTGGGGCTGGAGTTGTCCGCCGCGGTGTGGGTTGACTGCCCGGACGGGTGCGCGTACGCAGGGAGCGGCGACAAACCGGCTTGCGGCGTATCTCCAAACTTGCGGAGGTATAGTTTTCTGATCAGCGTTGAGGTTGATACCTGATGAAGATATCAAAAGTATTATAATAGTCAAATGCGTCGATGGTCTTGGGGCTTACGTACGAACATGATATAGGGATGTCCTAGGGTCAGTTCCCGGGCTGACTGCAAATAAAAGATAAGCCGAAGAGCGTAATTGTAACTTAATTTCTCGACAGAGAAACACGATATAGAAAGACAATTATAAAATTCCTGGTGATGTCCCAATGGTTTAGCCTGAATGGCGCATCAACAATATGCAAGAAACATCAAGTTAACTGCGGCCTGCCTAGTCTAGACCTAGCCAAAAGAAATTCTTATCGGGTGTAAAGAGAAAACGGGGAGGAGTTAGTGGGTAGTGGGAATGATGTCTTTAGTACCGAACAGTAGAGCTTGCTTGGAAATGCTAATTAAAATCAATATCCTCCCTAAAAAAATACAGCTTACATTTTTTTATTGCAATGTGTAACAAGACGAGCAAATCGTACACCTGAAGGTAAGCGCCGCGTCTGCCCTTAGACAGTTCAGTGCCAAACAGTAACTAAGCAGGTACTGTCTGGCACTGCCCTGCGCCCGCTACACCGAGACGACAGTTACTAGGTCTCATATCAACCCAGTAATTTCATTACATACCGGCATTTGTTTATTTGTTTCGTACTCGTAAGTCCGCCGGTTCCAAACCGCGTGCTGTTTGTCAATGGCCACCTCTCTCTTCACCTCTACCAAGATGGCTTCCATGTCCATTGTAGCAGACAGCTGCTTAATCTTGCCGCATAAGGCCTGGATAAACCAAGATCCGTGGAGCTCGTGTCTGAAAAAATAAACAAAAATAATCATGAATTCATGCCAGGATAAGGTTTCAATTTTCAGATGCTTCAGGCTTAACTTCATTTGCAGAGGCTTGACTTTTAGCTTTCAGTATCAGTCTTCGATAAGTATTTTTAAGCATTGTATCAATATGATATAATATAAATATAGTACATAGTACATTATTATTTATTCCAGAAAAAAATCAACTTGTCCGGTTATCAAGGATACCCGCCTATTGCTTTCCGGACGAGTGCACATCGAACTATGCCACCACTATGTCTCCGTCGGAGAATCTCCTCTATAAATCCATCTCATCCAGACAGGCATTCCAATCATGCATTTTGACATGACTCCCCAAGTTTGCTTTTACCCATAAAGAGCTCTCAACTTTTAAAAAAGGGAGTTGCCGTTGACGATAAAATGTGCGAAACTTACCTATGTGAAACCTTCCCAATGTACGAACTGTGTAGGACTAACATGTCGGACTCGACTGGAAGAGTGTACGGTTCGATCTCCTCCTCTAGATCTGTCTGGATCCGGTACTCTGTTCCTACAGGAACTGCCTTTATGCTCTTCGTGCCTCTGCAAGCCTGAAACGCAAGTACGAGCACAACTATCAGAAAACGGTAAATACATTAAACTTAACTTCTTTTTTTTCAGTTGGCAGACACACAGCCCACCTGATGGTGAGTGGCCTCTGCAGCCTATTCCGGTGAAGGTTACTTACCAGGAAATATCAATAATGTGCTGCAACACTGGAAACTCTCTTGATCGTCAAACTTTAAATTTTAAGTGTAGAGCAACGCTTCCTGGGGAAGAGTCCCTCAATGGAATGGAATAGATCGCAGTGGTTTATCATCAGGTTGGCTGCGTGTCTAACTGCCAACTGATGAAGTATTTAAAAAAAAACCGTAAACGTGTTTCAGCTGATAATGATATGTACCTGAATAATAACAATCCTCGGTTTCGTGATCAGTGTAGGCTTATCGCGGACCTGCAGATGCTTGACAATCTCCAGCTCACTGTACGGCATGTCCCTGGCTTTGATGCGGCCGTCCCTGGATCCGTGGGTCAGCACCGCGACCCCAACGCAACCATAGTCCGTGAAATCTCTGGTTGTGACTGGAATTAGACAAAAATATGCTTAAAAGAACAGTAGAGTGTGTAACATCAGCCCTATTTTCAGCCCTATGTCCATCCCTATTTTCAGCCCATGCCCTATGTCCATCGGGTAGGTTCCTATTTCAATTGAGTTATTTAGACAGTTGGTGTGTGAACCCTGTGTTTGGGGCATATAATCCAACACTAATTCCTTAGCTGAAAAATCACGTAGAGCCGTTGCGATGAACTTTTTTTGCTGCCAGCGTTATCATCATCATCATCACCAGCCAAGTTATGCCCTCTTCAAATTATGATGCCTATGCTGGTGTTACAAGCGGCCATAGACGACAGTTAACGGTTATTAGGCAGGCTGTTTGAGCACCACCCTTTTGGTTCTGGTTGCTTATATCTTGGAAATGTGACACTTTACGGGTTTTCTTCTAATAACATTTTATGTTTGTATAATCCTAAGTGTCCATTTAAAAAAAACAAAGGAACGCTGTTTTGAAGCAAAAAAACAAAATGGCGGAACTAGTAAGTAAGCCAGCCTCCATACACAAATCTTCATAGTTCATACCCCTTTATCACATTATAATGTTTCATCGTAGTTCGGTTTTGTTGAGTGAAATATACCCCAAAAAAGATAAATCTAGAAGAATTTTAATTCGCTGCAGTAATTCATTCAATCAATTCAATGGTCTTTCAAAAGTATCGAACTTTTTTCCAAAAGTTGTATCGAGGATCAATCTTACATTTTTCATTTCCAAAGTTAGCAGCTTTCACTAAAACTAAAAAAAACTGCCGACAAAACATTTCGTAGTTCACACTGTATTTTCATTCACACGCATAATTACATATGGGTAAAAATACTGATTGTGCATCAAAAAATACTGAATTGCTAACCTAACCTAACCTTTGGTGTGCAATCAGTTATTTTGATGTACATTTCAGTATTTTTGAAGTACACTTAAAAATATCCCATTACATAATGGGGTCCATACTAAAATTTATATTAATATTATTGTTGATCGACCTTCTTTCCTAAAACCAGAGCTTAACTTTATTAAATGCGCCGTGTGAGAGTCGGAAAAAGAACCACAATCCAATTAACTCCCCCAATGTCCCCTTTTTCCGAAGATCATGAGGCATTAATGGGGATTAGTGGACTAAAAGTTCACGAATCCCTATTGATGGGGATTTCCGAGGGGGATTTGTGGAATAAACCCCCTTCACCCTCGAAACGAGCATAAATGTACTATAGTGAATGTAAACTCATTCCTCTGAGTGCACTGAATGCCAAAGATTTATTGAAACGTTTTTGTTGTAGATAAAATATTTACTTACATTCCCTCAATCTGTCCATAATTTCATCCCTTTTTAAGTCGTGCTCCACCTCCACTTCAAATCCGTAGTTCTTAAAAGTCCTCTCAAGTTCAGCAACATCTTTCTCAGTCCCTAACCTCGGCGAATATCCATCCACATAAATATGATTAAAAATAAGCAGAGCATTCTTTTCAAATTTCTCCAATTCATATGTCGTCGCTAATTTTGACAACGCTCTTTTGTTAATGTTTTCTTGGAACTGTTCATCCAGCGACTGTTCGGATGGTATAATATTAGGCGATAAAACCTTTTGTTCTTTTTCTGTTTCTGTTTCTTTCTCATATTGCGGGGGGTTTTTCATAGCGGCATCTGTATGAATCATATTCATATCATTCATATCTCCGGTCATGTAACTAACCGAATCGCTTTCCACATATGGTTCTCCATAAATAATGTGATTAGTGCTATTTTCTCTGCTGATACGATTATTGTTTTTAATTTTTGCGTCATTGAAATCTGTAAAGTGCGGACGAGACTTGGAATTCTTCTTCCCTTTTTTCTTTCTTGTCACAAGTTCGAAGTCGACATCTGTAGGAGAGCCGGGCGTTTGGTCTCCCATGTCTATTTCATTTGCTTTTATGATTTTCACTAGTCACTCGCGTTTGCTTCCGATTACAATAACTAAGTGAATGTTTACTTTATCAATCGACTTATATGTGTATCTTATCTAGTCGATAATGCATGTGATACCCGTAACTCTTCGCTGACAATGTTTGTTCGAAGGTTGTTTTGCGTTGTCTTTTTTTATCTTGATCTGCATCGTGAAGTTGACAAATCGCCAATTTGTGGGAAAAGCATCCTATGCGCAGATTGTTCAGGTGATTGATTTCGTAGTTTATGACATTTCGTATTTTGACGAGCCGTTTGGTGTAATGGTGGAGATGTCGGCTATTACACCAGAGGTCGCGGGTTCGATCCCTGCATGGTACAAACATTCGTGTGCATGAATAAGAACATGTCTGTTTGTATCGGTCTGGGTGTTTCTATGTATAATTATGTACTTACAAAAAATGTATTTACAAAAAAAAAGTATCTATATTATTTATAAGTAATGTTTATCCGTTGTCTGGCACCCATCGCACAAGCTAATGCTAGTTTGGGGCTAGAAGGCGCTGTGTAAATAATGTCCAGAGATAAGTATTTATTAATTAAGTATTTATTATTTATAAGTCTCCGATTTACAAACTAAGTAGGCAAATCCATACCAAAGATCACGTTGCGACGAGAAAGAAGTACAAATACAATTATATTTATGTTATCCCATGGGAATTAAGCATTATCCAGGAAAGAAAAGTATGTTCCCTATGTCCTGTCCCTAGTTCTAATAAAAGTGTGTATGAGATTTGATCATAATGGGTTCTGTGATTTTGGCGTAACAGATTACAAACAAACAGCAGAGTAACTTTTGATCTTATAAAAAAAAAAAAAAAAAACTGAGACAAAGAATATTATGAAGGCGACAGGTAGTCTGGAAAAATGGTATTCTTATTCTGTGAGATTACGTCAATCATCATTTTCATGTGTACAAAATGCGTTATTTTTGATCAAGTACCTAGGTACTCGATGCATCCAAATATTCTATCTTACGATAACAAAAGATGACCGCATTTTAAGAGAATTCATTCATATTTGTTTCTTCGAAAATCCTTGTTATCTTATCTTCAAACATCCGGACTACTAGTCCACAGAAATAGAAAATAAAATTTCTGCATACTTATAAAATACCTAACTAGCCTTAAGCCTGCGCCTTTACCTGTGTGGACTTTTTTTTTATACTTAGTCAGTTGGCAGACAGACACACAGCCCACCTGATGGTAAGCGGCCACTGCGGCCTATTCCATTGAGGGACACTTCACCAGGAAGCGTCGCTCATGTGCTGCCAGACTGTAGACTAGGGAATGCAATATTATATTATCCCGGTATTGACCGGGATACCGGGATCCCGAAATACCTGGATCCCGCACCATTTTTGCGGGACCAGTCCCGCGCCTAAATCGTGCGGGATTTGCGGGACTGCGCAGCGACATACATTTGATTGATTGATGATTGACAGAAATAGATTTTATATAGTTAGGTGTTGTGTTCGGTGGACTGGTCAATAGCGACAGATTGACGGTTCGTTCCAATCGGGTGTGAAGGGGAATCCGGGGGAGTTTAGTGGGAAGTGGGACGAACGGCTTTAGTCCCGAGCCTCAACTCACAGACGGCCGCAGGCGTCGCTAGCTTACGGCTATGGTGAGTAGAAGAAACGTTCTCCTTAGAGATGAAAACTTCCGGGAAAAATTCCTTTTTGACGGAAACATTCCTGAAAACTTCCAAAACTTCCGAAGTTTTGGAAGTTTTAAAAAAAATTGAAATTTTCTGTACCAAATTCTTTAAAGAAAGGGTATTTGAATATTTCACCCCCCGAGGGGGTTAAAAAGGGGGTGAACATTTTGAACTTGAAATTTTGTACAGGGGTGCTTCATAATGTGTAAGTTCAACTAATGGGGTTTATGGAAGTTACCTCCCAGGGGGGTTTCATAGTGTTTTATAGGGTGAAGTCAATGCGAGCGAAGCCGCGGGTGGAACATAGGTATAAAGAGGAAACTGACTGACTGACCAGCTGACTGACAATCAACGCCCAGCCTAAACTACAAAACATAGGCACTTGAAATTTTGCACAGGGATTCTTTATGTATACCTAATGCGTAAGATCACTCTAAGGAGGGGTTTTTGGAAATTCACCTCCCAAGGGGGTAGAAAGGGGTTTGGAAGTTGTTATGAAACTCCGTAATTTTAAAAGTTACGGTCTTGAAATTTGAGAAGTAGATTTTTGGTTTCAAATCAAAAGGGGTCTTTGGAAAATAAGCCCCCCAAGGAGGTTACAAAAGGGATTAAAATTTGAAATTTTGTGCAGGGGTTAAATAAACCTTTTTTTTTTTTTTTTGCGGAGGAGAACACTTTTACGTGCCTTAGCCGCAGGCTAGCGAAACCTGCGGCCGTGTGTGGGGCTCGGGACTAAAGACGTTCGTCCCAATACCCACTAAACTCCCCCGGTTTCCCCTTTTCACCCGATGAGGACGAGCCGGTGCCAACCTTGTGGTTATTGGCCAGCCCGTTCACGGGTACCCCGGCCTGGTGCGTAGGCCGGGGTGGCGCCTAGGGAGGGCCACCCGAGAAACTAGGTGACCCCCAGACTTGGCTCGGGAGACCTGTGCAATGCGGGCGTTAGGGTGCTACCCTCGCCCGCAGGTCAAGGGGTTAAATAAACCTAACCCTTCAAAAACCCAAAGTTGCGCCTTTCACCTGCGCAATAAAGAAGCCAACGGCACTCTTATCATCTTATGGCAAGGGGTCCCTATCGGTCATGCTCCATATCCCAGATACCTAGGTGTTTTCTTGGACAGAACGCTGTCTTACAAGGTTACCTGTAAGAATGTGAGGAAGAAAGTCACCGCACTTAACGGCCTTCTTCAGCGACTCATATCGTCAAGATGGGGAGCCTCACCACATGTTCAGCGAACTACCGGTCTGGCGCTTTGCTATTCGGCTGGCGAGTTTGCATGTCCTGGGAGTCGTTCCGTGCATGCTGGCCAGGTGGATATAGCTTTTAACCAAACTTGTCGTGTAATTACGGGCTGCGTTAAGCCGACATGACACATGCTATATTCCCTGGCTGGTATCGCTCCACCCAGGGTTCGAAGGGAAGTCGCTAGCTCTATCGAAAGAGCCAAGGGAGAACGAGACCCCCATCACCCTATGCACGGCTATGTGCCTGTCCGTAAGCGGCTCAAGAGTCGCGGTCCCTCCACAAGAGAGTTGTCCTTATTTACACCGTCGACCCAGGCCTGGTTAGGAGAGAAAAGTGAGAGGAGGAACAACCCCTTTCTCTACTCCCCCCTCGTGAGTGCTTAGCACCCGGCCATGACCTGCTGTGGCAAACGTGGAAGACCCTCAACAGATTGAAGACTCAAGTCGGCCGTTGCAAAGAAAACCTGACGAACTGGGGATACATAGAACCAGCCAAAAACATATGTGACTGTGGTGCCTCCCCGCAAACCATGGCCCATCTGCTTTCTTGTACACATGTGTTCAGAAAGACTTGCTGCGAGCTTACAGTTATGCTGTTCGGGTGGCGGAGTACTGGTCTGGTAAAATTTAGCCATCGACTCGCTGAGAAGAAGAAGAACACCCCTTTGATAGGTAAATGTCCGAAAACCCCTTCTGAGTCGGAACTTACACTTTAAAATAACCCCTGTAGAAAATTTTAAGTTCAAAATTTTAGTCCCTTTTTAACCCTCTTGGGGAGTAAAATATTAAAGGGAAGTAACCCTATCCGTGAATAAAGTTCAAAACCTATTGAATAAATTTGAGAGTTTTGTATAGGTTGATGTGTAGTCCACTGTACACACACGATGGCGATTGGCACATAAATACAGTGCGATGGTCTGTTCTGTATATATTGTTTTTTCGCCAAAGTCATTTTGTTAAGGTATAACATATTTCATTACCCTTTTTTATGTAAAACAATGATTTTCGAAAACTTCCAAAACTTCCGAAACTTTGGAAGTTTTCGGGAATATTTCCGGAAGTATTCTTGGAAAACTTCCAAAGTTTCGGAAACTTTCCGAAGTTTTCACCTCTAGTTCTCCTCCGCAAAAAAGATGTTGTGTTCGGTACCTGATGATCAAACAAAGTGGCGAGCATTGGGAGACCTGTGTCCAGCGGTGGACTGTAACAGGCTGATGATAAGGTGCTGTTATAGTGTCCTGTTTGTTCCCAAGTTTTAAAAGTTCCAGAAAAGAGTATCTATGAAATATAATCGTACGGAAACATGATGTAGTATCACGACATAATTGGATTTGTTCCTTTCAGCTGGAACATTGGAGTTTGTTTAATTGATGATTTGATCACTTAATAAATAGTTTCATTCAATAATATTTTTTAGTATCATTTTAAGTTCTATAGACTCGTTTATGATACAGGATTCCTCTCTTTTCTCAATGACTTTCAAAAAACTTGCGGGATCCCGCAAATACCTGGATCCCGCGGGATTGAACCTCTCAATCCCGCGGGATCCAGCAATTGAAATTTTGGTGCGGGATTGCATTCCCTACTGTAGACTCATCTGATCTTCGAGCCTTTGATTTCAAGCTGGCTGTCTTGCTCCCATAATAATACTGCCGGAACACAGCCAGAGCTATTATGGCGGCGGCAGATTTCACCAGTCGACTAGCTACCACCGCTAACACCGGACTAAACGATATCCCGCAGTATTTTTCTAAGACAATACTTATAATAAAATATAATGTTGTGTTAAATAAGTGCCACACAAAAATTAAAAAATCAGCTCAAAATTATTAACTAATAATTTTACGTCATTAATTATATCAAGCACTGTGGAAATTAAGCGAGTGTCCCCCCATTGCATGGCAAAGACCTTTATCATTAAAATAAAATCATCGTCACAATGATGGTACTCGCTTTATCACCACGCTTGCTTGTCAAATAATAACAAGCTTCAAGAAAGTTGGTAATAAAAACTTCAACAAAATCAACACCTTCCCAGGTAATTCCCGGTACCGTCACCACTAAACATCGAGGCGTTAGTGATAGAAATAGTTATCTCTGTAACTAAATGTTTTTTTACAGAGTCGACAAAGCACGACGTCGAGTAAGCCTCTGGTGTTGCAAGCGTCCATATGGGACGGTAAACGATTAGGCACCATAAGGTCGGCTTGAACTTGTGCGGTACCTTTGTCGTTTAAAAAAACTATCACAAACTGACAGGTCAGCGTTTTCAATAACGTCTCCTTAGCGCAGATGTTGTTTTAAAATGTTTACCAGGTGGTTCCTGTACTGGGCCGTCTAGGTGGGTACCACCGCAGTGCCAGATATTTTCCCGTGAAATAGAAGTGTGTCAAGCACTTCTGTGATTCGAGGAAAGGGCGAAATAGTGAAATTACTGGATATATGCGACCTAATAACTGTCGTTTCGGTGTAGCGGGCGCAGGCCGGTGCCAGACTGATTAACTGACTGATTAACTGCTTAGTTACTGTTTGGCACTGAACTGTCTAAGGGCAGACGTGGCGCTTGTCATCGTGTACGATGCTCGTCTTGTTACACATTGCAATAAAAAAAAAGTAATGCTTTCTTCCACTCCGTACGGAAACTACGGAAGCAGTCAAAGTAGAAGTTAAGTTAACAGGTTGATATGATAAAGTAAAACCTAAGCTGACGACCTAGACAACCTGTCGGCCTCTATCGCCTACGCATATCATAACATTGTATTGTGATAAAATCATTCATAACCTTCTCGTCATATCCGGAACTTTCTTCTAGATAATTTCGACATACACTTGAAATAATTCTGAATTATCAAAGCAAGGAATCTCTGACTCATGTTATTTCATCACAATAGAATATATGTTTGGTTAAATGTTTTTGCATTTTGATAAATTAAATCTATGCTGGTGGGGGGGGGGGGGGGGCAAAAGTACCTATGTGAGAACCATAAAAGAATTGGTTTTATACATATGTAAGTACCTAAATATACCAGACCTACGGTTTCTTAATTTATATCATAATACTAATAATAGGTACTACCAATTATCTAATCCAGATACAAAAAGTAAGTAAGTAGGTAGTAGTTTAAAAAACTGGGCAAAATGATTTTTTATTTAGAAGAAGGTTGGACAAAACGTAACCATTGTCTTTGTTTTGCCCGCCTCCGCTGGAGCAGTGGCTAAGCCGCTTGAGTATAAAATCCGCTGGTCGTGGCTTTGATTCCTACCATAAATCTGGATGGTAGCGGAAAGTTCAAAATATTAGCACGTCTAGAGATGAAACAATATAGAATAATTTGTGCATTATATGCTGTAAATGTGCACCAAATATAAAATTTGTGCCTAGTGGGGTTTCTGAGATATTAATGAAAATACGATTCCGCCAGCGTAACGCTTGAAAACGTTATCCTGGCGGAACGATTTTTACCTATTGGTCCTAGGACAATTTTAAGTGGCATAAAAGATAGCTTAAATTTCAAAGTCAAAGTCAAAGTCAAAGTATTTATTTTGCAATTTGATTTACCAAGAAATTCTTTTGCACGTCATAAACTTTTTTTCCTACCAGCACTTCGACGTGAATGAATGGCCTGCTGTTGAGAAGAAGTGCCGCAAGAAACTCAACAGTTACATATGATAGCCTTTTTTAAATCATTTTGTGTTGTACAATAATAACTTAATAATAATATAATGTCAAATTAATAACAATATAATGTCAACTTAATAATAATATATGTAATAAGTACAATAAATAAGCATAAGAGTAGATGTGCAGAGAAGCAAATGTGTTTCATGTCCACAGAGTCTTGTCATTTAAGTAATCTTCTACTTTATAGTAACCTTTCCTCATAAGGTAATCTTTAATTATGACTTTAAATTTATTTAAAGGTAATTCTACAAGACGTTGTGGTACTTTGTTAAATAGTTTAATGCTCAGTCCAACAAATGACTTTCCTGTTTTATGAAGCCTGACATTAGGAACGGCAAGTCTGTGCTTATTCCTTGTGTTAAATTTGTGACAGTCGGATTTTTTTAGAAAATTATTGTAATTCTTCCGAACATACATTAAACAATCAAAAATGTATTGCGAAGGAACGGTTAAAATGTTAATTTGTGTAAATAGACCTCTGAGCGAGTCACGAGGTCTAAGGTTGTAGATTGCACGAATAGCTCTTTTCTGTAATATAAATATAGACTCGATGTCAGCAGCAGAGCCCCACAACAGTAGACCATATGACATGACACTATGAAAATAACTAAAATAAACCAATCTTGCCGTTTCAACATCAGTGATATATCTTATTCTTCTTACTGCATAAGCAGCTGAGCTAAGTCTTGCTGCTAATGCAGTAATATGAGGACCCCATTGAAGTTTGGAATCAATATTAATTCCTAAAAACAAAGTATCATTAACTATTTCTAATTGCTCATCATTCATAGTAATGAATGTATCCATCTGTTTTACATTAGGCATCATAAATTTAACACATTTCGTTTTCTTTGCATTTAGTAATAAGTTGTTTGTGTTAAACCATTGTGACACTCGCGACAGAGCCCTGTTTACCTTGTCAAATGTTTTTTCATTTCTATCTGTTTTAAATATCAAAGAAGTATCATCAGCAAACAGAACTATCTCACAGAGGTCCCCGGTGTAGTATGGTAGATCGTTTATATAAATCAAAAATAGCAAAGGGCCCAGTATAGAGCCTTGTGGCACGCCCATTCTCAGTTTAGCACCACACGAATTAATATTGTTGATATTGACTCTTTGTATCCTGTCAGTGAGATACGATTCAATTAGTTTCATGGCAGCGTTGGAGACACCGTAATGTTTTAATTTATCAAGTAATATTGTATGGTCAACACAATCAAATGCCTTTGATAAATCACAAAAGATACCTATTGCGTTCTGTTTACCTTCCCAAGCATTAAGGATATGTTTAATAAGTTCAATTCCCGCATCGGTTGTACTTTTGTTCTTAGTAAAACCATATTGCTTTTTATGAAGTAAATTATTGATGTTGAAATGTTCAAGTAATTGATTAAACATAATTTTTTCAAAAATTTTACTTAAAGATGGTAAAATAGAAATTGGCCTGAAGTTGGATGGGTCACTTTTATTGCCCGATTTAAATAAAGGTATTATTTTACTGTACTTCATCAAATTGGGAAATTGACTTTCATCAATGCATTTGTTAAAAATGAATGCTAAATGGGGTGAAATAACATCAATTACTGTTTTCATTATATCAGTAGAGATGCCCCATAAGTCTTCGGTTTTTTTCATGTTCAGTTCTTTGAACGTTTTCAAAATTGTGTTTGGGTTTATATAATCAAATTTAAACGGAATCTGACATTCAGCTACACTCGAAGCTAATAAAATTTGAGCTTGGTGTGAGCTAGAATTTAATTGACTAGTTGTTATAATAGGTATATTTGAGAAAAAAGTTTCAAAGGCATTAGCGACTTCTATATCAGATTTAAGAATTTCATTGTTAACTTTTAAGGAATAGTCGCTTTCGTATGGCTTTAATTTACATGTCTCTTTATTAATTATATTCCAAGTAGCTTTGACTTTGTTACTTGACTTATTTATTTTGTTACGCAAGTAAATAGATTTTGCTTTATAACATACTTTCTTAAAAATCTTGGAATAGTTTTTAACATATTCTATGACCTTTGGATCTTTAGAACATGCTTTTAAACCATACAGTTCATATAATCTATGTCTACTCTTATAAATACCTGTAGTTGCCCAGTCATTGAATGAAGCTTTAGAATTATTAGTTTTTATTGTCTTTTTAGTAAATATTGAGTCAAACTCAGAAGTTAGCAAGCCAAATAAATTTTCATAAAGAGTATCTACATCACCACCACGAAGAGAAATATCAGATATTTTTCTATCAATGTTGCTTTTAAATTTATCTTTACGTCTCTCAGTGACAGGCCTACAAATGATGTCTACAGATTTAGAGGCAGCACAGTGTTCAAATTTAACTTGCTGGCCACTATGATCTGATTGGATACAGTTAATAATTTTCTTATCAATTACCTTATTATTACAAAATATATTATCTAAGCAGGTGGCAGAAGTGGGTGTGATCCTGGTAGGTTCAGTAAAGAGATTTACTAAATTAAATGACTTAAACAGGTTAACAAATCTTACGGCCAATTGTGAACCTTCCAGAATATTTACATTAAAATCTCCACATACAACAACTTTTTTATTTGACATACAGGTTTTCTTGAGTATCTCCTCCATTGTGGTTTCAAATATACTATAATCTGAAGCCGGGGGTCTATACACACAAACTATAATATATTGTTCTAGCTCTGCACATGCTACTTCTATAGTTCGCTCAATTGAAAGTGCTACTATATCTTTACGTTCTTTACATTTTAACTTGTTATGTACCAATAAAAGTGACCCACCACGAATAGCAGATTTTCTCATGAACGAACTAATTAGCCTAAAATTATCTATACTTATTAAACAATTTTCTTGTCTTAACCAGTGTTCGGTTAAACATAAGACATGTATATTCATACAGTCTAAGAATAAACCTATTTCAAGTTCCTTACCAGAGAAGCCTTGTATATTTTGATGAACTAAATTAAAAAAATTACAAGACTTATCCTTCGTCACTGTAATAGGTTTGCAAGAGATGTCCTCTTTTGTCTTATGATTTAATTTAAATTACTTGGATTAAAATCCAAAGTCTGATTGATGTCAGATCTACTGCTCTGCTCAATAGAAGCAGGCTTGTTAGCCAAGTTCTTGGCTGAATTAATAATAAAATAAGATAGCGACACAGCTATCTGTCGTTTACAATAATTACTAGGATAGTATTTATCCTTTGTCGCATGTATACTATAGTTTTTAATTATTTTATTTATGTCAATTAAATGAAATTTTTCATTAGAAAATGTCATAGTGTCAAGGCACATATTTAATTTATATCTTAGGTCGTTTTCTACTTGTGGCACACCTGATAAATAAGGTAATGTGAACAAGATAATTTTCTTTACATTTAGAGAACATAAGTTATTAAAATGATTTATTAATTTTCCTTTGTTCAGATTACCCCTGTTACCAATTAATATTATTAAGGTTGTATTAGGATTAAATTTATAATTAATAATTTTATCAATAATATAATCATATGAAGATTCTGGTGAGCAGTAATTGATAACAGGCTCAATTAATTGGGTACTTAAAAATTGGCCCATATGTTTACCAACGTCATCACTAAACATAACATAATTGGATTTATTACTATCCAAGTTAAATGGATAGTGAGAGGATGATGACTCATTTTCTGACCGAGTACTCAGTGGACAATTTGTGCCCTAAAGTAGCCAAGCAGCGGCATTTGTGCCCCCCGTAGTTTTTGAGTAATTGCAAATGCCGCTGCAGTAACGTTTGGCTTATTTTCCATATCTTCAGAACAGCTGAACGTACAGAAATGATTTTTTGTGAGAAGATGCCTTCCTTGTAATTTGTGCAAATTTGTGCCTTCATAGTTATTCCAAAGAAATACATAGTTAATGATTTAAAAAAGATTTTCTAAAAAACGAAAACAGCCTCTACCTCTTGAACTACTTACGTTATGCGCTGAATGTCTCAAGTAGCTGATGCCTATATGATACAAGGTTCTTCTGACAAAATTTTATAACCCTACGTCTGATATTGACGAAATAAATCAACTTTTTGAACTGAAAACTGTTTACTTATTTCAAGTCGCAAATAAGGGAGTTTGAATAACGTAACGATTCCCATTTTTTGTCAAAAATCTGTGCCTTTATTCAAATAGACACATACTAAATTTCAACTCTCTACGTTCTTTAAATTACCGTAAATTAAATAAAATTAACAAGTAAGAACATTTAGATTATTACCCGACCAAGTATGAAAGGTCATAAAAAAGCGGCCTTTAAGAACATTTACCGTACCTTCTTAATTTATATACCTAACTTTTCTCTTGTTTGTACAGTGATGTAGAAAAGCGGTTAATTAATTATTGTCGTTTCGATAATTTCGATTTACCTAAAAAGTGAAAACAAATTACGAATAAGAGCCTACGTTGCTTTTTATTAAAGTTATTTTAATTTTAATGTTCTTAGTAATAATCTTTTCGTATTAATACTAAAAAATATTATTACTATGTAAGACTAAGACGAACAAAGAACAAAATAAATATTTTTTATTAAACTCTAAGGCGGAAGAGTAGTTTTTTAGGGTTCCGTAGCCAAATGGCAAAAAACGGAACCCTTATGGATTCGTCATGTCTGTCTGTCTGTCTGTCCGTCCGTATGTCACAGCCACTTTTTACCGAAACTATAAGAGCTATACTGTTGAAAATTAGTAAGTAGATGTATTCTGTGAACCGCATTAAGATTTTCATACAAAAATAGAAAAATAATAATAAATTTTGGGGGCTCTCCATACTTAGAACTGAAACTCAAAAATTTTTTTTTCATCTAATCCTTACGTGTGGGGTCTATCTATGGATAGGTCTTTTAAAATGATAATAAGGTTTCTTATATCATTTTTTAGGGTTCCGTAGCCAAATGGCAAAAAACGGAACCCTTATGGATTCGTCATGTCTGTCTGTCTGTCTGTCTGTCTGTCTGTCTGTCTGTCTGTCTGTCCGTCCGTATGTCACAGCCACTTTTTACCGAAACTATAAGAGCTATACTGTTGAAAATTAGTAAGTGGATGTATTCTGTGAACCGCATTAAGATTTTCATACAAAAATAGAAAAATAATAATAAATTTTGGGGGCTCTCCATACTTAGAACTGAAACTAAAAAAATTTTTTTTCATCCAATCCTTACGTGTGGGGTATCTATGGATAGGTCTTTTAAAATGATAATAAGGTTTCTTATATCATTTTTTTCTAAACGGAATAGTTTGCGCGAGAGACAGTTCCAAAGTGGTAAAATGTTGGTCACCCCCCCTCTAACTTCTAAAATAAGAGAACGATAAAACTAAAAAATATATATGATGTACATTACCATGCAAACTTCCATTGAAAATTGGTTTGAACGAGATCAAGTAATTAGTTTTTTTTTAAAACGTCATAAATCGTTAACCGCAATTTTCCTCTCATTCAATCAACTCAAATATAAAAACGTCGATCAAACTTACAAAGAACTACAAGAACTTTTATATTATGATGATACTTGCTGCTACGGAACCCTTCATGGGCGAGTCCGACTCGCACTTGGCCGGTTTTTTTTAAACTGAATAGTTTGCGCGAGAGACACTTCCAAAGTGGTAAAATGTTGGTCCCCCCCCCCTGTAACTTCTTAAATAAGAGAACGATAAATCTATAAAAAATATATGATGTACATTATTATGCAAACTTCCATTGAAAATTGGTTTGAACGAGATCAAGTAATTAGTTTATAAATTTTTGGGGCTTCCCATACTTCGAACTGAAACTCAAAAAAATTTTTTTCTTCAAACCCTTACGTGTGGGGTATCTATAGATAGGTCTTTAAAAATGATAATAAGGTTTCTTATATCATTTTTTTCTAAACGGAATAGTTTGCGCGAGAGACACTTCCAAAGTGGTAAAATGTTGGTCACCCCCCCTCTAACTTCTAAAATAAGAGAACGACAAAACTAAAAAATATATATGATGTAGATTACCATGCAAACTTCCATTGAAAATTGGTTTGAACGAGATCAAGTAATTAGTTTTTTTTTAAAACGTCATAAATCGTAAACCGCAATTTTCGTCTCATTCAATCAACTCAAATATAAAAACGTCGATTAAACTTACAAAGAACTACAAGAACTTTTATATTATGATGATACTTGCTGCTACGGAACCCTTCATGGGCGAGTCCGACTCGCACTTGGCCGGTTTTTATTTCATATTATCACCCCTCGACAACCACCTCTCTGATAGATAATCAAATTAAGATCACCCAATTTTTTCACCACTTGGAGTAGGTTTATTTTTCTTGTTAGTTTAATTGATAATTGGGGCAGAACGGAAAGTGGACCCTCCCAAACAAAAAAGTGTAGCGTGTCGAGTAGTAAGGAGATAAGTCAGATTTGGAGATCAGATTTGGAATGATTTTATTTACAATAACTTGAGTATATATACAAAAATAAAACTAAATCTTATTGGCTAAAAATAAATCAACGAATAGAAAACCTTACATAACTACCAATAAAAACATAGGAAAGAAATAACAAATAGGAAAGCTTACATATCTACCAATCAAAACATATATACAAACATACAAAAATATAAACAAATTAGAGGGCCTGCATTTCCTCCAATGAGAGGGAAGCAATACCGCCGGGTTAGAGCCGCGATCACGCCACGGTCTCGCGACTGCTATGCCCCTAGCGGGTCGACGATGCACTAGAACTAGATCTCCCATATCACTCCCCCTCAAGCGAAGCGTACGTTCTTCTTGACGATCCGGCCGGTCCGTGTGACGTATGGGATACCGGTGCTCGTCGTTGCAGGAGTGGGAGTCGGTGCGCTGCTGTCGGTCACCCGAGGCGCGGTGTGTGTGTTGCTCGCAGGCGTGATGCTTGTGGTAGTTGTTGTAAGCTGGTTGTCTGCTTGATTGTTGAATATATATGCTGGTTTCAGTCTGTCGAGCGATATAACAGCTGATCGATTTGGCAACTGAATCTTGAAGTACTTGTCATAGCGCTGTAATACTTCGAAGGGACCGTCGTATGGCGGGGTGAGCGGCATTCTCACTGTATCGTTGCGAACGAAGACGTGAGTGCATGTAGCGAGGTCCTTGTACACAAACGTTTGTTGGTTTGTCTGTGTGCGCTCAGCTGGTGCCAGTGACGTCATGACTTGAGTGAGGCGGCGTACGTAATCAGCATCTTCAATTTTCGACTGTGTAGGTACGAAGAAATCAGATGGTAATCTCAATGTTGTCCCGTATGTCATAAGCGCGGGACTGAGATTATTATCTTCACGAAGTGCGCTGCGTAATCCCAACAGCACAGTGGGCAACTCTTCTGTCCATGTAGTCGTTGCGCCGCGTGCCATAAGCGCTGCCTTCATTGTCCTGTGCCATCTCTCGATTTTTCCATTCGACTGCGGATGAAATGCAGTTGTCCGTATTCTTGTAATACCGAACTTTTTCATCAAAGTGTTGAACAGCTGGGATTCGAACTGGCGTCCTTGATCGGTCGATATGCGTAGCGGACAGCCGAAACGCGCTATCCAGTTATCATAAAGCGCTTTAGCGACGACTTCAGCGGTGATTTCTTGCACTGGTATTGCTTCGGGCCAACTTGTGAATCTATCGATTATTGTAATGCAGTATCGATAGTCGTGTGATAGTCGCAGTGGGCCGACGATGTCAATGTGGATGTGTTCAAATCGTTGCGATGGCGGGAACGTTGATAACGGCGTGATAACATGACGATTTATTTTCGCGCGCTGACAGCTGATGCACGCTCTAGTCCAAATGGTAACATCTTTGTTTATTGACGGCCAGAAAAATTTTGATGTCATCTGTTTACGTGTTTTTCTAACACCTGGGTGGCATAGGTCGTGTTGCGCTTTGAATGCTTCAAAACGATATGCTTTAGGCAGGAAGGGGCGAGGCGTAGATAACGTCACCTCGCACGTGATTGGTCGGCTTAGTCCGGGCAGTGTTATCTCGCTGAATCTAAGATTAGATTGCGATATCAGTGTTTTGAGTTCTTCGTCGATGTTTTGATCGATGGCGAGTTGATTGTAGTCGATTGTAGTTGGACACTGTATATCTTCTATGCGTGATAAAGCGTCGGCGACTGTGTTTTTCTCTCCTTCTAAGTACTTGATACTTGTGCAGAATTGACTGATGAAATGTAGTTGCCGTTCTCGTCGCGGGGTGTCGCTGCTGCTCGATGGTCTTGATAAGGCGTGTGACAGAGGTTTGTGATCGGTGTACACGGTGACGTCACAGCCTTCGATGAGTCGACGGAAGTGTTTTACAGCTGAGTAGATCGCTAATAATTCGCGATCGTACACACTGTAGCGGCGTTGTGTTTCACTCATTGTTTTGGAGAAGAATGCCAGTGGTTTCCAAACTTTGTCGATCTTCTGTTGTAGTACTGCGCCGAGACTGTTATCAGATGCGTCGGACATGATGACGAGTTCACTGCCGCTGGACGGGTATGACAGAGTGGTGGCTTCTGCAATGCTTTGGCGGCATTTTTCAAAAGCTTGTTCTGCTTTAGTTGTCCAAATTATTTCTGTCTTGTCGTTTTTCTTTTTGTTGTGCAGGTATTTGTTGAGTTCATATTGTAAGTCGGCTTGATGAGGTAGGCAGTCTCGGTAGAAATTGAGCATTCCCAGGAAGCGTCGCAACTCGATGACGGTCTTAGGTTTGGGAAACGACGATATGGCTTGAGTGCGTTCTTGAGTAGGTCGGATGCCATCAGCTGATACTTCGTAGCCCAGAAAATTGATTTTGGCTTTTCCAAACTCGCATTTGTCGATGTTCAGTGTGACGCCATACTTTTCTAAGCGCTGGAGAACTTGATGAAGTATCTTCTTCATGTCTTCTTCCCCGTCAGCATGGAGAAGAATGTCATCTACGTAACAGAAGACTCCTTCTAGGCCTTGAAGTACTTGGTGCATGAATCGTTGAAATGTTTGACTTGCGTTGCGAAGTCCAAACGTCATGGATTTAAATTCATAAAGGCCAAATGGTGTGATTATTGCTGTCTTCTTTGCATCTTCTTTATTAATGGGAATCCAGAAGTACGCCATTTTTAAATCAAGCTTTGAGAATACTTTCTTGTTCTGAAGCTGATAAGTGAAGTCTTGAATGCGTGGAATCGGGTATCTGTCTGGCTGTGTAACTGCATTGAGACGTCTGTAATCACCACAAACACGTAGTCCTCCATCTTTCTTCTTAACCACATGAAGTGGACTAGCCCATGCACTCATGGACGGCTTGCATATGCCCATCTCCACTAAGCGGTCGAATTCTTCCTTAGCGGCTTTGTACTTGTCGGGCGGGAGAGGGCGCGCGCGTGCGTAGAGTGGCGGGCCGGTTGTTTCGATGTGATGAACGACATCGTGTTTGGCTGGCTGCTTCAGTGACATGGGTCGCAGGACGTCTGGGTACATCTCCCATAAAAGAATTTTCAAAATAGGTTAATAAATGATCGAGTTATTAGAAATGAAGCATTGAAAAATAATCACCTCGATTTCACACTAAAACTTGTTTACACGAGTGTACCGACAGTTATCCTACAAATTTAAAGATATTGGCTTGAAGTACTGCACGGTCGGTTTTTTATGACCTTTCATACTTGGTCGGGTAATAATCGAAATGTTCTTACTTGTTAATTTTATTTAATTTACGGTTAATTACAGAACGTAGAGAGTTGAAATTTAGTATGTGTCTATTTGAATAAAGGCACAGATTTTTGACAAAAAATGGGAATCGTTACGTTATTCAAACTCCCTTATTTGCGGCTTGAAATAAGTAAACAGTTTTCAGTTCAAAAAGTTGATTTATTTCGTCAATATCAGACGAAGGGTTATAAAATTTTGTCAGAAGAACCTTGTATCATATAGGCATCAGCTACTTGAGACATTCAGCGCCTATCGTAAGTAGTTCAAGAGGTAGAGGCTGTTTTCGTTTTTTAGAAAATCTTTTTTAAATCATTAACTATGTATTTCTTTGGAATAACTATGAAGGCACAAATTTGCACAAATTACAAGGCATCTTCTCACAAAAAATCATTTCTGTACGTTCAGCTGTTCTGAAGATATGGAAAATAAGCCAAACGTTACTGCAGCGGCATTTGCAATTACTCAAAAACTACGGGGGGCACAAATGCCGCTGCTTGGCTACTTTAGGGCACAAATTTAAGCTATCTTTTATGCTACTTAAAATTGTCCTAGGACCAATAGGTAAAAATCGTTCCGCCAGGATAACGTTTTCAAGCGTTACGCTGGCGGAATCGTATTTTCATTAATATCTCAGAAACCCCACTAGGCACAAATTTTATATTTGGTGCACATTTACAGCATATAATGCACAAATTATTCTATATTGTTTCATCTCTAGACGTGCTAATATTTTGAACTTTCCGCTAGAGTAACGCACATGGTGGTAGTAGTAGGTAATTACGGAACTGCAAAATATCCCTGAGTGGATTTTTTAATAAGCAGTACCTAATAAAAATTAAAATGCAGTAGGTATGAAACATAAAATTAATTACATCACATCACAAGACTTCCCAGTAAGTAATCATTTAGAAGATACTACTCGTGTTAGGATTGGCACGATTCTTCCCTTGTGTACAAATTGATGATTAGAAAAATAATAACATAAACATATCTACTTGAATTAAATATTATGAAAAACTGTATTAAAAATAAAAAACTTTTATAAGTTAAAAGCATAGATTCTATCGTTAAAAGATGAAACATTTACGAGTGTGTGTTTGTCTTTTTTCTTTCCACTTTAATTTGGAACAATTATTATTTTAGGAAGGTTCGTTTGATTGTGTAAAGAAAAGGAAGTATAAAGAATATACAATTAAAATAAAAGTATAAAGAAATAGAAAAGGCTCACATTTCTATAAACTTTTAATTGTAAAGGTGAAACGTTGCAACCTAGCTGTTTCTTTCTTTTTTACACAATTTGACGCCTACTATTTTCAGTCAGCAAATGCTTAAATCGTCGACACTGGATGACGATCCGATATTTGAATAATGAAATTGAGAAGCTGGCGTAATTGGTGTTACAACCATTTAACTATATACACTGTAAAGTTACATTTAAATCAGTGATTTATTAAAAACTATTCAAATAAACCTTTTTTAAACTCTGCTGCCTCATTTGTTACGCTGTCTGTGGTTTTTAACAATCTGTGGGTCATACAAGTAAATGTCAATGTCAATATGTCAAACTGGCAGTCACTGACTGTCACAGTTGATGCGATTATCGCTTGCTCGCGTGAGCGTGATTTTCGTGTTTAAATTTTATACAAATTGAAATAATCGTCGTAAAAAATGTACATAAACTGTATTAATTAACGTTCACATACTGAGTATCTATGTTTTATGGACGTGATAAGCTTTCTCTGCAAAAATGTTTAACTATAAATATCTCACCCGCGATCATCTTGAGGGATTTGATAATTATAAGGTAAATTAGCAATTTGTGTGTGTAAAAAATTGTTTGTGCTTTTAAATGAGCCTACGAAGGTTAAGTTTTAAAAAGCTGCTGCTTGTTTTGACAACGAATACTGCATAACCTACAAAATATTGATTTTTTTTGCGCATTACAAAATTGGTTTCGAAACACGATAAGTCTTAATTTGATGAGTAATGCGTGGTAAAAACTTGCCGAATATGTATTCTGAAATGACCGGCTCTCCGAATTAATTTTAATACCTATTAGGACGGCTTTTTTGCTATGTTTATACCCAGTCTGCAGTTCAGCTAAACTTGTGCTTATTAGATTATAAGAACATGATTTGTATGTATAATAAGACATTTAAATTTTACCTGTTATGTAAATATATTAGCTTATCTTAGTTCAAATAAATATTTAACATGCTGAGACCCATTAGTTTTAAATGTCTGTCTATTGTCTACTAAAAAACATACATTATAAATTTAACCAAAATCATTTATTTGAAATACATATTTTCTTTTCAGTACATGGCCATAGACACCAGCCCTCTGAGTGTTTATGTTATGCACCCATTTTGGAATCGGGTAGTTGAGGTAAGTTAAACTTTATCTTTAGTATGGAATTTGACTGTATTTGACATCACATATACAGATATGGTCCCAAAGTATTACAAATATTCACTTATATCCAAATTAATATCCTAAATAAAAGCACATCCCACTAATGTTTGTCCTGGGTGGTGAAACTCACAACCCTTTACTCAATCCTTATTCATGTAAATAATACCTAAAAATAATAGTAGAGGAAAGATTTGATTGTTTGTTTGTTTGTATTGAATAGGCTCCAAAACTACTGAACCGATTCAGAAAATTTCACTGTTAGAAAGCTACACTATCCCCTGGTGACATAGGGTACTTTTGATCCTGGAAATGTGGGGGAAGGGAGGAATATTTGAAAAAACAAATAACGTGCGGGTGAAATAATAAATACCTTTATGTAAGTGTATAAGGCACTTGTGATACAGATGTCAGAAACAGAATGCACACAAATATGTATAGGTACTTAAATACAATTAACATTCAGCCAAAGAACTAACGACAAATTTTCAGCACAAAAATGTTTGTCCTGGATGGTATTCAAAGCCACAATACCTGGTGCATAGGGCAGTTATTTATTTATTATGGCATACACAACAAGTAACAATCGAAAATGAGTAGAAAAGAAAACAATAATGTACTTAAAAACTAGATTGTTACCTAAAAATTGTACACACAGCACTACTACCAATTGCATCAAAAATATCCATAAAATCATATTATAAATCATCAAGTTGATCTAATTTTAGATTGTGCTAAATATTTAACCCTCAAACATCCACCTAAAGCTTCCCTGTTAGCACAGTTCCAAAGTTCAAGAGCAATCCCATTGAATATAAACATAAATGGACGCACCAAATACAAAGACTTGTTAGTAATTGGAAATACCACAACCAACAATGTAAAGTCATGAAGGCACATCAGTATCATTGGCCTCTGAATAGCCTTTAGTGTTAAACTGTGTAACTATTGCTTATTGTATGTAGCAGACTAAGAGTGGTGCCACACGGGCGTTGCGGCTGCGTTGCGGCGTCGTCGCAATGCAATTATTTCAACGCAGTGAATGCCACATGAGCGCTGCGTCGCGGCGCTGCGTTAACGCAGTTCTTATGCTATTAAATATTGCGGTGCCGCTCCATCGTCGTTTCAACGCAGCTCCCTTCCCCACCTCGTATCTGTCAGTGGCGTAGCGATGGGGGGGGGGCGCTACGCCACTGCCCCCCTAGACAAGCGGCATTTATGACGTTCGTTATAGCTCAATTTGCGATAGCGAATGTCAAATCCCATACTTTCAACACGTGACTTTTCTATGGCATCTGTCAAATCCATACAAATTGGACTTAGCGAAATTCGCCAGCTATGAAGCGATGTCATCTTGTCTAAGCCCCCTGGTCTCTCTTCTCTCCTTTGCGTTGCGCGTGCGTTGCGTTGCCCTTCGTCATTTTAGCGCATCGTGTGGCATGTCGTTCAGATTTATATGAAAACCTGAACGTCACCGCTCAGTCGACGCAGCGCAGCCGCAACGGCCGTGTGACACCACTAACTTGATGAGGAGAGATAAAAATTAGCCTAAGGACATAAATGTATGCCCCTCACAAAGTCCAGTCAATGTGTTAATTAAATATCGGAATTAGTTTTGTGGTTTAGGTGTAAAAGCATATTTTCGCATTTATAATATAAGTATAAAATATTAAAAAAATATGATTTAACCACCATCCCCACTGCAAGGTTACTATTAAGTTGATAATCATGGTTGCTATCTGTTTTTTTTATGATATATCAGATACACAGCTACACAGGTACTACATAACTGTAGGTAAACGGCTACTAGTCAATTCCATTGAGTGTTCACCAGTTAGCGTCAATCAATGAGACACACAGGCTAAGTACCGGGCTGAGATCCATATGGTTTAGGCGCATTTGGTCCAATTCGCAGTTGGCCAAACGTTAAAAAAAATGACCAATTCGCACTTGGTCCAATTCGCGGTTGGGTCAATTCGCAGTTGGTCCAATTCGCAGTTGGCCCAATTCGCAGTTGGGCCAAAATATGTTTTCTAGTTTGCAAGGTGTTTCTGAAAATCGACTCGGATGGATATAGGTTAGAAGGCTAAGGCGGGAGCGAAGCGAAGCGGAGCTCCCGCCTTAGCCTTCGTGGTTATATTTTTTTTAAACCCTGAAAACCTTTTATAATAATATTCTATGGTGTCTTAAATTAGTTTAGCCTAGGCAAAACTAGTTCGTCCCGAAATCGGGTTTGGCCGTTAACACAAACATTACAATATGTGCTCAGATTATTTTTAATATGATGATGAATATCTAAAGTACATTATATACAAAAAAATGTTATTTTGTTTAATTTTGAAAATACACTTTTTATTGGACCAACCGCGAATTGGCCCAATCGCGAATTGGACCAACCGAGAATTGGACTAACTGCGAATTGGACCAACCGCGAATAACATGAATTGGCCCAACCGCGAATTGGACCAAATTAGACATGCGCAAAGTAGTTCACTGAAGTGTAAAGAATGATATAGTTCAATTGGACTAGATGAAGTATATCACTCATTTAGTTCATTTAGTTCATCTAGTTCACTTGACTCAGTACTCTACAATAGTCCATTTGCGTCACTTTGTCATTTAGTTCAATGGGGCCTGTCTCGTTTCCGCACGCGGTGTTCGTAATCTATCCGTCCGCTTTACTCTCCTTCAGTGAAGCGTGAACTAAATGCAACTGTCTCGTTTCCGCACGCGGTGTTCGTAATCTATCCGTCCGCTTTACTCTCCTTCAGTGAAGCGTGAACTAAATGAACTACTGAACTAATTGGGACTCGAATGAACTAGTGAAGGAGATATACTTGCTAAGTGAAGTAGTCCAATTGAAGGATTCATTCATGAACGACTCAACTCTAGACCAAATGCGCCTAAAGGCTCGTGGCCCTGGGTTCCCGGGTCGAGCTTACTTTGCGTCGTTTTTTTGCGGACATAGCTCGGGTTTGTGATAACTAATTAGGATTAACAAATTAGGATTTGGCAAGCGTGGTGATCAATCCAGTACCCATCATTGTAACGATAACTTGATTTCAAGGATGGAGGCCTTTGCCCTGCAGTGAGACATCAAAAGGCCTTCTAGTTCCGTTGTTTTCAAAGACGGCGGTGGATCTTACAGATTGAAGATGCAACCTCATTTCGGCAACGCTTGGCAGTTTGCCGAGAGGGTGCTGCATTCTTTCGAAATAAATAAGTATGAAGTCACGTACATTTTACGTCATGCCATGTGGGTTTACTTAGAACAAGATAAGTCAGGTTTCCTTTGACGAGTGTGTAACTAAAATAAACTGACTGTGTAGCAACGGATCGGTATTTTTATTTCAGCTCAGTTTTATTTCATGTGATGTGGCATAAAGGCACATAGCCAAGCCACAACTAAAGTAAATTGCGACCTATTTGATTTCGAGACTCTTAATCGAGAAGCATCGTTCGGAGCGATCTCTCTGATCTTCGAGCCTTTGAAGACAAGTGCACTTTTTTCTTGAGAGGCCTCAAGTCGGGGTGGCGCCTAGGCCCTCGGGTGGCCCTCCCTAGGGAGGGCCACCCGAGAAACAAGGTGACCCTCAGACTTGGCTCGGGCGACCTGTGCATTGCGGACGTTGGGAAGCTACCCCCGCCCGCAGGTCAACCCTCAGGCCGGAGGAGGCTTGCTAAATGAGCTCGCCTTCTACGGCCGTCTGCGTCGGAGGGAGCAGCAAGGGGTCCTCCTCTCACTCCCGCTCCTCTGCCTCCTTCTGCGACATTACTTCCTCGCAGAAGGAGGCGACTGCCTCCCACGCACTCCTGTTGGTGACCATGGCACGAACCATGGCCGCCAACGAGAGGCATCCACCGCCTAGCGCTAGCGCTCGTGTCGCCAGGACGGGCACTCGACGAGTGTGTGCTCGGCCGTGTTGAAGACAAGTGCACTGGCTCCTACTAGTTGGAATTGGCATTCGGGGTCAAACGCGGAGGTCTTAACATAGGTTCGATTTACGCCGTCTGTTTAGTGGTAGAAGTTGTTAGAATCTGACTAGTTAGTTACCACACCACTTCATGTGAAATCTGTCGCCATAACAGTCACATCAATATATCGATAAAACGTGAGAAAGTCAAGACGAACTCGCGTGCTAAACTTACTATAAATCTCCAGGCGGGTGAAGTCGCAGGCATCGGCTAGTTATTTGTAAACAATAGGGGCAATAATTCATCTCGTGGAACCAAAGTATCTTTTTATAGCCTATTTCAATGTTGACTACTGCTTGAACAATGAATGCGTTATGCAATGATTTCTGTTAACATACATATTACCAAATGGCTCGCTGGTATAAATAAAGTATTTCTTTACGCAGGGAATGCGTTATGCTTCTTAAGCTCGTCCTGGGGGAAAGACTTGCGATTCCTTGTACTAGGATTAATCGAACCAACAGGGAAAAAAAATCACGTGGTCCAATTAGTCGGACGAAGCAATCGGAACATGTGTTCAGAGGGGGAAAGACAGGGCCGAGTGTGGGACTCCCGTTGCATACTAATACTAACTACTGACTTTTTTTTCTTTCTTTCACGTCACTATGGAAGATAATAATATGGATTTTGGGTATAAAATAGTTTGGGAGCTACGTAAGCTACCCTTTATCCTTTTTTTTGGAGGAGAATGATTTAAAGCACCATAACCGCAGGCTAGCTAGATCTGCGGCCTCGAGTAAAACGTCCACTACCCACAACTCCCCCGGTTTCCCCTTCACAACCGTTTGGATCGAGCCGGTGCCAGCCTTGTGGCTATAAACCAGCCTACAGCTACTTTTTATCCTGGAGTATTACCACATTCCTGCGGGATAACCTTGTATAGTCCACACGAGCGTAGCCGCGGCCAGTAGGCACACACGTTATAACTTCTGAATTGTGTGTAACCCAGTTTTCATTTTGATATCTCTTCAAACATCGCCTTGATCAAAATAACACTGTTTTACATGTTCTTATCATCGGACCATGTGTGGTTACGTCACGTTCGCCAAATCGATAAGATTAAAAATACATAGGTATTCAGAGTGAGTAACAGTGATTGATTAAATCTAGATATAGTTTTTTCATATATCTACCCGAATACTACGTATTATACTACACTATCGGATGAACCTTGCCTTACTTAAAATCCACGGTCCTGGGTTCAAGTCTCGGCCGTTAGTCCTGCGCCTGATCCTCCGTATTTTGAGAGTTAGAAAAAGAGTGCATAAAATATACCCCGGCATATTTAGTTGTGATGCACTCACTATATTATAACCTGCGTAAAAGATTGGCCGTTTTTTACTACTACTACTACCACTATTTTTGTGAACAAGAAAACAGATACCTAGATTGCATTATATTTTTAAGCTGATTTATTTGACCTTAGATACGTCTTCCTTTCTCGTTCACCAGTGATTATAACTAATTAATATCCCTCCAAAGTAATCAAGTGTGCGTACGCCTCAAATCGTTCATACCAGAGACATTCGCATAAATTGAATCTCTCACTCATACCTTAACTCATGCCAATCTTACTATATTTTCATGCACCAAACTTCCATATCTACATTAATTTTATGTTTAATTATTTGCAGCTAGTACCTCGCTGGGTAGCGCCAAACGTGCTGACTTTCGCCGGGTTCTTACTGACAGTACTGGACTTCCTCCTGCTGTCGTACTATGACTACGATTACTACGCGGCGAGTACCCCAGAACACAACGCGACCAGTGTCGAAACCTCGCTTAACGGACACGCGGAAATCATACCGCAATCCTTGTGGTTTGCGCTTGCTGTGTTCATCTTCCTTGCATATACCCTCGGTAAGTTCTCAGACAATTAAACTTTAATCGTGATTCGATCAAAGTTAATGTACCCCAGAACCAGGGACCGGAACCGCTTATGTACACTTAAAAGGGTTTTCGTTTGGGTTTCTGATAGGCTTGTTTTGAAAACCCCTATCAAATAGGTAAGCCTATTCATTGGCTTATCTCATCAATATGCTTACCAATTCATTACGGTAAGCACTACTTTCACCGAAAACCCTATGATAGGATTACCCTTTGAAAAAGGGTTATAAATTCAGTTAAGCTATTTTAGTCCCTACGCGCAAGTCATGCGACTTATTTTTGCGCACCTCACTAACTGTGGCAGCTGATTGGTTTGAGCGTGAGAGAAGTTCGCAATGTTAACACTCCAATGCGTGGAAAAGAGATAGGGAATGAAAAAGGGTAACACTAATTTAATGGTAAGGGGTTGTAATGTAACCCTTTTTAAATTATTACCAAATCAATAAGGTAACCCAATCAAATAGGTTACCATATTGAATGGGTAAACATTTGATAGGGTTACCCTATCAATAGAATTAAGCCTGAAAAGGGGTTTTCCGGTCCCTGCCCAGAACACAACTTCAGTCATTCAATCTTGTGTTGTTTATCGGTCAGAGTACTCTAGAGCTCATGTGGTATGCAAAGATGACACACAGTGTGTCATCTTTCCATATACTGTCAATAAGTTCAAACTATTCAGATATGTTAGTAAAGTAACACAATTGTGTCTTGAGGTTTCTCATTAATAATGGTACAATTCGTTCTTTCTCAGATGGCATAGATGGGAAGCAAGCCCGAAGGACCCAGACGTCAGGACCGCTCGGAGAACTCTTCGACCATGGCCTGGATTCTTATTCAGTGTTCTTCATACCCGCCTGCCTTTACTCTATATTTGGCCGGTTGGACTTTTCCATTCCTCCTATAAGGTAAGATATGATGAAACTAATACAATAACTTACAGTTGGAGTGACGATTTTCACATGTTGGTTGACTAGAGCTGGATGCGACTAGCCGAAGATCGAGCAATGTGGCGACCATTTGGACAGGCCTATGTCAATCAGGCTGATGATGATGATATCGGCTTAGACTGGACGAAAAAATAAAATGTAGACAGACAGAGATCGACAACTCAAGATGACTCAAGTATTGTATGAAAGCCAAGCGTGCCAAATTGTCTATACCTATTAAGACGTCAAAACTCACCGGTGTGAAAGAAAAATAGTCAGAAAACATCTCCGTTAACCGATTACTCACAAATGTGTTCTTACGGTATTCTTTTTTTTATACTAATTCAGTAGGCAGACAACGCCGCCATTATGTCCTAACGAGGTAGGTCTCTATACGTTTAAAACACCATCAGACATTCACAATAAAGTTTTTTCTTAAAGTTTATTTGATCATAGTTATAAACTAGCGGCCGCCCGCGGTTTCACCCGCGTGGTTCCCTTTCCCGTGGGAATTGATCAAAATCCTTTCTTAGCGGATGCCTACGTCATAACATCTACCTGCATGCCAAATTTCAGCCCGATCCGTCCAGTGGTTTGGGCTGTGCGTTGATATCTATCTATGTCAGTCAGTCAGTCAGTCACCTTTGAATTTTATATATATATAGATAATATTGTGTCTTTCAGAATGTATTACGTGATGTGGAATCTTCTTTTAAACTTCTACATCAGCCATTGGGAAAAATACAATACTGGAGTCCTATTCCTGCCATGGGGCTACGATTTTAGTATGTGGGTGAGTCAATAGTTTTACTGCAGGTTACCAATGTAACACTATCTTTTTTTTGTACAGGGTGTCCAGAAAGGGTATCGGGTATTTGTAAGTTCAATAAAACAAGAATTATTTATAAGCAATAAAAAAGTTTATTATTTATTATTAGCATGTGAATTGGAGAATTATTTGGAAAAGATGATGTTATCCAAATAATGACCGTTACGTTGCTGGCACTCTTCTAAACAGGAACGAAGATGCAGCGATTTAATAACTTTAACAACATCTGTTCAGCGCCGAAGCAAATTTTCACCTGAATGGTCATGTTAATAAGCAGAATTGTCGGTACTGGGCAATGGAGAATCCGAGACGAAACCATGAACGACCCCTGCACAGCCCAAAGGTCGTTGTTTGGGCCGCTATGTCTGCTAAAGCAATATCGAGAGCTATGTGCCAACGTGTTATCGCCAATCGTCGTTCCCGTTTAGAAGAGTGCCAGCAACGTAACGGTCATCATTTGGATAACATCATCTTTTCCAAATAATTCTCCAATTCACATGCTAATAATAAATAATAAACTTTTTTATTGCTTATAAATAATTCTTGTTTTATTGAACTTACAAATACCCGATACTCATTCTGGACACCCTGTATTATAGGGGGGCAAACGCGCAAGTGTGTCACCTGATAATAAGTGATCACCGCCGCCCATTAGCACCCGAGACCCCCTTGGGGTCGCAGGGACGCGTTGCCCTCCTTTAAGGGTGTAATATGCTCGCCTCTTGAAGGTGTTCATCTCGTATTGGTATCTATAACGCTGACGTTAAATATCCGTACCGCGCGTGAATAAGTTGATATGTCATTTTTGCGTACTTTTCAGGGCAGCCAATTTAAAGTTTACGATCTACTGGTAAATCGAAATTAATGATGATTACTTTTTTAACTGTTGAATTAAGGTTCTTTTAGGACCTGTTTTAAGTCTACGTTACAAAATAAATGTAATATTTGTTAATGCGCTTAAAAACAGACTTATCCAGTTGTTCACCGACGACTTATCAACTTATTCACTGAAGAAAGATATAAATTCAAACTGTAATTATTGAATAAAAACAAAAACCAATTGAAGTAATAACAAAGTTTAATTGCAGAAACCAATAAAAATCCTATATTCTTTTTGAATTTATGAAATTGTACCAAATAACAAGAAAAAAAAATAGACATTTCAAAATTTCATAGTCTTCTGTATTTTCTTCTTCGTCATTGTCTGTTTTTATATTTTTATAAAATTAATGAAATGCTGGATCTTTTAGAGCCTTTATTCCCATTTGCCCCCACAAAGATTGCCACCCGAGGCAATGGGGAATGAAAATTCCCAGTTGCCTCTGGAGGCGACCGGGAAGTTATTGCCCCCACTTTAGCTTCGCTGTACAATGCTGCTGTCTTCCTCGTAAAGAATGAAAGCATGAAATAACTTATTCAAAACCTGTACCTTAGAGATGATATCATTTAGACTTAAATTATTGCATAGTTTTTTCTATGATTTCCTTTTATGAGTATATTTCGTGCTAATTGTACTAAGAAAGATGTATTATAGAAGAAAATACTTATAATATGAAAATCTTATAATATTATAAGAAACTTTTTACTCACGCATAAATCAGGCTCTCTTGTTTATAATAAACTATTCTAAAAGACTTAAAATTTTCAATAAGTTTAAATCACAGATAATCAACATTTGACATAATAAAATAGGGTTTTAGGATTTTAACTTCATAGTATTTATATAAATATATTTAAAATAAATAAAAATCAACCACCTTATTTCATCCATAATTATTATCATTCGTTCTTGTGTGAACGAAAACTGAATGCGTGATGCATCTATATATTCATGCGAAATTGGACTTTACATTGTGTCAAAGAACGCTATTTATTTTCTTACACGTTGAGTAGATAATCTGTACTGAACCATACTGAACTTTAGATTCAAGTTCAAAAGATTAATAAAGATTAGTTCTACGGAAACAACTTAATTAAGTTGGCCGATTAATCAATGATTGTACGTAACTAAATGAGACTCTGATTATATTTATAAATTTAAAGGTATACTAGAACTTTCTTAGTACAATTAGCACTAAGAAGAATTGCTCTCAGAAAATCAAAGGGAAACCTATGTATCAATTGATGTAGGTATTTAAAAAGTTGATACAAAATGACCAGTTTCTTTTTTTATACATGTTTAATCATAAGCAATAAAAATAAACTATGATATAAATGATTCTTGTATTTTTATTCTTTCGCTTAAAATTTACTTACGTACCTGTTACTTTGATAACCAACTACAATATTAGATAATTTCTATAGCCTAAATGATATCATCTCTAAAGGGTAGGTTTTGAATAAGTTATTTCATGCTTTCATTATTTACGAGGGAGAGACAGCAGCAATGTACAGCGAAGCTAAAGTGGGGGCAATAACTTCCCGGTTGCCTCCGGAGGCAACTGGGAATTTTTATTCCCCATTGCCTCCGGCGGCAATCTTTGTGGGGGCAAATGGGAATAAAGGGTTTCTCTTCAAAATAGTTGTTGTAATACAAAACACTTAAGTAACGTTCTTACAATAAAACATTCGACAACGAGATACTCAATACAGACAAGTTCCGACACGATCTTTTGAATGAACGAACCGATTTTGAGCATGTACCTACAGATCTGCAGTGACTTGTAATATGAAAGCCATTCAAGTATAATCCTGCCCTACATGTTTACAATTGAGTTAAAATTACCAAAATGATGAAATCAAATCAAATTCTTAAAACGATGAAATGATTTTATTTTTATAAAAGTTAAATTATATGCATATTTGAAAGTATTGTCAAAGATAATAAACGTAACAATTCACGATTGGTTATTATATAAACAATAATGCTGTCCATTATAAAGAACTTGTTATGACTCGTGTGATTTTATTATAAAATAAAACTAGACAATTCGAAATATTCCTTAATATAAATCAACTTTTGATAGCGTGCTTAACTAGATAACTCGATATAATATGTGTGTGATTCGTACTCAAAGACGTTCATAACTTGATAACTGATTTTGTCATATTACACTCGCAAATCCACAAACGTATATGTTGATATATTAACTAATGCATGTTCTGACTTATGTTGATAAATCGAAATGCAATAATATAAACGCTGTCAGTTAAGTATTATTAATTTGACATGTCGTTTTATCAAATATTTATGGCCAAAATTGTAGATACCCACTTATGTACGAAAGCAATAATTTGATTTTGTTTGAGTATTTCGAGTTGAGTTTTTAATACCGGTAGGGTATAAGGTCACAGAAGCGTTTAAGCTAAAAAAAAAAAAAAACGACATTTCGAGTTATCAACGTATTCACGCGCGGTACGGATATAATGCTAAGAAGAAAAATTACTCTTTAAGGTCCAGTGGAAAACCCGGGATAAACATTCTCTTACATATACAACACCCGGAATACCTATATTATTTTTATCCGGGAATCCGTTATTTACCCTCACCCTTTCGGGGGCGGTGGGTGGTGTGTTAACCACGCCCTAAAAAGGGCGGAGTTTACTCACTAAACCCCTGGTCGCTTTCATTGCCAGATGGTGGCGTCTTTGCGGCGGGTGGTGCACCAGGGTGGAAATAATATTGATTCACTGATGACTCGTCAAGAGCGTAGTAAAATAAATATAAAATAAAATATTATTTTATTGACTTTAGCAAAGCTTAAGTACTAGAATACATAAAATATTCAGTGTCTCCTTTTAGGCTTGAATTGCCTGTGCCAGGGGTCGATCTCATAATATTTTGGTTTAACATTCTTTAAACTTTTAAACCTAACATTTTCAAATACACTGGGCGGCAATAAAACCGGGCCACTGGGCTTTTTTCATACAAACGTGGTCACTTTAGCGTCTCATAGATAGAAAACTATTTGCAGCTGTGCAATGATTATTACGTCAATGGATAGGCCAAAAGCCCGATTAACAAATTACAGTTTTAAAAATTTACACTAACCGCTCAATTTTGCTCAAAAAGGAAAAACAATAAGTCAACTCAAACTTCATGTGTACGATGTACGCAGAGTAGAGTTCGGTTTCTTGTTTTTTCTTTTTGAGAATAGTGAGCGGTTTTTGGAAATTTTTGAAACTGTGATTCGATAATTGGGCGTTTGGCCTCTCCATTGACGTAATAATAATTGCACAGCTGCAAATAGTTTTCTATCTATGAGACGCTAAAGTGACCATGTTTGTATGAAAAAAGCCCAGTGGCCCGGTTTTATTGCCGCCCAGTGTAGTATCGACTTCGCGCACGTCTCATAGATATATTTACTGCTCTGTACTCCTGAGTTTGTGGAATTAACTTTTTCAATTGGTGTAAGAGAGAATTGTCCTTAATATTGACAAACTCGTTTGCAGGCTTCCACATTCTGCTTCCTCTGGACGGGAGTGAAAGGGACAGCGTTCTACAAGCGCTACGCGTTCGGCAGCTACACTCTGGCTAACGTGTTTGAGTTCCTCATATATGCCACTGGTGTTTTCACAAACCTGCCTGTTGCTATATACAATATTTACAAGTAAGTTTTTGTCTAATAAATGCCAATGTACCTTTATTTTTCCGTTTTGAAATCGGCTGAGAGGTGGTGATTTTTTTATTATTGCAATTTGTAACAAGACGAGCAAATCGTACACCTGATGGTAAGCGCCACGTCTGCTCTTAGACAATTTAGTGCCAAACAGTAACTAAGCAGTTACAGTCTGGCACTGCCCTGCGCCCGCTACACCGAGACAACAGTTATTAGGTCTCATATACTCAGTAATTTCACTAGCTTCAGTGGCCTTTCCCCGAAACAGAAGTGCTTGACACACTTCTATTTCACGGGTAAATATCTGGCACTGCGGTGGTACCCACCTAGACGGCCCAGTACAGGAATCTACCACCTGGTAAAATTAGCAATTGCAGTAATGCAAGCATAGCTAGTCAACCCTGTCTTACTCAAAGTAATCCACTTTCAGATCATACAAGCTTCGCACAGGCAAGATGCGTTCCCCAACAGAAGCGCTGCGGCCTCTATGGTCGTTCCTCACCGTGATGGGCGTCTGCTCGCTGTGGGTGCACCGGTCCGCCCGCCTGCCCGACATGGACCTGAGGATGCTGTTCCTGCTCATAGGAACTGTCTTCAGCAACGTGGCGGTGAGTCTATGATATAAGTCTAACGTCCTCTCCTTTCCACTTCCGAACAACACGCGCTGGACTGTGTTGCCATCCGCATACCATCCAAACACTGATGGCCCGTACCAAGAGGTATAGTTCCTCTTTTTTACCCCGTGCCATTAGGCCATGGAATGCCCTTCCGGCTCACGTGTTTACTTCCTCCTATAATCCTGGGCTTTTCAGGCGGGGCGTGACGCGGCATCTATGCAGGCCTTCAGGGTAAGGGTGAATGGCTCGATGGGTACTATGATCTATTGAGCCAGTCAACCTTATATTTGGACCTCACATCCGCTTACCATCAGGTGGAGTGAGGTCATCCTGACTGCTTCTTTATAAAAAAAATGCAGGAGAATCGAGGATATGTGAGGGTTGACTGATGTTTTGGATTCTGACGCTTACAATCTTTTTATAAGCACGTTAAATAGAAAGAAAGAAACTGACCCGAAGCCCTCACGTGACCCACTTGGCCACTCCCACACCACCTTCTACTTAACCAAAATATAGATTACTTATTATGTTTGGTCAAATTAAAATACTTGTACTTTCCATTTATTTCTACATTCCGTAGGATTTATTAGCGAATACAAAAAAGCAACCAAAAGGCTTTGCATTATTTTTAGATACAGAATTGCCGACTTTTTCTACGATAGGCAACATTTAAGATACTCTGGCACAATAATCCAGTGAACCGGTTTTTTTTTATTGTAATGTGTAACATGACGAGCAGATCGTACACCTGATAGTAAGCGCCACGTCTGCCCTTAGACAGTTCAGTGCCAAACAGTAACTAAGCAGTTACTGTCTGGCACCGCCCTGCGCCCGCTACACCGAGACGACAGTTATTAGGGCTCATACACCCAGTAATTCCACTAGCTACAGTGCCTTTTCCCAGAAACACAGAAGTGCTTGACACACTTCTACACTCACCGGCAATGAAACATGGCCACTGGGCTTTTTTCATACAAACATGGTCACTTCAGCGTCTCATAGCTTCATACATCGTAGTATGGAGCGTTAAATTCGGTTTATTGTTTTTCCTTTTTGAGAAAATTGAGCGGTTTTTGGTAAATTTTGAAACTGTGATTCGCAGGTGATTCGACAATTGGGCGTTTGGCCTCTCCATTGACGTAATAATCATTGCACAGCTACAAATAGTTTTATATCTATGAGACGCTAAAGTGACCATGTTTGCATGAAAAAAGCACAGTGGCCAAGTTTTATTGCCGGTGAGTTTATTTCGCGGAAAAATAAACAAAACATTATTTTTGTCCAGTGCCGCCTGATAGTAAGTCAGATGAGCGGGCAGCGGTGCGACGCGGTGAACTGGCTGCTGTGGCCGTTGACGCTGGCCGCGGCGGTGTCGCTGGTCACGCCGCAGTACGAGGTCGCGGCGTTCTACTCCGTGACCGCACTGGCCGTGGTCGCACATGTACACTACGGAGCATGCGTGGTAAGTTTTCTTAACCAGGTAATATGCCCTTCTAACCAAGGATATTATAATAAAAAATAGGTAGATAGGTTACTTGAGCTAAAGAAGTGGCACCCGAAAACTGAGCTAATTAGCATACCTGAGCTGTCTCACGAAAGCATTGACAGTTTGATAGGTAGCACGACAAACTTATCTGTTCCGGTGGCCAAAATTGGAACTACGTGAAATGTCAGTTTTTGCAATGCAAAAACAATATTTAATGACAGTACTACAAAGACAGTAGCGATGCCGCCTGCAGAACAGATAAGTTAGTCGGTCTATACGGACGCCGTGGACAATTTTTGACTTCAATTCATTACTGACATAACCTATCTACCTCTTTTTTTATTATAATATCATTGCTCCTAACCGAATACGCCTCGTTGGTCTAGTGGTTTAAGTACCGGGCCGAGATCTCGGGGTCCTGGGTTCAATTCCCGGGTCGAGCTAACTTTGTGTCGGTTTTTTCGGACGCAGCTCGGGTTTGAGATCACCAATCCGCATTTGGCAAGCGTGGTGATTAAGCCAGTACCCATAATTGTAACGATAACTTGATTTCAAGGATGGAGGCCTTTGCCCTGCAGTGGGACATGAATAGGTTCATACTTTACTTAAGAAAATTGACAAAAGAGACATCATCTTAATTATCTGACGAACGTTTCTCTCGTGGTGAAACTTTCTCTAACTTTATTCTTTTCAACAGGTACGTCAGATGTGTGACCACTTCCGAATAAGCTGTTTCCACATAAAGCAGCGTTCAGATTGACTCTTAGACGACAATGCGGGCTAGACGTGACAGGTAGCAACATTATGTACGCGAGACATATCCATTCACCACATCGTTTAACGGACCTTCTTAATTTTGTGGCAACACTGGCATTATTTGTACTGGCAACTTTTTTTTTCATTCTGGCAACCTTGAATCAGTTGTTGAAATAAAAGGACCAACTGTGAATATTAGGTTTGGTATTAATGGTTATGTATGTTTTAGTCCTTTGAAACGTGTTTGAGACTAAAGTCAAAGGTTAGAATTACCAAAAGGTTTTTGGTAGTATTTTACAGCAAATAAAATGGGCACATCTACCATGTCTTGTCTCTGGATAGTACCCAAAGACAATACCTGATAGATGCAAGAACGATTGTTAAAATAAAAAATATGGTCCCTATTTTATTTTTTAGTCAAAAAGCATGTTAACATTTCCTTAAATGTATGAATCTGTACCTATTTTTAAAAAAGTTGCAAGTTGCCTATAAAATTATGAACAGTCCGTAACATGCCTTTGCAAAACTGTAGTTACTGAAATATAGAATATTGTACAATCAAACGCTTAGAAGCTTTGTAATGTCGTGGAGAAAACTTTAATTATATGGAGTGATTCGTCGAATAGAATATACATGTAAAAGGGTTATGGGATCAAAGGTATGCTTCCTGGTGAAGTGTCCCTAAATGTGATAGGCTATTGTGGCCGCTTAATTTAATAAGTGGGCTTTACACGAACAAGTATACAGGTTTGTTGATAAGTCAGCCTAAAAATGTATATACAGGGTGTCCCAAAAATGACACGCCACAGTAACACTGAAGGTAGGCCAGCACAAGAGGCATAGAACAAGCCTAACATGACCTCTGTTAAAGTTGCTCGGTTTTCAAGATATTGCCAATTTAAACTTTTTCTAAATTTTCACGTTTTTTTAACGTGTTCAGTGCTAGCATTAAGTTAGATAGCCCACATGTTTGTTTTTTTTTTACTCTTGTTGCGTATAGTTGGTTAAAATAATAGAAGTGTTTTTTTGTCGATAACTAAAAAACGTCAAAATTTAGAAAAAGTTTAAATTGGCAATATCTTGGAAACCGAGCAACTTTTACTGAGGTCATGTTAGGCTTGTTCGATGCCTCTTGTGCTGGCCTACCTCCAGTGTCACTGTGACGTGTAATTTTTGGGACACCCTGTATATTGACGGGTATTCAGTTTCAATAAAACAATAAATATCCTTGGAAATTATCCACATAGCGCCATCTAGCCTCAAACTAAGCAAAACTTGTATATGACTTGATTTTATTATCACCAACTCACCAAAGTTGAGTTGGTGATAATAAAATGTACCCTAGAATTTTATCATTGGACTAAAGATTTGCGATAAACCTGTATATTAAATCACATGGTTGTATTAATGTATTGAATAGAATGGGTTCTGTATTTATGGTACATAAGCGGCCTAATATATTTCTCCACGACAGTACAAAAGCCGAGAGAAATCATTCTAAATTATATAAGTGATATAGATAGATTAAGATAGATAGATAGAAATTAACGATTTATCTATCTATCTAAAGTGAATAAGAGAAGGTAGTTAGTACACCGAGTCTGAAGTACATATTGTGTTGTTAAATATTTGTTATGTTACATTGAAGATGTGCACGGATGTGTAGCAGAGTAACGGTCGACTTGAAAATGTGCTTTTGAATCCTTGATACGGTTTGACAGATGCCACGGAGCTGTCAAGTTTCTACAATAAATATATTTATTCATTTCGGGGGTTTGTAATCACCACATCGCCTTTGACAAGCGTGGTGATTAACTAATCATTATTGTTACGATAACTTGATATCAATGGGACATTAAGTAGGTTCTTTAGTAGCTTAATATTATGTACTTTGTTCCATGGATATGTATTAAAGAAATTTGACAGTTTAGGGCGGAAACTGTGTGGAGCGGGACCCGCGCGCTGTTAGCAATCCATTGCTGTCATCCAATCCATTTAAAACATTGCGTCGCGCACGCCCTGTACTAAGCCGGCAATGTATTACAAACCGCGCGCGGGTCCCGCTCCACACAGTTTCGGCCCTTATAGTAGTCTGTTGTGCCGTCAATATTAGCTTTGATCCATGATAAGTTACTTATTTCCTATAACCCAATGCTGCGCACGTCTATTTAATAATATTTAAAAATACAGTCGATTTAGATTGCCGTTTGCAAATAACCTCAAAAGTGTACTAGCCAAAAATCTTAAATTGGATTTTTTTAATACCTTGGATCAATGATTTTTTATGCTATAGATATGTTACGTTCATAGTAATTACGATTTAAATCTGTTCCATTGCACACATTGACAAATATAACTGATAAGTAAGACAAAAGATACGAAATAGCACGCAAATGAAAGAGATAGGTATAATTTGACGTATGACGCAGACTGTTAAAAAACCTCCCAATTGGGTCTTTTTTGAGTCTTCAAAACGCGAGCGCTTATAACTCAGAAGAAGAACTAAAGCATAGAAACCACGCTAAAATAAGAATTGAAAACCTGCTATCTTACTCATTTAACTTCATTAATTCGGCCATAGGAGCGAGTGAAACAACATGATCCGAATTCGTTTCTGTTTTCCGAGGGTCGTCGCTAGTCAAATGTCAAACGGATGCCTTTGGATGTCTTTTAACTCCACCAAATTAAAAATGCATAGGTTGTTTCCTCTTGCTGGGGAAAAAGTGACAACTTAACTTAGTTACATCATATTGACAAATACTTTCGCACAAAATTTGAGACTCCTCTCAGCTAAATTAATTTAATTTAGTGGTATTATTCAGTGCAATGCTTGAAAACAAGATAAATCTTGTTTTGTGATAGATACTCGTTGCCTGTGTAAAAATGTCTTGTGTGATTGAGGGCTGTAAATCCCACACTGGAAGAAAAGAAAATATCCAAGAAACGTAACCTTTCATCGGTAAGTTTAGATTGTTTTCGATTATTTCAGTTAAGAAAATAGTGTCCTAACTGTTAAAATATGCTTAAAGTTTGTGATAATATTTGTTTTTGTCCAATTTAGTATCGATTATTGCTTGAATCAAAGAAATTTTGTTCAGATCTTAGAGGTTATATTATTTCGCATAGTGATGTGCATTTCTATATCGATAAATGAATATTAATGTTTCATTGGTAAAAACAATATCATTTTAGGACTTGATTGGATCATTTATGTATCTTTCAAACAATATAATATTTACTTTTTTAAGAGATCATGGTCATAGTTTTTTACATAGAGGCTATATTATTCTTGATATTACTTATTTTTATTTTAGTTGATTATTCTGCTATTTATTTATTTTACAACTTGTTTCAACATTTCTACTTTTTGGTTACAGGTTTCCAAAGAATGAAGACATGAAAAATATATGTATACAATGACTGTGTAAGAAGAGCAAATTGGACATGGAATAAACGTAGTCATATAATATGTTCCAAACACTTTACACAAGTTTTTTAAATAAAACAATTTTATTTAAAGTACTGTGATTTTGCGACATTGAAATGATTGAATTAATAAAATCTTTAATATATTAATAACCTATGTTTTATTACCTTTCTCCCTAGTCTAACCCGTTGTTCTAGGTGGGCGACACGACGCGACGCGACGCAATGCGATGTAATGCGACCAATACTTTACGCGACGTGTGTCCTATGTCCGTGCGCGACAAACACGGCAGTAGTGTTTTAACCATGGGCAAATATACTGCGTTATTACTAGAAAATTCATATTTTAAATACTTAGCCCTACAGAAACTTCGTAAACATAGAAGAAAGACAACAAATATTTAGAGCGAAATAAATGATCTGATTATGAGAAATAGATATTAAACCTAAGTCGTAACTTTATCTGTTAGGTTTATTTTTATCGACAAGTGCCGACAAGGAACGTCACTACTGTAGAAAAAACTATGGACAACCTACAGAAACTGACTCATGACAAAATATTATACATCCCTTTCTAACGCATTATTGTCATTCATATGAATTAAAAGGATGAGTATATGTCTTTGCTTGCTATTTTAGCGTGGTTTCTATGCTTTAGTTCTTCTTCTGAGGCTTATAACATAACTGCTTTTTTTTATATAATATCATTGCCTTGGATTTTTTAACAAGTTTTTTCTTTTGGTTTTAAAACCAGACCAAAATATGAGGGTCTTTTCTCTTTAGTTTTTATGAATATTTATTATATGTTATCTGACACTTTGCAGTTGACAATTTTCTTGATCGACTGTACTTTCTTGAATAGACTACGCGTGTTGTTACAAAAAATAATTGCGTATTTTAATAAATCGTTGTATATGAAATGGGAATATAAATTCACACATTTTTACAGTGAAATTATTTTTACATATAGCTAAAAAACTGCTTGTTGAACAGTAATGTTGATCATCTCTCGCTTGGTCTAGCAAAAACAAATTTAGTCTACAAAAAAGTTCCACCAATCGTAGCTATACCAGTAAAATCAATCTGGCTGGTACAATATTAGTTTTACCATCCTTTTTTTTTTTCTCGGGGGAGAATGCGTTTATGCACCATAACCGCAGGCTAGCTAGACCCGCGGCCGCGTGTGGGACTAGGGACTGAAGCGTCCACTACCCACTAAACTCCCCCGGTTTCTCCTTGACATCCGATTAGGACGAGCCGGTGCCTTATGGCTATTGACCAGCCCATCCCTGGGTACCCCGACTTGAAGTTTTACCATCCTTACATTAGCTGAAAGACGTCCTCTACTGGACATAGGCCTTCGGAGACAAATGAGTGGAAAGTAAGCAATATATCAACAAAAAATCAGTTTTAGAATTATATATAATCTTGCAAGACCAAAACGAGAAGTTGAACAACATGAACACATATTAAATATTTAAGGATTCCATGTGACATTGCTTTAAATCATTTTGGTGTTACTCTTTTGTTGTGTGCGTCTTTAATTTATAGATATTGTAGCCCGCATTGTCCACGTTTTTACTTGTTTTTGTATAAGTTTATTTCCATTAGTTTTAAGATATTAATTAAGTAATCTGTCTTGAGTAACTGTTGTATAAAATCTGTATACAACCTACACAGTTTTCTTTTAAATCCGTAGAACTGTAAAAGGTTTGTAACAGCTGTACGAGTATAAGCGATTGAAATCTTATAGCTTGAGTGTGCCTTGGTTATGGGATGAAACGTGAATCCATGTATTTTATTTACTACTAAGTTGATACTCATTTTTAAATGGATCATTGAATGCCGATTGCATTGACAGATAATATTGTGATACTTTACTATCACATAACTTAGATGCAGTACACTTGTCATTTTTTGAAAAAAGTTGTAACATCACGGATAACATACAATGATCTGATTCTAAAGCTTTAAAATACACAGTAGCGTAGCGATGGGGGGGCGGCTGGGGGCGGTCCGCCCCGGGCGGCACTTTTTAGGGGGCGGCAAAATTTCCTGGAGGAGCAAAAAAAAAGAAAAAAAGAGGCGGCAGAATTGTAAAAAAGGGCGGCAGAATTGTCTTCCGCCCCGTGTGGGCTGCTTTGCCAACTGGAGAAGCAAAAAAAAGGGGCGGCACAATTGTCTTTCCGCCCCGGGCGGCTGACACCCACGCTACGCCACTGAAAATACAATAAAATCTTGAAAATTAGAGGAGTCTACAGTTTAGCCACATATTGAGAGAAGTGTCCCTCAATGGAATAGGCTTCAGTGGCCGCTTACCATCAGGTGGGATAATTTATATGTAAATGCAATCAAAATTTGATATTTTCATTTCTTAATGTATATAATCTAATTCCCTCTAAAAATATTTACTTTAGGATCAGATCAAGTATGTAAATGCCAGCTTTTTATTTTATTATTGTACTAAAGAATTTATTATAAGTACTTTATTTTATACAAAAATCAATATCCCTATAAATCAACTTATATTGTATACATTTAAAAAAGAGATGAATTTATTTAAAAAATAGTGATCTCTTTAAAAATCATCTATAAGTACATAATATTTTTAAGGCCAGTTAAAAGTATAAGTCCTTTTATCTGTCACATAACTTCCCCATAATTTATTTGACATAAATGTTAATGAGCTGTATTCTTTTTACAAAATTGACAGCTATAATAAAAACTGACCGATATACTAGGATCTTATCTAACAGCGGTGAGACTAGCCGAAATTATAATATTTATGAAACATTATTACTAAATGTTTCAGTATTTTTTATCTGTTAATACTCTGTTTTAATTATTAACGATGCACAGTGCACTCAATTGTATTAATTCGTTGTTGTATTCATATTATTTTTATTGTAAGTCGAGTTACAATTGTGGCCACGAAAATTGTGTACCATTATCTGAATTATCCCACCGTTTTTATTTACAATATTCGGTTTTCTATATACTTTTCTTTGGTGTATTGAATTAGGGGTGATATGATTTTGGGGTTCGATTTGATTTCTGGGCCAACAAATATTAAAATTATGTTTACAATTTTAATATAAAATTATATTTTTGACAAGTGAAATTACTGGGTATATGAGACCTAATAACTGTCGTCTCGGTGTAGCGGGCGCAGGGCAGTGCCAGATAGTAACTGCTTAGTTAATGTTTGGCACTGAACTGTCTAAGGGCAGACGTGGCGCTTACCATCAGGTGTACGATCTGCTCGTCTTGTTACACATGGCAATAAAAAAAGATTCGTAATCACCAAGCATATTTTTTACCCGTCATTTTAATTATGTTAATGTTATGATTTCAAATGCGGAGACTTAATAGTAGAAGTATTGCAGTGGGACATACTGCGGGACAATAATACTTCTACTAATAGATCAATATTATAAAAATTACAATAGATTTTTTACGGGTTTTTCGTGGTCATAATTATACAGGGTGTATTGTTGGTCAGTCTCGTATACACCGTGTAATTTGGTTAGGTTAAGTTTAGTATTACTTTACCAGTGACGTATTTTGATTAAAAAAAGACATAAATAATTGTGCATTTTCAAAAGTCCATTATACTTATAATATATCGTGTTCCCGTGAGACAGGGACTGCATACCGGTATAAAATATCGTTATAGTACCAGTAAAAATATCAGTACTAAAATTCTATACCCATTGAATTTCGGTACAGATTTCATTCATTTATACAGTTATTTAAAAATAATTTTATTGCTGATACTGAAATGATGAGCGCGGGGCACCGAGCGTCATCTCCCCGCGCCCGCGCCCCGCGTAGCCACTCGCGCGAGGGGTCCGTGGGGCGCGGCGGGCGGGAAAGGATTAAAGGAACACGCGCCGACAGGTTGGCGCAGCGCAGGCGATCGCGATTCATGCACGTCAACATTGTTTTTCCTTTCGGTGGACGAGTTATACCTACCTAATTATAACGTTTTACTTTTCTTTAAAAGGTTATTTAAGTAAACATTTACGAATTCGTGTATGAAAAATGGGAAGGAAGCGTAGAAATGCTGTGCACGGTTTTTTTTCTTATGATAAAACGAGCAACGAGTCTTCATGTTTGATACAAGGATGTGTGGTGAAAGTAAAGGTAAGTTAGACCTATATTGTCATTTTTATTTTATGAAAATTATTTAATTGGACGACAAGTTTGGTTCAGTGACCTGGTAGGAAGCGATACCTTTCTAATACCTACATACATGGATCGCGGTAGGTAGATCGATCCCCGCACAGTAGGTAGGTAGGTCGGAGCGCCGGTAGGTACCTTACTTACCTACGTATACGTACCTACTATAATACAAACATTTGTTTGAATAAATTAATGAATTAGTCTGTTTGTACTGGTGTAGGTGTTATCACTGATTACCTAAGTTTAATAATGGTTACCTACCCTTAGACTGGTTTTATTATACCTACATATTTTGATTAATAGAGTAAGTAGCTAAGTACATCTTACCTCTACTCTACCCCTACAAATTACGTTACGTCATTATTTATTATTCTAGATTAGAAATCCTTTGTATAATTAACGTTAAAATTGCCTACCTACTTACTTTAAAAAAATGATAATAAATTTTTTTTTCACTAGGTAGTCCTTATGTAAAATGACAAACAATTTCCGTAATCTACTATTAGCAGGAAAAAATGTTTCAGTATTTTACGTTCGTAGGACGATTAAATTGATAGGGTAAATGTAGGTACTAGTGCTCGTCCTGTTAGAGGAGTTGTCAAGTTCGGAAAGCAATTAAATATATTGATGAAATATAAAAAAATACGATGTACGGGGAATATTCGTATAGTTTCGTTTTGGAACGTTTTTTTACGTTCGCCGCATTTTTTTTATAAAAATTGTATTAAAAAATATTCTTCCAACTTCCAATTGCTAATATTTTTATTGACCTATGGTTATCGATTCGTTAAATGGACGGAAATGGGCTGAGGACGGCAAACCAGCACATTTACCCTAGGTACCTCGTGCACACCAGAGTGCTGCCAAATGATTTACTTTATTATATACGAAATCAGACCTGAATCAGACCAGAAATGGCTTTAGTAAAAATTAGATAATTAATTCTAATATTTATTACATCAAAGTATAATACGATTCAACTAAACTGGCCGGTCCGAAGTTAGCTGCAAGCGTCGTTTGCGCAGGTGCGGGGCGCGGCTGCACCCCTCTAACACCTACATTTGTGTTCTGCGCAGGTTCTCGCATGATGTTCGGACGGGCCAGTTTAGTTGAATCGTATTATACATTGATTTATGTTGATTCGTTCTGGATGGAAAATTCGTTATCGCCTAAACTGGTGACTTTTAGCAATAATCGATTTTACGTCAACAATAACTAAACATAAATCATCAAACTCTGATTATAAAGCACATAAGAGTTAATTGTCTAGATTCTTACTAAATCCATATCTTTAAAATTGGCCTGAGTTTGTAAATAACAAAGTAAATCATTTGGTGACGCTGTTGTGTACGAGGTCATCTTTATAATTAGTTTATTGGTCATATTTTCTATTTAATACTTTTTGTTTATAATAAAAACCGCCTTAAACTTGCAATGTTTAAATTTTCCCGCCTTAGATCTGTAGACTCACCTTAAATAGTTGTCCAATATACCGAGTACATTCGCCGGATTCGTGCCGGCCGGACTGACGGCCACGATTTGTAGACCATAAAGATTATATTTTTACTGATATTAAATCGTTTTCAGATGTTACCTTTCTAATTATTAAGTTCATTTATTTCTTTTCAGGGTCTCCATACCACAAATTTACTTTACCACCTCTCTTCTAAACACCCAGAGGAATATCATATTGTATTAAGACGAAATGCGATAGCACAAGAACCAGATGCTAGTTCTAGTAGCTCCCATGCAAGTCATCATGCGATATCCCCATTAAACAAGAGAAAAAACAATAAAATCGATAATTTACTAGAAGAATGTGTGAATTTGGTTGCAGTTCATGGTAGACCATTTTCTTTAATCAACGACATGGCCTTTCAGAATATTATTTCTATGATACTTGAACCAACAGAACTAAGCGCTCTAAATAGTCGTTCAATTCGAGAACTAGTTATAAAAAAAGCTGATGCTGAAAGACAAGTCATATCAACGAAGCTACGAAACAAATTAATCTCAATTAAAATTGATGGGGCAACGCGGCAAGATAGATCATTTTTGGGTGTAAATGTTCAGTTTATCGAAAATGCACAAATTAAACTAATACACTTAGGAGTAATACAACTAAATTCTCGAAGCACTACAGAGTATTTGAAAGAAAAACTAATTTATGTCCTAAGAAAGTATTATATTTCTATCGCACAAATAATAACAATTACAACTGATAATGGGGCTAATTATTTAAAAGTTAGTAAATTAATTAATGAAGAAATTGAAGAATCGAGCAATGTAGATGATAACGAAGACAGTTCCGATGAAGAAAATGAATCACATCTACTAAATTTGCACTCTATCTCTTTAGAAGATAATGATATTAATTCTACTTATTCAGTTCAATCCGTTCGATGTGCAGCGCATACGTTACAACTAGCAGTAAGCGATGCCTTACGTGAAAACGAAGCATTCGATGTAATTGAAGATGCTAGAAGGATAGTACATCATCTTAGGACGCCATCTCTACGACAAGTATTGCGATCAGCAAACAAGAGGAAAGCCATCTTGGACTGCCCTACAAGATGGCATTCAACGTTAGATATGCTAGAGCGCCTACGAGATTTGCGAGAGTGTTGTTCAAATAATGAAGGAGATACTCTATATGTTTCAAACAATACTTGGATTGCGATTGACGATCTCATAAGGTCACTAATGCCAGCAAAACTTTTGACGAAAATCTTACAACAAGAACAACTTACCATAGGTGATTTTTATTACCATTGGACAAAGTGTATCTTGGAAACGGAATCGATTATGGTGCCATTAGCTCAATACCTTTGCCAAGCTATGAAAACTCGTCAAAAGAATTTGATGGAAACGCCTTACTTTGTGAGCGCTCTTTTTATGGATCCAAGATTTCAGGTCGTTCTTTCAGATCAAGAAATATTAAATGCTTTGGAATATTTAGAATCAGTTTGGTGTCAAATTATACGCCTACATTCTAAAAGTCAGATTTCGAATGCAGAAAATGATCAAAACTTAAGTAACCAAAATAATTCTACTGATGTTGATACAGAAACAGACATAATGGAAAAACTACTGTTGGCTACAGAACGGAGGAAACAACCGACGGCTACTAATCGCCAAATCAACAACATAAATAGACTTTTAAAAGAATTTAATAATTATCCTCGTATCAAATCGAAAGAAAACATTTTACAGTTTTGGGAAACTAAAAAAACAAGTGATCCACAACTATATCAACTTGCGGTAACTATTTTAGCCATCCCAAGCACTCAAGTTAGCGTCGAACGACTTTTTTCAAGTTTAAAATTCATATTAAGTGACCTAAGATACAATCTTAGAGAAAGCATCGTTGAAGATATATTAGTGCTTAGACACAGTACGAATAAGTAATTAAAAATAGTTTGCCTTTGGGCACATTAAGGTGGATCGTCTTATCTGGTTCTGGAAATTCGATATTTTTCAGGTTTTCTAGCGTTTATAGTGATTATTTTTATACGAAATTATGAAAACAGTTTATATTAAACAAAAAAGATCCATTAGACAACTTGTCAAACAAATTTCTACGTGCGCGACACTGAATCATTCAAAGTTATTGCTCTATGAAGCGAAAATCAACAAAAAAAAAACATGAAGAATTTCAAATTTCCCGCACCGGATGTAACGAACGATCCACCTTAAATTCAATAATTTTATTTCTTGATTCCAAAGAACATTTCATTACTAATTATGTTATATTTTTAATTTTTGTAACTACTATTCGCAGTCTTTTTTGATTTCGCAGTCTTTTTTGATTGCAATTGTTACCTAATAGTACTTCTACGTAGATGTATGGGAAAATACCTACGTTACTTTAATTTCGACTGAGCTAAATCAATCAAAATAATACAACCAAATAGAAAATTCTTATTGTAATTTATTATTAATATTGAATTAAAGTTATAACAAAAATCAATTATCTTTATATTTCTTTATAAAACTCTCTACGTCATTGAGGAACTGTTGCAGATGATCCTTTGGAATATCCTCTAACTGACGTCTGATTATAATGCCAATCCTGTTCCGTTCGCAACTGCACGGAGACATGTTGTGTTCTTCTTCGGTTTTTTTCTTTTTTTACTCTTGTCTTGTGAATAATGATTAACGTGTTAATTATTTATTAAAATAAATTATTTTTATCTTAGTTTTATCTTTGTAAGGGAATATAAACTAATCATCACAGGATGATTAGTTTTATTTGGCTTAGGTTTAAGCAACCACCAGATAGAATGAAATATAACGGCCAAAAAATCCTAAGTACTTACCAGAATTTAATCCCCATTTTATTATGAAATGATTACCAATAAACGTTAAGTCTGCTAACCTAAAAAACGTAAGTATCGTCAGAATAATCGCTGAGCTACCCAAAAAGGCCACGCGTGCACCAAATTTGTACTCGCATTGTATTTAAAAATTTCATCCAAATATGTTACATATTTTTATCCTAATAAATTAAAGTAATGCGTACAAAAATCATTGTATACCCAAAAAATATAAATGAAGTTCTAAAGATTTACCGATACTATATACCATTTGACGATTGATAGTAAATAAACACAATCTTTTTTTCTCTGTCCCGACCAAAGTAAAATGGGTAAAATTCAGTTCTGGCACTCGCCGGCCGCTGCCGCGGCACGCTCGCTACGCTCGACTCGCTCGGCTCGTGCGTTTAGTGGTCGCAGTTCTAACCTAACCTAACACAAATCTTATCAATCAATTTAATAAACTTGGTTATATGAATACATTTTATGGCAAACGTAATGATATATTTGGGTAAGAATGACACAAAACTTTGCTAGTTAAAATTTGGTGCACGCGTGGCCTTTTTGGGTTACGAAAAGTTTTTGTAGTGCAGGCATGACTTAAATAGCCCGAAATATTTTGGTACAGGTTTCGTTTATTTGTACATATTATATTTATTTTGGATGAGGCTGTTTAGGTAACGATTGTGTTTTTTGGTGGTCATTAAATTTGTTCCCGTTTTATTTCCTCAGATATTTCGTCATTTTTCTTATTTTTTTATTAAAATATTAGTAGATATACAGATATCTACTAATATTTTAATACAAAAATCAGAAAACATACCTACATTACCTACCTTCATACATACATACTTACATAATATACGTATAAACATATATAATTACATACTCGTATAAACATACTAAAAGGTCGATTACTGGGTGTTTTACCTTTTATTTTTTGTCGGAGGCGAACGCATTTACGCGCCAAAACCGCAGGCTAGCGACGACGCCTGCGGCCGTGTGTGGGGTCGGAACTTAGTCCCACTACCCACTCAACACCCCTGGTCCTAGTGTTGTAAGAGACTCGAGTCTTTGAGTCTCATTTAATTAATAGGACTTGATTTCTTTTTGAAGACTCGAGTCTTTTATATAAGACTCAGAACTCAAGTCTTGAGTCTTTTGACTCAAGACTTGAGTCCTGCCAAAAAGAACTCAAAGACTGAGTCTTTTTAAAGAACTCAAGACTGAGTCCGAAGAATATACAGACAGACCGGTGCGGGCGGACGCGTGAGAAGGTTGAAATCAACTAACTAGAAGCTAGAAGTCCCCCCGTCCGTCCCTCCATTTAAGCCATTACAAAATTTCAGTATTTTAATATAAATAACAGTTAAAAAATTGTTGTACAAAAATGTTTATACTACAACAATTTTTCAGTACCAAAAAAAATTTCTGTACTGGAATTTAACAGTATCAAAATATATTTAAATGACGTCATACAGAAAAAAATTATACCGTTATTCATACCGGTAAACAGTCCCTGCCGTGAGATTTCTGATATTCAGTATTATAATTTAAAAGAGATTATTTGGCTTATATTATTACGTCAAAATTTTAAATTCTTAAAGAATTTTTTAAACATCATGTTAATAAAAATTAAATAAACTCGCAGTGACGTTATTTCGATCTGATAACGTCGTGATAAAATTTAATGGAGCCTCTCCTAAACGGTTTTGATACTAGTTTGATTTTTATTCGCTTTTTTCAGTGCTATGCGTTAGGGCGGGATCCCAATAATTTGAAATTGATTTTGTCGATGGAATCAATTTTGATTTTTCACAATAACATTAGCGAAAGGCAACCTAAATTTATTTCTCTACATAATATTAATCGTACTTATGTAACCCCGTTCTGTCTTCTAAAGCTCTCTCTGGAGCTAAAAAACCAGAAAAAAAATCGATAAAATCAATAATGTTGTCTAGGTGATTAATGGACTAATTGATTATAGTCGATACTATATTTTCCTAAAAATAAGCCATCGATTACCTTATTTATCGTTAGATTATAACGGGTGGCAGCAACATTATTTAGCAAAACTTCTCGAGGCTCTCAGACCATTTTATCCGATTTATCACTATTGGTACGCCACTGCGAATCGAAGAGATTATTTGAATATCAAAATCGCGTTGTTTCATGCGGTGTACTTTTAACTGTAGAATTTTATTCACAGTTGTATTATATTTAAGATTTATTTGTATAATAAGTTCGTAGCGTATGCAGGTGTATGTATTTTAGAAGAGTGTTTTTAAATGTGAATTTTTGTTGTAATATTTTTGTCGAATGTTGTTTTACGAAAATGATAACCCTGTATAAACGGATGCAAGTGTATAAATATAACATAATGTGAAAATGGCTATGTGCAGATGACGATTTATTTCTAGATTTACTTCATTTTGTAGGTACAAATTAAAAGTGTGTGCCGTAAACTTGCAAATACTTTTATTGTGATACGATTCTTTGTTATTTTTTATTTTTTTTTATTTGTATTTACAGTAGTGCGTTGATTATCCGAACGTCGCTCAACCCCACGACCGCTTATCAGAACTACTACTACGCCCTCTCGACCCGCGCCGATATTTAAGTACAGGTAAATCAATTAGTTCGGATAGTCCCCCAATTAGTTCGGATAATCAACGCTCTACTGTACATATTAAAGCAATAATTGCTTTAATATGTAACTAGTGAGCGTAGTACAAGCCGTGTTTTATAATCAATTTTACTATTTTTGTAAAATTTATTATATATACCGTATATCTCTGAAGCCTTTTTTTTCGGAGGAGAATGCGTTTATGCACCATAACCACAGACTCGAGACTCAGGCGTCCACTACCCACTAAACTCCCCCGGTTTCCCCTTCACACCCGATTGGGATGAACCGGTGACAAGTGCGTCTCTGAAGCCTACATGAATAAACAATATTTTAATTTAATTTATTTTACAGACCACACGTTATTCTTGTGCTCGATGTAAGTCGTCATCTGTATGTGCCGAGAGCAAAGTGCCTGTTGGTAGTAGAGCTTCTAATAGACTCAGCGTGTACTTTACATAGTTACGAAAAGGCTACAAATAGGGAATATGCATGTTTCAAATATGTGTAGGACAATTTAATTTTTTATTAACTCTTCCTTTACATATTGATATAAATCTGTTACTATTTATTTAGCTTACTATTTATTCTGTAATAAATTTTATTTTATTGGTTATTGGCATTAAGAGATATTACAGGTACCGGCAAACTTCTTGAATATCGGTTGAGGATTGCGCAGAACACGAATTTTGACGCGACTGCGCGTTATTGGTCAGAACATACCTCTGACCATTAGTGCGCGCGGGCGTTCGGGAGATTCGCTTGCGCTATTGGTCACGCGCAAGTGCACATGCGTGAACTTTCCCCCTCTCCGTCGACCGATGTTCAACAAGTTTGCCAATACCAATAGGTACCTGTTTAAGTATCACTCAATGGATTGCCTTCCTCGTGAAGAGTCTTCCAAAGTGATAGGCCGCAGTGACCACTTACCATTAGGTGGAATGCGTGTCATGCGTGCTTTTTTACAAACTGAAGTTATAGTAAATTTAAAAAAAATGTTTTTTTTTTACATTATTTATCATGTAAACTGCCTTTTGCAAGCATAAAAAAATCATGCATATTCTCTATTGTAAAACTATTTTTCTGAAATTCTAAATATCATGGTTAGTGTAACGTTTGGCGATTAAACTGAAATGGTATATTGTTTATTTAATGTCTGTATTCACAAAACACGTTTGAGGGGAAGCCATTAGATTATGGCTAATCCAGTTGACGGGAATTTTATTCAAGAGACTGTTATTTACATGCTTAGTCATTTTATCTGTGGCTTTCCAAAATTTTTTTTTTTTTCGAAAATGTTGACTCTTTCCTTGGTTTTGAGAGGGATACATTATCTTTTATTATTCAATTTATTCATGTCTGTCGTCTTGTGAAAGCAACTGGTGCTTAACGTGCCTTCCGAAGGTTAAACCTGTCCTTCCAATCCGACCAACTAAACGGACCAACTGGTTGTGCGGTTTGGAATCCGATAAAAGGTTTTATTCCAATCCAACCAACTAGTTGATCATTTATTTTATTTTAAGAAATATTATTCCAAACGGACCAACTTTTTTCTTTCTCAAGGATACACCTTCTTAGTTGGTCTGTTTTTATTTGTTAATTCAAATCTGTCCCCATCCACATAAAGCGGATACTGGTATGGTACCAGGGCAACATGACCTTATCGGAGATGTATTTTATTTTGCCATGCATTTTTTCATCAAGGTTTATCACACTGTAGCTTTTAAAATCTTTTTTTTTCTTCTATACGCTTGGTTCCTCATAATAATCAACTCGTAAAAAAAAGCTTGACAAAGTATTACATCTCCAATAAGGTCATGTTGCCCTAGTACATTTGTAAATTATTCTCTTAAGGACGAAAGGGAATGAACCAAAATTCTCTTTACCCACCACGGGTGGACGGACATTGTCACAATTTTTGAAATTTAGTTTCGATGTCTACCCCCGGGGTACAGGGTCAGTGGGACAACAAAAAAGTTGTATCGTTAAGAAAGAAAAATAGTTGATCCGTTTTAAGTTGTATGGATGGGAATAAATTTGAATTTAAAAAAAAATTCAATCAGACCAACTGAAAAGTTGTACCGTTGGGAAAGAAAAATAGTTGATCCGTTTCAGTTGGTCGGTTTAGTTGGTCGGATTGGAAGGACAGGGTTAAACGAATATATAACCTAATTTTCCCATAAGGTTTAGGCTGCCCGTCCACGTCAGACTTTTTGTAGGACCGATAAATCGGTGACCGATTTTATTTCTATGGTATTTCTGACCGACTTTTTGTAGGACGTGTGCGTGCGTTGCTCCATTGCTATCAGTACGTTCTATTTGTCACCTACAAAAAGTTGGTCATCGATTTATCGGACGTGGGCAGGTAGCCGTACAGTCTTTAAGAGCGTGTCGTCGTATAGATTTCGAATAGGGACCTATGTATTTGATCTCAACGACTTTAAGTTACTAGTTATTTTTACAAACTACCTATGTACCTCCATATCAGTTGAATCGTCAAACTCGACTATAATTATAATGCAGGAACATGTTCTTCCCGAATTTGCCTTCATTGTGATAGATTAGGTATAATTTATTAGCTAGCTAGAAAGCTTTATCTGTGTGGGTAAATATTGTGCAGATTGCTAACTGAAATTTTGACAATATTATTGTAGTACAGTGGCGAAAATATTGCACTGTACTTTGGGAAAAAGAATATCTGGAAGTCTCAGACCAAATAATTTTGAAGTGGAGGATAAATGATTTTCAGAAGGAGTGACTATGTACAGATTTATTTACAAGACGACACACCAAAAATATATTACAATAAACTGACAATTCAAAAACAAAAACACTTGACATTATCAAAAAGAAACATTTCGAAAAACAAACAGTAAAAAGTATTTACACGAGGTGAGCCGCCACATCACCCCCCTCCAGAGACCAGGGGTCGAATGTTGACCCAGGCTCGGCTGCCTGAACGAAAGAGCTTCAAGTGCCAGTGAGATTCTCGATTCCACGGTGCGTCGGGAAGAGAAACTTGAAGTTGCTCGATTCCTCGGTGAGTCGGGAAGAGCTTGTGCTCGAGGCCTCGGTGAGTCGGGCCGAGCGCGTAGGTGTCTAGTCCGCGGTGAGTCGGGACGAGTGATGAAGAGTCGTGCGATGTAGGCTCCATGGCTGCCACGACCGATGTGCGCCCAGAGAGTCCGGACGTGGGGCGGTGAAGTCCTGGTGTCGCGAAGTAGCTGCCGGAAACCAGGAAGCTGTTGCGTAGCTGCGGTGGTTCCGTGTGGCTGAATGCTGGCTTGCTCTGACTGACAGTCGAAGTCTTTCTGGAGGTGAGACGTGGCTGAAGAGATGCGTTGACATGCTGGAGGCTGATGTTGATGTTCACCAATGTGGTGGTCGCCAATGTGTTCAGCAGGGGTCACCAAATGAAGTGGAGGATAAATGATTTTCAGAAGGAGTGACTATGTACAGATTTATTTACAAGACGACACACCAAAAATATATTACAATAAACTGACAATTCAAAAACAAAAACACTTGACATTATCAAAAAGAAACATTTCGAAAAACAAACAGTAAAAAGTATTTACACGAGGTGAGCCGCCACAATTTTATTTGGTTTGAGTGGAAATAGTTTTGATCCCATTAAACTTGGTGAAGCAACACATTTGGGATATGTTAAGAAATAAGGTTTACACTGTACGATAGGGCTAGCGCAGACTATAATCGAAAAGTAAAGTTTTTTATAATATGGGAATTGTATTAGTTCCGCTATTCGCCGCAGTAGCACTACAAAAGTTCCCGTACTAATTTCTTGATTCGAATAACCTACACTTTCGATTTCGTCCATGCTAGCCCTACAGAATATTTTACCCATGTGGAATTCCTCAAAAATAACAAATTAACACGGAGAGACCGTTTCCAACGACCCAAGTCAAATAGAAGTTACCAGGTGTATGCCAAGTCTACCTTTAAATACATAAATAGATTAGATGGAGTCACTTCATAGCTTTTATTGGACATGGTCTTGGAGCATTCTCTCTATCGGTATGTTTGTTACCATGTGGCTTTACACTGACACCTGTCATCGCTTTTCACGGTAATTGTATTACACTGAAAATAAAAATATAACAATATTATCGAATATGTTTTATTTTATTATACCTTGTCCACGGACCTAAAAGAAAGACTTTCTTTTAGGTTTGTGCCCTTGTCAATCCGTAGCGAAAACATTGTGTTAAGAAATATAGTTCGTGGATATTCTTTTTAGTGTAGCTGCAGAAAATATGCTGTGGCGGCTTCTGTGTTGGTCGGTGGTCCTACTAATTTGTCCTACTAGTAGGACCACGAGGGAGACCTATTTCTGTCTGTCCTACTATTCGTCATTCACAGTTTGAGAAACATACATTAATTTGCAATCTATTTATGGCATTCTCATAGATCTCCTTAACCTGGACCGAAAATATCGAGAGCAAGCAATTCCCTATTTCATCGAATCAATAATGTGGCATCGAAACACCTATAAAGTTGTCAAGGTTACTTTTTTCTTGTGTGACCAAAGAGAAACTACATGTTGCTTTATTTAATAATATATTAATAGACTTATATTATGTAGACAAATATATTAATAGACTTGGAAAATAAAATTCTCTCAATTTTATTTATAGTTGTTGTGCCGTTTGCTAATTCTGGTTTAAAGTTAATTGCGAGTCTCAAAACTTATTATTACAAAAGTCAGAATCTACTTTGAATAGTTTACCAAACTATACCATGATATTGTTATAATTTTGTCTGCTTGTACATATTTTTATTTTGTTTACATGTAATATTTATGTAGTTTTTGTACAGAAGAGTGTCTGAAAAATTTACCATTTGTTTATTAAATCTTTAATAAGATTCAGTTCTTAATTATAATATAAGCATCCCATCTTCAATCAAATCTGACTGTTTTCATATATTCTTCCTTTATCTTTGCCCTGTCTTCTACATTTGGAATGTAAGGTAACAGGCCCCTAGCTCTTCGGTCTTTAGACACTTTACCCTGAAAAAAGAAACGCTAATTAGCCCTGAGTAAAATGCAATCAAAATTTATTATACAAAATTCCTCAGCTTTGTAATGTTAATATAACAATACAAATTATATAAGCTTCCTTTAAGATATCAGTGTTAGACTATGACATATCTCATAGTTTATTTATTAGTTTAAAAGAATGATCATAAGAAATACAAGTTTTCTAATTTCCCTCTTAGGAGTACGGAAGCTGAACTCCATAACAGATGGCAGTCGCTCCATTGTTACAATTGGACAAATCTTGGACCATGTTGCCAAACGTTCCCTGACTCAGGAAAAAGCAGTCAGAGAAAGAAAAATGAAATACCAACCCAAAACTTTTTACAAATGTTGTAATTGTCGAAGTAGGGCCCGCACTTCTCATGATCGAAATTGGTTTTATTTAGGCATTCATACGACTGCTCTTGTTCCTGAAACATTTATCATTATATAATTTTAAGTCCTAAACTCCTGAGCTAGGTATTAACATTAGCGACTAAATTATAATCGGTGGTAGGTACCTTCAGACAAGGATTTAATCTTTCAGCATCCTTATTGATAAGTTTTGTCATGATAACAATTTATTTTAATTAAATTCAGTATTTTTTATTTTTATGGTTGCGTATTGTTTGGTTGGTTTGACAGCTTTGACAGAACCAACCAACAAAAAAAAAGTCAAAAATCATATGATTTGACAGTTGACAGCAAATGAATCAAAATTCATCAAAATTTTTGATTTGGTGTTTGTGGGTACTACTATTTCAAGTTTAAAAATAAGATAAATATATATTTCTTTATTTAAATATAAGCTATCTAAAAACGTCTCCGCATTGTCATCAGTCTCATCACACATTTTCCTTATAGTACTTGAAATGGAACGTAAAATAGTCGTTCTCAACTTCACAAAAAATAAACCAATTAAAATACTTCAAAAGACAACAAACTAGCTCTTGATTGGTCAAATATTACGCATGCATTAAAAATGTTGTAATTGAAAAATGCTTTACAAAAATTACGACGCGAGTTGAACGTTCATTTCTGAAATCGGTTTTAATTTAATATTTTTTGATATTTTACAATGCTGTGTTGGAAATAAGTGCCTAAATGTTTTAAAGGTAGTTTTAAATAGTTAGTGTTCATAGAATAAATGCTTTCGAGATGTCGAAGAATAAGATAGCGGCACGCATTGATAGTCAAAGTGTTGAAGTCAAAAGTAAGGTGAGTAGGAACAAATTTCTAATTTCCTTACTTATTACGAGAGACACGCAAGCTTGTTAGCCTAGTTTTTATTCTGAATGTTATTAGGATTTATCTCTACATGCTTACAGATAATCGGCTAAAGAATTTCCCTTGCAAGACAATGCCAAATTGAGAAAACAATGAATAATCCCCAGTAACGTAGTAATACACAATTAAAGCTACAGTTCCATGGTTAATGTCTTTATTAACTATCTGTTGTTTTGAATGAAAAAATAATTAGCCGTGTAAGTATTTTATTGTCTAAGAATAAGACATTTAAATGTGTTTATTTTCAAATTGAGACTTTACTTTGCAAGATGTTTTCCTTGCAAGAACCTCGTGGATTGACCGAAAAGCACATAATTTAATTTAATTATTTCTTTATTAAATAAACAAAATCCTTTTCCATTCTGTTCCTAGTCATCTACCATGAATGATATGTCTTTAAGAATCGAAGCAATATTTTGTTTTTTGTTACAATCATTTAGTGATTTTTAAATCTTATTAAAAGAGTATTTATGTCATATAAAGTGTTGTAGTGATATTATTTTATGATAAAAAAAACTGCATGTAAATTAAAATATGTACTGTATAATACATTGTACTGTACTGTACATTTATGCTCTTATTTAACTGTACACTCATCTCGATACCTCCAATGAACACTACGCTAACTTCAAAAGTGCAGGTTTACAGGAGGAGCTCTTGAAAGAAAAAAGTTGATAAAATCTTTATTTTTGTAGTTATTTCTTGATATTTTTTGTGTGAGTAACTAATTTACTGATGCTTAAGATCCGCATAGTAACATTTTAAAAAACTTATGGGTTTTTTAATTAGCCTCACTTAGCGGGATGTAACGCAGAAAGCTCTAATTTAAGATCGGGATACACTCCGCCAATCCTAAGTTAGCGGAATATATTCGGGAATATTACAGGCTACAAAATAATAAATTAAATGTATACTACATAAAATAAAATTAATAATTACATTTAAAATCGACTTCATTACCAATTTAGAGTATTTTGAACAATGTTTTTATTATAATAAGATCGTAATTTATGAAAAAGAAAAGTTAGCGTTTTGTAGTAGGATAAGCCGAAAATCGTTGAGCCGTTATACAAGCCGCTAACAAATAAATAGCGTAGAGTATCTTAACTGTGTCATTACTTAGCGGCCTTTCGTCCATATTGGTAACTAAGCTTATGTAACCAGTTCCAAGAAATATTATTTTTTCGTTGGTGTTTTAAGTAGTTGTGAGGGAAGAATTATTTTTCCACTTCGTAGATTAAATTATTTCCATTACAGTAATCCGAGACATTGTGCAAAAAATCCCGATATGATGTGGGATTGTTGTGATATACAACTGGCTCGGTGTAGTTGATTTGAATTAAAACGTACTATGCAAAACATTTTTAAATCATTTATTAATACTTAGAAAAATTTTAGGCAGTGGCCTACTGTAATATCTTAAATTTTAATTGCTGAATAGTTGCACTTATTTCTGTGTCAATATCATGATAATTATTTGGTATTTTGTCGTTTTTAACTGCTGAATTTATTTATTAAATTTTTGTTTCCTTCATTAGAATGCCCAACACTTATGCGATGGAGGGGTTATTATTTTCCACAAAACGATTAATTCTAGCATGCCATCCTTCCAAATGGCTGCCATCCTTAATACTGTTTAACTGTTCCCCTTCACAACACCAGATTTTAATGAATCTTGTAGCCAGTAACGATCGAAGTAAAAATTTAATTGTGCTATTAGATCAGCTAATATATTTTATAAGCAAATGGGCCAAACCTGCACATCTTGCAACATGCCGCCTCTGAGCTGGCTTGATACTTAGCTGTTCTGCTTTTTTAAAAAGACTTTGACTAAAGTGGTTAAAACAATCTTTTACATCTGTTTGAGGATATGGTTTCTGAATGCCATTAAAAGCAAATCTTCAAAAGCAACAAGCATTTTACGTGGTTTCCAGAGAGGAAATTTAGTTTTGATTATTTGTAAAGGATTTTTTTTTCTTGTCTTGGTTTTGGAGGATGGCAAAAAACAATGGTACTATTTTTGGGTAATAACAATCTAGCTGTGAATGGTAAAGTAAAAAAAATCAAAAGTGCAAGTAACAACTTTTTCGTCAAAATTCTAACGTCATTTTAATCAGCCAATAAAAATATGAAAAACAATCGTTTCCTCCATAACTAATAAAATTCACAATTATTAATATTTGGTTTCCTTGACACCCAACACATAGTATAATAAACAATCATTATAAATGACTGTAACTCATTATACTAATAATTATTTTCCGATAGAAGTGGCCAGTCACAAACATTTAACGTTCATAATAGATAGCAAAAAGTTACAAAAATGGAAAAATTCTTCTTCTTCCACAACTAGGTAGTTACCAAACAGCAAAAAAAAAAAATTTTGTAACTAGTTAGGGGCCGTTCAAGTATTACGTAAGCACTATGGGGGGGTGGGGGGGTCTTTGTTTTGCTTATTTTGGATGACATGGGGGGTAGGGGGGTCTAGATGATGATTACGTCATCGGTAGTTATTTACTTTTTTACACCAATGGCAACCCTCACATTGCCTGTGCTTGAAAACAAAACCCATTTTCGGGGATTCCCGCAAATAATGCATACGTTTAGGCACTCGCTTTAGAACCGATTAGGGGAATTACCGTGCGCTACTCAGTTGTCTAAATTTCCTCTGTCAGTGTATTGTTTCGTTTCGATACTATAGCGAGTAGACGTATTGTAAGTATACCAAAGCAAGATTACATTTTAGTTAGAGCACCATGATGTGAGAAGACGTAGACATTCCAAAATCGGATGAAAGTTAGCAGACTCACAACACTGAGCAGCAATCTAAGCAATCTAATGTCAGCGAAAACTTAGAATCATGGATTCGGGTTTCATGGATTGAAGACTGTTAATTTTTATTTAAATGTGTACCAATGTTTAATATGTGTCCGGTGCTTTAATATTTCGATCGAAAGAGTTATAGAGCAAAATCGGGGGTCTAAGGTGTTCGTACAATCTCTCGGAAGAAGCCACCTGACGAAGCTGACCACAGCAAGTGGAGAAGTTGTTGCCTCAAAGCCGGCAGTCCGTTCGGAGGTAGAGGACTTTTATGGCCGGTTATACGCTTCGCATGCATGTCGACGTGATCCCGAAAATGAGGACTCTAGAGCCACGTTAAATCCCTATTACACTGAAGACCTGCCAAAAGTGAGCGTTGGCGAAATCGAGATTGCTCTTGGGCAGCTTAAAAATGGAAAAGCCCCTGGAGAGGACGGCGTTACTACTGAGCTGCTAAATGCTGGAGGGAACTCCAAAGGCGTGGAGTAGGAGTGTGGTCGTCCTGTTCTTTAAAAAGAGTGACAAAAGCCTGTTGAAGAACTATCGAACCATTTCCTAAGCCACGTCTATAGAAGTGACAGTGGGCTGGCCATATCAGCCGCAGAACCGATAGCCGTTGGGGTAAACGGGTTCTAGAGTGGAGACCGCGTCTCGGTAAACGTAGTGTAGGACGCCCTCAGGCCAGGTGGAGCGATGATCTGCGCAAGATGGCTGGCAGGAGCTGGATGCGAGTGGCCGAGGATCGATCAGCGTGGCGAGCATTTGGAGAGGCCTATGTCCAGCAGTGGACTATCACAGGCTGATGATGATGATGATGTGTACTAAAACTTTAAAATAAGTTTGTTATGTTCGTAAGATTATAATATTTTTGTCCCTTACTCTATGTTGAATACTGTATAAGTAAAATCTAATCTCTATCCTAAATCTATTTTCTTATTTATAAAGTTATAATTATAACATTATAATTATAGTATATAAAAAAATTAAAATTGAAAAATGTTTACGTAAGCATAGGGGGAGGGGGTAAGAGCTTTGCTTACTTTTGCTGACAAGGGGGGTGGGGGGGTAAAAATTTGCAATAAATCTGCTTACGTAATATTTGAACGGCCCCTTACATAAGCTTAGTTACCAATATGGACGAAGGGCTAAGCGGTTCGTTTTATACTAGAAAACAAAACTCTTGTATTATAATTGTAGCATTTCATGCAGCTAATTTCGATTTTAATTTACTACAAGATAGTGAAAATTATTAAACTTAGTAATGTTTAACTCTGATTTACACTACGTTATATAATTATTTGTTCAAAAGTGCATTCAACGGGCGACACACTCCGCTAACTGTCACATGAACAAATACTTTCCCGCGCAACACCCCGCCAACTCCTAGTTGGCGGCGTATCTCCCGCGGGCCGGCAGTCGCGCTAGCCGAATACACACCACTATATTAAGACAGCGGCTTGTCCACCCCGTAATTGAAGAAAGTACCTTTACTTGGCGTTATGTAAATCTCAAAACTTTTTTGTTTTTAAAGATATTGTCATGAAAATTTGGGGGCATAATATTAGTAAAAAAGTGGGTCGATTTCTATAAAAAACGAAAAATGGCAAATTTTGAGTTAGCGTAGTGTTCATTGGAGGTATCGATCTGAACATTAAATTAGTATAATAGTGAGCAATAGCAGTGTCATCTCATAAATACTGCGTGTTTTTTTAGTCGTTGTTTTCCCGCAGCAGAACGCTTCACCTTCAGTAGTACTATCGATTTATGCAAGTAATTTTTTTTTGAAATTTTTTTAAACTTTTTTTGAAATTTTTTTCAAAAATTTGATGGTAAAATGGAAACCAAATGTGAGTTAATAGAAAATAATCATTTTTTTCATAAACGCGAAGGCCAATGACCCCGGCCGGTAACCGTCCGTGACGCAACTAGTACTATTGGTTCGAGTTTCGTCTATCATAATCGTAAAACTTTTGATCTGACCAAAAAAAGAATTTTATTAATTAATTTTACTACTAAGATAGAATCATTTTACTGCGGGAAAACAACGACTAAAATTCCACGCTGTATACTATTATAGTAACTTATAAGTATCTTACCTTAATCATCATCATGATCATCATCAGCCTTTAAACATTAACTTAATAATAAAGTATAATTATTTAGTTCCTAAAATTCTTTAAAAAGCTTACAAACTTATCTTGTGTTTTCAAGATAAGAGGATATCTACAAGGTAACAAGGAACAAACATTGAAATTCTTTATAACAAAAGTTGCAACCAATCAAGGCTATATTTAGGTATGTTCTACACAGCATAATTTTATGCATAATAGCTTAGTTCGATTGTTTTCTGGTAATGTTAGTGTGCAAGCATACTACGAATGCCACTGCTAAGAACCACTTATCATTCAATGGATATCATTTTGTCTTTTATTAATTGACCATCGAAGGGATTCAAGTATGCCACTTACATTCACACATTAAGGATTAAAAAAATTGAGTTCAATCAAATGTGTATACAGGTAATCTTGCAAAATATTTATACTTTCATTTTTTATTTATGCCTTTTAATTCAATTTCAACAGTAAAAGTTACTACATAATATACAATAATTTATTCTTAATCTAGAATCCCTTCTCAAGCAAAGGCCATTCATTTCACTCCGCCTTCCATATTCTCTTCCCTCTTTTATCCACACACTTCCTGCCACCAATTTTGTGTGACCACCGTGCAGTTGGCAGATCAACATTCCTTTTTAAAGAATACAAAGACTAAATAAAACATTAAACAGAGTATTAGAACCATTTGTTCAATGAAGCTGGGTCTTATCACTGTCTGACTAAAACATTGTGGTTACAATTGCTAGTATTGAAGTCATCTTTGCTAGTATTGAAGTCATCTTGTTGATGTATTATTTGTTTCCTATAGGAAAAGAAAACGAAAACTGATCAGTAGAGTTCAAGTTAAGTTGTTATAAGGTAGTTTATAGCAAAAACTAAAAACTTATGTGTGTAACACACCATATTTATTTGGTGAATGAAATACGTCACAGCGAATAATATAAGTAGTTTTAAGTTCAATTCTGGATATATTGGCACAGTTAACCATTTACCCTATAACAGTGGCCATTCCTGCATTGAGTCTGTGGAAAAATTGCGTGTGTAGTGTAGAACTTTTATGATAAAGAAAGAAAGAAAAATGGTTTATTTGGCTCCTTACATTACACTATGACATTAAAAAAATTAACTAAAAATTAATCAAAACATTACAATTACAAACAAAAACAATTTTTAACGTAATTATTTGACGAGCCATTTGGTGTAATGGTCGAGAAGTCGGCTATTACACCAGAGGTCGCGGGTTCGATCCCCGCACGGTACAAACATTTGTGTGCATGAACATGTCTGTTTGTATCGGTCTGGGTGTTTCTATGTATAATATGTATGTATTTACAAAAAAAAAGTATATAAGTAATGTTTATCCGTTGTCTAGCACCCATAGCACAAGCTAATGCTTAGTTTGGGGCTAGATGGCGCTGTGTGAATAATGTCCAGAGATATTTATTTATAAAAAGAACCAAATAGGTCCGGTAGGTGTAAAAAATAGTACCCTTACTAAGAAACAATATTTTTCAATGTATAAGCATCCAGAAATTACCAAGCTATAAACTGCTGCTATACCTGCTGAAACAAATATGTATGTTTGGAGTTATTAATACAGATCGAACACCCTTTCAGTTTGACGCGGAATTCCGGCGGTTCTCCCTAAACAGAACAGAGAAGCTCAAGTATGAGGACTTCAAAGCGTTGGTGGAGAAGCTCCACCGGTTGCACGATGTGGCTTTCCTCATATCGTACACGGACCCTCGCGACGGAGACCTGCTGCCTATCAACAATGACGACAACCTGGCGCGCGCGCTGCTCACTGCGCGCCCACTGCTCAGGGTCATCATACAGAGGAAGGGTGAGTGCTCGTGATCAGGATTAGGAGCTACGGTTTGCAACTTGGGGTCGAGCAACTATGAAGCCCCAGGTAAGACCAGGTTAAGAGGAATCTACCTTGGGTGGGCCTCGTCTGCCAGTGACCTGCTGCCGATTTACAATGACGACAACCTGGCGCGCCCGCTGCTCAGGGTCATCATACAGAGAAAGGGTGAGTTATCCTGTCTCATTTACAACTATGAGCTCTAGCGTGCTGAAAAGAGATCAGGCACAGGACCTACGGTTTTCCGTGTAGCTAGAGCATGGTCAACCAAATAGGAAGCCCCAGGAATCATTAGTAAGACTAGGATAGTAGGGATCTTTTTGGATGATCCTCGCTAGGCGCTATCCCGGTCTTCTCAGGCAGTTGTATCCATTGGTTAGCTGATCAGTCGCCGCATGGCGGGCATCGGCTCCTTTCTCTTGGGTAAAAAAGGAAAAACTCAAGAAAGTACAAGGTATCGACCAGGTGAGCACTGGCTGCAAAGCAGAAAGAGTTTGGTAAGTTGTGGGACGAACGTCTTGCTTTAGCTTCCCAACTGGGCTACCCTCTAATACCCCCCTGTGCACATTAGAGGGACTTTGCAGGAATTTATTTTTGGCTATATGTTCGTTTAAATTTAACGCTGGACAAATCGGTGGAGCCTATATTATTGATATATCCAGAAAGAAAGCTTCGCTCGCTGCTTTCATTGAAGTGTCTTTAATAACACATTTAATTTAACGTAATACGTAAGCAAACATAATACAGATATTTTAATATTATCACATTTGAGCCCTACAAACCTTTTCCAGTCAACACTGTTATCGGACGTTCAAATATGACCCTATTGTACTTGTCATAACAGTCATTATCATCTGCAGTGTGTCGTCACAGCATTATATGCAAATCGACTTCCTTTGATAGCACATACGAGGCTGTCTTTGCACTTCGTTAGTTTACTGTCGTGTTGAAAAGTGACTTTCTATTTTAGGCAATGCATACTTTTACATCCTAATTTATAAATTAAAAGACACTTTGTCTGTTTGAGTTTAACTTCCACGCCTAATGTTGAGCCTATTTTTATGAAATTTGGTGCAAAAATAGACTCCCGATATGCTTAGAGGGCGGTTTAACCGCTTTTCTTCGGAGGTGACTGAAATAAAGAAATACATAATAAAATGTAACAAAATATCACGTCTTTTCTGTGTCACAAAATACACGTTTAGTCTGATGCTTGATCTCTCGTGGATCGTCTATTTTTTCATTGATGGGCTCTATGGCAAATTTGGTAGTGACCCTGCCAGGTTCTAAGGATCGTGGGACAAACATCAATGGAATGAACATTTTTTATTAGTACAGTTAGTACTGTGTATGAGATGTGTGTGTGAGACTATCGATACCGTTGAAAGCTATTATTTATATAACGACAAACTATCGATAGACTATATCAAAAGCCAAGCTCTTAAATCCATAGTTTTGAGCCAAGATTCGAACCATAGCCTTCAGGCACGTGAAGCGATGTTCATAATCAGCTACAACAGCTTTATTAAAAGTCGGTAAAGAATTTTAACAGCGACTGTACATACGTCACCTCATTCACTATTGTTTTATCAGAGTGTCTGCCCACGCCGTTAAGGTATAACGATGGAATTTTTGCAATCGATGTCAATTGAATGATCAGTTGTAGAATCGATTACGAATAGTACCGCCAACGCATTGTACGGACAGCAACAGATCAACCTACCCTAATCTGTCAAAAATTCTCAATTGAAATAGAACTCTGTGTGAAGTGAATAAAGCTGAAAATTGGTTGTAGAAATTTGCCAGATTGGGGTAGTCTGATGTGCTGGCGACTGTACTCATTGAAGTCAACAAAGCAATTTATTGTTTTATCTGTCGTAATGAAATTGGTTAATGTATGGAATTGTATTTTCATAGTCCATTTTCCGTCCTATTTCAAGTTTATCATTTGTAAAGAGTAAACAGAAGTCTTATAGAAAGTAATAGTGGTCTTCTGGTTGCCTCCGTGGAGCAGTAGCTAGTAGGTTGACTAGGTTGTACTTAAAACGGGGAGGATCGCGTAATAGGCTTCGTGCCAGTCACCGTGACTCCCCACTATGGACGATGAGGGAGCGTCGCAGGGGTTTTAGTGGGTAGCCTAGGCCGTTCTGGATAGCTTATTCTGTGCATCCCAGACGGAGAGCCCCACATAACCTGTCCGCCCCCCGGCGGCGGGTATGCTTAAGGCAGCATTTTCCCTGCGTCAAAGAAAAAAAAAAAAGGTTGTACTTAAAAGGAATGACAGTTGAAATCCGGGCCGGGTTAAACATTTGTGACGGGTAGGGATTGCAACCGGTTCTACCCGGAACCGAAAGAACCGGGAAAAACCGGTTTTTTTCGTTAGCTTAAGAACCGGTTCCAGAAACTTCAAGAACCGGTTCTTTCGATTCTTTCAGGTTTTGCACAATTATCATAAAGAATTGTTATAGGAAGGTATTTAGCATGAATCGAGCTTCCATAATCAGCTTACTATGAGCTGCTAATATGACAAGAATTCACTCACAATTTTTTTCCTGAGTAGCAAGATTATTATTTGTAGTACTTGGCTTCTTGTAGGATAACCAAATAGTTCTGAAACAACTTCTAGTAGCCGAAATATTCTCATTATAATTTTCCATAAAAATAACATCTCTACTCTTTACTACTTTGTGTGTTTTAGGGTCCATCAGGCGATATCCCTTTGATGCTTTACAATAACCTACAAATATAATTTTTGTTGATTTTTATCCCATTTTTGTCGTTTTTCTTTTGCGATATGCATCATTGCTACAGTGCCAAATATTTTCATATGTGACAAGTCTGGTTTCTTACCTTTCCATAATTCATAGGGGGTTTTACCTTCTAAGGACTTTGTCGGAGAGCGGTTTACAACATATGCTGCAGTTGCTAATGCTTCAGCCCAATACTGCTTCTCCAGGTTAGCATAGAACAGCATGCATCTCGCTTGTTCTACTAAAGTCTTATTCATCCTTTCGGCCATACCGTTGTGCTGAGGAGTATTATATAGGGAGTAGAGGTTTGATGAATTATACCATGGTTAGACAAAAACCTTTCAAAATTATAGTTGCAGTATTCTTTACCATTATCGGTGCGAAGGTTGACTATTTTGCCATTTTGTACTATACATCCCTGGTTATTGAATGTAACTTTAAAACCATTCTTCACAATTGTACTTACTGAAAGTAAATTTGCAGCTAGCCCAGGCAGAAATAAAACATTTTTTACTTGTATTTTATCCTTTCCATTTACTAGAATGTCCACACAACCAACTCTTTTCACAGGTAACGGTTCTCTGTTGGCTACTGTAATATTCTTGACCGTTGGTTCTGTGACATTGTACATCCAATCATTCCTGCTTGTCATGTGCATGGATGCACCCGAGTATAGATACCATTTATCACTACTGCTGTCTTTCTCAGTTGCTGAGAAAGTTGCTATAAAACTGACACTTTTATCATCTTTACTTTCCATTGGTTTCTGCTTACAGTTACTTACAAAATGCCTCTTTCGGTTGCATTTGAAACACCTAGGACCTTTTTGTTTCCCCTGCCGAGTGTTACTGAAAGTTTTCTTTGTACTTAATTACAAGGCAGTTGACTTTGAAAGACTAATCTCCTGTATAAGTTTAGTTTTCACTGAGTCAGCACTTATTTTATTTCCAGAACTCTCTAGCCCCATGATCATGGGCTTATATTCCTCAGGTAGCCCGGCCAACATGAGAGTGCCAAGCCACTCGTCATTAACCTCAAAACCAATATTCCGCAGCTTGTGAGCTGTGTTCATAATCTTGCTTTCATAATCTTCAACACTGTTACTTAACTCCAAAGTGGTGTTGATTAAATCCTTCAGTAATCCGACTCTTCTGGTCAGGCCATTATCATCGAAAGCTCTCTGTAAACTATCCCATACTTCTTTAGCTGTCTTGCATTCTTGGACATAGACGTAACTTTGTGGGTCTAGTCGTAAAATAAGCTTTGACTTCGCTTTAACATCCTTGCTTGGATCCACTGGCTTGCTATCGGGGCATTCGATACAGCACCACAAGTCTTCATGCTCCAGATATGTTTTTAGGCTGAATTTCCAGGTAGCCAGGTTTTCTCTGCCAACCAATTTGAAATTTGAGCCCATTTTTCGTGATTTTCTTCGTAAGCATCACTTCAGATTCAAAATCGCAACGACAATTTCACGGACTGAGTTCGACTAAACTTCCGACCGTATTTCCAACAGTACCACAACGGAACTACGCTCTGCTACCATAAAGGATATTCCTAGGTTGTTGTGGTTTAGAAATAAACGGCTTTTAGATAAAATTAATTATAATTTATTCACGAGAGATCACAATGACAAGACGTTACAACGGCAAGAAAGAAAGACGGCGCCAAGCGCGCAGAAAAAAAAAACTAAAATGATTGCATTCCATTTCACTAACACATTTTGGTGTTGATTATAGTAGTTGATTTAAAAAAAGTGTTCTTTTAATAAAAAAGGCAATTTAATTTTTTTTTATTTTGGGAACCGAAAAAACCGAAAAAAGAACCGGTTCTCCCGGTTCTTATGACCACAAGAACCGAAAGAACCGGTTCTTTAAAACAGGACCGGTTCTGCATTCCCTAGTGACGGGGTATATCTGTTCAGAAAATACTCAGTCACAGTCCGGAGTCTGAAAGTTGCTCGTCCGGGGAATTACCACCCTCTCGTATAATACCAGCGTGAAATAATAGTGACTCCTATTGTGTTTTGTCTGGTTTGTAAGAGTGCCTGAGGCCCACAGTCACACCCACCCAGGGACCGGAACCACTTACCCTTAAAGGGGTATTTGATTGGGTATTTCATAGACTTGTTTTCAAAAACCCTATAAAATCGATAATTACATCGTCGACTTAGTCTAGCTAAAGGCTTACCAAATCAATTGAGTTAATTCGGGAAGCACTAACCGAATTCGAAAACCCCATTGAAGCTTACCCATTCATATGGGTTTTATAAGGCGCAATGCACTTAAAGAAGAAGTAGAAAGAAATCAACAGTACGAGTGCGGATAAGAGATAAACATAAGGTGAAAAGAGATAAAAATAAGGTAAAAAGAGGTAAACATAATTATGGTGAAAAGAGAAATACATAGGGTAACCCTATGATGCGGTAAGTGCTTAAATTTAACCCAGTATAATTGGGTAAGCGCATCAGAAAGTAGTTAACCCTATTCAAAAGGGTTTCCAAATCGATAGACTAACACTATCAATAAGTTACCTTTTCATTTGGGTAAGATTTCAATAGGGTTTCCCTAAAAATAGGCTTAAGCAAATAAAGGGGTTTTCCGGTCCCTGCATCCACCCTTAAAAGGCCGGCAACGCATCAGTGATCCCTCTGGTGTTGCAGATGTCCATGGGCGGCGGTGATTGCTTACCATCAGACGACCCGCTGGCTCGTTTGCCGCCTCTGACATAAAAAAAGATGTTGGTGGTGTAAAACACCCCCATGATCTCTCATCGGTCGTACCAGACTGCTGTCACACATTTATTTTCAAATATTAAAATAAAACCCAATTCTTATTTTCACTGCAATAATGCTCGGTATAAACCTAGATTTATAATACAATGAAAAGCGGGATTAAAATCTAAGTTCCACATTTCCAGTCATTGCAATATGGATTCTAATCCCATGAGTTAAGGTATAAAATGCACTTGGGGTGTAGGGGGCAGTTGACCGTGTAGCCATATAGTCGGATAAAGGTGACCGTTGTGCCGTGACGATGCGCCTGCGCCGTTGTACGCTGCTAATTAGATACTTGTGGTGATCACGTGATGGCCCAGTGGTTACACAGCTTTAATGTGCATGAATAGGGTGGCTCTGATCTCATTATTCTTGGTCATAGGACCCTCCCTTTGGTTCACCTGTCGAAACTAATAAATTAGTCTTCTATACCTCCAATATCAATGACACCAATGAGGATGAAATCCGTGGAGGTTTTGGTCGATTTGGTCCATCCAACTCAGAGTCCGACATTCTCCATCTACAGAAGCCTAGGTCGGCGGGAAATCGTAAATGCATATGCCTATACGTAAAAAAAACCATGTGAGATCTGCATCTGATCTGATCTGATACGAGTAGTACTGGGTGCCAACAGCCAGCCTCAAGTAAGCTCTTGCAACCTTACATACAGAAAAATAGCACAACATTTAAGGAAGTGTTACTTCACTATGGTGTTAAGTAAGGTAAAAGGTACTTCGGGCTGGTCAACAGCCAGAGTTTGGTGGGATTTGGTACCGAGCCCCACACAGCCACAAGCGTCGCTAGCCTGTGACTATGGGGCGTAAACGTATAACGTATTTTGCAGCAACTTGTAGCAAATTCCATGTCTAATCACAGTATAATTGGCCCGATCAGTCCTCCGCTGGTTAACGGAAGCGAGTGACAATGGCGTGTGCGCGGGGTCACGCGAGTGTTCGCTGCGCGTGACGGCAGGTTGAGCGCAAGTGATTTGTGCCGCAAGTCATAAACAACTGAAGGCCCAGACAAAGTTACATTTTGACAGCGATAGCGAAATTCGCTAACTTCAAATTGTATGGATTTGACGGGTGCCTTAGAGAAGTCACGTGGTCAATCGATATTGAAAGTACGGGTTTTGACATTCGCTATCGCGTGCCGCTTGTCTAGGGGGGCTGGATATCGCCTCCATTGAACAGTGGCTAAGCCGCTCGAGTAAAAAACCCGGAGGTTCGATTCCCGAATTGGGTCTGGTTGGTGGAAGGACTTTTTCAGAGTCCGACTGGCTAGCTACCAACCTTACAGGCGAAATCTGCCGCCATAACAACTCTGACTGTGTTCCGGAAGTTTTAATGTGGGAGCCAGTACACATGAAATCGAAGGCTCGAAGATCAGATGAGTTTACAGTCTGGCAGCACATATGAGCGACGTTTCTGGTGATGTGTCCCTCAATGGAATAGGCCGTAGTGGAAGCTTACCCGGTGGGCTACGTGTATGACTGCCAACTGAAGTAGTAGAAAAAATCTTAATAACAGGTTTTCTATTTAAAACATAATACGCTTTAAGTACTTACCTTGTACTCCAAGTTCCAATAAGCGCACTGTGATCTATTCTATTTGTACTAGTCCCGTGTCACGGTCATGGCTAGAGTGAGGCATCATCGTAATACAATATAATGCCAATAGTACATACTACACATTGCAACCTACATACATATTACAACAGCCTTATGTGAACAACGTTTCTTTTATTAAATAAAGACTTGCTCACAATTCTTTTTTCGAGCTCACAAATCCAACGAATTTAAATTATCGTTGCACAAATCTTTTAAAACCGATGTTGGCAATTGTCATAGTAGACGCACGTTTATTGCAACGACCCCAAAAATTAATCCTTGGACATTATTCACACAGCCATCTAGCCCCAAACCCAAACTGTGTAGCTTGTACGGTCAACAGCACATCACGGTATACACTTGCAGTTCGATAATAGCGCTTATGCCCCTGACATAAGAGCGGTACAAAGTCCAAAGTGTTACGTCTGACGTGCTTTCGACTGTACAATAGATCGGATAAACATCACATTCTTATATTCTTTTTTTAGCAGCACATAAAAGTGCCTTCCTGTTTGTAAAAAAAAGAATACACACATACAATAAACATTCGAGGTCAAATCGGTAGTCCTGGGTCGGAATCGACCTTTGGTACATGGGGCAAGGTCACCTGCCTATTGCGCCATCGAGCCAGCCATCGTCGGTTCGGTATACATAAAACCTAAGTGCATATAATAATAACTAAAAGACTAGAATTGCGTTGAAATGAGTAAACAGACACAGTGACATTGCAAGACCTAGAATGCTAGACTGTATTTGGAAACTTGGCTGTGACTATAAACAATCGGAAATGATTCGTCATTCGCCGTCCACTTAGAGTTATTTCAAATGCATTTACCTATCTATGCTGCTTTATGTTTAAATTAATACTGTTTCTTATATTTACACGGATATTTATTTCCCATGTATTGACTTTGACTAAACTCGTGTAAACTATGAAATATCCCACTGCATTGGGGACTGATCAATGTACATGGAGTTGTCAAATATTTATTCCCTAATTCCTCCCTCTCCGTTCCGACTAAACCACTCACTCTAGACAACGTTGTCATCGCTTCACCGTAGAAACTATTCCATCGCGTAGGTACCAAACATTTCGATGATTCCTTTCTTTGCCGAATAAAGAAATGGAACTCTTTGCCGGCTCATGTATTTCCCCCTTCCTATAACATGGGTTCCTCCAAAAGAAGCGTGTAGGAGCACCTTGCGATCCAGTTTTTAGCTGCTAACAGATAGAACGCCTCGGTGTTGCGTCCGTTGTCATGGAAATTTGGGCTGTCTTTTTGCTTACCACCAGGCTAAGTGAAGCCAATGTGCTAAGCTATTAAACATAATAATTTAATGATGACTTGTCCATTCCAGGCGACAGTTTGGAAGAGCTGAACGGGTACGGCACGATGCGCCGGCGCAACATCATCTCGTCGATCCTGAGCGGCACGCCCGCCAAGAACAAGGGTCTCGCGATATCCAACCCACACGACTTTAGAATGGTATGTTAAACATTTTACCTTTTTTCATAACTTCATCAGCAATACGCCACATTAGTCCACTTATATACGGTAAGTAGTGTGTCAAGCACTTCTGTGTTTCGGGGAAAGAGTAGTGTGTCAAGCACTTCTGTGTTTCGGAGAAAGAGTAGTTGTGTCAAGCACTTCTGTGTTGCGGGGAAAGAGCACTGAAGAATAACTGTCGTCTCGGTGTAGCGGGCGCAGGGCGGTGCCAGACAGTAACTGCCTAGTTACTGTTTGGCACTGAACTGTCTAAGGGCAGACGTGGCGCTTACCATCAGGTGTACGATCTGCTCGTCTTGTTTCACATTGCAATTTAAAAAGAAGCCACTGAACAACCTCAAAAAGTCACTTGAAATAGAACTCTATGCGATGGACATTAAGCTGAAAATTGTTTGCTGGAATTTGATAGATTTTCAAAGGTTGATCCGTCAATTGTAATCCTCATTCAAGAATGCAGTAAATGATTTGATTTGATCGTGTGTGTTGCAGGTGTCAGCAATCATAGACGTGGACATAGTGCCGGAAACGTGTCGGAGGGTGAAACTGCTGAAACACGGCTCGGATAGACCGTTAGGATTTTTTATTAGGTAAGCCTCAGCATAATAATAGTGACAGTAAGACCCAAACCCTTCTTTTCTTCTTCCTCATCCCTAACAGCCCTTTACCTTCCTCCTTTTTTTTATATTCTTACTAGCCTTTCGCCCGCGGTTTCACCCGCTCGTAATTTATTTTTTTCAAATATCCCCCCTTCCCACCACATTTCTGGGATCAAAAGTACCCTATGTTCACCGGGGATATTGTAGCTTTCTAACAGTGAAAGAATTATACAAATCGGTTCAGTAGTTTCGGAGCCTATTCAATATAAACAAACAATCAAATCTTTCCTCTTTATAATATTAGTAAGCGATTTGTTTCATCTTTCTTGATACGGACTGCGCGGGAGTGGAATTCTCTGCCGGGATCTGTCTTTCCTACACAATACAACTTGGGGTTCTCAAGGCCAGAATTAACGGGCTTTTTCTAAGCAAGCGCGCTCCATCGTAGACCGCATAGTTGTTTAACATCAACGCACCTTAGACCTAGCCGCAGGTGTGTATGAACCAATCACGTTTATGTAGGGCTTTATGGCTGCGTAGCGCCATCTAGTGGATTTTCTATTCTGAAACACCTCCATTACGTTACATACCACTTTTTACCAATACCACAGCTCTCTGCCAACTAAAGTGTCATAAAAGAAATGTGTATATAGAACGTCTCGATGGTCTAATGGTTTAAGTATCGGGCCAAGATCTCTAGGCCCTGAGTTCAATTCCCGGGTCGAGCAAACTTTGTGTCAGTTTTTTTTACACAGCTCGGGTTTGTGATCACCAGTCTGCATTTGGCAAGCGTGATGATTAAGCCAATACCCATCATTGTAGCGATAACTTGATTTCAATGATGGAGGCCTTTCAGTGGGGTTGACTACTTACTAATCTTACTTATAGGGACGGCACGTCAGTCCGCGTAACGCCAAACGGCGTGGAGCGGTCGCCGGGCATATTCATATCGCGACTCGTGCCGGGCGGCCTGGCCGAGTCCACGGGCCTGCTCGGCGTCAACGACGAAGTGCTCGAGGTCAACGGCATCGACGTGTCCAACAAGACCTTGGACCAGGTCAGTGTGATGACTCTGTAATCACTACAGTCAGCCCTCTAGGGACGAGATTACCTAAACCATGTCTGTGGTTCATCTAATTTGGTAGTCCTTCCTAAGTGCAATCCCGGACTACGCATCAGGCCGGGTTACCGAGGAATGGGCAAGCTAGTCTCTTCTGCGAATCGGGGGAATTAAGTGGGTAGGTAGTGGCAAATTTTGCTTCAGCTCTGGCTGTGATCCCGCAATATTTATGTGGGAGCCCGTCACTGATTTCCATAGACAACTGGATAGGCGATTAGTACCAAATATTTGATCCGATTTGAAAATCGCCATATTAGCGCTGAGAACAGTAAATAGTGTACTTGGAACTAATAATAGAGTTGACTTTCGTAGATAAACTTCGATAATGCTGTCAATGTCAATGGCTGTCCATTTGAAGAGTAGACAGAGAAAATTGAAGTCATTTTAGTTCCCAGTACACTATTGGGGGCGCTTCAAATCGACAGAAAAAATAGCTGTCATTTCAATGTCTGTAGCCACTCCAGCGTAATACGCTGAGCGTATTATCATAGAGCTCAGTGTAGTTTACATCACATCTAGCGACTCTTCTTGGCTAAGGGTCCCGAAATAGGGCGCAGGACCTAATCATGTTCTAAAGTAAATGATCCCTTGCTTGTCGTGCATAGTACTAGCTGTGCTCGTTTGATTGAGGTTAGACGCCTCAATGTGAATAATGTCTAACAATATCTATTGATTAACCAGGTGACGGATATGATGGTGGCGAACTCGTCGAACCTGATCATCACGGTGCGACCCGCGAACCAGCGCGCGCCGGCGACCGACCGACCCGACCGCCACGACCCGCCCGACCTCACCGACCACACCGACCCGCCCGCCAGCGAACCCGACGAGGACAGGTCAGTCATCACCGTCATCGTCGTTATCATGTCAGCCAACTATTACTACTGCTGGACATAGGCCGCTCCCAAACGTCTACAAGTAAAGCCCGACAAGGACAGGTTAGTCATCACTGCCATCATTTTAGAAGACATTCAGCACGACTTCGCCGACATGTTTGCCATGATTGGCATCACCGTTATAACCGTAGCAGGCTGAAGTAGCCGTCAGACTACTGCTTAACATTAGGTCTCCCCCGAAGAACTACTTACACCATTCCATCTGTATGTAGTAGATTCTTGCGATCTTTATATCATCAGTCCACGGCAACATAACCCCACCCCCCTCAAACTGGTTGTGACCGCCGCCCCACCTCTTACCCAAAGGTGTGCTGAGGGCACAAAAGGCCATTTTAGGGAGCAAACAATAGCACCCTCTCTATCTATCTACTCTTTCTGTTTCTCAGGCAGGCCGTCTGTATTGACTTACACTTGGCGTTTTACAAATTAACCTAGGAGCAAATTAATGCTACGACCAGGCTTCTCCCCTCCCAGCAACGCGACAGTATGGGGCGGGCGACTACAACTTTCAGTGTAAAACTCCAAACTTTTACCATATCGATGATTTGTTGTTTATTCCACTTTTCAGCTTTGGAGTTCCCCAAGGGCCTATTCTAGGTCCAATTATGTTCCTCCTTTATACAACAGCCATTAATAAAAACAACCAGTAAATGTTAGATTACTCGATTAAAATGGTTTGTCTCTTACAGATTCGACCAAGAAGACCAGGACGAAATCGTCGATCTAACAGCGGTTACGCTAGAGGACCAGCCTGAAGGCGGCGCGTTCCCCCACATCCCCGCTAAAGACGACGGTCAGGTACTACACCTCTAGTACATACTCCGTCGCTTCCGATACAACAAGGCAAGGTGCGCCTTAAACACTAAGTGATAACGATCAGAATCGTGTGGACATTCCAGTTACTACATTTCAATCACGTTCCAGCGAAGTGACTTTATTACGTACGGATAAGAGTCAGAATTGAATGAGCTTGGTCTTATGCTAGTGGTAAATATGCCTTAAGCCTAATTAAGATTACAACTAATAAATGCCTTTCTCTTTCTATCGTAGGAAGAATTACTTCAGTATTCTAGCGATTTTACGCTTTATGTATTAGATTAAAGACCAAAATCTGATTTTACCACTGAAAAGGACCATACGTGACCCCGAATATGCGTCTTATGATTAAAGTGATAAGTCTTATAGTCGATTGCAGCCTATGTTCGTCTGTGAAGTGATAATAATGGTCAATGTCAAACATTCCATAGTACCTTTTCTGGGTATTGGCGGAACCGAATTTTTCAAAACATGGATTACTATTTTTTTAAACAACATGAAGTTAGGAAACTGAATAGTTTATAGTAAGTATAATGTGTAAACATGTGCTACACACAGTGAAAGCGCAACTTCAAAATGGTGATAGTTTCTTAGTATAAATGAAAATTATCTGTATCCAAAGGTGATAAGGTGTATAATTTAATAGTATAATTTCTCAACTTTGTCTCGAAAGAAACTATCAAGGAAAAGTTTAGGGTTAGCTCTATTAACCAAAAGCGATCACTTATTGTCAAATGGCTTTATGTGTCAATGTCAAATGGATACTAAACCACGGTTTTTTATCCGTTAAAGTTTATTTTGTTAAATGAGTAGTGATCGCGTTAAAAAAATCACAACAATTGTTAGTAATAATTACTGCAACATTGAAGAGATGGCGCTGACGTAGCGTAAAATCAGTACTAGAAGAAATTCAACGGGTCCGCTAAGGTTTCGGTAGCATAGTTGGTAGTGCACTCGCCCGGACAGCGAGGGACGTGGGTTCGAGTCCCGCCTGAGACCTGGACAAATTGATTTTTTTCTTATATTATTTAAATTAATATCGCCACTAAGCAGGCAAAATGCTATAAAAATTATAAAAATAATGTTAAAACTGTTTAAAAAATAGTAATCACATCAAAAAGTGAGTTAAATTGATTCATAAGAAGGTCCGCAGTGATCATTGGTGCAAATCTAAATCTTATTCAAGGGACAATAAGTAACATATTAGAACAGCACTCGAAACATTCCATGCATGCCTTATTTTCATCAAGTGTCAAAATAGGTAAAATATATGTAAATATTAATTACATTTAAAGCAATAAAAATGTTATTTAGATTTAATTTTTTTATGCGTACTATTGACAACTTACTATTAGCGACTAGTTATGTTAAAAAATATCGAATTCGTTAATTATGAGTCGATTATTATAATAATAATCGATAAGGATTTTAGGTGAATATGAAATTTATTATGTTTAACGTTAAAATTTGTAATCGCGCTTATGTATGGTTTTCAATGTTCAAAATAAACCATTTGTCATATTTAATGGATTAACTTACCATCTAGAAAAGAATCTTAACAGTTATAGAATTATCAATCATCTATGAGCCTACAGAAATTACTAAATAGCCTATATAATATCCCACTGTAGGGCAAATACCTAACCCGGGAAATGAACCAAGGACCCCAAGATCAGATGTTCAAAATCAAAGTATCAGCCAAGAATTGAAAAATCAGCAAGGTTGAAATCTAAATGAATATATTTTCTTATCGGAGGCATTTTTCCGTTGAATAGAAACTTATGTACTTAACTATTTATTGTACTCAACATACTTACAACATACAACACACTTAATGCTGCATTAAGTGTGTCAACAAATAGTGTTATACAGTGTGGGTCTCATCATCATCAGCTATATTATACGTTCCCACTGCTGGGACACAGGCCTTATCTCAATTGTAAGATAGTGTAGGGCATACTCCACCACGCTGGCCTAGTGCGGGTTGGTGGAGGGGTGCGTAAGGCAAGTGACCAACCCTAATTTTAACTCATTTGAAAATCATATCAAAATCCTACTCCATTATTGGAAGCCTTTGTTGGTTACTTTACAATGTTATAAACTTGTATTAATCACTATTTATTAGTATTTTCAAAGACTTTATTGTTATTTACAACGTCCATTTTAGTAGTATTATTCCTATCAAAATTATGTGCCTTTTATCATGGTCTTAGTATTATTTTTGTACTTAAGTCAATCCTTGATGTATTTTAATTAAATTTGATCAGATATAATCATATCTCCCATAACGGTATTGATAGTGTTAACCTCTCCCTTACACTATAGTGTTAAAGAGAGACGGCAATACAATTTATATGTGTATTTAAAATTTAACCTTTTAATTCTGATCAGTTTCATATAAAGGTACGCCACAGCATTGCGATTATTTGAGTGTATTAATCAATAATTATACACGACACAGTCGTATTTCTGTGGCGCCTTGTTACTCAATTTTATAGTTATTTATTCATTTACATTCACAAGATTGTACTTAGTTATTTGAATTATGAATTTAAATTACCAATTGTATTTTTTAAACCTTTCTGTAAAAGCTCAGTATAGGGTGGAGGCTCCTTATATCGGCCCCCTCCTAATATCGGCCGTCTAGAGAAAATGCGCCATAACTTAACAAAATGTCCTAAAATCATAATTGTTTTTATGCAAATAGCAGCTGTATACCCTTACGCTTATCCTCCCATAGTTTTTTATGAATATCTCAAAATTTGAACGAATGATAGGCAAAAGAGTGCGGGAGGTACGGAAATGCTTCGTTTGGCGGCATTTTCAAGTCAAATTCCTGGATCGACGCATTGCGTTGGGAAGTATTTAAATTGAAATAAACATACCCAAGTTATTTTATTTTATTTCTTCTCAAAGATAAAGAGTCAAGGTACCATTTAGGTAGTATATTTTAAAATTTGTTTATTTTTTTATAAAATAATCGCGTGGCCGAGATTAGGGATCAGTATTATCGACAAATCTCAATATCGGCCGAGTGGTCGATTTTAAGATTTGTCTATTGTAATTAGAAATCCTAATGTCGGCCACCTCATATTCTTTGTGCGCCAGCTATGAGAAAGAGTTGATGAATGATGGCGAAGAAGAAGAAGACAAAAATATTTGATGTGACATATGCCCCGAATGGTTCCACTTAAAATGTGTACCTATTAGAAATATATTGCCATCACTGTCTGAAGGTAACTTTACCTATTATATGTAATGTTTTTGGTAAATTTCTCTCCTATGGGATCCCCTCTGCAGTTTGTACCTGAATCATGGATTTTCTGACTAAACCTCCGACTCACATTGAAATAAATGCTGGCGTCCCTCAGTGATCTGTGCTTTTGGCATTTCTTTTTACATCAATTATTGTTAGCTACTTCCGGGATTCTGGGGTATGCCGATGGTAGCACGATAGTCGAGGGGTACTTGTCTAATACACGTGCAAGTAGAGGTGAAACTGAGGCTTCAGGATCTAACATGGTTGCCAAATTGAATCAGATCCTTCAAATTGTCTCAGACTCAACCACACCAAAACGCAGGCTTGTATTTTTTCCACAAAAAGAGTGGTTTTTGGGCTGGCTACCACTTTTCGTGGCGTATCCGTTCTTCTATCTGACCGACTACAGCTCTTAGGTATGGAATTATCTTCCAACCTTAATTTTGGGAGCTATATAGAGTCCGTAGCAGTAACTGCTTCTAAAAAGATAGGCATCCTTTCCAGAATCATACGCTACTTGATTGCGAAACAGCTCCTTAACCTTTACAGAGCTCAACTCCGTTTCTGCATGGAGTATTGCTACCATCTTTGGGATAGTTCTGTTCGATGCCAGCTGGCTGCCTTGGACTCTATTGAGCGGCATGCAAAGTGGCTTTTCGGCGGTGATGCTTTAGTCGAGAACTTGCAAAGCCTCGATCATCGTAGAAAGATTGCTTGGCTCTCCGTCTTTTACAGGCTCCACTTTGGTGAATGTGCTGCTCAGCTGTACGATTCGGTTCTACCAGCTCCGTTCCATCACCGAACGACTTGACTCGGTCAGAGACTCCAACTAATCCTCATACTGAGAAAATGCTGCGCTTACGAATTGAATGATTTGCTTCATCTTTTTTGATACGGACTGCGCAAGTCTCTCTTTACCTGGGTCTGTCTTTCCTGATCATTATAATTATCTTGGTGCTCTTCAAGGCCAGAATTTACAGGCCTTTCCTAAGCAAGCGCGCTTGATCGTAGACCGCATAGTTGTGTAACATCAGGCTACTTTGTGTTCAAGTGCTGGCATAGTAAATATATTTAAAGAATAAAATCGTTAATTATTTTTATATTTTTGATAAATAAATGACTAATTTATAAAAGAGTTAAATAAAATATGGTTTGAAAGTAAATAAGCGTTATAATTTTTTGCTTTTGTACGTTTTAAACAAAAATTTTCCCTTTGAAAAGGTATGCCGATATTAGGGTTATAAGCGGCGGATATTTGGGTGCTAGAGGCCGATATTAGGGAAAATCGGCAAGTTTGGAAACAAACATCTATATATTCAAATCTAACGAAGAATTCGTTATTTCGCGAATGTAATAATGGAGTTTCATTATCCCTTTACCTAAAAAAGTAGTTGAAAGAAAGCAAAAGTTATTAATGTAAAAATTATAAACCTTGAAAGGTCAAAAAAAGTTGAGGGGGCCGATATTTGGTGCCTCCACCTACTGTTTTTCTGTCTGTAATTATCCCATTGTAACATTATTTTGTGGTTAAAAATATAAACTTGTTGTTATTATTATGCTGTTATTCTACACGTTGAACTCGTCTTATCATTCCACGTTACTTAAATGGTAAAATGTACTTTTTAAAGCAACTCTGTGGCGACTCATTTTTTGAATAACAAAAATAACTCCGTATAACTCGCGGCATGAAAGTTTAGCGCTGACCGTTACGGCTGCGCATGTTAGTGGTATGGCGCAAGGTCCAAAATACCTTATTTTTTACTTCTGCGCATAACGATCAGCGCTAATCTTTCGTTTTGCGAGTTATACCTAATATCTCATTGGAACATTATTATATTATATTTACGTTTAAATAAAAGCATTTTTAAAATCTGAATATCAATTTATAGTACTCGAGACTTCAAAATGCAATTCACTGGTAAGTAATTGAATAAAATAAAAATAGTCTTCCTTTTAAAATTGTTGGACGTGATAACAATAATAGGTTTAAAAACATTAAATAAACGTAAGAGACGATTTATCAATAGCTTATTGATTTCAACAATTAAAAAAAAAAGTCCTATCAGAAAAACATTTCTTTTAAAAAGACATCGCTTAAATACTGAATCTCTTGATCATACAGCGATTTTATTATTAGATACTTAAGAGACGTTTGCCACAGAGATGCTACAGACGACTAAATCATAATCAATTAAATGAAACATAAAAACGGATGCACTCGCTTCGAAGTTGTGATCAAAATTGCTGTAAAGTCAAACAAATATACTGTTAAAAATAAACTCACCGGCAATAAAACCTGGCCACTGGGCTTTTTTCATACAAACGTGGTCACTTTAGCGTCTCATAGATAGAAAACTATCTGCAGCTGTACAATGATTATTTATTACGTCAATGGAGAGGCCAAAAGCTCGATTAACAGGGGTAGTCGCGTCTGATCCCGGTATCCGTCCTTAGTCGCAACGGATACCGATCGATAATCGATAGTTGCTTCGAATACCGGGATCGGTTGCACCCCAAAAAATAATTAAAATTTTGTGCAACCGATACCGGGATCAGACGCGACTACAAAAATAAATATATTTAAGTTCTATTTGATCCCTATAGGGTGTTTGCATTTGGGACCTTGTTAATTATGAATGAATATTTTGACGTTTCTTACTTCTAGATGTATCTGACTTACTAGCCAAGAAAATTGGGTAAATTGTAGGAAGGGATTTACATAAGGATTTAACTGAGGTCCACTGGCACCTGAACCTCAAGCAATCAATAGCGCCATCTATTGTAGAGTATACGACCTATTGGGTTGCGAACACAACTTAAACCCACAAAACAGCTCCAAGGTCATAAAACGTGTCGAAGCAATCCGAGATTTTGTGTGTTTTGTCCGAAGTGCAAACGATTTTCGACCTTATTGACCTTTACAGTTTTATTGCTTTTTCACTTGTTTCCCTGATATTCATTTGTTTTCCTGACATTCATTTGTTTTCCCGATAATCTAGTTAAACAACATTGGGGGTTGTTGCAAAATATTTCTTTGAATCCCATGGGAGCCAAGAGGTGACAAAAATATCTGTGGATCCATGGGAGCGAAGCATGGGATCCAAGTGGACGGAGGCATTTTAACAGAGAATATTTCGCAAGGTAAGCAGGCAAAAAACGTCAAAATGTTTAAAATTAACAAGGTCCCAAATGCAAACACCCTATAGGGATCAAATAGAACTTAAATATATTTATTTTTGTAGTCGCGTCTGATCCCGGTATCGGTTGCACAAAATTTTAATTATTTTTTGGGGTGCAACCGATCCCGGTATTCGAAGCAACTATCGATCGGTATCCGTTGCGACTAAGGACGGATACCGGGATCAGACGCGACTACCCCGATTAACAAATCACAGTTTCAAGAATTTACACTAACCGCTCAATTTTCTCAAAAAGGAAAAACAATCAAGTCAAGTCAAAATTCATGTGTAGATATGGAGCGTCGCGTTCGGTTTATTGTTTTTCGTTTTTGAGAATAGTGAACGATTTTTGGCAATTTTTGAAACTGTGATTTGAAAATAATTGACGTAATAATCATTGCACAGCTGCAAATAGTTTTCTATCTATGAGACGCTAAAGTGACTACGTTTGTATGAAAAAAGCCCAGTGGCCAGGTTTTATTGCCGGTGAGTGTAATTGAATAAATTGAAAACAATATGATCAATGTACACCACGACAAACTTATCTGTTCCGGTGGCGGCGTCGCTACTGTCTTTTTAGTTATGTCATTAAATATCGTTTTTGCATTGCAAAAAGTGTAGTTCCAATTTTGGTCACCGGAACAGATAAGTTTGTCGGTCTATAACTATTAGATTGATGCCGTTATACAGAACAAAGTATTTGTAACTGTCAATTAAGTTTGTTAGCTTAAGCTATGTTATTTATTTAAGTACTTACGTTTATATGTTTACATAATTTAAACCAAAATAGAATGCGCGGCGGTCGGTGTAAATATGAGCGTGGGAATCGCATCTTTATGGCGCCTTGAGCTTGTATTAAATATATATTTATATACAGTCGCTAATACTATCTTTATAAAAATATTAATACAATAGCGTTTTTAAATTTAATATTAAATATTCCTTATCTACTCGTATTAAGGGCTATTTCAACTTTTAGATTCCTAGACACCTTATTAATTTATTAGACAATTTCTGACCACTATTTTGCTTGTATAAGGCTTCGACTGTCCCAAATTGCTTTGCTCATGAATATACTAATTGGGCAAAATTGAAAACAGGTTGAGTAGCCCTGTTGTATAAAAAACGTGGCCTAAGTGTGTGCCTTGCGGTATCCATCTTTGTAAGTGTTCATTTTGTACTGTTTTCATAATTTAATCTATCTTAATATACTTAATGCTCTTAAATCCATAAACAGCAGTTGCAGGATAGTGGCTACCTGTTAACCTTATAACATTGTTATACAAGTGAAAACTATACTAACAGCACGCTATGATGGCCGTTTTGACATATTACAATACATGGTTTTATAATAAAGCCCAAAACAACGGTTTAAAAACGGCTCTAAAATTAAAAACAGCACATAAACTGCTGCACAGCAGATAGTTAATATAAAAAGTGCGAAAGCGTTATAAAAACCATGACCAAGTGTTGTATTGTAAATATTGTAATACGTCAAAGCGGCCATCATAGCTGCTAGTATAATGATTTTTAATATGGTATCTTGTAAAAAGATAAGTTGGTGATAATTTATATGTCAAATTACTTAGATGCTGTCTCTTTAATGAATTTTTAAATAAAAAAGACATCGTTTTTGTTTTTATTGACCGATTTTTACATGAACATATCTGATGTCGAAACTAGCCCTAATAGTTAAATCGTATATAACTTCAAGTATGACTACTAAGTCGATTTCTACATATCAAAATATGAATTGGTTTTCATATAACTAACTTAATTCTTAAAATGTCTATTTTTAGTGAAATTACTGGGTATATGAGACCTAATAACTGTCGTCTCGGTGTAGCGGGCGCAGGGCGGTGCCAGACAGTAACAGCTTAGTTATAATACGATTCAACTAAACTGGCCCGTCCGAAGTTAGCTGCAAGCGTCGTTTGCGCAGGTGCGGGGCGCGGCTGCACCCCTCTAACACCTACATTTGTGTTCTGCGCAGGTTCTCGCACGATGTTCGGACGGGCCAGTTTAGTTGAATCGTATTATACTGTTTGGCACTGAACTGTCTAAGGGCAGACGTGCCGCTTACCATCAGGTGTACGATCTGCTCGTCATTTCTTGTGGAAAGTTTTTGTGCTAGAAGTGTTGTATGTGTTGTATGTTCAGTTGTTCACATTTTATTGTTTAGAGCCGATTTTTTAATTATGGAAGCATTTTTGATTTATATGTGATTTAATAATGACTCTTATAGGGTAATACTGTAAAATAGCATCACAGTCAATTTTATTAAGATCCATTTCACTGCATACAAGCGTTCTGATTAAAATTTATCGCAAATAGAAAAAATCAAAATGTGTTATATATTTTTCTAACATCTCATATAAAGCTGTTGAGCTTGTCAGTCAAAAAAAGATTTATGTAACTAAACAGTTTCTAATATCCGGTTCAGATGCTATTAGGATAATTTCTTTTGGAATGGAGCGAAAAATGTCGTCAACTGCGCTTGTCCGTAGCGTTAGCAACGCAAAATAAACTCTGTGTATGTGTAAGTCATGGTAAGTCATCAGGCAGTTGAAGTAATTTTCGCTCAATTTCAAAAGGTATTATCCTAATAGCATTTGAATCTGATAGTACCTACTAAACTTCTTAAAATATATCAATAATATCAATGTGTAAAATGATATGAAATGATTTTAATATTGCATATGTTTAGTGAGTTTTTCTTACGTTTATAAGACTTATGAAAGGGTAATTATGAAATAAGTGATGTAAAGAAATTATATTTAGTCATATAATATTTTGAAATTTTTGTATAGACAAAAACTTGGGAGTTTAAAATCATCTATGTGCAGTAAGTTTTGGAACATAAAACACGATCAGAAATTTAATATGTCATTGAAATCGAGTCGTCACAATAATGGGGACTGGTTTAATCATCACGCTTGCCAAATTTGGATTGGACATCACCAATAACAACAATACAAACCTCAGCTGGTTCGAAAATTCATACTCAAATTTTGTCTGATCCGGGAATTTAACCCAGGACCCTGTGATCACGGCCTGGTACGGTCAACGGCACATCACGGTAAACACTTGCAGTTCGATAATAGCACTTATGCCCCCGACATAAGAGTGGGACAAAGTCCAAAGTGTATTGTCTGACGTGCTTTTGACTGTACTTACTGTCAAATCAAAGTATAAGATGCTTTTTCTGAATCTACAAGATTCCGTCAGAAAAGTCAATGGCATCAACTTTTTGTACAGGTGCCGGCAAACTTCTTGACCATCGGTCGATGGAGTGGAGGAAAGGTCGAACATGTGCATTTGCGTATCTCCAATAGCGTGCGCGAATCTCCAGACGCCCGCGCGCGCTATTGGTCAGAGGTATACTGCTGACCAATAGCGCGCAGGCATGTCAAACTTCGTGTTCTGCGCATTCCTCACCCAATAGTAAAGAAGTTTGCCGGGGGCTGTAATGTGTTCTTATATATAGCACAAGATAATTTTGAATATGGTTGTTCATAAATATTATATTGTATTGAATTTTTAAATCGGACTGTATAAACAATATGCATATGCTTAGAATATTGTTTACCATTAATATAAAAATAATATGTATGTAATCTGCCTACTGAGGTTATATGAAAACGATCAAAAAGTGTTTTGTGTAAAATATTTCATTTTTTTTTTAACTGTGGATTTAACTTTAGACTTACCAGAAATAATAGAGAAAGAAGAATGTAATCAAATTATTCGATTTGTATAATATTTCATTACATTTCTTGATGACATTTGTATTATAACAGAACGACCAACTTGCGCCGTAGCTTCATATAAATAGCAATTAAAAAATTTACTCATTTTAATTACTTAGTAGCTCTTTTAAGCGACCGTATCTGCATTAATATGTAAGTTATTACAGGCGTGTCGCTTTAAATGCTGCGCAGACGGTTTTATGTCGGATACAGGTACCGGTAAACTTCTTAAATATTGGGTGGAGATTGCGCAGAACACGAATTTCAAAATCAAAATATTCTTTATTCATGTAAACTTGTATCAAGTATTTATGAATCGTCAATTACAGAGTGACTTTACCACCGGCTTCGGAATGCAGTCATCTGCCGAGAAGAACCGGCAAGAAACTCGACAGTTACTCTTTTTCATCGCCATGTTTGTTTACAATTTGTTTGTTACAATTACTGATTAGTTTTAGAATACCAAGCCATACAGTATAAAGTATAAGAATGAGACTATAATCGAGAAAAATCCGTGAGCCCTGGATTTTTGATACGCCTGCGCGCTATTAGTCAGAAGCATACCTCTGAATCTCCCGAACGCCCGCGCGCGCTATTGGTCACGCGCAAGTGCATATGCGCGAACTTTCCCCCTCTCCGTCGTCCGATGTTGAACAAGTTTGCCGGCACCTGTAATGTGTGATATAGGACTGCATTAACCGGGGGTCAATGGCCTTTATTCCCACGTTACGAAGGCACTGATTTTTGAAACATAGCTTCCAATTTTTGCCTTAAACTTGTATATAATAATATAAAAAAGCTCATTTGCACCTAGGATACCCTTATTCCGTCGCTGTACTATATTAAAATACTCTAAGCCTACTTACTATTGAAGACGATTTGTTATTTTTTTTATAAATCGGCTCAACTCGTGATGGTCCAAATATGATGACGTTTCAGTCAGGTGACTAACATAGTGTAGGAGATACGTTATATTTACACTGTAAGCTAGTATAGAATTGTGCTGTATGAAATAAAATATATTCTTATTTAATTTTCAAAAATGTTTTTTATTTTAATATTTTTTTCCGATACACTAAGTGCAGTTAAGTGCGATACACTAGTACTCATAAGTTATCTAAGTGTCTAATTTGTGACTGAAGTCTAATGCCATTTACACTCTGTTCACTATAAGTTGTCCTTTAGCCGCTATATTGGCAGCATTGCCTACGCTTTGTAAATCTGTCAAAAAACAGATTGAAAGTATTGAAAAACAATAGTACCAATATAGCGGCTAGGGGACTTCTTATCGTGAACGTAGTGTAGCCATGGAATTAATATTATCTATGTAACCGGAATGATATCTTCAAAAATTGCATTTTAGAAAATGAACACTATCCTAACGCATTAAAGTATATATTTGCTTGTGCCTTACGCGAGGCAAATCCGAGACGAAAAAGATATCAATACGGGGTAGCTTGTCTCTTTCTTTCACATTGCCAACACGCAATGACAGTTCATTCATAGTTAGAGTGACCATGAATTCTAGGTCTATGGCAAGGACGGAGGCGTACCTCGTTCATTATTGTCAGTATGTATAAGAAATGTTTTTGGGCAACAATTTTGCCTGACCAAAAATTTTAACAATGTATTAATCTACAATTATACCTATTTGGTTTTTTTTCGTTCAATGTACGTATTCTTAAATTTGAAAAAAAGCATAAATTTATTTATTTATTTATTTATTTAAACTTTATTGCACAAAAATAGTACAAAATGACGGACTTAACGCCATAAGGCATTCTCTACCAGTCAACCATTGGGCGTGACTGAAAGTAGCGATTGGTGCGGTAATTTAAAAGGAGATATATATAACCTAAGCAGAAATTGCAATATTAATACTGGATCATAATAATATAAATAATAAAAATACATGAATAAAAAAAAATTATAAATAAACATAAATATACATACATAAATACTATAATTATATACCTACATAAATTTATGTCTTTTTTTTTTGAAATTTTAAATTTAAATGTCAATAAGGTTGGAAATCGCTTGCACTTGTTTTTTTACTTCAAACCAATAGGCAAACAAACAACAGAAGGAACCTAAATTAGTTTCGAAACTAAAAAGTTTCGACTGGGGTAGATTTGGTAAGGGCAGTCGGGAATAATCCACTTGTCCCACATATTTAAATTATTTATTTTATGATTCACCCTTACCCCTAAAAATGTACAATTTCTCTATCACTATGGTAAAAAACATAATTATTAGCATAATATTAGCTTTACGTTATTACAAATTAGCTTGACGTTAGAGGGCTTATTTCTTGAAACACAATATAATGTTTATTTTACGTGTGTGTAAATAAGTGGAAACACGCAGAAACTCGAAATATAATACCCATTCTCAGAAGTTGGAAAATTTTAACTACAAATATTTTAACATGAATTACTTAAAAATACTATTATTAGGCAGATTGCATGTTTGAATTTGTCTCACTTATCCAAATCTTATTGTCACCCTATTAGAAAGGGACAAGCTGCTCTGTCTGACGGTTTCGCTCGGCTCGTTTTTTAGCCACGAGAGCACAGTCTAGTTATATATATTAAGTTTATGAGTGTAGCTGAAAATTTGATTTTGTAATTTGACAGATTGGGTTAAGCATAAGTGTCACTCTCAATTCAAACATAACTGGCGATAAAAAGTGTGAAAAACTGTTGAATATAAAAATTGTGACAAGAAAACGTGATATACTTATCTCACATTTAATTTGATTACTTACTAGTTTTTAAGTATTCTTTATGGTTACTAACAAGTTAAAATAAAGATAGTTCGACGAGCCATTTGGTGTAATGGTCGAGAAGTCGGCTATTACACCAGAGGTCGCGGGTTCGATCCCCGCACGGTACAACATTTGTGTGCATGAACATGTCTGTTTGTATCGGTCTGGGTGTTTCTATGTATAATATGTATGTATTTACAAAAAAAAAAGTATACAAGTAATGTTTATCCGTTGTCTGGCACCCATAGCACAAGCTAATGCTTAGTTTGTGAATAATGTCCAGAGATATTTATTTTTTATTTAATATAGTGACCTTATTTGATTCATAAAATGGAAAATATGCATTACCGAATAAACTTGAGACTTTTATTCATCGCGATTTCCAATATTATTATTATAAGTTACTTAGCGTCTAACTGCTTTATAAACAAGAAATTAACTACTATTTTACCATAGCAATTGAGCGACTCTTCCTGTTGAAGTGTCCCTCAATGGAAATGACCACAGTGGCCGCTCACCATCAGATGGGCTGCGTGCCTATTGATCTAATGATCTAATATAAAAAATAAAAATCTAATTTAATTGGACGTTGATATAACTAAATAACGTAGGTACAATTGGTCCAAGTTCACACCGTCACGCAGTCTCATTTGACGAGCTAATCTTAGGTACGCTTGCGCAAGATGGTCACTGAGCTGTCTTCAAACTATTCTGACTTATATGTTGTAGGATATAGAGTTCACATACGATTGTGAGGTAGTGAAGCTTTGAATTTATCGATAAATCCCTTTATTTTATCATCTTTGTAGTAAGTCCTGATATTTATGCCGTGCCATTGACCTACTTATAAACAAACCTGGTTACCGTATAATAAATAGGTAGTACTCTTCTTTGATCGTTGAAAGTTGGATCACGTAGAAGGGCTCAGAGTTCTAGCAAAACTGTTAAGAAAGTCCCCCCTTGAAACCGCTGTTGGTTTTTTTTATATTACATCAGTTGGCAGACAGACACGCAGTTCATCTGATGGTAAGCGGCTACTGCGGCCTATTCCACTGAGGGACACTTCGCCTCTGAAAATTCTTAGCACCAACTAAACTTTCTTTAGCAGGAAATCGGACTCTCATATTGGTTTTAGTAACCAAATACCCGTTCCATGTGAGTGTAATTTTACCTAATTTTCTTTTATTGTTCGTCTTCCAAATGTGAAACGATTCAGAATTTATCCAAATTAAAAATATACTAGTCGGACCATAATTTATCGATAATTTAACGACTGCAGCAGCACATCACTAATTAATATAATAATTCAGTAGGTATTATTAATAGGTAGGTATGCAATAATTGTCTAGCATTCGTCAATTCGCACGCGTCGATGAAACGTCGACTTTGGTTTTAAGCCTTATGCCTCTTATAATATGGACACCTAGTGGTGTCAATCAACTATTTTAATAGCACATAGATCACATAGATGGCCATATGGGACACTTTATTGTTATAACGACCAGTGTTTCTTTTGCTTTCAATACATTAGGTGGCCAGCACTTGGATTTAATTTTTGTTAATGTAAGTAGCTATATTTTTAATAATTGAATGATTTTGATAATGGAATTGGAAGTTTTCTCTAAAACAACGACATATAGTTAGAATCAAATAATTTGTGAAAAGTGTCAACCAAAAGACCAAACTGGTATGTAAAGTGCCATAATATTCTGCTTGTGATGAATAATGTTTACAGTTAAAATCAAAATATTAGAGATCTGCAATGTCCACAACCTCTACCTCCATTTTACAAAGAGCAAAAAATCTTAACTAGTCTTGTATCTATGATGATAAATAGCTACAAACTTCTTTCAATATTTACTCGTGTCTCGGTGTCTGTTGATAATGCAACACAAAATTATAATCGTTAGATAAACTTTTTTCTTTAAATTGTTCTCTAATATTAAAGTTGCTGCCAGGAAGCTATAAAGATCAAAATAAACATGAAATAAAGCGTTTATGCAAGATTTTAATGGATCGTAACTTGTTTTGCTCTTCAACAATTGTGTGCAAAACCATCCTTTGTTTACAAAACCGAATTTATATTTCTGACGTCAACAACACATTGAGAGATATTGTAATGACGTCACATTCTAAAATGTTTTTCACCACCAATAATTAATCATTTTATACGCGCAATTTTAATTGAGATCTGTCAACCACTTGCACACTTAAATGGATCTTTAACACCCACGTAGGAAAACTCTCAAAATTACGTATTCGTCCCACCTACATCTTATAGCGAACAAAATAAGACATAAAATGAAACGAAAACTCCCCTTGGCATTGGTAATACTACCGCTGTCAAGGTGGGCCTCTGCCTCCAGAAATAAATGTTACAATATTCTCTCCAGTACCAGGATTTAGTGCCAAGATATTCACTGTTACCCTTTCGTCAGTCAACCTACAAAAATCGTGCCAGATGGTCCGACCCGGATGCCAGTGCGAGAAGTGTCTGTGTTCGTATTTTGAAATTTAAAAAAGATATAAAAATAATAGACCCTCGATAACTTTTTAAATTTTCTGTGGCAGTGAAATACGACAGAATGGGTGACGAAACGTATGAAGTATTTTCGAGGATAGAAGAAATCACAGAGCAAGAAGACAGGTACCTCGCGGGTGCGACGAAGGAGATTAGGAACGAATTGACTGTGATCATACCAGAGAATCCGTTCCCAGAAATCGAGGTAGACGCTTATCCCCCTTTGAAATTCTCGTGGGTCATTCCAAAGAAATTGGCAGCAATGGCTTTTCCTAGAAATACGGAGAATTTAAAGTTCGTTACGAACCAAGGTATAACGCACCTGGTGACTCTGACAGCAGGGAAGAAGCCACCAGTGGATGACATCCCTCGGTTGAAGTGGAGCGAGGTTCCGATAGAAGAGTTCGAGCTACCGACAGTAGACGACATCAAGAAGTTCATAGACGTTTGTAAACGAGCCGATAAGAATGGTGAGGTAAGTTATTTTCGTCCATCACACAATAGTCTCATAAACAAATGTCATATTATTTCGGTCCTGTGTTATAACATAACTCGCATATGTAAGTACCTATAGTATAACATCCTCCTTTAACTGCCTCCGCAGTGGTGGCTTTTATGCAATTGTATTTAAAATTTGTATCGCAAAATTCTCATTTACCGTCTAGAAGTTGGTGGTATAAAACATCCCCGTGCTTTGAAAGCACAAAGTCGTTTATCCTGCACTTGAATGATGCCTCTTGTGATCCGCTAACCGTAACGCGGGCCATCCTCGTGGTATAAAAAAACGTGTCTATAAGTGCTTATAGATAGAGTAAAGAAATAGAGAGAGCACCTGTATTTGCGCACTCACTGCAGCACGTTGCATCTCAGTTGGTAATTGTAAAGATGGCCCACTAGCCTAAAACTCGGGTAGTAGGAAAATGAGATGATGGAGGATAAATGAAAAAATAAATAAATATCGGAAAACATAACCCATTGATATGATCCCAATTAAAGATAGTTAGTGATAGTTTTCCTGCTAAGTGGAATACTTTTTTGTTTTATATCACATCATTCGAATCGAACCCACGCGTACTGGCGCATAGGACAGGGCAAAGATGTTACGGAGCTTCGATTCCGATTCCGTTAAGTCGGAACTTCCGATTATTATCATACTTACTTTCGTTTCCGATTTCTGCCCCGAAACTTTTAAATCAGAGGTTTTAATCGGAGGTCGAATCATAGCAATAATATACTTACACTCAATGATATTATATACAAACAACTTACACTACTTTTGGAGTCAATGCATTTGGTTTAATTTGTTGTTTAGTTAGAAACATGTTAATTTTTCATTGTCTGTTTATTTATTTTGTAATTAAAATGAAAAAGAAAGTATATTATGTAATTTTCTTTTTCATTTTAATTACGAGAATGATGTTTTATTTGTCCTTTAATAAAAATTGCCACTACTTCTGCCTCTGCATCCCATTCTGATGTCAGTTCCGATTCCGATAAGTCAAATTTAAAAACTCCGATTCCGTCTTCGGTTCCGATAAATGTACCTCCGTTACATCCCTGGGACAGGGTCATTACGACGAGTAAGCACTACCTAATGCTTATCTTCTTACTTACTACAAAAACAAGACGATTTTTATGTTCACTGTCTTTTTAATAGACTCTATCCCGCGCTCCAGGTTGGTTACTATCACAAAATCATCTTTTTTATAATATTGTATTGCCAAAAAAGTAAAACACTGTATTTTTTTTCTGTTGACATACGGAAACCTAGTGGTTGTGATCTTTGGACTGGTCAATAGACACAAGGCTGGCACCGGCTCGTCCCAATCCAATCTGGTGTGAAGGGGAATTAGTGGGTAGTGGACGCTTTAGTGTCGAGTCACACACGGTCGCAGGTGTGGTTATCGAGCATAAACGCATTGTCCTCCGAAAAAAAAACAGTTTGTGATCTTACAGCCATTATTTTGTCCAAGATATAAAACTATTAATAATGGATTATACTTCCTTCTTCCCGTTTTAAATGTTCGTAGTTTCGATAAACACAGACTGATTTATGTAGTCTTTCACGGATGTAGTGAAATGTTTGACCTTGTTTATTCCAAATTATCTCTTGCCCTGAATAAATTAATAATGTTCTCGAGTATTTATAATTCACTGCGTAAGTGGGTAATAAGTGGGTGCAGAATTTATTAGCTAGATATTTCAGAAATTGTCTGTTGGCCTCTAAAATACTTCCAGGCGGTATAACGGTTTTAATAAAAACGCAAGTCAGAGTGTAAACATAAAAAATCTCAATTGAAATAGAAGTCTATACTATGAATATCGGCCGAAATGATCCCAAAGTAGTACCTATATTAACGTTTATTATGCACATCTTTATACTTCACCGGCTCTCTTAGCGTTATTGGCAAAATAACAAAAAGTAAAAAAACTACGGGTGAATGTACTCACTAGAAAAAAGTATTATTGCGATCTATCTGTCATCTTCATTCACAAACTTTTTTCCCGTCATTCAAGATGCGTACCTACTCGTAGATACGAAACAAGAGATAGATAAATAAAAATCGTGATTTTGGCTGAAGAATGCCTTCAACTGTTGACGATTTTCTTGTAAAATACATTTATCCTTATTTAACAAGAAAGGATTTTGGTAATTTAAACTTCAAGAGATAGTACTCATTTTGTTTATTAGTAAATTCATACAGAGCCAAGGCAGGCTACCTATTAATTATGTTGCTTTCACTTCTAATTTTTGACGTCTGTGACTCGGAACGTTTTTGTTTTAAAATGAACTAATGAACATTGATTTGGCAAGACCAGATAATACATTGGAAACAGGAGGTTCCATCTGTTACGTTCCCAGTCCGGTATGCCCCCGGCACACTTCGGAATGTTTTTACTTGTTTTTTTGAAGAACCGCAATAATTCGGAAAAGGCCTCCATCATTAAAATTAATGATGAGACTAGCTTAATCACCACGCAAAGTGGTGGTGGTGATCAAAAAATCGAGCTGTGTCCGGAAAAAACGAACACAAATGCCTTGGTCATTAAGTCATTATTCACCTCGTATTTTTTCAATTAATAAATGACTGTTGCATTGCCACAGGTGATAGGCATCCACTGCCGGCAGGGCCGTAGCCGGTCCGGCGTGATGCTGGCCTGCTACCTGGTGCACTTCCACCGGTTCCTGCCCGACCAGGCCATGAACGTCATACGGATGATCCGTCCAGGTAAACTACTAGCTTATTTAATGTACAAGGAAAAGGCCGCGCCATCTTTTTTTTTATTCCACATCAGTTGGCAGAGAGACACGCAGCCCACCTGATGATAAGCGGTAACTGCGGCCTATACCATTAAGGGACGCTTCACCTGGAAGCGTCCCATTGATGGACACTTCACCAGCAAGCATCGCTCAATGTGCTGCCAGACTGTAGGCTCATCTGATCCTCGAGCCTCTGATTTCAAGCAAGTGTACTGGCCCCCACATTAATTTTGCCGCAACACAGCCAGAGCTGTTATGGCGGCAGATTTCACCTGTGGGGGTGGTAGCTAGCCAGTCGGACTCTGAAAAAGTCCTACCACCAACCAGAACCAAGGCGGGCGTCAAACCCACGACATCCAGGTTTTATACCCGAGCGGCTTAGCCACTGTTTCAAGAAGGCGGTCATGAAATCATCTTTGAAATCAAGACATGGCTACAATGATGGAAACTGGCTTAATAATAATCACCGCGCTTGCCAAGTGAGGATTGACGATCATTAACCGATAAACACAAAGTGAGCTCGACCAGGAATTGAACTCAGAAGAACATAATATAAATTATATGTATTTTTTTCTTATTCACACAGCGCCATCTAGCACCAAACAAGCTAAGCTAGGTCTTTTAAGCCGTCTCGAACATAACAACCTCCTATAATGTATTACGCGGCGTACTGTGTACAAGTTGGTTATTAATTACATGATGATAATGATAATGCTTTTTTATTCAATGAGTGCACCGAGTGCACCAGTTGTCTCTACGGGCTGTAAAAGGCTGAATATGAAAGGTCAATTTTAACAGCCCTTAACTGGTAAAATAAGAAAATATTACCGCATAAAAGTACCTACTTCTTCTACATCCATTGGCTGTTAGAGAATGCCATGTAGCATTAAGTCCGCCATTTGTACCTTTCTGTTATTGTGAAAAAATGATTAAATGATTAATAAATCTACTTGCAGGTTCCATAGACTCCGATCAAAACGAAGAAGCAGTAGGGCTATACTTCCAGTACCTGACTGAAGACAATCCAGTGAAGTTCGGAGTCAGTGAAGAGGCGATGGAGGAATTCATTGAGGCAGCCAAGGACGCCACGAAGAAAGCCTTGGCCTGAACTGAAGAGATCCATTGGCAGCTTGAGCAGTTTGTATTGGCTTAGTTTGAATGAAGGGCGAAATAGTGAAAAATCACCTGTAAATATTTATGTATAAATGCCAGTTTTTACACTCTCTATATACACGTGCTATGTTACTGATAAAAGGACAATGATTTGTGCCTTCCCAATGGTCCGCCATTTTTTTTTTGCTTTTCAAAATGGCGTAAATTAAAATTAAGAAGTAAAACTTGACTTTTTTGTAAATTGGCAAACGTGACAGCAGCTAAAATAAGTAACAGATACATTTTCAGGGACTTATCGGACTGTGGTGAAACTTACTGGCCCTAGGCCTAGTTTCACTTCAGATAAATAGAGCCATGCTGTTTTACAGTACGAATGGGCCGGGGAAGTACCACCCTCTCACATAACACCAGCGTGAAATAATAGTGACTACTATTGTGTTTCGTCTGGTTTGTGAGAGTGCCGGAGACCCACAACCCCCCTTAAAAGGCTGACAACGCATCAGCGATCCCTCTGGTGTTGCAGATGTCCATGGGCGGCGGTAATTGCTTACCATCAGGCGACCCGCTGGCTCGTTTGGCGCCTCTGACATAAAAAAATAAAAACGTGTTAATTTATTTGACAGATACCTATGTTGATGTCTCTTTTGGCAATTTAAAAATCAGATAACGTCATTAATATTATGTGATAGATAATTATAACTGGTCCTGAGTTCACTATAATGGCTTGAGGAACAAAAGTTGCATAAGCGCCATCTGGTGACCGCGTGTATCAAACGATTTGATATTAATTGATTATTTTTTAAGTAGGTATCTAATCATCATCATCCCAGCGTTATCCCGGTTGCGCCCTTGCGCGGCCCGGGGTCCGCTAAGTCCGTTTAAGTAGGTATCTAATGTTCGGACGATATCTAAATTAGGCATAACGCCATTTTGACTGCACTATGCTTTGCTGTGTGGATTGTAACGTATGTTAAGTTACCTATGTGAATATGTGATGAGAATTTATATACTTAAAGATGTATTTATCGTACCTGAGATTAAATGTTGACTTTTTTTATTATTTTGCAGTTTTCTTTTTATTATGTTTTAAGGCGCTTACACTATTTTATACACTTTGTTTTGTACCAAACTAATCTTAGAATTTCTTAGTCAAAGTCAAAAGTCAAAGTATTTATTTTACAATTTGATTTACCATGAAATTCTTTGTGTAAGTCATCATTGTAACGTCACGCAAATTCAAAAGGTCGTATCCTAATAGCATTTGAATCAGATAGTAAGCCAAGTTCGTTGTGTCTCACTATTCATATTATCTACTGAAAAACTATAAATACCTAAAATGTTCAAAACCACTTTCTATCGCCAAACAGTTTGGTGATGATTACTAGGAATTCGAAGGTCATTAACGTCTATGTTTCGAACAAATCCTCATTAGTGAACAGAGGAATAGCCGTGAACTATTCCGGCTATTCTACGTAATTGTTTTAATTTATATTAAGTACTGTTAATGAATGAAATATTTTCCACGATTGTTTAATTTGTTTTGATATGCACTGTTTTATCGATTTCTGGGTCGGATTTTATATTGGTCTCGGTCGTAACCTGCTTAAGCCATCCCGTTGGACCTCTGTGGGTAGTCTAACCTCTTCAGGGCGGGTAAGTCGTCCCACATAACCCTGTGGCACCCCCGCAGCTACGTCAAGGTATGGACTTAACGCATTCCCTACTAACAAAAAATAGGTCAATAATAATGTAAGAAGTCGGTCCTGAGTAGTAATCAATATCGCAACCAAATCGATAACCATCTCCATACGGCGATGACCACATACATCAAAGTATCTGGCTCGTCTGACAATTAATACAAATTGGCACCACCCCTCCTCTAAATGTCAGTAATCTCTCCTTGCCAATGCGTTCGCCAACAGACTCTCTTGGCACTGCACCAACTTCGAATGTCTGCATCGATGTCCTAAAATAACGTGCAATGTGCTCTGTTTACCCATTGCGGGGAAGTGATATAGTGCCGGTTTTGTGAAAGTGTACGAAGGTAAGTGCGATGATCATACTGTGAAGTTAGCTTAGAGTTTTGACCTATCGTCAAGTGGTGTAATAATAGACAGTAACATAGATTTGAACTATAGGTAGACTATAGAAAAGAACGTGTGATTAGAACATTGCAAAACGTATTGACTTAGTTTCCTTATCCCCGGTTAATTAAATAAACTGAGGATAGGTAAGGAAAGCTTTAGTTTTTTTTAATGCAATGCTGTTGTGATCTTTGCTATCGGCAAATAAATGTAGTCGGAAAACCTCTTAATAATTTATTTTGTCTGTGGTTACACCTATAATAACCAACGCCACGAAGACGTGTTTTGCACACTAAAATTATGAAAAACCGTATTAAGACTTCTACTTATTAAGTACCTAGGTATAAGGCAGAGATTGCATTTGAAGCTAAGAAAGATAGAAGGCAGACCTATTATTATTATAAAGATTTCATAACGTAATTTCTTGGTATTACCATTCCAGAATCCTTAAAACGGAACTTCAACCAGAACTGCATAATTACCTTCAACAGTTTATAAGTAGTGGGTAGTTACACATTAACAAAAATGAGTACAGTAAGAATGAGAACCAACGTGAAACTGGCAAAGCTCTTCTACAAATACCTGGACGAGCCGAAAGAGAAAACAACAGAAGAGAAAGTAGAAGAAAAACCAGCCAAACCAACAGAGGAAGAGAAAGACTATGAGTCATATCCCCCTTACAATTTCTCCTGGTTTATAGAGAATAAAGTTGCAGCTATGGGCTGGCCACAGACTGTAGAAAACTTGAACTATTTAGCAGACGTGGGTGTCAACCATTTGATAACATTATCTCCTGAGAGAAGGCCACCGATTCTGGAGTGCAAGAAGAAGTTGAAATGGTCGGAGATACGAATAAAGGAGTTCGGGACGCCGACTTTGAAGCAGATATTAAAATTCATTGAGATCTGTGAGAGAGCACAGATTAGAGGAGAGGTAAGTGAACATGTATAGGTACTGGCAAACTTGTTGAACAACCGTCGACGGAGAGAAGAAAAGTTTGTGCGCGCGCTATTGGTCAGATTTATACTTCTTACCAATAGCGCGCAGGCGTGTCAAAATTCGTGTTCTGCGCAATCCCCATCCGTTATTTAAGAAGTTTGCTGGGGCCTTTAATTATTTTTTACTTAAATATAATTATTTTTCTTTTGTAAGTATTAATGCATGCTTTTGCCCATTAATATCTACAGTCAAAACTTTTATTCTTCCTTGAAAAGGTTTTTAAAGGAGTTTTATTTCTTTTTCCACGTAGGTAGAGCTAGCTAGTAAGTTTTTTTTATACCACAATATAATTGTAAGTAAACTGTTTGCCGTCGGCTATGGACGTTTTAACATCAGGCATCACTCGGCGTGTCCCCGATCCTGTAATTTGAAGGGAAACATAACGTTTGTAGACAAAAAAAGAATCTTCCCGCTACCAACACCATACCCTCCCTAATTTAGCTCTGGAGCCCTTTCCGACAAAACATAACATTAGTCTTCTACAAGATGGAGTTTCTTCCCCAGACGAGCAGCTCAACATTACCTTTCCAAACAAACTATTTTTGCTCCCATTACTTTTTCTGCTCCTTTTGACAATGATCGTGGGTTTTGTCGAAAATTAAAATGTTTCTGTTATTTCAGGTGGTGGGTGTGCACTGCCGGCACGGGCGCGGGCGCACCGGCACGCTGCTGGCCTGCTACCTCGTGCACTTCAAGGACATGGCTCCGGAGCGGGCAGTGCTCACCGTCAGGGTGCAAAGACCTGGTCAGTTGGAAATGTCATCTAATAGAATTGGCTCTTAGCAGTAGTATAAATTATTTTGCCGTAGGTTATCCTTAACTCGTGGTCCTAATCGAGGATGGAAAAATGAGCCGAGGTTTTGGAGAGACCTGTAAGGAGGCTGATGATGTTGAACGCATGTTCTATCATTCTTTCTATGTTTCCTTCAGATATCTTTTAAAAATAGGTTTAATTAGGTAGTTTAGCCTATCACTTTTTCTAATGCCACTATTATTCCAGGATCATGCGAAACATACGAGCAAGAAAAGATAGTCTGCCACTACCACGACTGTATGCGCGGCACCATCGCCAAGCCAGACTACCGGCTGGTCGAAGACAAGCTGTACTTCGACTGCACCATGAAGTACAACTACAGCGATGACGAGGATGACGGCGAAGACTATCAGGTACAACACTTGCATAGACATGTTACCTACCTTCTTTTTAATTTGAGTCAAAAGCAAATGCCGAACGGATGACAGAGTTTTAAAGCATTCTCCAGAAAAGCGGAGCCCCATGGCTGGCTACGCCCAGTGGCGTAGCTTCGGTGTCAGCCGCCCGGAGCGGAAGACAATTCTGCCGCCCTTTTTTTATGCTCCTCCAGTTGGCAAAGCAGCCCACCTGATGGTAAGTGGTCACTGCGGCCTATTCCATTAAGGGACACTTCAAATTTATTGATATTTTGCCGCCCCCTAAAAAGTGCTACCCGGGGGGACGCACCCCCCTCCCCCGCTCCCTATCTAGGCATGATCGATATTCATCGATGGTGAATAAATATCGATGTTTAGCTGGAAAACATCGTTTTGACATCGATGTGTTGACTTCGATAACATCAATACATCGATGTTATAAGAATGAAATATCAAAAGGTCAGTTATACTTTAGGGCGCCATCAAGTGTGCATTGAATGTACTAGGTTCAACTATTAAGTCAAGATAGTTCAACTATTTTCCACTCGATGACACTGATCAACGAAACCAGAAGAAGCCGTATGCATAGTTATTTTTTTTTTATTTCAATAACAATAAACACATTTAATAAATATAATAGACAGTTTTATTTGTTACTGAAAACATCGATGTTTTTAGACATCGATGTTTTTCAAACGATATTTATCGTACATCGATACTTTTAATTCGTTGTTAACATCGATGTTTTTCAAATATCGATCATCCCTCCCTATCCCCATCGCTACTCCACTGGCTACGCCCATTTATATAATAAATCATTGCTATCAGGTCAAAGAACTGGACCTGCCGACTCGAGAACTGATTGGAACCACGGCTGCGGAGCTCGGACCAGGTCTGAAGGGGAAGGTGGAAGAAACTCTGCAGTTAGGAAAGAGAAAGTCGAAAGCTATGGTGATAAATCATCATATTTATTTTTAAGCGGTATTTACAATGTTTTTATGCCTAGACGACACTCTCGAATGAAAGATTTTCAAATAGGCACAAAGCTTATTCCATTGAGGGACACTTCACCATAAAGGCTTTCTTAATCTAGGCGTAAGGACCACATTCAGCACGAAATCGCATGTCTCTATGCTTCTATCCTTTTCCATCATTTAGAACAGTCAATTTACTAGAGTAAGGAAAAGATAGGGATGGGTTTCGTGCCCACGTTATCTCTTTCTCACTCTAGTAAAAGACTATTCTGAGTGATAGAACTGATAGATTATGGCAAACGCATATAAAGTGCGATTCTTTGCTGCCAGTATTGTAGTCAAAACATAATCTGGCCTATTATATTAAGTGTACTGGGTACTTAATACTGTAACAGCCTTTTTTCGGCTGCAGATATGATTTTTTTTAATTAGTTATTTATTGAATAAATGAAAGTGAGCAATGAAATAAAGCTAAAAATGTTTATTATTTGCCCTTGTTAAAAGTATGTAAGTGTTTAAATTATTAAAAACTACAGTACTATTTGAACACTCTATAACCTTCTATACCCCATAACATCTCAATTTTAAAACTTTAATATTTATTTTATATAGCTAATAGCTATAGTCTTTAAACAGACATAACAAAGTTTAAACAAATATTTTAAATTAGTTGTTTAGTCTCCGAATGTGGCACCCCAGTAGGCCGGGCTGAGCCCACGGCCTAGGCACCACTGAGAGCTGGATGATACGCTGGTCTCTCTTCAGGGTGACCCGGATATTCTGGCCCACTGAGTTAGACACGAGGTTGTATATCTGAGGGAGGTCGGAGAAGTTCCTGCTGTTGATGGAGCCGAACTGAAGCAGCTCATCATCTTCTGATAGACCCTGGAAGTTAATATTTGCCATTATTAAATGCATAATCTAGAAGTGTTTTGTGTAAAATAAAGTCCAGGGGTGTTGTCCACATTTCGGGCACCACTACAACAACATAGACTCATCTCTTTCAGGTCAGGAGTAAAGGAATGATAGTTTATTTATTTATTGACAGGCAGGCAGTTAAAACACTGATGATAGCCTGTATCTTATTAGCTCCACCTAATGGGCTAACTCCTTCCAGTTAAATATTTGTCCAATCTGTTTTTGAATATATTGGTGTTCTGTGCGGAAACCACCTCTTTAGTGGGCAGTTAAGCTAGTATTATGGGTGTATCACATTCTCCATGAAGTAGTGGCCTGGTTTAGGCTTAAATATAGGGCCTGAAGGTCATAGGTTTAATTCCCAACTTGATTCTAGTTTAAAATATGATAATAGAGCAAGAAAAATTTTTAACTTCTATGTATGTTATATCATTAATAAAGGTACTACTTACAGCCAAATCAGCAGGAGATCCATTTTGAACCTGTCCCACAATAGCGAAGCCAGGCTCGTTCAAGTTCGCTCCATCACCGTTACTGCTGTGACCATTGCCTGCATGTCCATTCGCATACGGAGATGCGCTGGGAGAGGGAGCCACCACAGACGGGCCTTCACCATTCGGTCCAACGAAGTCCGAGTGCACTTCAGCCAAGCCTTGTTCAATTCTCTTCATGAGAGATTTGTGGTCATTTTGGAGACCTAAAATCAGTTCTATTTTACATAGAAAGAAAGGAAAAGTCTGTAATGCTGTTTTTAGACACACATGCCAACAAGTGTTATTGTTCAAGCAAGATTGAGACTCAAATAGTTTCAATCTTGTTGAACAAGACTACTACTACCATTACTCCAAAGAAAATCTACACCTTACTTAACACAGCAGGTTAATATAACAATTTCAAATGAAACAGAATAAAAAGCAGACACGTACAGATAATCCGGTGTCTCGCGTGGCGCACCTTGTATACATCTATGTCTCCTCTGGGATAACCTTCAGCGTCCACCAGAGGGTCAGACATTCCAACGTGATTGCTCTCGAGAACTGCCGTCTGGTCCCTGATCTCGCTCTCTATCCTGTCCTTCTCCTCCATGAGGCGCATCACGCGGTCCCGTGCTGGCCCATCCATTGAGTATCCTACCATATTTTCGAACTTCTTAAGTTGTTTACTTTCTTCAAAATAGTTTTGAACAAACCTGGTAAGTAACCAGAGTCAGACCGAATGTTTTTTTTATTTATTGTACTTTCTCGGATTTTTTATGGGTTATCAAGGTAATAATCGTTTAATGTTAGCTTATCTAGGACCTTTTATTTATTAGTTTTTGAAATTTTTCTCAAAAATTACTTTACACTTTTTGGATTTGACATTGCTTTTTTTTTTCAAAGCGATTGACATTTTTCAATGCAGTGTTGCTATGAAAAAATAAATAAATTCAATTTCTTGTCAAATAACGGTATTTCATAACGTTATTTGGAGTTATTCACGAACTTCATTTTCAAAAAAGCAACTTAAAATTCATTAAAGCATATAGGTATCTTAAAAACATTACCACCAAGTAATCTCGGAAGTTCATCAAAAAAATTATCTTTATCAAATCTATACATAAAGTATCTCAAATTTGAAAGGGCTTGGAGATTTTTGCAGCTTACCATTTTTTTTTTCCACAATAGCGTTTACTTGAAATTCTTAAAAAAATTTATTACCTACCTACCTAATATCAAAACAAACCTAAAACGCCATCGGACGAAAACCCGTAATAACATAATTATTATTTTGTGCGAATGTTGCATACGGTAGTAAGTACGGATAAATCAACTGAATATTATTTGAAAGTTATTTACTGCTTTTCATTACTAGGCTTAAGCTAATCTTACTATAGGTAATCGTCTAAGTCTCTCAATATCAGGATAATATCTTTAATTATTATCCTGCTATTGAAGAAATTGTTATTTCCATTGGCACTGAGAGCTGTTGAAATAGATTTCGATAACTATAATAGGGTCAGGGAAGGGTTTGAGGGTATAAGGTGGAATTGTCCGAATATGATAGGTAATTAAAAGATAAACGTTATTTGTTATTGTTTATTTTATATTTTGAAATCAATAATGAGATTTTAAAACTGTAGGTCTTCAGAATCATTATTTTATACAAAAAATTGCAAGCTTTTAGTAAATCTGCCTCGATTTTACAATTAACAAATACAACAATGATTTAAATAAAAATGACCAGATTAATAGTTTTACATCTCTAATAATTAAGCTTAAGAGTCAGATTTATAATAAAAATTAACAAATAAGTGTGAGTGTTGGTTAACTTTTTTTTTATATGAAGGTTATATTAAAGCATTTATTCCATATCAAAAAGTATTCTTAGAAAAATTAAGTAAATGTCTTTTGCGACAAAGTGTACTTTAGTTAAATTACTAAAACCAACGTTGAATGTGGAATTTTCTCTGAGCAGATTTGGTGAAGGCAAGCGGACACATCGGCTCTGGCGACAGCTGAAGTGCAGTTTGCCGTTCACCCAAAACAATTCTTATCACCATCATAACAAATATATTGTGCAATTATCAACATATAAATAAATCACATACATAAATGTACAAGTGGATGATAACTATCAATATACCATTCCAACAAATAATTGAACACTGAAGGATCGACAATGATAGAGACATGATTGTGCATTACAAAAGAAAATATTCAAATATTCTATTATCACCTTAACCGATTGCACGGGACAACTTTTAACCGTTCTGCCGATTCGCGTGATCTGGCGTTATCACTCGCTGGTTTGACCAATAAAAAGCGTTCCCGCACAATCCCCTACTTTCAAATAGTTCGATAACAAAATGGTCCCTAAAGGAAAAATAATTACAAAAAGATTATAAAATCACACTTTTCTTCAGGTCTCTGTAGAGAGACGTAATACGTATATTAACATACAAAACATACGCTAACAATTATGGCAACGTTGACAATAAATAAGAGAAATGATTAACATTCACATTGACACAGATACTTGATCCTTAATCCGCCCATAGTATTGAACGTAACGGGGAAATACTGACAGCACAAAATAAATAAAAATAGTCCAACGTGCACAAAATTGCACGGATCGTAGAAAAAAAATAAGTATACAAGGCAACAAGTGCAGACTTTAAGTTTTACTACTACCATCTATTGTTTTCACTTAACTAAAAAGCCACATTCGCAAATTCGTTTTTTATTAAGCTTGGCTTAATTCGCGAATTGGTTAATTCATGTTAGTAATATAATTATTATTATATGGGCACTCGCCTCTATAGTGATGCCAGCCGCTTTGACGAAAACTTTTATACAATCAGTAGAAGGTGGGTAGGCATTTACAAAGATTATTACGATTACAAAGCAAAATAATTTTTAAATATTACAATATTTTTATTATACCAAAAGCATCAAAGCGACTCGCATAACATAGATATAGTTTATCTCAGGTCCCTGCCTCGAAATCGGTCATTTGATTGGCTCGATTCGGGAAGGGTGTGGCAATGTTTAATTCGTTTATAGTCGGAATGGTTCGCGTTTCTCCGTCGGTCGCGTGGAGGACGGAGTGCCGCGTCGAGAGCTGGGCGTGGCGGGCGCGCCGCTGTCCGACGCGTCCGACGGCTTCCTCAGCAGCCGCGACACGGCCGTCGTCTGGCCCGAGCGCACCGGCGTCGTGCTGCCCGATGGTGTCCTTTGCCTATTACATATACAACTATTAAAACCTACTTTTAACACCTTCCAAATCATGCATCAAGCATTGAACCAAACAACTCCAAATCCCAACGCTTTCAATGACATAATTTTGTAACAACTAATAAAAACGGCTTAAGACATATTCAATAACACGACGAAAAGCAAAGTCTCAAATAAAACAGCTTCAACCAAAACTCTTACTGACTACAACTAAATACGAATACTACATAAAGTATAAAAAGTCCAGCACAGAAAACGTAAAAGCAAACACTACGAAGTTTAGTATTACCTATTGAGATTACTGTTAGTAGGGTGGTCCTTAAGAACGGGAATGCGACTCCTCCCGGGTGTTTGTCCATCGGTGGAGGCAAACGACCCGCTCCTACGATGAGTTAGCGAGCACACAGACAACAGACATATTAGTATACAGAACGACAGAGAAGAAGTAACATGTTAGACTGATGTTATTGCACATGCTATACTACGTGTTGTAAAGAAGTGTAGTATAGAATATAGATGTTTTATCTCACGAGCGCGGGTGGATCATACTTGTAGTAAGCGTAATGCATGCAAACACGCGCTGTAGTGTGCGTAACTGAAGGTGAGTAGCAGATGGTCGAGACGGCCGTCATGGCTACGCACACTAAGAAAATTTGCATGTTATTTACACACACAAATATGGCTCACCCGCATTCGTGAGATAAAGCGCCTATAAACACTTTTGTTATAATAAATAGTGCAATAGGGAAAATAGTGTATAAATTTAAGGGAAGTGCATGTGCATTAACAAATAACAGAAACAGAAACAGACATGATGAAGAATAAAAGCATGGTTGAATCTTTCTAAATATTTTTTGATGATTTGTTTACAATACTGTAGAGCTCAATGAACTCAATCGTTTTTTTAAAATAACAATTATTATATAATGATGAATTTATTATTAATGCTTATATAATAATTATTATATTATAAATATTCACAAGCCAATGTTATTACTTCACAATGCATAATTAGTTTATATATTAAACGAGAAAAATGTTAGTTGTAAGCATGTTCTAAGCCTTAAATGGAGCGCCCAAGCGATGTATGGCGTTATATTACAATAGATAATGAAATGCTTAAATGACGGAGGCGACAAATGCTTGCATGTGATGATCGATAAATTATATTTTAAAAAATTACGAGCCGACGATTTTGAGAAATTATGAATTCATGGGATGACTGGTGTTTCTGGTTTCTAATGGTTGATGAGCTATACATAAATGACGATCAAAACAAAGTCAAAAATTCAAGGAGCATCAATCAAGTACATATCGAAGCTAGCATTCTACAAGCTTGTACCCTTTGGCATCCCGTTGGGTCGGCTTTGACGCTTCGCCGCTCGACTCGGATATATTACTCTCATATTCATTGTCGCTCGTCATTCCAGATATGCTGAACAGAGACGAGTCGTCTTCTGGACTTCTTTGCTCGGATTTCCTTGATGGATCTAAGGATGTGGGACTTGGTTCTTGGGAAGTCTCTCTGGAGTGGGATTTCCTTGATTTTTTCATACGCCTCTCAACAGAAGGTGTTCTTTGGGAACGGGTACCGACGTACACGGGAATTTTAGTGGAACCTTGAGTTTGGAATGCTGGGTGAGTATGTGATAATGATTTGGGATGTTCAGACGCCATAGAAGATGGCTGGGAATGTGTCGAGCTAATATTTTTTATCCGTTTTCATAACCGATGCATGCGGGGGAGGAGAAAAAAATAATAAGTTTTAGTTATCTTCCTTTTAACATTCTTACCTAATTCATAATTTGTTAGTATTCTCACTCTGATAAGCTACGGTTTAGTAGTCCTAGCTACTTGAACATGCTGTCGCTTCTTCTGCAAGCCTGTATAATAGTATCGTGTCTTTTCCCACCACCAGCAAAGTTTCACAAGACAATCGACGTCGTAATGCAAACTGACAAACGTGTATTTCCACAGATACGGTGCGATACTTCAAGGCGTACCCTCGACGTCACTACATTAACCTGTATCCCTTACATAAGCGACGTGACGTGCTATTCCAAAATTGTGTTTTTCACCATTTAATACAATTTTAACTTCTTTAGACTGTTCTGAATCATTTAAAATCAAATTAACTGGAAAAGTATATTGAATTTTGAAAAATCAATAGTTTAAAGGAGCTAGTTAATGTATCCAAAGAAGTTACAGTTGCTATATGACGAGCAAGCCACGCATATCAAACTCTCATTTGGTGTACCTCACTAACGCCGGCACCGGAGACAGTGTCGGTATACTTGAAGTGCGGTACATCGCGCCACTAGGATACCTGTCCGTGTGCATATCAGTGGACAGTTTAAATTACAGAACTTTAGGGAACAACAAACAATTATATCTTACATCTGCTATAGTCTACAAAACTGGCACCTTTTTGCTAAAATTACTGTAATCATTTTTAACCACTGTGAAACTTTATATTCACCTGGAAAAAGACATTTCAAGAGAACAAAGTGATGAAATAATTTCATTGCTAGTGCTAAGTCTACAATAATAGACGCCAGATAGTGTTTCAATGGATTGTCGATCGTGTTACATTGTAACCGCAACCATCCATCCACCAATATCTGTGGGGTATGTATAGTAAAGAATGATAGTTACCTTCCGCTGGCAGGAGTCAAGAAACCTGTGGGCGTCCGTGGCCGTGACCCGCCATTGGGCGTGGCCGCTCCAAGCTTTTGAGCCGTCGCGGCCGCGCGGGCTGTTGACGCTCTTGTGTTCGTCACCTTTCTCATAGGTATGCGCGATGGGGTCGATACGTCATCTAAAAAAGAGTTACAAATTAATTAATTACTGTTATTATAATTGACGACTTTCTTTCTATAGTCAACAGGTTGATTAGAGCATCAAGCTTTACCGTGGATTTGTATGTATAATGCATTTGCATTAATCTATTTACATTTCCTAGCAATAATAATTAAAAATTAAATGTACCTGTGCTATCTAGGGAAAGGTTAGATCCATGTCTCGACGGCGGTTTGGAACCTGCTCTAGATCCAGGTCTTGAGCCGGGTCTTGATCCGCCAGGTGTGAGAGTTGATCTAAACAAAAAACAAACTCTTTATCCCAATTCATCAATCAATCAACGGAATCTTCATCCTGATTCGAAATTTTATCAACGGAATATTTCCTTAGTAGTTGTTAGAATCTTACCTTGGCACGCTAGGTTTTCTATATCTTGCTCCAAGACCACTTGCTGCTTCGTTGTCGCTAAGAGAGTCGGGCGTCCCGGCGCTAAGTGAAGACCTCGACGCGCGTCCTGCTACGCCGCCAGCCGACATCGGGACTGACCGAGCAGTTCTTTCCCTTACCTGCACATAAATATATTACTTAGAACGAAGAAATATATTTAAAAGAAAACTATAAAACTTTATAAAACAAAACCAAATATATAGCACACACACTAGAAAAGTAATAAAAATGAATTCATCATTGTGTATAATATAAAGCATGCTAAACTAATGGACTTGACATTTCGATAACTAATTTACTCAAACATGTAACAAATAGACTAAAGAAAACAAAAGAATGAACTGCTGAAAACTGAGATCAATGGTGCAATCAACCGCGACACTCTCACATAGCCTAGTAGCGTTACCCAGTGGTATCCAGGAGACGGCTGATATCCGTGGTGGTGCGTATAGTGGTGCGCGCCCGGTGTCGTCGACCCTTGAGATCTTGAGTGCCCATATATGAACGCCTGCTTAGTGCCATGTGTCGAACCGACGTGGAGTGGGTACGAGCACGGGAGCTCCTCGCGTTGCCTGAGAGCCTCAAATATAGGCTTCAACTGCGCCATAAACTCCTCGGCTAAACGCACCAATACAAAACCAGGAAACTCATTAGGGGAAAGGGAGTACATCCGTTACAAACAAAGGTTTTGCCTTCATAGTGCCAATCTTAATGCCGGAACGCGACGCTTATATCGGTTACGAGACGGTACGATTAGTCCACACGTTTATTCGACGACCGCGCGGTTTGCGAAATGCGGGTATGAAAGGATCTAGCGGGAAGGGTAAACGAAATACTTTACCAAATAAATCCATATGCGCTGACGTGCCACCTCTCCAATGCAGTGGATCCAATGAGTAGATACACTAACAAACAACACCAACGCACTACACGAGCCTGTGCATCAATGCATAGCTTGAACACACTAATGCAATACGACCAAATGCTACGAGCTCAACACATGCTGTATCCACGACAATGCACCTTGCATATGGATCACCAGATACATGTGCAAGTTGCAAGAGAAAAAGCAGAAAAAAATGGTTCCCAAACCGATTGCTCCCTCCAACAACAACTACTGTGCGCTTTATGTGGTACTTGTGCGAAATTACAACTAAGATCTATAACCTGTAGGAGAGAAATTATTACGTATATGGTTTAGCAGCCTTTAGCTACTTACCTTCGTGATCGGTCCGGTGGATGGAGGTGTGTTTGTGTTAGAGCGTGGCGTACGCGGTCGGAACGCCGCCATACTCTGTGACACTCCGTCGGCCAGTATGAATTGTTCTCGCAGTTCGATGTTGGTGCGTCCCTTGGCTGCATGCGGGCGGCGTCCAGTGCGGGTTCACAAACAGGAAGGAGTAGGGAGGGGCAAAGAAAACCGTAAGGTAAAAGGATGGACGGAAAATAACACCAACGTGTTAAATAAAAAGGACAGCGTGCAGTGGTAGTGAGGAAGAGAAAAAAAAAAAACAACAAACAAAATCAGAACATGTCAAACATAAACAAACAAACGCATCATGAAAAATAAAACAACATAAAATGGGTATTTGTATTGTGTGCGGTTAGGAAAAGGATTTTATAAAATATCATAGATTAGTTTAACTCTCACCACATTACTTATACGCATTCAATATAAATCAAGAGCAAGATGGATTGTGATTTTTAACGGTTTTATTGACTCGTACTTCGTAACTTTTCGATTATTTACTTTTTCGAAAATTGCTTCTATGTCATGATAACAGAAAAAGACGTAAAATTTAAGTAAAAAATTACTTTACCATTTCAGACTTATTAAGATTAAAATATAATAGATTTTTCAAAGATTCAATACTCAAAAGTACGAAATATAAAGTTACCTTGCTCTTGTTTTATACAAATTAGTATCTACTAAATAAAAATAAACGTTATAAAATATGTACCATATACGCAAATAAATTGAAATAAATTAACATGCTCGATAATATCTATAGCAACTTATTTTATAACGTATAATCCCAAATTAACTTGCCATATTATTAAATTAATAAAATACGGTCACTACACAAGCATTTTACACATTTGATGATTTGATAAATGAAAAGCTACCATCTACAATAAACTATTTATAAGCACCAAACGTGTAAAACGTATAGTTAAAAATAGCCAATAATGCTAACATCGCAAAAAAAGAAAATTCTAAGCCACACCATCTAATGAAGTCCTGAATTGGAACCAATGTTTTTCAAAAAAAAGTTAAGTGTCCAAAAAGCGATAAATGACGATTTTAATAAAATTATTATTACTTTAAGTTTGGTTCCAACAACAGGCCAAAAACTCTTACCGAGCGGGCAACAAGCTTCATGCTGCTCCGGCTTGCCCGGATCAGGCAGCGGTAGCACTAATGATACTACTTTTATAAATGGGATTTGACATAGGGATTCAACGCAATATAAAATAAACATAACAAAAAATTATGAGTTTTCATAAGGGACCACAGGAATTTGGAATGGGCAAAGCGAATACGAATTAGTAAAAAATTAGTAGCAATATCAAAATTTTTAAGTGGACATACTCGATGCTTACTTTAGCTATACGGTTTTGCTGGTACTAGCATTATGTTTATAATGCAAGTCTATTAAAATACACAATATGGTCTAATGTGATGAAGTTTTTCGTTGGTTTTGAGATTTTTTCCGTAAAAATATTTTATTTATAGCGTTTCCAAATAATTTTGAATTGTTTATTTAAATCTTAAATGAATTTAATTAAATTTTAACTTCAAAAACCTTCGTTTAAAACAGAGAGAACGAAAATATCGAAACGAGTTATTAAACCGGTATCTACAATAACGTTTCGTTGTTAGCCGGCTGGCAATACAGATTACTGCGCATGTCAAAACCGAGCGCGTCGGACGGGAAAACAAGAACAATGGAATTACATTTTTGCCGACTTTAGTGCGTGTTCATTTAATTTCAATGTAAAAAGACAGTGAATTACGCCTGCAAAATGACAGGAACAATAATTGAGAATTTGAGTGGGCGGAAACTGGCGGCTTTAGTCACGTTTTTGCTACTGTGTCAATTGACGTGTTTCTTGATCGGTGGATTGGTCGCACCCTTGCCTGCAAACGTCCAGAATATCCTTGGAACCGTGTGCAAGGACACTGCAGTGGCGAAAAATGATACTACAAAGTGGTTTTACAACCGCGGGAAGGGCGCTTGCAAGACCGTCGACCTTGGGAATTTGCATCAAGATCTGTCCGAGACGGACATTGTTTTCGCATTCCAAATGCCGGTGCCTCGCGAAAGTAAGATCCTAGACTATTCAAGGTGGCAGCAAAACTTGATTGGAGTCCTTCAGGTGGATATCAGATACCATTCTCAGATGGAGGTGCAGCCGCGTAGTGTAGTAACAATAGACGCACGTCTCGCGTACAAAAACAAAGGTGACCCCGACAATGGATGGAAAATGTACACGCAATCCGTTGAAAAACGACATTTAGATTGTGATATTGACATCAAAACTGAAGAATATCTTTACAACTGCTCTGCAATACCACTTTTTGAGCTGGGATCTTTGTTCCATGACTTCTATTTGCTAAACATAAGACTGCCAGTAGACACTCCTGACATGAATGCACACATTGGTCACATCCAGGATATGTGGTTAACAGTAATTAACCAAAATGGTGGTTTTACTAAAGTCTGGTTATCATTGAAAACAGTTTTCTTTCCTTGCATCATAGCCATACTTGTGTGGTTCTGGCGTCGGATACACATGTTGGAAAGGAAACCTGTATTATTAGAGAAAATGCTTCTAAGTCTTGGAATAGCCTTGTGTCTACTCAACATGCCTTTGGAATATTTTACTTTGCACTTTGATCTGCCATTCATGCTTTTATTAGGAGACATACGGCAAGGGATTTTCTATGCAATGCTATTTTCATTTTGGCTCGTATTTGCCGGTGAGCACATGCTCATTCAAGATGCATCCGCCCAGAGTTCCCTGAAGCAATACTGGCGCCATCTTAGTGCGGTGGCCATGGGATGTCTCTCCCTATTCATATTTGACATGTGCGAAAGAGGAGTGCAACTTCGCAATCCATTCTATTCTATCTGGGTAACTGATATTGGAACAAACTTGGCTTTGACATTCATTATTCTCGCCGGAATATCTACTGGCATCTATTTCCTCTTTTTATGCTATATGATCTGGCAAGTGTTTACAAATATATCACAGAAAAGACAGTCTCTGCCAACAATGTCTTCGGTCAGACGTTTACACTACGAAGGGATAATCTACCGGTTCCAGTTTCTTATGTTGGCGACTTTACTTTGTGCTGCATTGACTGTGATTGGATTTATATTGGGACAAGTGGCAGAGGGCCAATGGAAATGGGACGAGAATATTGAATTGGAGTACACCTCTGCGTTCTTCACAGGTGTATACGGAATGTGGAATATTTACATCTTTGCATTGCTTGTATTGTATGCTCCGAGTCATAAGCGTTGGCCAGTGGCAGAGAACACTTCAGATACTCAGAATTTGAGCGAGGAGATTGAATTTAGCCATGCGTCTGGGGAGAGAACTAGTAGCGAAATATCTTCGTTAACATCTTTTATTAGGAAGACTACTGTTGACTAATTGCATTGATGTTATTTTCTGAAATCTGCCATAACCTTAAGAAAAAAATATTTGTCATTTGTACCAGTGAGGTTCATAAGAAATGAAACTTAAGGAACTGAATTTTTAAGTACATTTTTTGCTTGCAATTATATCTCAAATAATTAATACTAACTAACCCTAATATTACTGTCTTTATTGTAACTTTAAAACAATAATTTATTAATAATCGTTAAGTAAACAAACCAGTATTAACTTTGTTTAAAGAACAAACATTGTAATCTATGGAAGTGTACTCTTTTATCTATGTAGGCCTTCATTAGAACAGGCAAATAAACGTTAGCCATAAGTATTTATAGGAGGTTTTCTGTATTTTTTATAATAAGATTGTGTTACAATTTGGTGGTCAAAAATCGATGTCTTAAAATTTGTGCCATGTCGCTAGATTTCAATATTGAATTCTAAATATATTTGTATTAATGTTGAAAGAATATTTTTCTAAAGCTCTTCCAAACGTTAGGTCATAAAGGAAACAAGTAAAATACCTTTAGTCTGACTAATTTAAAACTGGTTTTCGTAACCTTGGTATCTAAATTGATCTGTGCTTCCAAAAAGCTGTGTTATCTCGATGTTTTGAACGCCATATTTAAAACTTATTGTTACTCTGTGATACTTTTTTAATTTTTGCATTTATTTCTCAGTATTTTTTAATTTAACCTGTATTGCCAGCGCAGTTTTTAGTGCATCTATTTAGTTGTAAGTTGAATTTGAATCTAATATTGTAGTTTTGTAATCTGTAGCCATACTAATTTGTACGCAATTAGATGATTAAATAAATAAACTGATTAATTATTAATATTGTTATTTTGTTATTTGGACACACAAGTTATCTTTTATTTTATATTTTAGTAACGACAGTTAAGGGACGTCACATTACTAAATTAATTAGTTCCCTTTGTTATAGTGTTAAACACACATTATTTGTTTCCCGATATATTTTTGATTGACACTTTGAAAATCACCAAGTTACAATATCTTAAAACTAAGTAAATACTTTCAAAATTTTAACTATCCCACTATGTAAAATTTAAATCTCTGAAAGAAATATTCCACAGTTTAAAACATCTCAGTTATTTGTATCTGTGGAATTATTCCTAAATAGCAACACCAAGTTTCATTCAAATTCAAATTTTAGTTATTTTGTTTGATGAAATCAGCTTATTTATGTTCCAAAACACCTGACACATATTTCCGTACCGGGAATTGAACCCAATACGAGTATTAGGTTTCATAAAACTTGGTATTGCTTTGTGTAATGGAAACTGCATTCACCAGTCATACAAGTTTTAAAACTAGCATTTCATGGAAACTGGTTTGAATTTCGAGTGTATTTTTTTATTTTTATTTTTTTACAGGTGACAAGTTATTTAGTTGAATAATTTTCTGCATAAACAATTATTTATAACGTAATATTACTTGGTGAATGCACTTTCCAATATGATTATTTCTATATTTCTGACGAGGAGAACGGAAAATGTAAAATGCTGTTATTAGATAATCAGATTTACAAAATCATTAAAATTATTCTAATTTGGAATATTTCATAAAACTTAGGCAATTAACCCTTAGCCAGGCGCGGGTAGGAGAAATTTTTCATTGGTTTTCGCCCGTATCACAACTACATAAGGTTCAAATTAATGTGGTCCCTATTCGGCCACTACCTGGCTAAGGGTCCAATGAAATTAGACATTTTTCAATTTGTAGAAGCTAATTAGTATCACTTAATAATATTTTAGGCTGAATATGATTTAAAATGTGATTCTCCTCGTCTTATAAGATAATTATAATTGATTCATCTTTTCGTTGTTAAATACTAGAATTTTATTATAAAACAGCTAAAATTAATTTGTGTCTCGAAACACATCAAATTAATGTAGTCATAAAAGTATTAGTATTCTTTTACTAGACTGAAATTATTGTAGGTATGAAATGTCGATTGACATTTTTATAACCAATTATTTGTGAAATATAAGAATGATGTGCCGAGTCAGGATATTTAACTATGTAGATATACAATAAATCATATTATTGGTGATGACACGAGCCGTTTCGATAAATTTACATGGGATGAACTTAAAGCCCCGGGATTAAAGGCCAGGACCACAAGTTTAATTTCGAGTTGTCTTATTTCACTTATGCTTTCAAGGAGTAATCCCTCGATGTGATAAAAGCTTATTTTAATCGACTTAAAAAAAAAAGTTCTTACTGCGACTGTACTTTTTTAACGTTAGGTAACGCGATAGAAAATTCTAAATTGTTTAGACCCCAAAAAAAATTGTTTTTAAGAAGAGATCAGCCTATAAACATCCAAACTCGGCACACCACAGCCCCTCTCCCCCCTGACTGTCTTACAACTAGTGACATACCTCGGCAGGGGTCGTTCTTGACGAGGAATTCGTCGAGGGCCACCCATCCGCCCCCGACTCGCACCATCACCGTGGAGCGGAGGATCCTCACTAGCCGGAGCTTCTGCGAGTCGCCGAACTGTTGCCAACGGAGATTTTGTTTAGGATGGAGAAGGCCTAAGCATTATAATTATGCACTGTGGGCCTGAAAGATCGCTTAGGGCGCCTAGTCCATGATGACGCGCTAATAAATATTTTACTTATGTAAAGTATTAATGATTGCTTACACTAATTTTTTTTGCAATCATAAATTCTTTATTAAGGCATTTAAATACTAAAATCGGTCGCTTCAGTAAGTGAGCTACCGACTACAACTAGTATAAGAAGCTTAGAAGTTTTGTAGATTTCGGAGAAATTCCTACTATCAGTCGTAGGTACGATCGAGGTCTCCTGCGCGTGATCACTTTTGGAAAAATATGCCGTGCACGCGCATCGTGACTTCTTAGGAGCGGCGCTTGTAAACGTGAAAATACTGCACAGGATTTTAGCCTTAAGGGTGATCACGCGCCGGTGTCCTCGATAGTACAGTTCAGCTGTAGATCTATCTTCCATTATCTGTCACAAAGTCTACGGACCTTATGCTGAAAATTCGTTACAAAAATTTAACGAATAACGGACGGTTATTCGGCTGTCTTGACTGAACGGGATATAGGAGTAGCGGGAATTGAACCCACGACTTGTTGTCGCAAGAGAGTCTAACACTGAAGTCTACCACCAACCAGTACCGAGGGAATCTCATTTAGTTGACACGCGAGCTGTTCCACGGAAGGTACTTACCCGGTACTTCCCTTCTCCAACCTGGAAGACCCTGAACTTCTGCCGGCAGGTGCACAGCATGACCAGGCGCTTCACCTCATCGTGGATCTTGTCGGCGTCGGTCGGCGGGCCGCGTCTTTCCACCTACACCATGACATGGTAACAGTTAGTTAATACTTCCATCGATTTCCTATAAATTAGTGCGAAAAACATCTTCATCATCATCATCATTAATAAAAATACTTATAAATAATATAAATATTCGTCAAGTACCTAGGTATCAATGTTACAGTGTGTCTACTACCGAGTTCGAAATGTTGCACAGAACTAGCAAAAAACTCGATCTATAGTTACTCTTTTCAATTGCCAAAATTTTTACAACATTTATCAATACAATGTTATCTTGAATACTGTCTATTATTTTATGAGTTAAACATTCACCTATAATTATTTATTACTAATATGAGTTAAAAATTAACTAATAACATATTTTGTTGAAAATCCAAATTTGATACATACCGCCTGTTTTCAATCCAAAGTGAATGTTAAGAAATAGGAAAATATATATTACTGACATGCGATAAAGATACACGATAAGATTATGTACGTATATTAGTGTACGAAATTGCAAGTGTTCTGATAATATCTAGATCCTAGCCTGTCAAAGTAAAAGGTTTACAGTACTCCGAGATAAATACCTAATGGGCATCGGAAACAATTCATCAAGACAATTTAAAAAAGTAATTTAATTTATTCAAAACATTTCTTATTTCACCTTTACTGCAAACGAATAACTATCAATCAAAGTAATTTATAAGAATTTAATTTTATCTTCGCTAACACAAAGTAAGTCGATTCCCATCATTATTGATTACATTACCTTGAAGGATAGATTTTCTTTACTCAAGAGGAAACACTACGGAACAGGTTAAGTACTTATATTTAATACAATCAGTAATTAGGTTTAGCTTACTATAAAAAGTTACCGATCTCTCCCTTATGGGCTCACTACTCCGTTTCGAAAAACGTCACGTCGAATAACAATTCGTCGATGACATCTCGATAGTCACCCAATAGTGGTAACACCTAACCAAAAACACTGGAGAATAGATGTGGGCGTGGTTTACTCACCCAGTCGGGGCGGAGTGCGGCGATAAACTCCTCCCAGTCGATTAGTCCACCGCCGTTTCGGTCGAATAGGTCCGCCACGGCGCCCATCTCGAGTCGGGAAGTGTCGAATTCTACGCAGAAAACAAAATCATATGCAACTTATGTTTTTATTGTAGCAAAATTAAAAAGAAAGGTAGAACGTGATTCTTGCGGATGAGCCACTTGTCTGGGTGAAGTGTCTCCAGAGCTAAGAACCTACAATTTCCAATTCGGATTCATCGTGTTTTCTGGGTCACTGTTCGAAACAGGATTTCGTATTTTAATCCATCTAGCCCCGGAAAACCAGACACAATAGAAAATCTATTGTTTACGCGACACCCGGCTTTCGGTCGGGTGTAGTTGGGTTAAGCCAATATTTTACACGTTTCAAACAATTGTTGGGATAAACAATTTAATGGCGATAGATACTCACTGGTGTTGATAATCCCGTCGATAAACTCGTTCCGCGGGATCAAGCCATTATTGTCCTTATCCATCTTGCGGAAGAGGTCCGTCAACCTCGACTTCTTATGGTTCATGAACTTAAGGAACCGCTTCCTCCAATCGTCCCAGCTGAAGTTGGACACTCTCTGCAGCTCCTTGAGGTGAGCCAGGCGCTCGTGAAGCCTCCTCTGGCGCTCCCACGCCAGGAGCCACACTGTCCTCCACTTGTCCCATAGTTGCTTCACTCGAGGTGACCTGAACTCCGGTTCAGCGCCTTTGCTGTGGGGCGAGGAAGGGGTTTATTGTCTAGATTTGATTACCTAGGTGTAAGCGTAATCTTTAAGAGGGGATTATATTATAGCTAGATTATCTAAGGGGGGATTGAATACCTAGAACTGACTACTTAAGAGGGTGTGAGCGTATTCTTGATTAGGGGAATAAATATCTAAAATATCTATATTTTTCTACTCAAGAGGGTGGAAGCGTATTCTTGAAGAAGGGATTAATACTTATTTGATAAGAGTGAAAAACAAATTATAAAAATGCTTAATAAAACTAAAGTTGTTGTGACTTTTAAAAAGTGCAAGAGTGAGAGTAATTTCAACAGCATATTTAAAAAAATAAAGATAATGCAAATAATGATTTGACATAATACACTACATAATATAATACTGAGTCCATACTCAAGTAATTTAAAATGTCTAACAGTCTTTAAATCTATTTTTGAAGATTCTAAATACCATGCTATACGAGTAATGCTAATATTCCAACAAGTAAAATGCAATAACTCGGATAACTAAAATTTTATTTTTTATTATTTTTTACATAAACTGTATATCTGTCAGCGGTGAAATTGGTCCCTACTAACTTAGACTGAAGTATTGGTTGTGTTACAAAAACAAATCTCTACTTTGCAATGGGAATGTTGACTGGTCACTAATACATTTATTGATTACACAAATATTATCATTAGTTATTGGAAACAATCACAAAAGCGTCACATTTTCAAATACAAAATCACTCGAGCGAGACATTTACATTTATACAAAATCACATCCCACAAGCCCCGCGCTTTTTTTACGAGGCTCGAAATATGGGCGTAGCCAGTATAGGAGAGGGGGGGGGGGGGCTGATCTTGATTATGTGCTACAAGTCCAGAAAGATATGTTAACTTCAATTACATAAGGCTTGGTCCTTTTAGATCTACCAGATTGATAGTTCGTGATAAATTAATTATGTATCTTACATAGTGCAGCTTTTTAGTCATTAAAAAAAGAAGACGGTTTCGTTGTTGTTTGACAGATAAATAATCAAGGAATTCTGTCAGAGGTGAAACTTTGCCAAGATTCAAACATTGAATTGGCCTCTTAGAATAAGATTGGCCGTGACTGCACACATTAGTATGTTTATGAATTGAAAAATTCAAATGTTTGTTTACACATCAAACAGTCTCCGCCGTTGATTGATAAATACCGTATCTACAGTTTAACTGTACAGATCAGGTACGTGTATAGGTAACACGGTAATAACAGTTCATTGTATTCATAAATAAAATACAGATTCATCAGATCATTTAATAAGATAAGTAGATGTTTGTCCACTTATCGCAAGCACATAGACCAGTCCAGTCCATTTAGAACGGAGCTTAAACCATTAGGTAACACGTTTGTAGCTACGCCCAACCCCGATACTCCCAGCAAGTTGTCATAAGCCTTACCTTCCCTTCGGCGGGAACCTGGGCCCGTAGTGCGGCATGTTGCGATCGGGCGTCTCGCGACCAGGACTCACGCGACTAAAGCACACGCAATATTGTAATCACACGCCACCAACGACACACCACAACCAGTTAGCGCCATGTTAGTTCAGGTGAAGGCACACCGTGAATTACAACCGTGTTAAGGGATGATACTGTGATAGTCGGAATTGCAACTGTGTTAAGGTTAGAAGTTACTATGATACAATGGTAACTGTGATAGTTTTTAGGTTAGAAGTTACTGTGATAGAAGGTTCGAAGTTGTAACTGGTGATAATCGGAGTTGTAACTGTGATAGTTTTCAGGTTAGAAGTCTTCGTGACAGTCGAAACTGTAACTGTGATAGTTTCGGGGTTAGAAGTTACTGTGATATAAGGGTAACTGTGATAGTTTTCTAGGTAGAAGTTACCGTGACAGTCGAAATTGTAACTGTGATAGTATTGGGGTAAGAAGTAACTGTGATACAAGGTTTTGCAACTGTGATAGTTTTGGGGTTAGAAGTTACCGTGATAATTGGAGTTGTAATTGTTACAGTTTTAAGGTTATAAGTTACAGTGACAGTCCGAGTTGTAACTGTGATAGAAATTGCATTGGTTGGTGGGTGGCAATCGCAAAGTGGGTAGTTAGTATTGCTGATACCTACATAATGTGGTCGTGAAAAGTGTGGTTTGGAGCTATTCAATGATATTTTTAGTACCGTTAGTTCAGTTAGTTTATGAAACCGCACAGAATTTTAGTTATGACAAACTATAATTTGACGTGATTTGGTTTAACGAGAAAAAGGATTGAATTTTAGTGTTGATTTATTATTTTATGTAATTTTTATTGTTATTATTTGATTTTTATAAGCTGGCATGCCCACTCCTACATTTCATGCTAAAACCAAGATGCAAGCGAATGATGCAAATGTTCAAATTTTGTATTTTGACCAGAAGTTTTTATGTGAGCGCTAAAAAAAATTTAGGTACACAAACACACAAAACCACAAAAATAGCTACAGTGATTTTAATATGTCGATACCATATTATTCTGGCCAAATCTTATCATGCCATGATAATTTTTTAGTTCCAAATCGGATATTACAAAAGTTTACAAGTTATAAAAAAATTCACTAGGTACCAAATGCTTTTTATTATAAAATCTAAATCAAAACTATTTACCTATATTGATAATAGAATCCAAATCGACTGCATACAATAGAAAGCATAAGAAAAAAGATAAATATTAAATCTAACTACAGAACCATTCATCGAAATTAAATAAATACTAATTTGAATCGAATTTTCTTTACTTTATTATATGATAGATGCTATAAATTTGTACTATGTTTTGGGAAAATATAAAATGCTTCAAACAAACATGCACAAATCTATACACACAAAAATCTAAATGCTACTAAATAATACGTAATATTTTTTCACGCTAAAAAGCTTCACTAGAAATATACACTACCCATATATTTTATTTGTAAGATTTTTTTGGCAATTTTTAACCAAATTAAGGGTATTATGTTAACAATTAAGTGAGATGGGGGGGGGGGGGGGGACACAAAAGTAAAAAAAAATTAAAGCTTAATAATTAAATAGCCAATTCAATTTATGTTACAAGAATGTATAGGTTTTGAACTTATATTTTTTGATTTAGGTACTTATTTGGTAAAAGACCATCACAGATTATCTACATGTTTTGTTGATAGACCATTATTATAACTTAGGTCATCATTTTGTGGTCCTCTTATTTTTGAAGCTTCTATTTCAAGTATTAGTGTAAGTTAATAATCTTTTGTAAATTCAGTCGTACATTTCTAGTCAAGCTTTCATTTAATACATTTCATTCTACAACTACACAATAAAGGTAAGCACAGACAATCCTTATAAATCAATGTGGCAAACCTTCCGCGCCTACTGCGACTGTGTATCCGCGACCTGCCGGGAAGCGAGCGACGTGTGGACGAGACAGAAAGCAACATTTACACAGTGTTAGAGCGAGACGAAGCTACGTCACGTTGTGTGGCGTCAAACGATGTTATAACTTTTTACATTTTTTTGTTAATTCATACAGGCAAAGGTTTACCATATTATTATTTCTGAATTTCTAAACAGATAGAAGATTTAATGATTATAACATCGTAGACAATGTATTCAAAACATTTATAACATTTAAAAGCAGATGAAGGTTAAATCACCATGAAGTTTTGAATTGATGATGAGACATTCAATTTTTTAAAGGGCTTATTTCATTAATATAATATTTTTTTTAAATTACACATTTTATTGATGAATAAATGTTAAATATTTTAATGAAATAATCCCACAGCAACGTAAATAGAAAAGGAACAAAATAATAACATAATTTACAGTGGATACCGTAGTATCCATAACATGAGCTTTGCATTGTGCAAGTGTACCAATAAAGTGTGTTTAAGCGTATTTAGCCAATTTACCGCAAGTTCTAAAAGGATTAAAAATAATTTTGAAATAATTAATCCCTAATACAATAGACACACGCAAAAATAACTCTGTCTGTCTGTTATGTATGAATGTACTTCTATTTCTAGACTCTGTGAAATGTAACATTTTATCAACCTTCCCCAGCCTAGGTAAAGGCAACAATAGGCTAATTTTTATAGCACCTATAAATCAGGATTGGTGATCCTTATTTGGAAAGCGTGTCTAACCAAGTTGTTTCATAGAAATCTGACACAAATTGAGCATCAAATAAAGTATTTATAGAAACTACTAGAAAGAAACAACAAACAAGCTAATGCTTAGTTTGGGGCTAGATGGCGCTGTGTGAATATTGTCTAGAGAATGTCTAGAGAGAGAAAAGGTTTGTGGTATCTGTAGTGTTAAAAGTTGACAGCTGTCAAAAATTATCCTGTTTCTCTCAAACTTTTTCCGATTCGCACATTGCAAAACTCACGCTAGATATTATTTGATTATCCTGGATCGATAACACACCTGTATCGCCTAGATCCGTAATAATCCGGTGAGACTGATCTCTCCCTATTGAGGTCGTGCTGCGAGCCACGGCTGCACACCATGCAATGACGTCACAAACGGTGCGAGCAAGACCACATGAGTGAGGGGGACAGACAAACATCATGAGTAACGGAAAGTTGGGATGCTAACAGGTTGGGGATATACAGCGATTTCGTATTTTCTAGATAATATGTATTTTTTTATGTTTTCGGCTTTGGATACAGCCAGTCTGGTGCTAAGTTAAAATCGACATGGTTTTGATGTAAAAAAGAATATCCTTTTTTATTCCTTTTATAGTAGAAATTTATATTTATTATATAAATTATATTTATTATATAAAGTAAAATCGTTGTATAATCCCCTACTTGTTTATCTATGATACATCTATATAAAAAAGCGACCAATTTATGTGAATAAACAAAAAATATGAACAACATAAGAGTAAAAAATCAAAATGTATAGCATTTGAACAACCTTACCAGTAAAACTTTAATCATAGTTCTGTCTCATTCCAACCTAAAGTTTTATATTAGGCAAGAATGAGACAGTATAAACAAGCTGTTTTCGTGGTAAGGTTGGATGTTTTAATACTAGTTACGTACCCAGTCGCTCCTTTAGTGGCGGTCTTTGCCGAAACCTTGCGTGGAGTGGAATCCCTGCCTTGGCTTTGGCTCTTAACCTAGAAGGAATTAGGTTATTTGAAACTGTAAAATGTAAATAATATCTAGCGTGGAAATGTGCCAGGTATCCAACGTTGTCTTTAGCTTGTTTTCAGTTCTTAAAGAACAATGCTCAAAAAAAACCCAGGTTGGAATCAAATGAAAAGTATCTCCAATTATTGGTAATAATATGCAATTAAATATTCTATAGGGGGCATCATCGAAATCAGTGGCGGTATGTGTGAAATTGCTATTCAACTTTTTCAGGGGTCACAAACATACACATACATACATAAAGTATCAGTTAAAGGGAGCAGTAAACAGATACAGTTGCGGTTTAAGAGTGTATAAAATGGCTATATCCAACATAATTATATTATTTAATTGTATATTATTATTATTATTCAATAAAATAAAGCGAAACAGTTTTTTTTGTTTTTGGAAACGCCCTTATCTCAGGAACTACAAGACCGATTCTAAAAATTCTTTCACCAATGGGAAGCTACAACTTTACTGAATAAGTGCAAAAAAAATTTTTTTTTATAAAAATATTGAAAATAAAAATTTTTGCACGTATTATTCAGTAACTATGTAGCTTCCCATTGGTGACAGAATTTTTAAAATCGGTCTTGTAGTTTCTGAGATTAGCGTGTTTACAAAAACAAACAAACTGGTACGCTTTATTTTATTGAATAATAATAATAATATACAATTAAATAATATAATTATGTTAGATATAGCCATTTTATACACTCTTAAACCGCAACTGTATCTGTTTACCGCTCCCTTTAACTGATACTTTATGTGACCCCTGAAAAAGTTGAATAGCAATTTCACACATACCGCCACTGATTTCGATGATGCCCCCTATGGAATATTTAATTGCATATCATTACCAATAATTGGAGATACTTTTCATTTGATTCCAGCCTGGGTTTTTTTTTCATACTAGATGAGCATTGTCTTTTCTTTACTACCTATTTTTAACTTGTATAAAATATGTGGTTTGGACGTGCTGCTACTAGCCGTGTAGCTATTGACCAGCCCATCCCAGGGTACCCCGACTCGAGAGGCCTTAAGCCAGAGTGACGCCTAGGGAGGGCCACCCGCGAAACTAGGTGCTACCAGTAGAGCGGCCAACGGATAGATCGCATCGGCGTTGCGTCCGTTTGTCATGATAACTTGGCTCCTCTTTTGCTTACCATCAGGCTAAGTGGAGCCAATGTACTGAGCTAATATAAAAAAAAGACCTTAAGTCATAAAGTTGTGAATTTGGTATCGTTACCTGGTACGCCTTGCAGACACGATCGACCTCGTTCTGTCTCTTCTGCGTGTGTTCCATCAGCTCCTTGTGGTCCTCGATCAGACCTTCCAGCATCTCGATGGATTCTGGCAGCGGTTCTGCTTCCAAGGCTGAACCAATAAACAAAATAAATACATAATTATCCTTAGACATTATTCACACAGCGCCATCTCTAATGCTGGCCATACACCATCAAGCCTATCGTCAAATCGGCTTGATGCGATCGATTGGATCAAGTTGACTTGACCATGTGTGGGCGTGGATTGGCATGGCAACTCTGGTTGTCAAGCCAATCCACGCCCACACACGGTCAATTCGGCTTGATCCAATCGATCGCTTCAAGCCGATTTGACGATAGGCATGATGGTGTATGGCCAGCATAACGAAACAAAGATTGTAAAGTCAGCGTCAAAAAGATCTGAGCCTTTAAACCTACCAATTTGCCAAAAATCAATCTTAGCACAATACTTTCAGGTGTAGATATCGTTTGTTGTCATTCGTTCTCAAACAACAAATGAAAATGCACCTTTACGTCTTAACGTAAGGTTGATTTTTGTCAAATGTTCAGATATTTTTGGTGGTTTTGAACGCTCAGATCATTTTGACGCTGACTGTACTATGGGTACCAGACGACAGATAATAAATTACTTATATATTCTTTTGTAAATACATACATAAATCAAAAGTAGAAACACCCAGACCGATACAAACCGACATGTCATAAAAATGTTTGAACCGACATCTCAACCATTACAACAAATGGCTTATCATCAATGGGTTGATCCCAAGATGGGATGCCCTGAGTGGGTTATACTTACACAACAAGGTGTTTTCGAGTCCCATGAGCCACTGCAGCAGTTCCTCTAGCACCAGGTCGAGGTCTCGAAGACTCTGCATGTGCGCCTCCAGCTTGCCACCACGTTGCATCGCCCATTGCCATACCTAAATAATAAAAATAAATATTAAAGACTATCGCTTACGTTGACCTGACATCACCTACAAAGATATTGTAAATGACTGAATCAGAATGAGAAATCATTTTTACTGTCTAAAACTGTGTTACAAGGTGGTAAAGTACAATAGTTTTAGACTAAAACTAGTTACTGTCTAGAAGTAACTGAGAAACAATGATTTTTCAAACATACGAAAGTATTAGTCTATTAAAGTCCCACTGCAGGGCGAAGGCCTCCATCTATTTATTTATTAATTATTATTGAAATCCAGTCATCATTACAGCGATGTGTATTGCCTTAATCAGCATGCTTGACAATGCGGATTAGTGTGTATTCAAAAATCGACACAAAGTTTATTTCATCCGATATTGGTTCCTAAGACCCTGAGATACGATAACTTTTTTTTTATACTACATCAGTTGTCACTACATGACCTGATGGTAAACGGTCACTGCGGCCTATTCCATTGAGGGACACTTTACCAGCGTCGCTCAATGTTCTGCCAGACTGTAGGCTCATCTGATCTTTCAGCCTTTGATTTCAAGTGTACTGGCTCCCACATTAATACTGCCGGAACACAGCCAGAGCTGTTATGGCGGCAGGTTTCACCTGTGGGGGTGGTAGCTCAGTCGGACTCTGAAAAAGTCCTACCACCAACCAGACCCATGGCGGGAATCGAACCCACGACCTCCGGGTTTCATACCCGAGCGGCTTAGCCACAAATAACTAATAAACTCTGAGACCCTGAGTTAAATTTAGATAGAACACCTCATAAAATTCATTGTTACCTGTCCAGGAGAAACTTTACTAAAGATACGAATAAAAGGAGACACTGAAACAGTTAGTCTCCTTCCCTTCTGAGACTCCCCCATCACTACCAAATCATCACATAACAATTATACCAAACCTAGTCACCACCGTTACCACAATTACGTAAATAGAATCACGCGCTCAGATTTATATATTTTATTTTCAATGGTATCTTTATAATCGCTGAGATAATTGTTATCGATTGATATGAGGGATGCAAGTAATTAAAATTATCTGAAGGTTTAGACTTTTATTAAATTGTGATTACAAATGCAATATTATGTTTTGATTCGAAACTAATATAAATAAAACCTTGGCCATTTTTCACATACATATCGGTTTGTATTTGTGTATTTTTACGTATCATATGAATGTATTATCATACGTAGAACGCCTCTTTAGTCTTCTTCTATGTCTCGTTAGTTTTGGTTCAAACCTGGGTCAAGCAGTTTTCCTTGTTTTTTTGACGATGGATTGGCAAGCGTGGCCATCAAGTCTCGATTATATAGGCTTTGGTTGTGGGACATTGATAGGCGGATACTTTACTTTATTATAATAAATTAAATTTGACCTGATGGTCCCAGCTTGTTTAACTTACCTCATCCCATCGGCTCTGGATGATGGTGATCCAGTGTTTGATGACTGTGACGGCGTCGGGGTGAGCCTTGCTCAAGATGGACTGAGCAAGGGCGATGGTTTCGTCCTGTTACCACAAAACCATTTATTTATTAATTTGTATAAGGTACATTTCCAGGTTACAGTTAGGAGATGGTTACAAATGTTTACATAAGAACTTAAACTTTGGAAGGAGGGAAATGTTAAAAGCATTTATTATTTACTCAAAGTAATTTTGTCAACTAAATGTGCAATGTAATGGTTTTATGCAAGATCAGACACAGATCAAGACAACTATACAGTTTCAGTGTTGTTAAAAATTATTAGTCTAAATGGAAAATATTGAAAAATATTTTATCTACATCCATACCATAATATGTCTATTTTATATTCAGGAGCGATGAGCAAACGCCCTACATTTAGATATAAGTATCTGTGGCTGCATTGAAATGTTTACATTTTAGTGTCGGTGACCGATACTTAATTTCGTTCAAATGTCGAACGTCTTCTTTAAAAGTAAAAATTAATAGGTTTTTTCGATTATCGAATTAGTCGATTAGTAATTTTATGTTTCATTCCTATACATTTAATTCGATGCTGAAATTATAACAATCGATTTGAGAATCGAAATCAACTCGAGTCTAGATTGTTTATGGATTTTAAAAACTACAAACGTCAGTCATTATGTCAGTACTAACTTTTACATACAGATTAAGTTGGTAACTAGGGCGTTTGCTCATCAATCCTGACTATAAAATAGACATATTATCGTATGAATGAAGATAAAGTTATGTATGTGACTGTACATAATTAGGCATTAAAATACTCATGTGATCCTTTTATGAAACTCACTTCGTTCGTTTCATAAAACCACATTCGTATTTTAATGACTCTCATTATGCAGCAGTCACATAAATAACTATTTTGAGACTTCAATAAAATTAAGTTTGTAAACATTTTCAGTAACTTTTAATTTAAGGTTATGTTTAGAGTGAGAATATACCTTATCCAGCTTCTTCTCATTGAGTTCCTTAACAAACCGCTCATGATCTCTGATCTGGTTCTGCGTCTCGTGGTCACCCTCCGGCAGCTGCCCGGAGAAGCGCAGCTTGGTCTCCGCGTCCGACAGCCACTCCAGAAGCATGTTCACTGAGCGGTGGAGTTTCTCCGCCTGTAGAATAGATGTGTTATTTTTCATTCACTTATTAAAGTGGCCCTATGTTACATCCCTGAGGAACACCTTTTTGATTCTATCAAAATGAGTTCCAGTAAACATCTTTCAGACTTATTAAATACTAGATTATGTGGCAGCAAGTTATATCCGTTAAAAACACACTACTGTTTCTGCTTGCATGGTTGTTTAATAACAAAGGCCCCGAGATACATCCTTGAGGAACTCCTTTCATATCTTTCAAAATGGAATTTTTGAAACACGAAGATACTTATTTATTTATTAACAGAGATATTTTAATTGTGTATTAGGAACGCCTTTAGGGACCCACCGAAACGAGTGAAAAAAACAGAATACGCGTCTATACTATAAGTTAATAAAAGAGGCCCCAAGATTCACCCTTGCAGAACACCTATGATTCAAAGTAAAAACGGTTGTATGGAAAAATACTATTCTATGCTTACCTCCTTCAAAGCTTGTTCCAATTTGTGTGCCTTCTTGTCGCTAAGAGAGTGTACACTCTCCCACAATTGCTTCAGCTCTCCACACTGCTGTCTGATTTGTACGGCGTCTTCGCGAGGCACCTACAAAACACAACCCTATTAGTACAAGAACTAGGGTTTCAATTTGTGTGACATGTATTTAGATGGTAACATACCGTAGCTTCCAGGTCTTTTCCGGTCTTCATTACAGACTGCATTTGTTGTTCACGAGAGTGGAGGTCTTCTTCGAATTGCTACAAGAAAACAGATAAAAATAAATTAGAAAGGAGTGTTAAAATGTTTATCATGGCTAATATTGCATTATGACAAAAGTATACACTACATCAGATAATAAAAAAAATGGGTTGATTCTTTATTTCCCTTACTAATAAAAAATAGAAAAAAAATTTAATATTAAGGGAAATATGGAATAACAGAGAAAGAGAGAGTAATAAAATGTTCAAGATTCGAGGTTAATTGTATCTATACTTACTAATATTACAAAGAGCAAAGATTAGTTTGTTTGTATTGAATAGGCTCCGAGACTACTAAACCGATTTGAAAAATACTTTCACTGTTAGAAAGCTACACTATCCCCGGGTGACATATGGAACTGTTATCCCGGAAATATGGTGGGAAAAGGGGGGATATTTAAATAAAGAAACTACGGAACTACTAAACGCAACAATAACGCCTTTTTTGCGTGTGTGTTAGTGAGTCCAGGCGTTAGTGTGTGTCTTCCGCTTCGCATTTGATGCAGTGTGCTACAGACGTAAGTCCTCACCTTGTGCTGCTCGATGAGCGCCATAACCGTGTCCAAGTCGCCGTGAACAGGCGCGTCCGCAGCCAGCGCGGCCTGGCGCTTCTGCAGCCAGTCCAGCAACGCTGACATCGCGTCTTTGAACTGGCCCGAGTATAGCAGCGCTTCTTCCAGCTTGCGTTGCCTGTGGGACATAGTTAAAATGTCATAAAAAGCGAAGGGTTTCATTAACTTTGTGCTGTTGCGGCTCTTTTTACGAAATTCTAAGAGATGCAAGTATTGGGCCGGTCAATCTTCACAAGGGGCACCGGATCGTCCCTTCTAGGTATTAAGGTTTAGTCTACACACGGCGACAGATGAAAATAATGTTATATATATAAATATCTCTGAACATTATTCACACATCCTCCATATAGCTCTAAACTAAGCATTAGCTTGTGCTATGGGTGCCAGACGACGGATATAAAGCGGAGGGTTTCATAAATTGTGTGCTATCGCGGCTCTTTCTATCAAATCCTAAGGAAATAGGGGTTGGCAGTATTGGGCGTTTCAATACCACAAGAGGGGCACCGATTCGTCCTATCAAGAGAGAGAGAGAGAGAGCTGTGGAGCGAGTGAGAGGGAAGATGACATACCTGTCAACAGCCTTGGAGCAGACAGTGGTCCACTTGGTCTTGAGGTCGTTGATCATGTTCTTGAGCGCGGGCTCGTCGGTCTTAGGCGCCTTGTCCTTCAGCTGCTTGCCGGTCTTCATGGTCTGGTCGTACGCCGGCTGCTTCGCTCCGAGCGCCTTTTGGAACTCGCGGTGTTTCTGTAGCCTAAGTAACGAATAGAAATGGGAATCAGTTATGATGATGTGGCGACGCCTACGCCCGATCAACAGACATCAAGCAACTCGCCACTTACAGTTCTTCCAACTGATGACAGAAGGCGCTGACTTACGAACACAAATTAGTATGGGATCCTGCATCGCGCTAGCAGAGTTATTTCAGCCCGCTAGCATATATACAATAAACCAAAGATGGTACAATGGACCTTGGTCCCCGAGCACAGTCGATCTAGCTCGGAGGAAGATCTTCCACTTTTAAGAAAGCATTAGATCTCCTTCAATGATATGAATCAGTATTAGTGTCTAAAACGACACAAAATATATCAAAATAAAATACAGCTTTAACATTTTTCACAACATGAAGAAAAAAGGACAAATGACTAACGTTTGTAAATGGAGCCCTACTATATTTCATTAAGGTTTTATTTCTCTTTCATTATTATGCTATATTAGTAAATTAGAAAATCCGCTTTTGGACCTTACGTTGTTTCTGTTGCGTGAACGTATTGTTCTGTTTAGTGATAGTTTATTTTAGTGATTGGTTACAAATAATGGCACGGCAAAATCATTGGTCACGTTGTCACACAACAAGGCCAACAATCAACTAAAACTGTAAAGTACTTGTGTTAAGTATAAGTAGTTAATTACCTTTGCTTGATCTTCTCCGGGTCGTTGACCGTGGTCTCTCGGTTGAGTTCGTCCAGCTGCTGTTCCGTGTCTGACAGCCAGTTCATCAAGTTGTTCCTGTACAAATAATTAGCATAACGTCATAAACTTTAGAACAAGATAACTGATAAGAGTCATAAAATTGTAATCGCACGTGTGAAATTTGGGATATTTTTTGGGGATTATTAATGACTTTAAAATCATTAATGTAGTTTCGAATATTGATAAGTAAAAAAGTACAGAATTTGATATTATTGTTAAAAAATAGTGTGGTAGTCGAGTGGTTTCATTCAAACATCGCTAGGGGGGAGGGGGAAGTTTAGTGGGCGCTTTAGTCATGAGTCCGACACACGGCCGCTAGCTAGACCTGAGCCCGACACACGGCCGTGCACATAGACCTGTGGTTATGGTGTACGAAGATGTTCTACTTACCACATGTCGCTAAAGTCTCTGGCCTCCTTCGCAGCATGGTCCAGCGCTCTGGTCCTCTCCGCCGCCTTCGACACGACCCTCTCCCATCGATGCTGGACGGACACCAGTAAGTTCTTGATCAGGATCACGTCTTGCTTCTGGCTGAAGTACTTGAGGTGCGTGCCCTTCTTGTCCAGTTGGAGCATCGTCTCGCGGTGGAGGGCTACTTCCTTCTGGAAGGATTTGTGCTCCTCGATTTGCGCTGAAAGAAAAGTTGCACGTTAATGAATAATAATAATAAAAACTGTCTTTCAACTTTATAACTGCCGAGTTATGAGACAAAGACTGTCAAAATGCTTTACTTGAGTGTAATAGGGTAAATTTTGCTTTAATAAAATAAATAAATTTAATATCTCTGGACATTAATCACACAGCGCCATTTAGTCCCTAACTAAGTACTAGCTTGTGCTATGGATGCCAGACAACGGATAAATAAACATAGAATATAATTATAATAGATTATACATAGAAACACCAAGACCGGTACAAACAGACACGTTCATGCACACAAATGTTTGTATTGTGCGAGGATCGAACAGGCGACCTCTGGTGTAATAGCCGACTTCTCTACCATTACACCAAATGGCTCGTCAATTAATGCAAGATATTTTGACTCCCTTGGGCGCTTAAATATTATTGAAGCTGACTGTACAGCAGTCTTTTGGCTGAAATGATGATGATGGTACTCACTTAGCAGAGTCTCCATGACTCTGGACACAGGCTTGGCAGAGGTGAGCGACTTCTCGGCGCTGGTCAGCCAGTCCACGAAGGCCTGTAGCGCGTCGTGGAACTCCGTCGCCTCCTTCAGAGCGATCTCCAGCTTGATCTTCTTGTCCGAGGCCCTGTGGAAAGATGTCATGTTAAACTTTGTAAACATTTGAAATTTAGTACACAGTGCACTATTATAAAACTAAAATATGGTCACAAATTTCGAATTAAAAAATGGTAACACTACGATCAGAGTATTTTCAAGTATCGTTTCACATTAGTGGGGAAGTTTTGAATCTCGACGCACAGACATGTATTTTTATATGAGCTTATTTACCTATTAGCTTAGCTCAGTAAATTAGCTCAGATGGTAGTCACTCTTATGTAATATAACCGGACTTGCCAAATGTTGGATCATTGCAAAAGTACCCCGACTTGTTCGGTCCAATTTACCGTAATAACCGATTTTGGTTAACCCAGGATCACGGTTAAATCACCTCTGTGCCAGATATTTTCCCGTGAAATAGAAGTCTGTCAAGCACTTCTGTGTTTCGGGGAAAGGGCACTGAAGCTAGTGAAATTACTGGGTATATGAGACCTAATAACTGTCGTCTCGGTGTAGCGGACGCAGGGCGGTGCCATACAGTTACTGCCTAGTTACTGTTTGGCACTGAACTGTCTAAGGGCAGACGTGGCGCTTACCATCAGGTGTACGATCTGCTCGTCTTGTTACACATTGCAATAAAAAAAAAAGATAATGGATTATAATATCCTACCTGGCAGTAACGTTGTCCCATCTCGACTTCAACGTCTTGAGGTTATGGTGCAGCTGTGAAGTGGGGTTGGGCTTCTCCTGCCGTCTCAGGTACTCCTGACCCTGCTGCAGAACGGCTTCCACCTTCGGGCGGTTCGCTTCGATCTCGGTGTAGATTTCCTAGTGGAATGGAGGTGTGGTTATAGATTGTGTAAATTAAGATATCGTATTAATTTCTTACTTTTAAGTACTAACCCACAAGTTTGCATCTTTGCGCGAAGCAACGTTTAACACTAACACGAAAAAATATTTTAACACGAAAAAAGGCACGGATCAAGAGACTGTGGATAAACAATTTGAACAAACAATTCAATTTGAACAAACAAAAATAGAGGAAACTAATAAAACAAAGTTTTTAGGTCTTTGGTTGGATGATACTTTAACATGGAAATTTCAGACAGAAACTATATGTAAGAAGCTAAACCAGTACTCGTATGCATTATACAAACTAGCCCGAATTGTTAATCAACCTACCGTACTTGTGGCATACCATGCATATGTCGTATCAACTATCCGCTACGGAATCATTTTCTGGGGAAACTCTTCGGAAAGAGAGACTGTCTTCAGAGCACAAAAGAAATGTGTACGAGCTCTGTGTAAACTCCAGTCAACGGATAGTTGTAAACCTTACTTTAGGTCGCTTAAACTCTTGACCCTGCCGTCAATTTACATACAGGAAATGTGTCTATTTGTCAAAAAGAATTGGCACCTGTTTGATACACTAAAAAGTAGACGACAAAAAAACAAAATATGTTCCAAATTGCATAAGACAGCTCTTTTTACAAAGAATATTACAGGAATGGCACCACGAATATTTAATAAGTTACCAGATTGCATAAGAAATAAAGATAACATCAACTCCTTTAAGCAAGCACTTTTCCATTTTTTGACTGACAAGGCATACTACTCCATTGTCGAATTCCTCCAGGACAATTTAACGGATAGGTATAACTAATATAAAATGCTACTGTATCAAAAATAATGAATAATTTTTGACATTTTAATTTATTATGACCATGTATAATGTTTGTGCTTTTAATTGTATTCTCTGACATTTAATATTGTATTTTCATGTTCATTTAACTGTATTACTTTGCATGCCATACAGTTGGCAAATTGTAGCTGAACTACCACTAAATTTAAGACCTGTATTTACATCAATACCTACAATTGCAATAAATATATTTTGATTTTGATTTTGATTTTGAACAATCTTATTAAAAAAAAAAGATATCGTAATGGAAGCAATTACTACTTAAAGACCATCATAAGAACAGGGTTTCAATATTTGTTTTTGTAGTAACAGATATTTTTTTTACAGCGCCATCTAGTTCCGACTTAAGTATAGCTTGTTATGATGAGTGATGTTTAGAAGAATTCTACGCAAATTAATTTACAGGAGAAATATTTCCATTTTGTAAGGATAATATTATTGTATCACATCATTTTGTAACGTGTCTGTTTATGTAATATTTTGTGTAATAAAGAATATATGTCTATTTAACTTACCATGAACCTCTCAAGTTGTTCAGACGCGGTCTCTGGCAGACCGCCGACTGGTTTAGAGGCTGCGATCACTCCGTCGACTTCGGACAGCCATGACAACAGGTCTCCGATCTCAGCGTTGAAGCTGAACAAAAATAATAATAATTGAAACATATTTTTTCGAAAGTTCAACAACCAATTTTTGACTGGCAGAATCGTAAAAAGAATAAATAAATATCTCTGGACATTATTTACACAGCGCCATCTAGCCCCAAACTAAACATTAACTAGTGCTATGGGTGCCAGACAACGGACAAATATTACAAATATACTTTTTTTTTGTAATTACATATTATACATAGAAACACCCAGACCGATACAAACAGACATGTTCATGCACATAAATGTTTGTACCGTGCGGAGATCGAACCCGCGACCTCTAGTGTAATAGCCGACTTCTTGACCATTACACCAAATGGCTCGTCAAATCGAATAATTCGAATAATAATAAAAATGTAAAACATTAGCTTACTAATGTTTCACTGGCCTCAATACGGTCAATTGGGATTGGGATATTTTTAAGTGTACATCAAAAAAATACTGAAATGTACATCAAAATAACTGATTGCACACCAAAGGTTAGGTTAGGTTAGCAATTCAGTATTTTTTGATGTGTAGTTAAATACAACCCATTGGGATCTTACCTCTGCGCCTCTCTGAGTGCGTCCTCGAGCTCTGCCTGACGGTCGCGCGCCTTCTGCTGCAGCTCGCGCCACTTCTTGTTCATGGTGGACAGCTTCTCGGCCGTCTCGCCTGCTTCCTCTGTTCCTGAACCATGCACAAACAAGTTACATAACATTGACTTTATCCTGAACCTTGTCGATAGAAAAAGCTTTCCGAAGTCGGCGGTGGAAACATGTTAAGTGCTTTTGTAGCCTATTTAAATAAAATAGTTTTGAAAAAAAAAGAGGCCTTTTAAAATCTGCCATCGCATATTATGATTAACTTTACTAAAACAAAGTCCTTCCTGACTTAGTTAGCTTTTGTGTTCAACTATTGGCGCCGTCTTTTAAGGTCCAGAAAATAGTTTACATTCATTGGCACACTTTACGGGTTTTAATCTAATGACATTTTATGTTTATATTGACATTCGGTATCCATTTTTGTAAGCACTTTAAGTGAACCCTATTTAAAAAGGTGGACCAGTAGTAAGGCCAAAATCTTTATTTCCCTTTAACCGTGTAAAAGACTTACCATGTTGTTGTATCTGAGCACCGGCATCGTTGAGAGTGTCCACGCTGGCCTGGTGGGCCACGATGTCGTTCACCAGTACCTTCAGCTTGGCCAGCTCGACTTCTAAGATCTGAGGGTCGCCGGCCACCTGGGAATAGACATTTGTGAGGGTTAGGGCCAGTTTCACTGCAGTTAGGCTAATAATCTGTTAGATAGTTTAGACGCTGTCTCTTTTGTTAGTTTACAATAAGAGAAGACAACGTCATTAGTGACTGAAGTCGAATGGACAACAAATACAATTAAATAAAAGGAATAATGATTAAAAAATGTCTGGCATATGGTTTAAAATTCGATAGCTCTTACACAAGAGTTACAAGAGAGCAAAAAATTAAATTTAAATAGACTTTTAATTGTGATTGATGACATCACAAAGTCCATGTATTTATCTTCAGTGAAAACTTTATAAATGTTCACCGCAACCAAATATATTCTAAGTAAGTATTTTTTCAAAAGATAAGGTAGCCAACGTTTAGTAGTGAAGTATACTGCGCTATCGCTCCCATTGTATTTGACCGAGTAACGTGATGTCTACTTACAGGTTTGAGCGTATCCAGAGTGTCCGTAGTATTCTGGATCCAGGTGAGCAGCTCTTGCAGGGCGTGTTGCAGCTGTCCTAGGCGCAATAGAGCTCTCTCTAGTTGTTGCTGGCGCTCCACCATGCCCCTCAGCAGCGCTGACCAGCGTGAGTTGACCTCTGTCAGCGGCTGCTTGATAGCTGCTGCTTGTTCTGATGACGTTCGCTCTGTCAGCTCTTGAGCTTGCCTATAATATTGTTACGAATTAATGTCAAGGCACGGAGTTGACATGATTATATCATCTAAATACACAAATGTATAAATAGCAATTTACGTCAGCGCGTTGATATTATTTGCACATATGCCTACAGTGCATTGTACGATCCTAAAGACACACTACAGAGGAGTTCAGCAGCAAAATATGTCAAGAATATTGTGCAAGCGCACAATTAAGTTGCATGAACTATTGTATGATACTTGATACTCAGTCCGTCTTTAACCATTTTCATATTAAAAGTACGAACAACTTTATATACACGGTAATAATGTCGTTTATAATTTATCGTAACAATTTTATGATTGAATTTATCTATGAAAATACTTAATCAAATTAAAGTAATTTTAATTAGCTGGAGAGGACATTTTCCAATCCTATTGTTGTTGTAAGCAAGAATAATCATATTTACCACACAATACAGATGGGAGTGCTATTAAACTAATCTTGAACTTTTATGTACCGGAGTAAAACTTCATAAGGTAATCGAACTTGAAAAATTTCCAATCTGTAATGTGTAATAGCTTAGGAATAAAAGCTACCCCAAACGCACACAAACATACACTTAAAATAGAAACAGAAAGAAGCAACGAGCAAGACAGAACACTACAATACAATTACTTAAAACTAACTTGTTTGTTTTTGAAGAAGTAAGGAAGGATAGGCATAGTTTGGAAGAAAGTTTCACTCATATTTTGCTGCATTGATTGAAAATGCTAGAGATCTGGGTGCAGTTATTATATTCATTTACTTGTTCAACTAATAAAATGAAAGGTTATTTCTTTCAAAAGACGATTTTTGCTGTCACAGCAGCATTGCTATAGTGAGAATGTTTGCCTACACTTACTTCTTTTTACGGCAAAAAGTTGTGTTAGAAATAGAAAACACAAATAATTTATGTCTATATTGCACCCAAAAATCTCCACGGCCCATTCATAAATCAATTTCACAACCAATACTAAAATACACACACTACATTCTACAAGTAACAAAGAAGGGACGACTACAGAAGCGGCACACTGAAGTAAAATCAGAACTCTTGCCTCATCAGACTCCTTCGGGCGGTCCAGGGTAGGGAGAGCATAGAAAAATACACAATTAGTACACAGTTAGGCGTAGGTGCTACGCGATTGCGTACTAAGGAACTTTATAGGTTGATAAGTTTAAGAAAATTCAACCGTATCAGCCTTTTAATATCCCGCACCAGAGCAAAGTCCTTCATCATTGAAATCAAGTCATCGTAACAATGTAAAGTACAAAGCTTAATCGCAAAGCTTTTCACATGCGGACAAACCCGTTCTCTTTTTGTAGAAACGATAATCTTGCACTCATAAAAGTTTTATCATCATCATCGTTTCAGTCAAAAGACGTCCATAAAAGTTTGACAACTTTGTGTCTCTGGCTAATTAAACTTTTATTGGTATTGTAAAAGTTTCTGGTACTGTAATTCCTTTAAGTACGCAATCGCCTATTTTCCAACAAAGGTACTTTAGAGCTTTCTTAAAGGTAGTTAATAACTTAATCTAAGGGAAATCTAAACAAGTTACAAAACTAACAAAAGGGAAAAAGTAGTACAATCCATCACCATAACTTTCATTTAAATTACTAAAAAATATCGTATGATGCAATTATGGAATATTTTCTATCAATTGAAAATCAACACAGAATAGTCAAAAAATAGTCTCTCATTTTAATTTATGCCCACCACCGATTAGAAGAAACAGTACATTCGATAGATTTTAGAATTAAACTAGAATTTTACATAAATAAAAAACCCAAATGAAAAACCGATAATTTTCAAATAAAAAATAAACACAAATTCCACACAGCAAAAAAAATCCCTAGAAATCCAAGTCAACATAAACTCAAAACTTCCCTTGATCATTTTTATGTATACCTCTCATAATAAATTACTATAATTTATTACATTTACGCACTATAATGATAATTTTTACGTATTGAAAAGCATCGTAGGCATTTTAACAAATAATTCGGAATTTAAATTTTATGATTTTTTGGCTACTAATTGAATTCGCCATTATATTCAAAGTAGTAAAAAGTTTCAAACAAGTTTACCAAAACTATCTTTTTTAAAATTTTATTCCCTCACGGAATTTCCAAAGGTCACGACGTAGAATCACTCGTTCTTACCTGTTCAGAGCTTCCACCTTCACCATATGCGGATCAACCTCCTGCTTGAAGGACGCGAGTTGTGCGATCTGACGCTTCACGGCATCTATGTCGGAGCCCAAGGCACCCATGCGGGAGAACTTGTCCTCAGCAGAATCCAGGAATTCTTGGAGGTTCTGGAGACGATCGGGTTATTAAAGGTTTTTTATGAAAGATTAAGGAAAACGGCTTGTGTCAAGTGTACTTAAAAAATGACAGATTATCGTCAAACTTGCAACCCCGTAATAGGTTATGTAGGGGAGGGGAGGGGGGGTTACTTAAAGGGAGTGTATTGCCAAAATATCCTTATGTGGGGATTTATACTAGTCCCAGTACAAAATCACAATTTTATAGGTCTTTTAGTTTGGGCGGTCTTTATTAGTCCGTGAAATCTGCCGCCATAACAAACAGCTCTGGCTGTGTTCGTGTTCGGGCAGTATTAATGTGGGAGCCAGTAAGTACACTTGAAATCAAAGGCTCGAAAATCAGTCATTAAGCAAAGCTTCCTGGTGAGTTATCCCTTAATGGAATAGGCCGTAGTGGCTGCTTACCATCAGTTGGGCTGTGAGCCTGTCTGCCAAATGACCTAGTGTTAAAAAAAGTCAGTTCTTTAAATATCGATAGAAGATAATCTAACCTAATAACCAGGCTTGTCAAATCTAGGATCATAGTCGAAGCGGACCCTGAGCTCCATACTGGATGCAATCGGGAATACGCTGGGATGATGATGATGGAGAAGATATCTAACCTGCAACGTGTCATGGAACTCCATAGCCTTCTCCATAGCATCGATCAGGTTCTCCTCGCGACGGGCGTACAGCGCAGTGATGTTGTCCCAGGCGCTGTCCAGGTCTTCCATGTGCTTCTTCACTTCAGGCTTGTCTGGCTCGCCGCAGAGCGACATGAGGGTAGAGCCAGTCTTGCGGACTTTCTCCACCTAGAGATATGGTCATATTGAGGATTATTACAGCTGTTATTGAGCAGAGAGACATAAACTCCGATGTGTGGGGCACTTGCCTCACCTGTGAGTGTAGTTTGCTAATTACATATTATTTTAGACTACTGTTCCACCCTTGGCCCATGGCTGCCCTAACCTTGGCCCATGGCTGCCCCAACCTTGGCCTATGGCTACCCCACTCTGGGCCCATTGCTGCCCCATCCTGGGCCTATGGCTGCCCCACCCTCGGCCCACGGGTGCCCCACCCTGAGCCTATGGCTGCCCCACCATCGGCCCACGGCTGCCCCACCCTCGGCCCATGGCTCAGAGCCATGGCCCAGTAGTATAATTATGTGTATGCACAGGGTCAGTATAATATGTTACCTTAGGCTTGGTATGATTGACTCATGCCTAATCTCTTGCGCGACCTGCAGCGCCTGTATGTCCAGACTAGGCTGGCTGGACATACAGGCCCGTCATTGTGCGTGTCTATGAGTACAGGGTCGGTGTGTGTATGAACAGAGTCAGTATATCTCACCTCAGGCTTGGTATGGTCGATCTCGTGGCGGATCTCCTGCAGCGCGACCTGCTGCGCCTGTATGGCGCGCGGCTGCGCGGCGGCGGGCGCCTGCGCGGCGAGCGTGTCCTGCAGTTCGGCCAGCGTTTGCATCACTGCGCTTAGTTGCTGCCAGAAGCGGCGGGCCACTTCTAGAGCACTCTCGAGGGATTGCCCGCGGTCGGTCGTGGCTTTTTGTACTTCGTCCCATAGCCTGTGATACAGATTAAAATACGATGACAAAAAATCGACGATATATTTGCAACAGAACAGCGCGCACAGACTTTAGATGGTGTCAGGTTCCTGTACTGGACCGTCTAGGTGGGTACCACCGCAGTGCCAGATATTTTCCCGTGAAATAGAAGTGTGTCAAGCACTTCTGTGTTTCGGGAAAATGGCACTGAAGCTAGTGAAATTACTGGGTATGAGACCTAATAACTTTCGGCTCGGTGTAGCGGGCGCAGGGCAGTGCCAGACAGTAACTGCTTAGTTACTGTTTGGCACTGTACTGTCTAAGGCAGACGTGGCGCTTACCATCAGGTGTACGATCTGCTTGTCTTGTTACACATTGCAATAAAATAAGTACGAACAAAAATCAGACGACATATTGGCTACAGAACAGCGCGCACAGACTTTAGATGGAGTTATGGAGTGAGGGGGCGGTCGTGATAGGCCTCTGCCTCGATTATCGCGGAACGGGAGCGGCGGGGTCACTCTTGTTGGCTTTGCTGATGACGTCAGATGGCACGCGTTCTAATTCGTAAACCACTACAGCAAAAGCTTGGCAGGTAGATTGACCACTTTAACTAGACCTCAGTTAGAAGGCAACTTACTTGTTAAGCTTGTCCAGCTTATTGCGGATGTCGCGCACGGCGGGGTCGCTCTTGTTGGCCTTGCTGATGACGTCAGAGGCAGCTCTTTGTACAGCGTTGTACGCTTCCTTACGCTTGTCTAGGTCTTCTGATAAGGCGTTGTTCTCTTCGATCTGGTCCCTGTTGAAGTACCGACCTTTAGCTTTGGCCAAGGTTCAGCCGTTTTGGCACCTTTGGCTCCGACCAAAGTTGGCCAGAGCCAAAGGTTTTATGTCGCCAAAAGTCAAGTAAGAACCAACACATTACGTACACCTAGTTAACGTATTTTAAGAAGACGCCGAAACCGAATCTTCGGCTTTGGTCGGACATTAGTAATAAATAATGTAAATAAAAAATAAGGGAGGCTAGCTAGCTCCACAAATGTAATTGTACTAATCCCACAATCCTAATATAAGCGGTGCATTTAATTGAGTGAGAGGAAACTTCCTGCGGGTTTTGTTACGTCAAACGCCACGTAACTTCAATCAAGTTGTCTTCTACACTATAATCGTTTGTGGAAACTGTTTTCCTAAGTACCTAAGTATATAAAAAATACCTGGTGTAAAAAAGGCTATAAAATATGATACTTCTTTGTCAATAAGTATAAGCAGTACGTACTGTATCTTAGGCGGGTGCGCGGACACCGGTTCGGCGCGCGAGAGTTGATCTCTTGCACCGCCCAATGCACGTAACATGCCTTCCAGCTTGTCTGAGAACTGCGACGACTCTTGGAGAGCCTGTGAACATGGAAATATAATTATAATTAAAATCGAGTCATCGCTACAATGATAGCTACTGGCTTCATCATCACACTTGCCAGATGCAGATTAGTCTGACAAACACAAAACCGAGTCAGGTATTTCTTGATCCACTCTACATTTCTTGCTCCACTGTAAATTTCTTGCTCCACTGTAAATTTCTTGCTCCACTGTACATTCCTTGCTCCACTGCACATTTCTTGCTCTACTGTACATTTCTTGCTCCACTTTACATTCCTTGCTCCACTTTACATTTCCGCTCGACTGTACATTACCTGCTCCAGCTCCTGCTGCCGCTGCCTCAGCTCAGCCCGCAGCGCGTTGTACCGCTCGCAGTCGGCGTCCACGACGTCCTGTATTTTGGCGGCGTCGTCGTCGCTGACCAGACGGGCGAGAGCTTCGCCCGTCTTGACTAGCTTGTCTACCAGCGGCTTGTGTCCCGAGATCGATTGTTGCAGCATCTGGTGATGATAGATAGTTTAGTAATATGGGTCAGTGTACTTGAAATCGACACCAAAAAAAGAGGCAAACGAGCAAGCGTGACACCCGACGGCAAGTGATCACTACCGCCCGGATTTTTATATAGTATAGTACTTTGAGATAAATAACGGACCTCTATCTTTAAAAAAACATGGTTTATTAGAAATTACATTGATATTTATTTCTTTGTGATAAAGTTAAACTTAAAATATGTTTTTATTTTTAAATGAAATACTTTTTTTAAATTGGTGTTGTAAAGTTGTAAGATTGTTTTTGATGTTTTGATGCCCATTTTTATTTAAAAAAATAACCAATGGTTGGGAATAATCGTGTCAATATAATTTGCTTTGGCTTTAAAATTGTATCGTTTATTTGCACTTTCATTCTGTATTATTACTATTTCAATCAAGTCTTACCTCATTTTTATCTTGCTGTTGGACGATCTGCTCGGGACGCAGCGCCGGCATGGCCAGCATCTGGACTTGTTTCTCCATGTCATCCAGCCACGATGATAGCCTGACATAAACGCATTAGTTAATATAACATGATCATAAGTATACAAGAGAGGTGGGGGGCCAGAGTTACAGCCATGACGATAGCTTGGTATAAATAACGCATTCGTTAATCTATACTAATATTATAAAGAGGAAAGATTTGATTGTTTGTTTGTTTGAATCGAATAGGCTCCCAAACTACTGAACCGATTTGAATAATTCTTTCACTGTTGGATAGCTACACTATCCCCGGTGAACATAGGGTAATTTTAATCCCGAATGTAGGGGGAAAGGGGGGAATATTTGAAAAAAGAAGTTACGCGCGGGTGAAACCGCGGGCGGAAGGCTATATAACATAATCCTTAAACGAGAGAAGGAGACGAGGTCAGAATATTGGATTTTCTAATCGTCACAAGTGGCACACTCTTTTTGGGTGTGAAGGGGGAACCGGGGTAGTTCAAAGGGTACTGGGATGAATGTCTTTACCCTGTACCCTTGGTTGCCCCACACTGGGCCCATGGCTGGCTACGCTTATATAGATACTCTACTCTACGGTCTGTCAGTATGAGAGGTAGTCACCCGTGGTGCGTGTCGGCAAAGTGCTCGGCGAGCGGCAAGGCCTGGTCCAGGGCGGCCAGCCGCTCGGCGCAGAGTTGCCCAACCTCCTCCATGAGCTCGCGAAGTTCGTCGGCTCGCTCGCGGATCACGCCCGTCTCCTCTGACGACTGGCACTCGCGGACCACCTGGCACACATAACAAATATATCTGATAAATATACACTGGTAACGCGTAAACATTGCACGATGATCTTACCTTGCCGTAGCACAGTCTCGACTAGTACGGGAGGTAAAGATTGTCTTATTTTAGTATGCCGCCAATTTGTTAACAATTTATTTGTATTATATTGTGCTACTTTATAAGTGAAATTGCATTGTATGTTTAACTTAATAGTAACATAACATTTTTTATTAGCATACATTTATGAATTAGGTTGGTGTACTAAAATCTTTTGATATAAAAATAAAGTTCTATTCTATTATATTCTATTCTATTGCCTAGAAAGGGGCGGATACGCCGCGATTTGCGCCTTTAACTCGCGCGCGTTGGGCGGTCACCGCTTAACAGGAGCGCACCGCTCGTGACGGCCCGCGTCAAGCGGTGACCCACTCCCGTTTCCACGAAATTCAAGGGAAAGGTATTAGGCGCAGGCCAGGCTGAGACAACGCGTGCGCGACGTGCCACAGCCTCTTCAATATGTTTTGCACCATGTCCCAATTACATACTTTGCATAAAAACAAGAGGCGTGCCCGAGGCGCGCCTCCGTCTTTCGCACCTTTAAATCTTCAATTACTTGTTCGACGTGCTGACTCCAGATAGTTTATTATCTCTTTAGACACAAATGACCGGCCTCCAGGTAGTTTACTAGCTCCTTGAAAGCAAGCGACATCCAGCGCCATCTATTGACACTAAATGGGTAACCTAGTGACGCTAGCGCCATCTGTTGACTACAGTAGGTATTACCTTCTTAGCCTGAGCTAGCAGGTCCCTGACCCGGACGCGCTGCGCGGCGACGTCGTCGCTGAGCGGGCGCTGCTGCTTGAGCTGCGCGCGGACCAGCGCCGCGTCGCAGGCCGGCGGCTCGGCGTCGCGCAGGATGGCCTCCACTGACCGCAGCCACTCCACTGCTTCCTCCATGTCGCCGACCACTTCGAGGGAGCGCTGTTGGGGGTATACGTGGTCAGTAAGTTTATGAAACTAATTATAATAACCTTACAAATAAATTAATTTATTATACTCAAAAAAAAATTATAAGCCGAGATACTTATTTTTATGACTCCCAATCAATGACGTTCAATATACAACTAAACTCCCATTCACGCTCAAATATTGTCCGAAGCAATAGTCTGCCCACGCAACTATTGGGCAGAGTTTCCGTTTAGTTGTATACAATTGACATTAAACACTAACTACCACGAGATAATGTGTTAATTTGAACGAATGTGTTAATGTCATCTGTGTCAACGCCGCTCGGACGTTTTTTGAGGATTTTTTCTTAAAGATTGGGTGTCTAGTTCATCAAAGTGACAATGTGACAAAAAACAGCAACATTGGATACTATCGGATAGTACGAAAATTTCTACAGCTCGACTCTGGTGCAGATACAAACAGCATTTAATTTGATATTTGCAAATCCTTATTATAATTGGCCAGAAGCCAGCAAAAGTGAAAAAATATAAAAATATTCAAAATCAACAATAATTATTATGTTCTCTTTTTTTATGCTAAGTCAGTTGGTAGACAGACACGCAGCCCATCTAATGGTAAGCGGCCACTGCGGCCTATTCCATTAAGGGACACTTCACCAGGAAACATCGCTCAATGTGCTGCCAACTGTAGGCTCATCTGATCTTCGAGCCTTTGATTTCAAGTGGGAACAAATTAAATGACCACCAAAAAACACAATCGTTACCCAAACAGCCTCATCCAAAATAAATATAATATGTACAAATAAACGAAACCTGTACCAAAATATTTCGGGCTATTTATGTCATGCCTGCACTACAAAAACTTTTCGTAACCCAAAAAGGCCACGCGTGCACCAAATTTTAACTAGCAAAGTTTTGTGTCATTCTTACCCAAATATATCATTACGTTTGCCATAAAATGTATTCATATAACCAAGTATATTAAATTGATTGATAATATTTGTGTTAGGTTAGGTTAGTGCCGCGGCAGCGGCCGGCGAGTGCCAGAACTTAATTCTACCCATTCTACTTGGTCGGGTCGGGACAGAGAGAAAACGATTTTGTTTATTTACTATCAATCGTCAAAATATGGTATATAGTATCGGTAAATCTTTAGAACTTCATTTTGGGTATACAATGATTTTTGTACGCATTACTTTAATTTATTAGGATAAAAATATGTAACGTATTTGGATGAAATTTTTAAATACAATGCGAGTACAAATTTGGTGCACGCGTGGCCTTTTTGGGTAGCTCAGCGATTATTCTGACGATACTTACGTTTTTTAGGTTAGCAGACTTAACGTTTATTGGTGATCATTTCATAATAAAATGGGGATTAAATTCTGGTAAGTACTTAGGATTTTTTGGGCGTTATATTTCATTATATCTGGTGGTTGCTTAAACCTAAGCCATTTCAAGTGTACTGGCTCCCACATTAATACTGTCCGGCAGTGCCAGAGCTGTTATGGCTGTTCAAAATATTTGATTTTACAATGTAAGTTTAACGAACCTTCTTGCTAAGCAACAGCCTCTCAGCCTTGCGCTGTATTTGCTCGGCGATGGTGTCGAAGCGGCGGTTGTCGCGCGTCACGATGCCTTCGATGTGCGTCGCGCCTTCTCCAGGAGATATCTGCAATAAATGTGAGTTAGATAACACGGATAAACATGTTTTTTTATACATAGTTATGGTAAATAATAGGCAAGACATGTCAACGTGTTTATTAAGTCTATTACTGATCATGCAGATCCGAATGTATTTTAAGTTCAATTCGACGAGATGAAGCGTATGTTAATTTTCAACAATTGGATTACATACATACTTGTTTGTTTTTTTTTATATTACACAGAACAAAAAAAAAAGTTTTTTGTTGACTGTCAAAGATAATTTTTATGTGCAACACGTTTTGGTAATTTCTTTTTACATTTTTTTACCACTATTGCAATCCACCGCAAACAGTCACAATAATAAGATAAATATAAAGGATCAAATTCAGAGTGATTAATTTTTTATAAGACTGAAAATGTGGTTATTAAAACTGTTAACACTTTGACAGCCGATCACGTACCGGGTACGGGTGGCATGAGTATTGTTTTAAAATGGCCGGCTGTCATAGTGTTAATCATCTTACCTGGCACAGCTGCGGTCCAATCAGGTTGATGGCGTCCAGAACTGGCCTGAACTCCTGGATATCAGCTTCCAGTCTCAGGATGTCATCTTCGCGAGGTTCTACAGCCTGCAGGCACGCCTCGGCACTTGACATCCATTCGTTTAGTCTGCGAATAATAAAAAAAAATTTAAGATAATGGATAAGGGATTAAGTTTATTAAGTTGTTTTTTTTTTAGTTTTTCTTCCGTGTCGCAGAAAGCAAACTAAGCCGTTGGTCCTGCGCCTGATCTCCCTTCAGTCGTGTCAGACTGCTGTCCTTGTCATAACAAGGACAGCAAGGACACAATATGAGAGTGAGGGAATAGGGAGTGCACCTGTGCTTGCGCACTCACTGCAGCACTAAAATATATAGCCTGCGTAGTTGATTGACCGAAAACTCTGTTAGGAAGACTTCATTACTACTAACCTGTTATGGTTTGTATGCAGCTGTTCCACCAGAGGCAAGGTCTCCGAAGCTACCCTGAGGAGATCAGCTCCCTTCGAGGTGAGGTCGTTGTAGCGTCGCTGCAGCGCGTCCAGCTTGTCTTTAAGCTGTAGCGCTTCGTCTCCAGATATGTGCTTCATCAGTTCCAGGCCTGATTCCACTGTGCTGTCTACCGCTTCCTGCTTGGACGCGATCTCTTCGGTTTTTTCCTGTGGGTATAGAAGTAAAGCCGTTAGAATAGCGCTTGATCTATCTCTTTTCAAATTAATATGCAGCGTTAGGGAAATAGGGAATGCAGCTGTGCTTACGCAATGCGTGCGCCCTTGTGTATATGATATTACCTGCTTAATTGATAGGTACCATTTGAGATGATTTGCAATAGAAAAATTGGGATCACCAAAGTTATTCCTTGTGTTGTTTAGAAGTAAATATTTTGGTAGTGGTAGTCGATGGTAGTCCATATTAGTGAGCTGTGGTAGCCGAGAATTGAGCAGTGGTATCGTTTCTTCCCCACTGCTCAACTAGATTGCTCAACTCCATAAAGTTGAGCAGTGGGTATTACCATACCATACCATTAGCATAAAATATTCGGTAATACAAACTATGTCCTAATGCTCAACTGCTCAACCAGTTGAGCAATCGAGTTGAGCAATGGGGCAGACAGTATGAAATATCACTTATTAAGTACTTATGGATTTTCTATATGATTCACATGATTCAATTCGTCTGGTTCTCGTAAAGTATTACGAAGGGTACATGACAGTCGCTTCAATGCAACAACTGTACCCTGACCGGTTGGTTGCTAAAAGCCAGGCACAAACTCGACCCTTTCAAGTGTTTAAAAGGAGTTGAGTGGGTAGTGAGACATTTGAGCACTTAATGCTATGGTGTGTAATGTCGTCCAATATTTATGGGTACCCTGTCAAGATCGAAATGATAGTCCATACGAGACTGGTCTAGGGCTTGGCACTCACAGCAAGCTCGTCCATCTGCCGCAGCAGCTTCTCCATGTGGACCGGCAGGATCTTCCTCTTGGCCAGGTACTGCTCCATGCCGTCCATCCACGCGGACAGGTCCTGGTACGTCAGCACCAGGTGACGTAAGCCCTTGCGCGAGTTGTCCAGGAGAGTGCCGATGTCTAAGCTGTGGTCCACTAGGGCTTGGTATCTGGTGAAGGAAAGGGTAAGTAAGAAAGCTATCCGATGATAAATAAATATGCTTAGACATGATTCTGTTGGTGTATAAGGCAGTCCCACCGCCGGCGAGAGAACGACTAACTATCAGCTATTTTCTCACTCAAGAAACGAACAATAGATATACATTCCGTGTAAACAAAAGAGATGCAAATATTAATAATAATAATAATCGCTCCAGTAGTTCATCGCTAAGCGACAAGAGCTATCAAAGATAATACTCGCTTAGCGGTATCCTCTCGGCGATCGGATCCCGCGCCAAGATAGCAACCAGCGGTCACTTCTGTTCAATGTGAGCGAGTAGCGCGAGTAATCTCCCAACTCACGCGTCCACTCGCTCATAGGCCAGCGACAAAACTGTTGGAACTACACACTCGCTACCCACTGCTCGCCAACTCGGTTTATAGTTCTAGCTCTACTGGCTACTCGTTCATCGTTGCCGCTGGGACAACTGCCTTAATGGAAGGACACCAAGCGACGTTTTCTGGTGAAGTGTGCCAAAATGGAATAGACCGCAGTTGCCGCTTACCATTAGATGCTTAATTGCCAAGACATTAATTAAATTAATCTTAGATCCTAATGGTAAGCAACCACTGCGGCCTATTCTATTTGAGGGATTGTCAGCCAGGAAGCGTCGATGTGCTACCAGACTGTAGACTCCTCAGATCTTCGAGCCTTTGGTTTCAAGTGTACTGGCACACAACTCAGCCAGAGCTGGTATGGCGGCAGATTTCACCTTTTTTTTTTATTGCAACGTGTAATAAGACGAGTAGATCGGACACCTGATGGTAAGCGCCACGTCTGCCCTTAGACAGTTCAGTGCCAAACAGTAACTAAGCAGTTACTGTCTGGCACCGCCCTGCGCCCGCTACACCGAGACGACAGTTATTAGGTCTCATATACCCAAGTAATTAAATTCACCTATGAGGGCTATATCTAGGTGTGCTTACCTGTCAGTGGCGGCTTGAAGCCGGTCCGCGAGCGCCGTGGCCTCGTCGTCCCCCACCAGCCCCATGAGCGTGGACGCCGTCTCCGTCAGCTGCTTGAACGCTGGCTGCTTCGATATTATGTCCTCGTGCAGAGCCTGGCGTAAATAAACAAGGAAATAGTTACTATTGGACCGCATTACATACAAAGTAAATAGAGTAAGCACTTGTGTTATGGGTATCAGAAACGACGAAGGTACGACATAGGTGCTTAAATATAAATTAAACATCCAGTGTGTTTTGTCCTATTTTCAGTGATCAGATTGACTTATGATAAAAAAGTTAGATTTAAAAATTAGTGTCATTCCTACCGTCACTTTTCAATATTGTAAAATGGCATTAGTTACCAATATAATCCATAAAAAAAATTAATGAAAAATTTAATGTAGTATTTTATTTTTCATAAATCTAAAATAAAAATAAAATATGAAGAAAAGAAAAGAAAAGAAATGATATTTGATAGTTTATGAACACAGTACTTTCTGCGCTTAGAGAGTTAAGTCTAAATACAATATCATTAGTTCAAAAAGTATCATTTAGTACTTTTCACGGGCAAATATAAATTCAATAGATTTTACAATAGAATTTATCAAGATTTAATTACCTTGTGCTCCCTGATCTTCTGTTGGATCTTCTCTTCATCAGTGGGCACCAGCTGCAGCGACTTCACCTTCCTCTCGGCGGTGCTCAGCCACTCCACCAGTGGAGCCAGTTGTTCTTGGAATAGTTTTGCAACCTGTAGACACAACGTGATAAATAACATTATTATGGCCATCATATAAAAGGAGTTTGAATGTGTACAGCTATGTGGAGTTGTTGGAATCGTTAAAAAGTTTTGTTAATACAATCAAAATACATAATGTAAGTTATTAGTGTTTTTAATCTGGAAAAATTATGCACTGCGTGACTTATAATATCACTATGCTGCCATCTCCAACATTTTAAATGTTTCTTGTTGTTTGTAATTTTTTAAACTACAACGTAAAAAGTGGGGTGTTTTAAGTTTGACCTCTTGTCTATGGCAACGTGGTTCCTAAAACCAATGAACTGATTTGAATGCGGTTTTTTTAATGGAAGTTTCGTTTCATCGCGGAATAGCTTTGATAAATATCGGATTTACAGCTTAAGACCTGTACGCACGGACGGGGCTTTATTGGAAAATTATGTACAGTCAAAAGCACGTCAGACGTAACACTTTGGACTTTGTACCTCTCTTATGTCGGGTGCATAAGTGCTATTATCGAACTGCAAGTATTTACCGTGATTGGTTTTTGTGTCAAATACTGTTACACATCAAACAATCAAGTATTCACTCGAGACCTTCCATTTTCTAAAGTCGCTTAAAACGCTTGTAAATACCTTCATAGCCTGCTCCAGCGCCAGCATGCGCTGCTGAGCGCTGTCGGTCAGCGCGTCGAAGCGCTGCATCAGCCCCTTCAGCTGCTTCTCTATGGCCTTCCGCTCGGCGGGCTCGCAGCCGGCCGCGACCTCGTTGCCCATCGCGAACAGAGAGGACATCGAGTTCTGACGGTCCATCAGCATCTTCTTGAGGAACTGTGGGGGGAAAAGTGGGGTTTAGGATTAGAAACGTAAAGATTATTTGAGTACATTATGAGGAAAGACGTTGTGATAACCAGGCTTGTCAAATCTAGGATCATAGTCGAAGCGGACCCCGAGCTCCATATTGGATGCAATCGGGGATACGCTGAGATGATGATTACGATACTGAGCAGAAGAGTTCGGATTCAAATATTTATTGCATGATTATGGGTATGAAAAAAGGATATAACTGAAAACATATTATTGTCCAGCCATAATCTACCTCGTAGAGGTGAACAATATCATAAATTGATAGCTATATACCAAAACTTTGTATTTGTACCCATAATTATTTACTTTATTGTATTTCTCTGCTTAACTTGTAAGATTTGTTTATATTCGTTAGTATGTATAAATTGGTTAACTTGTGAAACACTGTTTATTATACTTTCTAACGAAAACTGTGAAAGAGAGTGAGGGTATTCTAACACAAGTTTTTATTTGGTTAAAGAAAATCCACAATCATGTCATAGAAATGGAACAATCCTGATACAGAAAAAATAGTTTATTTATTTATTTAAAATCCTTACCTTCTGTTCCTGCAGCTGCGCCTTCACGACCTTATAATCAGCCGAGGGCGGTTTCTGGTTGTTAACCATGTCCTCTGTGTCAGCGAGCCACTTCTCCAGTCCGTTGAGCGCTTCCGCGAACTTGCCCGACTGAAGCAGACCCACGTCTAGACGACGTTCGCGTTCGTTCATCTGTTAGATAAAATACATGTTTTATCATTTACTAGCCTTCCGTTCGCGGTTTTAACCGCGCGTAATTTCTTTTTTCAAATATCCCCCCTTCTCCCTACATTTCCGGGATCAAAAGTACCCTATGTTCACCGGGGATAGTGTAGCTTTCCAACAGTAAAAGAATTATTCAAATCAGTTCAGTAGTTTCGGAGCCTATTCAATACCAACAAATCCCTCTGGTGTTGCAGATGTCCATGGGCAGCGGTGATTGCTTACTATCAGGCGACCCGCTGGCTCGTCTGCCGCTTTTGACATAAAAAAATGCTTTAAGCTGGGCCCCACCAGGCACTGGCCTCGCTACAGTGCTAGTGGAACACAGTGGGACACGGTGGCCTACCTTCTCCTTGAGCGCGTTCCAGCGGTCGTTCATGCGCTCCAGGTCCTTCTCCAGCTGGGCCGTGCTGACAGGCTGCATGGCGGACCGCACCAGGCCCTGGCCTATCTTGTTGCAGTGGGCCACGTTGACGCCGAGTGGTTCCAGCGTGCGCCGGCGCAGCTCGCCGAAGTCCTTCTGCTGGATGCGGATCTGCTCCACTTCCGATGATACTGGCTTCAGAGCGCGGACTTGCTCGGTTGCCTGTTAAAATAGAAATAAGTCGTTAATTCAATTTTATCTCTTACCAGCATCTATTTCACGTATAGATAAAATTTCTGTCAAGCGTGTTATTTAATTTAATTTGTGACTTATATGGAAAGAGTAGCGTTATTTTTATTCGCTATATTGCCGTCTATTCTCTCTATAAATATCTATCCATAAGTTCAACTGACCTCAAGTTTTGCATTAAATTTGCATCCCATTTTCATTTAATAAAGTAAGAAACACTGGGAAAAACACTATTTTATTTCATTATCACCGAAAGACGTCCGCTGCTGGACATAGGTCTACCCCAAGGATCTCCAAACCGATCGGTCCTGCGCCTGCATCCAATGGATCTTTATGAGACATCATCATTCAACATCATTACACTCATAGACAACTTACCTCCTCCACATCATCCATAACGGAGTCGTAGGCCTTGTAGAAGGCCTCCAGCTTGCTGAGGGTATCGTCCAGGTCTTGTTCCTTCGCGCGGGTGCGCTCGTCGAGCTTGCGCAGCTTCTTGCGCAGACCTTCCACCTGTGGACCAGAAGAAAGTGGTTAAAATACATACTACAACATAAAGTAACGTAAGAGTTTTTTTATGACTCATCCAGTGCGACCAGACCTCCACGTCGTAAAGATAGACAGTCACAGAGGGGTTAACCTTACCTGGTCCCGTCGCGTCCAGTTGAAGAAGACCTCCAGGTCGGATAGATCCACGGTTTTAAGAGGGGTCAATCTCACCTAGTCCCTAGTCTTGGCCGAGTTTCATAGCGTCCAGTTGAAGAAGACCTCTAGGTTGGATAGGTCAACGGTTGTAAGAGGGGTCAGTCTCACCTGGTCCCTGGTCTTAGCCGAGTCCACCGAGTAGCCACTATCCACGAGGCTCTCGGCGGCCCTCTCCGCGTCTCCGATCAGCTCGTCGGCCGTCTCCAGTCGCCTGTAGAACCGCCCCACGTCGTCCAGCTGTTGCTTCACTGTTTGGATGTCTCGACCTGGAGGCTTCATCGCGTCCAGTTCTTTCTCCAGGTCGGAGAGGTCGTGGGATAGGTTCTTGACTTTCTCCTGTAGAGAGGACACAATTGATTAGTTAGAGAAATTAATTTGCAGATAGAATACCAGCTTCTCCACGAAACTCCTCTGATCTTCAAGTGTTTGAATTTCAAGTACATTAGTTTCCATAATAATGTTTATGAAACTTAGTCACCGCATGGCATGGCAGCACATTTTACCTGTGGGGGTGGTAGTTGGCCATTTGAAGTCTGAAAAAGCTTCACCACCAACCAGACTCTAGGCGGTACTCCCACTTAGCCAGAAGTGGGAGTGCTATAGCATTAGCCTTTTTCAGGGGAGAATGCGTTTATTCACCATAACCGCAGAAAAGTTAGACCTGGGGCCGTGTGTAGGACTCGAAACTAAAGCGTCCACTACCCACTAAACACCACCGGTTTCCCCTTCACACGGTGCCAGCCTTGTGGCTATTAAAAGTACTGTGGTCCATACCTGGAAGCGCGTGACAGCCGCGGCGGCGCCCGCCAGGCGTCCCTGGGCGTCCCCAGCACGCTGCTCCAGGTCCCGCAGACGGTCCCCTAGCGCCGAGGCCTGCTCGTGAAGTACATCGCGCGCGCGCCCAGCTGCGTCCGGCCCGCTGTAATCCAGAGCGAGGCGGACGATGTCGTCTGCTGCCACTTCCACGGTCTGTTGAGGAAATTATCGGATTAGTTGGGTCCTTGAACTGAAAGTGGCTCCTAGTAGCCACAAACCGAACGTCATTAAAAACGATCTGCCTGAAACACGGGCGGAGCAAAAAGTGTGGTCATTGCCTTCGCACAAAAATATAAGTATAGAAAAAGTCTAAAAGGTGAGCAAATAACAAAGTATAACCCACTGCAAGGGCGGAGTACACCCACTAAACCCCGGAATTTTTTCTTCTAGCCTGATGGTGGAGACGGCGCCATCCGTCTTCTGAGCGGTTAAGGCGTCCTAGAGACGCTCCTCACAACGTTGTAGAGGGGTCTACCATACGGGTGATAGTACTGATAGTACATACCTGCAGAGGAGCCTTCAGTGCGTGTATCTGCTCCGTGAGGCGCGAGACGGTCTCCGCAGCGGCGGCGGGCGGAGCGGCCAAGGCGTCCTGGAGACGCTCCTCACAGCGTTGTAGGGGGGACTCAACGGCGCGCACTTTCTCTCCGAACTCGCCGAGAGCGCGAGCCGTTGCTTCTAGGAACTCGGCTTGCTTGAGCACCTCTGTTGTAACATGATAAACGTTTTAAGGCGACACTTATAATCATATTATCCTCGTTCGCTTCTTTCTCATTTCGTCAGTCAGGGTACACTTATTTAAATATTAAATTCACATATTTAATGATGCACTTATTGTCCAGTTTCTAATCTTTTGTTTACGCTAGCACACACTAGCTCACATAAACACACTATTTTTCATAATATTCAGATGAACATGGAATGTGCCTATTACAGCAAGGGAAGCATCGTATCAAAAACATGTTAGTATAATTATTATAAAAGTAATAGCTCTACGTTTAGACTGATGTAATTTTTAACAATGAATCTAACTACATTGACGAAAACATTACGTAATTCTTATTGTCGAAAGTAAGACAATACTATTGTCTCTAATAACAAAACCACCAGAAAAAGTGGAGGGAGATTGCTCTAGGAACTCATTGCTCTATTCGACGAGCCATTTGGTGTAATGGTCGAGAAGTCGGCTATTACACCAAAGGTCGCGGGTTCGATCCCCGCACGGTACAAACATTTGTGTGCATGAACATGTCTGTTTGTATCGGTCTGGGTGTTTCTATGTATAATATGTACGTATTTACAAAAAAAAAGTATATAAGTAATGTTTATCCGTTGTCTGGCACCCATAGCACAAGCTAATGCTTAGTTTGGGGCTAGATGGCGCTGAGTGAATAATGTCCAGAGATATTTATTTATTATTCATTCTATGCTACCTAACAGCTACAATTTTGGGGTTTATAAAGTCACGAGTCCACATGTCTTGATAGGCAAACAATGTAGCCCGTTTAATACGGTCAAATGAAAGCTTATTAAACGTTTATAAAAAGTACATTGCAGCTAGAAAATGTATGTTGACTGACCGTTGTTGAGCCGGTCCCAGCGGTCCTTCATGCTGTCGAGCTGTTTCCGCACGATCTCTTGGTCCACGTCGCATGACGATATAAATGCTTCTCCGAGAGTTTTGTTGTTCTCGTACTCGCCCGACCTATCGATGAAATAGGAATTTAATATTTTTTATTTCTAAATTGACTACTATTGGAGTTGACAGTGATAGTGAAACAGTGGGTTCCGCTAATTGGTTCAACTACGATGGTTCCACACTTTGTTACGGTGATGGGTTTACCATTATATTGCTTGGCGATGGCCGAGTGAGCTGTAAGAAAACATGCATAAAACACACAGAGGAGCCTACAGTGTGGCAGCACATTAAGGGACGCTTCCTCGTGAAGTGTCTCTCAGTGCCACCGTGACCGCTTACCATCAGGTGGGCTGCGTGTCTGTCTGCCAACTGAGGCATATAAAAAAAAGACCGGTTCCACTCCGGGAGTGCCGGCAGAAGTGAAAACTTGAATATTTTGGTATTCGCCATGCTAGCGTCCCCTAGGAAAATTTCGCACATTAGTACTTTTTTTCAAGCGCCATCTATCAACTTCATAGATGGCGCTTAAACAAAAAACACGTGTCCGTCTTACGAATTTCCGATCCTGACGGTCACGTGATCCTGCCGCGAGTTTAACATTTTTTACCCATACAAATAAAGTGTACAACGCCGCTAAAGAAGTTTTTACTTCAAACACCACGTACCGCTTCCAGATGTCGTTGCGGATCTGCTGCAGGTCGCGCAGCCGCTGCTCGGTCTCGCTGCGGCGGCAGGCGGCGGCGGGCAGCTGCGCCAGGCGCGTCTCCGCCTCGCCCAGCCACGGCAGGAACGACTCCTGCGCTTTGCGGTATTTGCGGCAGTGCTCCTGTATGACACAATCAACCATTAAGAATGGGCCCGTTGCACTAGTATAGTATCATAATAATAGCCTAATAATCTCTCTTTTTTTTTATATTTAAGGGCGGAAACTGTGTGAAGCGTGACCCGTGCGCGGTTTGTAATACATTGCCGGCTTAGTACAGGGCGTGCGCGACCAATGTTTTAAATGGATTGGATGACAGCAATGGATGACTAACCGCGCGCGGGTCCCGCTCCACAGAGTTTCCGCCCTTAAGTGTCATGTTTTTACGAAAGAAACCGCTTCTCAAATATCTGACAAAATATATCAATAACTGATGAGATGATGGCTCCTCGTTTCGTTTGCGGCAGATTTCCGACACGGAATCCAACGCACGCGCCGAGAAAGAAGAGCCGCACTGCGTAGCTGTGATCTAATTCATTCCCCGCAAATCGGATCCGCGTTTGCGGCGTTTACGGGCGGATTCCTTTCTACACATCTGTGTCTTCTTTTAATTGAATACTAGCGGTCGCCCCCGCGGTTTCACCCGCGCGTAATTTCCTTTTTCAACTATCCCCCCTTCCCCCCACTTTTCCGGGATAAAAAGTATCCTATGTTCTAATCCCGGTTATAAATACGTGTGCTAAATTTCATCTAAATCCGTTCATCCGTTCTCGAGTTTATAAGTGTTGTAACAAACACGACTTTATTTTATATACAATAGATGTTGAATTTCACAGAAAATACTGACACTATCACAAACTTATCTATCAGTGGTGAAACTGCCTTTAATGTTATACATCCGAGACTTTTATAATTACGGAGATGTGAAAAAGGACTGTTCAAAATTACTAATGCATATAATTTATGGAGATGTTAAGATTATATGAAAAAGTAATGTTCAAAATTACTAATGCACTTTATAAATATTATTCACCTAATTTAAGAAACGCATTTCGAGTTATTAGGTGTACATTCGCGGGCACTATATTGTATAACATCTATTTGATAGAAGTGTTCTCACCATAGCGGTTTGTAGTCTGGTATGCCGGTCGACGATCTCCCGCTTGAGCTTGTCCCATTGGGTTTGAATCCTGTCCAGGTCTTTACGAAGCCCTTGGTAAGCTGGCTTCTTCTCCATCTCACGACCTAAACAAAATAATGTATGATGTTGAGGTCCAGAATCCCAATATAAATATCTCTGGACATTATTCACACAGCGCCATCTAGCCCCAAACTAAGCATTAGCTTGTGCTATGGGTGCCAGACAACTTATTATACATATACTTTTTTTCTTGTAAATACATACATATTATGGAGTATGGCCCACACTATCTCACAATTGAGATAAGGCCTGTGTCCCAGCAGTGGGAACGTATATAGGCTGATGATGATGATGATGACATACATATTATACATAGGAACACCCAGACCGAAATAAACAGACATGTTCATGCACACAAATGTTTGTACCGTGCGGGGATCGAACCCGCGACCTCTGGTGCAATAGCCGACTTCTTGACCATTACACCACCGGGGAGCAACACTTTGTGTGAATGTTTTCAGTTTGGTTAGGACATTGCAGGCTTGAATCACCTGAATGTCTGAAAATAATAATGATTCCGTGCTTCGGAAGGCACGTTAGGCCGTTGGTCCTGCGCCTGATCTCTCTTCGGTCGTGTCAGACTGTTGTCCCACCTGTTTTGGGAGTGAGGGAATAGGGAGTGCACCTAGGCTGTGCTTGCGCACTCACTTGTGCACTATTATATATCCTGTAGTTGGCTGATCGTAAAAAAGTTTGGCCGCCGTAGCCGAATCGGCTAGGAGGACATTACCTTTGTCGAGCAGCATGATGAGCTCATGCTCGCGCTGCGTGAGGTCGCGGTACAGCGGCTCGTGGCGCTGCAACTGCTGCTGCAGCTTGCCGCTGTCCGCTGACACCTGCAGGCGGCCCGGCAGTGCACTTAGTTCCGCCTGCAGCCAGCCCAGGGTCTTCGCTACGTTCTCTTCTAAGTTTCGGCCGTCCCTGGAAAGACAGGTATTAGTCAAGTGGTGGCATAGACTATAGTCAAGGGGGATACTTGAGACTACAGTATTACTTAGGACATTGTCGTATGATAACTTTTGACTAATCATTATGGCAACATTTATATATAGTGCTGGAGCAGAGAAGTTGCTGTCAACATCACGGAAGAGATAAAGTTTGAACAGGGTACGTAAAAATATTTTTGGATGTCCTAAGTAATATTGTAGTCTCAAATATCCCTCATTGATGGTATCTAATGTTATGAGGAAGACAGTGGCGCAGTAGTAGTGAGCAGGAATGTTAGGAAGCTCCTTAACCGAAACCGAAACTATCGGATATCCGATATAAAAAAATATCCGTAGCCGAAACCGAAATTAAAGTTACGGATAGAATCCGATAGGGGCGGAGCCTAATTGAGACACGGTATGTGGCCGCCAAATGGCTTTTGACTAGGCTTAACGACTAATATCTATGTACATTATAGTAAATATCAGCCGGGACCAACAGCTTAACGTGCCTTCCGAAGCATGGAGACGCTCGAAATAAATGTCACTAAATGTGGTCAGAATTGTCACCCATCTATTAACCGACCGCGGCGTGGATAGCTTGACTTTCGTTATTGCTAACGAACAACTTGTACAGCTGCGCCACGAGTGCCTCATAACACGAATTACATCACTAAGATTTTATACAAACGGCAATAAACTTACTTCAAAGCACCCTCTAACTCCGCCTTCTTATGGTCGAGTTTCCTCTGCAGGTTGTCGTACTGGCGAGCCACCGCCGCCAGCTTGCCCTGGATGTCCTGCCTCGAGGCAGGGTCAGAGAGCACTGTGGCTAATGCTGCTCCTGCAGACTCCAAGTCGGCGAGGAGCGGGCGTTGGCCTTCTAGCTGCCGTTCTAGGTTCTGGGGGGAGAAAGAAATGTGAATTTATATATCATATCAGGCATTTTAAAGATAACATGTACTGTCATTAAGAGCTGTGGAAGCGAAATGGTTTCAAATGTCATTTATATTTGGTTAATAATTAGAATCTCGGTGCGTAAAGTCAAAAGCACGTCAGACTTATACAATTTGGACTTTGTACCGCTCTTATGTCGGGGGCATAATCGAACTATTATCGAACTGCAAGTGTTTATCGTGATGTGACGTTGACCGTACCTATGGAATATCTAAGTTCGAAGTCACCGGCAATACCGAAAAACATCGTGAGAAAACCTGCACAATCAAATGGCTGTGTAGCCATGATCTTATTTTGTTTTTGATTTAGTTTGTTCATTAAGGTTGTGTTACATGAAATAAGAATAAAAAACTTTATTCTCAGCTTTTCTGATCTAGGCACTATACAACTATACATACAGATACAATCGACGAAGTTTTACCTTCAATGAGGATACCGTTTACCTAACAAAAATTATGTGACTTTTATGTTATGTTTTATTGGTATTAGTAATTACTACGTCCGTAATTATCAGCTAAATAATTACAAATAAGAAACTACTATCATCATCACTACAGCGAACGAAGATATACACAACTTTCATTCTAGTGCTGTACGGTCACGTTCGATGCGATGTACAGTCAAAAGCACGTCAGACGTAACACTTTGGACTTTGTACCACTCTTATGTCGGGGGCATAAGTGCTATTATCGAACTGCAAGTGTTAACCGCGATGTGCTGTTGACCGTACTATTCCATCCAGGTGGGTTAATTGGAATAGCCGCACATATCTATCCTATGCTTATGAAATAAGGTTCACATTCGAATGAGTTTGCACACATGCCGTTGCTTTGCTAGTTTTGCTACGTACCTCGAGCTTCCTGAGCTGCTCCTCCGGCTCGTGGTCCAGGGCCAGCCGGTCCAGGTTGTCCCCGATGGCGTGGAGAGCGTCCCGCAGGCGCGCTAGGCCGGCGTCGAACTCGCGGGACGTGTCCGCCGCTGCGCCTAAGCTCTCGCCGCGGGCTTCCAGCCTGAAAAAATGTGCAATGTTATAAACTTTCTCCCACACTCTTACTATAGCGTACTAGCACTCTCGCAAGTTGCTATGCCCTTGGAGGGCGTCACATAGTCACTAATATTAATGTAACACCAAATTTTCCTGTGACATGCAATAAATAATTTGATTTGATTTGACTTTCTCCTATCTCTCTCAACCTCTAAATATACTCACAGACTGCGATCTACTGAGGCAAAAACGTAGCCTTATTCTCGGAAAGCACACAAAACCAAAAGATACTAAAACACCAGATACCAGGTGGTAGGTTTTTGTACTGGGCCGTCTAGGTGGGTACCACCGCAGTGCCAGATATTTTCCTGTGAAATAGAAGTGTGTCAAGCACTTCTGTGTTTCGGGGAAAGGGCACTGAAGCTAGTGAAATTACTGGGTATGAGACCTAATAACTGTCGTCTCGGTGTAGCGGGCGCAGGGCGGTGCCGGACAGTAACTGCTTAGTTACTGTTTGGCACTGAACTGTCTAAGGGCAGACGTGGCGCTTACCATCACGTGTACGATCTGCTCGTCTTGTTACACACTCCAAGAAAATACTACTATTCGTAGAAGAGGCGGGTCTGCGTGTCTGTATGAGGTGGTCTGTGTGACACAGACCACCTCATACACACGCAGACTGTGTGTCTGTCTGCCAACTGATTTAGCATATAAAATGAATATGCACAAGGGCGTCGCCAAGGGGGGGCGGGGAGGGGCAGTTGCCCCCCCCTTGAGATCAAATGTCGCTAGCCGCAAAGCGGTAACACTTCATGCTCTCGGCGTTCATATTTTTTCTACTAAATAATATTCCCCCCCCCCTTAATCATAAGCTGGCGACGCCCTTGAATATGCACCAACCTGTTGAGCAGCTCGTTCCAGCGGTCGTGAACGTCGCGGACCTTCTGCTGCATCTTGGCGGCGTCAGGTCCTCGCGGCTCCAGGCGTTGCAGGACAGCTGCTGATACTTCGTCCAGGTGGGACAGCTGCGGTTGTTGCACGCGGAACTCCTCGCGGAGGACTTGCACCTGGACATATAAAATTAAAATTAAAAAATACCCTGATCTCGGGTTTGCGACGCGCTCTGAGGCTCTTAATGTATGGCTCTTTGGTCCCGACTATGTTCCAAGTAGGTCTGGTTTCCCTTGCAAGGGTTACGGAGGTCAGATGGCAATCGCTCCATTTGTAATAACCAGGCTTGTCAAATCTATGATCATAGTCGAAGCGGACCCTGAGCTCCATTCTGGATGCAATCGGGAATACGCTCGGATGATGATGATAAATACACTAATCCAAATTTCTTAATACATAGTTAAGAATGTGACACGATGGACAAGGCTATCGATAAATTCGTTTTATTCTAAATAATAACATCTCTACTTCATACGTTGATCTTCTGTGTAGTGCTTTCCCGATAGACCCGTCGAGTTTTCCGTGGATCCATGGATCCCATTTGGCTTACTAAGGGTGGAGAACAGAGAGTGTGGACTGTATCACGCCTATTCGGCCAGTTTTAGGTAGAATCAGTCCAGTGAGCGTAACCGATAACCCATCGATCAAGTATAGCCCGACCATTAAAATAAAAACCTCGCTATATTGCGGAAAAATTTTGAACTAATTTCTTCAAGTGGCAACAATCTGATAAAAAAACAATAAGATGTTATTTATTATTGCTGTCTGTCAAATTGTGATGTCAATTGTCACCGTGTCTTGTTACTAAATATTGGATAATGTGAGTTATTTGTGAGTATAACCATAGCAACCAAGTGTTGCTATAACCATAGCTAATGTGGCGCCTCCAGAGCAGGTTGTTTATTTTCTTGGTAAGGCTATAATAATTGGCAATTGTTCCATCACAGATTAGATACCAAACAGAGGGTTTAAAAAATTTATAGCTAGAGTTGTATAACCAATTTACCTGCTGAACTTGAGTCTGCACCATCCTGGAGTCGGAGGAGATGGGCCCGAGGGCGGCCATCATGCGGTCCTTCGCCGCCAGCCACTGAGTCAGGTTGCTGTGCGTGTCGTGGAAGTCTTTTATCTCTTCCATTAGCCGGATTCTGGAAGATGATGTACCATTAAGCAAGTTGATACTTCAAAATCAAATAAAAAAGGCGTTTGTAACTTGTGTCTTCGAAACGTGAGAAAATCCTACACGCATACATCACTAATTGGGTGACAATAGTAACAATTTGTGAGCAGTCGACAGCAAGAGTCGCATTACATTTGCATTCAACACTATCATAAAGCCTTATTGCCTTGGTAATATCGTTCAGTACCTTAAAATGAGCTGCTAATTATGCGATCCACTAATCTTGACTATATTTTACTTTTAACAATATTTTACACAATACATACAATAACACTAAAAAGGAATCCTTTTCAATTAATGAATTAATCACGTATAATATTGGCTTATTTTAAAATTGTTGGCGATATCTCGCCAACTCTTTCGCACCCGTGCGACCAAACGGCCGAACGGATTAATAAATGTGTTTCTGTTTTGGGCTACAGATAACGTTACTTTTTGATAGAAATGATTAATAAAAACGACATGTAGCCAATTGGTCTGGTATATATTTTGTGATGGGTAAAGATCACAGTGTACTCACTTGTCTTTGAAGGCATCATGGAGCGCCTTCCACCTTGAGGACACGTCCTCCATCTCATCGTGCAGTCTGTCTGCTCCCAGCACGCTTTGCTTGCGTTTCAGCAGCTCGCGGACCTAAACACAATCAAATAATAAATAAATAAATGATAAATCAATCACATTCCTGGACACTGCTCACTCAGCACCATCCAGCCCCAAACTAAGCATATAGCTTGTACTATGGATGCCTTAAACAGACAACCTTCACAGGTGAAATTTGCTGCCAACAGCTCTGGCTGTGTCCCGGCAATATTCATGTCGGAGCCAGTACACTTGAACTCATAGGCACGGAGATCGAAAAAGCCAGAACATTTAGCGACGCTTCCTAAATTCAGTGTCTCTTATATATATAGGTGGCAGAGACCGCTTACCATCAGGTGTACACGTGCTTATCTGCCAACTGAAGCGTAATATAAAAAATCTTTAGTAATCTTCTATGTTGTATTATTTACCTGAGTCTTAGTGGAATCCAGAATGCTCTGTTTCTCGTACATTTCCTCAAGAACCGCGCGTGCTTGTTTGATCGTCTTATCAGCTTCTTCCTTCGTGTTCGGAACCGATTCCTTCGGTAGTTGCCTTTGCACCTGAGGACAATAAATTGTACTAAGTTAGTTTTACGGTTTGATAATAGATGGCGCTGTGCGTTGTTGAATCGCACATGCGAAGTATTCTAAGAATGATGAAATTAATTCTCAAAATTAATATTAATAAATGCGGACATCACCACACTGAATGATTTGACTATAAAGTAAGAAATGGACAATATCACATTTAAGCATTTATGTTTTGAGTATCAGAAACAACGAAAGTACCTCAACTTTAATAAAAATAACATCTAGACACAGAACAAACACAGAAGTTTATTACATAAATATTTGTTATGGATGGGAGTCGAACCCATATATTTTGGCGCATAAAGCAGGGTACCAAATGCACTATTATCCGGTTAAAGTGCTTTTCTTTAATGAGTATTAAGTAGTAATCGTGTTAATATAGTAAACTATATATTCTTATAAATATTAAAGTACCTTATCTAGGAAAGTGTTAAGCGCTCGCAGGCTGTCGAGGTGTTTCCTCACTTCTTCCCTGACGGCGTCCAGTTCAGACTGCCTGTCCGTCAGCTTCGTGCCCAGCAGGCTGTAGCGGTTGTTGATCTCCACTATTTGCTGCTGCACTGGAGATAGCTCTGTGGTAGAGAGAAAATAACAAAGAACTAAATTAAATGTCGTAACCAATGACGTTCAATATACAACTATTATAGACTTCCATTCACGCTCAAATATTGTCCGAAGCAAAAGTCTGCCCACGCAACTATTGGGCAGAGTTTCCGTTTAGGTGTATACAATTGACATTAAACACTAACTGCCACGAGATAAGGTATTAATTTGAACGAATGTGTTAATGTCATCTGTGTCAACGCCGCTCGGACGTTTTTTGAGGAATTTTTCTTAGAGATTGGGTGTCTAGTTTTATATTGAACGTCATTGGTCGTAACACAACTTCAATTTCAAATATTTTTCTTACATAAAAGACTAGAAAAACTACAGTTAAATAAATGATCTTTACATTATTTACTTGTGTACGCTATTGCTCAGCGAGAAACGCGCTGATACTATAAATATATTTAAGGCTGCACCGATGATTTCTAAAATAGTTGTGATCGCGATAAAGATCGATCGAGTTGAGTCGTTGTGATGTGCTTTTACCGCCTTATGGGACAGTGGCTAAGCCACTCGGGTATAAAACCCGGAGGTAGTGGGTTCAATTCCAACCTTGGGGCCCTAAGTAGGCGAAGGTGAGCGACCATCTGTACGGCTAAGCATGTGTCACTTATGGCTAAGCTCCAAAGACCTAACTTAAAGAAGGTAAGATATTTGGCTGACGAATAACAATCAAAACAAACCTTCAAGATGGAATCCTTCCTGGCTGGATCTTCGTGACGAGAACCCACTAGACGTAGAGTGCGTTGACCCCGGACTGACAAGCCCGTGGCCCTTAGTGGGCGAAGGTGAGCGTCCATCCAACGTACGGCTAGGCGTGTGGCGCTTGGTAGGGCTGTAGAGAGCTCGCTTGCGGTGAGGACTGTCGGCTCTTTCGCCGCGGGATAAAGCTTCGTATACGCTGCCTGCTTCGTTCACCTGCGAAGATGTTAGATAGTTAAGTATTGAAAAGTAAGCTAACTAAATAAATAGCGTTAACGAAGATAAAGTTATAGAGCATTCGATAAGATATTGACAATTATTTTAGGTTATTAACTTTTGTTTCGATTTTTATTTTAATGGGAAAAGAGTTGAAGCACTAAAACCGTAGGCTAGTGAGATCTGCGGTCGTGGGACTTGGGACGTTCGTCCCACTACCAAGTAAACTCCCCCGGTTTTCCCTTTACACAAAAGAGGGACCAGCCAGTGCACGCTTGTAGCGACCAACCGATCCAACTTCTGAATTACTGTAACCAAATTAGATGCGTTTTTTTAATCAAAAAAATGGCTAAGTTTAAAAAAAAACCTTTTACTCCTTTCAATGCTAATACATATTAAGTAGTTACCTAATAAGTAATAAAATTAACAAACCTTGTCTATGGTAATGGAGTAGTCCCTGTACTCCTTGGCCAGAGGTCTCAGCTCGTCCTGCTGTTGTTTGATCACGTCCAGATCGACGGCCACGGGCTGCAGGCGGCCCACCTTACCCTCCATGACTTGGAGCCACTCCAGGACCTGTGTTAGGTTAGAGAATGATAAAAATAAACAATATAATAAATTAACGAATAGCAAAGCACATACTAAATACACCCTATCAAGTTACAACCGAAAGACAAGGACAGTGTGCAGCATGGTTCTACCACACTTTAAAAAATAATGGCATTATTATTGACGGCCCCCGTGGGGACTTTTTAAGAGTCCGCCTGACTAGCTATCACTTCCGCAAATGACATCTGAAGCCATAACAGCTCTGGCTGTGTTCCGGCAGTATTGATGTGGGAGCCAGTATACACTCGAAATAAAGGGTTCGAAGATCAGATGAGCCTACAATCTGGCAACACCTTGACGCTTACAGGTGAAGTGTTCCTTCTAGGTCGCAAAGGCCGCTAACCATCAGGTTGTCGTAAGTTATGTTGATGACTTACTGGTTATTAGGAAATATTTGATTGTTTGTTTGTATTGAATAGGTTCCGAAACTACTGAACCGATTTGAAATATTCTTTTACTGTTGGAAAACTTCACTATCCAAGGGTGAATAGGTACCCTAACTTTTTAACCCAGAAGTATGAGGGAAGGGGGGGATATTTGAAAAAAGAAATAACGCGCGGGTGAAACCGCGGGCGGAAGGTATTATATAAACTTAGTCGCTTTAACTATTATTATAAAGATTGCTACTTGTGCCCTGAGCGAGTCGTACTGGCGCAGCTGGTCGGCCCGCTGGCGCGCCAGGCGGCGGCGCTCGTCCAGCGCGGTCGCCACGTCGCGCCACAGCGACTCCAGCGACTTCATGCGCTCGCGCACCACGTGCGTGTCCGTCACGTCCTTCTTGCTGACCAGGTTCTTGCCGTTGCGCAGGCATTCCTCGAGGAGCGGCATCTGGGGGACACGGTTGATATTATTGGATGGTATTGGAATGAAAACATTCAAAAAGTTTATTTAAACTTCATTGCACAAATCGAGTACAAAAGGCAGACTTAATGCCTCTCTTAAGTTTCAGTTTTGAATCAAAATCGAAAGTCTACGTGAATCTTTATTCACAAAAAATCAACTTATGGACCTCAATACTCGGCACGGAGAGTGAGCGCAGAACTCCCCCAAGTCTAAATAAGGGGGTGTACCAACTAATCCCCGGAGTGTTCCACCTAGCCGCCAACATGGCGGCCTGCTGGCTGAACTGCATTTACTCTCGAGACCATTCTAGAAGCTTCTAGCATATTCCACACTCACCTGCTTGTCTCTATAGTGTGCAAGGTCGATGAGCCTTGCGTTCAACTCTTCAGCTCCCATCCTGGACAGCTCTCTACTATCAGCTTGTTCCTGTAGTTGGGTATGAGCTGTCTCCAACATGGCGGCCTGCTGGCTGAACTGCATCAGCTCGACGGACACTTCCTCTAGGAACTGCCCGCGCTTGACGGAACGTTCGAGCAACTTCTCGTATCTGGAGGAGAAAAGAATAGGTAAAAAGGTGGAATAATATGGAGAGAAAAGGTTAATACATATCCTTGTGTTACTGTAAATTAGGAAATTTTATTTGAAGGGAGATCAGCTAGTAAATATTATAAGGCTACATATAAGGATATTTTTATGAACAGAAACTGGAGTATATATTATTAGACAAAATAAGGACGTTAGTCCTCCTTGGCGAATTTGTGCTACCGCAGAAAATCTTCATGATAAACTTACCACGCAGGATATCGTACTGCATCCGTGAGTGCGCAAGCACAAGTGCACTCCATGTTTCCTGACTCTCATAGCACAATATGACAGCAGTCTGTCACGATCGAAGAGAAAGAGCGGAATACCAAAAGTTTTACATGCTCTCAGAGTTACGAGGATGTTAAACCGTGCAATCTTGAGTTAAGTAGGCATAGTTTTTATTATTACTGATATTAAGAATTATTGTATCTTTTTTGTTTTATTTGATTAAGTTTTATCTTGATTTTCTTGATTTTATGATTATATTTGATTTTGATTTTATGATTTTATTTGATTGTATTTTATGATTTTATTTGATTGATTGTATTTTAGTTAGATTTTATGATTTTATTTGATTGATTGTATTTTATTTTGATTTAATGATGTTATTTAATTGTATTTTATTTTGATATTATGATTGTATTTGATTAAAGTTTACTAACATAGGCTAAGGTAAAAATGTTACTAACATGAATATGGACCTCGGTCTGAAATAAATTCTTTCATTCATTCATAGTACCTGGCAAAGATCTCCTCAGCCCGTTGCTCCAGCTTCTTGGCAATCCTGGCGTTACTGGGCGCCCTGGCGGCGTCTCTGGCGCCCGCTAACAGCGTGGCCAGCGTCGGTCGCCGCGCTTCCACTTCTCCGTGGCTGATGCGTTGCTCGCGGACCTGCTCGTCCAGGCGCTCGCGGATGAGGGAGGCTGGCTTCATCTGGCTCCTGGAGAAATTAATAGAACATGCGGTTTTACAAAGGAGGGATTTTTAATAAAAAAAGTAGACTTACTTCACACTTACAACCTGATGATCCGTTTGCTCATTTCACTGTAGTTTTTTATAGTAATAAAAGGAGCCAAACCAGCATACGAATTGATTCATATATTTATTGATATTGTTAGAGATTAAAGTTGATTAAAAATATGTAGAAAAAAGTCCCAAGTGGTTTTAAATAAAATGTTAGCGTCTAGTAATAAACGGCGAACATCGTAATTTCGAACATACCAAAATTTCCTGTTAAACCAATATTTTAAGAAGAGGTTTACTTAGTTTGTTTTACTTGGCCATTGGTCATTTTACTATCATATTAACAACTTGTATGAAACATAATAGTTTTGCTTGGTCCTTCGAGCGGGATAATGGTCCTTCGAGCCAGATCAACATTTAGAAAACCATACTAACTTGAACACATTCTCGACTTGTCCCAGCCAATGGACCTGTGTCTCCGCTGCGTCCTGAAGCCCCTGGCACTGCAGCAGGGCAGCCTCCAGCTCTGAACAGCGGGAGCCAACTGCATTATCCATGTCTTTGTAGCGAGCTGTCAGGTCTAATATAGGTACTTCGAGTTGACGGATCTCAGATGGTGTGAGGTTTCCTTCGAGAGACTTGACCAGTTGGTCGCAGGCCTGTGGGCGAAAATATAATTATTTACCAATCAAGTTTGAATAGTGGGGTCACAGTTTATTTCTTCGAACATTTCCGGTTACACAAAAATCGTAAGGATAAAGTACGTAAACCCTGGTACTAAGGTACTGTTTCATTAATTTAGTGTTTCGTTTACACCTATCTTAGCATAACCAATTAGAGTTAATTAATGCCGTTATCCCTTTTCTGTATAATGATATAGAACTGTTTATAACTTCTGTTGATTTAATGATTAAATTAGTTAAAAATAACATAGGTGATTCCATATTTAGAACCCCCAACTTAAAAAAAGAGGGGTAATATGAGTTTGACTTGTCAGTCAACCATAGTTCTCAAATAAATAAACCGACTTGACTGCGGTTTTTTTTTAATACAACTTTAGTTGGCAGACAGACACGCAGCTTATGATGCTAAGCAGGCATTAAGCCTGTATTTTCGTTTTTGATATTATTGTCGGTAAGAAAATAATATATTTTAAAATTACTTACATCCTTAGCATTGTCGATGAGCCTGCCTTGTGATAGGATCTCATTGTGCAGCGCCTTCGCCTTCGACAGTTGAGACTCGACGGCGCGCGGCTCGCCTCCCACCGGCTCCGATAGCACGGAACGGATTTGAGGTTCGATCTGAAAATAGACGTCAATTTAGTGGTGATACTATCTACAGACAAAGAGTATGTATAAATGTTTATGAAATTGTGTTTTTCAGAGACAGTGTATGGTGCAGAATTTATAAGATTTGACGTGATTTATTAGATACTTCAATCTATACATATAATAAATTTGTAGAAAAGTGGTGTCTGTACAATGGAAATATATTAAAAAAAAGTAGCAGGGGTTGTTATTATATCGATACCGAACCCGAAATTTTAATTAAAAAATTTTTTGTCTGTTTGTCTGTTTGTCTGTTTGTCTGTTTATCTGTTTGTCTGTTTGTCTGTGTGTTTGTGCACGCTAATATCAGAAACGGCTTATTCGATTGAGATGCGGTTTTCACTAATATATTGTGGTAAGCTTCACTTAACATTTAGTGTTTATTTCATGTCAATCGGTTCATAAATAAAAAAGTTATGTCAATATAAAGGTACACGCCTCGCGCCTGAGCTGCGCGTCCGTATATAAAGCGCGCTGAGAGTATGGCGAATAGGTAGTTGCATTCGATTATTGCGATTTACTTGAATACTGACAGTTTGGATATTTCATTTATTTATATTTAAGGGTTTGTAGGTAAGGTTGTCTTTCTTAATTTTCTTTAAAAATTTGTAAATAAATATTGTAAGCATTTGTTATAGGTTAGGCATTTCTTTCCTTGATTTTTGGTATACTTATCTTAATTTTTTATTTAGGGTTTGTATATATGAATAATTTATAAGTATTTGGTATAGGTTAGGCAATTCTTTTCTTGATTTTCTTTATTTAAGTACAAGTTTATAAGCTCAGGTTATTAATTAATTTTACTAGCAATTCTTTTGTTTCATAAAATTTGTACGTTTAGTTTACACATCTTAACACTTTTTGCAGTCAGCCTATGTTTTGCGATGACAATTAATAAAGCCCAAGGTCAGACGATGAAAGTTGTGGGTGTAGATCTAAGTATCAGCTGTTTCTCGCACGGTCAGTTGTATGTGGCTCTGACACGGGTTAGCAATCCTAGGAGCCTGTATGCTTTCATTCCCGATGGCCATACGTCACATATCGTATACCTATAGAGAAGCATACTGTAAACAAATTTTTAGCTACCCAAAGACGGTATTTGTTATTTAAAATATGCTGCCCGAAAAGTCACTATTCCACGCGGACGAAGTCGCGGGCACAGCTATAATAAATAAATCAATAGGGATAATATTCGTTGATGAACTTAAATCTATATTTCAAGCGGTATCAAACTTTTTAGACATCTTTAACTAAGATCCTTGAGTTTTGTAAAAATTACATTTCCAATAGGTTATTGTCTCTGAAGCTAAAATCTGATAGCGAATAGGATTTGTAAATAGGTACTCGTACATTTCAAAACTCTCTCGGTTTCGTCGGTTATTGAGAAAGTATCTCGAGTTTAAATTCCTACATAACTTTTGCAGGGCTCGAATAAAAAAAAAACAACATATTCTTAACAATATCACTCGATGATATCATAGTGTGGTTTTCTGTATAAAAAAATTGGTCCTTCGAGCCGGATACTAACCTCACTCATCCACTTGCCAGCCCGCTCGAGCGCTAAGTTGTACTGCTTGGTGAGCAGCGCGGCGCCGCGCAGGCGCTCCTGCAGGCGCTGCGCGCGCGCCGCCAGTTCACCATGGCGGCGGCGGGCCAGCGCGGCGCCCTCGCGCACGGCGCTGTCGGCCGGCGGCGCTACGTGCGATAGGCGCGAGGGGAGGGACGTGCGGTACTCGTTTAAGATTGTTAGGAATTCCTGGGAAAGAATATACAACATTATAATACCAGAAAAATCATTTTTTTTTTCAGATATCAGACGAAGATAGAACCTATGCCCCTCGCTTTCCGGGCTACCAATCAAAAACTTAACCACACAAAAAATAATATAAAAGTATAAAACTACCCCCGTCATTTCAGGCGTAGACGTAAAAAATTTTTATCTAGATCAAACAGAATAACAAAATATTCCAATATGGCGGCTAACCCAAAAACATTCTCTCACCTTGCTCTCATCAATGAACTTCTGCGCCGCCATGGTGATGAACCTCAGGTCGGCCTGATGAGCGATGACGTCAGACACGAATTCCCTGATGTCCTCGCCCTGGTTGGGCAACTTGTCCAGCCTGGATAGCGCTGCTTCCTTGTCTTCTAATGTCCGGTAGGCGCTTTCCATCCAGGAGTTGAAGGTGTTCAGTTCATTGCTACGGAGAGATAAATAAATATACTTGCACATTTTGAATATGGTTTAATGATTTTTCTATATTTTTTTCAAGAATCAAGAATCAAATTCATTTATTCAATTTTGGCTCTTATTATAGCTTATAGCACATATGAACGTCAAATTTTACATGTCACAAAAATAAATTAAATAATAATATGTCAAGAAAAAATGTCACAGATAATAGGTATAATAATAATCATGAATATGATTCGTTTTTTTTTTCGTTTTGCTTATTTAAGTATCTGTCTGTTGGCAATTGTTAGTGTATCTGTTGTACTTTTAAGTTCTATGTGAATAGTGTGGTCAAATAATTGTTTTTTTTTATTTTTAATGATTCAACATTATTTGTTAAAGAAAGAAGAATTTTATTGTCCACACAGACACATTGCGGAAAATATTAGAGAGAAAAAAAGGAAATAAGGCATATTTGTGTTTGGTATAGCGTAATGAGGTTTTTTTTGAATGAAAAATCCGCAAGATGACGATGAGAAACATTCACGATGGCGGTTTGACATCGTCCGTTAAAATAAACCAATCACGTTTTTAATTGAACCTTATGACTACGTAGCGCCATCTAGCGGATTTTTCATTCCCAAAACCCTCATTGTGATAATTTAGCAAATAAGGTCCTTGCCTTAGCATAAGATGCAAGAACATAACATATTATGAGCATTTTTGTCTGAAACTCACTATAACTAAATAATAATATGATGTTACTAACCTGAACTTGCCCAGCTCGTCCCTAGCAGCGGCGAGTCGTCGCAGCATCTTGTCGCACTTATCCGTGCACTTGTCACATCGCTGCTTCAGCTGTCGCACGCCGCGCTCCAGCGCCGCCACCTGTGTTACGCATCATTGCATAAAACGATCAGACACGCAAGAGTGAAGACAATGAGCATTGAGGTGGGTTTGCACCTGCTAAGATTTTCCGCCGACTGCCTCCGTGGAACAGTGGCTAAGCGGCTCGGGTATAAAACCCGAAGGTCGTGGGATCGATTCCCACCTAGGATCTGGTTGGTGTTAGGGCTTTTTCAGAGTCCGACTGGCTAGCTACCACCCCCACAGGTGAAATCTGCCGCCATAATAGCTCTGGCTGTGTTCCGGCAGTATTAATGTGGGAGCCAGTACACTTGGAATCAAAGGCTCGAAGATCAGATGAGTCTACAGTCTGGTAGCACATTTAGCGACGCTTCCTGGTGAAGTGTCCCTTAATGGAATAGGCCGCAGTGGCTACTTACCATCAGGTAGGCTGCGTGTCTGACTGCCAACTGACTTAGTATAAAAAAAATACTGGACAATTGATGTTGTTGCGGTTGTATTGGTTATAATAAAAGCAAAGACTCGTGGCAGGCGGAGTAATAAAACGCGGAAAAGAGACAGCGCATATTATGTTCTCGCTTGAAGAACAAAATAAACGCTCTCACTTGCCCGTTTTATTACTCCGTCTGCCACGATTCATCGCGTTTACGAGTAGTATACGAATCACTGCATACGAGAAGATCAGTTACGCATGAGTGCATGTAATGAGGATTGAGGTAGGTTTGTATCTACTATGGGCTGCCGGCCATTTATTAATGACCATTTAGTAATGATGACCCATCCATGTCGTCTAAGTTACCTCATGAGGAGCCAGTACATCTCCTCCGGAGACGAGGAGCTGCTTCGCCTGGTCGGCGCAAGCTGACACCTGGCGCTGATGGCTTTCCAGGTCGTCCTTGATGAGCTGCAAACAAAAGAGTTAGTTAGAAACACATTATTTTATTAAGTAATACTTATGTATTTGGATAAATGTTGATTGTATTATTGATCTTGCCAATATGACTTGTTTCAAAACGCTTTATGTAAGAGTCAAGATAAAACTTCCAAATTAATTCGTTTCAGAATTTTATTAAATTACCTTAAGAATGTTTATCTGGTTCCGCAGCTCATCCATATCTTCCTTGACCGCTTCCTGGTTGGCCAATCGTTCTTCCACCACCGCGATCCATTCCAGTAGCTTAGAAAGAGTCTCATCGCAAAGCCTGTATTTCTCTTCCACTGCTTGCTAAACGTTTAAAAAAGAAAACATTAGTCTATGCCTCGTAAAAAAAAAACATCAAGCCGGAAGTTCCGGACTTTTGTGCATTCCTGATTACTACCGAGCATATTTTACAATGCATCTATCTACTTTTGAGTGCAATATTTATCTTATTAAAACTACAAGACAAATTAAATACAATGAAGAATAACTTCTATAGACGTGTTCATATGCCGTTACTATTTGCAAAAAATGGCTACTTGACGTTTTCTTGTTATAAGAAGTGTACTCGCTGACACAAAGTGTTCTATACTATTGTTCGCACGTCGCACACAGGTGAAATTGACGTATTTTGTGGCCAAAATTAAAAAAAACAAAGTTACTCCGATTCTAAATTAGTAACCTAATTTAGAAACAAGACATATGGCGCCATCTATTAATGACCTTTAAAACGTTTGACCCTCTTTTTTCAGACACCCACAGCACTCGATTTAAACAGTTTTGCTTGTTGAGTAATTTATTATAATTTTGAGCTTTGTTTAACAACGACGTTTAACTTTTATTTAGTTGATATCTGGTATGAAACATAATTTTTCTATACCTTAAGGTTAGTTCATTATTTCTGTATTACTAAACAGTTAACATTACTTACGTTGTTATAGATATAAAGGTTTGAATAGAAGTCTATTTTTTAACAGTAAATTTTTTTTACATGGTGAAAAAGTTCATACTTAATCGCACTCAACCCGTTTCTTTTACATATTTCGAAAGAACATATTTATGGCTTTCAAATGACACCAAAATTAGCTGCGTCAAACTGCGTCACCAAAACAAAATTTTGCAAAACTGACAATGGTATAATATGCCAACTACAAGTCACAGAATATTAATCCACGGGCATATTATGGTACAGAATGCAGTAGTTCCTTTATTTCTTTTATCTGAAGAGGGCCAAGAAGATATAGAAAAAATTCGTTAGGTTTCACACGGAAATTTTCCAGGAAATAGACTATGGAAGATTTGTTTCACCAATCTTATTTTTAACAAATATTAGCAAGATTATATTAAAACATTAATATTAGTTTTACTTTTTAAATCACCTTTAAACTATTATTTTGGACAGACTACAGCAATATATAGGCATTACACACTTAACGTAATTTTGGCCAACTTTTGAGCAAATTTCACCACTGTGCGTCGTACGTGTCTGATAATTTTATAATCTAAATCCATTTGTTAACAGCCTTTAGAACAGTCTATTATGTTATAACATCATTGTTTAAAAGTGCTTTATATTGAACTATTTACGATGCAATTTATACACACACACAATTTTAAATATTTACAAAATTCACGAAGAACAAGGTGGACAACTTAGGAACCATGCATGAAGAGAATTAAGTTATCCACCAACAACCTGTAAGGGAAGCCAGACAACGAAACTACGCAGAGGAAAAGCATAGACAACACCTAGAAAACAGACAAAGGCAACAACAACAGACAGCCAATGTACACAGCATGAATGACGACACAACCAGTCCACAATGTTGCGTAGAAAATAAAAAAAAACTACAAATACACATGCAGAAAGCGTGGCATGCAAGCAGTGACATATTATTCCACAAACGTCAAAAACTCTTTTTAATATTTTAATCTGTGTAAAATGTTTTCGCGTCTTTGACATTTGCTTATCAACCGAGTAACATGGTACCAACATCTTCATGATTATTCTTAAATTAAAGTAACGTTGGTTAGAGTTAATTGTTATAAGTATAATAAGTAAAGAGTACCTTTTCGGAAATCTGAAACACTTTTTGTACAGACAAAATAAGGTAAAGTAAGACAGTAAAGTATGTCCAAAGTAAATAACAGAATGTACACGTAATAAAAATAATTTAAAAAGGACGAATTTACATTCACTTCAATCAATGATAAGACTTTATCTCAGGTCATTAAATTGTTAATTTTATTAAAAGTTATATAAATCACCTCCATACGTATTAATAATATCATACAGTATACAAATGGTTCCTTTTTTCAAAATTAACAAAAGAGAAAGATGAATGATATCAGATATTTATTTAAAACTGTCTGACACCTGTGTAACTGGCTTTAAAATTTACAGAAACTTTATATCATCTCTCAAAACAACATTATTCCATAGATTTTGTTTGAAGACAATTTGTAAATAAACAACAGTACATCCAGTTTTTTTATGCCATAAAGTTGGCAATCAAGCATACGGCCCACCTGATGGTAAGCGGTTACTGTAGCCTATGAATGCCTGCAACACCAGGGGTATCACGTGCGCAAGTGAAACTAGACCAGTACCTACAACTGTGTACAAGTATGTTGTATGAGCACTCAATTTATTTTCGAATAATTAGTGCAGATTCTACATCTTCCGGAGTGCTTTAATAGGATCATGTAGTTTGAATTAATGTATGGAGGGATTATTTCTCTTCCACGTGAGATAAAGTCTCACATCAATATTAAAAAAGAAATAAGACGAAAATGAATCATAAATACTACCTTCCGTGTTTGTGTTTGTAGAAAATGTTTTACCATTTCATGATATTGTGAATGTTTGCGCGAGTGTCCGTCTAAACGACATCACAATAGCTTAGAGCTGCCATGCATTCCAATTTGTGAGCACGATCCGAGGAATGAGCATATCAAAACTTTCAAGGAAATTATATTATAATAAAATATAAAAAATAATCTAATTTACTCAAAGTCGAAAGCCAGCAGTCATATTTTGCTGGTTATCAAATGAGGAAGCAAACACAGTAAGCTCGACGAATAGGCCTTTCGACCACATTCGTAAATTCTTAGCACAGTGATAACATGGGAGGTTAGGTCTGACGGTGATAGTTCTTTTATCGTCGTTATTATGATCCCTCACAGGCAAGCATTCATTCACGATTTAGCTCAAAAGGGTTCTTTAGCATCGCAGGCAACGGCTGGAAATAAAACAACATACATCGAGCCTTAGTACATGTGAATTAAAGCACACTTTGCAATTGGTAGTCTTCCCTGGATCAGGGAAAAATGCCAATTGGGCAGCGCTGTAACCTAAACTTAAGCATCTAAGACGACACAAGGCAATTGTATTCTTTGAAAATTACTATTTTGGCTTCTACATGAGGGAACATAAGGAGGGGATACTCTTAGACAAGTGTAATCTTGACTGAGTCCAACTCGAGTAAACTCGAATCCTCGAGATCACAGGAATTCGATTCTTGACAAAATGAGACCTAAATAAGAGCTTTCCCATCAATACGGCCATCTTAAAAGACTAATAAAGCATAAGGCTTTCTGCCTACAACTGAACTAATGTGAAAGTCTAACATTACGGCAATCGATAAATTGAAAAAAAAAATCGTGATCGTATGTGCTTTTACTACTTCGCATTAGAAAATACTAAATTACTCTATAAAATATATAATAAAAATGATGTCTTAAGTTCTAGGCATTTATGAGTCGTTGTTATGATGGTATTCATTAATTAGTGTATGCCACAACAAACTGTGACGTCAACAAGAAAAACAACTAATAACCCTGAACTCGACACTGTAAGTTTCGTGGGTGTCGTGCCATGCCAATGTTTAAGCCAAACGCTTCAGATAGAGATCACCGTCTAAGAATGGAAATAAGAAGATGTAAAGCAACACCTTTGCTTGAAAGAAGCACAAATACAATGATAACAAATTCAAACTCACCCTTGTTTCTGCTGGCAGCAAGTATCCCTTCTTCAGAGCTTTGACTAGATCAAGACTGATTCCTTTTTTATGATCGATGGTCAGCCTGCCTTCGACGGGGTCGACAAGATTCTGTTCTATCGCTTGAACCAATGGCCATATCTTTCCTGTTTCAGGTTCCTTTACAACTGTGCTGGATGGGTCGACTATGCCTTGCTGGATGGCTTCGCCTAAATTAAGCCTCTTACGATCCATTACGCTGGTTGTTATGAACGGATCGTTGAGGGCACCAGTTGTCGGGTTGTATATACCGAAATTCAAGGTTTCTATCAACGTGAAACTCTTCTTAGGCGTCATTAGAAGCCCGGACTCTATCGCTGCAGATAGCGTGTTGAGTTTGGACGTCTCGGTGTCTAAGATGTTACCCTTTTCGGCGTCCATCAGACCTTTCCGGAAAGCCTCGGGGAGTTTTACTAACCTCTTCTTGAGATTATCTTTAATGAGCGCAGTGTCAGCATCGATGTAGCCTAACGCGGTCGCGTCTTTGATTGTTAGTACTTCATTGGAATGTGGATCAGTAAATCGAGCGGCGGCAATGTTAAGATGGCCGTTCTCAATCGCTTGCTCAAACGTCAGAGGTTCACGGACGTACACAATCAAACTATTTTCAAAGATGAAGCAAAGAGCGCGCGCCCTGTTTTGAGTATCGAATGAACCTTTCGCGTTTTTAGCGATGATTCCCTCAGTAATACCTAATTTTAATGGAATGTATTTATTTTTACGAGGATCCTTAATCACGGCAGTTTCAGGATCGATAAATTCGTACCTAATTGCTTCGTCTAATGTAAACTCTCTAAGAACCGATTCTTTTGTTGCAGATGACTCTGGTACATATCGTTTGCTTATTGTTTGAGACGTGATGGGTTGGACAATTGTAACTAAAAGACCTTTATCAAAAGCGATGTCTAAACTGTACGTTTTCTTCGCTTTTGTGTCAAGAACCCTTCCTTTGGTGACATCGACGTCACCTTGTTGTATCGCGATCGGAAGCGGCTTGAATTTATTAGTGACGCTATCTTTAACAACCGTCGTATCAGGATTTAGTAGATTTGTCTCGATTGCCTTATTAATATCAACGAATTCGTTAGTATTGGGATCAACTATTTTACCATTGTCTGCCCTGAAGAAACCGTTCCTAATAATTTCCTCGAGACTAAGGTTTTTCTTTGAAGTAACTATTAAGCCACGGTGTTTTGCGTCTACCAAATTAATTTGATTACCGTTCGGTAGCACATAGACGCTGTTATTGTCATCGATGACTCCTGTCTGAATAGCTTCATCTAATTTGATATATTTGCTCGACGGAATATGCTTTACTAATGAAGTTTCGGGATTGACAAGTTCTTCTGCTATTGCGGATTTTAGAGATATTTTTCTTTCCGTGACTGGGTGGACAAAGGCTAGCTCGGTGATGTTGTACATGTTCATCGACAATACCTCGTGTAGTGTGAACCCGGCGCTTTCAATGTCAACTATTAAACCTAAGCTCATTGCCTCTGACAGCGGTATCAAGGAATCGGATCCCGGCTCGTGGAACTTGCCGTTTCGTCTGTCAATAATTTCGCTGCGACAGCACTCGGCTAGCGTCAGAGGTTTCTCAGACTTTCTGTCAAAGTAGCAAAGATATTTAGGACTGATGATCGATCGCCTCATTGCCTCGTGTAATGTAATTTTGCGATTGGTAGCAGGGTCGATGATTTTGCCTGTAGCATCTTCATACAAACCCTGGTGCAAAGCTCTCTGCAAACTAATCGGAGCTTTGCTGTCAACAAGCAGACCTATTTCGAACGCCTTGCGAAGGCTGATTTCTTCGTTTTCATTGTTTATATTTTTAATTTTACCTGTGGAATCATCAAGTACACCCCTTTCGATTGATTCCGGTAACGTTATCTTATCCCATTTACCTAACCTATTGTCCTGAATGTGAACTGAATGAGGGTCGATCAAGTTTAGTTTAATCGCATCTGCGAGAGTATATTTTTTGCCACTTTGAGGGTCCATAAACATTCCGGTAATTTCATTATAGACTCCTTTCTCGAGTGCTTCCATAAGAGACATAGGTTTACGCACCTCGACAAGTATGCCCCTTTCGAACGCCTCGCGGAAGTCTATTCTATCCCCTCCCACATTAATTGTGCCTGTCCTGCCATCGATGATACCCTTATCTACTGCGAACTCGAATGGTATTACCTTACCTCCTGCATGAACTAAAGTAGACTGAGGATCAATCATACGCTTTCTAATAGCCCTATCTGTTTGGACTTTATCCCTAGTCTCAGGGTGGGAGAATTTACCAGTTTTCGGGTCATAGAATCCTTTAAACACGGCCTCGGGTAGACTCAGTTTACGTTTCGCGGGTAGGATTAGTCCACGTTCTGAGGCATCGGTAAGAGAGATCTTATCACCTCGGACAGGATCTTTGATTTTACCTTCTTTTGAATCAATAATTCCAAGTTTAATAGCATCCGCAAGTGAAATAATATCGCCTGTAACCGAATTCCTGACGGTCATCGCCTCCGGTTTGATGTTACCCATTTTAATAGCATCCTCCAATGTCATTGTGACTTCATTTATTGTAAGGAGACCTGTCTCAGGATCATAAAATCCTTGAACAAGTCCTTCTTGTAATGTCCAAGGCTTTTTGTCACTTAGCAAATAACCTTTGTCGCAAGCGTCTTTCAAGTTAGTCACAGGAGACGTAATAATACCGCGTTCAAGATTTACTAAACCTATCTTTACGGCCTGATCAAATGGTATGACCGCCTCCGCTTTGTCGTCTTTAACTTTAACATCCGATGGATCTACGAGCTTATCTTCAATCGCTTGTTTGAGGGTAACTGTATTACCAGTTTTAGGGTCCAAAATTTGACAAGTGTCAGGGGAATAATAACCTAGTTCAATAATATCGAACAATGAGAAAGTTACCGCTTTTGTGGCAAGTAAGCCTTTTTTCATTGCATCGTCTAATGGAATGTCTTTACCAGTCTTCTTATCTCTAATTTTGCCTGTTTCCGGATGAATAAGTTTCGTATCTAAAGCATCTGAAAGTGGCACAAACTTTTCTAGTGCGGTATCTTTAATTTCTGATATTGTAGGATGAATAATGTTCCTATCAACCGCGTCCCCAACAGTAACAAGTTGATCAGTTACTTTGTCTTTTATTTTGCCAGTTTTGGGTTCCAGCATATCATTCACTATAACAGCCTCAATGGAAATAGGTCTACGTGTAACGACTAAAAGACCACGTTGGATAGCAACTGACATTTCAATAATTTGATGACTCTCTATAATTGTTATTACACCTTCATGAATTTCTATAATGCCGCGTTCAACCGCATCACCTAGAGGAATGATTTCATTAGAATTCGGGACTTTAATTAACAACGACTCCTGATCTACGAGTCCGCTTTCGACTGCTTCACCGATAGGCATAAGTTTGCCTGTATTTACATCTTTTATTTTACCTGTTTTTGGATTGTAAAGTCCTTGGTCAAGGGCAGTTTCGAATGAAACTTGTTCCGGCACCGAGACGTCTTCAGGTTTTTCAACAATCCAGCCTAGTTGAACACAATCTAAGAAATGCACGCGTTTACCAGTTTTAGGGTTGACCATGTGGCCAGTGGTCTTATCTATTATGGGCCTAGCTATCGCTTCTTCAAATGAAATGTAATCATCAGATTTAGAACCTAAGTCTTTAACGAGGAGAGTTTCAGGATCAAACACGTGAAGTCCATAAACAAGCTCTTCAAAAGAAATTTTAGCTCCTGTCTCCGGGTTCAAAAATACTTGTTTTTCTATATCATAAACTCCCATTTCGGAAAGTTCTTCTGGGGTAAGTTTTTGAGATATTGCTACGAAGTACTTCGGTTCAGTTTCTTTGACTACAACGCAATTTTTTGATAAAACATCCACTGGCGTAAACCTGCTAATTTGTTCTTGTTCTAACGAATCTTGTACAGTCAAAGGCGACTCGACACCATTTACAATAATTCTACACACCTTTGGCTCAATCAATCCCTGTGAAATAGCATCGATTAACGGAATATTTTCAAACAGAGGTTTAATTATTTCTTGTTTCACTTTTGTTACGTTTTGTTCAGTTATTTCTTCAATTACTCGCAGTGGTTGTCGCTCGGCATCAAGAAGCATAGCGGAACCAGTTTTAGCGTCTGTCACTGGACTTATGCTCTTAGGCATTTCATAGTCAATCATTTGGTTTTCAACAGTCGTTGTACTACTTTCTGTGATAATAGGTTGTAGTTGAGTGGTTTGTGTAATGATTACCTCTTTAGACCCTGAAGTAGTCACGGTCGAAACATGACTTATCACTTCGGTGTATTGCGACTCCGTGATGTATTCCCCTTGTTCATTGAGCATACCAGGTACTCTTGTTACAATAGAAGTTTCAAGTTGTTCGTACGTTTTAGGGTCAATTATTCCCCGGTCACGTGCCTCTTCAATAGACAATTTTTCACCTGTGTTAGGATCAATAACTACAGAGCTTTTAACAACCTCTACTACCTCTGATGTTATAGGTTTTCCTTGTTCATCAAGGGCTCCTTTTAAGGCAATCGATTTTTCAAGTTGTTCATACGTTTTAGGGTCAACAAGTCCTCTGGCACGTGCTTCTTCAATAGATAGCTTTTCTCCTGTCTTTGGGTCAACCACTACAATGCTCCTAACAGCCTCCGTAACTTCTGGGGTAATGAGCTTTCCTTGTTCAATGACGACCGATTGGCTAGTGCCAATAGACTTTTCCAGTTGTTCATACGTCTTTGGATCTACGAGGCCTCGAGCAAGAGCCTCGTCCAAAGATAACTTCTCACCTGTATTAGGATCCACAATAATAACGCTCTTAGAAACCTCAGTCACTTTCGGCGTAACGATTTTTCCTTGTTCTATAACGACTGTTTGCTTTGTAACAACAGACTTTTGCAGTTGTTCATACGTCTTAGGATCCACCAAACCTCGAGCAAGAGCCTCCTCTAAAGGTACCTTCTCACCTGTGTTGGGATCAACAATGATGACGCTCTTTACAACCTCGGTAACTTCAGGTGTAGCAAGTTTTCCCTGTTCAAGGACGACTGGTTGCTGTGTAACAATGGACTTTTCCAGTTGTTCATACCTCTTTGGATCTACGACGCCTCGAGCAAGAGCCTCATCTAGTGATAACTTCTCACCTGTATTAGGATCTACAATAATAATGCTCTTTGAAACCTCAGTCACTTTTGGCGTAACGACCTTTCCTTGTTCTAAAACGACCGTTTGTTTTGTGACTATGGTCTTTTCTAGTTGTTCATATGTCTTAGGGTCTACAAGTCCTCGAGAGAGGGCCTCCTCCAAAAGTAACTTCTCACCTGTATTGGGATCAATAATGATGACGCTTTTAACAACCTCGGTAACTTCAGGTGTAGCAAGCTTTCCCTGTTCAAGGACGACGGGTTGCTGGGTAACAATGTTCTTTTCCAATTGTTCATAGGTCTCAAGATCTATTAAACCTCGATCACGTGCCTCTTCTAATGATAACTTCTCTCCTGTATTAGGATCCACAACTGACGCGCTCTTTACCACTTCAACTACCTCAGACGTTATGTACTTTTCTTGTTTATCGGTGACACTAGAGGTCTCTGTTACGAAAGACTTTTCGAGTTGTTCATATGTTTGAGGATCTACCAAACCTCGATTGCGTGCTTCTTGCATAGGCAGTTTCTCACCTGTCTTAGGATCGACCACTACAGCACTTTTGACAACCTCAATAACCTTAGACGCAGCTAAAATTGGTGCGCCAACAATGGCAACAAGACCAAACTTCGCTGCATCAGCAAAACTAATTTTATTTCCAGACTTGTCTTTAACTTTGCCAGTTTTTTTATCGACAATGCCTTTATCTACGGCTTCTTTTAATGTCAAGTCTTTGCCTGTCTTTGGGTCTTTAACGTGGATATTTTCTGAAGGAACAATACCTTTATCTACAGCTTGTAATAAATTATCTGAAACCCCAGCTGTTGATGAAATAATTACAGATGTGTTCGGGTCATAAATGACGCCTGGAGCAACTTCAACCAGTACGGAAGGTTCTTCCTTCTTTTCCGAACTAGTCGTTGGAGGTTTGGGCCCTCGAGCAAGAGCGTCTTCCTCAGGTTTATCTTCAATTTCCTTAGTTAAGGCATCCCGAATTATTTGCTTTACTGCTTCTTTTCCAGGCTGTTCAATATCAACAGATTCAATTATCTGTCCCTTTGTGAAACGTTTTTCAGCAGCTTTGTCAGTTTGATCCGTAGAAATGTCGATGTCATAATCCTTGATGGTAGTTTCGGTAGCACTTTGAGGTCCTGTAAACTCCTCAGTAATGACGTGGTACGAAGATGATTCATTTTGTGTAACTTCAACTGTAGTGATTGTAGATGCCTTAGTGATAACCGTCGTACTTGTATGTTCAGTCACAAATTCTGATGGTTCTGATTGTGTGACTGTAGTTTTGACCAAAGTTGTTATTTCCTTGCCATCCGGAGTCACTTCACGGAATTCTTGAATAGCTGGTGTTTGTCCAATAATATCACTATCAGATATTGGACTAGATTCTTTTGATTGAATTTCTGAATCTTTTCTAGGGGTAATAATGGACTTTTGTGGACTTTCTGGTTTAGTTGAACTTTGATCAGGTTTTGTTTCGTCTTTCTTTTGTGGTAAAATTTTTGCATCTACAGCAGATTTTTCAACATGTATAAATTGTTTAGTTTCATCTTTCAAACTTGTAGACTTTGCTTTCTGTGGATAACTCAATAAGTCTTCAACTTGTGATGAGCTTGAAAGTTCAGGCTTATTTTCTTCGTCTTTCCCTTTGAGTTTTTTGTCTTGTGGAGTTAATTCGTCGTATACAGATTCAATTTTAGTGACTATAGAGTTTACGCTTGTTTTAACTTCTGAGTTGTCTTCCAGATCTTTCACCGATGACAAATTACTTTTTTGTTCTTGTTTGTCTTTGGGCACACTAATTGAAGAATCTTTTACTACGGAGGGTTTCAGTCCCGGTTTTTCTTCTCGAGATGCTACAGTAGAAGGCTCTTTCATACCAGCTGGTTTGGCTAATGCTTTAGCTTCTTGAGAAGAGTCATCAACAATACTACTTTCAGTTACTACAGTTGTAATAGTTGGTTTGGCTGCATCTTTTGGAGAAACAGGTAATTCAGATTGTTTTTCTATCGATGAGCGATTTACAGGCGAGTCGAGTGTGATTACTGATGTTGCACTAGACATCACTGGCGCATCTTTGGATGACACTCCATGAATTGGAAATTTAGTTTTGGGAGCTTTTGGATCAATTAAAACAGATGTAGCATCTTCTGCAATTTCTATTTGGCTTGGTTTTAGTATGGGCTTCTCGGTGGTTTCTTCTTTAGGTTTCATGATTTTACTTGTCACTACTTTGGCTCCTTGCACAACTGCCATGCCGGCTAAGACTGGAGCTGCCACCACAGCTATCAAACCCATTTTTGCGGCATTTTTTATATCAACTGATTTTCCTGTTTTGGGCTCCTTTAGTTTACCCGTTTTTTTATCAATAAGACCAGAAGTAACAGCTTCCTGTATCGTCACAGGTTTTCCAGCCTCTACGTTGTATATTACAGAGTTTGGATCTACAATTTTTCGATCTAATGCTTCTTTTAAAGTTATGGTCTTATTGGGAGATTTCGGATCTTTGAACTTTTGAGACTTTACATCGAACAAAAGATCGAATGCTTCATTAAGGTCAAGCATTTCTAAATCTTTTTTAGGCGCAACTATTTTAGCAATTTCAGAAGGAATAATTTCTGTACTCAGCACTCCAGTATTAACTGCCTCTGTAATAGAGAACACCTCGCCGGTATTCGGATGTGTGAATTTACCTTCTTCAATATTGATGTATCCATGACTAAGAGCTTCTTCGAAGCTGATGTTAGTGTCACTGGTGATAAATTGTTCCTTGCTTGTTTTCTCATCTTTTACTATTCCTCTTTGACGTGCTTCATCCATGGAAATCACTTCTCCAGTCTTTGTGTTTCTCACCTCGTTAGCGCTAACTAATGCGTAGTCAGCCAGAAGTTCAATCATTTTGGTAGTGACAGTATGTTGTGAAGTAAAAGTTTCTGTGATTGTGGTGACCACACCTGCAGCTTGCATTTCATCTGTATTTGGTTTGACTGCTAACAAGCCCTTTTCCATTGCTTCGTCTATTGGTATCACTTCCTTGGTATCTTGATCAGTAAACGTCCCTTCTTTCAGATTAACTGCACCTTGCTCTAGAGCTTCCTCTAAAGTAACAGTCTTATCTGATTGGGTATATGGTATAGCCATAATTAAGTCCTTATTTATTGCATCTTTAACGCGAATTATTTCACCTGTAAGAAGATGCTTAACTTCTCCAGTAGCAGAATTAATAAGGCCTTTCTTTATAGCTACAGGTAGTGTCATACCGGCTAGCGGAATTTCTTCAATAGATGTAACTGGCTCCGGCTCTGGGAAAATTTGCTCGTTTACTGCTGTTAAAAGATCTACTTTGCCTTCACTAGTCTGAACTACGTTTTTCTCATCATCTATAATATTTCTTTCAATAGCTTCTGCAAGTGTTATTGTTCGTCCTGGAGAGAGGGTTACAAGTGACAGAGGGTCTACTATTTCACAAATAATAGCTTCTCTCAAGGTTAAGTGACTGCCAGTTTCAGGATGAATTATTTTTCCAGTAGCTGGGTCCAACAAACTTTGTTCTAGAACCTGTGCGATTGAAAGACTCTTAGCTAATGGAATCAATATTTCATCTTGACCCTCGCTGTCTAAAATACCTCTCTTGAGAGCTTCTTTAATAGAAACGATGTCACCATGTACTGGATCTTTTATTTTTCCTTTACTGTCATCAACTAAACCCTTTTCTATCGCCTTTCCAATTGTGATTGGTGCTCCATTTTCGTCCTTATAAACTTTCACAGCTTCTAAAATAAGAGCAGTTTCTTTGTTAATAAGGCCTTTTTCAACAGCTTCCAAAGGCACTACTACGCGTTTCCTAAGCGCTTGTAAAACGACAGGTTTAGTTTCAAGTACCTGAGATTCGATCACACTAGATTTGGGAATGTTTATTTTGTATTTGGGATGTTGTATTTGTGTTTTTGTGATTTGTACAACATCAGAAGGTCGAATGGTTTTCGATTTAGGCTTCGTGTCAATTACTTTCCTATTGTCAGCAGAAAGACTATTTTGAATAGATTCTACTGTTATAAAACCTTCTGAAACAGCAGCTCCTACCGAAACTGGTTTTGTAACCTGCGTCTGTGTGAAGGTGATTGTGCTTGTTCCAGAAGGTTTTGCCAATGTCGTCTGTACTTTGGCGGCTAAAGCTTCTTTATAGCTTTCGTAAGTCTGTGAATCTATCAAACCTTTTTCATACGCTTCATCAATTGGCAATTCTTCACCAGTCTGAGGATTAACTACCGTAGCTATTGTGGTTATAGTGCTTATATTTTGAGTTCTACTCTTATCGAGTATTTCATACTCAGCTGTTTTGTATTTATTGTAAGTATCAATATTGATAATACCTTTTTGAAGAGCATCTTCTAAAGGTATTTTCTGTTTTGTGTCGGGATCGATGATCGTGACTGTACTAGATGTTGAAGGTTCACTAGTAACTTTAGAGAATGTGACTTTACTTGTAGTAGTCGTGAACTTATCTTCAAGCTTTGACGTTTCGCCTTCCGGAGACCTATCCCGTAATGATTCCTCATACTTTTTGTAAGTTACAGGGTCAACTAAACCTCTTTCGTATGCTACTTCCATAGGCACTTTCTCTCCAGTCCGAGGATCTACTACCATCGTACTTCTAACTACTTGTATAATTTTTGACGCTCCAACTAAGGGCGCTCCTACTACTGCTACGAGACCTATTTTTGCCGCGTCTGCAAGACTCATTTTCTTACCAGTTTTGTCTTTGTATTCTCCTGTTTTCCTATCAATAATACCTCTATCTAATGCCTGTTTTACGGTTATTGGTTTGCCTGTTTGGGGTTCGGTAATTTTGACAGTGTCAGACGGAACTAAGCCCCTGTCTACTGCTTCTAATATATTTTCAGAAACTCCAGATCCGGAAGTAGTCGATATGACTAAGGCAGTAGCGGGGTCATAAATAACGCCCGGTCCTACTTGAATTGGTTCTAGAACTGTTTGTTCTTCAAAAACTGAATCGCCTACTTCAGAAAGTTCAATCTTATCTGGCATGCCAGCTACTGAGGTTATAGTTATAACCTTTTGGGACGAAATAGTCATTGTTATTTGTACAAAGGTTATAAATTTACGTTCAATCGCTTCTTTCATTACAATGACGCCAGAAGGATACTTGTAATGACCAGTGCTATCAATAATTCGCGATTCTAAGGCTTCGAGAAGTGACATCTCTTTCTTTGTTTTAGGATGAATAACTTTAGCTGAGTCAGGGTTAATAATGTTGAGTTTCAACGCCTCTTCTAACTCCATAACTCTGTCGGTACCAGGTATTACAAAAATTCCTGTAGTTGGATCGAAAAGATTTTGCATTATTGCTTCCCTAAGAGTCCAGCCACCACTGGGCAGCTCTATTGTGTTTTTCTTAATAGTCAGAGAAGTGACCGATGGTTCAGTTACAATGGACTTCGATGTTACCGTTCTGATCTCTTGCATTAGCCCTTCGCGTGAACTAATCGTCTCCCGCGTAACATAGTCAGGACTTTTGATAGTTTCTGGTTTACTGTCACGCTGGACCTTGCCCTCAGGACTAGTAGGCAAATCGGGAATAAAGGACTTCTTGGTAATCTTAAGCTCGACTACTTGACCGGGAATCAAGTCTTTCTTGGTAATTTCTGGGATGCGAACGACACGCGGTTCGTTCTTTTCTACGCCTAGTAAGCCTTCGTCTAAAGCTTGTTGAATAGGGAAGACGGTACCAGTCGTGGGGTCAATAAACGTTTGAGTTGTTTCATCTATAAGACCACGCCTAATTGCTTCAGCAAAAGTAATTAGCGCTTCAGACCTCTCGCTCGCGCTAGTATTGGTAACTGTCACGTAACGTTTTACCGTCTTTGTAACAGTCTGTAATGTTAAAGTGATGTTCAAAAGTGAATTCAATAAAGCAGCACCTTCAGGTGTGATCATGTTGATTTCTACAGCCTTATTAAAAGGTATAGGTTTTTTAGTTGACGAGTCAAGCAAATGTCCAGTTTTTGGATCGAGAATATTTTTGAAAACCGCGTCTAAAACGCTTAATTCTTTACCATTCTCGTAAATACCTATTATGCGGTTGAACATTTCTAAAACTTCAGGGCGGACGATGGCAACTTTAGTACAATCTTCTAAGAAGACGAAGTCGCCGCTTTCTGATTTTAGGAAAGTTTCACCGTTGGCGTACTTTAAGTAGCCTTTTTTGAGGGCAGAATTGAATGAGATAAATTCTCCTGTTTTGGGGTCCCTAAATCCGTCGATGTCGAATATGGATCGCTGTGAGACTGAAGTGATGAGACCTCGGTCTACTGCTTCAGATATAGAGCAGATTTCACCAGTAAGGTTATCACGGAACTTGTTATCATGTAAAATAATTTTAGCTGCCAGCGCTTCCGACAGCGTAAGCAATTGGCCTGTAGTTGTGTCAGTTATACATTTTACGTTATCACTATCTAGAACTCCAGCGGAGATCGCTTCTAAAATATTCAAAGGCGTTCTATTAGTTGGTGAAAGAATTTTACCGTCATTAGTCATTAGATTATTGTCACAAACGTCTTTAAGAGTCATAGGTTTGCAGATAAACCTTTTGTTTGCCGCATCTTTAAAAGTAAGTTTTTCTTTAGTAATATTATGAATGTATTTAGAATGTTTAGTATTTATAATATTTTTCTCTATCGCTTCAGCAAGCGTAACTTTAGTGTCATTTTTAGGGTCCACTACTTCTCTAAAGTGTGGATTTATAAGTTCGTTTTTAATAGCAACATCTAATTGGAACCTGTCACCCGAATTTCTGTCCAATATCCATCCGTTATTGTCAACGAGATCTTGGCTAATGGCATCTGATAGTGACAGAGAACTCGATTTGATCTTGATAATCTCATTGTATATGAGGTATCCCCTTTGATAGGCTTCAGCAATAGTTATGTAGCTTCCATTTGGTAGCCTATAGAGACCTCTTTGGAGGTCGACTTGGCCGCAATTCAACGCGTCTGAGATACTCATTCCTTGGGTGCTTGGCTTGTCTTCGACCGTTACCTTAATCCTCTTTTCCGCTGGATCAGCGAGCCCTTGTTCTGCATCATACAGCTCTCTTTGAATAGCTTCTAATAATGTTACTTCGTTTCCGTCTTCTGTCATTCCGCAGGGTCCTATCAATCTGGCTGCTAGTTTAGGGTCAATGAGACCCTCTTTAGCTGCCTGTTCTATTGTCATGGTTTGTCTTGTTTCTGGTGAAGACAATAGTCTTCCTGTTCGTACGTCTAGTATCCTCATACTAATAGCTTGACCAACTGTCAAGATTTCTTTCGTTTCTGGATGGACTATACCTCGTGATTCAATAATGTTAGGTCCTTCGTACATTTTGTGTACTCGTTTGAGATTCCTTAGGTCAGGTCTGTCGTCATCACCTATTATGGTTTTTGTGGTGTATTTAGGCGAATTTAGTTTGCCATTGGCCATTGATTTGACAGGCGATCCATCTAGCTCTGTCGTATGTGATGTCCTGACATATCTGTTTTAAGGGAAGAACATGTTAGTACACATTAAAAGAATCTACTTAAATTCTTTTAAATAATATTATAAAGTGGAGTAAACCTTAAGCAAAAAACAATACACAATCCATATCTGGCTGTTTGCGCCATCTAATGTTTGAAATCTTTAGAAAGAGCAGCCTATAACTTTACGCAGTACTTTAGTAAAGACAAAAGGCAGAGCTTTAGGAATTGCAGGTTTTACAACCATTTTGATGCAGTTCATGTGTAAGAAACCTCATCATCATCAGCCTATATACGTTCCCACTGCTGGGACACAGGCCTTATCTCAATTGTGAGATAATGTGGGCCATACTCAACCACGCTGGCCTAGTGCGGGTTGGTGGAGGGGTGCGTAAGGCAAGTGACTAACCTTAATGTCAGATGTTATCAAGCCGCCAAATGGCCTCTGACTAGGCTTGACGACTAATATCTACGTAAGAAACCTAATTAATAGTACTTACTTTTCCGAGGTATAGTGTGACGTATACGTGTGCTCGGTGGTGGTGGCCAGGTCCTGCATGTTGAACTCCTGGCGGAAGGACCGCGCCGACCGGGGGGCCATTGCCTCCACGAGCCGCTGTGGGGGAATGATAACGGTTAGTGACTTGTGGGGATTGAGGAAGGAGACTTTCGGGCTAACATAAGGCCGACATTTAAAATTGGGACGCCATTTTAGCAATCAATGTATGAGTTTGAAAAAATTATCCATATTTTTGTTTGATTGTTTAGTCGAGCCTGCTTAAAAAACCCGGAACCTTTTTAACAGATACCTCCTATATTTACTTCTGCTTAACAATTTATGCTTATATTTAATATTTGTAACACAAATACACAAATACATTATACATAGAGAAATCCTGACTGACATAAAAGGGGTTGCACACAATGTCTTGTTAGAGGATCGAACCCACCACGACCTCTAGCAACTTCTCAACCATCGAACGAAATCAGTGTAGGTTACTTTAAGAAGGACTTTTTCCGCAACAATTTAAACCGTATCAAACCATAACATCCACAGTCTTTCATCTGTTAAAAAGATATTATGCAAAATGCATTTCTGTGAAGTGTGAAAATCGTTAAAATTAACTGCAGACAAGGAATGTATGCGATGCAATAGTTGGTCTAACTTTCCACATCGCGATTGAGTTAGCATCGCATAAAACCAACGACAGTGATGCAACTCCACTTAGTTCGTGTAAAATAAAGGAACAAGTTCGTCAATAGTTCTGCCACTGATGTTTTATTTCGTAAACTAAAATGTCAGGTTTGCACGTCAATATTAAAATATTCATCCTACATCATGAAAATGTGGATTTCAGGATTAATTAACTTTATTATGTACGGTCAACAGCACATCACGGTAAACACTTGCAGTTCGATAATAGCACTTATGCCCCCGACATAAGAGCGGTACAAAGTCCAAAGTGTTACGTCTGACGTACTTTTGACTGTACATATTTTTAAGGGGGGGTGGGAGTACATAAAAAAAACATTGACCGACAAACTTATCTGTTCCGGTGGCGGCGTCGCTACTGTCTATTTAGAACTGTCATTAAATATCGTTTTTGCATTGTATTTCACGTAGTTCCAATTTTGGCCACCGGAACAGATAAGTTTGTAGGTCTGTATTATGCGACGTCCAAATATGGCGCCGCGCTCGCACATTTCGTAGTTTTTTAAACATAGTAAACGAGACACTAATTTTATCAAGTCAAACTCTGCGAATTTATCTGTAAATATTTAGTGGCTATAATTGAGTGAAAATTCAAATGTTAATTGGCAGGAGCTTAGACATAAAATACGAAAATCGTTAAAAAAAAGGGGTAAATTTGGGATTTTTTTTCTATCGAGTGAAGTTTATAAAAACATGTAATTGAATGCGATTTTAACTAGATCAGATCCTTAACTGATACATATATTTTTTTTAGAATTGAAAACACTGATTTGTATGTCTCAGGTGGCTTTTAAAAACCATACGCGCGGCATCTGCGGAACTACACAGCCTTAATCAAGTTACTTAAACTCAACGATATTAAATACCCTAGATACACTGACAGCGCTCGAAAAATGTCCCGCAAAACAAGTGCTTAAACACGGTTTAAAGCACTTGTGCGCTCCCAGTCGCGCGCGAACCGGGCCTAGCGTCACATGCCGAAGTGCTCCGTAAAAAAGTGCAAGAACAACACTTTAACCACTCAAAAAAAGGATGGAGTTTCGTATTTCCGGTAAGTAATAAATCCATCTTTGATAATAGAATGCATTAATGGTAAAAATTATCCTAAAACGTGGTAAAATTGTAATTTTCTAAAAAAATCGGAAGAAATCCGACACGTGGTTGGCTGTATAGTTGTCCCTTTCCCACGAGTTGCGGTATTAATGCTTCTAACACTTTCACACAGAGTAATATTTGGAACATAGTAGTTTTTGTAGAGGAATGGAGTCGCGTAGTACTAAAATTTACTATGGTATTTTTTTTATTTTGTCCAATAGTACAACCAATATTTGCACATCTTTTTACAAAAAAATCTGTATAACAATCAAAGAACTGTAAGAATAAAAAAGAATTTGGTGTTTAATGATTAATTACACTAGAAGATTACCATTTTGTTTTTATCTTATATATTTATGAATAATTTAATTAAAAAAGAATATGAAGATTGTTTACAATATTTGACAACAAAGAATATTTTTTTTTTTGTAAAATTATAAGTATTCATTTTTATTAGTAGGTATCGTTATAATAAATATTTCATTTTTATTAGGTATCGTTATAATAAGTAATAAGTAAGATAATATAGTAAAGCCAATTACAAGTTTCCACCTTTAGACAGACATTTTATCTTACAGTGGGCAAAAAGCTATAGAAATAATAAATAACTAGATAATAAATAAATATCTCTGGACATTATCCACACAGCGTCATCTAGCCCCAAACTAAACATGAGCTTGTGCTAGGTAGACAACGGATAAACATTACATAAATACTTTTTTTTGTAAATACATACATATTATACATAGAAACACTCAGACCGATACAAACAGACATGTTCATGCACACAAATGTTTGTACCGTGCGGGGATCAAACCCGCGACCTCTGGTGTAATAGCCGACTTCTCGACCCTTACACCAAATGGCTCGTCGCTAATAATAAATCATTATGAGTTTAAATTTAATAAAAAATCGTTCCTTCGGTAGATAAAATTTAGTTAGTCATTTAACTAATAAATTTGTTTTTTTATTCTAATACATTATAAATAAAAAAATAACATCGACGACGACTCCTCTGCTAACTCTGTTCTAAATGCAACGATTTTATGATTTTCAAACAGCGCAAACTGAACTAGACCTTATTTCTATTGATTTACAGCCTACATTCGTCTTTACAGCAATAAAGCAATAAAAATTTTACGAGCTTGCTGCCTGCGTACATTTAAAATGTCGTAACTCTCGGACGCCTGCATTTAAAGTGAGATCGTATACCTGTGCATTAAGGTCAACTTTTGAATATTGAAATTAGACTTGATATTATTTTCGTCCTTAGCGCACCCCCCACCGTTGCTATCTACTTTCGGGACACTTTTTGAAGGCGGTTTTATAGGCAATGTTGCTTCTAGGGTATTTAAATTCGTTGCTTAAACTATATAATTTACCATCATATTTATTGACGTCGTCGAAGATATAATGTATTATGTTTTATGTGACCAGGTAACTCTACTTGCGACTTATTTGGAAGTGAAGAACAAGAGTATTTTGCGTTATAAAAAACTACATTTAATCAAAAATATAAGCCGTCTTTACTGTATCTACCTTGAACTGTGAGATAACTAAAGCGTTAAAGAAATCTGAGCTTGTGTTAGTTTGTAAAGTACCTAATTTAGCTATAGTTCTATTTCTATATACGATTTTGATTTCAGCCGCTTGTATAACGAAGGACTGACTGACTATGACCAGCCCATCCCCGGGTAATGTAAGTGGACTAGTCAATTCCTGGATCATGGCACAAGCGTACCCCGCCTTAGGACAAAGCGTTGATAACATGCGTAACTTTTTATTCCTGTTTTTCCCCCCACTTGACATATTTGTCAATAGTAGCGAAACGAGTTGGATAATAATTTGTTTCGTCCAAAACTGGTCGTACAGTTTTTTTTGAAATGCCCTCAAAAATGGTAAGGACCAGTTTGGTGGGTTGACAATATTATTATCTTGTCAGTTTTGACTCGTAAAGATCGCAAAAATTGTAACTCCGTGTCATGACTTTTGGCTGAACGATAACAAATTATGTTTCATGCCAATCGGACGGGAGTAAATGTAACTTTTATAACTCTATCGAAAATATGAAAAAACTGTATTAAGAATCTGTACAGATCGAAAAAGTGGAATATCAAAAACTAACTATATTTGATATTTCATTTCAAAGATTGAATCTGTCTTTCCTTTTAAATTTTATCTAAAATATCTTAAAATTGTAATTCGTAAATAAGCACAACAATAAAAAAGAAATCATTATGGTCAAATACAAATTACGCACTTAGGTAAGTATAAAAAATTACATGTTACATTACATCCACAAACGTTCATTCGTTCGTATTTAATAACTTACGAGGCACTTGTAAGTCATTAAATCATCTACTTTTAGGTATATCGTTAGTTGAAAAATCCGATATTGTTAATTATTTTAACATTCGTGCGGCGTAGTGTACGTTATATTTCCTGACATGAACAAACTATTTAATTATTTAGTAGACATAATCATACTAGGATTAGAAGATAAGAGAGAGATTTTTTGTATTTTTGATTACGTAAACATAATTTTTATGTTAGAAAAATATCGCAATATAAAATACCAACCCGGCACTCGTACGCGAAGTCATACTCGTACTCCTCCATTTTACACTAGTTTTTACACAACACTAAAATGTCATTATCGTTCACTGCACACTGACATGTTTCACACAAAATCTGCTCAAAAAATGTAACGAAAATGCACTGATAGTACCATTTTAGTAACCTAATATAACCTAAAAAACAAAAATATTACGAAAAACTTAGATACTGGCACGAAAAAATCTAGCAAAAACACGATAGAACGTAAAAAATAAAATTAAGAAAAAGAACACGCAGTAACTGCTCACAATTCTCGTTGAAAACTGAATGAAAGCCAAGAAAACCGTAAACCGAAAAAAAATATAGCAGTATTCTAATTTTAAATTATTTCGTAATGGCCGCGGACGCGTCTAGACGTTGCGTTCGATTGTCCGTCGGTAATACCTTTAATTACGTTAGTTATTTAACTGCTGTCGAACAGCTGTTTAGGATGCGTTGAGGTTAGGAAAAATGACTGGCTTATTCAATACGGGTGGAAATGTGGATGCGCGCGCATCGTACCCGGGTGCGGTGGCATCTTGACACTGACACGAATCCCGTGGCCATTACACTCTGTTACATAATTGTACGGGAATTACATTTGTCGATTGCGTCTCAATTTTATTGGTTCAATATGTTGCAGTTAGTTAGAAACGGATAAAAGTAAATTGTCAATTAAAGTAATTATGTGTGTGTCAATCGATCGTTTAGTTCTTCGGATTCTGTAATAAATATTATGCCAGGTAAAGGTGATAATGAGTAATTAATTTATTTTTGAGTTATTGAGAGACTTTTTTACATGAACGACATTACCGGCGACTTTTAAAAATGAAATCATTCATTTAATTGCATATCAAAATCGGCAGTCCTAATAACTAAATAATAACTTACGAAAAACAGGTGATCATAACATACAATGACACGTGTCCTAAATGTGTTATTTCTGCAATCAACCTTGAACCCTATGTCATAATCATAACATCTACTTTCTTATACGTTGAAATCTTTTGCAGAAATCAGACAGGTGAAATAATTTTGCCGTTTACTGAACACGCGATAATATTTGCCTCATTTCTTTTAAAATGGAAATATTTATCATTATTCTTTCATTCGAAACACTACCAATAGTTGCCCAATACACATCTGCATTTAACTAAATATTTCACTACTTCATACTGTGGTTTCTAAGTTTCTAAAACATCAAAAGGTGTTAAAAGAACCACGAAATCAACGCTAAACATAACACATTGTTCATTGGCAATACATCATTCATCAGACCACATTTTTACAACCATTCTTCAAAGATATTCTTAATGTTATCGTAAATATTTATGATGTCATGGCTTCTACATTATATCTAGATAAACATGGAAATGTGACTCAATATTAGTAGGCAGCTAAACTTTACTTGCCGGCATATGTAACAAGCAAAAACAGCATAATCTGCATACATGAGAACAATGAAATACCTAATACTTCTTTTTTCAATTTTTTTAGATAATAATAATTTGTCCTGTACTGCTGTGAACGTATAGCGTATATAAAACTGTTGCCAGTAACAATTTTATTATTAAAACAATTACAAAACTTCCAATGAATTAGATACGGATATAAATAATAACATTTTGCTTATAGATTCTTTAAAATAGGAGATTTCACAAGTGATAAAAGTAATTCGATTCACAGTTTGTCTTGTATTATATGAGTTTTCAGCTAGATAATGCACTACTATACTAACTGATAAGCTTATCAAGAATTAAATCCTTCTATAGTACGATTGCTATTAATGTTTCAAACATTCATCCATTTGCGTCCCAGATTAATTAAGTTTTTTTGAAAGTCAATAAAGGTTTAACTTATGGTATTCCTACAACTTTGCGGAGTTCTCCCATAAAATTTTAAATCTAAAACATCCCAATAAACCAGTAAGCAATGAAGACCATTCGTCAAAGTTAACGACTAGTGCTATTTTCGTTGAAATATTATGAAAAAGTGGAAGCAGTTTGTTTTACGACCGTTCAGAAATATTGCCTAGGAAACGATCGGAAAAGTATCGGAAATAATTTAGAAGGCAGTAAATAAATATCGCCTACACTTTGTATTATTATTACACAGTATTTATAAAGTTGGACCCAGAACACCTCCTTGCCTAAGACAATTACTTAAATACTATTAGACAATTATGAGTACAGCAAATTATGTCAATATTTGGAAAGCAAAATATTACACCACTTTGATAATATTATAATAAAGATTTTGTACTATAGATGCATAAACGGACGGACAACGTTTATATCGATTGCAATAGGTTGTACTAAAATTACTATAACAATTATTATTACTAGGCACGTTTTTTAAGAAACTTAATAAATGATTTTAACTGATTCAAATTTTCTTTTGCACATTTTATATTTGTCCCTCGACATCTTTAGTCTCTTATTTAAAGATATTTTATTTAAAGAAACTCGTTTCGTACTTTACTCAATATAAATTGGATACCTACTTTCCTAAGCCCTTTCTATAAAAAGTTTTTAGGTCAGACATTTGAGCCACGAGAGAGGCGACCTAATATCTTGAATTACAATATATTTTACAGCTAAATCAGTTTTCAAAAGTTTGTGTTTGAATAAAAATTTATCTACCATTTATTAATTTTTTTTTGTTTTTTATTAAAAAACTCCCGTTAGGTAAAGGAGTTATTATTTTACTATAAACTAGACATCCTACCCGGTAGAACTTGGTTGGTAAAACCAATAGTTTGCGACCAAAAGCGAATTATTAAGCGATTCGATAATTTTGAATTTTCCAAACCAGTAAAGCGAAGATAATTTATGACAAAATCAGAATAATCGTTGAATTACAAAACTTGCCTTATTTGGTATTCCAAATGTATTCGGCGTTATACTTTGTGACCTTCGATCCGTGAGGAAAATAAAGCCCGCATTATGTTAAAAACGCACTGTGGATTTTAGATGTTGCAATAGATAGGGATAATTTGAATCAAAATGTTTACCGCATCAGCTGAAAGATACATACAATGGGTTCACTTGATAAAAAGCGATTAGGTACTAAGGCTTATTTCAAAGAGCTAAACTTCATTTACTACAAAAAAAAATTAAGCGGGCCGGCTCTCACATTAAATTGTTGGAACAGCATAATAATTCTCTGAAAAAGTCCGAACATACCAGACTAAAGGCGAGAATCAAACCCATGAACATCGGGGTTGAATGCTTAGGCCAGTCATCTAAGACATAAAAATCGCGTTAGGTCGCAAATAATTGCAAGGTTCTGATTTTTTGTGATGTTGTTAGGATAGATACCAATAGTGTAAATCTAAATTTGCAACCTCGAAAGACCTGTGCTAACTTCGTGGTGCTCAAAAAACCTCTTAATTTTCGGACTTTTTTCAGTTTTTGGCTTACAGCTACTAAAATATGCATTTTACAGCAAAGTCATTTATGACACTTTCAAAGAAAACAAAATAAGCAACAATTTGAGTGTAACCCCAGCTCTGTATGTCTAACAAATCTCAAGATATAACATTTCAAAAATGGGCAAATTTCCCTAAAAAAATTAAATTTTTAGTTGGCAAGACTTTCGAACAAAATACTGCCTAAAATACTAATTCTACGAGGAAAGTTAACAAAAGTTAAGTGTAGAGCAGTTATTTAGCTTTGATTTAAGTGTAAAAGCAACTGTCTAGGACCACTAGTTCTCAAATTATCAGGTAAATAAGGAAATCAGATTTTTTTTATATCGGATAAAGACATTAAATTCGCAAAGCGTGATGTAGTTTTGCATTTTTGGTATCTTGTAAGGGTCTATTAGGGTAGTGTGAATTCCAATTTGCAACTTCGGAAAACCTGTGGAAACTGAGAAAATCGAGAAAATCTTCGAAATTTTGGGACTTTTTTTACTATTTGCTCTCCAGGGCCAAAACTATGCTTTTATTGCGAATGATGTTTTTTACACTTATAACCTGTATTAAATTACTTGTAAATTGAGCCTAATAGCAGCGCTATTAACTCTTTAGGAGCCAAGCTATGGCACTTTGAAGATGACCAATATTTGTCGAAATGAGAAATTTTCAGGATACTCCCACTTATTTCGTGAAATATTGGCAAAACCACTTGGCCTATGAAGAAAGGGCACTGAAAATATTTTGTAGTACATTTATTTAACTTTTATTTGAGCCTAAAAGCACCGCTATTCACTTCATAGGAGCCAAGCTATGGCACTTTGAAGATGACCAATATTTGTCGAAATAAGAAATTTTCAGGATACTCCCACTTATTTCGTGAAATATTGGCAAACCCACTTGACCTATGAAGAAAGGTCACTGAAAATATTTTGTAGTACATTTATTTAACTTTTATTAGTGCACAAAACGAAGTCTGTGAGACTAGCTGTTCCCTCACAATCTCAAAAAAACGAAAATGGGTAATAGTAACAAAAGACTATTATATTGGGTAATTGGAAATGAGACAGGAATGTTATAAATAGTAGTGGGTGGTAGGTTCTGTAGGAATGTTGGGCAGCAGCCTCTTCAGTTGAGGGCAGACGGGCGAGGATGTTCTGGCATTGGCAGCAGATTGGACAAATAATTCGACAAGGCGTGGAGAGAATCCTCTTTTCCACCACCATACAACGCCACAAGACATTTATTTCCAGCAGAGGCTATCTCTTCATGGGTGGCGTTATTATTAAGGAAAGTGTTAGCTGCATCAAGAAGGTCTGGATGTTTTGACAAGACGCTCAACATCTTCGTTTTCCCTTGCCCGAAAAGAGCAAAGGTTTCCTTATTTACCTGATAATTTGAGAACTAGTGGTCCTAGACAGTTGCTTTTACACTTAAATTAAAGCTAAATAACTGCTCTACACTTAACTTTTGTTAACTTTCCTCGTAGAATTAGTATTTTAGGCAGTATTTTGTTCGAAAGTCTTGCCAACTAGAAATTTAATTTTTTTAGGGAAATTTGCCCATTTTTGAAATGTTATATCTTGAGATTTGTTAGACATACAGAGCTGGGGTTACACTCAAATTGTTGCTTATTTTGTCTTCTTTGAAAGTGTCATAGATGACTTTGCTGTAAAATGCATATTTTAGTAGCTGTAAGCCAAAAGTCCGAAAATTAAGAGGTTTTTCGAGCACCACGAAGTTAGCACAGGTTTTTCGAGGTTGCAAATTTAGATTTACACTATAGTGCAGTCATTGAAGCGAAAAATACGGTCTTACCTCCGAATTTTTTTACTGTGAACCGATTTGCATGAAATTTTGGAATTAGACTCATCTTACCCTTAACTTCAAAAGTGAAAATGATCTGAACTCCGCCTATTATTTTTAAGGGGTGTAAACAACCCCTTAATGGAAAAATTTACATTGAGCCATTTTATCGCTAGAAAACATGTCTAATCGTAAGTGGTGAAATTGTAAAGTATTTTCTAACATAATTACCCCATATTAAAATAATTTTTAACCCCTTGAAAATCTTACATCCTTTGCAAACAACCCCTAAATTGAAAAAATCACAAAAAAATACTTTGGTATGACATAAAAAGATGTAAGTATAGAGTAAGTAATATTTTATATTCTCTTATTAATTATCCGCTAGAATGACTCATGTCAAGGCTCACTTGACATGACATAAAAAATTGACGTATCCTAAATTGCCCGTGTCAACTGTCGGTTGACATGCGATGATGCGTCGCGCTTGGCGGGAAACTGAGTTAAATATACTTAGCTCGCTTACGCTCGAGCGTATTCGTATACCTTTATCTCTTTCTCCATTAAATTCTCAAGGCAGTGATACCAAACACAACCTATGGTCGGTAGAAGAAATAATAAAAAAAAAATGTCAAAGTTGGCCGGGCAGTCAGTTGTTTTTACGCGCGGGCAAGTGACGGTTATTTTCGGTGATTAGTGTTTTGTGGTGGTTTTGTGAGTGTTTTGTGTTGGTTTTGTGAGTAATTTCGCTAGATAACGAGGTAAGTGAACAAATTACATGTATACATCACCATAAAACACAACATTTGACTTTTTTGGAGATAGGAACTGAGATAGGAACGGGTTTTTATTTTTATTTTTTCTGTTTGCACTAATTTTCATATTTCTAGTTATTGGTTGATGCTATTGCCAATATATTTGTTTACTTTGTAACATTATTAGACTAGTTATATTGTATAACTTTTAATTAAGACCTCGAAGTGGTATTTTTTTATCTAAGACACTTCAAAGTTATGCCCGGACGGTAACCGGACACCCGGTTATACCCGGATATGCAGAAAAAGTGCTATAAATAAATATTTTTGTATAGACAAGTGTATATTTACATTTATTACCTTATTGTCTAATATCTAATTAACGTAATTTAAAGTTTAAAACCTCAGGTGACTGCTTTAATAAACAAGGATCATAATTTTAAATACAAGTGGCTTGCCGAAACGTGCCGTAACCCGACACCTCCATATTTATCGCATCGTATTTCAACACCCGAGTCCCATTTAGATAAACAAAAGACTCAATTGTATAGCTTCATTCGTAGTAAGCGTAAAAAACAACACTTGACGGCCTTACAATAACAAACTGAGTCACAATGAACGATCGTCTCAAGTACCGGCCGCCCGGCGGCGTCCCGCTGCGCAAGCAAAAAATTGATGGGGCCATGAAGTGTTTACGACCCCCCCCCGCGGTCTTTCTAGCGGTTATCAAATATTAGGGGGTGAACCCCTTTCAACCCTTGAAAAATACCCCTTGATAAAAAAAAATTAAATTTTTTTTTTTGATAAAATGAAAAGGATTTCAATATTATTCCACACTTTCGAAAATGATTATCATATTCTTTAGCTTTTCTACCCTTAAAACTACCCCTTAGTTACTAAGTAGAACAAAATATGATAAGTTTTTGGACCATAACTACTTCAATTTTCATGCTATCACAATTTATAAAAAACCATTGTAAAGGTAATTAAGAGAGCTACAACATCCTATATTGCAATATATAGTAAAAAACCTTTTTCTAAAACGGTGAAGGGTTAAAGGGCTTAAGAGAGGCTGTGATTGCGCTGCCACGCGCTCTTTAAACAATCATTTCTCCGTCAATTTTTGTTTGACAGAAAAAACAAAAAAACCAAATTGTTTGTCAGAAAAATACCTAAATTTTTAATCCGTACACTTTTATACGTATCTGTTGTCATTTTTGAGATATTATGAAAAGAAAGTGGGTTTTTTTAAAATTTGAAATTTTGTTTTTTTATTTAATCGTGACTTTTTTGAAAAATATGTGTCCTGAAGCAGCCAAACTGATACTATCTATCAAACTCTTCATAATAAAGTTATTTCTAGGCGGAATACGATTAATTTTAATTTTGGTGGAAATGGCACTTATGAAACCCATTTATTTTATAGAAAAAACATTAGATGCTCCCCTTATTTGCAATACAGCTCACTTATTTTACGCGCAAAAGACTTTTAATAGTGCTCATTTTAAAGCTTATTTCAAGCACTATACAAAACCCTTTTGTATTAGAATGCATAAAATGCATCTGTTCGCCGCTAGATGGCATTGACCACATCGATTAAATTTCAGACAGAATAAAAACGGCTTTGATCTTTAATATCTAGCTTAATATTTCACTTAGAATACTTTATAAAAATTCAAATTGTTCATTGTTTTACCTGCTACTATTTTGGTCTTTATAAAATTTTCGATAAAACGTATATTTTTGGAGATATTTGCAAAAAACCGATGAAATACGTGAAAAAATTGCGAATTTTCAATTGCCAATAACTTGAAAAGTATTGAATTTTTTGAAAAACTGTATAGATGATTTTTTGCTTAAAATTAGGCCTTCTATCGATATCCGAGGTTATTTTGATAAAAAAATAATTCACCCCCGAGAAGGGGTGGCAACCACTCCCATGGTGGTTGCGGAGTTCAAATCATTTTCACTTTTGAAGTTAAGGGTAAGATGAACCTAATTCCAAAATTGTATGCAATTCGGTTCACAGTAAAAAAATTCGGAGCTATAATGCTTCAATGACTGCACTACTATTGGTATCTATCCTAACAACATCACAAAAAATCAGAACCTTGCAATTATTTGCGACCTAGGATGTCTTAGATGACTGGCCTAGCTAGTGAGTTTAAAAAAATGGGGAATTGGCCATTAGGCATTGTCATGAAAATGATTGCACCCTATTTGGCTGTCTGGACTATCTCTTCAGCTAAAGTTTAAAAGGAATCTAGAACCTAAAAGAATAACTTTTTGTTTTTGAGATATTTTCATAGGCCATTTTTTATCTTTCCCTTGAAACAAAACTGTGACCTTGGTGCAAAGAATGAACGATTGCATTACACGGGTAACATATTTAAAGACCGGTAAATTATAGCTGCTCTGTTTGGCCTTAAATGTTTAAGTGACCTCAGCCGCGATCACATGAATCACTACATGCTTGCTCCTCGGTACGTTACATTACCAGAACTACTTATTTTATTATTATTTCTGCATTTGCTAGTGACATTGCCCTATGCGTCAGGCGTCGTTGATCCGATTTCCCAGCACAAACATTCATGTGCTGAAAATTTGCGTTTATTCTGAATCTGTATAATATTGTTTAAATCTCCATTGGTGCCATAATACTGGAGTATAAGGTCGCCTTGTGACTAAGAATGACTAATGATAATACATGCACCCAGAAAATGAAAGGTGGGGGACCAGACGAATGGGATCCCATGAATATGGTAACATATTAGGGTGGTCGGATGGGCAGTCACTCCATTACTAATTAGATGATTCATTCCCGTTCGTACCACTGAACGGTAATAAAAATTAAATATTTTATGAACCAATTAGATAATTAGATATGCGAATTCCTGGATAATAGTGCAAGGTACCCTAATTTGATATCGAGAAAAGTGTTCGGTGAAATAAGATGACATTAACCCACATAATTTTTCTTTGTTCCCGTTGAGTCACACCATTTTGTGTAACACTGTTACCCATTGGTAAAAAAACTACCGATTAGTAACACTGTTACCCATTGGTAAAAAAACTACCGATTAGTAACACTGTTACCAATGGGTAACAGTGTTACACAAAATAGTGTGACTCAACGGGAACAAATGTACTTTTTGTAGTTTTGGTGCAAATAAATTTTAATTTTTAACAAACTCAACCAACGGACAAGTAACCAGCACCGTCCCAGCTAAAACTACAACACCAAATAATGATAACACTTACGAAATGCAAGAGAAAACTGAAGTAATCCATATCTTCGAGGCGCTATCGAGGATCTCATAGTTCGAGGCTACAGCTCTATCGCTAAACGACATTAGATTATAAAAATAGATGGCATTATTACACGTGAACCCATTCTGTGGCACGCCTGCCAAATTGTGTCTATGAACGGTGCACTGTGAAGTGAGTACTTTTTTCAATCTACATATTATTCTTTACATTTGAACTCAGACTCGAATATCAGAGAATCGTACAGCAATGCAAGCACGCCAACAATGCTTCCTGTTCCTAACGCATAGTCTTTTAATGGATTCAATATTATGGCCTATATTTCTTCTACACTAAAGATGAAGTTCACTTAAAAGTGCAATGTTAAGATTTACTTGATATTTAAGGTGAATAGTTACTCATTTGAATATTGATAAACAGTAGTGCAGTGCAGTGTAGTGTTTAGGTACAGTAGATATGTCGTACATGTGTAAATAAAAAATAATGGACAACTTTATCTTTTGAATTGCTTGTTACTTATCTCAATTTGAATAGGTGTTGGATTGTACGATTGTATGTAGATTACGTGTTTTAAGGTTTGTATGTGGTGTTGTTGTCAATGAAATTATTCTGTTACGTTAGTAACTATAATCTACATATTGATATTAGCTACATATTTACTAGTTACAAGATTAATAAAGATAGGTTTTTATTCGTATTTTTCATTAACCTAAACGAAAGGAGAGACTAAAACGTATGCATTTTTATATAACAAAACAATTGACACTTCAATGTTACTTTTCTAATTAGGTATGTTTAATAAATTCAGAGGATTTTTACTTTTGCAAATATAAATAATGAGATCTCAATATACATTTACAGGTTTAATTTACATTATTCATTCCACGAATATTGTAAATAGTAGGTACTGAATATCTTGGTATCACATTTGAGTTCTATTTTCATTTTTACAGAGACGTAAATGTTCCGTTTCACTCTAGTAACAAGTGTCATCTGAATTAATCAAGGTGACCGGTTAACTCTACACAGGGGACAAGCATGCACTAGCTAGAGTATACGTGACCTATATACGTACTAGTGACACGCACGTTGTTTAGTGATTTTTGTCACGATAAATGTTACATTGTTATTGTGCTTTTGAACTGGAGTTTAGGCAAACCACCAAGAGTGGGTCGCCTGATGGTAAGAAGCAATCACCGCCGCCTATGGACATCTGCACAACGAATATCGTTGCATCTGCAACACCATAGGGATCGCTGATGCGTTGCCGGCCTTTTAAGGAGAGGTGTGGGCCCATTTTATATTCTAGAAGACATCAATAGTAGTAAAGTTGATTTTACAAGATATTTGGTTTTACCTGTCCCTATATTTGTCTGTAATTAAATATTGGAAGTTGGATGTATTTAAAATGCTGTAGTAATTTTAGGATTAACGTTAGAGTTTTACGAAGAATTTTCATTTGGAGAGGCAAAAAAGCAAGATTATATTACAACACTGAATATTAGTTGTATCATGTAACAGTTATAACAGTGAAAAGATCTAATGGCAAATGTAAATTATGTAGGCAATTACGACAGAGTAAATAGAGCTACTGAGTCTAGGGCAGGCACAAGGAAAATACATCGCAATTATTGCAAATAGGCTCACTTAAGTAAGCTATAACATCATAATATTATAAAAAGAGATAATTGAAGTTTAAAGAAGAAGACTCAATTACTATAGTTAAAAGATAGTTTTGTAAAATTACAGGACATGACAAAGGGGAGTAACTAAGGACCGATAAAAGTTGAAGTTAGAAAAATCCTGTCAAATGCACGATCAGAACAACAAGTTTACAACCCCTTAACTTAATAAGTAGCAATCATGAAAAAGGATTATCTGTGGGAAGACTAATATAATCATCTGTATTTAAGTTAAATAAACGCCAGTCGCAAAAATTAAGAAAACAATAACATTTGAGACATCCAAAAAATCTGCGCATACTTCCCTAATAATTGACATAAAATCATAAGTCATAACTTAAAATCTGCTATGTTGCTTATTTTTCAACAAAAATCCGAGTCACCGACCTAACAGATCACAATAGTATCAAAACCAAACAATACACAGACGTGTCAAATGCAAAAAAACGTATTTCCTGTTTCATATTCAATTTCAGAGATTCGAGAAGTGAAGACATTGCGGGGGTGCGCAAGCGCATGCAAGGTCATTCGTTTGTTTACGTTTAAGGAATACTGATTGTTCTATGACTCTGCCAAACCTTGCTGTGGCCTTGGATGGAAGAAAAGTATGAGTAATGGTTATAAGATTACAGAGGTCAGGTGTGTAGATTTAAAAACGGAGGTTTGTTTTTTTAATAACTTATTTATAGTAGATATGGAACTTAATTTGAACGCATAAAATTTTTGAAGGGAGGAAAAAGAGGAAGCTTGAGATACAATAAAGTAGGAATGTTATAAATAACTCATCTGACATGAGTCAGAAAAGATGTCAAAATTATGGATCAGTAAGAATCGATTTATGGAATTAGCTAGCTGGATGGACAGCATCTCCGGAATTTGTGGCAATATTTAAACCAAAACATTTTCTAAATTTGGATGTGTGCGTGAATGAGCTATTGGACTTAACAACAAAAATCCATAATTTCTGAGATACAAGGCATCTTCATAAATCATCGTTTTATAATGTTAAATAATATTAGTGTCCGACCGAAGGTTCGGTTTCGGTTTCGGTTTCGGCCGAGTTTCGGCCAAAAATCAAGTTTCGGCTGCAGTTTCGGTTTCGGCCAAAATTGGCCGAAACTTTTGCCGAAACCGAAACTGATTTCGGAAGTTGTCGTGCACGCTCGCCGTTCGCTCGTTCGTTTCTCGCAGCAACGCTTTGGCGGCGCACCTGTTTGAGAATTATTGTCGTGCGCCGTTCGGATAGCTCTGTAGCAACACTAGCAACACAATAGTCAGTGCGTTAAACAGTAACAATTATTGATTCGATTATTGTTAACTGATAAACATTTTGCTATGAGAACTTGATTTGAAAATATAATAAAAGTATGATTAATATGTTTTTTTTGTATTATCTATACCTACTTGTAAATATTAAAAAGAGGAAAGATATTTTGATTGCTTGTTTGTTTGTATTGAATAGGCTCCGAAACTACTGAACTGATTTGAATAATCATTCACTATTGGTAAGCTACACTATCCCCGGCTGACATAGAGTACTTTTACCCAAAAATGTGGGGGGGAAGGGAGGGATATTTCAAAAAGGAATTACGACCAGCCCAAAGTACAAGACCCAGGAACTTGAAATTTTGTACAAGGGTTCTTTATAATGCGTAAGTTCTCACTAAGAAGGGGTTTGTCGAAATTAACCCCCAAGGGGGTAAAAAGAGGGTTGAAAGTTAGTATAAAACTTCGTCATTTTTAAAGTTACAGTCTTAAATTTCGGGAAGTATATTTTTAGTTTGGTATCAGTTTCAAATAAAAAGGTGTTATTGAAAACTTACCCCCGTGGGGGTTAAAAAGGGGTTTAAAAATAAAAAATTAAAGGATCATGCAAAAACGTCCCCACCCACCAACAGATTTCGAACGTATCTCTATTCTCTGTCAATACCTCTCGCTGTACTGATCTTTTTTTTGTATGACATCCGCCGTAGGAATGGGGATTTCACACAAATCGAATTTTAATGTTGTATTTTTTTCATATTTTAAAGTATTTTTTTGACACAGTTAATTGTGAAAATAATGTGCAGGCGATCAAGAGTAACCCCCTGGGCTAAATATAGGTGAACAATCAAAATGTAATCTTAAAAAATATTGTACAGTCAAGTCTACTTCAAGCTAGACACTTACAGCGCAATTCTGCATCTTAGGCGTGCGGCATAAGCACGGTTTTATTTTTTTGAATACCCCTTCAGTTTTTGGATTAAAACTGGTTATTTGTTTTTTTATGGAAAGGGTGGGGACAGAGCCTTGTGTAAGCTTTTTAATATTTCACCCCTCAAGGGGTATTAAAAAGTGTCTTAATTTTTTTACTTTAAATTTTCTAAAAGCGTACTTCTTAATGTGTAAGTTTCCACTAAGAAGGGGGTTTTGGAAGTTACCGGGGGCATTTCATAGTGGTTTAAAGCGTGTAGCCCACGCCAGCGAAGCCAGGGGCGGAAGTTTAGTATTAAATAAATGATTACAACAAAATCATTATACTGTGATTCAATTTCATGTCCCAATTAATGCAGAATAACCACTCAATCCCGAACCGGCACTCGGGTGCCGCGTAACAATAGATTTTCTATTGTGTCTGGTAATCCGGGGCTCGAAAGAATAATGGGTAAAATGCACCAAATTTCAGTATTTTAAGGAATTTTATACTTGACCACGTGAGTTTCGGTTTCGGTTTCGGTTTCGGCCGAAACTGAAGCAACGGCCGAACATTCGGTTTCGGTTTCGGCTTCGGCCGGAAAACCAGTTTCGGTCGGACTCTAAATAATATACATAATAATTTGGTAGACAGTTTCTACTTGGTGCATGGACGGTAGTGAAACCTAAAAGCAAGGTTATTGAACACGAAATGCAATCGCTCAACACTAAATCGATATGAATTACAAAAAAGTAATATAATTCGTAGCCTCACTTAAAAAAAATAAAGAGACATACTCAGGTTTTCTGCTAAAAAATTAAGGTTTTCTGCTAAAAAATTAGAAAAAGAAATCGTAACAAATTCAGCCAGCACCAGACGCAATTAAAATTATCGATTTGATTAGCGCATTGTAAAACTCTTAGAAACATAATATTTATAACAACATTATCGTAATTTTATCATGATTAAGCCTTGAGAGCTTGATAGTCAAGAAAACAATAATATTAACGCGCGCAAAGAATTGGCTTCCATTCAAATAAACAAACTCATATTGTATCTTATAAAACTTCGATCTCATATTGAATTATATAGAAAGAGAAAACTAATTATTGAATATTGAAACAGTTATTTTTTTTCTTTCTTGACTCCGTGTTGCACCTATATCGGTTAAGGTCGTATTTTGCTAATTTAAAATGTCAATGTTAAGTATGATTAATGTTACAACCCGTTTTTTATTGCCTGTGAACAGAGTTTTAGGTAGGTATTATCTGTGACACTAATACCTAACTGTTCTGAAGATAATAACTACTAGCTCATTAATGGAGTTTTCAAGTTGTTAAACACAGCGCGCAAATTGAAACTTTTCTCAGGAAAAATAAAATTTTCAATGTCATATTGTAATCTGTCAAGGTATGGGCAACATGTGTTTATTGCATGTGAACGGATTTTTAGGTATACTCTACAATACTCGTAATACCTAACAATCTTAAAGATAAAGGCCATTTATTGGTTGTAAAAGATATAAAATTGTTAAAAGAATAATTATTTAGAACACACTTTAAAACGTCACTCAAACTTTTTTCACAATATAACCTTCGTGAAAAACAAAAAAAAAAAAACAATCACTCGACAACTTATTTGCACATCGAATTCCGAATTCAAAAGTCGTTCGCGCCCGCGTTTTGCGCGTGCGTCGATCGCCGGTCGTCGTTCGCGCGCCACTGTTGACGCCGGCCGGTATCGTATCGTCGCGATATCTCTCCGATAGACGATTAGCCTCAATGACGTAATCACCAACTCTCATCATTTAGACAATTTCCACTGATTAAAAATGTTTGTTTGTAAATAAATAAAATTATTTTGGCAGTTTAAAATGAGATAGATGCTATTTTTACCCGGCTGTCTTTAGTTTTCACCGGTGCAGAGGATTCAGGCGACTGGGACCACTATATAACTGGGACCGCGGTCCCAGTTGCCTGATTAGTTTTTATTTGTTTATTTCGTCAGGCGAGTGGGACCACCCGTAATTTTAACCACAAATCCATTGTTGAAATACAAGATTTAGTACAGTTAGCAGAAAAGGTGTCACAAATAAAACAAAGTTAATTTTTGCAAAGGTAAGTTAGTTTTTGTATTACCTACTTAAACAGTATAACAGTCTTAATTATGTTTTAAAAATCACGTTGGCTCATATGCCTACTTAACTAGTAATTCTAAGTAAACATTCAACAGAAATCTCCTCAAAACAATAATATAAAAAACAGTCTTAATGTCTCTTAACTTTATACACCATAAAGTAAGTACATACTCATTACTCCTATTATATATTTATAATAAAGTCAGAAGATGCACATATCGTGGTGTAATATTTATTTGCAATGACAATCATCTCCTCATAACAATGTTACTTAGCAACCGAATGTCACTTTTATGACAAATCCATACTGACACAACGCCGCACCGCCTGATGTCTACTCTCCATCCGTCTTACGAATTTTTGATCTACTCTTTTGTGTTTATGGGCGCCTGGTACTTCAAATAGAAGTTTTGCATCACTTCGCTTTTATTTTACATGAATTTTATTCACCACGCTGCCATTTTAGGATGAAATATTCCGTGTGATTACTCTTCGGTACTTATAAGCGCCTGGTACTTCAAATAGAAGTTTTGCATCACTCGCTTTTATTTCCATGAAATTCTACTCCGCCATTAGATATTCCGTGTGACTTCTCTTTGGTGTTTCTGGGCGCCTATAACTTCGACGAGCATGGCGAATCAATCTTACTAATCTGTCGCGAGTTTAACATTTTTTCCCCATAAAAAAAGTGTAGTCAGAAGTTTTCACTTCAAAAATACTATTGACCGTAATCTATAATATAAAAATGAATCGCAAAATGTGTTGGTAAGCGCATAACTCAACAACGCCTGGATCAATTTGGCCAATTTTTTTTTCAAATGTTCGTTGGAGTTCAAGGAAGGTTTTTACAGCGAGAAACATTCGAATAAATACCCTAATCCTGCGGGAACGGGAACCACGCGGGTGAAACCGCGGGCGGCCGCTAGTACTAAATAAAATAAAATCCTGAGTTATAACTTGATTTTTCTGTTAACTGTACATTAAAGGAAATTAGGTATATGGTCCCAGTCGACCGATTCAAAAATGTTATCAGGTAACTGGGACCGCGGTCCCAGTTTTATTTGGTCCCAGTCGCCTGAATCCTCCCGGTGCAACGCTTGGCTGCAGTCATGTATTATTTATATTTTCTTTGCCTTGAAATTCGGTCATGGATGTTTTATTTAAAGATTTCTAGTTTAAGAGAAAAAAAAAACACGTCCATTTGTTACTAGTTCCAGGAGTTATACTTGACATAGGTACTATAATATAAATTCAATTTACAAAGACAAATATTTGTGTTTAACGTTTCATGGTCACGTTAGTAGGTGTGTTAGTAAACAAGACCTAAATAGGCACTGAGAGACAGACACGTAGACTACCTAAGTGTGACTGTAGGCTTAATAACATTGACATTTCACTTAGAAATAGAGAAAGGAAAAAAACTTTGGGGTATAGGGGAGAGTGATGCTGCATACAGCTTGTTAACTGAAATGGATTGCTCGAACGGGGAAGTTTAAAAAACCCTTTTAAATAAGACTGACGTATGAGTACCTAGTAAGTTTTGATTAATTAATTGGTAAGTGAGAGAGAGCCAAAGTAGGCAATGCATCTAAAACCTTAGTTGCGTGTGTCTATGGGCGGTAGTAACAGGGCCGGATCTACCTAATGGCTTTTTGGGCTGCAGCCCAGGGCCCCGTGGATACAGAGGGCCCCCAACCGAACTGAAAACAATAGACAATATATTATTGTCAAAAAATAAAATATTTAGAATTAAAAAAAACCGATTATAAGGTTGGCAACACTGCGATCAATTAACTAGTGTGCGCATCTATCAAACGCAATGGGGAATTCCCCGTCGATTGTTTTCGGTCGGTATATAACGTGTATTGTCAAACAAGCAAGAGACTTAATGGGCGATTTTCTGACAGCCCGTTTTGTTAGTTCTCAATAGATGGTGCCGTTCCACCTATGCAGTCACACACAAGGAACGAAACGTTATAAAGTTTACTTCGACATGACTTTTGTTTCATAAAACTGAACGTTTTTTTTTATAAGTCATTTTCATTCCCGAAAAAATTACAATTGGCGGAATTGTTAATAAAAAACAGAGCGTAAAGATTATGGCTCCTAGATACAAAAAAAGAGGTAACAATAGATGTACATATGTACTTCGTTCAACGCCATCTAGTGAGGCTTTTGGAAGGCTTTTTTTTTAAATGGTACTTAATTATGTCATAAAATCCCCCATTTTCTCAGTTAAAGCTTGTTTGTAGGACCAAACAAGCTTGAAATCTCTTTTGAAATATCTATTTTTTTCATAAATCATATTTAATGGGATCCGCTTATCGCCCGCCCGACGCAATTTTGTTATTTTGCCGCACTTCTGCTATCGTCGACTATACATATCAAGATGGCAATAAGAAAATTCTCAATAGTTTCGGCGAAAATGAAAAAGTTGATTTCCGAAAAGGGACACGAAAGGGCATTAAAGATTTTGGCCTTGGTCCGCCGTTTAGATTTTTTTTCAAAACAGCGTTTACCTAAAATTCTTTCAAAAATGGATACTTAGTGATTAGAAAAAAATATCGTAGTGTCACATTTCCAAGATATTTATGCGACCAGAGTTTTACTTTATTTAGTTTTACTTCCATATCTTTAAAAAATATATTAATTAAAACGTGACCCTTTACGGGATTTCGTCTAATGACTTGTTATGTTTGTATTGATATCATGATCCATTTTTGAAAGAATTTTAAGTAAACGCTATAAATTTTGAAAAAAAATCAACATGGAAAAATAAAACTTTGGTTGCTTATATCTTGGAAATGCGACACTTTACGGGTTTTTGTCTAATGACTTTTTGTATATGTATTGATACTACGTAGGTATCCACTTGTGAAAGAATTTCAAATGAAAGCGTTTTTGAAAAATTTCAAAATGGCGGTACTAGTAGGTAAGCCAGCCTTCATACAAAAATCTTTTTACCCCTTTATTTAACAAACTGGCGAAACCAGAAACTGCAATTTTGATTGTTTTTTGGGAAGAAATTTTGGAGAGATTTAATGTAGCTGTTAATAAAAAAGTACAGAGTCCTGGTTAAGCTATTGGTGAAGGCAATAAGTTAATTGTGTCATTAAAAGAGTTCGTGAAAAACATATAGCAACGATCGGATCAGAAGCAAAAGGAATACGAAGAGAAAGCTACAAATTGAGTACTAGTGTGGGAACAGGCTACAGTGACATAAATAAGAGATGCATTACTTCAAAATTTTCAGATAAAGTCTCAGTAAACGGCGTAGAAAAATTTATAAGAGACACGCTTAACGTTGCGTTGGATAAGATGATTATGCAGTTCTTTCCTTTTATATTGCGATTTACAGTGCGATGACCAAAAAAGAATTTGCAGTACAAAAATGCAGAAAGTTTGTATAATTTATATAACCTGTCAATTTATTTTCCAATAAATACATAATGTTTTAATAAATAAATAAATAAAATTGTTTTCCTATTTTCTTCCTGTACTTAAAATAATTATTATAAACGTACATCACTACAGAAAACAGTTTTTTGACTAAATGGCAATTGGTTGAGTAATAAGGTAGGGCCCCTAAGCAGTATTAGCCCAGGGCCCCACAAATTCAAGATCCGCCCCTGGGTAGTAATCATCTACATGTACCCCATACAATAATGTTTTGTTTTGTGTGACAAATAACATCAGTTTTTGGTAAAAATAATAACAATAATACTTATTTTAAACTTTTAGGATTATTTTAAACTTATTTTAACCCTTCCAAGTCCATACTTCTGAAATAAGAGCACGATTAATTCATTGCAACCATTGAACTACAATTATTGTAACTCAATGATTGCAACGCCTTTTGCGTTCAGTTACAACAACATTACTGATAAGCGAATCAAGACGAATGTTGGCAAACTATACATACGACCTTGACATGGTGACCATGCGAATGTCGTCGCCTTACGTCATCCATCTGCTATTAATAATACACTTGCTATTTCCTCTACATGGAGTCGGTTAATCGGAAATATTCACATTATGCGCCACCAAAAGTAAAACTTATGCAGTTATTTAAAAAACTGATTTGATAAAATCTATTTTTTTTTTCAAATTCGATTTGGAATAATATAATAATTGGGTAAAAGTACTGGAAAAAAAAACTGATTATGAACTTATTTTATGCACTAATGCCGTCCACATTTCAAATCATGAAAATCTTTTGCAATGGCCATCATTGACACTGAATTTAATTTTATTAAGGATCGACTTAATGATAAAGCGTCTTGTATCGTTTCGTAGCCTCCTGTCAATCCAAACCAAACCTTTTCATCAATTTACTTAACATTTTTTATAGGCAGCATCAACAATGTCTGAACAAATGGCACACACTTTACGAGTGATATTGATCTTGACCTATTTTAGTTCAAACCATTCATATAATTTATATGACTAAATAAATAATGAGTTCTAGTAAAAAATATTTCTAGGAATCCTAACTTCTACAATAATATAAATTCACTAGCCCCAACTCAAGGTCAAAACTTTAATGGCATCACCGGACGTTTACGATCGAACCACACGTGTGACGTGATGTTTTATAATAATTCTAAATACATACATACAGTGTGACTAGGCTTGACTTTCTATGGCGCCCATTGGTATGACGTGAACACAAATGATACAATTTAGTGTTAGTCATTATTTATTGAATAGAAGTAGGGATAGTAAAGTCAACTATACGACCGATTTGATGTTTGGTGCTAAATCGCGATGTGTCAAAGTTGTGCAGACATACTTTATAAATTAGGGAAACAAAATTGGACTAAACTTAGGCTAAACCATGTTTTACAAAGTTATGGCCAGGTTCATCCTGAAAGTTTATGATAGTTTAGATGCTGTCTCTTTTGCCAATTTAAAAAAAGGCTTCTTTGCTGCCTTATTGGTCTGATAGATGGTTCACCAGTTTCAACTGGTGCTTGGAGTAACTACTATGAGTATCTACCTAATTTGAATTTTGAGATTAAAAATTTAAATTTGATGATACGCAGACATTTTGTAAAAATTAGAAACATCGCATGCAGTGTGGTATTTTGAATCCATTACAAAGATAGCAATATAATGTATGTTTTAAGGAAAACGGTACTTATTTTAACTCACTAATTGAATTTGACAGAATGCTAACTTACGTAAGCATTTGCAATCATCATTATGATTCGCTTCGTGTAAGCCTTCAATCTGAACAATAATATTAACATAGGTGGATGAGCTAGGAATAAACTAACAATGGGGATGACCTAAGTTTTGTATCAAACTTTTTATCAAGACTAACTTAATTATTAGTAAAAAAGTGTTAATTACATCAAGGAATTTCCAAGCAATTTGTTTAATAATTTGTTATTGAAATTCTCTTGTCTGTTATTAATAAAGACAAGCAATTATTTATCTAATAAATTTAATTGAGAGATGTATTTATAATAAACTACAGTTAGTGTGCCGGATGCCCACACCCCCTTAAAAGGCCGGCAACGCATCAGCGATCCCTCTGGCGTTGCAGATGTCCATAGGCGGCGGTGATTGCTTACCATCAGGCGACCCGCGAGATTGTTTGCCACCTCTGACATAATAAAAAACACCGCAGTAATGATCATGTCCTCCTAGACACGTTTCAGCATCGGTGCGCCCTGTGGGTGCGACAAACCTATCGTGGCCGACTGCGCAGGATAAACTATAGTGCACAAGTGAGTGCGTAAGCACTAAGCACAGGTGTACTCCCTACCGCTCTCTCAACACGATAAAGCCGCAAGTTAATCAGTTAGTAACCTACATTTGAGCAAGATTTTGATTTAGATTTAACAGACCAGTCGCCCACCCGACTTAGCCTTTTTGGTAAAACGTAATCATTAAATTGTGATCAAAAAACAAAACACAACTTATCTAGAGACATCGTTCGACCTTCAACTAAAGACGTTACAAATGATGTTTATACAGATAATCCTAAAAGACAAAGTGACGTAATCCGTGAGTAATAAATAACTAAAACATGTCCGCAACGGCGGTTTACTGTCAAGCTTAGAATAACACAGACACAGACCCTAGGACTTGTTGACTGAAAGAAGTAATAAAATCATGTAACAGCCTCTGAATGTCGCCATTTGGCATAATTGCTAGGGAGTTACAACCAAACTATGTTTTATGGTTTAGGAGGAAATGAAAAACGCATGTGCAAGACCTATTTGAAGCCTTTTTGTTGAAGACTACACTTATTGAGTGCATTATACTGAATAAGTGCCTAATTGTGTAGGGTTTTGGTTTGGTAAGCATTCTTATTCCAAAAATCTTGATGGTCAAAGATGCATTGATGATTTATGAGAGGTGGAGTACAATGGACCTTACGGAAGACCACAGTGAAGTAGCATTTCATAACTGTTGTGATATGTTGAGAGTAAGGTCTCCATTGTAATAATCAGGCTTGTCAAATCAAGGATCATAGTCGAAGCGTACCCTGAGCTCCATACTGGCTGCAATCGGGAATACGCTGTGATGATGATGAGTAAGGTCTCCAGAGCTCCATTTACGGGCTGCCTACGTTGATTTCCTTTAAAATTACCTAATATCTGTGGTGTTAAAAGCGTCCATCCATAGACGACAGTAATCGCTTTAAATTCAATAATAATTTACGAGGTGCATGAATCAATTATCCACAAACGATTTTATAAGCACATAATGGTCTCAGTAAAAATGGTATACACAGATTTGTTGTAGTTTATAAACTAATAAGCTGTTTAGTTTTTATCTAAATTCTTAATGGAATAAAATGTGCTTTTTCCGCACGTGTATGCACTAAACGTGATCGTTGCCAGACTAGCTTCGCTTTTTTAGCTATTGTTGAATCATGATTACGTAAGCATAGATTTATTGCTAAGTCACACTTCAGGACAGGAATAAATTAATTTTGACAACCGGCCTTAGCGAAGTACAGCTGTAAAGTTGAATGAATTTTGACGCAACAACATTTAAATGTTGTAGGAATTCTTGTCAATACGATCCCTGGCTCCAGGAAATGCTACACAATGACTTTTATAATAAGTCAATATTAGCTAAACCTGCGGCCGTGTGTGGGACTCGAGACTAAAGCGTCCACTATCCACTAAACTCCCCCGGTTCCCCTTCACACCCGATTGGGACGAGCCGGTGCCAGCCTTGTGGCTATTCACCAGCCCAATTAAGAGTTGGCCCTTTAAATTTCAAGGTATGTTTGTATTACATTACCTAGTATGTCAGTGAGATAAGAATGTTAAATGATTGTTAGGTATATTATTTATTCATGGAGTGCGATAAAACTGGTCCGCGTTAAGTAAGTTCTAAAAATAAATTACTTAAATGAAAATACAGTCATGACATGAACTTGTGTGGGCGGTAAGTGAAGTGTTGGGGAAAGATATATTTAAAATTATGAATAATTCGAAGTAAAAGACGGTAATTCTTCGGTCTACCATTGGTAATTCTTCGGAAATAATGCAGAAGATTAAAACTCTTCTCCATTTACCAGGCGTTTTGTCCCGTGTTAGTTCTTGATCCAGATTCCAGGATATGGCAAGTCCTTATTTACAGCCAGTTTCAACAAAAACTATACTGTTACAAAATAAAGTACTTAAAAAGGAAATTAGTTAGTAACGCGAACGGCGTTTTTTGTGCTTCAAAAAGTCAATGACTTAAGCGGAAGCATTTACCGCGCTTATAACTTTGCTAAGAAGCTTTGGGTGCATTTTTTTTGTCAGCCCGTAATATCCCACTGCTAAGCCAAAGGGCTCCCCCAACTTCCTCCGATTTTTCCTCTGCATGGCTACATTTCGCCAATCCTTACAATGGCGGTTTGAATCATCCCGTCACCGTTTTCTAGGCCTGCCTCGCAATCGTCACCCATCCACCCTAAAAAAAGTTTGTTTGTACACGCAAATCTCCGGAACTACTGAACTGAATGAAACTTTTTTTGTTATTTTTCTATTAAGCCTGGGCAACATTCGTGTGTAATATCCAAGAATTTATTTATTAATCTTAAACATACATTCGTTACTATTCCAGATAAAAGCTTTGTAAATCCCTAAATCATTATAAAAGGAATGTACCATTACACCAAATCAATTCACTAGTCCGTCTGTTGCCCATCTCCTTATCTTCCAGCCCTTATGATCTTCGGCTTAATTTAGCTCTAACTAATTGATGTAGAGAGCTCTTGGGTCTGCCATATCTTTGAACATTACGCAGATGCTCTGTATAGCATAATAACACAATTACTATTGATCATAGGTGTTATATTTATGAAATTCAAGAAGTGCTTCTCATAACTTTATATTTTCAGTAGAGAGGACATAAGATTAACCTACTTAATTTTTTATGTCAGAGGCGGCAAACGAGCTAGCGGTTCGCCTGATGGTAAGCAATCACCGCCGCCCATGGACATCAGCAATACCAAAGGAAGGAATCGCTGATTCCCTGATACATTGCGGGCCTTTTAAGGGGGGGTTAATGCCTGACTACTAGGATTTTTTTGAGGTGGAAATACGTTGTAAGCGATTGACTGGCCCATCCTGTGTATTCCGGCCTGTAAGTTTTATTAGCGAGCAAGCTAAAAATTCTAACAGCAGAAAAACATGGCCCAGGAATTGAACCCAAGACCGAATCTGCTAGACCAAAACACGATCAAACTATGATAATATTGTGTAAGAAGGTGTTAATAAACAATTTTAAGCAACCAACTTAGTATGACGTAAAATATGATCATAAGTCTATTTATGCCCAAGTAATCGGATTGCGTATGAAATCATAGGCCATATTTAAAGTGAAGATAATCAGAACCACGGTCTGTCGTCCCACGCAAACGCGATGTGTGGGACGAGAATATATGGACCTCTAGCCTTAGTTTAATTAGTGTAGTATGTACGTATGTACATGTGAAATAAATTTTATTGCTTTTTTACTGGTTATAAGGCAAATTTGGGAGTAGTGACCCTGTGCTTTAGGCCACAGACACTCCCTCCACGATCAATGATTGAGCTTATTTTAAATTAGCCTTCCACCCGCCGGTTTCACCCGCGCGTAATTTCTTTTTTCAAATTTCTCCCCCGTCCACCCACATTTTCGGGATCAAAAGTACCCTATGTTCACCGGGGATAGTGGTAGTTGGAATGCTTCCAACATTGAAAGAATATTATTCAAATCGGTTCAGTAGTTTCGGAGCCTATTCAATACAAACAAACAATCAATCAAATCTTTCCTCTTTATAATATTAGTAAGAATAGATAAAGATTCGCTTTCCACCCGGTTTCGCACTCGGCACTTTACAACGTTATCCCAGGACTGTGATATTTTTCTGGATAGCTTATATTGCTCATCAACTCTCAAACTATTCTAATACCAAAACACATCGATCTGATGCTTTGTTGCAAAGTGAAAGATGGACAAACAAAACACTTCTATTTCTATTATACCAAGGGAATTGAAAATTTTCCCGTGATAAAAAGAAGCCTGATTCCTTTTCCAATATCTTATCTATGTTTGTACCAAAAATCTAAATCGGTTTAGTAGTTTAGGCATGAAAGCGTAAAAGACAGACAAACAAAAACGAATTACAACATACCTCATTAAATAAGGCTGTTTTCTTAGACTATACAAGTTAAGGCCTACTGTCCACGGCGGCGTAGCTTCATAGACGCGTATTCGTCATTTTACGCTTGGTGTACGCCTGCTTGCAGCTTACAACATACAAAACTATGTAACTCTGTCGACGGAGCGTCAAAGCCTGCATGCAGCGACGCGAGCGCGACGTTGACGCTCCGTCGACAGAGTAGTTTTGTATGTAAGCTGCAAGCAGGCGTACACCAAGTGTATAATGACGAATACGCGTCTATGAAGCTACGCCGCCGTGGACAGTAGGCCTTAGTGTTGACATTGCATTTACTTACTAACGCCTTATGCTACATCCACATTGAATCAAACACTTAAATTAGTAAGTCACAAGGTCTTTACCATTCGTTAATGTAAATATGTCTATCAAAGGCATATTCATTCACTGGTTTTCCTTTGAAGAATTTATTACCATACTCGGACGACCGCATTCGAGGTCCGGCCTATGCTATGACGTAACGGGGTGACATCACGGTGAATTAGATTGTAAATGCGAATTAACAATGTCAAGAGTAGGTACGATATATCATGAAGGTGTTTTGAAATGAAATATTCTTACGGCAATATGCCTGTATATGCGATAGCAAAAAATAACTTTAGCACGGTTTTTTGTGCTCTTACAATATGTCAAAATATCAGCATGAACGTCAAAGTAGTGTCAACACAAGAGTAGCAATAGTGTCATCACATCATTGTATCTGTAGTAGCAAAGTATCCCTCTTAGTAATTTTGTATATTAATCTGAATGTTATCCATACGAATGTAACTCTGTATGACTGTTACGCGTTCCCGCCTAAATTACTGAGTTTAGTATCAGTTGATTTTGATGTTTGGTACACTATTATAATAAATGTATGTGTGCCTCCATGGCGTATGTATTTTTAATTGTCGGAATTCAAATGTCTACCTATTTATTACACTACCATTTTCTGGTATCTTTTAATATGATAAAGGTATTTATACTGAGCTAAGCAGAAGTAAACAGGAGTATCTTCAAAAATTACTAGTCAGATAGCAATTTTGCCACGGATTTACGTATATTTCATCTCTAACGCATGCATTAAGTACTTGCTGCCTACGTACATAAATCTGCATTTCCAATAGGATTCTGGTGCGTCCTAATATTTTATTTGTTTACAACTTTTTTTACACAAGAATAAAAGGAAAATTACACAGTGTAACAAATAAATTCTACTGGCAACACTATTAAAAAAGAACACTTACCAAAGTGACAATGTCTCCCGGGTTGGCGGCGGCTATCCTCCTCAGTCTCTCATACAACAAGTCGAGTAGTTTCTGATGATTGGCATTCAGCTCGTCCAGTTCCCTCGCAACCGACTCCGAGCCGATTGGAACACGTTCCGGGTCCACGGAACGCCCTCTGTTCCGCAAACGTTCCGCCATATCGAGGTCCGCTTGCCGTTTCACTTGTTTCATGTCGAGGGACGGGTGGACCTCGTCGCAAAGCCATTCGGCGTATCGCTGACATCTCGATGCGTGTATCTAGTAGGGTTAGGTTCAAGCGGGTTATAGGGTTTAATGTTAGTTCTGTTTTTGCAGACTGTCTTTTCAAACTGGCAGGTAAAATATTACTACAGATAAAAATAAATAAAAAGTATCAAGGAGGTTTCTGATTATTTAAAAATACCAAGGAGGTTTACTTCTTGAAAAAGACAATCTGCTTCACTTAATTGGTATTATTAGAAATTAAATCTGTCATTCGTCTCACACATAAGTAATTACTAATTTATTTGTAATTTTCTTTCATAGGAACATTCACACGAATCTGTCATATTAACCTTTCATGAACTACTAAGTAGTTTTAATTTTTTCATGTAAGCAACACTGTTTTCTCAAGTCCAGATTGAAGGTGTCGCAGAAGAGGTAAACCATGCTTGAAATTTTATAGCAGCCTGTAAATAGTACAGGTTTAAAGCGTGCAACACCCAACGCCTGTGCGTTTTGGAAAACCACTTTTCGTGCAATTTACGCACCCAAAGCACATTGATATTGCATTTTGGTAGATTTAAAAAAAAACATATGGCAACACTTATAGCTCAAACAAAACATGCAAAGCTATTTATTTGGTAGAGCAATGAACTTTTGCTTTAATAAATGTTTTGTTGAAACCAACAATTATATGTTCCAGAATCTAATTTGAATTTTAAATTCGAATTCAAAATGGAGTCTACCAGCAAAATTAATGTTCAATTCTTTAGTCACATAAATGCGTAGGGCAGTTATAAATTGCCGTTCTTATTGATGTTTCGAAGATTTTATTTCTATCACGCAGACATCCCACATTCAAATAAAGATTTTAGTATCTTTTAGTGTATTTGCTAAGCTTTAGGAGTTATATTGTGCGTTATAATTGTTACTTATACATTGCAGCGTTATAATCAGATACGAACAGTAAACCGTAATAATTTACGGCAATGGACGCGAAAACAGCGAATTTTCGGGTTTATGTTCGTATCTTGGCGTTATCATGCTTTGCAGAAGCGAGAAACTGTTTGAAATCACAGAAAGAAATACAACACCTAACACGAAAGACCCAGAACGAAATGACAGAACAAAGCTGGTGACAAACGCTGGACAAATCTCACTTTCAACCTTTCACAATTTCAACAATGAGACAACCTAAATTAACATTGAAAAGTAGTGGCATTTTGAAATCTTTTACTAAACCCATTATTGGTATAAACATTTTATTTCGAATATTAATAAAAAAGTAGAAACTCATGATATTCTAAGGGCTAGTTTAAAACTGCCAGATTCGTTCCTGATAACTTATCGTTAAATAAACGTATTTATTAAATAAACGTGTAACGACACGCTGTCTTTTTTCACAATTTTGAAAAACAAGAAGACAGCATTATTACTAACATATTATTAACAGGAACTTGCCTGTCTGCCAGTGGTGAAATTGACACTTAGAAATAGAGCGAAAAATAAAAATAAACGTTCTCAAGCTAATTTTTCCCACACAACCTGTAAAAATAAGGGTAAAATTAGCTTTCACTCACATTAATTCAATTTCATATAACGTAGTTCCTTGACCATTACATAGATTAAAAAATTCAATCCAATTAAAAAAATCAAAATGCCACAATATAAAAAAGATTCTCAGTATCCAATTAGCGTACTGATAGTTACCTTTGCCTCCCGTATGAACCTTCCACCGTCAACGTTAACCTTCTCAATCTTAGGCGTTCTCTCCACAACGCTTGTGAGTAGATTCTGCAAACACCACAAGACACCCGAATGATTAATATTAGTCTGCGCGTGCGCACAGGATAATCACCCACCTTGGTGAGTAAATAAGGTTTATAATAGTGTGAGATGTTCGTAAAGTGCGAATTGGTAAAACCTAAATGTAGGTATTCAATGGACACATGCTAAGTTAGAAATTCATACAAGTGTTTTAATATATTGGGATTATTATAATCTTCATGCTTTCATTTTACCGATATTTTTCCTTTATGGAACCTTATTCTTATTAAAAATAATTTTTATGTGTACAAGTAAACTGTTATTTTATACCATCAGTGTTATATTTCCATATACCATTTTTTCATTTGGAAGTTATTAGACTTGGATTGTCATGCATTCAAATCAGGTGTGTTTATAAAATAATAAATTAAACCCCTAATCATAAAACCAAAAAAAAAAAAAAAAATACTATACTGAATAATTTGTTTAAAGATGTTATATAATCCATTTGTCGTTACTTTAATTTCATGCAAAACATGTATTCTCATGCTGATTAAAAACTATGTGAGTTATCGTGTACTCAAACCTTTTTGAGAATGTAATAACGTCACTAAAACCTACAATCCGAAGACTCATTCAAAACAAAACCCTATAGAAGAATCAAAAAGATAAATTTTATCAAGAAACAACAACAAATATACTGTAAAATCTGTTAGACAAGCCTAAATAAACCTAATTACGTTAATTTTAAATACAATATCGATTGACTAAAACGAAAAGCAGTAGGATGGAACCATATTCGCAGTAGTGCTGTAGTGTCATGCAAAAAACAACTTTAAGTTAAAATTCGAACTGTAGAATCTGTACACAAGAAAACATATCTCGAACTACACATCAGATCATTGAAAAGTGAACCCAATCGTGTAAGAAACACAGTCGAAAATTTGTTGTGCTGACGTCTTTGCACTGGTCTTGTCTTTCGATCAGTCTGCGTCAAGAAAAACTAGCCCCAACTGCATAGATTTAAGATCGAAAATCCATCGTTGGGTTTTTACACTGGTCAAGTCATTTTTTAGTCAGTTCGCGTTGAGCAAAACTAGTCCCAACTGTGTAGACTCAAGGTCGGTATTTCTAAGACCACATCTCACCCGGGTAGGCTCGAACTGCTCCTTAGATCGGACCTCGATCGGAGGCTGTGCCTGAAGCTTGCTAAACGTGTCGTCGATCCATTCCGCCTCCTTTTCTAGTCCTGCGTTGAAGTTGCGCAGGAGTTGGTAGGCGGCTTCGCAGCTTCGGAGTCTGTAGAAGTTATGTTTGATTAGTTCACATTCAAGAAATAATAGTGTTGGGATGTGCTTGCCAATAACATTTGTAGAGCAGTAAAAAATATATTTATTTATTATAATAATGGACTGGCTCGACCGGGGAACTACCCTGTCACAGAAGATAAACGTGTGAGTAATAGCAATGCTATTGCGCCGTTTGTTGAGTAAGAGTGCCGGAGGATCTAAACCCCCCCCCCCTCTTTTTCTTGCCTTCTCCCCATCACCATAGCCTTTAATACTTCCCACCTTTCACGCGAGTGTCTATGGGCGGTAGTGATCACTTACTAGCTACTTGTCTGAAGTTAGCTGCGGGCGTGGTTTGCGCAGGTTCGCTCTGACATCTACATTTGCAAAGCAGTTCTAGAACACTCTACCAAATACCAGAGAGAACTACTAGTACTAGATGTTTAACCCTTACCTCTCAGCCAATTGGCTGCAGACATTATTCCATCTGTTGTTCAGTTGCAACACCTCCTTCTCCAGGTCGATATGCTTGCCGGCTCGTGGCAACGAGAAGTGAGGCAGAGCAGCTCTGGAACTTACCACCAAAGAGTCCACCAGAGAATTAGTAGATAATATAGGCTCTCACCTCTCGGCCAACTGGCTGCAGACGTTATTCCATCTCTTGTTCAACTACGACACCTCCTTGTCTAATCGCTCCAGGTCTATATGCTGGCCAGCGCGTGGCAATAAGGAGTTTGGAAGAGCAGCTTTAGAGGACTCCACCAAAGACTTCACTAGAGAACTAGTAGAAGATATAAAGACTCTCACCTCTCAGCCAATTGGCTGCATACGTTGTTCCACCTATTGTTCAGCTGCGAGACTTCCTTGTCCAGTCTCTCCAGGTCTATATGCTTTCCAGCTCTTGGGAGTGAGGAGTGTGGAAGAGCAGCTCTGGAACTTTCCACCAGACGACGGCAGTTCTCCGCATCGTCGTTCATCTGGTCAATCTGGATCTGCTGCTTGCTGACTGCCACTTGCATGCGGAGGAGGTCTTCGTGCATCTGAGTAGAGAGGATAAATAAATATCTCTGGACATTATTTACACAGCGCCATCTAGCCCCAAATTAAGCATTAGCTTATGCTATGGGTGCCAGACAACGGATAAACATTACTTATATACATTTTTTTGTAAATACATCCATTATTATACATAGAAACACCCAGAGCGATACAAACGGACATGTTAATGCACACAAATATTTGTACCGTGCGGGGATCAAACCCGCGACCTCTGGTGTAATAGCCGACTTCTCGACCATTACACCAAATGGCTCGTCAATATTTTTTGGATATTTTAAGATGATGCTTAATTTTGATACCTCGAGAGGCATTATGGGGCCAAGTCGTTGCTCGTCAATATCGCAAGAAAAAATTAGATGTGCGACAATACTCACTAGTGCACCCACCCTGTTTTTCTCTCGGTAGGAAAAAAGGATAGTGAAAAAATTATATACTGTTTGCCATAATTTACAAATTATAAGTCGTCTAAATTATTTTCTTTAAAAAATAATCATATACACTGCATCTTTTTTTTTTATGCAACGAGCAGGCGGGTCACCTGATGGTAAGCAATCACCGCCGCCCATAAATACCCGCAACACCAGAGGAGTCACAAGTACGTTGCCGGCCTTTAAGAAATCTCATTTATTCATACTAAATTCCACCTATTCTCTTATTTTTGTATTAAAAAGAACCATACAAGTCCATTCCTTTGTTTATTTTACCCAAACTTTTCTTAAAAAACAAAATTTAGGCAACCGTAAATTACTCATAAAGCAGTATTCCAGTAAGCAACCATAAAAAACAAAACAAAACCTCATCGCATGACGTCACTTACGTCTTTCAACAGTTCCACGTCGTTCGGGAGGTCGTTGAACTGCGCCAGCTTAATCTCGAACTCGGATATGGTCTGGTGGTTCTCCTCCATGCTGTTCACGACTATCTCGACGAATTTCAACCTGATGAGGAAAAAAATAATTATAGGTGTAAAGAGGTCAGTGTGCAAGGCCGTTCGATTTAAAACTTTTGGAGGTAAGTTTTGACATTTAAGGCTGTATAAAAAGTCATGGCTGCGAAAAAAAAGTATGTCAAGTTGTTAAGGTATTTTTGGAGACTACAACTGACATATAAGTTTGTGATAATTTATCCGTAAGATTGTAGTAATGGAGTCTTCCCTTTTTTATGTGACATGTACCAATTATTGACATTCATATGTGCTTAATACGAGCCTAAATTGAATAAATGATTTTAATTCTTAATTTTTTTAATAAGTGCTTATGAGATGTATCTTTTTTTAACACTAATTAATAATATTTTTTCGCCACTAATAAATCATTGACATCTAATAAAGTGAATACCTTTCTACAAAGAGCTGACTCTTCGACTGCATGTCGTTCCATTTGCCCATCACCTTGTCGAGATTCTTCTTCATAGCAGGAGTCTTGAGGGCAATGCCTGTGTACACAAAATAAGTAATTAATAATAAATAAATATCTCTGGACATCATCCACACAGCGCCATCTAGCCCCAAACTAAGCATTAGCTTGTGCTGTGGGGCCAGACAACGGATAAACATTACTTATATACTTTTTTTGTAAATACATACATATTATACATAGAAACACCCAGCCAGACCGATACAAACAGACATGTTCATGCACAAAAATGTATGTACCGTGCGGGGATCGAACCCGCGAGCTCTGGTGTATTAGCCGACTTCTCGACTATTACACCAAATGGCTCGTCTAGTGTTTAATTATAGTATTTTAATGGTGTTTCATCACGTCAGGGTATCGCACCACCAAGCCCGCAGCCGTTACGCTACATCAAGTCTAGGCTTCACTAACATCATTTGTACAAAAACTATAGGTACCCATCAACAAATACCACCAACCCATTGATAGTTTAAATACACTATCAATGCCACCAACCTCTGAACGTAGCCTATATATTTGACTAATTTATGTATACGTTACCGGCAAAACCCGATTTCAGGACAAACTAGTTTGATTTAAGTCAACATGGAATATATTATTATAGTGAAAACAAAAAAGATTTTCAGGGTTTAAAAAAGAAATAACCACGAAGGCTAAGGCGCTTAGCCTTCTAACCTATAGCCATCCGAGTCGATTTCCCCCTTAGTACAAACTAGTCTGGCCTAGGCCAAACTAATTTGTCCTAAAATCGGGTTTGGCCGGTAACATATAGACAGATACCCATTCAGTTGTCAAAGCTCTATAAATATACCCATTAGTTCGAAAATTATACCCATCAAAATCAAAATTATCATATCTTTTTTTTATGAAATAGCGCTCAGATGATCTTGCGGCAATTACCGCCGCCCATAGACATCTGCAACACCAAAATATTAATAAAATTATCACCAACCTCTAAACGTAGCCTGGACTTCTTCCACATCACTAGACAGGGAGTGCAGGCTGCTCTCCCAGTCCTTATGCTGCAGTACCAGGTGTTCCAGCGAGTCCAGGTCCCGGGGGATGTGGCTCGCGATCCTCTCGTGAAGCTGCCTTTCCAGGACTTCGAGCCGTTCCAGCAGGTGGGAGGATTGCTCCGTGAAGATGCGGGCGGCATTCTTCGATTCCTCTGTTGAAGATATTTAGAGAATTAGAACTTTAGTTAATATTCTTTGATCGCTAGAATGCGAGAAGTGTCTTAAGGGTGTGAGGGGAACTAGGAAAAAAATGTGGGTAGTAGTACGAACACTCGCGATATACCTATTCTACATTTTAAACTTAAACCCGACGTTTCGACCACTTTAGGATCACGGAGTGACTCGGGTGTTTTGCGTCAAAAAGATATTCAAATTGTTAAGTCTACCGTCACATTTTTAATTATTATAAAAAATCAGCAACCGTCGTCTTCGCTATCGTTCAATACGTTCCTATCCACGCAGTAGAAGCTGATGGTGTCCTAAAGCGGCACAGTGTTGTGATGTCCATTGGGTCCCATTAGATGTAATACAGGATCGTGTAATGGTGGGTAATCTAGTACGAACTTCTTAGACTCGAGTCCTACTCGTACATACAGCTGCAGGTCTCGCTAGCCTGCGGCTACAGTATTTAAAAGCCTACTCGTCCGTTTAGAGTAAAAAGTATAGGCCTATTAATATCCCACAGCAGGGCAAAAGCCTTCAATCGTTGAAATGAAGTCATTGATTATATGTTTGGCAATATTGAATCCATAGCACAAACCATGCTTTGTTTTGTTTGGGGCTACACAGAAATGTGGGACTTATATATTTTAATTGTGTAATAATCATACTTGAGACGGCAATTTTGAAATTGGGTCACAATTTCAAAATTTTTTTAGGGAGTAAGAGATTGAGTTGAAGACTACAGCACGGACGTGAAAACTACAGTAATTCATTTTACCAGTTATTATATGATCGACAGAACAATCAAAACACGACCGCTTTCAGAAATGCTGCATCTCCTTGTGAGTAAAATTTTTCTATGTGCTGCATGTAAGAAAAAACGAACTAAAAACATTCACGATAAAACACCGATTCCATATTGGCATTTGTTTTTGCCACACGAATCTACACCTTACGACGGGGTATACCATAGACAACAAAAGGTCATGTTGACAAACAAAACCAGCATAACATTTCAGCCAACATAAGAATATTTACCTGATAACCTCCATTCAACAGTGATCCTCTCAACAGTCCTTTTTCTATAAACTAACTTAATTCTTAGTGACATTTAAATACTTTAAACGAAACTAAGCAGGAAAACAACATCACATGACGACACAGAACGATGTAACTGAAAAATTGAGAACTGGATAACGACGACACAGAGGAGGTAAACAGTAGGTCAAATCACAACTGTCAAATTAATAAAAAGACTGACACTGCCAACGCATTTTTGCATTGCACTATACGTGAAATTTTCATGTTTGTATATTTACAATCACAACACAATATTATAAACACTCTTAGACTCTTAAATATCAACAATCCGTAAACGTATTTTTAAAAACATGTTTATAATATCGAAGTGACATTTTACCAATTTATAGTTGGACAAAAACTCATTGATACTTTTGTTTAAATGATAATTAAAAATTCACGACATCTTAATAAGCAAAGGAAAACGTGTTTGAAACGACCGAAGCAACTTTGCAATGGATACGCGTCAGACGGCGTTGGATCAATACGGTGTAGTCTGTCGCGCCAAAAATCTAGCATTTCTAGCACATAAAACATGATCTAGCAATGTTATTATACGGTTTTCCGTTCAGGGACAACACTTTAAGACTATTAAGCCCGTATGACGGTTACGTAAGTTATTTTATTAGCTTAATGTTTACGTCAACTCCGGGCGAAGTGTTGTTTCAGTCCGCCTATTTGAATACTGCAGAATTTGTTTCACTATATTGCAGTGAGTAAAGGTCAACGGTCGAAGCATTTTTGCGGTGTATTTAACCAATTCGATGCGGTGGTGAAAAAGCCGTGTTAAAGCCTAATTTAAGATTATTGTCACTATTGCCTGGGAATCACAGAGCGAACCCCCAAGGGGGGCTAGCAATATAATTAACAGTGCCCAATCATTTTAAAAACAGAATGGATCAATAACAAATAACGGAAAATCCTGTTATATTTAGCGCCACCGGCGAAAGGCGGAGATTACAATACAAGGATTTGCAACTTTTACATCCAAACATCCAGACTTTCGCATTTATAAAATTAGTAGGATTAATTGTATCGACTTGACTGTTTGTGTAACCATTCTTCTTCTACAAATATGATTTTTTAATATGATTTTTAACCCAAAAAACTATTTTAGGTAAGGTAAGGATCAAGTCGAATGACTTAAACAAACAACGAACACAGTGGAATCACTGTGTTTGTTGAACTATGACTTATGACCACCCACTCTCCATTGGAAATGGCCACGCCGACTGTCAATCTGGTACTACGGACTAGCAAGGTCAATAAAATTGAACACAAGTAAAATTGTATGAGATCATAATGTGGGCTGTAAAATTTTTAGTCACCAATTAAATGCTAGAATTTAGGATTGGTCTAATTAGTGTTTTCGAGCGATTTGAAGGTTAGGGGCTATGAATTTGACTTTGTTGCAAGGCCCATTGTGATTACACACACGTCATCGTGATTAAGTATTGAAAATTGGATTTGATTTTAGTCAAGTTTTGGGGATCTAGTTATTTTTAAGTTCTTAACCTTACCAGAAACCGGGTCAGAAATTCGGGACAGGTTCGGAAAAAACCTTCGTGCAAAATATTTGATCAAGTTTTTTATGAACTTTCAGGCTTTTGACCTACCGAGAGTTGTTGTGGCTGGATTACATTGATGGAATACTATGTACTTTACCTACAGGCTACTTAAATCAGTAGGTACATCGTAAATAAGGTGAATGGGGTCAACGGGAAAGGATCTTGGTGGGCGACGCGACACGTGGGATACAATAGTACTCGAAGAACAACAGCCAAATAATTCAATATTAAAAGTGCCCCTGTAATTGACCGGAGACGTCACATAATACAATGGCGCTTCCATTGTCTACTAAGACGTATCTTAACTGCGTTTGCTACCTACAATATCTGTAACTTTTTCACATAATGAAATAGCAGTCAAGATCACTAAGGCTATTTCCAATAGGGTCTAGCATAATAGCTACGCTCCTAGAACACTGGCGGCAGTGACTTTTTTCGAAGACAATTTATGGCAAAATGTTGGTATTTAAACTTCAAAAAACACAAATCCAGAGTAAGTAAAAACAAACATCTTTTAATCAGGGTAATCAACCTCTTAAAATACATAATATCAGTATGCATAAGTGCATAACAAATAGGACAACCTTTGCTTACTTACGTCTCAAGTTTAATAAATAACAGACTGGTCACTAGAGTGACCTAGCGATGTTTATCAAAAAATTGCTTTTGCAAATCAAAAGTGACATCATGCGGACACGCAAACATCATTGAGACACATTCATAATGACTCTGATTACGATCTGCAGTCATTGAATGATTATTTATGTAGTATGTGTATTTGAGGTATCTTGTTAAATAACGTCAAGTGCAATATACTAGCATGGTCAAGACTGGGTGTTTTGACATTCAAATGTCGAATAGTTACAATAAGTCATATTGTTATTTTTACTTATTCAGATAAACTTTCAGCTTTACTAGGTGCCACAGTAATATTGCCGAAAAAAAAGACAAAGTTTATGCCTATTATGGCGGCAGATTTAACCTGGGTCGAGATAGTTAGCTAGGCAGACTGAAAAAATCTTACTACTTTTGTAATTCTTCGAAATCACCTTTCTACTATTCGAGAATATTTCAACCATATTAAAATGCAATTTCAGAATAGAAAAAAGTCTCGTGCACATTCAGGAGCTTACGGGTACATGGGTACTCATATCATAAGATCTATAATTATTATAATGGTAAATTATTCTAGATACCTGAATCGCCTTTTCCAAACAAAATCCTTTTAATTTTCTTCATAGCTACGCAACTACACTTTATCACTTCACATTAAGCACTATGTTCAGCACACTTTATTTCCACTCACAAGAAACCTCTTCGCAGATGTTTTGTCCACTGACTTACTCATTTCACTGTTTATATCTTATTAATAAGCGATGAAATGAATTCGTGGAATGCTATATTTAAAGTCTTTGCTCATCAACGAAAGAGGTGAAAAAATGTATATGGTTACAGATGGAAATTCGGATACCTGAACGTGCCAAAGACAATATTAAAACCAAATTAGTATTGGTTCAATAAAAAATGTTGATTCAATCAGAACTGAAATTATTTTGAAGGCCAAATGTATCAATAACTACATCTATTTGATATTAGACGTGATCTAATGAGGTGACATTAAAATTTAGGTTTTATTACAAGTGTTGTTAACAACATCAAAATATCAGAGTAAACAACATTAATAAAACAGCTTTGATCAGAACTTTGTAGCTGGCGACGAATTAAATAAAAAATAAGTTACACTTTGACGGCTATTACGTTACGATCGATCCTAAAAAAAAAACAGCAAATTTATAAAATAGGCTACTCAAACGTTAATAACATTTTTAACAACCGTCCTCACTAATCACTATTCTCTCAACTTTAATTATTGTAAGAACGTAAAAAGTTCGAAGAATTTAAATTGGTTTCGTTTACAATACGCGCTTCGCAATCAGCGTATAGTACGCGACAGTAATTGGAACTGACAGATCTCCCGTAGGACGTCAATAGGCGAACTGGACTGTCCTTTGTCAACAAGACGAATGTATGTGGAATAAACGGTCTTGATACTTGTAAGATGTTTACTAGAAAATATACGAGAGATGTCATAATTGGATGAAAACATTGCCTTTATGGATGTTGTCTTAAATAAGGATGGTTTGCAGTCAGAGACAAAAGATATCGTGTTATATTCTCCCTAATGTGGTATGGAATAGTTAGATTTTGATCGCCTTTATCAAACTCATTGGAATTTGCGACTAAAAATAAAAAAATGAGATTTAATTTTCCATAAACGTTAAACGGCTTCCAAAAATATTGTTTTTAAAAAAGGGTATGAAATGTTCTCAAATTGAAATAATAAAAACAGTTAACTATATCAAAATCCTTAAATGTATCAAAACTATTAAATCGTAGAACAATAGGCCAAGGTGCAACGTACACCCACACGATAAATTACGCTATCTGTACGAGTCATCGTATCATGTTTCGACAGTCAATGATAACCAAATATGACAAGCAATCATTTTAATACTTTAATAAATTAGTGCAAACTAGCCACTCGGCGGAAACGGTTGTTTTCATTGAACTCGGCCCTTTCCCCTATATCACGACACGACACGACATAAGACATTATCAGTTATCATTTTTATCATCTTTATCAAACTAGTGTAGTTCACGCTACATTATATGGTCCTTCGAGCGACAAAGAACAGCGACATTTGGCAATTATATAATCCTTCGAGCAACACTGAACAACGACATTTGGCGATCATTTGGGTTATCGAGTGACATAAACTGCGACATTGGAGGTTACGACATTTTGACATCAATACGACATTAACTTGGTGAGTTTGTTGTCCTTCGGCGTAGTAGCGTATCGGTTCGTACAGCCTCCCACCAGCGGGAATCCCTGTTCGGATTGAGAAGGGTGACGCACATACTGCGCAGAGGCTGCATATCTTACTAAGTTACATCATCATCAAGACATCGACATCTGCTTCTCATCGAGTAACAAGCTATCATCATCGACATGGAATCTCTACTTAAGCGTCAGAACGAACTGATCCAGGAGATCCAAAGAATTGGTACTAACTTCGGAAAGGATGCCGCAGGCAGGAAAACCGAGGAGTACATCAAAAAACGTGTGACAGCCCTAGATCAGTTATGGGGTGAGTTTGACCAAAATAATACTCAGTTAGAAGTATATGAAGACGACTCTGAGTACTTTGTCAAAAATATATATAAACAAACGAAGGAGTTCTACGAGACACACCGCAGAATTATTGCTGAATATCCTCCGTTTAAGACGACATCTCGTTTCCCTATCTCCGGGTCGACTAAATCTGAAAATATCGACAGAGGTACGAACCCAGAAGGACAAGTGGAGGAATTGCTTTCTCAACAACGGACATATTTTCGGGCTTTATCTCGTGTGGTAAGGCGCCCTGACATTCCAGACATGGAGGAGAAGTGGGAAATAGAAGATTTACTTAAGGACATACAACATCGTTGGCGCACCATAGATGAAATGCATATGCGCATCGACAACATTCTACAAGGCAGCTATCAAGACTATGAAGATGAGTTCACAACTTATGAGTCTATGTATAATAACATAAAACGACAATTAAACAAGAAATTGAGTTCTACGACGCATCTCCAGCAATCGACACCCAGGGTGGACATTCCTTTATTTACTGGAAGGTATAGTCAGTGGCCTACTTTCATCGATCTTTTTAATGAGACTATACACAACAACAACAGCCTTAGCAATGCACAGAAGATGCAATATCTGAAAGGAAAGTTACGAGGAGAAGCCGAGCGTCTCATACAACATCTCAATATATCGTCTGACAATTACGAGACCGCCCGAGACCTCCTAATGCATCGTTATAATAACACTCAGGCTCTGTTTACAAATCAGATTGAAATATTTTTATCACAACCTTCTATGCATCGACAAACTTCATCTGAGTTAAAACGCTTATATGACACAACAATGGAGTGTATCCATGCGATTCACAACCTGGGGATCAATACTGAGTCATGGGATCCACTTATAGTGCATTTGATCTGCAAGAAACTTGATGCCGAAACGTATACGGCCTATAAAGAGTCCCGCAAGGCGCCACGTGAACTCGCGACATTTGAAGAACTCATGAACTTTATAGAAAGCAAATTTACTGCCCTAGAACCCATATCAAAAAAGGACAAGGAACTATCAGAACATAAACCAGCATTTTCATCCAAACAGACATTCAAGCCCATCTATCAGAGGAGAATCCAGAGCAAACCTTATCAGTCAGTCGCCACCTTTACACCAAAATGCCCTTTATGCGAAGACAAACATGATTTGTACCAGTGTAAAAGGTTCCTTAGTATGAGTCCGGAAACTCGCCTGACGTCAATTGCGAAAAAGGAAATATGCAAAAACTGCTTGTACAAACACAATGGCAAGCAGTGTAATTCGACTAAACGTTGTAAACATTGCAACGATTATCATAATTCATTAATTCATGATGACATTTTGCAATCGAGGTCAATAACCGGAACAACACCTTCTACATCGATCGAAAATCGCCCGGCAAAACCGTATACCAATAAGCAGCACAATGTAAACCACGTGGCGGCAGATGATGAAGAAATACTATTGACAACCGTATCATTGAGAGTAAAAGCCGCTGACGGCACACTTATCACACTAAGAGCACTCTTAGATCAAGGGTCTCAAATATCATTACTATCAGAAAACGCAGCTCAACTGTTGGGTCTGCAACGACGACACGTGAACGCTTCAGTTTCTGGTATTGGCACTGGTACCAAGAGTGGCAAAGGCATTGTCACCATGGAGTGTCAATCATTGTATAAAGACTACAGCTTCACCACACAGGCTCTCATTATATCAAAAGTAGTCAGTTGTTTGCCGAATGCCTCATTTAGAAGACAATCATGGCCACACCTTCAACATCTTAACCTGGCGGATCCTGAGTACAATATCTCGAAGCCGATTGACCTGCTTCTAGACGCCAGCGTATATTCAGACATTATTATGAGTGGACTTATTAAGGGGTCGGCACAAGCGCCCATCGCTCAGCAGACCAAACTGGGCTGGATATTATCAGGGCATGTCAAACGATTCCACTGCAATGTAGTAATAAATGAAATAGACAGCATATCAAAATTTTGGGAAGTTGAAGGTATCAATGACAATTCGACAACCATGACAGAACAGGAACAATTTTGTGAAGATTTTTATCAAGCGACAACTCAACGTCTACCCAATGGCAGATATCAAGTAGCCCTTCCTATGAAGCAAGGCTTTGAAAAACTTCTGGGAAGGTCTAAACCAAGGGCTACAATGCAATTCAAACAGTTGGAGAAAAGAATGATCAAAAATGACAAATTATCAGCCGCATATTGCAACGTTATGCAAGACTATTTACAATTAAATCACATGCGAGAAACCGACACTTCCGATCATATGACGTCAAGGCCTACTTGTTATTTACCGCACCACGGAGTATTGAATTTAGACTCTACGAGTACTAAATTTAGAATCGTTTTTAATGCATCGAGTAAAACCTCATCAGGTCAAAGCCTTAATGACTTAATGGAATGCGGGCCTAACCTTCAACAAGACCTGCAAGGACTCATCCTGGGATGGAGAACGCATCGATACGTCATCACTGCGGATATTGAGAAGATGTTCCGACAGATTCTTCTCAGAGAACAAGACACCTATCTCCAATTAATCGTTTGGAGATCATCTCCAGATGACATTCTGCGTGAATATCGATTGACCACGGTCTCGTTCGGGACTAAGGCAGCTCCGTTTCTGGCGATGCGAACATTGCGACAACTGGCTCAAGATCATGCCAAAGAATATCCTCTCGCAGCAAAGGCTCTTGAATCATCTTTCTACACAGATGACCTGATGAGTGGCAGCGACAGCAAAGAACAAGTATTGGAATTGCAAAGACAGTTGATCCATGTTCTACAAGGAGCGGGCATGAACTTGCGCAAATGGTCGAGCAATGACCCTGATCTTATCTATGATCCATCAGCAAATCAAACCAGCGCCCCTCTCGAGTTTAAGGATGTGGAATCTCGCAAGACATTAGGACTCAAGTGGAATCCATTAACAGACACATTCTCCTTTCAAAACAAAATAGATTATGACAATGACAATAACAAGCATACCAAGAGGCAGCTTTTATCAGACGTGTCAAAAATATATGACCCATTGGGGTGGTTATCCCCTCTCACTATCAAAGCGAAGATTGTTTTCCAACAAACTTGGTTGCTAAACCTACAATGGGACGACGAGCTGCCCGCCGACTTACAAACGGAATGGCAGTCGCTGAGAGAAGATCTGAAAACCATTGAGACATTTCAGATTGACAGATACCTGGGAGACAAACATAATTATCATTTACATGGTTTTTGTGACGCCTCGGAAAAGGCTTATGCATGCTCTGTGTACATAACAACATGCGACGATAAGGGCACGTACACATCGCGCTTAGTCGTCGCAAAGACAAAATTGGCTCCCCATAACAAACAAATTTCTCTTCCAAGATTGGAATTATTAGGAGCCCTTCTTTTATCACAATTACTGAAGAAAGTTGCAGACACCATATCAGTAACCAGTATCAGTGCATGGACAGACTCAATGGTGGTGTTAGGTTGGCTAAATGGAGACATTATTAGATGGAAGGCGTTTGTAGCCAATCGTGTGCGACAAATCATTGATGTCGTACCTGCATCCCATTGGCATCATGTGAGATCAGAAGACAATGCGGCAGACTGTGCCACTCGAGGTCTATCAAGCAAGGCTCTTCAAAGTCATAAGTTGTGGTGGGAAGGCCCACAATGGCTCACGACACCGACATCATATCAAGAAGCATGTGCAGTCGAAATTGAAACTCCAACAATTGAGACAAAAAAGTCGTCTGTTGTGTTCACGGCTTTACAACACGACAAAAATGAAAATATAATAATTAATTTATTGAATGACACAAGTTCATTGACACGAGCGACTCGCATAGTAGGCTGGGTCTCACGTTTCATCACGCGATTACGACACCGACACTGCACATCGCAACAAAATGCTGATCCTAGAATTCTGTCTACAAATGAACTACAGGCTGCTCGTAATTTGATCATCAAAAACATACAAACAATGGAATTTACAGACGACATAAACCGATTGAAGAAAAAGGATTTAATTAGAAGCTCGAGCAAGATAGCAAATCTTAACCCATTCATTGACGAACATGGAATCTTAAGAGTTGGCGGAAGATTAGAAAACGCGTCGATCGGCCACTCTGCGAAACACCCTGTAATCCTTTCTGCAAATAATCGTTTAACCGAACTTATTATCACTCAAACCCATATTAATACATTACACGGCGGTCCCCGATTGACATTATCAATTATCAGACAAACCTACTGGATAGTCGGAGGCATCCGCATAGTAAAGAAGATCATCAGACAGTGCGTGAAGTGCAGACGCTTCAGTCAAGGAAAAAATCAACAAATCATGGCCGACCTACCCCGCCCGAGAGTCACACCGGCACGACCCTTCACCAACATGGGCGTGGATTTTACGGGTCACGTCGATGTCAAGGCCAATCGAGGACGAGGTATCAAGACTACGAAAGGGTACATCGCCGTATTCGTATGTCTAGTGACAAAGGCCGTTCATCTCGAGCTGGTGGCCGACCTGAGTACTCCCGCATTCCTAGCCGCCTTTCGTCGTATGTGTGCTAGACGAGGAACGCCACGCCATGTATACTCCGACAACGGCACTAATTTCGTGGGAGCGGACAAACTTTTAAAACGGGAATACAAGGCAATATTGGACACCATCGACACATCATTCATAAGACACGTCAACGAGCTCGGAGTCACTTGGCACTTCAACGCCCCAGCGTGGCCAAGCGCGGGGGGCCTTTGGGAAGCTGCAGTGAAGAGCATGAAGTTCCACCTCAAGAGAGTTCTAGGAGAACAAAAGTTGACATATGAAGAGTTTATCACATTGTTATGTCAAATAGAGGCCTGCATGAACTCTCAACCTTTGTGCCCTTTATCTGAAGACGTAGAACACGACATTCTCACACCTGGTCACTTCCTGGTGGGGGATTCACTGGTTTCTAGACCCCAGACGGATCCAGATTTTATGAACTTACCTGCTAGATGGCATCTCGTGCAAGTCATGAACAAGCATTTCTGGAAAAGGTGGTCGCACGAGTACCTCCAGCATCTGCAAACAAGATCAAAGTGGCGAAACCCGAGTGAAAACCTGAAGATAGAAGACATAGTTATCATCAAAGAAGACAATATGCCACCTGGGAAGTGGGCTATTGGACGCATTCTGGAGGTTCACCCGGGGAAGGACGGCTATGTTCGAGTAGTTTCCCTGAAAACAAAAAACAATGTGATTAAGCGTCCTATTACCAAGCTGGTCAAATTACCTGTACATGACGTCACGCCACAACGCGAATCAGAACACTGTGAAGACAAAGATTAAAAATAAGACTAAAATTTATCACCTTACAAAATGATTATATATCACATCACCATCCCTGGCCGGTAGCATCATCTTGTCCAAATCGCACGCATTCAATATGCATTGCTCAACACCATCACCAATATCACCATAGAAAAATTTACCAACGAGACATCAAATGAATGTAATATCATCCTATCAGTACATAGCCTTCGATTTGAAGAAAGATACAGCTTTTCTGCTGTCGGAAGGGAACCTGCAAGCATGTCTTCACGATCAAAGAGACACCATCCTCTGCTCGTTAGACGAACCGATCTATGATCTGAAAATAAAACATTCAATTTGCGATATCAAATTGATAAACACCGACGTCACTACTAATGAATCACCGGGCTCGTCACACGTACTACCGTGTACAACCGACAAGTGGATCAAGTTACATCAACAAAACAGCTGGATGTACTCTTGTTGCAAGGAATGCATAATGCGCATGTTTTGTCCTACGGGAACAGATGTTCATAATATCAAGGGGACTGGAGTCATCACTTTAAGTCAAGGTTGTACTATCAAGGGCGAGACCTTCACCATACGCTCGCATAACCAATACTTGAGTGAAATGCGACATCAAATGGAGACGATAGAAGCCCCGAAGATATCTATCTTGAACACAATAATAAACAGCAGCTACAGTGACATCGCTAGCCCAATCGAAGATCATAGTTTAGTATTCGACCAACTGAAGGCTGACATTGACAAACTAAAGGTTGAATCATCGCAGAAGATGAATATTCACGACATTCATCATTATTCCATCTCCTACATCATGATGGCCGGGTTACTTCTGATAACCGCGTGCGCTGTGTGTTACTGGAGATACACAAGACAGAGACAGGCGCCGCCGGCGCCGCCCACGGAAGAGCTGCGCGAGTCCTTGCCGCACGCCGTCAGCGCGACGAGCATCAACCGAGGGACATCTCCTATACCAACGCAACGCTTCAGAGTGCCTACTATAAATGTTTAATATTTAAATAATTATTTTATGTTTTAACTCTGTTAATTAAGTTTTATCTTAAGTTTTGTCTGTTCTTTTAGATAGGCAAGATGTACGAGTCATCGTATCATGTTTCGACAGTCAATGACAACCAAATATGACAAGCAATCATTTTAATACTTTAATAAATTAGTGCAAACTAGCCACTCGGCGGAAACGGTTGTTTTCATTGAACTCGGCCCTTTCCCCTATATCACGACACGACACGACATAAGACATTATCAGTTATCATTTTTATCATCTTTATCAAACTAGTGTAGTTCACGCTACACTATCACTACAACGTTGGTCATTTAAACGGGCGAGCCTATTCAAAGGACGACTGTACCTTTGACCTGAACATTCTAATTTGGTCTCTATGACATATACGATACGGTTGTGGAGGTGGAGTGAAGAAGTTATATAAGGCATTGGCACTGAGTTATTTTAACTGATAACGTCACCTGTAACTAACCATACCTAACCATACTTACGCATTGGAATATTTTGTATGACTTGTCAAAAATACGACGAAATAGACTATGTTTAATAAAATAATCATGTTTGTATGAGATTTTAATTTATGATTTATAAATTAACGATTAAGATTTAGGATGACATGCCAGTGTAATTGTTAATTTTCTAAGGCCACGATAATTACCAGAAAAAGCCTACAAAGAAATGCCACAAAAAATATTAGTGTCGAAATACTCGTAATTATACATTTTAGGAAAGTAAGTAAAAATATACATAGCTTTGACTGTGTAAAACATTTTGGAATAAAGATAATAATGTAACGTTACGTTATCGTATTAAATCGAACTAAATAGGTACTTTTAAATAAACAAGAGAATTATTCTCTAACGTAACAAGCAACGGAGCAATTGAAGACACCATATGTGACCCACAAAAAAAAACTGGAAGACTGCAATCTTCCAATTAGTAAAATAGAAAAATATATCGCCTAATAACGGTCGTGGAATTGGTTTTGTCGGACGCCAGGATAGAATTTATGGTTGCGTGGTGGTATAAGAGAGCTGTGAATGCCATGCCAGGCTCTTTTTTGAGCGGAAAAGAATACTTTCTTCTTTTTCTTGTATTGTAGCTAGTAACACACTACTTTTTATGACACGAGTGTTCCCAATACGCCGCACATTACAACTAACGTTATAACTTGGCGTATTCGAATAAAATACGAAATATTGTGTATTGCCCGCTGAAAACTGATTTGAAATAGTGTACAAAAAGTTGTTATTTGGAACAACAGATCAATTTTAAGCAGACGAAGTCGCTAGCGAGTGCTAGTCTTCTTTCTCAGAGTACTAAATTGTCCACAAAGTCTTACCTTCAGCCCTCGCTCTTCGCTCGAACTCGTCGAACAGGCGGTTGACGTCGTCGATCTCTCTGCGCAAGCGCCGAAGCTGAGGATCCGCCGGGTCTCCTTCCGCGAGGAGCTTCTCCGCATCTTCGTTGAGCGCACGGCGAATGGCTTGTCTCTGCTCTGCGCCCATTGCTACGAACTGGATAAAAAGGTGGGTATAAATAAAGGTGGGTATGAGTAAAGGTGGGTATGTGTAAAGGTGGGTATGCGTAAAGGTGGCTATGAGTAAAGGTAAATTGGTTAGATATAGTTATTAGATATAGTCTAAGATCCGAACTAAGGTCGATCTTCACCGAGTTGATAATAGAATGAAACTTATTTTATTGTGAATTTAGCATATTAGAAAACATATTAAAAATGGGTTGCCTAAAAAAATCCTGGACCGAGTATGTTTAATTGTATTTTAAAAATGTTTTTTTAACAAAATCCCTATTTTTTGCAGACAACCATATATCAACGTGTTCATAATAAAACAGCGCTTATGATGATATTAAAAAAAATCTATTATCCAATTAGGTGAAATTAACTGGTATCGACACATACGTGTTTATACCTGACAGACAACCCAGTAGTCCCCCTACGTAAATAATAGAAAACCCAACGGCTGCACATTCTATATGTTTTGTACGTTAAGTCAGGACATAATTTTCTTATTATCTTGTTATTGCAAAATTTTGTTTAAAATAATTAAAAAAAAAAGAAAAATTGGTCGGTCCAGGATTTTTTTAGGCAACCCATTTTTAATATGTTTTCTAATATGCTAAATTCATGATAAAATAAGTTTCATTCTATTATCAACTCGGTGAAGATCGACCTTAGTTCGGATCTTCTACTAATAGGCCATTTTTATTTGCTTTTTAAACGTAGGCTAGTGAGATCTACAGCTATGTGTGGGACTCGGGACTATAGCGTCCCACTAAACTACTCTGGTGACATGGTACTCTCGTACCCTGGTTTAAATCCAAAAAGGACGCCGCGGTGCCTTGTGGCGATTGACCAGCCCTAGTGATTTAACTGGCCCGATAACGCATGGTACTCAGTCCTGATCTCGGGGTCATGGGTTCAGTTCTCGGGTCGGGCAATTTCAAGTCGTATTTCTCAAACATACGATTTGTGATCACCAATCCCATTTAGCGTGGTGATTAAGGCATTTACCCATAATTGTGACAATGACTTGATTTCAAAAATGGCCTTCAATTCAGGCTGATACTTACTACACATGAAAAACGTAAGAGTAATAGCCAGTAAGATAATAAAACAGCATTTTAACGCCGTTAATCATTAACTAATAGTATATTAATGACAGTAATGTTTGAGATAGAGAAAATGACCGTAGTCAAAATTACATTAACATTTTTGTTCTTAACAATTTTACCTGTTTAGTATCAAAGGATCAAAATACTGGTACAGTTGGCAGCAAATATACCTACATTGATCTGTCAAATTAACATTTCAAATTAATGTCCATCACATAGAATTATATTTAAATAATTGAGAGAAAAGGGTATTTTGATCTGTCGCCGACTGTACGGTCGTATTAAAAAATAGACTGTTTTCAATTCCTAATTTTGTTTTCTTTGCTTATACGAGATCTAAATTTTATAATTAGATACACTATATTTTTTATTGTTTAGATGCCGCTAAAACTCTGTTTAATGAGTTGTGTAGCTAATAAAAATCTTTACCTGTGGGAAGTCCCATCCTTTCACCACTTTGATGGTGGCAAAGATCATGTTTTGCCGCATTCTCAACTGTTTCCTCTGCCATAGTTGAATCACCTGAGACAAACAAAAACATTTTATATATAATTTGTAGTCACGAACCATATCTCCAATAATGCATCCTTGATATAAAAGTAATTATGTGATAACAAATAGTGACAATTGATCGAATATTTGCAAGATGTATTTATGTATTTACAAAACATTATAAGTTGGAAGACCTTTAGGGGTGGTCAATATCCAGCAATGAAAGTCTTTCGGCTGTTAATAAAAATGTCTCAGCATTCGAAAAGTCCCTAAAAAGATAGTAAAACAGTCAATGGACTGTTTGAAACTATGAATGCATAGTTTTGAGAATAAGGATGGGATATTACAGTAAAATAAACCGTCCTACATTTAAATTGTGACGTCCTTAGCATGAAAGCGATATAATTATTTCAAATGCATCTTGAGACGCTTTTATTTTATAATATTAGTGCGTGTTATGAATATTAAAAAGTGTAGGTAATTGTGTGTTATTTATAAATAATGAAAGTTGTCTTCTTCCCTCACGTGCAACACACGTTTTTTTCAATCAAACTCTTATCCATGAATCTTATCTAAAATGTATGTAAAAGTTATTTGAACCACGTTGGCTTTATACCAAAATCAGACCTGTAAATATCACACACACCTTCCATAGCAGATATAGAATTATCCAGGTTATCACCACACAAGTGCCTCGGCGTATATAACATAACATCTGACCATAGTGCATCGTATGACGGCTTCAAAGACACTGGCACACATCAACAAGTTTAATTTATCAGTTTATTTTTGCAATTACATGTTCTTATCAATGTATTATAATTATGTCATTTATATTTATAGATTGCAACGAAATTGTGTATTTGTGTAACTTATGATGTTGTTAATTGACGTTTTAATAGTGATTAAGGGTATTAATCTTTTTGCAATTCTCTTTGATATAAAATCTTATCCTTACTTTTATCCCTTTTGTTGCGTATCTTTATGAACTTGTGCATGAGTTAGTGTAAAGCAGATGAATTTTTAAATGCCTATACATTTTATTTCGCCTCGATGGTCTAGTGGTTTAAGTACCGGGCCTAGATATCAAGGTCCTGGGTTCAATTCCCGGGTAGAGCTAATTTTGTGTCGGTTTTTTCGGACACTGCTTGGGTTTGTGGTCACCAATCCGCATTTGGCAAGCGTGGTGATTAAGCCAATACCCATAATTGAAGCGATAACTTGATTTCAAGAATAGAGGCCTTTGCCCTGCAGTGGGACATTAATAGGCCGATACTTTACTTTATGATAAGTCTATGACAAAAACACCTTTTATAGACTTGTTAGTATGAAAGTCTGACGCATGTGAACAGCGCGACCGTCGTGATAAAGCCGCCTAATTGTGAAAGCGGCCTAAGTCGCCAGTCACTTACAATGCAGTATGGATGCATTCTTATTAGGCCTCTTCTTGATTTTCGCAGACGCGGAAGCGGAAACACACACAGGCGCACAGCAGTCACCGCTTGACGTGGGCTGTTACGGTGCAATGCTGTCAAGCGTACTGGCACGCTCCCGCTTTGTTCGAGAACGGGTTGATGGGATTCCATGCAAAACATCTCGCCGCTCCCGCTCCCGCCCCGCTTCCGCAAAATTCGAGGCAGTGGCCTTAGTTCCGGGTGCGCGAAGCAGTGTCTAGTACGGTCAACGGCACATCACGGTAAACACTTGCAGATCGATATTAGCACTTATGCTCCCAAAATAAGAGTGGTACAAAGTCAAAAGTGTATAGTCTGACGTGCTTTTGACTGTACTTATGAAAGGTCCACTGTAATAATGATGAATGTCCAAAAATTAAAAAATCAAGCTACCAACGTCATTCGGTCGATATATGCATTCAGTTAATAATCTCGTTTACAAACTGAGCAATGTCGCTTATAGTTTTTAATAATTTAGTTTTTAATATTTGTCACTGTTTATAAACTTAAAACCCAAATATCTTAGAACAATAAACAAGGGATATTCATCATTATTGCAGTGGACCTTTCATATGCTATATCAGATGCCGTGTCTTGTCCCCACTACTCACCCTGTCGTACGCGTTGCGCAGGCGCGAGGCGGCGTCGAGCGCGTCGGGGCAGGGCGGAGGCAGGGCCAGCACGGCGCCGGGCAGCTGCACGTCGGTGCCCGCCCCGCCGAGACGGACTCGCCAGCGGCTGCGGCCCGAGTTGTCCGTCACCGTCACTGATGAGCCTTTCTCGATCGCCACCTGGTAAAAATCATTTAATAGTTGTGTTTGTAAGATCTTATATTCGGTTTAAAGAATTTTTCATCCCACCATCTCGGAAAGAGTATTTTTAATCTTCAATATCTGAGTGGAAAAGCCGTTTTTATTCTCTAGAGGATAAAGTAAAATTGAATTTAGAACATCGTGTGCACTAAGTTTGTGAATTAAAAAAAAACATTAAACCTATTTACTGCTACCTCTATGGTGCCGAATATATATATCATACAACTTTTTTTTTAATTTGTTAAAAACTCAGACTCGGAACCTTCTTGGTGTTCTTTTTTCAATTTACTTTTTTTTGCATTTAGTCATTTCCTCGCTGAGGTGGAATGAAAAGTTACGTGTTGCACTCGAGTGCAAAGATTTTTCACCTCGTGCTCTTTTGATTCCCTCGCTAACGCTCAGGATTCTAATTTTGAATCACTCGCTGCGCTCGTGATTCAATTTTAGAATCCTTCGCTTGCTCGGTCATCAAAATTGAACACGCGGTTAAAAAGCAACTTTGCACTCTTGTATAACAAATAACTATTATTTCTCAAAAAGAACATTACATAGTTCCACACAGGAGGATGTGTTTACAGGTCACTAAAACTGGCGCGTTCAACACATTCACACGTTATGAATAAGCGCGTGGCGTGACGTCGCACTCAATGCATATCATGAAAAGTCTCTCTGTCCCTCTCGCGCGCGGTCATCCTTATGAGTACAAGGGTGACAGTTATTGTTTTTCTTTTGCTACTGTTTACAAACACGTTGTTCTTTTTTCAAATTATACTAGTGTGAGTACCGTGAACGGAGCTTTAGTTAACCGACCTGTAAGCACCGTAAGAGCACGCTAACAAGACTTGCTGCCATCCACGATTTCCACCCACCGAAAGGGACGAGCCTATGCATGTCTTGTTGACGGGCCCATCCCCGGAAGTCTTGGTCTGGTGTGGTAAGCCAGGATGATCAGTATCAGATGGAGCGTAAACTTACGTTTTTAACTGCTTCCGTGGTACAGTGGTTAGAGCGTTGAGCTCTAATACCCGGAGGTCGCGGGAGCATCACTTTGTGTGAATGTTTTCAGTTTGGTTAGGACATTGCAGGCTTGAATCACCTGAATGTCTGAAAAGATGATAATTCCGCCGTTGGCCCTGTGCCTGATCTCTCTTCGGTCGTGTCAGACTGCTGTCCAACCGTGTTACGAGAGTGAGGGAATAGGGAATGCACCTGTGCTTGCGCACTCACTTGTGCACTTTAATATATCCGGCGTAGTTGGCCGATCGTAAAAGATTGGCCGCCGTGACCAAATTCTCGGCTAGGAGGACATAATTATACTCACGTTGGCGTGCTTGTACGCGCACACGGTCTCGGCGCGCAGCGGCCTGGCCACAGGCGCGCGCCGCTGCTTCACCGGGCGCACGTCTTGCGCTTCCTCCACCAGGCGCGACACTGCGGATCCGTGCGCGTTCAGTTCCTCGCGTAACTCCTGCATGCCTTTCAGTAGCCGCTCGCCTTGGTCTAACGTGAACTCGGATTGAGAGAATGTGGTGTTGAGGGCTTCTTCTCGTCTGGAACAAAGATTGGGTTTTTAAACTTGTGAAAGAATAACGATTTCATTGTCAGATCAGGGATCGGCAACCTTTAGAGTCGGAAAAGTTAAAAACTACTATTGACAACATTTCAAAATTTGTAAGGGGACACAAAAAAAATTCTTGACTCCTAAATTGTTTTTTTTTTTTTTTTTATAAAGAGTCGCAGCTTCACGTCCTTAGAGCCGCATGGGTAGAAAGCCGCCGGTTGCCGATCTCTCTGACCTAGTGTTTAAAAACGGAGACAGTACCAGATTTACACGAAAAACTGTATGGCTTAGTATAGATAGATTTATTATCAATGTTGTATAAATTTCTTTGGCGATTAAAAAGAGTAACTGTCGAGTTTCTTGCCGGTTCTTCTCGACAGATGACTGCGTTCCGAAGCCGGTGGTAGAGTCACACTGTAATCGACGATTCATAAATACTTGATACAAGTTTACATGAATAAAGAATATTTTGATTTGATTTGATTTGACTTTAACAATCATACTCGTATTATTCCATTAGAAAACTTACTTTTGTATCCATTTCTCTGCCTCCTTAACGCCCTCGAAGAAATTGTGGTACTGTGTCGTGTGTTTGAGATGAGTCTCGAGGCACAGGGTAAGCTGGAGCACCCACGCCCATTGAGACTGCATCACCTAGTAACAGAACAAATATAGGTAGTTTAAATATTTCCTGGAAGTGATTCTTTCGTTTGTTAAAGTCAAAATGACATGATTATAGGCACGTGTAAGAAAGACATAAAAAGTAATGTTTTCGAGATCGTTTCCAATGATTTGCTATACTTCGAAAGATGTTTTACAAACATGTAAAGAAAAAAATTACTTCTTTATTTCAAATTTTTATGTTTTCGTGCCCTTTTATTCAAGTTCACTGGCTCCTAAGTACAATTAACATACTCGAAACTCGAAACAAAACAGCAGCTGCTTTGGCGGCAGATTTCCCCAGTTGGGATGGTGGCACGGCAATGGTCCACGTAGGAATAAGGAAATAACTGAAGTAATATCAAAACCATTCACGAACCTTGCTCAACGCACAATGCACCCTATTTCACACAAAATAAAGTATAAAATCCAACTGACCTGCAAATGGGCTTCAATAGTCTTAGTAGCGGGGTGGTGCTGGGCGATCAAAGCCTCCCCCCTGTCGATCACGTTGCTGAACTGAAGCTCTCGCTTCTCGAGCGATGACATCAGTTGCTAAGGGAAAAATAGTCCTTATTAGCTTGGTGTTAAGTTGGTTTTATTTTGATTCATTACTTGTCAGTGTTGCTATATTACAATTTTGTACAAGTTTTGTATATTTAAATGTTTTGGTTGTTACTAAGACAAGTTGGTTGTTTTTCTTATCAACTTTTTAATACTAGACTACAGTAACAGTACGATGTGGACTTTATATTTATAAAGCACAGAGATTGCGATCGGCATTGTATACACATTAAGTTGAAATATTTAGCTTTTATAGCTACGCTGCCGTTAAAACACAGTATTACGTTACGATTAAGTTTTGCTATAATTTTAACGTTTATCATACACAAATCGATTTCAAAATAGTAGTTTAGTGTTAGTGTATCATATCGTTTATAGTAATATTGCAAAACTGACGTCTACTCTAAAGGAAGCGACACCAAGAAAAAAATTGGCATAAATTAACAACTTAAACAACAGAAGAAGGTGTAAAACACAAACCTCACTATCGTCCCCAAATGAATGCTTGCACAGAAAAAATAAACGTTGAAACAATCGCACATACGCTACAACGACATCGGTTAGGAGGGGTGGTAATTGTGTTCGAAGCGTGGCAACACTGAAGCTGTCATTTGTCAAATGCATACGCGTAAACAAGTGTACAATGTGTTAACAAGGCATTATAAATTTGTAAACAAATAATATGGGTTGCATTTTGACGATCTATGTGCTTTGTAACAAAACTTTGTAAATGTAAATCTTCATCACTCATTGTTTTGATAATTTTTTTTCATTTAATAAATTTTACAGACTCCTGTTTGATGTTTAGCAAGAATTACCTTTTATTAAACCAAAATAGAACCTATTCATCTTTGTTTTTCACTACCAGTGTAGCCAGCTTCGTAACAATATACATAATGGTGGAAAATAGTAGAAAATGGTAGAATCTTCGAATCACCTCATAGTAGTGTTGTACCGCGGGTAGGTTGATGTGGGGGTCAGCCCAGTCCCTGGACAGTTCCACCTGCTCCTTCTCGTTCAGCCAGTTCAGCTCCGCTGTCGCTGATTGGAGGAAATCTTGCAGCGCGTCTAAATCTGACATGCTGTGGACAAAATTATAATGACAATGATTTTTACGGTCTCCACCCACATTCAATAACATAGTCACAGACAAATTTATTTTGACGAGCCATTTGGTATAATGGTTGAGAAGTCGGCTATTATACCAAGAGGTCGCGGGTTCGATCCCCGCACGGTACAAACATTTGTGAGCATGAACATGTCTGTTTGTATCGGTCTGGGTGTTTCTATGTATATTATACATATACATATATGTATTTACGTGAGTCTGTCGTATGTAGCTCAAAAGCGCCATCGAGCCTTTATACCCGAAATAATAGTCAATAGCCATAAGGCTGGTACCAGCTCGTCCCAATTAGGTGTAAACGGGAAACCGGGGAAGTTTTGTGGGTAGTGAGGTAAATTTGTCCCGAGTCCCACACACGGCTGCAGGTCTGTTAAGGTGCATTTAATATTCTCTTCCACAAAAAAAGGTTTAAAAAAAATAAGTCTTACCGCTTGGTACTAGTGGAGAGCAGTTCAGCGTACAGCTTCTGCAATTGGCTGAGGTGCTGGTTGTACAGCGCCAGCTCTTCGCCGCTGAAGTCGGCGCGGTTGTGCACGCATTGCTCCACCTGGGAATGATAAAGGGGGTCATTAGGGATCCCTTTAGACTTTACAGTTTGTTAAATATTACTCGTTCGAAAATTGTTGGATGGGATTAAAATGCCTATAGTCGAGTCATTTTAATAGGCCACATTTGACAGTTATTTATGCAAAGAAAAGTGCTACTTATGTACATCAGGAGTAGAGTCGAATTTTCTAAATAAATAATTCTATTAATAAGAACTGATGTTGTTTTCTTAAGTTTTATTCCTTTAGCGTAAGGGATATTTTTCTTTGCATAAATGAACTACGCTAAATACTCGTAAATAAAACATAAGAAAACAACATCAGTTTTTTTAATACAATTATTTATTAAGAAAATTAATTTAAGAATTCTCCTGATGAACAGATGTAGCACTTTGCTCTGCATAAATGAACTGTCAAATGTTACCTATTAAAATGACTCCACTGTAATTGGTTGTAATTTATTACAATTGCAATTGTAACTAGGTATTGTTGAAATGACTATTATGACGTTCATTCAGAAAGAACAATGTGTATGTCATACCTTGGAGTGGAACTGGTCGATCTGCTTGTGCTCTCTCTGATGTTTATCCAGCTCGTGCTGCACTGAAGGAAGGTCGGATCCGTAGTCGGATTCGTGGAGTTTTTTCTGCAAAGAAAAATGTTTATTGTAGATAAATTTAGCATTAATTTAAATAAACACACACACTGCTTAATAAATTGGATGGTACTAATTTGTTAGCAATAAAGGTGGCGGGTTTTTGCCAGCTCCGAGTTATAAGCTGTTCGTCGAGTATGAAGCGACTGATTAAAATCATAAATCTATGGCCTCGAATTTCGCGGAAGCGGGACGGGTGCGGGAGCGGCATCACACGCAGGCGCACTGCGGTCACGTCGACGCGGGCCGAGAACTTCAGGGTTGAGTGAGTAAGCCACGCCCCCTTCTTTTTATTTACACACCTTCCACCCCCGATGGTGAGTAAAGGTGTTTTGTGTGGAACTCCCTCCGTCTTGAAAAAGGCCGAGGTCCCACTAAGCCCCGGGTGCTCCATTTGATGCCGTATAGGAGGCATTATGGATGTTTGGTTAGTGTTTCGACGTCAACGAAACACGCTATAGCAATTCTTCTCTCTCTCTTTCTCTTTTCTTATCTCACTCTCTCCCTCCCTCTCTATTTCTCTCTCTTTCTCCTTCTCTTCTCACCCTTTCTGCATCTCTTCTGTCTTCTCTCCTCCCTGTTTCAAACCTGCACCGTTGACGACTCACCAGCTTGTCCTTGCACCAGCGCGCGGCGTCCTGCAGCTGCTGGAACCTGGGGTCGGCGTCGTGCACGCGCGTCTGCAGCACGGTGCGCGTCTCGCGGCGCACCGTGGTCTGCTGCACCGGCAGCCGCACCGACGGCAGCCGCGTTGATGACTCACCAGCTTGTCCTTGCACCAGCGCGCGGCGTCCTGCAGCTGCTGGAACCTGGGGTCGGCGTCGTGCACGCGCGTCTGCAGCACGGTGCGCGTCTCGCGGCGCACCGTGGTCTGCTGCACCGGCAGCCGCACCGACGGCAGCCGCGTTGATGACTCACCAGCTTGTCCTTGCACCAGCGCGCGGCGTCCTGCAGCTGCTGGAACCTGGGGTCGGCGTCGTGCACGCGCGTCTGCAGCACGGTGCGCGTCTCGCGGCGCACCGTGGTCTGCTGCACCGGCAGCCGCACCGACGGCAGCCGCGTTGATGACTCACCAGCTTGTCCTTGCACCAGCGCGCGGCGTCCTGCAGCTGCTGGAACCTGGGGTCGGCGTCGTGCACGCGCGTCTGCAGCACGGTGCGCGTCTCGCGGCGCACCGTGGTCTGCTGCACCGGCAGCCGCACCGACGGCAGCCGCGTTGATGACTCACCAGCTTGTCCTTGCACCAGCGCGCGGCGTCCTGCAGCTGCTGGAACCTGGGGTCGGCGTCGTGCACGCGCGTCTGCAGCACGGTGCGCGTCTCGCGGCGCACCGTGGTCTGCTGCACCGGCAGCCGCACCGACGGCAGCCGCGTTGATGACTCACCAGCTTGTCCTTGCACCAGCGCGCGGCGTCCTGCAGCTGCTGGAACCTGGGGTCGGCGTCGTGCACGCGCGTCTGCAGCACGGTGCGCGTCTCGCGGCGCACCGTGGTCTGCTGCACCGGCAGCCGCACCGACGGCAGCCGCGTTGATGACTCACCAGCTTGTCCTTGCACCAGCGCGCGGCGTCCTGCAGCTGCTGGAACCTGGGGTCGGCGTCGTGCACGCGCGTCTGCAGCACGGTGCGCGTCTCGCGGCGCACCGTGGTCTGCTGCACCGGCAGCCGCACCGACGGCAGCCGCGTTGATGACTCACCAGCTTGTCCTTGCACCAGCGCGCGGCGTCCTGCAGCTGCTGGAACCTGGGGTCGGCGTCGTGCACGCGCGTCTGCAGCACGGTGCGCGTCTCGCGGCGCACCGTGGTCTGCTGCACCGGCAGCCGCACCGACGACAGCCGCGGCACCAGCCGCCCCGTGAACGCCTGCCGCGCGGCGACCCATCTGTCGTGCACTTGTTGCACCCTGGAGACAGAAGCTCGTATTGAAGATCGAGTACAACCCCCGCCACCGGCATTCTTACTTAACAGCTGTACCGCAACAGCAACAAAAGTTAAACTATTCATACGTCGATCGTCTGTGACAGCTGAACTGGGCCGGGTTAACCGCGAAAGTAATACTACTTTCGCGGTCAACCCGGCCCAGTTCGGAGCATTGCCGGCCACTCAGAGAAGATCGACGTAAGCAGAGATCTCCTTCTCCCACAACCCTTTTACCTTCCTCTACCTTTATTCCATCGTTTTTTTTTCTTGCGATCACCTATCATAAGATGTCACAAATGCCCGTTTGTGTCCGTCTTTGATAAAAAAAATATACTGATCTATTATAGTCTTTACCTTCTATGAAGCTCATTAGCCTGAGGATATCTCCCCTCCTTCAACGCGTGGGCGTCCTGGAACATCTCCGTGATTGTGTGCTCCATGGCCCTGAGGTCCTGTTCGATCTGTTCCGCCGCCATCTTGGCTTCAGCAGGATGCACTCCTCGCTCTACGCGGCGGATCTCACTCTCTATGTGACGCTCGACGTTGTCTAAGCCGCCTTCGGTTTGTTTTATATCTCTGGAAGAATAGAAAATAGGTTTTTTATATTATATTTTTTGTGCTTTTGATGAATGGCCAGAAGTAATTACGTCAAGACAGTTATGATGTTCTGATAGAAATACAATTCTAAAGTTCGCGAAGGTTGAAATTGCTAAAAGATAACAGATTAGATTGTATGTGTTTTCGGTTTTTTATGTTGAGTTTTTTCAACGAGATTTGATATCGTCGCAAGCTTTTATGGTGAATCGGTTAGTCGCCCTCGCCACAAAGCGGGCACCGACTACGGACGGTACTTTGCCCCGAGTCCTTCACACATTGTGGGAAACGCATAACGCACGTGACCCCCGGCGCCCTAAAAAAGGCGCTGTTCGCCCCCACGATGAAAGTGGGCGGAGTTTACCCACTAAACACCGGAGTTTTCCTCCTGTTGGTGGTGTCATGAGAAAGAGACGGGTACTACCTGTGCAGCTTCTCGGCTAGTCGCTGGAGACGCTCCAGTCGCCTTATTTCGTCTCCGAGGTCGCGGTCGCGCTCCTGCTGCGCCATTAGCAGCCGCGCCCACGCCTGCTCCAGCGCCTCGGGCCGTAGTGTCGGCTCGATGTCGCACTCGCCCACGGATTCGAAGTATTTCTGATGAAAGAAAAAAATATTGGTAAGGTTAAGGTACTTGGAAGTTATCTATACTAATATTATAAAGAGGAAAGATTTGATTGTTTGTTTGTTTGTTTTTTTGTTTGAATTGAATAGGCTCCGAAACTACTGAACCGATTTGGATAATTCTTTCACTGTTGGATAGCTAAACTATCCCCGGTGAACATAGGGTACTTTGATCCCGGAAATGTGGGGGGAAGAGGGGGATATTTGAAAAAAGAAATAACGCGCGGGTGAAACCGCGGGCGGAAGGCTATATACGAGAAACGCGAAAGTTTGTAAGTATGGATGGATGGACATTTGTAACTCTTTCACGTAAAAATTACTGAATTGATTTCAATGAAACATTACAGTAATATAGCTTATACATCAGAACAACACATAGGCTACAATTTATAAAGATATTCCCGCGGGATTACATCCTATAGTTCACGCGGGCGAAGCCGCGGGCGGAAGGCTAGTTCGCTATAAATAGTAAAATAACTGGTGAAGCAAATAGTTAGCGATTGATCGCAAACGCAACGGGTGTAACGCAAAGCTTTTGTTTTTTGGATCACGAGTGATCACTGTTCAGAAGACTTCCAGCGACTACGCTCACTATCAACGGCATATCACCACTCCAAATTAACCAAGAGGCTAGTATAATCAACTTATTTGGCTTGACTGAAAATCGTGCGAGAACCTGCGCAAAACACAAATGTAGGTGTCAGAGGGGCGCACCCACCCACGCCCTGCACCTGCGCAAACGACACTCGTAGCTAACTTCAGACAAACCAGTTAAGTTGACGCGGACTATAGGAGAAGACGACAGAAAAAGGCCAGCAAAATACTATTAATTACTTCTAGTTCTCTGTAGAGGTGGACGAGCTTCTGCTTCTCCCGCTGGCGCAGCGGCACCTCCTCGTTGCGGAACCGCGTGCTCTCGCTGAGCAGCTTCTTCATCTCGATCAAAGTTGACGGGAAAGCACGGTCCTGGAACAGATTACACACGATAAATACACGGTCATGTCTAAGTGAGTCTGATGTTTAGGTGAGATTTGTCCTACAATTTCAGTTAAGTAGCACACTAACAACAGAAGTTGTGCTAACTTGACGAACTAAGAAGTCCGCCACGTAATGTTAAGCGTCTACAACGGCTTACAATATGTCTTACGCCCTGTGGCTGTGAAGGACAAAATGACGCGACTATGACTCCTACAACTTTCAGCAAAAGACTGAAGATCCCATGCATTGAAGTGGCGGTCTATCGCTGTTCACCCATCTTACTCTTTTTCCGCTATGCACCTTAATTCCGTCCTAGGGGAAGAACAGGGTCGTGTGTAGAACTCCCGACGCCCCAATAAGAGTTTTGTCTAGGGCCAAAGACGGAAGTGGCCAGAAGTATACACACCAAAAACAGCGGGTTTACGGACTATGACCCTTGTTCCTACCTGCATAAGCGCGCATTTCTCATGAAGCCAGGCCCGGTGTTGCGCCGCTTGTTCGGTATAGGCGGCGGCTCGGCGCTGGGACTCCGCGTCGAACAGCGGGTGTACGCCTGGGGGCTCCGGGAACGTCTCGTATAGCGACGAGATGTACGTGATGAGGGACTTCTCGTCTGGTTCGTGGGTGTCGACATCTGGGAAGGTAAAAAAAATAACATTAAATCCACTGCTCACAGAAGATCAACGTATGAGTAATACTTGCTATTGCGCTCCGTTTGGTAAGTGTCGGAAGCTAGGCCTTTTCAGGTCAGGCAACTTCGAGGGATGGGTTGATCAATCGCTACATGGAGATAAAAAACGACATAGATTTTTAGGCTAATGCAAATGTGGCCTATTCTACTTTGGGACACTTAATCATTAAGCGTCGTGCACTGTTCACACAGTTAGGCTTTCTTATATTCGAACCTTTGATTTTAAGAACACTCAACTGGCTCCCACATTAATATTGCCCGTTCTCATCCAAGGCAATTAAAGCGTTATCCAGGGAGATATCCATGTTTTAGCATATTGTACAAGGTTTTAAGTAGTAGTAAGCCCAAACGCAGATATCCACGTTTTAGCATATTTTCAAGGTTCGAGCAGTAGTAAGCCTGAACGCAATATTAATTACGAGTAGTCTATCCGAGATGACGACACTCATACACCCATGAACTTATCATACACCCCATGCCGCCAACCGTGTCGTCAAAAAACAAAAACAATAAAGCGAGGCAACATCACAAACTGTTATGAGTTTAGAGGGCTTTCTTGGCGTGAATAATCGTCGCAACCTCGGCAGCGATGGTATCAGACCGTGTTTATACTTATTACAACTTAAATGCACACGACAGGCCGAGCCGCGACCTTCGTGTATAAATGTATTTTTTTCTACATTTTTATAGTAATCCATTCGCAGACCCTTCGGCTTCAAGGACCCACTAAGCAGACCCACCGGTGGGTCTCAGACATATCAACACATCCAATGTTAAGCGGCCGATAAGGATCTTTCCATTGACGGTTCTTTCCTAAAAAGCATTAAGCATTGCTGAAACGTAATGCCAACCAAACCAAATTAAATTAGCCGAACTCTACATTCTTAGACACGAGCGGAAAATAGATTTACTTTTCGTCAGAGGCCTTTCTACCAATTAATAAAAAATAAAGGTTAAGTTCGTAATTTATCTGGATCAAAAAAAAATTAGAAATTAGTCAACTAAGAAACTCTGTCAGGAAATAACAGAAGTAGATTGTATTATCCATCCATTCATCTATTTAACTGTCTACCATACATATGGTAGATAGTTCTTCGATTTTTCACTTTATCGATTAATCCAATCTTCTCAAACTTTCAAATAAAGGTAACATAATTATTTTTTGCGACGTTACACAATTCAATTATTCAAACGTCACACAGATCGAATACGGTCATCAAGTTTAGGATTAATTAAGATTCACCATAAGCCCCATGACGTCACCGGCGCCGGAGTCGATCAAACAATAGATCGTAAAGCGCCACCTGTCTTAAACCTGTAGACTGTACCTGTTTGATGAGTGATCATGAATACGTACGCACAGGTTCTTATTGTTGTCGTCACTAATTGGGATTATAGATAAACTACATCCCCGCAATTTGGCCGCATCAATTAAATTGACGACCGATTGGGTGATTACAACCAAACCAGTATGGATTATTTCAACCATTAGGTTGAAAAGCCGGCTATTACACTAGATGTCGGTCGTTCTAAATTCACCAATAAGCTTTTTTTATTGCAACGTGTAACAAGATGAGTAGATCATACACCTGATGGTAAGCGCCACGCCCTTAGACAATTCAGTGCCAAACAGTAACTATTAAGCATTTATTGTCTGGCACTGCCTTGCGCCTGCTACACCGAGACGACAATATTAGGTCTCATATACCCAGTAATTTCACTTAAGTCGGCTATTACACTAGATGTAGCTGGTTCTAAATTCACTAATATGTTATGCCATCTACATTACATAAAAGAGTAAATTAGAAGCCTATTAATGTTCCACTGCACTGCCTGCAGGGCAAAGGCATCCATCCTTGAATTCAAGTTATCGTTACAGTGTTGGGTACTAGCTTAATCACCACGCTTGCCAAATGCGGTTTGGTGACCACAAACCCGAGCTCGATAAAATTAGACACAATTTTTTCCGACCCGGGAATTGAACCCAGTACCCTGAGATCATGGCCCGGTATTTTAACCACTAGACCATCGAGGAGTATAGATTAATAAAAAAATATTCTTCGACTTGAACGGAAATCAAATCCGGTAATAAAATCACACGCCAGAACTAATCCATCCTTGTTTAATATAACGAATCGCTAATGTTTTTACTACATTACATAGACACATAAGGCGAAGTCATTAATCATTTCCAATGCCGCGGAAACTCTCTCTGTTTCCTTATTGATATAATTACTCAATTAACTCGTCTGTTTAAGTGTCCAACCAAACGTATGCTGGTTTGATTCCAGGGTCGGAAAGTTTTTTTTTATGTAACTTGGAGGTGTAAAACATACGTGTAATATTATATGTATGTATTTTTAATATCATTGCCCCCATGTCCCGGAAAGAACGTAAAGCCATTAGTTGGCGATTGGCATTGAACCCAGCACATCGAAATTCAAATGGATTTTTTTTAATGCTAGATCATTTGGCAATGAGGGACGCAGCCCGCCTGATAGTAAGCGGCCACTACAGCCTATTCCATTAATACATCACCAGGAAGCGTCGCTCAATGTGCTGAGGCATAAATGATCTTCGAGCCTATGAATTCTGGTGTTTTGGCTCCCACATTAATATTTTCAGAACACAGAGTAGGTCTTTAGATTGGGCTGGGCGTTGATTGTCAATCAGTCAGTTTCGTCATTTATAAATGAACTAGCTTTCCGCCCGCGGCTTCGCCCGCGTGGACTACAAAATTTTCATCCTCTATTTTATTCCCTTAGGGGTAGAATTGATCAAAATCCTTTCTTGGCGAATGCCTACGTCATAACATTTACCCGCATGCCAAATTTCAGGCCGATCCGTCCAGTGGTTTGGGCTGTGCGTTAATAGATCACTATGTCAGTGAGTTATATATATATTAAGATAGATATAAGTGCGACTATGTAAATATTGTGTCGACTACTTTCAAACAAACACGTTTTCCCGGAAAAAACGGATAGGGGATAGTCGGCCATACTGGTTTAACAGACGTGAGAAAGTACTCCCACCATCACGTATGTAGTAGGTATTTATTTCATAAAATATCAAAGCATTGATAATATTCTATCATTGGGATGAGGACTTGATTTCAAAGATAAAGAGACCCTTGCCCTGTAGTGGAACATTAAATAGGCTGATACTTTCCTTTTTTTTAACTTTTATACATCTAATCACAAACAAGTCGCTTAACTTTCGCAAAACCGCACTATCACTTCTCTTCATTCATTCGATAAACCTTTTATCTTATAATCGCACGAGTCATTATCCGGGCAATTAAACTGTCACACGGTGCCCCAGGGATCTGTCACCTGTCAATTTGTCAAATACTGGGCCATTGATAGACATATACCTGCTATACATGAGAACCATTTGGTCTGATGTTCGTGGGAAACTTAACGGGGTTTCGGCATGAGGATTTTCAGTCCCTAAAAATCTTAATTATTTTAATTACTTATGTCATCTTAGCCGAGTTAAGGCTACGATGATCAATCATTACGATTAACCAAATCTGTAGGATATTTTTTTAATGTGAGACATGTGAATGTGCAAGCACAGGTGCACTTATTTTTTGTGCGGAAAAGAATGCGTTAGGGCACCATAAATAAACACGGGATAGCAAGATTTTGGAGCGTATGTGTTTGGTTAAGTCCGACTTAATAGTCACTGTGCCACAGAGACAGCTCATAACTAGGTATTTAATTGACAATTTATATTATAATGAAAACCGCTAAAGTTAGAAGAAGACCTCTGGTGTATATGGAACTGAACCACCAGCAATGGACCCGAGTATTTTATCCCCAATTCGACGAATTCAGTCGGCAAAATAATGCAAAAGACATCTCTTGTATTTTTAAACATAATGATACCAACCACTCACATTTCCCTCAAAAATGTTACAACCATTTTTAAAACCTCAAAATATTTTTCGCGAAACATTCGCGTAATGCAAAAGGCTGCAAGTGCAACCCACGGACCCGTGAATGGGGTCACGATGCTCGTAGGGAAATAAAAATTTGAATATAACTGCGCTGCGTGGGAAAACACCTCGTATGTGCAGTTCACCGTTTTAGGTATGATTATTATTAACCGACTTCAAAAAAGGAGGAGGTTCTATGTTCGACTGTTTGTATTTTTTTTTTTTTTTTTTTTTTATGTATGTCCGTCGATTTCTCCGTCAATTGTGGACCGATTTAAATAATTCTTTTTTTATTTGAAAGTGCATAGTTCCGAGGTGGTCCCATTGTCACCATGTCAGGATCTGATGATGGGATCCCGGGAAAATCAAGGGCAAACCTCAAATTTTATAGGCGCACACTACGCGTTACTTGTTTTTTCTGAAGCCATTTAAGTTTTTGCGTCCTATAGACATCACTTTATGTTGATTAGCTGATGATGGAAGGTACAACTCCTTAACGGTTAGGAGTTAGGGGATAATTCTTTCAGTATTGTAAGAATATGTGGACCGTTATTTGTATTTCATGTACTTTTGCAGCTAAGCTGATGATGGAAGGTACAACTATGATGGAAGCTAAAGGGTACGTCTTCTTAATTCTTATGTCCCTCCTGCGGGCTGCATCTTTAGTTGGTCTACTGAATGGTGCTGAACACTTAATGAATACCTAATATTGTCAAATAATACAATTCTACTATTTTACTCGTATTTTCGTTATCAATATTATGAGAGAGTTTTACTCACTCCTACGTATTATTCACACTAAAAATAGAAAAATAAACAAACTTTTTAAAAAAAAAATTAAACCGACTTAAAAAAAAACAAAAAAAAAACTACCTAAAAACACTGAAAAGCAAAAAATAATTTTAATAAGACATTCATCAAATGCGCTTATTGTCTAAGCCTATTAATAACATTAAATTGTATTTACGTGCTAGGTAGGTACCTACTAATCTGTTTGAAGTCGGTGCCAAGCCAAAGGTAATGAAAAATGATACATACCTAATAATTTATGTATTATACAGGGTTACAAATAATCCGCGGGCGTAGGTACGTTAGTCTGGGTACCTACTATTTGGCTTGGCACCGACTTCAAACAGATTAGTAGGTACCTACCTAGCACGTAAATACAATTTAATGTTATTAATAGGCTTAGACAATAAGCGCATTTGATGAATGTCTTATTAAAATTATTTTTTGCTTTTCAGTGTTTTAGGTAGTTTTTTTTTTGTTTTTTTTTTTTTAACCTGTGTCTTTACTATACTTAAATAGCTTTCAAGGAGTCATTTAAGAAAACAATGGACTTTAACTAACGTATCAGAATCCACTATTAAAATTACGTCTATGGCAGAGCTGTGGTATCTGAGTGATAATAATGAAAAACGTCACTACACCTGATTTAAGTCGATGGTTCGAATGCAAATGCTATGAATTTTTCTGTGTGCGTATTTACCACTAGCTCAGCAGTGGCGGAAAACATCGTGAGGAAAAATGCACAGTCAAATGGCTTTGTATTGGTCTGGTTACCCTGTTCAGGGCTACGGAGGTCAGATGACAGTCGCTCCAATGTAACTGGACTTGCCAGATCCTGGATCGTAGTGCAAGGACAAAACCCTTGGAGTAAGAAGAACAAGTCAAAGTCAAGCTACCTACGCCACGGTTGGTTAATGGATGGGTGATCATTCTGACCATATTTAGTGACATTAATTTCGAGCGTCTCCGTGCTTCGGAAGGCACGTTAAGCTGTTGGTCCCGGCTGATATTTACTATAATGTAAATATTAGTCGTCAAGCCTAGTCAGAGGCCATTTGGCGGCTTGATAACATCTGACATTAAGGTTGGTCACTTGTTTTACGCACCCCTCCACCAACCCGCACTAGGCCAGCGTGGTGGAGTATGGCCCACACTATCTCACAATTGAGATAAGGCCTGTGTCCCAGCAGTGGGAACGTATATAGGCTGATGATGATGATGTAAGAAGAACTCAATAGGTTCTTACTTAATAAAAATTATATCATAATAATAATATTAAGCGGACTCACCTTCGGGATCAAGCAGCCTGGTGACTCCATATTCCTTCTCGACCACGTGGAAAGCTGTCTCCAAGCGCTCACGGACTTGTCTTGACCTGGAACAAGATACTTTCCGTTAGAATATTCCAAGCATCCTTTTTTTGTTGGAAATAACATTCATCCTATTCTATGACTACTTAAATTATAAGCGAAGATTCTTTGCCAATTCAGAACCAATATCCAGACTGGAAAATCATCAAGAAAATGCCGCAATCATTCCTAAATAAAAAAAAAGGTTTATTTTTCAGATAACTAATGATCCAGCGCATTTGTAACTGGGGTTTCGGATGTTTGTGATAGCTAGTCAGGACTTTAAAGTCCTACCACCAACTACATCCGAGGCGGGAGTCGAACCCACGACCTCTGGTTGTATGATAGGTTAACCAATGTTTCACTGAGTCCCATGTGTCATGCAAGATAGTAGATATTTATTATCTAAAATAGTTACTTTAGGAGCTGTTTTAGTATTCAAAGTTGCAGTGCATCATGTGCTTATATGAAAATTATAAGTAAATGTAGTTTTTACCCTAATCACGTAATAGAGTCAAGGTTTAATAGACCAGACGTGAATTGCCAATAGCATATGGCATACCTACATGTGAGATTCTAATCTTTTCTATGAACCTACTGAGACATTTGATTTACCTATCTAACCATCAAATGACTAAAGCATTAGGAATGCCGTGCTGTCTGAGAGGATAACTACCATGTCATTTTATATTTATGGACATGTTTAGTTTATGAATATTTTGACAACACAAATATGTATTTATAATAAAATTACTGGGTATATGAGACCTAATAACTGTCGTTTCGGTGTAGCGGGCGCAGGGCGGTGCCAGACAGTAACTGTTTAGTTAAGTTAGTTAACTAGTTAATTAATAAAATATTTTACACTCTTAAAATATTTTCTCGGCTGATATCACGCCAGTCTACCTTGGCATTATGACCTTTTTTTTTATGACCTGACATTTATGACTTCAATAGTTTGAAGTGATGACCGCTCTTTTGGGGTAGTAACTCTCTCTCACAGAAACCACTTGTGCTCCGTTTCTGTCAATGAAGGTGTCCAAAAGTCGATAGAGAAGAACCGTTTTTTGATGCCAGCGTTATGTTTTCACTGCAAATTACAGGAATTTCTTTTATTGCAATATGTAACAAGACGAGCAGACGTACACACCTTATGGTAAGCGCCACGTCTGCCCTTAGACAGTTCAGTGCCAAACAGTAACTAGCAGTTACTCTCTGGCACTGCCCTGCGCCCGCTACAACGAGACAACAGTTATTAGGTCTCATATACCCAGTAATTTCACTAGCTTCAGTGCCCTTTCCCCGAAACACAGAAGTGCTTGACCTCGTATTTCACGGGAAAATATCTGGCACTGCGGTGGTACCCACCTAGACGGCCCAGTACAGGAACCTACAAAAATGATGCAAGAGTAATCAAGTAAAGAGTCTTCTTACCTGATATTACGCCAGTCTATCAGGTCAGGACGGTTCCTGTGTATGAGCGCGTTGAAGGCGAGCCCGTCGCGCCACGACGAGGTGAAGTCGGCCACCCTCACGCCAGGGTACTTGGCGGTGGAGCGCCGAGCCCAGCTGAGCAGGGCTTCGCGGGCGGTCACGTTCGGCTCCTGGCCCACCACGATGTCGGATATCTGGAAAGAAATTGATTCGTTAGTTATAATTAAGAGACAGGCACGCATCATTCTCTTTTTATAGTAGCTCAGTACATTTGCTCCACTTAGCCTGATGGTAAGCAAAGCAAAAAATGAGCCCAAATTACCAAGACAGCGGACACAACACCAAGGCGTTCTGTCCAATGTTATGTTCCATCTGATGGTAAGCGGCAACCGCGGCCTATACCATATTCCATTAAGGAACGCTTAGTGCCCAGCATCATAAGAACACCTGGCGACGTCGCCAGCTACAGATCGTTCACGATAAGAAGTCCTCTAGCCGCTATATTGGTACTACTGTTTTTCAATACTTTCAATCTGTTTTTTCACAGATTTACAAAGCGAAGGCAATGCTGCCAATATAGCGGCTAAAGGACAACTTATGGTGAACAGACTGTACCTACGTATCTAATTAGATAGTATGGAAATGTCAAAATTGACAACGTTGCCAACCCGTCGCCAAGGAACCTTGGATACAGTAGCCGGCGACGTCGCCAAAGCGTCCTAATGACGCAGGGCTCTTAAACAATAGTTGGTCGCCAACCTCACGCATATGAAGCAGCGTTTGATACCACTTCGTTACCACAGTTCTATTTTTTGTCCAATACGTTGCCAAATTGAATGCTAAAACTTAATTTGAGACAAGAATCTTACACCATTATCATCATAAATACTAGTCTATTTCTATCATGTCGATGTTATCAAAAAGAGCGTTGTGAAAAAATCTAATTAAGCCATTACTGACAATGGGTCGTAACGTAACCCGTCGGATGAAGATACTATCGTATAATAAGAGGTTAGGTAAAACTTTATCAAACAGCTCAGTTAAAGACAGTAACAAATTAACATCGACTTGATAAATAGTGGCCTGTCTGAATAATCTACGCCCATGCGAAATTGATATATTGGTATTTAAGTATAATAGAGGTAGAGCAAAGCATGGTAGATCTTCCATGCTTTGCGAGCCCTAGATCTGAAGAAGTACCTTGACATTGTAGAAGACAACAGTAAAGTAGCACTTTATATCGACATAACTGTTGCGCTGTTTCTGTCGGTTAAAAAAGTCTCAAATGGGAAGAGGATGGTGGTGAGTGGTGACAACGGGATAAAACTTTTTCTTGCTGCCAAATTCATGTGACGAAAACGATCAGGCGCAGGATCAAAGTAGTTTAAGACCTGTGTTTAAGACTATGTGCACCCCTCACAGACAGAATAATTAAATATTGAAAATAATTAAATCCGATGTAGCCCGCTTGCTTAGAAAAAGCCCAAGTTATCATGGTTATAAAAGGCAGAGAATTCATTTCAAACATGAGTGCATCAAAATTCCATATCTCCAGAGAGCCATCAATCAAGATCAAAATCAGTCGACGTGGCCGCATCGGGTCGTCGTCCACTGCTGGCTGCCTTCCAGGATCAATAATAGTCGAGCTATGAGGAAACGTAACCGATGCGGCGACATAATTCCGAAACAATTCCAGACGTCCAGTCCAGGCTAATTGATATGTACCTATACAACTACGTTATAAATAGTGATATATCGACACTTGAAGAAAAGGATCGAAGATTTTTGAAACTCCTCCCACTATAAACGTGAAGTATATCTCAAGTCATGGACTGTTTATCATATCAGTAAGGCTACGTGAAGTGACATTAAAAAAAAACACTTGGCTCTTATCTGTAGTAACTGGTTAAAATTTTAGAATAATTTGGTGCAGCAGCAGACCTCACAACTGCACAACAAGTTGTCAATTGACATAAAACAATAGCCAATAGAAACATATAGTTGTATGTAGGTCTGTGCATCGGAGTGCTGACACGGATTCAACTGAGGACCTATCACGAACACAAAGGCTAGGTTAGGCATAATGTCAAATGCACTGGAAAGTTAGGACCATCACTTCTTTACAATTACTATCGTATTCGGATAATTTCGTCGTAATACAAGTTTTGCCGTTTCCTATTTCTTCGTCATTTGTATGACAATTTATTTTCAAATTTAGGACCATTCCAATACACCATTGACCTTTATTATAAGATAAAATACCAAAAACAAAAATGTGCTTTTATGCTGTCATATGTTTACCTAACTAATGCGAGAAGAATTCGTGCAAAGCACTTTCGGCACTTTTTAAACCCTCCAAAGAAATAATTGAAAAAAAAATAATTGTTATACAATAGTAAAATGCGAAAAATCTGTATGTCGCTTACGTCACTTCATTTATGCATGATTTCTTTCCTTGCACTTATAAAGTCGTTGATATCTCCTATCCCTATCGCACAGTCGAAAAATGGGCAGAGTCATTCACAGCGACACCACAAGACGTGGTATTATCTTAAAGCCACTTGGAATGGACAATAGACATATACTTGCTTTCTTACTAAGGAAAGTAATTTAACCATAAGTAATTTTGACGTTTTCAAACAACGTCGTGATCATTCAACCGCTCGCTTCTTAGAATAACCCGTTCACTTTAAAATTGATTAGCTTACAGATAGGAAAATTTCTCCAGTGACCTTTCCGCTACGCTTGTGACTAGACAATGCCGTCAGAGAGTGGTACAGAAGGGTAATGTCACAGGAAGTGGGTAAACACAATGGTTGCTAAGACTTTTGTCAATTATCTTTGTGAGGAATTTACAAAACTGTATTAAATAAATAAACCCCATAGGGTTTGGCTTTTTTTTATTTGTGAGGCCCATAGGCCTCATAAATAAAAAAAAGATAATGTGAAATTTTGTTCAAAATCAAACTTTAGGGAGAAAAAGAAAACCACCATCTTAAGTTTTTAAATAATTAAGCGTCATGTTCAATTTGGAAATCAATTACCATAAATTATAATGTAATGTATTGTGCGTTTGTTCTTTTAATTAATAAAAAAGATACATTCATTCACACGTTCATATTTACAAGTAATACAGTTTTCTAAAAGCAATAAAACTTGCCAATCAAGTTCAAAAATAATAAAATACTCCTATAATCCGAGTTAAAATTGAGAATCGAGTATTCATTCTAAAGATATTAAAACAATCTGGGCTGAGCTTAAAACAAACGTAAATTGAGAAATTGACATAAAGACATCGCAAAGGGTCTATTGCTATAATTTTTAAAATTGATGGATTGATGATATGTCTGTAATATAACATCACATTTGCGTTCTGTACTTTGAAAATCTATGGATTTACTACGAGTATAATATTACGGGCGGTAACCAACACCTCTTGAGTAAAAAGCGCATTAGTCACCGTAAATCACAATAATAATCTAATAGTGCCGGTAGCATTATCATCAACGCGAGAAGCTGCAGTTACATCAAAATTATCTGTTTCTATTACACCAAGCGATCTCAAATCATCATCATTGTTTTTCAATATCATTGATGTCTTAAAATTAATGTTTGAGATTGTGTTACGTTCAATTTCATCTCTTCCATCTTTACTAATAATAGTTTGTTAGAAATTTTCACTGATAGTTATGAATAGAACGGAATTTAAATAAATAAACACTAAAAATTAATATTGAAAAACGCGTGCAAAAATCACGGGCACAGCTATATGATAAACACTATTAATTAAACTACTTTAAACGTGTCTAAAATATGTAACGTATAAACCAAAGTTAACTAAAGGAAGGAGAATTAAATTACACATATAATATAACAAATAAATAGCATTTAGAGGAAAACATAACATTAGGCAAGATTTTAAGATACGATATTTAAGAGTAAATTATTTTATTTAGTAATTGAAACCGGCGGTTGAAAGCCGGAATGTATCGCTAGTTAATTAAATCTAGTTCAAAAAATGATTACCAAAATAAATGCAAATGAAACAAAAACCGTGGGGCCGTTTTTTGTGAATTTCCTTAAAACAGCATAGACGTTGGTGAAAAAACCAATCGTACTGAAACACAACGTATGTACTTTTACATAAGTCTCAGTTTAGCTTGTAACTCATTCAGAACCTAGATTTTTAGGAATACAGCAGCTTGCTCAACCAAGCTGCTGAAGTTAGCAACCGAAACAAAACACTAAACTTCGTGACTAATGTTGCAGATTGTAAACTCCCCAACTTCAGGGAAATCTATACTAAGATCATAAAGAGGAAATATTTGTTTGTTTGTATTGAATAGGCTCCGAAACTGCGGAACCGATTTGAATAATTCTTTTAATGTTGGAAAGCTACACTATTCCCGGGTGACATAGGTTACTTTTGATCCCGGAAATGTGGGGTAAAGGGGAGGATATTTTAAAATTACGCGCGAGTGAAACCGCGGAGGCGACCGCTAGTAGGAGAGAAGTGGCAATTAAACCACTGGTAGAAAAGTTCCAGGTAATTTATCTGTCAGATAAAAATATTGCTGTTTTCTTTTTTTTCAGATTGACGAAAGAGATAACATCTAAATTATCTCACAGATTAATTATTGTGAACTTAAGTAATAGCGGTGACATAATATGTCCCTAATCAAATATTGCGTTGTACGATGTCTGTCCACAAATAAATTAAACAAAGTTTTGAAGTTATCATACATTTTTGAATGAGTAATGCTTATTGCACGTACAATTGCGGAAGAAAGAACAGGAAGAAACAAATTCTTTACCGTTTTACAGAGTAACTGATTTACCGTGTCTAGTTATTATTTTTAACCTTACCTAATCACCATAGATAATTCATATTTTTAAGTCAAAACATTAATCTGTCCACATTAACAACGCCAAGAGCATATTATAAACATCATTATTTACATATTGTAAAATAGTTATTTATGTGACTGCTGCATAATGAGGGTCATTAAAATACGAATGTGGTTTTATGAAACGAACGAAGTGAGTTTCATAAAAGAATCACATGAGTATTTTAATGACTAATTATGTACAGTCACATACATAACTTTATCTTCATTCATACGATAATATGTCTATTTTATAGTCAGGATTGATGAGCAAACGCCCTAGTTACCAACTTAATCTGTATGTAAAAGTTAGTACTGACATAATGACTGACGTTTGTAGTTTTTAAAATCCATAAACAATCTAGACTCGAGTTGATTTCGATTCTCAAATCGATTGTTATAATTTCAGCATCGAATTAAATGTATAGGAATGGAACATAAAATTACTAATCGACTAATTCGATAATCGAAAAAACCTATTAATTTTTACTTTTAATCTTTCGAGCCCCGGATCACCAGACACAATAGAAAATCTATTGTTACGCGGCACCCGAGTGCCGGTTCGGGATTGAGTGGTTAAAGAAGATGTTCGAAATTTGAACGAAATTAAGTATCGGTTACCGACACTAAAATGTAAACATTTCAATGCAGCCACAGATACTTATATCTAAATGTAGGGCGTTTGCTCATCGCTCCTGAATATAAAATAGACATATTATGGTATGGATGTAGATAAAAGATTTTTATACTATTCTAAAAAAATTGTGGCAATAAATAATTTCGTCTGGTAACCCCGCTTGCAGCTCATACACTCCGTTAGTTTCCAGAAAGTGGAGCAATATGAAGATGTGAATTTCACGGAGGTGAACGACACTGCCGATGTCAAATCGATTCGATCGGCTGCCGATGACATCCGTATCGATATAGGCTGATGACAGTCGTGATACAGGAGCTGATGATGTAGATAATGATGAATTACAATTGACTTTAAACGTTCACTTTGCTTATGAACGTAAATAAACCAATGTATGAAGAAAGAAAGAAAAACATTTATTGACCATCGCATAAAACATGACAGGAAATAAAGTAAAATATAAGCCGACAACAAATAACGGAAAAAAGCAATCTACAGAAAACATTATAGTATGACGTTTAATATGATGAAACGAAATATGAAATTCAATTTTTTTATTGTTTACTGAGAAGACACGTGTCCAATTCCGATATTTCGACCCAAATCAAAGACTACGAAATGAAAACAACTATACAAAAACTAAACAAGCGAAAATACACAGATCGTAATGAGAATATCGTCCGTGACCGTAACACAGATGTGTTAAAGACAAAACGAGTAGTAACAACAATTGGTGTACATATAGAGGTTACACAATTCATTCATCGCAAACCAGACATCAATGAGCAAAGTAAATATTGTAACAAAAGAGTTTTTACCGATTCGAGAGACGACAATAACATTCTTTACTTCGACGTGACCGACTGTACCTTTCAATCGATGGTGAAATAAAAACTAGTATCGATATTACAGTTTCCAAATAGAGATCCGATGATATTAAATCGATATTGATACATAATATCTTTGATTTGGTATAAAAAGGTATGGGATTTTGAGGGTATAATAAGTTGTCGTTCTTTTTTTGGCTTCATAACGGCTTTCACAACGGTTTCAAACGCATCTTTTTGAACAGATTTTAAAATAGAAAAGACATCGGTCTGATATGCTATTGTAATTTCAACGAATAATACGCGCACTGTCCTATGATTAAAGGAAGAAGTAGAATAATGTAGTTTATTCGCTTGAATAAATAATTTTAGAGGCAAGCTTAGAGAAGTATTGTGCTAATGAGGTGGAACCTTAATCAGAAATATGCATTACTTTCACAATGAGTGTAATACAATATATATCTTCGATTGACATAGATACTGTAATAGAAAGATCCAAATTACAATATACAATAGAATAGAAACTTTGGATTACTTTTGATTAACAATGCTTTATTAGATTTAGAATCGTATCAATTATTGAAATTTTAAAAAGAGTACTCCAATAAATAAATTTGTTTCAACCCGAAAATTAAATACAACACGCAGAACCAACTTTCAATCTAATTAAATCATCTATTTTCCAATAATTCCTTACCAATTAAATCGTGCATAGAAAATGTTTCATATCACTGGGTCTAAATGAAAGTATAGTAGATGTCATGGCTCCACTGACCACACAGGAATCAGTCCATGAAGCCTACATACATAATCGCCTAGTATTTGATGCTTGCACTTTCACTGATTATGCTTCCAATGAGTTTTATCGTCAAGAACTTTAAAACTTGAACAATATATTTATTTACTTGGACAATAAAAAATCATCTACCAAATTTTTTGTTGAATCATCATCAGCCTGTGATAGTCCACTGCTGAACATAGGCCTCTCCAAATGCTTTGACTAATTTTAGTCTTGAAATATTCGTGGAAGTCCAGGGAAGGTTTAAACGATGAGAAAATATGGATAAATTGCGAGGAAAATGCAAAATACTTAATTAGGGGTAAAATTAATATTAATATGGTTTATATTAAGAAGTATGTTATACAAAGTTCACCGGGTCAGCTTGTACGAGTAGTCATATTATTATTTTTTTGTTTAAAATGCAGTAATTCACTTAAAAAAACAAACGGAAGCGATATAAATGTTTTTCTTTCTTTCTTTCTTCTTTCTTTCGATATAATCTACCGCATTTGGCAAGCGTGATGATTAAGCTAGTGCCAATGATTCTAGCGATGACTTGATTACAATGATGTAGGCGCAATCTGGTAAGAATTCAGTTTCTGTCACCCTTCGAATCCAGAAAAGGTACTTAGACTGGTTTTAGAGACAAGCAAGCAGTCAGCGCGCGTATCAGCAAGTATCGCTGTTCTTGTAAGATAGCGCTGATTGGGACTGCGAAGAAAACCGGCAGTATGACGCTACGCCCGCGCGTCAGCGTGACTCTAAAACCAGCCTTAGGCAGAAGCAAAGACTGACCTCAAACATTTTTAACCTGCATTCATAGCCTCTTAAACACGATACTGTTGTATAATTCATGTTGTAAGTTGGCAAGCGTGGGCGTTCCGAGGACCCGATGATGTCATACAAGCCGTGTCAGGGCTGCTTAACACTTCGCTTAACCGGCCATTCGGTACTTTATGAATTTGTTACGACACAAGCTAACGTTCGTTTTCAATCAAGACGTCAGTGGTAAATAATCTTGCTTTGTACACCTCTTTAAGTAAAAGATCTTGTACACTGTTTTATGTTGTTAAACAATCGTCCCGCATATTACAAATGTTGAAAGAATGTTGACTTTTTCGATGCCTTGAAAAAACAGTTCTTATGCGACATTTGGGTGAATTCCATCTTACCTCCGGAACCCTTAACCGGGTAACCAAACCAATTGGATCATGGCTACTCAACCATTCCATTTTTGGGGTGCAACCGATACCGGTATCCGATGAAATTATCGATCAGTATCCGTTGCAACTAAAGACGGATACCGGGATCAGACGCGACGACCCCAACCATTCAAATGCGCGGTGAAAAATGGGTGGTGTAAAGTAACCACAGTTCAAAATTCTTGCATAGAAAAGAAAAACCTATTCCAAAATTGAAACTGACTAATTGCTAGCTACATGAGCAATGTTAGACGGCGGTAGATCGCTAGCCGATATCCTGGGAACCATTGTGGCCACGTAAAGAATCTGATTGTTTCACTATCTTTAATGAATCTGTTCAGGGCGAGCATGGTGAAGCTTAGCACTATCTGAGATCGGAGAAGTTTATTATTTGTTTTAAGTTTATTATGACTTTGGCGTATTTCTCTTAACACAATTACGAGCGGTTTGGTAACTACATTTTTTTTTTATGTTATAGGGGGGCAAACGAGCAAGTGGGTCACCTGATGATAAGTGATCACCACCCATAAGCACCCGAGACCCCCTTGGGGTCGCAGGCGCGTTGCCCGCCTTAAGAGATATATCTCAAGTGTATTGTTAACTACACTTTTATTGTGTGGTATAATGGTAATTTTAATTTCTTTTCATTGACTAGAATACCGGTAATAAAAAACAAGGTCAGTTTCACGGTTAGAATACAGTTTCAGTAAAATAACGATAGTTAAACATTTTAATTGAAAGACAATTTTCATTATAAAAAACTCACGAAAATAATTCTGTTTGTTTCCTCATTCATACCTCGTATATATCTCAAGAACTAATACAGTTCTAATTTGAAAGATTTGCATAGATGAGATCACCCTTCAAACATAACATTGACATCATAGAACCTTCAATAACATGGTAATGTAGGTCATCTTGACCACAAAAATGAACAAGTTCAATGACTAATACAAAAAATGGTGAGTTAATAAGACCAGAGATTGAATTCCTGATGGTAAGCCGCTACTGCTGCCTATTCCATTAGGAACTCTTCACCAGAAAGTCTCGCTAAATGAGCTGGGCTCATCTGACCTTCGAGCCTGTGATTTCAAGTGTACTGGCTCCGAAATTAAGTTATTTTTATTACAAGTGAACTTGATCCCAAATTATAAACAGCCTGTATACCTCTATCAGGATTATTAATAGTTCGATGGTGACGGAAACCATCGCGAGGAATCCTGCACAATCGAATGGCTGTGTAGCATTATCCAATTAGTCTAGTTCCCCTGTCTCTGGGTTACGGAAGTCAGATAGTAATAACTGTACTTGCCAATTCCTAGATCATAGTACCAGTAGTAGTAGTAGTTAAGATAGGTACCTTTATTAGGATTCGGAAAATTTTTTTGTTTCTTTGGCTGGCAGACAGGAACGCAACCCACTCCTATTGCATTAAAGAACACTTTACCAGAATCCATTGCTTGATGTACTGCCAAATTGTAGGCTTCTCTAATTTTCGAGCCTTTAATTTCAAGTACCCCGACGTGCCCCAAAGGTCGTCTTAGGACTAACATATAAACAGATCGGTGCGTAGGCGCCGATGACGTCATGATTCAGCGTCGATGAGATTAGCCGGCGAATATTGAGCAGTTGCAATACCCATGTAGGGATGTAGTCTGGTTTAGTCTAGATACCGATGTAACGGTGAGGAGTGGGCGGATTCTATATTGGGCTCGGTTCATGTTAGAATAATATTTTAGGGCTAGGTATTTGAAATTAGTTTGAGCGGAATTTTGTTTTAGATTGTGCCTCAAAAAGTGCCTCTTTTTTTATAGATAGTTATCGATAATGCATTAGAATTATAAATGCATAAGTTTGTAAAAAACGATCCTGGATGGATTTTTTGTTAGTTTTACGTAATATCTTAGAAAACGTATCCTAATTTAGTTAACAGGGAAAGAGGTTGTTGGCGGAAGCAAGTCTTTAGATTAAGAGCCGGTTTTACCGCAGTCAGAATTGTCAGATATCCCAGATGCTGACTCTTTTGTCCATTTTCAATATAAAAGAAAAGAACACAACATCATTGTTAGTAACTTGGTAATATCTGTTAACTACCTCATTTTGACAGATGATTAGATGTTTCTCAATTGACTTAACGCCAAATCAGACAAACCATTTTCGTGCCCACCACGCCAATGACTGATATATCAGACAAAAAAACAGGATCAAGAAACGTTGTATTTTTACTTGCCTAAATGAGTTGAGTATAACTTAATAATTTTTTGGAATTTTTTTTTTAATTGTCGTGGCGTTAGGGGCACCATTTTCGGAAAAAAGCGTGGCGGGGAAAGGGTTAAATAAATATCTGATTGAAGTATCGCATTCGCAGTGAGTCCGTAGTATCGGATGTCTATTATCGTCTTCTCACTTTCCCAATTAGAGTGAGCCCTTTGCTTTCTCCTGCGCCGGCGCCGGAGCGAGGCGCCCGCGCGGAACTAGCACTTTCGATGTTTTCTCACTCGTAGGTTTCGTGCGTGTCCTTTATTTACTAATAACCTCTTCGAGTTCGTATAGAAGGTTTATCTGTGATGGGTACATGGTTTAACTCATGCACAATTTCTAAATTTTTTCAAACAGTTATCACCTTCCCTTTTGGCGTGATTAAAAAGCCAAGGAGAGATTTGGTTGTTCGTTTGTTTGTATTGAATCATCTTCGAAACGACTGAACCGATTTGAATAATTGTTTCACTATTGGAAAGGTACACCATCCCCGGGTGACAAAGGGTACTTTTGGTCCCGGAAATGTGGGGGGAAGGGGGTATATTTCAAAAAAAGATGAGGCGACCGCTAGATCTTGTATAAATTAATGACTTTCAATTAGGACAATGTGGATTAATAGGCTGACGGACGACGGACTTTTGCTTGCAACCGCATCTAGATGGGATAAAAATTATCCTGTAAGTTTCTCTATATTACAAGTAAATTCATTTATTGGTTTAGGTGCGTGAATTGTTAGTAAAAAGCTTCCATCCCCGCAAGTGTCAGTAGAAGAACCTCCTAACAGAATAGCCAATTATTTATGAATAAAATTATCGAACTGGAGACTCCTAGTGCAACGGATAACTTAAATTGCAACCTTTAATACTAGGAAATGAAATAAGATTTGCAATATCCAATGTTTTCAAGTTCACTGACCTCAGCACTTGAATGAACTTCAATACTGTTCCAAATATACCGATGCCAATCAATCAACTCGATTATTTAAATATAGAACACCAGAATGAACGATATTCATCGCATCGTGATTGCAATGGTCATGGAACCACCGATGGAACCAAAGATATTATTATTACTTATTTTATTACAAAAAGTCGCAGAGTGAGCTTCTGTTTTTGAACTTGTGTCAAATTTGACGTTTTACTTTTTTATAATTGCTTGTATAGAATTAGAATTAGAACCGACAAACTTATCTGTTCCGGTGGCCAAAATTGGAACTACATGAAATGCAATGCCAAAATGATATTTAATGACAGTTCTAATCTAAATCGACAGTAGCGATGCCGCCGGAACAGATAAGTTTGTCGGTCTATAGGGATGTACGAGTAACTAGTCTTCAGCAATAACTTTTTAAAGGGCGGACTTGAATATCGTTTTGATAGCGTTTTTTTCTTCTTCATTCTTTGTGCATGTTTCTGTTACATTACACAAAGAGGCAAGAAGTCTCACATGTATGGATAGCATTTTATTTTTATTTATAAGTAATAGAATATTTCCGGTCTAATTATTTTATGTTGGCAATTCAATTAACCTATATCCGGATCGGTTAGAGTTTTTATATTTTCAATAGTTTTGTTCAGATTAACTGCAATCGGAGTATTACGTTAGAACAGAATACTAGTAATTACCTACACCGGAAAAATAATAATTTTATATCAGCTTTAAAAAATATAAAAAGTAATGTTATTTTATACCTGGCTCAAAAACTCTATTCCAGAGCCGCTACATTAAAAAAACACATCGAATCTTCTTCATATTATCTTCTTCTTCTTCTCCGCAGAACAATAATCTGAGTTCTTCTTGTTTTGTAGCTAACAATTCACTCCTGTTTATAAGGATTACTGCTGCCATTTTCATGTATATTTTAACTAATCAAGTGTTCTTAAAACGCCTCACACTACAACTTAAGTTGTAAGTTGACGTATTCAAAAATATCGGGAATACTTCTTAACTTAAAACCACACATAATCGCAAACATTTCTATTCCGTGATCGCAAACGTCTCGTATTCCACGATGTGAGGTTTGGTTAATCACAGGACGATTGTCGCACCAGGCACAAAGCGGTTACATTCAGGTTGTCAAACGGATCGTGACCGCTGTAAAAGGCTGCGTTGGCGCCGAACAACGCACAGTGTATAGAAAATATAGTAAAGTTATCACCATCATCGTCACAACAGATTTCCCTACAGGTCATCTGTCTATGTCGTAAGTTGCCGTCCTCTGCCTCGCTTGCCGATATGTGGTCTCTCCATTTATATTATTTATTATTATAATTATATAATTACAACTACGTAGGTAGTACCTACTTGTAACTCAATGTTACAACTAGGGTTCAGTTTCATCACTGACAGATATATGGCTGCGAAACTGTGAGTGGAAATGTTTCTCTGTCGTCTTTTTGACTGTGGTATCAATTCAATTTTATCTATGTCATGAGTAATTTGGGAGTGCATGAACAAGCTTCGTTTTCCTATTTATATTGATTCAGACATTAGTTCTAGAATACACTTGCAAAAAAAAATACATTAGAAAACGAGTACTTTTTTATAGCAAAAAGTGACTAAGTTCACGCTTGACACGATTTGTGAGAGATCAGGCATACTCCTAGCCAATGGGACTAGCTATTTTACGATAGAGACTGACAAGGCCTATTGCTTTAAGAATATCCTTATTAGAAACCATTGCTAAATTTATGAGAACATCTCTGATACATCAAGTTAAATTTTTAATATCCATCGTCACACCTTTCCAATAAAATTCCAATATTATTTAATATTTGTAATGTATTGCTGCTTGTAGCCAGAACATTTGACTCAACACCATAGCGATTTGGTGCCGAAGAGCTATTCTCACCATGAAAAATGACCAGGCTTGGCACACGGCAAAAAATCACTGAACCAAATATAAGAAATCTCAGACCATATTTCACAGACAGCATTGTATTATTTTTTACTTTACCAAACGCAAACCGCAATATCTCGTCTTTGCATTAAAAGCAATCTAATTCCTGTAGTTAAGTGTTAGAATTGCTAGTTTTGGCATCGCTAGACATTGCTTCTTCAAGCATGAACAAGAACATACCATTTCATTGACTCTGGTCAATAAGCGGTCTGTTTGAACTGTTTGAAGTCGGCTAACATCAGTTTGAATGATCCTGATGCTATGAATAATAACTCTTAGTTACTGAAACTTATTGGTACGTCGTCGTGTTATAAATAGGAACGTCAGTGTCGGAGAAGACAATTGATTGAAAAAAGCTGTACAAATTCATTTATAAAAAAATACTCGTATACAGATTAATAAAATTATAATGGCTCTCTTCAGTCCTAACACATTAATGATTTTAAACGTTAAATATATTGTACAATATATTTAACGTTTAAAATCATAATCATAATTAATGTAACGTTAAATATATTGTACAATATATTTAACGTTTAAAATCATTAATGTGTTAGGACTGAAGAGAGCCATTATAATTTTATTAATCTGTATACGAGTATTTTTTTATAAATGAATTTGTTCAGCTTTTTTCAATCAATTGTCTTCTCCGACACTGACGTTCCTATTCATAACACGACGACGTACCAATTAGGACTAAATGCAATACGGTAGTCATTATAATTATGTATTTGCGTTCTTTCAAATAGGGTAAAGTTGAGTATGTTTCGGATGGGTAATTCAATTTAGAAAACGAAAAAATACAAAGCCGTTGTTTCCCGATGTTACCTCTAGATGGCAGCTCTACAAATTTTAAATACTTATTAATAAATGTTTTCGAAAACATCGTGAGGAAACCTGCACGATCGAATGGCGGAGTAGCCATGCAATGAAATGACTGGATTTGCCGATTCCTGGATCATGGTGCAAGCGAACAGAGCAAATAAGAACAAAATGCTAGATGGAAGAAAGAAACTTTAACAAAATGGTAAACCACGCCATTTGTTTTTTCGGAAGAAAATGCGTTTATTGCACCATAACCGCAGGCTAGCTAAACCTGCGGCCGTGTGTGGGACTTGAGACTAAAGCGTCCACTACCTACTGAACTCCCCCGGTTTCCCCTTGACACCCGATCGGGACGAGCCGGTGCCAGCCTTGTGGCTATTGACCAGCCCAATCATGGTAAACCACACGAGGATAGGGAGGATAGAGTAAGGACAGACAAAGAATATTACAATCTTAACGCTTCTAAACTTAGTTTAAAAATATAAAAGAATTATTAACGATACAGACAATGAAAACATAAACACCACAAATGATTTCGCCGCGAAGATTACAATTACAAAAGAAGCAAGCCTTTGTTTCAATCCTTCAGTGAAACAATGCTAGAGATGATCCTACAGATATATATTAATCAGTGGTTCGTCCGTCCGTTCGTTGGATGATGACGTCAGATCACTGACTTTCAAAGGAGAATTTTAATAGACCCATTTGTTTTTATGCATAAGAACATCTTCAAATTATTTTTCGAAAACTATGACTCAGTCATTAAAATTCTTCATGCTTTTTACCTTAGTTAAAACGCTAACTATAAGTAAACCAAAATGAACCAAAACATGATTTTTTTAAATCAAATTTTTGGCAAGTTGAAGTATCCTAAATGATAGAGTAAGATTTAGTAAAAATAAGTAGAGCCTAACTAGTTTTTGTTCACGGGTTTGTGGGTTTGATTGTTATTAGATAGATAATAGATAGTTTTTATCTGTCAAATAACTTTTTTTTTGTAAATTAAAAGAAACACGATATTTATAGTAATCCTTAAAAAAATTATCACGAATATGTCAGAGGTGAAACTAGCCTAAATTACAAGTCAAATTAATTAGAAGCCAAAGGCGGATAACATTAGTTTAACAAATCCTTGTTTCTGAAACATAAAATTGCCGAAAGAGCCGTACATGGTTACATGGTATCAAGTGGCAATAAATAAGATAAACTCGATGTCCAGTTTCAAAAGTCCTTGTAAGGATGTACCGTAAGTAAAATTTCACCCAACGGTACTTTTATTTTCCAAAGATGAGCACTAAATAAGACAAGGTTCTTAAAATTAAAATAACCAGCTCGTAAAGGAATAGGAACACATATTTTTAAAGTGAATCACGAATTACACGACTTCTGTGTATCCTAAACATCCAAACTCAAATTGAATTAGAGAGATAACGATTCTTAAAAGAAATAAATCAAATCCCTTTAAGCTAAATCATTGGAGTCGTCAATACTAAAAGTTATTGTAACATAATATGTATTTACTTGTGCAAAGTAATCATTCACTAATAATTGCAACAAAATAATAATGGATCTGATAAATTTCTACTATTGCAAATATCATTAATTAACCCAAACCCCACTACACAAAAGAGAGCGCAAGCGCAGTTGTTCTTCTATCTTTAAAAAAAAACAGTTAAAAAGTAAAAAGAAGATATTTTTTTTAAAAATAATGAAGAAAGTAACAACCCATCAAAAGCAACCTTTGGGAAACAAAATGAACTAGAACACCGGCTTGAAATATTAGAATCGTGTCCAACATTCGTGAGTCGCGGGCATGATCAGGTGATAGCGGCGATCTAATGAAGCCCGTCAGTTTGGGATCACCCTTTGTAAACATAACGGATACTGATAAATGGCGATGGAACTGGCACGACTGCGGATAATGTTTTGAGAGCACTAGGTAAGAGATGTATGAAGTCGAATTAGAACTTGTTTTGGTGACATTAGTTGCAGCTACAATAATAAAGTATCTACTTTAGGGTCTGATAAACCTCGATGGAATTGGTACGATCATTACAAAAATGTTTTGACAGCACTGAGTTGGTAAGAGTTTAGCTGCTGAATTAGAATTTTTTATGGAGACGTAAGTTGCGAATACAGGGTCTCGACAGGTTACCACCATTTTGACAAGCATTTGGCATAAAAGCATAAAAATACGATAATATAATCGTACTAAAATGATTGTACTAATCGATTATGCAAAACAGAACCATCATAAAACAGCTACAAAGGGGCAATCAAATTACAGATAAATAGAATATTAATTATTTCGACTTACATCTATTTTGAGATGAATATCTCAAATAGGTTTAAAGAACATTTATTTCTCATACAAACTTACAGTTCACTTATAATGAGATACAAATGAGACTAATATAATTAACAATTATTTTTCTCTGGTACTAATTAAAAAATAGACGATAAATAACAAAAAACAAAATCAAGAACTTATTAACTATGTTTAAGGAACACCTATAGGGAATTAGTTACAAACTGCTTAACCTTATTTTTAAAACTATTCATATTTTCACATTCTTTTACATGATTAGGCAATCTGTTATACAACTGTACTCCTTCGAACAATATCGTTTTCTTTCCGTAATTAGTGCGCGCTGTACTAAGTTTAATTTTATGTTTATTCCGTAAATTGTGTGTGTTTGGTTTTTCATGTAGTACGATGTTGGATTGAATGGAGTTTGAAATTATATTTTTGACTAGTAAACAAGTGTGATATGTATATAGTTTTGAAATATTCATTAATTTAGTTTTTTCATTAAGTTCTCAGGGTATCAAATAAAATTGATACCCTGAGAACTTAACAAACAAGTTCAATTATTCTATCTTGATAGAAAGGTATAATAAATGGCGAACTGTATAAAGGATTAATGCTTATTATTCTCAAAGACATAAAAGCACCGATGCAGTTATAACCGACCATAGTGCAAAATTTATTTGGTATGAAGCGCACACTGAATACAAAACTGAGTCAGCTATAGACACTGGTTTGATTGATATATAATGTTCGTTCTGTAGAAGACACAGAACCGGTTTAAGGAGCTCACGACGATGATGTAAACACTAAGAAATTAATAACATCATTTTCTAAAATAAGTGATCGTTCCTGCGATGAGTCAGAGGAAATCGAAATGGTCGATATATTCGATACGGTCATTTTTAACTAGTTAAATGTTATGTTAGATTTGATGATATATTATTGTTTTTAGAATAGCGTTTGATTGCTGCTTGATTATACGTAGCTGAATTGAGAAAATGACAAATTCATAATATTAGCCCAATATACAATATAAAAAATATGATGATTTGATTAGATTTAAATCATTCAATACACTGTAAATAAAACTTAAAAGGAATTTTAATTTCGAACCAAAAGTTGTTTTGCATTTTTAGCTGTAGGTGTTCATTTCTCAAAGAATCTTATTGAATATTTTTTGAACCCTTCAGAAGTAGACCGTTAGCCTTTACATTTTGGATTTGTAGCGCCTTGTTCTCATTTATCTCGCCAGTAGTTAATAGCACCCACTAGTACAACAAATTGTTCTTCAAAAGCTAAACAAAAGACTACATCCCACAGCCAAGCTCCTCGCCAGACACTTCCTAGCAAACAAGTGAACATAGTAACCGAAGCTCAAGATGGCGGACAGGAAGCGCAAACAGGTGCGGCGGCACATGACACGCGCGTGCGCAGCTAAGCGCAACAGCGTATGGTTCTGTCTGACGTCACGAGGGTGGAGGTACAATATCGGTGGTAAGGATTGCGGGCTTCCACTAGAGTGAACATGTGTCCGAATTAGATATCGAATGTCAACGAATGTCGGAACATAAGGGGTGCAGGGGAACCAAAGCGCCAGAAATTCCACACTGAGTGAGTGTCAAGGTTAACATGCTCATTATAAACCAAATAACCAATTTAGAAATGGCATATTATATAAAATATCCCACCAAGATTTGTATCCTATCCTACTTATGCTAGTAATATTAAAATTGCAAAGAGTTGGTAAGGATGGATGTTTGTTACTATTTCACCCAAAAACTTCATCGTTATATACGAGTAAAGTTATTACCTCAGCCTCAGAATAACCCATAAGCTACAATACGCGGGCGAAGCCGTTGGCAGAATCTACATAGTTTCCCATAGATTCTTCTTCTATCATAATATAAATAACCACAACATTAACCTGATCATCCAACGGCAGTTCATCAAGGTCTGTATTCAGTCCACCCGCTTGTTCGACTAATGCCATTTTGCATTAGCATCCGGGACAACCGATTAACTAAAAATTGTTTTGACTTTGACCGACAAATATATTGCGAATGACGTAATTGAGGTTATTTATCCACCTTTTTTATTTGCATTAAGGATTCTCATATGACGTCATCAATGTCAATGCCATCGCATTGGGATATATTCAAATTACAGACTGGTAGCCATTATTAGACTGGAAATACTTTAACCGTATTCGTGCTATTGAGATTCTTTATGCATGTGGTCAGAATATTTAATCAACTTATGTTTATTTTGATTCGTTGTTATTTGTTTAGATATGAATTATAACTAACACTTTCATAATTTTATAAGATTTTATTGTTTGATACCCTTATCAATGCAACTGCTTTTTATAAAATAAATAAGCAACAGTTTGACGCAGTGGTCTTATAAACAAACCTAAAGACTTTTCTGTCCTAAACTAAAGAAAAAAGAAATTCTTATAAATTATAAGTAGTAGTATTAGCAGTATTGCATACTATTTTATTACAAAAAAAACCGGCCAAGTGCGAGTCGGACTCGCCCATGAAGGATTCCGTAGCAGCAAGTATCATCATAATATAAAAGCTCTTGTAGTTCTTTGTAAGTTTGATCGACGTTTTTATATTTGAGTTGATTGAATGAGAGGAAAATTGCGGTTTACGATTTATGACGTTTTAAAAAAAAACTAATTACTTGATCTCGTTCAAACCAATTTTCAATGGAAGTTTGCATGGTAATGTACATCATATATTTTTTTTAGTTTTATCGTTCTCTTATTTTAGAAGTTAGAGGGGGGGTGACCAACATTTTACCGCCTTGGAAGTGTCTCTCGCGCAAACTATTCCGTTTAGAAAAAAATGATATAAGAAACCTTATTATCATTTTTAAAGACCTATCTATAGATACCCCACACGTAAGGGTTTGAAGAAAAAAAATTTTTTGAGTTTCAGTTCTAAGTATGGGAAGCCCCAAAAATTTATAAACTAATTACTTGATCTCGTTCAAACCAATTTTCAATGAAAGTTTGCATAATTATGTACATCATATATTTTTTTTAGATTTATCGTTCTCTTATTTTAGAAGATAGAGGGGGGGGGACCAACATTTTACCACTTTGGAAGTGTCTCTCGCGCAAACTATTCAGTTTAGAAAAAAATTATATAAGAAACCTTATTATCATTTTTAAAGACCTATCCATAGATACCCCACACGAAAAGGTTTGATGAAAAAAAAATTTTTTGAGTTTCAGTTCTAAGTATAGGGAGCCCCCTAAATTTATTATTATTTTTCTATTTTTGTATGAAAATCTTAATGCGGTTCACAGAATACATCTACTTACTAATTTTCAACATTATAGCTCTTATAGTTTCGGTAAAAAGTGGCTGTGACATACGGACGGACAGACAGACAGACAGACAGACAGACAGACAGACATGACGAATCCATAAGGGTTCCGTTTTTTGCCATTTGGCTACGGAACCCTAAAAAGGACTCAGACCGTTATGAGAAATATCGTGCATTTCCTCAATATAACTAGTTCCAAGCCATAGCTATTGTAATTACATCCGACGTTGTGTGTGAACGCCTAAGCGCAACCATTGACGCGTTTTATATAGATTACTATTACGAATGAAGCTATAACATATGGGTTCACTGTTCCATTCCGAAAAACGTATATACACATATTCAAATATGCTTGTAATAAAATGAAATAAATAAAGTCACATTTTAAATGATAAAAAGGAATGTGTTTATTACTCCAATTGCTATAACTACAACAGACAATCAATGATTTTATAATAAAATTATTATAATATCATTGCAGCCAATGATGTCACTGCAACTAACATCAATTACAATCAGGACATCATCATCCATAAAAGTTAAAGAAAAGCAATCAAAATAATCACTTGAAGATTTATTAACATGAAGTACATATTGATGACAGAACTGAACATATTATTTTAACATGATTCGATCACCATAGCCAATACAAGCGATTGATGTCCGCAAATACAGTTGAAAACCGTTTTAAAATTTCCTGCCTATCTTAAGTGATTCGTCGCGGTGTTTAACATTTCTATCTGTTTAGCCACCGGCAGTTTCTTTGTCTAGATCAACGGTATCAGTGTTTAAGTTATCACGGTGTTTAACCCTTGGCAGAACTCTTACAGCTTTTTCTTTTACCAGCAAAATAGATGATGTCATTAAGTGTGTCTCATGGAGTGAACTCTTACACTTTTGGTCTTCAAGAGATAAATGAACTCGCTGTTGTATATAAAATTGTTTTTCTTCATTTCATAATTTTATAATAATTTTCTTAAATTAGAAATGTTTTTTGGATATCTTCTTTTTCCTCTCAAATATGTTGCCAATTTACAAATCCATCGAATCGTATAGTGTTCCAAAATCTTTTAAGTCGTCAAAATTGGAACACCGCAGCGTGAGTGAATTGTGTTTATCGTTTTAGCGCACATACAGATTGTCTTCTTGAAGACAAAGTATGCAGTTAGACCCGGCCTCATGTACACTCATAAATCAGAGGAGATTCGCCTCGCTGGCCACACTGACGAAATCACCTGTGATGTCGGAGACGCGACTGCGCTCGCAGATTGTGTTATTATCCTGTTCAATGACTTTCTGTATTTGGACTGTTTAATTTGTAGCTTAGCAATTTTAAAGATCGTCGCAATCTTCGCTATCCGGTCCACAGAAGATGAGCATGTGAAATTTAAAAACCTAATGACCATTGTAATAAGGTCTATAAAATGTGCATATACTTTTTCTGTTGACTATGCATTCTTTGAATGATTGCATACATGTACCTGAGCACGCATATGCATTTATTCATGTTAGTGTGTGATTTTATCATGAATGAAATGGCGTCGAATACTTTCAATTTGAACCCATCATCATCATTACTCTTCTGTCATAGCATATTACAATTACCAGAAAACACAAATGGGGTTGTGCGAACACAAGAGTTTGTACTTCCGAATTATCTTTTGCAGATCTGCAATAGTCGATAGGTCGACAGCAAATACTTGATAATAGTAGGTTAGAAAGAATGATCCGCTAATATTATAATGCCAAACATGCCAATGAGATGGTATATATTATTTATAAAAAAATATCTTCACAAGAAGTAATCCAGAATTATCTGACCACAGTTAAAGCACAATGATTAACAACCAGGAATAAAATATTATCATTAAATAAACTGACTCCCAGAAAATACCTTTTATGAATTAATACCTACTACATGCGTTCTAACTCTAGTTTATAGCACTATTTACTTTATATTCATAAATGCATAGTCCTACTGAGGATTTAATGTAGGAAGAATTAATAATTCAAATCGTGACATTTAAGGAGCATGATCTCCTAAATAAACACTGTTTGAAAGAAAGAGTTAACGTGTTCGCGAGTCATAATTGAAACTGGTACGAAGGGTGGATAATCTACTTTATATTAATCTACGTAGTACAATCTCCTTGCAGGAAAGTGTTAACTGAAATGGTTATTTATTACTATGCAAAAACTAGCTGGGCGCGAGTCCGCTTCACTTAACTTTCAACGGGAACGAATAATACAAAAAACTTCTTATCATGCTAATAAAGAGAACAAGAAAGTGCGCTGTGGAAGACCAACTTGATTATATTACAATAATGGACCAAGTAGAAACCTTGACGCACCCCCGCTGTTTTGAGGAGTGTAACTTAATGTTAGTACAGATTAAAATTAAAATGTTAATGTATCTTGCACTGCGGTGTGGTATGTAATTGAATTGATTAATAGTCTAATGAATTTAAAATAGGGAATCAGCAATAGCATTCTTACCAAGTCGTAAATTGAGTATGTTGTCGCAATTTCACTTATTACAAATCGCCACTAGCGAATTTAGGTTACAAGTGCCAATTTTAGTGCCTTCAAGTTGAGGTACAGATTTTAACTGTATTATTAAGTTATTAATTAATATGCTTTGCTTTTCATGTACAACAACATTGTACGAAGGGCCGAAGTCGCACCGGCTTCGGTCCTTCATTATTTAAAGTCTACAATCAATAGAAGTGTTGATAATAATTCAACAAGAAAAGTGGAAGACGAATAGCTCTGATAAACTGCTGGCTCAAACGTTTAGCATAATTAACGAACAGTTTTTTCTCAGGAATTGTGAAACTACGTGGAAGGCAGCCAGGCGTGCGATCTTTGACACACACCGGTAAATGTTATTTGCATGCCCAGACTCAGCTCCAAGGCTTTGTAATTACTCTGTCTGTAAGATTTTGTAAATATTTCTCTATGCTACTTTATAAAAAGCGTCTCCGAAATCCTTAAAGAGCGGCTGATATTGTGGTTTACATAATTCAAATAACATCCAGACATATAAAACACATATCTGTCACACGTGTATTAGTTCTTACTAGAATTTTAACCCCTATCTGCACCATGGGTTAATAGAAGCAAAGTCAGTAATAAACTAATTACAGTTCAAGCCAGTCGATTGACCGTAATTGTTTATCACTTACAATCAGTTAATTCTTCTTTTTGGAAAATAAAATTGAATACAAAGGGTGTCTTTTCTACTTCAAAATATAAGTCAATCTTTTTAACCGACTTCAAAAAAGGAGGAGGTTATATGTTCGACTGTATGTTTTTTTTTTTTTTTTTTTATGTATGTCCGTCGATTTCTCCGTCAATTGTGGACCGATTTAAATAATTCTTTTTTTATTTGAAAGTGCATAGTTCCGAGGTGGTCCCATTGTCACCATGTCAGGATCTGATGATGGGATCCCGGAAAAATCAAGGGAAAACCTCAAATTTTATAGGCTGCGCCTACGCGTTACTTGTTTTTTCTGAAGCCATTCAAGTTTTTGCGTCCGATAGACATCATTTTATGTTGATGAGCTGATGATGGAAGGTACAACTCCTTAACGGTTAGGAGTTAGGGGATAATTCTTTCAGTATTGTAGGAATATGTGGACCGTTAGTTGTATTTCATGTACTTTTGCAGCTAAGGTGATGATGGAAAGTACAACTCCTTAACGGTTAGGAGTTAGGGGATAATTCTTTCAGTGTTGTAGGAATATGTGGAACGTTAGTTGTATTTCATGTACTTTTGCAGCTAAGCTGATGATTACCCGGGGATGGGCTGGTCACTAGCCAATAAGGTTAGCACCGGCTCGTCCTAATCGGGTGTGAAGGAGAAACCGGGGGAGTGTAGTGGGTAGCGGACGCTTCGGTCTCGAGTCCCACACACGGCCGCGGGTCTAGCTAGCCTGCGGTTATGGTGCATAAACGCATTCTCCTCCTACCCATGGTGCTGAACACTTAATGAATACCTAATATTATTATCAAATAATACAATTCTACTCGTATTTTCGCTATCATTATTATGAAAGAGTTTTACTCACTACCTACGTGTTATTCACACTAAAAATAGAAAATTAAACAAACTTTTTTAAAAAATAAATAAACCGACTTCAAAAAAAAAAGAAACAAAAAAAAACTACCTAAAAAACTGAAAAGCAAAAAATAACTTTAATAAGACATTCATCAAATGCGCTTATTGTCTAAGCCTATTAATTAAATTGTATTTTACGTGCTAGGTAGGTACCTACTAATCTGTTTGAAGTCGGTGCCAAGCCAAAGGTAATAAAAAATGATATATAATAATATTATGTATTATAAAGGGTTACTTATTAATCCGCGGACGTAGGTACGTAATCTGGGTACCTACTATTTGGCTTGGCACCGACTTCAAACAGATTAGTAGGTACCTACCTAGCACGTAAAATACAATTTAATTAATAGGCTTAGACAATAAGCGCATTTGATGAATGTCTTATTAAAATTATTTTTTAACCGACTTCAAAAAAGGAGGAGGTTCTATGTTCGACTGTATGTATTTTTTTTTTTTTTTTTATGTATGTCCGTCGATTTCTCCGTCAATTATGGACCGATTTAAATAATTCTTTTTTTATTTGAAAGTGCATAGTTCCGAGGTGGTCCCATTGTCACCATGTCAGGATCTGATGATGGGATCCCGGGAAAATCAAGGGCAAACCTCAAATTTTATAGGCGCACACTACGCGTTACTTGTTTTTTCTGAAGCCATTTAAGTTTTTGCGTCCTATTATAGACATCACTTTATGTTGATGAGCTGATGATGGAAGGTACAACTCCTTAACGGTTAGGAGTTAGGGGATAATTCTTTCAGTATTGTAAGAATATGTGGACCGTTATTTGTATTTCATGTACTTTTGCAGCTAAGCTGATGATGGAAGGTACAACTCCTTAACGGTTAGGAGTTAGGGGATAATTATTTCAGTGCTGTAGAAATATGTGGACCGTTAGTTGTATTTCATGTACTTTTGCAGCTAAGCTGATGATGGAAGGTACAACTCCTTAACGGTTAGGAGTTAGGGGATAATTATTTCAGTGTTGTAGGAATATGTGGACCGTTAGTTGTATTTCATGTACTTTTGGAGCTAAGCTGATGATGGAAGGTACAACTATGATGATGGAAGCTAAAGGGTACGACTCCTTAATTCTTATGTCCCTCTTGCGGGCTGCATCTTTAGTTGGTCTACTGAATGGTGCTGAACACTTAATGAATACCTAATATTGTCAAATAATACAATTCTACTATTTTACTCGTATTTTCGTTATCAATATTATGAGAGAGTTTTACTCACTCCTACGTATTATTCACACTAAAAATAGAAAAATAAACAAACTTTTTAAAAAAAAAATTAAACCGACTTCAAAAAAAAACAAAAAAAAAAACTACCTAAAAACACTGAAAAGCAAAAAATAATTTTAATAAGACATTCATCAAATGCGCTTATTGTCTAAGCCTATTAATAACATTAAATTGTATTTACGTGCTAGGTAGGTACCTACTAATCTGTTTGAAGTCGGTGCCAAGCCAAAAGTAATGAAAAATGATACATACCTAATAATTTATGTATTATACAGGGTTACAAATAATCCGCGGACGTAGGTACGTAGTCTGGGTACCTACTATTTGGCTTGGCACCGACTTCAAACAGATTAGTAGGTACCTACCTAGCACGTAAATACAATTTAATGTTATTAATAGGCTTAGACAATAAGCGCATTTGATGAATGTCTTATTAAAATTATTTTTTGCTTTTCAGTGTTTTTAGGTAGTTTTTTTTTTTGTTTTTTTTTGAAGTCGGTTTAATTTTTTGCTTTTTAGTTTTTTAGGTAGTTTTTTTTGTTTCTTTTTTTTTGCGTTGTATTAATTAAATATAATTTCTATAATTGCGGTTTAAAATGTTGATATGAAATCTTATCACTACATTAAAACTAAGGGAAAGGGATCCACTTCATAAATTCTGTAAATAAAATGGAAAAATAGGCTTTATCCGTGTTCTACTTATTGGGTAGTTAAATCCAGTCTTAATGATTTCAATGCGCGAGTCTGTAATATTCCTTATGCGGGTCGATATCAGTAAGGTTTTATGGTGGTGTTTACTCAATAACCATCACCATAATCTGACCATATTCGTATATTTTGCGAACAAAAGGCATAAAAGCCTGATTGACTGTTTTTTTCAGTTTAACATTTACTTATAAATAGTAAAGAGCCTCATTACTGCGCGTGACTATTAGCGATTGTGAGCTGAGTGACTATGAGCGACTATTAGGAGCGAATCGATACCATATTGATTTTGCCATTTTCAAAAATGTTTAAATTGTTTGTACCTATTTGTGTTGAATGTTATAATAATGCTCTATCGGTGAAGGACCATATTGTAGAAAAAATAATTCAGTACCTACATTTAAAAATGGTAAAAATTTAATAGTTCAGATTGCATAATATTCTATTCTTTGAAAGAAGCCATGAACATATTAAGAGGATAATATTTTTAATGATATTGACATATTGACTTCAGATGGCACCTAAAAAAACAATTTTTTTGGCTCCTTTTAATTTGATAAATGTAACATAAATAATATTTCTATTTACTTGCTATACCTAATAGTTATAACAGTAACCGATAAAATGACATTACGAAATAATGTGTTTTCTATAATTATGTATTTTCAACGTTAACGGAAAATTCGATATAAACTTACTTAACTTACTTATTAAAACTGACCATTTAATTAAAAAAATGATAACATTTATCCCTTTAATACCCATATTAATGACTGAATCTAAATTAACTCTTCCAGCAAATGAAACTGCAATTATGTTTATCCGCAGTAGTATAAGTATGTTTGATATTAATAAAATGGCTACTGCAGACAGACGTTTGCCAGTTAACAACAATAAATTTTACTAGCGATGCCGTCGGGGTGAACTTTCGTGGCATTATTTCGGTTTATTTCTAGAGTTGAACTTTAGAAAGTATGTCCATGATCTATTATTGTTACTTTATCTAACACTTTCGATCATTGTGTCTCGTCTTAGTTTTACGAAGTGCTAAAGAGATTTTGATCTTAATTCGTTACAAGTTTCTTAACACTTACTTAGCTTGAAATAAATCATCATTCTTAAAGGTGATGCAACGCTTTGTGATTCATCTTGGACACAAGTTACTTCTTTATAATACAAAGAACCGATATTTTTTTCTGACTAATAGGGAAGATGCATATATAATAATTATGAAAATTTTATGACTAAAATGTTAAAATAATATAAAAGAAAGGTCACTGCAACATTTTTATTTTACATAATGTTGTTTTTTAACTTTAATTACGAATTAAAAATAACTGAAACGAAACGTATTTTAAAACAGCAATCAACTTATTTGACGTTAGACCGACAAACTTATTTGTTCTGATGGCGGCGTCGCTATTGTCAGTATAGAACTGTCAATAAATATCGCTTTTGCATTGCATTTCACGTAGTTCCAATTTTGGCCACCGGAACACATAAGTTTGTCGGTCTATATGGTTGAAAAAGTAAATATTATTTTATCGGAATATTAATTGCGTTTTTGTAATAAATATGGAAGTTGGGTTCATCAAAGCAGACTCCAGGAATTTACCAAGAGTTAGTGTTGACATGGTTCTAACTTTATTTGTCGAAAGTGCAGAGTTTTCAAGGGTAGAAATGAAAGGGACTAAATTACTACGGTATGTATAAATCATAGTTGTTAAACTTTGTATTTTCGCAGCTTGAAACCACTTTTTTCTCAGTTTTGGGTCAGAAGGTCCTGTCAAAAACAATTAATTTGGAAACTTTGTTGAAATAGATGTGTGTTGACCGTGTTGACTCTTGTTTTATGCCAATGTCCACATTGGCATAAAACACGGTTTTTTTCGGAATATTAGTGGTATTGTTATGATCACCTGATGTTGATAGATAGTCCATTTTAAATTTTTTACAAAAAAATATTTCACAACTCGAAAAAATATGCAAAAGTATGAAAGCCAGCGACGAACAAGTACAGTGAAGTACGACCACTCGACTAGTGAGGCAGTGACAAGACTTGAGTGACGTCATTCATGTCATCGGAACCATAGGTCCGTTTTCGCGCGAAAATTAAAACGGTCAATTTAAAACCGCATTTTTTCCGATAAATTACAATGTATTAATTTTTTAATTTAACTGTGGTTTATTCTACATGGAATTCTTTAAAATGAAGACAAAAATAAAAATAGTGCATGTTCCCTATTATAAAGGGTCCTAGAAAAGAAAAGGGATTCTTAGGAGTTGATGTATCAACGTGATCTTACAATAATATTTAACTTCTTAATATTTTTCTTAAAAAATTTAAAGGCAAGAAAGTAAGAAAAAGAGTATTTGAATAAAAGAAGACTTTTATTAAAGTTTTAACACATTAATGAAACTCCATAGTCTTCATACATAGTTACTAAGTCAAGCGGTAGAATGAAGTTATCATTCACAAAGAAAAAAAAATAAACTGTTCTTCTGTCTTTATGCACAGTCACTAATACGTTGTAATAAGTAATTTGTAGTCTGTGACGCTTTCTGTTCACAATGAGTGTACGCTAATATTTTGTTTCGTTTTACGCTAATCAACAGAATCATTGTTAATTATGTTAAGTTTAACTTCATTGTTAATAGGTACAAGAACCTTACCAGTGAAAGTTAAATCATCAACGTCATCTTTATCATTTTCTAGGATAGTTCCACCATTTATGGGATTCGTAGTAATAATTAGCCCCATCTCAAAGATTAGGGTTTGTTGCATTTTCTTTTCACCTTTTTTTCGAAATATTTTCTGTGTTTTTTAATCCGATATTGTGATGATCAATCTTTTTTTTTTCTTTCTTTCCATCTTCTTTATTTTTTCAACACCACCTAATTTTCCTTTTTATTTTTTTTATTTTCTGTGTTTCTCCCCGCGAAGTGATTCAATAGGAGACGAAAGTATATCTGCAGAAATACTCTTGCAGTAAATAAAGAACTACACGTAAACTAACGCAGACGGAAAGCTAGTAATAACATATAATAAACATTGCAACAGGCGAAGATTTTCTTCAATTAATTAGCAATAGTATCGGGGTGTGCCCGCATACCAATCAGATCGAATCATCATGATTGTTTAATTGTCCGTGAGATATGCACATGCTGCGGTTTTTGCTGCATGCAGATTAATTCCTTATCTATCAACTCATTTGTGAGACTGTTTTTTTAATCCACATGGGAAATGAAAGTTTCATCATTATTAAGATCCCTCAGAACTAATCATTTATAAGAATTTCCTTATCCAAAATTAAATTTTGCAACGCCTACATGCTCTAGTGGTTTAAGAACTGCCCTATGATTTAGGGGTACTGGGTTCGATTTCCAAGTCACGCAAAATTTTTGATGGATTTTCGAATACACATGATAAAAGAACACGCTGAGACAAATAACACATATTAAGAGGTATTCCATTTGGTTTCTATTAAATTTTATTGCAATATCAGTCGTCATTAAAGAACAAAGAAACATCCATTGAGTTTCCTTTCAAGTGTTTTAGGTTTGAAACATTAGGTTCAATAGTGAGATGACGTCACTCACACCAAGTCACTCGTGCGCAACTTGTTACTAGCATTTGCATAAACATATAGAAAGGATTATATTCAAATCTGTACCGATAAATTTAAAGATAATTTAAGAAATGGTTCGGCAGGGTCAAAATAAAAAAAAAAAAAAAAAAAAGGGTCAAAATATTGTGATCGTTACTTTTTAAGGACTGAAGGGGCCATTAGATTAAGTCTGTTATTTATGGAATAGATCTTACTCGATATAAGGAAATGGGAAAATCGAACTTAAGATATTTTGAACCTTATGTACTTGTGGATTTTTCAACTAACCATGCCTAATGCTTGTTACTTAACCCAGGATAAAAAGTCGCATATAATATATTTTTTCCTAAGGTTTAGCCTAGGTATGTACCAAATTTCTATAAAATCGGTTGATTTCTACGCGAAACAACAGAGTTACTCTCGCATTTACAACATTATTATGGATAACCCAACTTTGACGTAACTATTCAGTTTTGTGGTAATCCCCGACACGCCTGCTTCTAAGATATTTAGAATCACTTAATACCCGAGAGAACGTCTCTGTCCACCTCATTAGATGCCAACACAGTATGTGATAAAATCCGTGCAATTTAGTGCACTAGCCGCTTCCTTTCCTGGACGGTTTAATAGGTTTCTCGTGATAGACTTTGAACGTTTCTTATTGATTTATCTTGGGACTGACTAACAAAATCATAGGTGAAATCTGCCACCGTAATGTGCTGGCTGTTTCTTTAATATTAATGTGGGAGACAGTATACTTGACTTTAAGGGCTCGAATGACATCTCAATAAGCATGCCTTTTCGAACCAGCTTTAGGTTGAAAAAGCATATTTATGGTACGTATATATATTGAGAGACGTTTTTTTGAGTATTTTCTATAATGTTATCTCAGTTTGCGACACAACCAACCTGATGGTATGCAACCATAACGTCTACTCCACTGATGGACACTTAATCAGAAACAATCGCTCAATAAGCCGCCACACTGTAGGATACTCTGATCTTCAATGCTCCAAAAGCATTATCACTAGCCTTTGTGCAATTAGCAATGTATCAATGTCTTAGAAGCTTTGCACCAAATCTAAACATACAATGGACTGACTCTCTCGAACATAAAGCCTTGCCCATATTAGATTTGCTTTCGGTACATCAAATCAACGAATGTTGTATCGCCATATACATATGTTGGCCAATCCAACTCGATATGTGTCACAATATTGCAAGATGCGTGGACATATTAGTAAGCCATATGAAAAAGAAAATAAAAACTTGCTACAAATGTTTATTTTAAACTAGCCTTCCGCCCGCGGCTTCGCCCGCGTGAACTATAGGACGTTATCCCGCGGGAATATCTTGTAAATTGTAGCCTATGTGTTATCCTTATGTATAAGCTATATTATTGTAAAGTTTCATTAAAATCAATTCAGTAGTTTTTACGTGAAAGAATAACAAAAGTTCATCCATCCGCTCCCCGGCCGGTACCGCCGCAACCGCTATGTCCCTGCATTTTAAATCTGTAATATCTTCGAAACTATTCATTTAAATTACATGATGTAAAGGGCCATATTGATCTATATTACATGTGTGGTATCCCCGACGACTTTTGGTGGCCCAAGTTAGATGAGGCTATAGAAAATATAGTTAAAACATGTATAGTATGTTTACAAAATAGTAAAAATCCATGTAAAACCCAGAAACCGTGGCCAGTGGCACCTTCTACTTGGCATAGAATCCATGCTGATTTTTTGGGCCCATTTTACAATAAAATGTTTTTGGTAATTGTAGACAGCTATTCAAAGTGGCCAGAAGTATTTGAAATGACAAATATCACTTCAAGTCGTACAATTGACATTTTTAAAAAAGTGTTTTCAACCTTTGGTTTTCCAGTACATTTGGTCACGGACAATGGCCGTTCGTTTACTAGTACGGAATTTGAAAATTTTTGTAAACTAGCTCAGATAAAACATACTTTTACACCGCCATATCACCCAGCCACGAATGGTGCAGCGGAAAGATTTGTCCAAACGTTTAAAACTACTATAACAAAAATTGTAGAAGCGGGAAACTCTCTTTCTTTTGCAGTAAACTTGTTTTTGATGGACTATCGGAATACGCCACAACGTACGACTGGAATAACTCCAGCTCGGCTCATGTTGGGAAGAGAGTCAAGGAACAGGTTCAGTTTCCTGCGACCTCCACCCGTCAAGGAGGAAGTGGAAGGCAAGACATACAATAATAAACAGGAAAATCGAAAACTTCATTTTCAATTAGGTCAGAAGGTTATGGTTAAAGATTATAGAAAAGGGCACAAGTCATGGATTCTGGGTTCCATAATTGAAGAAAGTGTTCCAGGTGTTACTTATATTATAGATGTAGATGGATCTCAGTGGAAACGCCACGTAAACCAAATGGTACCTTGTTCTAATAGTTTAAATGAATGATATATGTAAGTATTTAGTTAGGTGAAATGTGATAACCACAGAACTATGATGTAGTACGGTCAACAGCAGGTTTAGGTGATCACTTGCAGTTAAGCACATACTCTGACATGCTGTTGTCCGTACATGCCTAGTGCGAAGGTTAGTGAGAACTAGTTCTTGTTACCTACTTAATAATATAGGGCCGATTTTTCAATTAAAGTTATTCGAGGAATGTTAAAATAGCATCATTTTAGTCTTACAAGTTAATAGTTGAATCAGGCATCCCGCTTGCAATAATTCGTTATCTACAGACATTGAAAAATCGGACCTATGATGGTTATATAACCATATTCTAGTGATGTAAGTTTTTGGATTAAGTGGGGGAGAGTGTGGTATCCCCGATAGAGTGAGTGAGCATGTCTTGCCATCTCACTCACTCTCTTTGGTGTCAAATTGAAAGTGTGCGCTTTGTGTCTGACGAATAAAATTCCAATTAATTAATTTAGTGGTTTTATTCATAAATACAACAACATGCACAATTTATTTATGGTACTTTATTGGATAAGGATTAATACTGTATTGCTTAAAATTACTTTTTCGTAAATAAGCCATTATTTTATCGTAATAAGTAAAGGAAAATGGTTATTGTGGGTTATCCCTAAGAGATAGACATATACCATCGCGGACTTTTTTGTAAAACTTTTTAAGGTGTACAATAGTGTAGTACATTATTTTGATCTATCTCGTAGGGTTCAGCCAGCGTTTGCAATGTAAGCGCAAAAAAATGCGATTATTTACGACCTTAAATTAAAAACCTCTAAAATTATCAGTGTTTCTCTTCTATATTATGCATGTATTATACATATAAACCTTCCTCTTGAATCAGTCTATCTAATGAAAAAAACCGCATCAAAATCCGTTGCGTAGTTTCAAAGATTTAAGCATACAAAGGGACATAGGGACAGAGAAAGCGACTTTGTTTTATACTATGTAGTGATGTAGTGATGCGAAAGGAACTATGACCTTCTGTCTGGCACGCTATCATGCCTAAACCAATGAACCGATTTTGATCAAATTTTAAAAAGATATAGACAAGACATTAAAAAGGGACATAGTTTTTAATCAACTCCTACAGGATAAAAGAAAGCCGCAGGCAAAACCGCGGACAGAAGCTAGTATTGAATAAGGTTGATTTTCAAGAAGTGCCATAACAGTCTGAACACACAAATTCAATTTCTTACCCAATATCAAACACGAGACGGCAAATAATATCATACATGCTGACGAAACGCTGGGAACTCAAAGAATACAAGCCGTACCGCACAAAATCACCATAACCATTACAGAACCGTCAGACAAAGACTAACAACAGTTTTAGAAGTGCCATTAGATAAATGTACGCGGCAATTACAGCCGAGATCATGATACGTGGTAATTTCATCATTAGTTTCAACGGCAATTTGGTCTGACAACGTGTCATTAGTTAAACTATGGATGGGAATTATGGGTTCAAATTCTTTCATATATCACCCGCACGTCTTGTTAGAAAATGGAGATTTTTATTAATAAAAAAGACACCGACAGACAGACTTTATCTTTTTAATATGATGCTGGATATTTATCCTTATAGAATTTAAGATTATAATCTATTGCAAATGTAGCACGCAGTCTTGAGTTTCTATTTTATACTTGCGAAAAGATTAAATTATCTTCCAATATTTCACAGTCCAATAAATTAACTTAAATAGAAATATTTACTCGATGGCCAATTTAATGTGTTATGTGGATGTTTATTTTTTGTCTTTGGAGTCAATCACATAATTTGGGGTTTTTATCAATTCCAATTTGGGGTTTTTATACCATCAAGCAACTGTCCATCTAATTTACCATTATATTCGGAAGTTTTCTTTTCATTAGTCTAAGTAGTACACCTAACTTAAAATTAGTAAGAAAGCGTCAGGTTACAGCGTATAAAAATACCTTTACTTTTCTAGGATGTGACTCCTCCAACTCCACGTGTCTGTAATGTTCAGCCGATCTGTGGACCTCCCTGCCGCCTCTGGCCAGGTCTTCGGCAGACGCCTTCTCCTCTCCTCTCGTCAGCGTGGTCACCTTCCTCACGATCCTCGTCGTGATGCGTCGCTGCCCGCTGTCGTCTTTCTTCGAGATCTTCGTCGACTCTAGCGAAGAGCCGAGGACCTCGGTCGACAAACGCTTGTTCGTGTGAATCGCCTGGAGCTCGGACACTCCCCGGCCGCCGGCTGACGTCGGCACAGCCAAAGCGCTCTCGCCGTCATATTCAAAGTGAGTCTGGTTTCCATCGTGCACTATCCTCCCGTTATAACTCTCCTCCCGGTACGAACCAGAGCGGTGACTCGACGACCTCTCCATTCCGGGATAATTCCCATCATATACTGTCTCGTGTCTCGTCAAACCCTCCCTCAAGCTTCTTGGCACAGAAGCTAGGTTCAGGCTTGTCGTAATGGGCGACCCGACGGGCGACTGAGAGGATTTCTTCAAACTCGACTTCCTCGGCTTTGATTCTTCGCCTTCAAGAGTTCCTTGGACGAAGAGTCGCTTGCTGCTGCCTTCTTTAACGAATCTGTACATTGACATCGTCGATTCGTTCCTCAGGCCGTCAAAGGCATAATATTCATGTGATGTACGCGCTGGAACATTAGCGAGATCTTCCGTATTACTGATTCGACACGCGCTTTTTTACCTAACGGTACCGGTGACAGAATTCTCGAAAACAAACTTGATAGAAAGTGTCGAATTTGAAACGAAATAATAAACAATGAGTGGGAAACTGTCTCACTGAGAGTTTGGAAAGTGAGTTTTTTTGGCTGAAATTAAAAGTGGACGGTATGCAAAGCATGCGCCGGATTAGGCGTGTTCTTGAAGCCTTATTGGGCGCGCATGGGCGTCCAATATGGCCGGACCCTTCCGGCAGACGTCAACGGCCACAGCGTGTGAGGAAAATCGTTAAAGAAGCAGCTCCTTTTTTGAATATTTTAGTTCCAATTCGTTAGAACAGTAGCATAAGTGTAAAATTGCGAGATTACAGTAAAAAAAAGTCGGCAGGATGTATGTTCTCAAAGATACTTTATAATATTGAAACAACGCGTAGTTAACCTTGACCGAAATACCTGAGTAAACGAGGTTTACATAATTGAAGATCAAGTTCGTACGTAGGAGCTGTGACATGCAACAGCTATACTTCAATATGCTAGTATAAACATATCACTCATATTGTGCAACAATTTCGTAGGTATTTTAATCACACAGTTATATTTTTTGCGAGAAGTAAATTGATTATGTTAAATTGTTTTTAAAGTAAGAACATGTATTTGCTTTTGCCACTGCCGAAGATAGAAGTAGAATCTAAAGATAGGATTAGTTTTATTTAATTCCATTATTGGTCTCAATCTCAAATGTTTCAAGAAACAAAAGTGACTCCTACTTAACCACTTAAAATTATCTTCAAACAGATCATTTATGGAGATCCTTTGCTGTTTACGCCCAAACAAAAATAATGAAAATGCAAGCCTAGCTTAAGGATCTAAAGATATCTCACAATTACAACATAATCTTATGCCGACGAAAACCGCAAGACTTGTTAACGAGATTGTTGCCTCAACTTATTATGACGTCTCTGTTAAAGGCGGCACAAATGAAGATGCTAATTGAGATTTTATGTCACTGGGTTAAGTTTGACTTTAGCAAAGCTGTTACAAAACCTTATCGAGTACTAATGCTTCCGAATATCAGCCCACTGTTAAGTTAACTTGAATAACAGACAAATTAATCACAAATAATAATAATAATGCTGGGGGAAGAAAATTTGAGTCAAATTTTTTTAAGTTCAAAAAGCGACATATTGTAGTCTAGTCATTTCATGCTTACAAATATGTACATTTGTGTTCAGTGAATTTGTAGTGTGATAAAATGAGTGTGCGGAATAAATACGATTTATGAAGATGGTAGTAACTGATGTTTTGAGAGTTACAGTCAGAATTTATACTATAAGAGAAAAGGAAGAGATCTTGGCCAGAGCAAATTCTGCTGTGGGTAATTTTAAGTAAACATCTAATATGAAATCAGGGACAAGTCATACCTACAATAAGTTGCTCAAAGTCTAGTCCTCAGCAACATTTTTTTATTGTTCAACACTTACTTCAAGACCTTGTTTATATGCATATAAATTCCTCCATTAGCCACCTAATTTGGTAACGCGGCATTTAAATCTCAATACCAATGTAATAGATCATTAAAATTATATATCCACGGTGCAGTGTGGGTGATAACATAAGTTTGACGACGTTTTTTGCGCGGGAGTGTCCGCTCAATGGGGCCTCCCACGCCCTCTCGCCTTGCCTGACCATATATGGCACGGTCTGTAATTGTCGGCTGGGTTTTAATGGGGCGGTGAATTCCTCTACATATGTCACCTGTATCTCTATTGTTTGAATGCTTAACTAGATGTTTAGCTTCTAACATTGTTGCCTTTTTCAACTCTGTTATGTCACATTTAACACCAATGTTAGGTGTCTGATTGTCACCAACTGCTTGGCAAAAGCCTATATCATAATTATAAATCAAGTCGTTCATCATCCAGCTAAGGGCAGTACAAAATTCGAAACAAAACTTAAAGGTGAGTATAGACTACCCATATTAAACTACATTTAAGGCACTAGCAGTAGTTTTAAGGAAAAGACCATGAAGTAATAGACGTGATGAACATTTATGTTTGTTTTATGTTAGGTTGTATATATTAATTTAACTACCATCTTTGATTTTGATACCCGTGACTTAAGCTATATTACTTTAAGATGTATGTGAAGGTGTGTGACGTTTATTATATCAAATAAAAAAATTAAACCGACTTCAAAAAAAAGAAACAAAAAAACTACCTAAAAAACTGAAAAGCAAAAAATAATTTTAATAAGACATTCATCAAATGTGCTTATTGTCTAAGCCTATTAATTAAATTGTATTTTACGTGCTAGGTAGGTACCTACTAATCGGTTTGAAGTCGGTGCCAAGCCAAATAGTAGGTACCCAGATTACGTACCTACGTCCGCGGATTAATAAGTAACCCTTTATAATACATTATTATTATATATCATTTTTGATTACCTTTGGCTTGGCACCGACTTCAAACAGATTAGTAGGTACCTACCTAGCACGTAAAATACAATTTAATTAATAGGCTTAGACAATAAGCGCATTTGATGAATGTCTTATTAAAATTATTTTTTGCTTTTCAGTTTTTTAGGTAGTTTTTTTGTTTCTTTTTTTTGAAGTCGGTTTAATTTTTTTTTAAAAAAGTTTGTTTATTTTTCTATTTTTAGTGTGAATAACACGTAGGTAGTGAGTAAAACTCTTTCATAATAATGATAGCGAAAATACGAGTAGAATTGTATTATTTGATAATAATATTAGGTATTCATTAAGTGTTCAGCACCATGGGTAGGAGGAGAATGCGTTTATGCACCATAACCGCAGGCTAGCTAGACCCGCGGCCGTGTGTGGGACTCGAGACCGAAGCGTCCGCTACCCACTACACTCCCCCGGTTTCTCCTTCACACCCGATTAGGACGAGCCGGTGCTAACCTTATTGGCTAGTGACCAGCCCATCCCCGGGTAATCATCAGCTTAGCTGCAAAAGTACATGAAATACAACTAACGTTCCACATATTCCTACAACACTGAAAGAATTATCCCCTAACTCCTAACCGTTAAGGAGTTGTACTTTCCATCATCACCTTAGCTGCAAAAGTACATAAAATACAACTAACGGTCCACATATTCCTACAATACTGAAAGAATTATCCCCTAACTCCTAACCGTTAAGGAGTTGTACCTTCCATCATCAGCTCATCAACATAAAATGATGTCTATCGGACGCAAAAACTTGAATGGCTTCAGAAAAAACAAGTAACGCGTAGGCGCAGCCTATAAAATTTGAGGTTTTCCCTTGATTTTTCCGGGATCCCATCATCAGATCCTGACATGGTGACAATGGGACCACCTCTGAACTATGCACTTTCAAATAAAAAAAGAATTATTTAAATCGGTCCACAATTGACGGAGAAATCGACGGACATACATAAAAAAAAAAAAAAAAAAAAAATACATACAGTCGAACATATAACCTCCTCCTTTTTTGAAGTCGGTTAAAAATCCTACCAGAGTTCAATGTTAACATAAAACGTTGCAACATTGCTACCGTGTAAATTTTTATCGGCATATTATGTAGTTTCTCCATAACGGCAATATTTCTAATCAGAAAAATGTGTGATAATAGTTACGGAAGCATTACTATGAGCAGTTTCGTTTTCTTTTCTAGTATGTGGGAAGGAGAATATAGCAGCAGAAATGACTAGCTCAGCAGCTGTTCTTAAATTTAATGGGAAATTGCTCAGTACAGACAAATTACTGTTTTTAATGTACGCATTAGAGTGGAAAATGTAAAAATGATTGATCAATTAGATCATTAATCAATAAGGGTGTAAAGTGAAAAACTATATATCTTTGGAAGTGTTCAGTCAATAGTGAAATGCCAAAGCCTTCTTTAAACAGGAAAATAACACAATTACGCAATTGACATTGAACTGTTAAACTCCATTCCCAGACAAGATCCTCGTAAGTTACCTGACAGCGATTAAACTGACCCTTATCCTACGTGTATTAAACCTGACATTTAACTGCAATAAACTACCAGGTTAAAAGATGGTGATAAAACGTTAAGAACCTAGTAAGTTAAATGTTACAATATAAACCCAGACAGGCAGACAGCGGAGGCCGATAAAAACTATGAGAGGGAACGTTCCTGATTGCGATGAGTTTGCGCTATTGTGTAAGGGAATTCTGCCATCTTTACAACCTTTGGAAACGCAAGCCGTGGGATACGCATATGCACATGATATAATGCAATACATTAAATAATTCACGCCATTACTTGGTATCCATCGAAGAAAATTTAACTAGGTATAATAGGAAGTTTGCTAAATGAGCTGCCATAATGTAGAATCTATTGATTTTAGTTTCAACATTTTGACGCTTCGACGGTTTAATAATGGTTTAAGTACCGGGCCGAGATCTCGGCGTCCTGGGTTCAATTCCGGGATCTAGCTAACTTTATGTCGGTTTTTTCGAACACACCTCTAGTCTGTGATTACCAATCCGCATATTTTGGCAAGTATGTTGATTAAGCCAGTACCCATCATCTATACTAATATTATAAGGAGGAAATATTTGATTGTTTGTTTGTTTGTATTGAATAGGCTTCGAAACTACTAAACCGATTCGGAAAATACTTTCACTGTTGGAAAGCTACACTATCCCCAAGTGACATAGGGTACTTTTGATTCCGAAAATGTGGGGGGAAGGGGGGGATAATTGACAAATGAAATTACGCGCGGGTGAAACCTTGGAGGCGGATGCTAGTTGTAACAATAACTTGATTTCAATGACGGAAGCCAGGAAGATATTTTCCCTGCAGTGGGACATTACATAGGCTGATACTGTTTTTTATACAACTTCAAGTGGTAGACACTAGACAGGCACACAGCCCACCTGATGGTAAGCGGTCACTGCGGCCTATTCCTTTTTGACATTCCACTTCACTAGGAAGCGTCGCTTAATGTGCTGCCAGAGTGCAGGCTCAACTTATCTTCGAGCCTGTGATTTCAAGTGTATTGGGAACTCAGCCAGAGCTGTTATGGCGGCAGATTTCACCTACTTTACTTTTATACTTTATCATTTGACTGCGACACTGCAGTGTTCTTTAAAATGCATGTTTTAAATCATATGCGATTATTTACTCGACGTTTTACAGTCGGTTGAAGGCCAAAGACTAAAGTTAGCAGATTTTAAGACCAACAACAAATATTGCCTGAATGATAAAAATGTTTAGTTAAACTGGCACAATATTTGCACTGAATTATTACAAAGATAATTTGATTAAGGTAAAAAAGTATTTTTTAGAGACCAATGTTATTTTAGGCAAAAGATATTGTAGTTTTTCTATTGTAATGTGTGTTGTTAACTTATAACTGACGTACATCGACATTTACTGACGAGCAGATCTGTCGAAAGATACGATAGATCAAGCAAGAGAAAAATATGGCCATGGGGCCGTCCATAAATTACGTCATCGATTTTTTCAGATTTTAGACCCCCTCCCCCCTACAATCATCCTATCGTCATTTCTTAATGACCCCCCCCCCCTTCTCCCAAAATTGACGTCATTACCAGTTTGACAAAATTAAAACATTGCAGATTTAAGAAAAATAGGGTATTAATGATTAAAACACTTGATTATAGAATCACCTTTTATTATTTTTACTTTGGCAATAATCATTGGTATAATATAATATAAAAGTAAAAAATAGGGAATAATAATAAAAATAAATTAGTACTGTACGCGCCTTAGCCGCCTCTCACATTTGCAGTCTCACTTACTAGGTGTGCTGGAAGAAATTTCTTTTTAGAAATAATCTTTTTGTACGTGAACAGTAAACTATAAATAAATAAATAAGAATGACGTCAATTTTGAAACACCCCCCCCCCCATCTATCATTTGCCGTCATCCGCAGACCAACCCCCCCCCCCCTAATTTAGAATGACGTAATATATGGACGGCCCCCATGATTTGGTGATGATTGGTCAAATGTCATAGGTATTCAGTATAGGATGAAATTGAAAAACCTACTCAATATCATACACGGAAGGCAAGCTTGTAAGGATATTATAGGAAAAAGAGCTACATTTCATTTTAGTCCGAAATGAAGTAGCTTTAGAACCTTTATAAGGGTACAAACATGTCAACAGCAAAAAAAAATTGAATTATTGTTCATCACATAAATGTTTGTTCTCTGTGAAGGGTCGTTTATTTTTATGTAGTAACTCATGTAACCTGTAGCAGCTAGCACCTAGCATTCTAGCATTATTATTTTGTCGCCGTCATTTTCATTTAATATGTATGCGTTTAAATGCAAACGCGTAATCAGCGCATGCCAGACCATATCCACATTCAATTACAACATTATAGACAAATCCCATCCACAATAGTGATGTACAACCGTTACTGTCACCGGTATCGGTAAAAAATCGTGCATCAAATTCACAATCACACCACAAATAAAAAATATCACTGACCACTAAGTTCTTTTTCAAAAAATTAAAAAGCACAGGTTAGTTTGTTATTCGATTAGTTCGTTTTCGTTGTTCGTAATTTTGAATTTGGAACTTCGCGCGCGCGCGGCCTCGCCGGTTGCGTACAGGTGACTGGCGCAAGCGCAGCTGTCAAACGGTAAGCTACGCGTGACTAGGGTTGCCGAGCGGAACGTAAATAACAGTCTCTCTCTTTATAAGGTAATATACAGTTTTAAACGAGGTTTATAAAAATAAACAAATACTAAACCAAGACACTACGGATCATTGTTGTAGAGATTTGTCACGGATAAATAGAAATTAGTTCGCAAGAGATTCGTCCTCCACTGAATACTGCTAGCTCGCAGTAGACGTAAACATGATGTTTAGTGATTCTGTTCTATTTATTTTTTATGCTAGTTCACATGTGACAGGCATGTGGCTCATCTGAAAGTAAGAATATAGATTCTGACCATGGGCTACTACAAAATACAGTTTTTTTTTGTATAGACAAAAAGAAATAATCATTATTTTGATGTTTGTAACTTTATAATTATATTTGTTTTAATTTTAATACAAATAATTTTAAAGATCTTATTTGAGAGCTATCAAATCTGCCCCTTTCCATCGTTTAATAGAAGACGTAGTTGACCATTCCATAAATCGAAAGTAATAAATGGACGACCATAAGAATATTATTCCAGATATCAGAATTTAAAACAAAGACATTACATTTGACAAATATAAATCATGTTAAGGCTAGGTAACTCTAAGCTAGTAAAAAGTTTTTATTGACGTCTGAAAATTAGTTATTATTCATTTGACAACCCTAAAGGTGGGTGGTCGAAAAAAAAAGGAATTTTGAACGTGGGATTAATTATATGTACGCGAATATATTTAAATTTTTACAGCCCACTTACATCTTTCTAGTTTTTTAGAACAATGAGAACATGATCTCATAAATTATTATGCCAAGTAATTTTTTTGCGAACTACGAAGCTGCATGTGGTTTATAAATTAATCTTAACAATTACATATTTATTTATAAAAAAAAAAAAATTAAAAAAAGCATAAATTATGTCATTTAAACTCCTATAAGGAACGCTGGTTCGCTCACTCAAGTTAATCATATGACTTTATTCGAGGACTAGCGGTCGCCTCCGCAGTTTCACCAGCGCGTAATTTCTTTTGTCAATTATCCCCCCTTCCCCCCCATTTCCCGGATCAAAAGTACCCTATGTCACTCGGGGATAGTGTGGCTTTACAACAGTGAAAGAATTTTGCAAATCGGTTTAATAGTTTCGGAGCCTATTTAATACATACAAACAATCAAACAATCAAATCTTTTCTCTTCATAACATTAGTAATATTAGTATAGATTAGTAACTTATATGCTACCGATTGCTATTATAGCTGTGTTCTTGAAATATCAATGGCTACCAAGATCATGAGCTTTACTTCAGTCTATTAACGAAAATTTTCTTTTCAGAAAACCACACATTCAATATTTCGGTACGGTCAAGGAATCGAACCTGGAAATTAGCGCAGTTGTTGTGTGAAAGTACGCCTCCCTTAATACTGCGCAACAGAACTTTAATTAAACTTAGATCATAAAGAGCATTTACAACCGCTTTGAAAGTTCATGCCCATTCAATAAAGGCATCAAACAACATTAATTATGTTTTTACACACCTATTTATTATAAATGTACCTGATTTATGATTATACAGCGTGTTAGGTAACCCGAGGGACATATTTAAGGAGAGTGTTCAGAATCCGATTTAGAGTCCAATTCGCTATAAAAAATATATCCTTAATTTTTTTCATAATTATCCTCATAATTTATGTATGCATGAAGTACCTAAAAATCCCGTGTGCTGAGCGGCCGGTTACGCCCCAAACTCAATTTGTTCGCGAATACAATTGAGTCGTACTTGAACGAGTGCACGAAATAGGTACTGTGAAGGGAAGAGTACCCGCACGCTACGCGGATTTCCAGGTTTCGACTAAGGTTATTGACAGATTTTTACCAGAGTTTTTATTGATTTATACTTATTTTGTTATATAGAAGCATGAACTATTTAGGGTTTAAATATGTCCCTCGCATTTCCTGTCATACTGTATATAGTAAAACTAGATCTGTGCGTAGTTGTGTACCTCCTACACGAATACGGAATATGTATAACACCTGTTTGTTTTACGATTTTCCTGTATTCAAATTAGGTGCATTTGTTAATGATAGCCTTATTGGATCAATGGATCTGTCATACTAACTCAGCACCGGTCGTGGGTTCGATTCTCGCCTTTAGTACCTATCTTTGATGGAAGGACCTCAAGTCTGACCCACACGTTACTAAACTTCCTTGATAAAAGTTCTGCCCCCCTAGACAAGCGGCATTTATGACGTTCGTTATAGCTCAATTTGCGATAGCGAATGTCAAATCCCATACTTTCAACACGTGACTTTTCTATGGCATCTGTCAAATCCATACAATTTAAAGTTAGCGAATTTCGCCAGCTATGAAGCGATGTCATCTTGTCTAAGCCCCTGGCTGTGTACCAGCTAATTTACGATAATTTTAAAATCAGAGGAGCTTAAACTTTTACTTTAAGCCTACTTAAAGTATGGCATTAGATACAACAATAAGTACCTCTAAATTAAGTGCTCTCAATTTAATAAACCGTGTCCGCATGTAAACATTATAAATTAATATAAATAACTATCCTTATAAGCCTTTTTACTATCTCAGTATGAACCTATACTTTTTTGATTAAATACGTATTAAATGTAAGCAAATATTAAATTCAGTATAATTGGTTAAATGAGCGACTATGTCTGTTTTAAATTTAAAACTATTTCTAACATTTAACTAACAATAAAAATAAGCCGGCTTTAACTTAATCAATCCTAAATTTAAAAATACAACTTACATTGCAGCCTTAAGAAACTGGTAGCGCCATCTATCCAGCGCTGCCGCAAAGCGTTGCTAAGCAACGACAGATACCAACCAATTTCCCGCACATAGCGCCATCTATGGAAGACATGACTCAACGCAAGCGTTAAGCAAGCAAGCTTATGTCATACATTTTGGCGCCAAATAGTTTTCGTCTCTGACACTTACCATCATGGTCTGCCAGTTCGCATGGACAAATAAATTGTGTGAGTAAAATACGATACAGATAAAAAATAGAGGCAGTATACTATGTATGTATTGTTTTCTCTTTTTTCACTGCCTTATTATTTCTCACACAGGTTCAAGGATAAAGTCGTATGTACTTGTTTAATTAAAATAAACATTATCTTTAAATCAAATACTAAAAAAAAACCATGTAACTTTTTTATTGATTAAAGAGCCTCAGTGTGTGGTCTTATAGAGCCTTAGAAGGTAAATGAATGCAAATTAAATTAATAAATCAATCTCTCGCTGAATGCTATTTTATCCAACATTATAATTTACAAATAGGTGTGTTACTTGAATATTGCAATAAGTAAATCTTGCTAATCCGAGGACATCTTGTGTTACGATCTTATCATCGTTCAACCGACATTCATCAGTATAACCTTGAAAATGGATAATAAATCCAATTTATCAAACATGACATACATAGGTTTGACCCCAAATAGTCAAAGCTTCTCTAAGTCTCAACCAGATTAACTTAATTACTTTAGAAAAGAATTAATAACATTTTGAAGAATTGAGAAATATTGATTTAAAAATACTTGAAGGTACACAAATGTCATGAAACAAAATTAAACATTTAAAAAAAATACCTGCCAAAAAAATGATTCGTTAATTTGGTTAAATCAAAATGACTGGAGCCATTGACTTATTGGCAAGTATTAATAGGTGATGACACCCCAAGTTGCCTTCGTAAAGTCACTGATACAAATGTCCAATCTGGTAACTGAACCGGAGACTCCCAGATTATATCCAAATACCTAAACCACTAGACCCACGAGGCGTTAACTATCTAAATCTAAAAATATAAATAACTTCATTCAAATCACGTACGAACTCACACGTGTGGTAGATCAAGATAATGTCATTGAAACGTTGACATAACGACCTTGACAGTTCAAGGTGAACAGGTTTAAATGTAGCAGATATGTGCCATGGGCTTCCCAACTTTGGACAAGGCTGGCACCGATTCGTCCTTCTTCGGGTGTGAAAGGAAATCGGGGGAGTTTAGTGGGTAGTGGGACGCTTTAGTCCGGAGTTCCACACAATGCCGCAGGTCTCGCTAGCCTGCAGTTAGGATGCTTAAACGCACTCGTTTGAAAAAAAAACAAAATTGGCTGCCCAGTTTGCTGTATAGCGTCATAATGCAATGATCTGTATTCTTGAAGCATTTTGTGGGATTTAAATGTTATCCGATTCGCATATTTTAAATACGATGTAATTAACTATCTGTTATCCTTTCACGCCTAAACAACTGAAACAATTTGGATGATATTTTTGATACATAGACTAGACCATATCCTATGTCCACATCAGGATACTTTTTAACCCGGATAAATGTTCAGTTCCATTGGGATTACAGAATCTCTTTGTTCTTCATTCGCGTCACAAGGTAGTAAAACGGGTCGACGTGAATTTTTGGTATGGGGATATTTTGGGATCTAGACACCATTAGCACAGATTACTAAATAGTTACTAACGTAACCATCAGGTGGGCTACGTACCTGTCTTAAAACTAAATTCGAATCAAAAAAAACCATTTAATTTTCAGAAACCTTCAGTTCATTGAGTCGAAAATGTTATTCACACTGCATCTGTATCGTCTATACAAACAGGATTTAAAGCAGCCAGCCAAAAAATAACATGATAAAAATCAACTTTTACAATCCTAAGAAGGAATGGGGAGAAAGCTGTCATGACTCATGGCAGAAGTTTAATGAGTTAAACGTTCAATTTTAGGTAATGGTAAAATTGTTTGGTCTTGCAATTCGGAAACAGAAAGGTTTTCTAAAAAACAACGGTTTTACAGTTGTTAAAAGTTACAAAAACCTCGACTTAAACGGTCTATGTGTAATAGTCGCGTAAATATCAGAAGCCATAATGTTTTAAGATGATTTGCCGGGTCAGCTAGCACTTAACAAACGTTAACTTAACCCTTTAAGTTAGCTTATTTCAATAGTAGCAACATAAACATCAGAAAACAATATACAAACGGCTTAACATACATTTATGACTCAGGAATGTCCAACAGAACGACGGACAGCCATAAAATGCTAACACTATAAATCTTTACGATATGTTCTGTACATACATACATATTTTATGCAAATCGTGGTACTAAATGGCAGATTGACGTAATTATCAAGGATTATAAGAGATTGAAAGCACCTTGTTGCCCGAAACAACACCATTTTTGACGGAGTTCTTCGTCGCCTCTGTGGGACTTTCATTCTTGTCTTGTGTCTGCTTGGACTTTAAGAATCCGACTGGCTAACTGACAACTCCACAGATAAAATCTGCTGCCAGAGCGTTAGCTATGTTCCAGCGATATTATTGTGGGAGATAGAATACCTCAAACTAAAGGCTCAAACATCAAAAGTATCTACAGTGATGCAGCACATTGAGTGATACCTTCTGGTTAAGTGTTCCTTTTCCTAATAGATTAGGTCGCTTATCATCAACCTGTCTCCCAACTGAAGGAGCGACCAAAATCCAACAGGCTTTAGGCGCAAACTAGTAAACCTATAAAGCCTAGGATACCTCACCACAATTGGCGATGCTTCCTAATTGAGTACACCTCAAAAGATTAGGCTGCTCACACGCCGACCACCCTACTTTCAGCTAAGCGTCCTCAGGTCCGCGTCGTACGCAGCAGACGCATCGGACGGATCGCATCAAACGGATTAAATTTACAGACTGCGTCCACTGTTCGGCAGTGATCGGATTGCCGAAGCGCGTATCAGGTATCTACTGATCGTCTACTGATCGGCATTCCGTATGACGTCATCGGTACGCATCGCATGGTAGGCATTGCCGATGACGTCATACGGAATGCCGATCAGTGGACGCTGTTGTATGAGTTTTTATACAAGGCAAACTAAAATCCGTTGCGTGCGATGCGGACCTGTGGACGCTTACCTTTCGGATCTACAAAAACGAATACAGACAAAACAGCAGACGCAAACTAGTGACTTTTACCACCACTCTAGGGGATGCTTCCTGATTAAGTGTCCTTCAATGCATACGGTTGCTTTCTATCAGGTGGAGCGTACAAAACGAATACAGATAAAGCTGGCGACCTATAAAGCCTAGGGTACATGTAGGTCGCAAGGCCGCGCCAGATGGCTGCGCCTACGCACCGCCCTCGCCCTCTTCTGATCTTGCGACAGCTTTTACATTTTTCTGCCTACCCGCGATCTTAAGGTCGCGTGATGGTTGGCAATGTTTTTATTGCAACATGCTTCGTATATATAGCGAACTGTCATATTCAAATATTCATTATCTTGCATCTTATTAAATTAAAGCAAAATGTCGGAAAAAATTACTGGAATTCACCAGACCAAAAAAAAATTTTTGGTAGCAATTCAACCAGGCTGATACTTTACTATTTTACTATTGATTCTTTCGATACAAATAATAAAGAAAGTTGAAGTAGTTCGCGAAGAACAACATAGATGGCGCTGTAGCATTCACCTTGAAAACTTTGCATTTCACAATCTTATTTTTTACACCACAATAATCCAAACAATAATTAATAATATTCTAATCATAATAATACGAGAGTCATTCTTACAAAAAGCGAAGTTAAACAAAAAATGACAGTAAAAAGTCGAGCTCCCAATGTGGTAATATGAACCTGACCTTTTTGTAGCTGTAATCTCGGAATAGACGACTTGCGATCAGTGTTGCCAGGTGTAATATTTTTAAGCACAACAATGTTCTTATACAATATTTACCGGCACCGGCTTTGCAGGGTAAAAATTATTTTTTTCAAACCTAATCCTGATGATACAAAAAAAAGAGAATAATCTATTCGCAAAGCGCACCAAGATCAGTAAAATTGAAGAGTCTGTTTGTATTTCTAAATAGCCATATAAGAGCTTTGATCATTTTCGGCTGGCGATAAATGCCCAATTTTATTAAGAGCAATTTTGTACTTTAACATAAGCTGCAGACGAGCATAGGATTCGTCTATTAGAGACCATTACCCCCCATTTATATTCGTATTAAAAAATCAATTATGGCTGGTGTGATGGAATTAATTACAAACACTATTACATTTCGGCAGCGATACAATGGAAACGCAGACCGGCCGGAGAGCGCGGCGACACCGACTCGGGTCGTGTGCCACCGCGGCCCACCGCGCGACGTACCTTAGATAACCGATTAGTGAGAGAAAAATTGTTAGCTACTAATTTCGATAGGTTACTTAATATTGATTGTCCAGTTAAATTGTATAACTCCTTGTCTAGTCTTTTCACAGATATTTATAATGAATGTTACAAAACGCAATATGTGCATGCAAATAAAAGTAATAGAAATAATAAGAAGTGGATAAGTATTAACCTTAAGAAGATGTTATTAGAAAGAGATAGATTGTTTGATTTATGGTCAAACGACCCTAAAAATATGCTTAAGAGATTAAATTATACTAAATACAGAAACAAGTGTAATAAGGCAGTTTTTAAATGTAAAGTTGAGTATGATAAAAAATGTATACTAGATTGTAATAATAACATTAAGAAAATATGGAATAAGATAAATAGCTTATTAGGTAATGAGAAACAGTCGTTAGATAGTTTGATAATAAATAATATGGGTAGTCAATGTTCTGTTAAAGATATTTGTAACAATTTTGCCAAGTGTTTTTCGAGTGAAATTGATCAAATTAAACATGTATGTACGGAAAAATGGTTAAAACGGGAAAGCTATGTAAATCAGGCAAATGTGTGTATGAGATGGCAACCAGTTACCAGTAGAGATGTGAGTAGTGTCATTAAGCGCTTAGATATAAATAAATCGCCTGGAAGTGATCTCGTACGGATGGCCGACTTAAAGTTGGTGGTTGACAAAGTTAGTCCAGTCATAGCTAATTTAATAAACCTGTCAGTTAACCATCATATATTTCCGTTTAAATTAAAAGAAGCGATAATTCGTCCAATCCATAAAAAAGGTGACCACAAACAATATTCTAATTACAGACCAATAGCAATATTATCAAGTATAGACAAAGTAATAGAGAAATGTATAGTAAATAAACTGGGGAAATTTTTACAGGAAAATAATATATTAAATGAATGTCAGCATGGGTTTCAAAAGGGCAAAAGTACAAATACATTATTAACTAAGTTCACAGATGAAATTAACACGTATTTAGAAAATAAAAAATTTGTTGTAGCTATCTTTTACGATTTCAAAAAGGCGTTTGATACATTGGAAACTAATACACTTTTAAATGGAATGGACGAATGTGGCGTGGGGCAGCCGCTGAACCAGTGGTTCCGCGACTATCTCACGTCACGCTCTTATCAAGTTAAAGTAGGCGACGTGCTCAGCGAGACCAGTGGGGTGACGTGCGGCGTGCCGCAGGGCTCGGGCTGTGGGCCGGTGTGCTACCTGATGCACGTCAACAGCCTGTGCGGGGTGCTGCGCCACTGCTCGGCGTACATGTTTGCCGACGACCTGTGCACGCTGCGAGCCGGCACTGATCTCGCGGAGACTTGTCGCTTGGTTCAACAAGATATAGACGCGGTAGTCAAATGGTCTCATGATAATGGCATAGTTTTAAATTCTGACAAAACCAAGTTTCTTCTTATTCACTCACCTTATTTAGCCCCTACAGATGTATCCCCTGATATGTATACCCATAGTTTCTCATGTTTTCATAATGATCACATTAATTGTAAGTGCAAACCAATCAAAAAAGTTGACTGTGTTACCTACCTTGGTGTTAAGATTGATGAACATTTTTCCTGGTCTTGTCATATAGATTATTTATGTAATAAGTTAAGATTATTATTGGGTAAATTTTATCACTTAAGTATGAAAGTTCCTATTAGTATATTACGATGCTTATATTTTAGTTTAGTTGACTCAATTCTGGGCTACGCTCTGGATTGTTATGGTCTTACTTTTAAAACATACATTGACAAACTTGAAACACTACAAATGAGATTCCTTAAGCTACTAGTAAATAAGAAGACTAAAAGTAAATTCAAAGGTAATTATACAATGTTATACAAAATATGTAAAGTACTCCCAGTCAGTATAAAACATAAATATTTATTAGCCGTAAATAACCATAACATTTCGGAGCGTGGCCTAGAGTTGGTCAAAAATAGTCATGGCACCCGGTCGGTGTCTGCGGGAAAATTCGAAGTTCCTAGAGTGAACAATTACTTTGGGGACAGGACTTTAAAAAAGAGATTACCCTACCTTTTCAATAGTTTTCCCGAGGATTTACGACGGGAGCCATGTAAGTTGAAATTTAAAAAGAGACTTAGGAGATATCTACTGTCATCAATTAATTAGATGGCAGTAGATATCTCTTATTGTGTGAACTCGATAAGTAATAATAGTATTATTGTAATGTATAAAAAATTGAGACTCCAGATCCCACAGACAAACTGTGTCAACAGTTTTGTGGGACATTTTTCTAATATTTGTTAATTTGTATGGCTTAATAAATAAATAAATAATAAAAAAAAAAAAAAAATTTTTTATTCAAGTTTGCGTGGTACTAAGGGACACCTGTAAAAACTAGTCACATTAGAAGCCACAAGCTCGTTAAGCTGTTGGTCTTATTGATGGTTGGTGGCTCTCGTCGGCTGGTCTCTCTTTGGTCCTTTTTTTCTCGGAGGCGAATGCGTTAATGCACCATAACGCGGTCGCGGGTTCGATCCCCGCACGGTACAAACATTTGTGTGCATGAACAAGTCTGTTTGTATCGGTCTGGGTGTTTCTATGTATAATATGTATGTATTTACAAAAAAAAAAAGTATATATGTAATTTATCCGTTGTCTAGCACCCATAGTACAAGCTAATGCTTAGTTTGGGGCTAGATGGCGCTGTGTGAATAATGTCCAGAGATATTTATTTATTTATTTATAACCAAAGGCTACCTAAACCTGCGGCCGTGTGTGGGACTCGTGACTAAAGAGTCCCACTACAGACTAAACTCCCCCGGTTCCCTCTTTCCACCCTATTGAGACGAGCTGGTTCCAGCCTTGTGGCTTTTAACCAGCCCCTGGTATTTCTCTATTCCTGTCAAACTGTTCTCTTGTGCACGCAATAACGTGCCCTATACTGTATATATGTATGTAACATATATCCCACATAGTTGGTTGATCGTAAAGACTGCAGCTGAAATTCGGTTCGGTCGAAATTCACACCCAAAATACCCTTACTAGGCACTATAAGGGGTCCCGTACGTAGTTTCGAATGATGTTGTAGCGAATGGTCGTTGTGGCGAAAAACTTTTGGCGCGGTTGACTGAAGAATAAGTCTTCTTAGTTCGCAGACGGCAATTTAGCAATTAATTGGCAACACAGCTTATTCAACTATTCGATAATAACACAAACCTTGGACTCGGATGTTTATATCTATTGCCATCTTTGGTTGTCTATGGAAGCCTTGCGACTCAATAATGAACGGAATAAACACAGGTACCTACCTACTTGTTATAAACGTTAAGAGTTGAGAACTTGAGAGGCTTCTTGATATGAGGCAAAGGTCGTTTATTAAAGAAATTGTTGTTATTGATAGTTCGAACTAAGATGATTATCTTGCCTAGTGCGGTTTTAAACAGTTGAATGAAAGACAACATTATTTTTAAGAACAGACAGAAGTTATTTCCTTGTCATTCATCGTCATTATTTCAACCGAAAGACGTCCACTGCCGAACACAGGCCTCCCTCAAGGATCTCCAAACCGATGATCCTGCGCGAGCTGCGCCACCCGCATCCAGTGGATTCCTATGATCTTTATGATATTTTTGGACATAAATCTAGTCTAGTAGTAGTAGTCTAGTCTAATTATTCTTACAACTACAAAAAAAGGAATAGGCCGCAGTGGTCGCTTACCATCAGGTGGGCTGCGTGCGTGTCTGTCAACTGACCTAGTATAAAAGAAAGCAACCCTAAGTCTACTCACGCCAAAATCAGCTTACTTAATGTCCCACCAGGATTTCATCATGGAAATCAAGTCATCGCTACAATTATGGGTACTGGCTTAGTCACCACGCTTGCCAAGTGACAATAAAACCGACATAAGTCCCGCCCACTTCCGCTTACCATCAGGTGGAGTGTGGTCATCCTGACTGCCTCTTTATAAAAAAAAAATTGGGCTTGACCCGGGAACTGAATCCAGGACCCCAAAATCACTATCCGGTACCTAAACACTAGACTATCGAGGTGTTGACTAAAACTGTTACTCCAATAATCAGTTCAATACAAATACGCGCACTCTTACAAAATATTAAAATATTCATAGTCAATATTAACATTTCGTTCTCACAGCGCCATCTAGCGGTGACGGCACGAACTGCGGGCCGTTGACCCCCGACCTGCGCACACGCAGCGGAATAGCAAATAGCTACGCAGCCTCCGCGGGGTTCCGGGGTCTCCGGATATTGTAGTATTGAATTGTACTGTTACGCACTTTATAAGTATAAAAGTATGTTTAAGTGTGTATAAAGCTCAGACCAAATAAAACTTTTTAAAAAAAATCAAATAAAAAACATTTTTTATTTGGTCTGAACTCTGAGGTATAAAGTAAATGAGCCAGTTTTCCAATCACCGCCGAGGCCCATTATTGAACATATTGAAATCAAGTGATCGCTAAAATGATCACAAAACATTGTTCGAAAATTCCTATACTTTTTTTTGCCAACCAGTATGTTGAACCCAGGCTGTATTTAAATTACTAGAAGTTGTAAGTAAAGTAAGTTCACCGACAGTAAATAGAGTGGCAAGTCTGAAATGGCAATGGACAGGACACAAAGCCCGCAAACATGGCTCGTGGGGCAAGACAGTGCTGGAATCCATTCCGGCCTCCAGGCCGTGGGGTGAGAAAAAACCTAGAGGAAGACTCCAAATGAGGTGGAAAGATGACGTGAGGAAAGTCCGGTCGCCGGAACGAATTATGGAGGTAGCGCAAGATCGAATGAGATGGGGCGCAATCTGAAGGAGGCCAACACTAAACTGGTTGAGAACGGCTAAGAAGAAGAAGAGAAGTTGTACAATACCCTTTTTCGGCAGGCTGATCACGTAAAAATAATTGGTATTGGTAAAATAAAAACAAACTTGTAAAATTATTTGTAGTATTTATGATTTTATTGCATTTTGTAAAACAATATTCACAGCTACAAAACAACGATCGAACAAGACGTAATCGAGCAAAACGCATTCCCATCAGAGAAAGATACTATACCTATAAGTTTAAGAAGATATAGTGGCATTGGCATGTCTTTTCCTTGGAAGCCTAGTAAGGCTTGGCAGACGACACCTCCGTGAATATTCATGGGACCCATTGACACTAAAATTGCCTACTGGCATGCCTGACACCCTTTGTTAGTCAAATTCCTATGTGACTTACAGGATGTGTACAACATTATAACAAAACAGTACTGAGAAAAACTGATGACTAGTTTTGTTTAATAAATTGAGTAGTTGATTATAATAAGTTATAATATCATAACACTAATGGTCGAGGATTCGATTCCCGCACGGCACGGTAAACCTTTTTGTGCATGTTTGTATGTCGGTCTGGATGTTCCTATGTACTATATGTATGTATTTAAAAATACCTAATATAAGAAATGTTTATCCGTAGAAACTATGCGTAGTTTGGAGCTAGAAGTCTCATGTCTTCGACATCCCATCTCTTGTTGAGATTAAACGTACTCGTAAATACAGACAAATGCTTAATCAGAAAATCTGAAAATATTGACTGACCTGGTAATCGAACCCAGATCCTCAAATATATCATATTCCCAACAGCTCGTTTATAAAATACTGGCTCAAATATCCCCCCTTCCCCCCACATTTTCGGGATCAAAAGTACCCGGGGATAGTGTAGCTTTTTAACAGTGAAAGAATTATTCTATTTCAATAGTTTCGGAGCCTATTCAATACAAACAAACAAACAACCAATCAAATCTTTCCTCTTTATAATATTAGTATAGATAAGTAGCTAGTTCTAAAACGAAGCAATTACTAAGAACTGGATCAGTCATTTGCTATTTATTCGAGGATCGAGAGAACAAACCGATTGAGAAATAGTCTAACCTTTCTCCGGGCGCGGTCTCAATCTGTCACGAATGCCAAGTTTCGCAACGAGCCGTGGCCTGACTGACAGCGTAGCGGATACAACAAATAATAGGATATTTATTTGGCCATTTACCACATAGCGCCATCTAGCGTCAAAGTAATCAAATCAGGCTGCAAAATTGCGCAACGGGCCGTGGCTTCACTTGCAGCGTAGCGGACGTAAAAACAAAGAGGTCATTTCCTAATTTCCTATACATCGCCATCTAGCACTAGACTTATCGATAGCTTGCTTATGGTATAGTAGAAATATTGGTATGTCTGACTCTGTGTTGATTCACCTACATTTATTTATTAAAAAAAAGATGAAGATAAATGACTAAACTGAAGATAAAGATGATAACACATTCTTGGGGTTGTACAAAATAAATATTATTTATTTTTAATCATTTGACAATTTACCTACATAACACCGAAAGAAAAAGTTGCAAAAAGTTGTTTTTCCTTTTTATAAATAAGGGTCACTTACTCCACTGTCAATTCGTGACCGTTTATCAGCCAGATAACTTAATTGCTGAGAAGAAACTCGGAGAAAGACACTACAGTCAATTTATTTACGACATTACGAACATTTTCAAAAATTGTTACCCGCTTGTTTTTTTTATGGTATAGCGGGCAGACGAACGTGCGGCACACCTAATGGAAAGTGACAACCGCCGCACCCATAGACAACTGCAAATCAGGTGGAATCACAGATTGTTGCAGCTATGAAGTAAAAGAGAAATACACTACGTTCACGATAAGAAGTCCCGTAGCCGCTATATTGGTACTATTGTTTTTCAATACTTTCAATATGTTTTTGACAGACTTACAAAGCGTAGGCAATGCTGCCAATATAGCGGCTAAAGGACAACTTATGGTGAACAGAGAATAGTTTCCGTTATTATTCCGCTGACAGTGAAGCCCCGTCGTTAAAGGTGTGGCAGACATTTCAATGAGACTCAGTATCCTGTAACTAGCTTAAGCATAAAAGAAAGTACACAATGAGAATGTGCGAAATACAGTAAACTGGCTTTTGTATGAAGATATAAAGAATACATAATTTAATTTTAGTATGATTGTTGTTAAGCACTGTTTCAGAGTTATTTTCGCGATGTTTTATAAGATAAGCAGCAGGTTAACATACGGTACACCTGATTAGAAGTAATAGTATGCTTTTGTCTAATTCTTTCTGCTAATACAAAATACCTTTTTATTAATTACTAGCGGCCGCTTTCTTTTTTCAAATATATTAAAAGTAGGCAATGTCCTTTCCAAAGTCTAGTCTATATCTGTATATCGTCATAACCGTTTCAGTAGTGAAGCATGAAACAAACAGGCATGGTTACTGTCGCAATTAATTTTTTATTCGTATTTTAGATTTTATTTAGAGAACTCATTCCATATTATAATTATCTCCAATGTCGACTGCTTGGCCATAGTAATGATACAGGGTGAGTCGATATGTTAATCCGTGGTAGGTGGTGTTTTTAACGAGATACGGCGTGGGCGCAACTCGCTTGGCACACTTACGCACACCCTTATATGGCGCGGCGCTTATACAGGGTGATCACAAAAAAATGGTAGTTATTTCTTTCGACAGAGTCGCGTTTATGCGAGCCCCTATTTCTAATTTACGAATCCATATCTCATATTTGCGAGTCCCTGTTCAATTTCTTTTTGTGTGAGTTCCTATTTCTAGGGAGGGAAATTTGCGAGTCCCTCATTTCTATCTTCGAGTCCCAATGTCTCATTTACGAGTCACGTTATTAAAAACAACACTTATTATTTTCGCACACGCCAAGATTGTTTTAAGGAAAAGTTATTTAAAGCTTCCAAGGCTAAGCAAAATTTGTGTCAGATTTTTTGATACAGTTTGGGCAGTGGAATTTGAACCACCTTATAGTTGATGTTTTAAGTAATTTTATGATATTGCCGACAAAAACAAAAATTAATTAAACCAACTCATCCTGTATATTTTGATAATGACGTCATAAAATGCTCAACAGTTGTTTATTCATGCGTTCTCTTTCCATATTATCTGTGATGCAACAAGCGCATTGCAGTATGCACTTGAATTATGTACTTAAGCACAATTCACCTAGGAGCATACTAGAATAATTAGCATTACTAGATCGCTAGAGGTCAGCCTCTTCATTGTTCTAGTGGTTAAAGTATTATGCCTCTATTTCAGTCTTGGGTTCAATTCCTAAGTGGGCCGAAATTGATTTTATAATGTTGCATTTGCTAGATAAATCTCAATATACGACAGGTATTCTAGGGTATCATAATCTTTTATTTAAAAAAAGTCAAATTATTTTTGACCTACCTATAAATTGAACCGAAAACCTTAAGAATGAGGAACAAATACGAAAAAGCACACAAATGTAGGTATGTACTTTGCGGGGATCGAACCTACGACACGTAGGCGAACGGCCGACTCACCAGTCAGATGAGGCAAGTCACTTTGTTTCTTGGATGCTTATTGCAAAACCTGAACACTTTCGCTTCATAAAGTATGTATTTGTTACTCATAACTTGTGAAAGAATTCGTAATAATTGCATTTTTGAAAAAGTGTTTTCTCAGCATCTTTCGTTTATACACATATGTACACTATGGTGATTAGGCCAGTACCCATTATTGTAAGGATACCTAACTTGATTTCAAGGATGGAGGCCTTTGCCCTTTTTTTAATAAAGGGAGATTACATTTACGTATTGCTACCCACCCCGTTGGTGGTTGGAGTGAGGATAAATGTGGGACTCTCCGTCTCTCCCGCTGCCCAACCCAGCCCTTAGGTTAGACGACCACCGGCAGGGGAAGTACCCACTAAACTCCCAGTACCTCTTTACCGTCGTCACGAGATCATGGGGGGCCATGGCGTCATTCAATGGAGGATTTACCCAGCAGTGGGACATGGCACATTAATAAGCTGATACTTTTTTATTATGTAAAATTTAATTACAAAGCCTTCCAAATTGAAACAATTTACATAAACTTATCAATTATTTACAATGACTTGTAATCAAATACCGAAGCGACAAGGCGAAAATAATTGCAGCAAAAAAAACGACCAACAAAAAACAACTTTCAATTGGGTGTCTCAAAAGATGCCATTTTCCTTTCGATAGCCCACACATCCTTCGTGCGAGTGAGATAGCGAATGTTACGCAATGAAATGAAAGAGAAAGCGCATGAGCTTACAGTTTTTGATCTGAGTTGTCCAATGATGTATTGTGTAATGAATGAGTAATGAATGATGACATTTGGGCTGTGACGGCGACAAATAAGACTAATACCTACACATACTTACTATATATAGTAAGTATTAAGAGTATTAAGACCACATTATAAATAATAATAAATGTCCTGCTAGCCGAAGTTTGGCTAAGACGGCCAATCTTTACGATCAACAACGACGACGGATATTATAGTGCACAAGTGTGTGCGCAAGCACAGACGCACTCCCTATTCCCTTACTCTCATAAAGCATAACACGGTGTGACAGCATTCTGACAAGACTAAAGAGAGATCAGGAGCAGGACCAATGGCTTTATAAGCTTGTCTTTCAAGAGATTTCATCAACAATGACGAACTTTTTGACACCAAGTTACACAGCTTGGAACATCGGCGTCAGGTCGCATGCCTTTCGGTCTTTTACCGGATTCACTTCGGAGAGTGTGCCATGGAATTGCACAACTTGATTCCCCCATCCCCTTTTCACCATAGGACAAGCAGACAAACTGCACGACGCCATAAATATACAGTCGAGATTCCATTCATACGAACGGAGCGATTTGCGTCAACTTTCATCATGAGAACTGCAAAGCTGTGGAACTCATTGCCCGATTCTGAGTTTCCTATTGAGCACAATATGACGGTCTTCAAGTCGCGAGTTAATAGGTACCTTCTAGGCAAGCATGTAACAGCTAAGGCCGCATCAGCGCTATGGTGTGATTGTGGTCAAATGCAAGCCTATAAATACATAAACAAAAAGATCATAAAAGATCTTTCACTTAAATAAGCCGTTTGTCTGGGGAAGAAACTTAACCTTACAGAAGATCACAGTGAAGTTTTTTTTAAAACTAAGTCAGTTGGCAGACAGACACGCAGCCCTCCTGATGATAAGCGGCCACTGCGGCCTATTCCATTGAGGGACACTTCACCAGCGTCGCTCAATGTGCTGCCAGACTGTACGCCCATCTGGTCTTCGAGCCTTTAATTTCAAGTGTACTGGCTCCCACATTAATATTGCCAGAACACCGCCACAGCTGTTATAGCGGCAGATTTCACCTGTGGTGGTGATAGCTAGCTAGTCGGACTCTGAAAAAGCCCTACCACCAACCAGACCCTAGGCGGCTAGGTGAAGTTGCACTTTATAATTAATAACAGTTGTGCTATGTTTCTGTCGGTGAATAAGGTCTCTGGAGTTCAATTGAAGAGGACTTTGCCAACTTCATGTAACCCACTAAAACTTCATGTTAACTTCATGTTTTCCCTTCAAATTACAGGGTTGGCGACACATGCGTGATGCCTCTGGTGTTACAAACGTCAATAGACGACAGTAACCGCTTACTATCAGGGCGAAGGCTTGTGCGCTACGCTCGTGGTTTAAACAAATGCTTTCTTAAGGCGAGGTTGTCAACATGTTCCAACAGAGATGACATCATACTACGTACAGACAAACAGAGTGATCTGAATACGTGATATTGGTGTCATGGCAACTATGGTCATTTGGCTTTCTACGTGACGGGAAATAACTAGCTTGAAAGGCGCCGACTGTTATGGTGAAACTGAATTTATGACTGTGTCAGGTTAAACACCACGATGGACTAGTGGTTGGGTAACTGGCAGAGTTCCTGGGTTCATTTCCCGAGTAAATAATGAGGACTTGGTTTAAACTTTAAATGATGTCAAGCCTTCATCGATTAAATCACAACTATGCTAAAAAATTGTACAAACTCGACACGGTAATTGAACTTAAGACCCCGAGATCATGGCGGGGGTTAACCAATATAACCACAGTGTTCAGACAATTTTTAATACATTTTCTCGCATTATTATGTTGTTTTAGATCAAATTAAAGTTTAATTCTGATTATGTAATACTATTTTCCCTGACAAGATTTTACTTACACCTTTTCGCCAACAGAAGTTGTAAAACAAACTTTATCATCATTTAAATAACATAATTTCACTCAATACGGCTTATAGGTCGAACATAGTTTCGACGGAGTAAATAATTGGATTATTGTTAAAAAACAAGGTTACAGGCCAAGGCTTTGTGACTGCTCATACAAACAATACATATAAGGTAAGCTAAAATGGTATTTATACTATTTATGTGATATACGATTAAAGATAAATTATTTTCGGTTATATACTTTTTTTATACCAAATCAGTTGGCAGACAGACACTCAGTCCACCTGATGGTAAGCGGTCACTGCGGCCTATTCCACTAAGGGAAGTGTCTCTCAATGTAATAGGCCGTAGTGACCGCAGAGTGATGAAGTGTCATCAGAAAGCGTCGCTCAATGTGCTGCCAGACTGTAGGCTCATCTTATCTTGGAGTCTTTAATTTCAAGTGTACTGGCTCCCACATTAAAATTGCCGGAACACAGCCAGAGCTGTTATGGCAGCAGGTTTCACCTGTGGTGAAAAAAGTCGTAGCACCAACCAAGTTATTATTATAACAATAAGACGTTTTAACTACCAACTGTAGTACATGTACAAACCATGTACCAACTGTACTAACATAGTTGAAAATAAGATAAAACTCGAGCAAATTTGGTCCCAATACCTAATAAAATTAGGTCCAAATTGCCAAGTACTCATGTATAATTAAGCGTCAGTATCATTCTAACCATTTAAATAGCTTATTCTGCTGAAGCCTATTATTACAGCTATCAAACGATTCCGAGTACAACTGAGGTATAAACCTTGTATTAAACTAAAAGATAATAACCTAATAACACGTCTACGTAAATATAGCAGTTAAACACACACACCGCACACATAATTCAAAATAGACTGACTGACTTTGAAACAAAAGAAAATAATTATGTTTAATATTTACTGAAGTAATAATTTGATTTCACTCATAATACAAAACTTGGCTGAACCTTTTTAGATTTAAGATAAATAAATAATAGCTAAAATGAATATTAATAATGCTAAGGGCCGATTTCACAGCCGTCATATAGGTTCCTGATTATAAATCATCACTAGCCTTCCGCCCGCGGTTTCACCCGCGCGTAATCTCTTTTTTCTTATATCCCCCCCTTCTTCCCACATTTCCGGGATCAAATGTACCCTATATTCACGGGGGATAGTGTAGCTTTCCAACAGTAAAAGAATTATTCAAATCGGTTTAGCAGTTTCAAAATTGTTATTCCCGCGGGAATGAGACGTTTCCCGTAGGAATTTTATGGCCTATGTCCTAATCCGGGTTATAAACTATACATGTGCTAAATTTCATCTAAATTCGTTCAGCCGTTTAGGCGTGATTGAGGACCAAACAAAAATCTAAACATCCAAACATCCAGACTTTCGCATTTATAATATTTAGTAGGATTCATCACAAAATGAACTACAAAAACACCTCAGCAATATATTTAGTAAATACATTGCTGAGGTGATATAAATATTATTTACATAATAAAATATTATAGTACAGGATCCCGCTGCTCGATTCTGCAGGTATCTGTTTTTTTTTTGATACAACTAATTTTAAATGAATGTTATGAAAGTATGTAATGGATTAGGGATAGGTTGCCTATAAAAAATAAGCCGCAATTACCTGTAATTGATTTTGATATCATTAATTCGCTAATAAAACTTGCAACTATATGTTTTTTAATGAATTTTACGACATTTAAAAGATAACAATGTCACAAATTGAAAAAAAAATGGTTGCCAGCAGCGTTAGGGTTAGGTTTAGAGCTGGCAACCCATTATTTAAAATTAGTTGTATCAAAAAAACAGATACCTGCAGAATCGAGCAGTGGGATCTTAAACTATTAGTATTTACATAGGTTAGTACGTACGTTTTTGTATTTCGTAAGTTAAGACTAATGATTTCTTATTTCCGTTGTTTGTATCATTAAGCCGAAACATCTACTCAAATACAATACGTATACAAACAGAGGTAATTTAAAATTGTCTAATGTTCAATCAAAAGTATACATTCTGACGTACATCAATCATAATGATCAGCATAATTATTTAATAATAAATACGGAATGCGTTATTTTTTTGACAATGTTTCACGGCTCTGCGGTTATTATCCATCAAGCCTATTCAAATTATTGATGTTTAGCGAGAGGTCAAGATTCAATTTGAAATCAGAACGAATGTTTTTTTTTATCATTCTGGTAAGGAATTACTCATACCTAATATAGGTATTTTGGTTTACTATTCGAAGTAATATCACAGATTATTAAATAGTTACTAGTACATAATAATATTAAAAAAGTTGTGACTTGTGTGAAAAATGTGAATTGATAACATTCGTAAGGCTAATACCTAATCAGAGGCAACTAAAAATATGTTTTGGTACGTTATTATAAACATTTATTAATATTGCTAAAATAATTTTAAAAATCATGTATTAATAAATTATAAGTCAGTTATGCAAATATACGAGGCTCGTACAGGCTTAATTCGCTAATTTATAATGATAAAATATCTAGAAATCGGTTGCAAGATTCAAGAAAAGGTGTATTTTTTTGTTGTTTTTAAATCGAACGATTTACCTAAGTATAATGATGTTATAAATGATATAAAAAAAGAACCTAATAAATATTTATCGTAGCTAACCATTTACAAAATGGGAAATAAATTAAAACATTTAAAATTAGGATATGCAAATACACTCTTATTAGTTTATTTATGATTGCGAAAATATTAAGAAATCACTAACAATTATCATTTACAACGTAAAACCTATTTTCAATAATATTCGCCAGTTTTTTTTTAAATGATTTAGAAAACTGAAGTTATTTAAAAATCTTGCAGTGCAAGTTTTTTGATTAATTCATTCGTCCATGGCAAGCAAAGGAATACTTTGATACCACCTTGGAAATTAATTAAAATAATGTCCCATGTTTTGATTATTTATTGGTGTGTGTCAACTTTTTAAAGGCGGTCCTTGTAAAATGTTACAAAAAATAGTAGCAACCCAACATTTATTTTTGATTTTATTTTTTAATTTTATTATTTTGGCAAAATATTCACGCCATTTAAACTGTATATTGGATTTATAATGAAAAACTTGAGTAAGGACTTATAAATAAAGTGCAGTATCACAAAAGCACCAACAAAAAGTTAAAGAAGTCTTTTAAAGTTTTTATAATGGCCTACGCAAAGTAATTACGTAGAGCCTGATTGATTAAAAAGCCTAAAACAAGGCAAAGGAATACGAAACGCAATGCGTTATCTTAACAACTTTAAGAAGGTCCACGCAAAGGAATTCTAAACAGCCTTAAATGTCTAAATACACTGAAACAAATGAAATTCAACATTTTAAGAAGGCCTACGCAAAGGAATTCCATACAGCCTTAAACCTAACTTTTTAAAATACACCGGCAAAGGAATATCAAACGCACTGACCTGGAAGTGCAAGATGATGGTCCAGATGAGGCCGAGGGTCAGCTTGGGGTTCCCGTCGACGATGTCCTCGGCCCTGATGTTGACCAGCTTGATCTTCTTGTAGCGGAGGAAGTCCAGCGCCATCTGGACGTTTTGGAGCATGTGGAATCGCATACGGCCTCTTTCGCGCGGCTGGAATAGAAAAAGAAAGGGGTTGAGTCATAGACAATATCTCTTGCTCTAATTTAAGTATAATAAAACTTTGGGCTAGTCATCAATAAATCAAAATAAGGTTATTTTCTTTTTTTAAGTAAAATAATAACAAGCGTTAATTGCGACTTCAGTTGACAGATATGCACGCAGTCCATCTGGTAGTGAGCAGTCACTGCAGCCTAATAGGCTGTAGTGACAAGTATATTCCATTGAGGGAGACTTATCCAGAAAACATCACTCAATTAGCTCCCACACTGTAGAGCGTATACTCTTCTGATCTTTGTGTCACGAATAATCAACATAATTTGTAACACATGACGTGTTTAGACGCCATGTTAACTTGATTTACAACTGTTAAAGTACGTTGACGCCCCTCTCATTAAAAATAACGGGGACTTTCATGGCTAATTGGCAGATAAACGACTGGTTTTTCAGTAAACCAAGCCTATGTTTATCAAAATACAAAGTTTCATTTTATCTACTCTAAAAAGTATTAGCCATTTAAGACATTACAAAGACACGGCAAAGCAAAAGCTTTCATCATTAAAATTAAATCATTGCTACAAAGATAGGTACTGGCATAATCACCACGCTTGCCAAATGCGGATTGGTAATCACAAATCAAGCTGTGTCCAAAGAAAATTGACATAAATGCTCAGCCCGGAAATTGATGGGGATGGGCTGGTCAATAGCCACAGCGCTGGCACCGGCTCGTCCCAATCGGGTGTGAGGGGAAACGGGGGGAGTTTAGTGGGTAGTACGCATCAGTCTCGAGTCCCACACACGGCTGCATACACGCATTCTCCTCCGAAAAAAAGGCTCATTACCATAGACCAACGAAGAGTTTAATATCAAACATACTTTACAATCGTGATCCAGGTTTCCCAAGTCTAGTAATGACATGTTTTTTTTTTGTAGAGGCGTATGCATTTACTAACAATACTTATTTAGGTATTTGAGTGAATGGGACTCACAGAAATACCCACTAAACCCCCTTGCATTCCTGCATCGACGTCCCATGGCTAAGGTTATTTATTACATGCTACATACTGCCATCTGACGTCCATAACCTTTAACAGGGGAAATAGACCAATTGGATCATACACAGGCTACCACCAATTTTTTTCAAATAATAAATTTATTGCTGTTCTTTAGTCTCGCTAAAACTCGAGAAGGACTGTACCGATTTGACTAATTTTAGTCTTGAAATATTCGTGGAAGTCCAGGAAGGTCTAAACGAAGAGAAAATATGAAAAAATCGCGAGGAAAATACTAAAGTAAGTGATTCGAAGTTCACCGGGTCAGCTAGTTATAAACTGATGGCGGACAAATAAACCGGGCCACCTGGGCTTTTTTCATACAAACGTGGTCACTTTAGCGTCTCATAGACAGAAAACAATTTGTGCGTCTCATAGACAGAAAATATTAAAACCAAGTCATCGCTACAATGACGGGTACTGGTTTAATCACCACGCTTGCCAAGTACTTAGTTAAAAAGAATTTAATCACGTGTGAATAACCTCCTATCTCACCCTCGTGACCCCAATAGCGTAGTGCCTCGCAGGGCGGGGCCCGGGTTCGCTTCCGAGGCGCACCTGCTATCGCGATCAGATGCTAGCTAGGCGTGGGCCGCGGCGCTCTTCGCCTAATTACTGCGTCTAAACCCCTTTTAAAGTAATTGATCGTGTATTAAATTTACTGCCGTTGCGTAGTAGTTTAAGTGCGCTAGGGTTTCAAATCATGGGTCGGAGCGGCCATTTTTAATTTTGTTTACATCGGCGGTCTAGTGTTTTAAGTAGGTACCGGGCCAAGATCTTGGGGTCCTGGGTTCAATTCCCGGGTCGAGCTAACTTTGTGCCGGTTTTTTCATATACAACTCGGGTTTGCGATCATTTGGCAAGCGTGGTAATAAATAAAAATAAAAGATAATTACAGAGTCTGTAAGTTGGCGGTTTAAAACACCCCCGTACCACGCAAAACTGTTGTTCCTGCGCCTGATCTCTCTTCGGTCGTGTCAGACTGCTGTCCTACCGTGTCACGAGAGTGAGGGAATAGGGAGTGCACCTGTGCTTGCGCACTCACTTGTGCACTATAAATATTCTGCGTACTTGGTTGATTGTAAGATTGTCCGCCGTAGCCGAAAACTTGGCTTGGAGGACATTACTATTAAGACTAGCTTTCCGCCCGCGGTTTCACCCGCGCTTAATTTCTTTTTTCAAATATCCCGCGGGAATAAGACGTGTTCCGTAGGAATTTTATAGCCTATGTCCTAATCCGGGTTATAAACTATACGTGTGCCAAACATTTAAATCCGTTCAGCCGTTTAGGCGTGATTGAGTAACAAACGTCCAAACATCCAGACTTTGGCATTTATAGTATATTAGTAGGATGGTGACAGTCACCTTAGTTGGGATATTGTCAAAAACAAAATGGTCCTTGAATATATTAATAGGACAATAGTAACCGACCTAATAGAGATATCTCCGCATACAACGAAAGTTCCAAGTTCCAAGTTTTCACTCAAAGCCTGATTACGGCCTTAGTCACGCGAAACCATCATTAAATAGGCCTAATCAACCGTAATGGCCTATAGGCCAGTCAGACCGGTACGTGTGAATGTAATCATTAGTTTAGTTAGCGGATATTAAATTGACTCGATACGATAATTAGGCTTCGTTTAGTTAGTTTAGATGCTATATCAGTTGGCATCATGGGGCCTATTCCATTGAGGGACACTTAACCAGCGTCGTTCAATGTGCTGCCAGACTGTAGGCTCATCTGATCTTCGAGCCTGTGATTTCAAGTGTTCTGGCTTCCACATTAATATTGCCGGAAAACAGCCAGAGCTGTTATGGCGGCAGATTTCACCTGTAGGTGGTAGCTAGCCAGTCGGACTCTGAAAAAGCCCTACCACCAACCAGACACAAGGGGGGAATCGAACCCACGACCCCTGTTTTTTAAACCCGAGCGGCTTAATAGCCACTGTTCCACGTATCACATTTCTGCGGAATAACGTCGTATAAAGTCGTTTAGTTCCAGCCTAGTCAATAAAAATAAAATCAATCAAAGGTATGCGGTATAAATTAATAAATCAACTTAAATCAACATCAATTATTAGTTTTAGTTTTAAAACCAATTAATTTTAAATTGTCAATTAGCGCATCTTTACATTAAATTAAACATTTCAGGGTCACAACTAATTGATCTTACGAAATTCTCAACGATTTTATGTATCAGTTTAAAGGGATTTATACATATTCAAGAGGTCCTATTTACAAGAGAAGTCTCGTTGACCTTTTAAACTAGGTGTTAAAAATTAATGAGGCCATGAAAAGTTAAGCGACCTTCAAATAAGTCAATACAAAGATGGGTGCCCAGGTGAGGAATTCCCAGCGGAAGGAGGCAACATAGAATGGGCTGAAGGAGGATTCTCTCTCTCTCTCTCTGGCCTGAGGGGTACTTGTCCTTAAAGTGTGAAGGGGAACAGGGGGAGTTCAGTGGGTAGTAAGGTGAATATTAGCCCCGAGCACTAAACACAACCGCAAGTCTACCTAGTCTACAACTTATGGTTCCTTTAACAAAAAAAAAATGTCTGATAAAATTAAGACTTTTTTACTTTTTTTTTTCAAATCGCTATTGAAGATCAGAAACAAGTAATCGAACCTCAAAGCAACTATTTAATAATCTGTGCCCCAATTTTCAGTTGTTTTCTGAATTAAACCCAATCACCAGGCTTCAAAGCCACTGCAACTCAGAGGCAGTATAACTTTCATAGGTAAACCTCATAATAGAAGATCATCATGGAAGAAACTAAGGGTATACTCACGAGATGTTCGCCAGAAAGCACCTCCAGCAGCGAGATGAGGTTGAGGCCATCGCGCAGGTCCTCGAACAGATCGTTCACGTGCCGGTTCACCTGGACAGACAGACAGACATTAGTTTATACACGTTGATATAAAATAAATAACAATAGCAAAAATAAAGTGCATTACAATAAAACTTAACAGAACAAACGGTAAGTAAGAACACATCAGATTTTATGATTTTGTCTGGTTGAGAATGCCTTATGGCATTAAGTCCGCCAATAATTGTGCTTTTTTGGCACTAAAGTTCAAATAAATAAGTTTTCTCTACCCTCCCACATAAATTCGTCAAAAAATCGAGTTCTTAAACTTTATTCGAAACGCCCGCTCAAAAAGATCTTCCCAATCCAATATTTTTGAGCGGGACCACTGTAAAATAGGTTTCTTGTAATTTATCAATCAGATAACTTAGATATTTTGTCAATTTTATATGCGAGACAATTATCTGTCAGCTGTTAATAAAATAGATTAACTAAAATACTTTTGCACTTTACACCTCATCATAATATGAAATCAGTAATGACCATTTACTGATCTTCGGTAATAAAGACAATTATTAGAAAACTTTTAAATTAAAAAACCCCTCAAGAATCATCTACCTAGCAAACAATATTTCTCGTGATTAAGTTATTTCATTATTTGGCTTAAAGAAAACCCAAGGAAAAAATTAGTAAACTAATAATAACACAACAACGAATGCTACTGAACTGAGATCAAATAACAACAATCATGCACAAGAAAATCATAAAAACAAAATCAAATCAACACTTGATGTTAATTTGAAAAAGCCAATCTTAAAGGCAAAGAAATCAAATAAACCAAAACTCACATCGAAATACAAAATACCGACTATAAATAAAAATTCAAACTTGTTTACGTACTACTAAGCAGCGATTAATATGAAAAATGGTGATAACTCAAATATGACGATCTATAGAAGTCAGAATTTGTTGTTTCTATTAAAAATTCTCATTACAAAAGTATAATTTATTGACAGTCGTATATCAAACAGTATCTCCAAACGAGTTGTAATAACTGTATTCATTAGGTGTGATATTTACACTTCGATATTTGGTAAGATCTAGTAAAAAAGTGTATTCTTAAACCCAAAATAGTTTTTTAAATCTTATTGTCATTGAAAAATGATAATCTTAGGGTTTACTAAACATTTTCAATCCTTAGTTTGAAGTTCAAAAGGGAGTGTGCCTTACATGAATTTTTCACTTGGGTACTGTCTCTATTTAGATGATTTTAGAAATCGACAATCGTTTATGAAAACAAATTAGGTAAAGCTCTTTTGACCATTATCACATCTGTTGGTAAGTGATATGATAATACAGCTGTAGATTACAATATTATTAACAAAAACATGGGAATATGTGGTAGAGCCACGAGGAGACGATTGACAAACAAGTTTGACCAAAAAAGGTCGAATGACATGTTTTATTGTCTTGAAACATTTAAAAATCAAAATAGGTTAAAAAATTCTTCAAAGTAAGCACTAAGATCCCGCATCTTCACAAAGACGTTTGAAGGTGGCTGGTTTTTAGGCAGGTCGTCTGTCAGAAAAATCGTCCTTATCCTTCATTTAACCCAACAAGTAAAGTATATATAGAAATCAAGCCTTTTGCTAACAAAAAAGAAAAAAACCCTATGAGTATATAGAGTAATCAAACGTTTTGCTGACGAAAAATAAATAATAGCAGACATTAAATCATGTCAACAAAAACTTCTTTAAAACTGAAAAAAATCTATCAACATATTTCAACGATAGGCGTATCTAATTAATAAATAATTTAAAAAACAAGCATTACTACAGCGAAAACGATACAAAGCCAAATGTGCAACCTCTTCAAGAGGGCGAGCAAACAACGGATGTACAGCGATACGCAACAAACAACAACTTACTTGCTGCGGTGGACAACACGGTTGGTTGTTGACCACTTCGCAAACGTGTAGACGAGTGTAGGTCTGTCCGAGCAGCGTGGGCAGAAAATATGTTAACACCTAGACCACATCACACATCAGGACATATTAATAATATGCTATTTAATATTCTGGACAGGGAGGGACGATTGATAGCACTTACGAGTAAAAAAACATTTGTAAATTCTCAAATACGTGAATCCTTTGAAAATTTAAATCCCAGTATATAACATCCTATTAAAGTTACTGAATATATCTTTGGAAACTCTATCCGGTGTTTGCTAGTTACTAAGACATCAAAATACGTAAGAAATAATGAAGATAAATATCTAAAAATTTACACAAAATATACCTTTAACAAGAATGAAAATTAACTACGATTACAAGATGTAATAGTTATTGAAAATACTCTTCAATATAACAACGATATGATCAAGAACATTGTAGTTTTATGAATTATTAAAGTTTACATACTAACAACAATGATAAATACACAGATATATTATACTAGACAACACATATAAAACACGGAATGCAAGCAACTAAAAGATGATGGATTATTTGTAGTGTTTGAAAAATAATGAATACTAACCTGAAGTGTATAAAATTTGCAAAACTACACGAAGTTTTAAAAAAGATAATTCATAAAATATATTTCAATATTGAAAATAGAAAAAACTAACATTGATCTAAATGTATGGACAAATATCATCTACGATATAACATACATGATAGACTTTCACATAAAATAGAACCAAATAACTGAATACCATATGAATAATATACTTCGTACTGAAGAGGTTTAAAATATGTATATAATACACATAGACAACTACAGACAAAGAGAATAGATAATACTAAAGATTATGAAGATAATTAAACTAAACATATAGATTAATAATTCCAGCAAATATTTAAAAAAGTTTATATTTCTTCGAAGAATATATTAAAATATACTTAGTAATATTTCGTTGAATAAAGCTTACGAACACAACGTCAAGCCAAGTGTATGTTACAGACCTTGAGATACTTCCAGTGCTGCTCCGAATCCAATGATAAGCGATGAAAAATTAACATAATATAGAAATATTTGTCGTATAATATCAAGTGACGCGAGAGAAGACAACAAATTCATGAATAAATACATTTGATTACCGATACAGATGTATTGGTGACCCTTCATATTAGTTTAAGGGTAGATCTTCAGAAAAGTGCTCTCCGCGTAATTTCCAGGGTATTTTTGAAATCGCTAAATTATGGTGAATTGGACAAATATTCCGAAAGCTTGTGCAAATTTAAACAACATATCAAAATTCGCCACGTACGAGATGTATACTTTTCCTAAAAAAAAATGATGAAAATTGGCGGAGCATGGAAATTACAATAAAGGCCACGGAAATTACCCAGCTGATAAAATTTTGCTAAACATCATGACAGATATGAAATAAAGCTGTCATATTAGTTAGGTGGGGTAGTTTATAGATCTACATTGTATTAAAACAATATTTAGCAAAAAATAGTAGCTTTATTTAAAAACTTACTATGATACTCAAAGTAGGAACATGAAAGTGATAAAACTGTTATCAATTAACTTTCTTATACATTAAAATTGTTCCCATAACATTATACTTATGGATAAACATAATAGTAAACATAAAAAAAATAACAAATTGAACTTTTATAAAATAAGTCTTTTTATCAATCAGTTTAAGTATTAATTTAAGAGTTGAAATTCTTTAAAAGCGTTGCTTAGCTTGGACTATGAGAAAGCCTTTGATTCAATCGAGACCTACTCAGTGCTGCAGTCTCTAAAAAGGTGCCAAGTGGACTACATGTATATCGAGGTCTTGAGGTACTTATACCGAAACGCTGCATATCGGTCCGATTGCAAAACCAGAGCTCAAATCCTATCCAACTAGATCGAGGTGTCAAGCAGGGAGACGTTATTTCTAAACTGTTCACTGCTGTGCTGGAGGATATTTTCAAGCCTCTGGATTGGCAAGGATTCTGTATTAACATCAATGGCGAGTACCTTACACAGCTACGTTTTGCCGACGATGTAGTTCTCATGGCCGAGACCATGGTGGATCTGAACACAATGCTCGAAGATCTTAGTAACGTTTCCATAAGAGTTGGTCTTAAAATGAATATGGACACGACGAAAATTATGTCGAACGTCCATATTGCACCCGCTTCAGTTAGCATTGGAAACGTTACGCTTAAAGTTGTTGACCATTATGTACCTGGACAGGCAGTTCAGTTAGGTAAGTCCAACTTCGAGAAAGAGATCTCTTGACGGATCCAGCACGGATGGGCAGCGTTCGGGAAGCTACGGAACAAATTCGCATCCAACATACCTCAGTGCCTCAAGATGAAATTCTTTGAACAGTGTGTGTTGCCAGTAATACCATATGAAAACGAAATGTAGTCATTCACTATAGGTCTCATAAGAAGGTTCAAGGTGCGCAATCGAGAGAGCTATGCATGGTGTTTCTTTGTACGATAGAGTCAAAAATGAGGAGATTCGCAGAAGAATGAAGGCAATCGAAGAGTTGCTAAGTTAAAGTGATATTGAGCGGGACACATATCCCGCAGAACCGATGGCCGTTGGGGTGGAAAGGTTCTGCAATGGTGTCTGCCGGTGCGACCGCACACTGGAAGACGTTCAGTGGGAAGGCCCCTTACTAGCTGGACTGACGACCTTGCCAAGGCCGCCGGAAACCGCGGGATGCGCGTGGCGCAAGCACGGATCAGTGTGGAGATCCTTGGGGGAGACCTAATACTCAGCAGTGGCCGTCATATGGCTGATGATGATGAACTTAAAAGAAACAAGGTAATTTCCATGGGTCTTTCGTAATTTCCATGGTGTTTTATCCATGGAAATTACACCATGGAAATTACAAAAAAACATATATTTTGAAATAACTTTTCATTGAAAAGATATAACCAGCTAGTTTTTTACTGTTCATCTTCATTTAAGAGCTAGGTATTTCACCTCAAAACCCATTTACCAAAAGTAGTACAATTACATTGAAAAAATGTGACACGGGAATGCCGGGAAACTGTGAACCAAAATTTTTAAAAATGAAGAACTGACTCTAGCACCGAAAACACGGGAACCAGCGACATGGCCACCTCACCTGCTAACTGCGGGGTAACTGACGATTCCAAAACACCAATCAGGGTTCGCCTACGCCTGGCCAGCCCTGAGCAGTGCCCCTCGAAAGGCGCGCCGCGAAAATCTTGCTAAGCGTGTGACATATATACTTATGACCATAAAATCAAAAGTTTCTTTCCGAATTAATTTAAAATTGCCCAGTATGTAAACTGATTTATCTATTTCAAATGTGTGTAGAAAACTGGTTAAAAACGTAGGTGGTTTTAAAAATATCTGCGATTGTTTAGAAGTCGGCGCTCGTGTGACACGTAAAAAACGTGCAAAATTCACCGGATTTGAGGTGTTGATGGTGAATTACTCCGATCTTCGTAGTTTTTAATCAAAGAAATCTATATGACTCGATGCTTAATGAAATGAAGAAACGTTGTAATAGTAGTTTTTATCGTAATAACTTATTTTAATAGGAGATATGAGTCTGTGACACTCTGAAAATGCTCTTCCAAGAAGTAGCCTTAAATATCTGTACTATTAAATAAAATAGCGGATCAAATGATATCGTATATTACAGATATATCATCAGTAAGACTATTTTGGGAAAGATACCAATTAAAGATGGCATTTGACCGTTCTTTAAAAAATTGGCATATTTTTCACTAGCATGATGTATCGTATCCTCCTCCAAGATCGTGTCGTATCCTTTGCAAACTTTTTTTAAACTATGTCAGTTGGCAGACAGACACGCAGCCCACCTAATGGTAAGCGGCCACTGCGGCCTATTCCATTGAGGGACACTTCACCAGAAAGCGTCGCTCAATGTGCTGCCAGAGTCTGGCAAGAGATAAGCCTACAGTCTGGCAGCCAGACTGTAGGCTTATCTCATCAGTATTATGTCAATGTCAATGAGAAGAAAACTGAGCCTAATATTTAGTTTCTCATATACTTGTTTTTGAATATTTATCCAATAAGTCGAAACTTGAGGATAATCAGACTCATGCATGATACACAGTCTAAGTAACAGTGATTAGAGGAAAATTAATTATAAAGGTTATCAAAACACCTAAATCGTAAAGATCATTCATTATGACGGTCAAACGTCACATAATTTTTTTAACTGTGGGTAAATATAAAGTTCAAAATAATAAATAAATTCAAATATAGCGAATTTGTTATCTTCGACGTGTTAATAATAGTAAATACGCTGTCACAATAAGATAATACATAAGATAATACATAAGATAGATAAGTTTTTAATTACTTGTTGAAAACATAAACAGAGTAGATTAGGAAATAAGTTAATTGTACCTTAATTGTACATACGCAACATAGGAATCCTTAATCTTTGATTTAATATATAGAATATGTATTTATATTACGAGTATATTCAATGACGACACTAATCGCCTTAATGCCCACTGCATCTAAAGTTATATTTCAATTGACTTTTTGACAGATAAGGATAAATTGATCTGCTGCCGAATGTACAGCTTTTTTTTGGATATATAATTCTCTTTCTTTAATAGGTCATTAGTTAATGATTTCTTCTATTTACACGGCTACTGAAAAGTAGTCGAAACGTCGGGTTTAATTTTAAAAATGTAGAATATACGCAAGTTTTCATCCGTTTAAAGTTGTTTTATTTAATGAGGTCATTAGTTGTTTAATATATATATATATATACTATGTTTAAAAAAAATTAAATGCTCCGAGATACCAATTACCTGGCGTATCATAAGCGCCACTAAGATACTAAAGTATCTTAGAGGCTTATTGAGAACGAATCGGATAGCGAAATCTATGAATTTAAATGAGGATACAGATTTACAATTTGCGTTATGAACGTTTCCGAGGAATGCATTTTGTAATATCACAGGAATGAGGAAATTTAAGATTCGAGGAAAGGATATTTATTAATATTTGTTTTCAATATAGGTTAATTAATAGACGATACGGGGGCGTTTATTTTGTTATATGTGTTCGATTGTTTTGTCTACCTTGAATATTGTCTATGATTGTCTATGTCACCAAACATCCGCTCTCCATTACTCCGTAATAATAAACCATTGCGATTCCCCAATGCAAGTCGTTTCAATAAATATGGTCAAAAATTAAGCAGTATAATAATTATCAATTATCAAAAATTAATAGTAAAAAATATCAGTGTAAGAATTGATTCATTCACCGAGCTGGAGTAACCATTGTAAATGCCAATCTGATTCACCATTTTATGGGAAAGAGTAACATGCATCCAGCCATACATCCATCCATCCATCCATCCACCCATCCATCCATCCATTTTAGTCCGTCCGCCTATACCTATCAATTTTTTTATTCCATTACCTACATGTGTACAATGTACAGTCAAAAGCACGTCAAACGTAACACTTTGGACTTTGTACCGCTCTTATGTCGGGGGCATAAGCGCTATTATCGAACTGCAAGTGTATACCGTGATGTGCTGTTGACTGTACATTCAATCACCCATCCACCCTCACTGTCTCGTTTAATATTATTCGAACTAACTTTAGTATGGATGTTAACATCCATTTTCCCGTGGTATCTATGAGTCATAGAAGCCTTAATGTCGATAGACGTCACTTTAGTGACGAATCGTGGTTTTGCTCATCAAGATATTATTGAGGATCTAGTGAATAGCGCGAAATGAGGTTATTTACGTAAGTTGTCTAGGACTTGATGATGTGAAGCGTGTGTCAATCAAAACCTGTTTTACTTACTCGTCGTTTTTTGATGACCCTGGTAAAGTTAGGTGTATTTTATTGGCTACTGTGCGCAGGTAAGACGTCCAATTCCTCGAATCCCACAAATCCTTATCGCGATCCCACTATGTATCAGGTTTTACGAGATAAAAAGAATCATGGCATATAAAACAGCATGGCTCTACTTACACTAATATGTACAGTTTTAAACTTGAAATGTCAGCACGTATTAAAAGAGGTAATATAAATATCATGGGATACAACATTAAGTAACAACCACATGAACCACATCACAGTCTTCTCTGAACCTATCTTTTAAATCGAAAAATTCCTTTAAACTGTTTACTTATTTACAGGTTTAACCCAAAGCAAAATGAATTCGATTACTTATAGTAATAAATTAAGATAATCCAACTGCAAAGCAGTTTATTACGCAACGATTGCGACAACGATTTTAATTACTATTGCGAAAGAAAACTGAAGTAATTAACGAATTTCACAGTAAATTCGGAGTGTTAGAGATACTTGACTTGAATAGGTTTAACTTAGAATATTATTCCTAATAAATCTGCAAAATCTGTTATGTCTGTAGGCTAAAGATATCCTCCCCAAGAATATCCTCCTCTTCGTAGAAGAGGTTGGGCTTGGAGAGGAACTGTAATCTAAGTGGCGTTCACAATAGATCAGAATTGGTCGCAGTGACTGTGGAAACACTAAGCCGCTATTAAAAAAAAAAAATATGTCTTATTGATTAAAAGAATCGCGTTACATTTTGATAGGACTTATACGTAAGACTGTCAATCATGTCATTTCTTTCTGTTTCACTCTCTGCAACTCACAGGTTGACTGGTATAAAATGCCATGAGTACGGTTTTTGTACCCTATGTTGTGCAATAAACTTTAAATAAATAAATACAAGATTGGCACGCAGTTCACCTGATAGAAATCGGCCACTGCGTCTTATTCCAGTCAGGGACACTTAACCAAAAATATTGATCAATGTCTTGCCACACTATAGGCTCATTTACGATCATCGAGCCTTTAAATATATTGGCCTCCACATTAATATTACCGGTATACAGCCAGAGCTCACCTATGATGGTTGCTAGACAGTCGGACTCTGAAAAAGACCATTAGACCCAAGGACCGACCGGTGGTAGAGTCGCGATTCATAAGAGCAAATGTATTGGCCTCCACATTAATATTACCGGTATACAGCCAGAACTCACCTATGGTGGTTGCTAGACAGTCGGACTCTGAAAAAGACCATTAGACCCAAGGACCAACCGGTGGTAGAGTCGCGATTCATAAGAGCAAATGTATTGGCCTCCACATTAATATTACCGGTATACAGCCAGCTAGCTCACCTATGATGGTTGCTAGACAGTCGGACTCTGAAAAATACCATCAGACCCAAAGACCCATCGGTGGTAGAGTCAGGATTCATAAGTGCATCTTTACAGCCGACATAAATTAAGAATATCTTGATTGGATTTGATTTGTAAAAGTCCACACTAAATGTAAGTGTGCTCATTTATCTTATGCAAATATTTCATCAATTACACTTCGCATCTGTTTGAGATGCATCTTCACAGATTGTTTTAACAAAGACATTTGCGTTGCCAAACCGAGCATTGAACTGATTGGATTCAAACCAAATGTTCCATACCAGGGTGAGTCACATCATATGATATATTATAAATGTATACAATATGCTCTTTTTGGGAGGTCTGCGAAAAGTCCAGTGGTTTCTAGATAGTAGTAAGACTTTTCCAGTCCAATTGACTAGTTACCTCCTCTACAGAAGTGATAGCTTTGGCTTTGGCAATGATTATAACTCAGTCTGGGTTTCGGCAATATTAATGCGGGAATTACTTTATATATATGTCACTTTAGTTGGCCGACAATCACGCAGCCGCACCGGAGGGTGATCGGGTACTGGCTTATTCCATCAAGGGATACCATCGCTCAGTGGCAATTGAAATGGCAATTGGCAGTGGGTCATAGCATCATAAGATCGGGACTAAGCTGAAATTGATTTAACGTGTATTTTTCAAGGCACTTCTTGTCACGTACAACCATACTAACTGCTGGCAACCGTGTTTCCGATATTTAAAAAGCGAGTGTATCCACAAGCAGTGGTGTTTACTTATCATTAGGTTTCCCACTACTTGCTTATTTTCCTGCCTCTAACATAAAGAGCTCCTAAAGGTCTTGTGAAATCTTGAAATGTGCAGTTTGCAGCTGATTGTACCATGGAAGGCTGAGTCACACCATTTGATTTATAAACTTATGCTCATAATGGCCTGAATGGCATGACATGTTTGTTTGATGATGAATTGATTTCTCGGAACAATCTCTTTGACTTTAAAGGAAGCACTGATGGCTAGACTTAATATCTCAATTGAATGCCTTAGTCACCAAGTGGTAAGTAGGTCGAAGTTTAAGGCAACGATTGCGCTTTGGGCATAAGTTAGACTTTTGAAGGACAGGCAGGCATCGGCTCGTCCTTTTCTTTTTCTTTTTTCATGTCAGAGGCGGCAAACGAGCCAGCGGGTCACCGCCGCCCATGGACATCTGCAACACCAGAGGGATCGCTGATGCGTTGCCGGCCTTTTAAGGGGGAGTGTGGGCCTCCGGCACTCTCATAAACCAGACGAAACGTAATAGTAGTCACTATTGTTTCCCGCTGGTGTTATGTGAGAGGTTGGTACTTCTACGGACGAGCCGGCCTATTCCGTACTATAAAACAGCATGGCTATACCACTTTTTTTTCTTTTGCTCTTCCATCTTGCTTAAAAGCTTTCTCCTTTCTGTATTTAATACACGTAACACAAGTGCTTGTGTTACTTCAGTGTCAGATCAATGTATGTGATGTTGTCCAATATTTATTTCTTTATTATTAAAAACTAATTTCTTTACCAAGCACTTTTCTTTCGATATCAATCGCTCACATCATCCCACATAACTCCAGAATTACCGAAACGGTAACATGACGTAATGGGTGGGTGTAAAAATTCAAATTTATCACCAAGTATCATATCGAACGACCATATGGGGACATATGACCATATCCCTCCATTACATCAAACTAAGTGAGGGTATTCCCATTATAATAAAGTCTATTTTTGAGCGGAAAAAAAGAGTTTTATATCATACCTCGCCCACAAGCGTCAAGCACCCACAGTTATTATTTTGGAAGGTGTCGTAAGAAAGGTTGACAACTTTTGAGAGTATAAAAGAGTCCGCTGGCCTGTTTTGGAGGTTGTAAAACAATGCCTAGGTGGACTGGTCGATAAATCATACACTTGAAAACATATTAAGTGGATTTTGATTTGAAATTTCGGCACCTAATGAAGGACAAAGGATAGTTTTGTCCCGAGATAGTAATAAGCGAGGATTCAGGCGACTGGGACCACTACATAGCTGGGACCGCGGTCCCAGTTGCCTAATTAGTTTTTATTTATTTATTTCGTCAGGCGAGTGGGACCACCCGTAATTTTAACCACAAATCCATTGTTGAAATACAATATTTATTACAGTTAGCAGAAATGGTGTCATAAATAAAACAAAGTTATGGTCCCAGTCGACCGATTCAAAAATGTTATCAGGTAACTGGGACCGTGGTCTCAGTTTCATATGGTCCCAGTCGCCTGAATCCTCAATACGCGTACGGACGGTAGCAGATCAAACTATCTTAATTTATCAAAAATTTATCAACTGAAAGACAACTCTATGTGAAGTGAAAAAGCGGAAAATTGGTCGTAAAAATTTGACAGATTAGGGTAGTCTAATGTGCTGTCGACTGTACGTACGTTAGGCAAACGGTTTATTTTTTTGTTTAATCGGAGTTACCCGCCTTACGCACCATTACCCCGTTGGAGCAGGGCGGTGTTTAGGACTCCTGGCGTCCTAAAAGGGCGTTAAGGCTCCACCCCCAGGATGAAAGGAGGGGAGTTAAGCGTACCGTGAATCGTGATCCATGTTTTAGCAAGCCTAGTTTTTAGTTTTTACTTATTAAATTGGAGCGCAAGGGACAACTTTACCGCTGTCCTTTTATAAGATCACTGATAAAAATGATACTGATATCTGAATTTGAATTACTTTTTTATTTCTTAATAGATCCTGCCCGACATTTGCTTTATAGTTTTCACATGTTTGGTAAACATCACCCTGTTTAATAAAAAAAAAATACATAATCTTGTGTAACCCAACACAAGTTTATTATTAATCTAAACTATGCATTAGTTGCATTACTTTATACTTCAGCGGAATAACAAAGGATGTTTTAAAACGACATTCCGATGACGGTGTTTCGCTGAGCAGTTTCGTAAGCGTCAGCGTGGTGTTAGTCACCCCACCGGTATCTTACCACAGTGGTCGATTACTTGTCCAGGCTTTTTGAATATTTGCTACCTTAGATTTCATGTGTCGCATATCTTTTGGGAGCTCAGTCTTGGGCGATTCGCACCGCGTGTCGAATAACTTGTGGTGCGAAACGCCCCATGACCCTTTTGGGCGAACTCGATTGGGTAATATTTAAGTGAGTGTTCGAAACCCGGTTGGGTCAGTTTAGAAAATTAGGTTTCGTAGTTTTATTGAGGACTGGGTGTTATGGGAGATTTCGTTAGACTAGTTTTCGTTATCTAGTGTTCATAAAACAAAACGCACCCTCAGCCAAAACCAATCCTCAACCAATATGTCGGGTGGTTACATTCCCTCTAATATGGTTGAGTGAAATTATGGCTGGCACATACGTCATACTTGTGCTGCAGGTGCCACCTTTGGGCACTGGTCTTCCAGGGCTCACGGATTTTTCTAGATTATAGTCTCATTCTTATACTTTATACTGTATGGCTTGGTATTCTAAAACTAATCAGTAATTGTAACAAACAAATTGTAAACAAACATGGCGATGAAAAAGAGTAACTGTCGAGTTTCTTGCCGGTTCTTCTCGGCAGATGACTGCATTCCGATACCGGTGGTAGAGTCACTCTGTAATTGACGATTCATAAATACTTGATACAAGTTTACATGAATAAAGAATATTTTGATTTTGATTTTGATTTTGATAGATCTTTTTCTTATTAAGGTGCTAACTTTTTTACCGACTCAATGTCATGTGCTGTTTGGGTGGATTCGTTTCCCGTAACTTTATTTTGAACTCAATAGTGATGATAAAAAATATTGTATTATGATTAAATAAATGATCTTATATCTATAATGTAAACGAACATCTTAAGTAGGTAATCTTCACAATAAAAACAACAAAGATCAAAAAGAAATGCGCTCGAGATAAACATGACAGCCGTCATTCATTCGTATATGGGTCACCTCCACATAAAGACAAAGCTTACTTTCATTATTATATATCTCTTCCGGTTACAATTAGGACTTTATTCCTTTCTCCATAAGAACTTTTTACGTTATCAATTAAAAAAGGTAGGGTTGTACACTAACACCTTGTTTGTCGGGTGGCCCCTTCCTAGGCGCCACCCCGACTTGAGGCCTCAAGTCGGGGTACCCGGGGATGGGCTGGTCAATAGCTAACGCTGGCACCGGCTTGTCCCAATCGGGTGTGAAGGGGAACCGGGGGAGTTTAGTGGGTAGTGGACGCTTTAGTCTCGAGTCCCACACACGGCCGCAGGTTTAGCTAGCCTGCGGTTACGGTGCATAAACGCATTCTCCTCCGAAAAAAAAAAAAAAGGGTTGTACACTAAAGTTGTACACACCTCGAGTATTTTGATAAATTAAATGACAATGCAAAAGACTGGGCCCAAAATAAAAAGTTGTGCAGATTTGGGACATAGCCTACGAAGTAGGTAGATCCAATAAACACCTTCAACTTTTATTATGGGCGTCGACAAAATTGGTCCTAGGAAAAAAAAATGTTTATCTTGTTAATTAGGTACCTATTTATTTATGTTATTATGGACTATAACTTTTTCCCCCTGGGGCCGATTACGGTGTCATCATAATAAAAGTTGATGGTGTGTGTGTGGTCTTTTACATAGAATACATCTCATCTCTGCACATTAACTTAAATTTTTTGGGCCCATTGTTCTTAGCAAGTTTTGCATTGTCTTTTGACGTTTAGAACTTAAATCGGCTAAAAGACGCTCATTATTGGACATAGGCCTTCCCCAGATCTCTAAATAGGTCGGTCTGTACCACTAGAATCCAGTGGACTCCTGCTATTTTTACCAGGTCTTCGGTCCACCTTGCGGTGGGCGGTCTTTAAAAAGTCATCGAGCCACCTTGTTGTGGATCTTTGCGTCCCAAAGCAGTCGGCGCTCTTCCCAATGTGCCCTACCCTGTCCATTGCCGCTTCATGTTATCAATTCTTTGTTAAAATGTTCTTCCCCGCAAACCCCGACGTAGTCACAACCCTGGTACAACAGATATCCCTTTTCGCACATGTTCGTAACACTTTCTTAAACAAAGGGAGGTCTGTCTGTCTGTGAGTCAGTCATTGATCAATGCCTGTTTGATTGATATCAGTTGATCTTTGCACATTAAGCACGCATATTAATTTTAGATTAAATTAGAGCTAGTTAGTATGAATGGACAGTTGGGAGACCACCTAGGCTTATTTCATTAGATAGTGGAGACATTGATAATTGAATGACTGAATCGAAATCGTCTGTGGAATTTCGTTCACCATACAGAAGACCACAGTGTAGCACTTTACAGGTACCGGCAAACTTGTTGAACATCGGTCGACGGAGAGGGGGAGAGTTCGCGCATGTGTACTTGCGCGTGACCAACAGCGCGCGCGAATCTCCCCGAACGCGCGCGGAGGTCGGAGGTATGCTTCTGACCAATAGCGAGCAGGCGTGTCAAAATTCGTGTTCTGCGCAATCCCTACCCGATATTTAAGAAGTATGCCGGTACCTCTAGCGTTGTGCTATATTACTGTCGGTAAATAAGGTATCCAGAGCACATTCGGGTGTGTCATGGTGTCAGCGGCTTTTTTGGAAGAAAATTTTTTTGTTGCCAACATTATGTTTTCCCTCGCAATTACATAGTCGGCGACGTGATGCCTCTGGTGTTACACGCGTCCATAGGAGACGGTAATCGCTTACCATCAGGTGAGCCTACAGGCTTGTGCTTAAAAAAAAAACATCACTTAGCCTTATTTTAAGCAAAAGAGAATCCCACAATCCCTTGACAATGGACACAAAAAAAACGTGTCTCATCCCTTACCACTGTTATAAAGACTTGCAAGATGCTTCCTTTGAGGGAATCCATGTTGAATCATTCCTTTATGCTTAGCGAATGATAACCAAAACAAATTAAATTGTGTAAACAGTTAACAAAGGAAATGTGGAGAATGTGTGAATCCATCCTTTTATTTACAAGATCGCCTTTTATGCAAAGAGACGAAACACATTGAGATGTTTGGATTTAATTTATCCTTTGTCTTCTAAATGTATGAATCTCAATTGAGGGTCAACTCAACTACTCCTTAAACAAAGCCATAGGTGTTAATTGAAACTGTCATATACTTATGTACTTTCTTATGTTCTTGTTGGTCAAGTGATTTAAGCACAGGGCTATGATCTCGAGGCCCATGTTTCAATCGCCAAGACTAATTGCCGAAAATGTAGACACCGGGATTTTCCTTTCGAGTGCGAATAGGAAACCGGGGGAGCACACACGGGCACAGGATCTTTCAATCATGAAGACCTTTTCGTTGCAACCTGACATTAAACTGCCAGCTGAAGTGACATAAAAAAACTTTCGGATATTTGCTGGCACACAACTTATGTAGGTACGCTCGAATATGGCTCCTAATAGCTTGTTAGACTGTGTGATTTAATTTATTCATGCCAATCATTATTCCTGTCGCGCCGCGGCGCTTGCGCATGCATACGTCACGATTGGTGCATTGTGGGTGCATCACAAGTGCACCAGAGATATCAGTATCAGTAAGTCTAATTTTTGTATATCTTTTTGGAGCTAAATAAGTTTGCTGTGTCAGTTTCGCCAGTAAAAGATAAGTTGTATGTTAGATATCCATGACTCTTTTTTATTGACAAAACAAACATCAATAGATATCAGGCGGATTAAATGATCGATCTCCGTGTGGTACAGACATTTTCTGAAAACGAAAACGCATTGGGCCCAACCCAAGAATTAAGCCAAGTTAAGCCTAAGTTAAAGTGCAACTTACTGTCACTGCATCATAAAGTCAGTAAAACAAGACATGTCTAGTCTAGTCTATACCTCACTGCCAAGTCCACACCTGTGACATCATACATTTAATCGCATTTGACCGAGAGACGATAATTAGCCAGACACGAGCGTAGCTCTTATGCAACGAAGCGGAATTGGACGAGGACTGCAACGACATATGCATTCGCCTGGCGCCGTCCTTGACTGACCGCTAGGGGAGCATTCAAGTATTACGTAACGCAATTTGGGGGGAGGGGGGGGGTGTCTTGTAAAATGTTATTATGCGTTACAGGGGCGGGAGGGGGTCTCCTATCAACACGTTACGTAACGTAACGTTGTAATTTTTTAAAAATAAAAAATTAGGGAATAAAATCTCCCAAAATGGCAACCCTTTTTACGTTTTACGGGGACATTTACGTTTTACCTCGATTGTATAGTCTGGTCGCCAAAAATTTATAAAAAATAAATAAAATACGCAGTCTATCTTGAAAGAATAAAACAAATAACACATGAATTTGCTTTTAGTAAAAACAATAAATTAGTTTTTAATTTAATTTTTTTAAACATACTAAATGTTAAGAATTAATGAATATTTTAAAGTCTTGATTATGGTCATCAGATCTTGTCTCCAAATACTTAATTTGATACTAGATGGTGTCTTTATATCGTCTCCAAAAACATTACGAACATAACATAATTTAACGCTTCAATGAACCAATAAAAAGCTCCTAGGATTATTGCTTTTAATGAATAAGCCGTTCCTTTCCTCAGCAAGTTTACCGGCAGTTTCTTTTCGGTTAATTTCCGTGCAACGAGAAATCATTAATATAAGGAAGTTAGAATGTTCGCTGTTTGATGTGATTGGAATCACTGATTGGTAACTTGTTATTCCTGTCGATAGACTTGAATAACATAATATATGTATGTATACGAAATAGTGTTAAGCTTTATTATAAAAAGTCCAAATCCAGTCTTAGGGTTGAGTGGCTGGATTCCCGCCATAAAGTCAACTTCGGTTCCTTAGGTGAGAGTGCCGACCCATCACCTGGAGACTTTCATGAAGGAGGACTTCTGGTCGCAGGGTGTCGTCTATCGGAGGTTTCGAGGACGGTAACCAGCTGACTAAGCTTTCAATACTAAGAGTCTAAGATATTAGACTAAGATAGTTTTACTTTTCCCTTTTAAAGTTTATATTACTTATATTGTATGTGTAAGTCTGTAAGGTATATTATGGGTCTGTAATTCTTGTGATTGTGTTGCCTAAATTAAACGTTGTATTATTATTATATTATTTATTATTTAGTAAATAAATAGTGAGCGAATTTAACTTTGCAGCTTTGGAATCAAATCATAATTTTGTGTCACACTTAAAGGCATCCATCATTGTAAAATGGATTGGTAACTTAGCTAAAATGTAATAACTACAATTGCTAAATAGAGTTAAGTGAAACAAAATTTGCTCGATCTAAGAATTGAGCCCATTGCTCTGACAACACAGCCGAATCTTCTGGGCCAGTCAATCGCCACAGGCGCTAGGCGGGCACTTGTCTTTTTCGGGTGTGAAGTGGAAACCGGGGGAGTTTAGTGGGTAGTGGGACAATCGTCTTAAATAATGCCCCGAGTCCCACAAACGGCCACTGGTCTCGCTAGCATGTGGTTATGGTACATATGTTGCATAACGCATTCTCCTCCGCCTAAAGAAAATTTACTTAATTTGACGAGGCTAAACTACAATAAGTCAACCGAGCAAAAAGCAATTTTAAATGTAAAACCTATTTACCTTAAGAGTTCCATGTTATATACTATGTTGTATCTATTTTTACTTAAAAATATCTTTCAAAAAGGCAATGACCCTATTTAAAGCAGGATATTCTACCAACAACCCATTGCCATATAGAATGTCTTCGCTACACCTACATGCTAATATAGACAGGTCAAAGATCCGAGTATTTAATTGCTAAAACCATAATTGGTCATATAGATCTGTGTCTCCATAACAAATCTATAAAATAATACATATAAATATTATATCATTTGCTAAACGCAGAAGTTGTTTAAATTACTCGTATTTTAATTAACTGTTCTTAATATAAATGTCTATGTTTAAATACGATCGGAAAAAGTTAATTTAATTGACAACGGTTCTCATATAATTATTAATAATCACATAAGTTATCATGATGTTCGATTAAGTGTATTCCTATTTAAAGTAACAGCTGCGATAAAAAACATTTAAGCAACATTGTAACATTTCGATTAAAGTTGGCTTAAAATGACTCGTTCCCAGAGCGAATACATAAAATAGTTAAAAAGTAAAGTAATAAAATGTACGTTCCGATACACTTTATTGTGACAGCGTAATACGAAGTGATATTAAGTTTTTAAAGTTTAGTACGAGTTTAAAGATTTTTACCTTTTTCAAGTGTTTGTTGACCCACTTCGTGAACGTCTTTTTCTGAATCGCATCCCGTTCATCTGAAAAAGAAATATTACATTTAATTTATGTACAAAATAATAGTTGTTTTGTAAAAACTAGTACACGATACTACGGGACGATTTATATACTTATTGGGTCGATCATAGTCATCAGACGTAGGTTAAAATATAGATTTTAGTGTGAAGTTTCGGTAAACCTTGAACGCTAAATTCTTTCGGCCGAAATTGATTGAAACCCGATTCGCTGGTTACTAGGTATAAAGTAAGTATCAAATTCAATTCACGTACAGATACAATGAAACTCGAGTTAGTAATAAAGTAGATGATTGTTTTACAAGTACGTACCTATCGTCTATTTTATAGATTGTAGTTATTATTATCTGTATAGTGGCTATAAGCACTTCGTTTCTAAGTTTAAATCCTTTGACTACGTACTAAGAGATTAACAATGCAGTTTTCTTCCACTCGTTCTCTACAAAATTAATCGTTCATTAAACCATTCAATTAGAATACAAAAGAGCATCTTAGTCGTCAATACTTGTATGATTAAAATGTACAGAAACACGGATAAATAATATCAAAGACAGTGTCTGTTTTCATAGCATTTACATCAAAATATTTTTATACATAATATTACTAAACGCATTCACAAATTTCACCAATTTTTGCATGGCATAGCTTAAGCAGTGGATAACCGCAAACAACTAGGCGGACTGTAGGCTAGACCGCCACCTTCGTGGTATAAAAAAAATTAAAGTAAATATATGTATTTCTAAATTAGGTACTCAATTGCAAAATCACAAAGGCTCGAAGATCTGGAGGCCTAGACAAAGTAACATTTTGACAGCAATAGCGAAATTCGCTAACTTCAAATTGTATGGATTTGACAGGTGCCTTAGAAAAGTCTCGTGGTCAATCGATATTGAAAGTACGGAGTTTGACATTTGCTAGCGCAAATTGGGCGATAACGAACGTCATAAGTGCCGCTTGTCTAGGGCCTCAGAGGAGCGACGCGCGACGCTTCTTGATAATGCGTTCTATATCATCAGGTGAGCTGCGGGTCTGTCTGTCAACTGACTTAGTATAAAAAAAAAGAAAAAAATGTCGCCAATTACTTCACAAGACAATCATCAGCCAATTCCTCACATACTACAAATGCCAGCGCATTCCGTCACGTCATACACGACCGATTACAAAAGTCGCCAGGGTGAACGAACCTGGCCGAGCGCCGATGCCATTCAAATCCAGTCTAATTATAGCCTATCTATTTCGGCGCCTAAACATTAGTGTTCGCCAAATTATTCTTAGGTCGGAAGTGCGAACGAGATGAAACGACTATCGCATGAGTAATGGACGGTTAACAGATTAGCGTGAGGATACATCAAAGGGTGTGTTATGAAGTATCTCTGTCTGTCTGTTACGCTTCCACGCTTCTACACCTGAACTGATTTTGATGAAATTTGGTAGAGATATAAACTAGAATTTTGTTTCTAAAGGTAATAATTGTGAGTTATTAATAATGCTGTTATGTCATTAAAATAAAAGAAGACAGATGACGACAGCACACTGATCCGCGCGTATTATAATTGACCTCAGTGCGACAGCATCATATATTTTCCAGAAAAAATACGAGGAACTTATTTGGCAGAACCGTAAAACTGGCCCTTATCGTACCACCATACTAAACAATATACATACATGTACAAAGTATTTTTTATACCACATCATTTGGCAGACACGCAGCCCACCTGATAGTAAACGGTCACTGCGGCCTATTCCATTGAGGGACATTTTATCAGGAAGCGTCGCTCAATGTGCTGCCAGAATCTGATATTCGACCCTTTAATTTCAAGTGTATTGTAATATACTCGTACATACTACATACAGAGTAAAAATTACTTGTGTACCTACGTATTTCATACAATGTATTATTTGACCTATATTTGTACGTAGATCCTTGCCAAGATTACTATAGTTCACGTGTTAAAATCTATCATGCATTTATTGAGTTGCTACTAATTCGAACTGCGCTTTTGCGCATTAGTAGGTACTTCGGACTAACAGCTCGAAGCCCATTTTAAAAGTTAGATAGATGGATAAACAATTTATTTGCAACAAAGGACACACACACATAAAATGCTTGCTTTTTTTGTCTTGGCTGAGAATCAAACCTTTGACCACAGGATGCATCAATCCTACTGCACTACTAAGGCATAATATGCAGAAGAAAGGCTGAAAGTACACACAGGTTTTGAACTACATAGTCCACAATTGGCCATACCAACTACTCATGCCAACTTGGAATCCTAGACATTTTAATTAGCTATCTCGCTTCTTAATTAAGACGTATAGCGCAACTGTCTCGCTCCAACTTTAGCCGTGTGAAAAGGACAAGTGCTAGACTTAGTTGAAGCTAAGTTTAGTTGCGTGGGTAAGGATTTCAAATTAAGTGTTCAAAACAAAATTCCTTTGCGTGTGAAGGATTATTTTAGTTATTTATGGTCGGAGATCGGAGTTCTGTTCCCGGGCTGCACTTTAGGAATGTATGTTGTTAAATAACGCAGCCCAAGGCATACCTAAGCACGAAGCATAATTTCAGTTGTATCGGCTATCATATCAATATTCCCAGAAAGTTATTATGGACTTTGCCTAATACGCCATAGGTTTTTTTAATCCCACCCCAACATTTTTTTATGTGATGTACGGACGGTAGCAGATCAATCTACCCTAATCTGTCAAAAATTCTCAATTGAAAGAGAACTCTATAGGAAGTGAATAATGCTGAAAATAGTTTGTAGAAATTTGACAGATTGGGGTAGTCAGATGCGTTGTCGACTGTACGTAAGTGGTATTTCGTTGATTTTGATTCTAATATTGTATTCATCTGATGACTTGTTCCGACTTCTCATCTATTACACTAAATTGGTCATCATCATGACTAATATCAAACATAAACCCGTTAGATAAGACAACAGTACAGACAACTTGAAAGCAAATGGTTTTGAACAAACACTCGAGACCAGTGGGTCAGAAAGCTTTGGTAACAAAGCTCACAAAGGAACTCTTCACGTGAGGATCATAGAATGAAACAAGAGGTACGAAGAGCAAATGAATATGAATGGATCATACTTGAAAGTAATTCAAACAAATTATCAACACATTCCTTCTGTAATAAATTGAAATTCGTGTTTTTTTTTTGTGAAAGGGGGAATCATGGTACTGAAAACAGAAGATATTTTATCACAAGAAATAACAATAGACAATCCATTGTAATTTCTGAAATAAAGAACTCGTGTTACCTATGTATTATGGCAAACTTAAAGCACGTTTTAAACAAAACAATCCAATTTTTATATACGAGTAAGTTTAGGCACTATACAGGTAAAAACAATATTAAGAACTGATTTAAAAAAATATTAAGGATAAGATGGACATTACGTTCTCAAGTCAGAGTACCAGGCGAAGGCGATCATAAAACAAGTCAGACTGTCAGACTCAGCAGAACGGTCCCTCCCTACACAAGTTGACTCAAAAAAACTAGAACTAATAAACAGTGTAAAAATTGACATCGAATCCAAGTCTTTTGTAACTTTAGCCACTGTTTAAATACCTAAAACATTTGTACAACGGGGAGTGCTCCGGGGAATTGTTTGACATGATGCCTACAGCCACTTTCCACCATCGCACCGCTCGCCATCGGCGGGGAATTCATCCACACACACTAGAACCAAAATGTTCGCGTACTGTGCGTTTCGAATGAAACTTCCTGCCACGTACGCTAAGGTTGTGGAATGAGCTCCCCGGCGAGGTGTTCCCACGGGGCTACAGTATGGGGTCCTTCAAGAAGGGCGTGAAAAGGTTTTTAACAGGTCGGCAATGCGCACGTGATACCCCTGGTGTTGCAGGCGTTCATAGGCTACGGTAACCGCTTAAAATCAGGTGGGCCGTATGCTTGATTGCCAACTTTATGGCATAAAAAAAAAAAAAAAAAATGTAATAAATAGACAACATAGACATTGCGACTTGCGTTAACAAGTCAGAGTACCAGGCAATCATGAAACAAGGGAGTTGTTAGCCCAATACAGCGGTCAATATACGAGTTGACTCAATTCATCGCACTTGCACATTACCACTTGTGCGTGCAGTCGTCCGCAAAAGTAGCTGCATTTATGCTATTGTACGACCTTATTACCATGACAATAAGACATTTTGATAACGCCAAATGCTTAGCTACTTTGTAGGACTGTATATCATGAGAATTTGTTCAGTTGGACAGTGATGTATCGAGACAGCAGCTGCTTTCAGTTCCGGTTGTGCAAAAACCGGTACAAAATATTGAATAGATCCTTCCATTTCCATGTCAAGAGATCTTTGGTTTGCAAAGTGGGGTGGCATCTTACAAGGCCGTGTGAACAAGGAAGAGGGGAGGGGTGATGGCAAGCTAAGTCCAATCGTGGTTGTTAAAAGCCGAACGACTGTCTGGTATCCTATGGGGCCTGAGCCATACAGGACGAAAAGTAGCCCATATCAATTCCCAAAGTCTAGTTAATGTATTTTTTTTATGGTATAGCGGGCAGACGAGCATGCGGCACACGGCATTTAGAAAATTTCCTCAAAATCTGTTTAATTCGGCGTGTAAACATAACAGATAGAGTAGATAACTTTAGTATTTTTATACTTTAAAATTAGGATTGGTTGAAACCAGAAAATAGATAGCCGAATTTATCAAAAAAAATATTGGACAACATCATATAGATCGATCTGACCCAAAAGTCTCGTACTTTTGGGTCAGAGCTAGTTAGCTTAACAACGTGAGTATCAAAAACAACGAAGGCACACAATTAAAAATACAGATAAAAATCAAGCCATAGTACAAACACAAATATTAATCACACAAATGCTGGTCCTGTGTTGCATTCAAATTCATTACTCCATAGGGCCACTACCAAATGCGCCATCGGGATTAGAAGTACCGATGTACATCCGTAAATACGGTAAAATCCGTAATGAATTCCGGTACACTTTTACCGAAGTGATAACATCCCTACTGCAGCCATGTTCTCACGAAGACTCCCATTAAATTTTATTAAATGCAAACGCCATTCACTTGTGCAAGATTGCATGCGATGACAATTTGACCTCTTGAGTTTTTGCTGTGATACCGTAATGATATTGACTTCTCATGAAGTGTCTTTAAGTGGGAATATGGTATGACTAAGATGGGAACGAAATCGAAGTAACTTGCTTTGTAAATGAAATACCCTGGGTCATCTCGGCCCGGTACCCGATGCGTTAGCTAATGAATATACTTAATTACGTTTTGTTACAATGGTTCTCGGTTCAATTCCCGGCTGGGGCAAAAATTGTGAAATTTTTGCCACCCAAAATTATGACGAAGGTTTAATTTCAATGACGAGCCATTTGATGTATTGGTTGAGAAGTCGGCTATTACACCAGAGGTCGCGGGTTCGATCCCCGCACGGTACAAGCATTTGTGTGCATGAACATGTCTGTTTGTATTGGTCTGGGTATTTCTATGTATAATATTATGTACTTACAAAAAACAAAAAAGTTTAAAAGTAATGTTTATTCGTTGTCTGCAATGACGTTCAATTAAACAACATTGAACGTCATTGGTTGTCTGGCACCCATAGCACAAGCTAATGCTTAGTTTGGGGCTAGATGGCGCTGTGAGAATAATGTCCAGAGATTTAATTATTTAGTGATGGAGGCTTTTACCCTATGCAGTGGGACTTTAATAGGCTGATACTTAACATCAAATTTTCTTGACAATAGACTTATTTTATTGACTTGACAATAAACATAAATTCTACAAGTCAAACACATTGCACTGGCCCACATTAATTTCGCTGCAAACTTATGCGCAAACTAATTGTTGCATCTAGCCACTTGATCTTATAACAGCTGCATTCCCCTATCATTTAGGACATCCCGACGCGTTGCTAGGCCTATCTCAGACAATTATTCAATTTACTATTGATTGATAGAATTGCTTGGTAACCAATTGATAGGTTTATGGCAAGTCTGAACATATTGTCTATGTTTGACACGTGTTGATCGCAAGTGTATAATATTGCTGTCTCTTTCGCACTTAGACGAGGAGTAGTGACTTAATATTGTTGTCTCATGCAACAATAGGTATTCCACCACTTACTCGAGGTGCAGATTTTTTAAAATCCAGTTGTCCGGTAGCCTAACTGACGATTCGGACACATTTTGTGCCGTGCGGGGGCGGCACTAAAGAATACTAACTCCCGCCCCATCTCTTGCCCGTGGGTGTCGTAAGAGGCGACTAAGGGACGCTTTAGCAGAACATCTGCTCTTCAGGTGGAAGACATTCTGTCGACCGGTTGCTGTTACCACCATACAGCTGCGAAAAACCTGCCAAGTGACTCTGGCCTGTCTCGGTCGGGTCGCGTTCCAGGTTCAGCACTGTACTAACCGGAGCCAGGGGGACTGTCGTCGTGGTAGACGCCGGACCAGTGGAGCCTTAGCGGCGGTATTGTGCGGACAGAGTGGGTCGGCCCGCCGGCCAGGGAGACCCGTAGAAACGGTGGTGCCGCTGGCCGCCCGCGGCATAGTACAGGGGCCCGACGGTGGCTAACCACCTCCGAAGGCTGCCCCACCAGGTCGCGCATAATCCCGGGGTGGCTCGTCGTGCCGGGTGGTGCCCGGTTAGAGTGGGGCCCGGCGACCATCTCCGGGGGGGTACGGGGGCCCTTCCGTCCGGCGGACCGGCTTCCTTTGTACCGCACTGTCCATTACCAAAGCAGAGCTCCTCGCTTTGTCTCGTTTTTGCCACGGCAACAGTCACCTTTTTCGCGCCCTCCCTTCCCCCCTTATTACTTCAATGGCACGAACACGACATCGCACTCGTCCTACAGCGGCATCCCTATCCCCCACCAACTCGCTGTTTGAGGTGGAGTTCACTAACATCCGTGGACTCCATTCAAACCTCAATGCCGTCCACCAACACCTCGAGACGGCGAAGCCTGCGATGCTGTTTCTGACGGAAACACAGATTGGCTGCCCGGCGGACACGGCGTACTTGAACTATCCCGGCTATGTACTGGAAGAATCCTTCCAACCCAAGGCCGGGGTATGCCTTTTCGTCAGGGCGGACGTCTGCTGTGACCGTCTTCGCTGCCTTGAAGACCCATCCTTCTCCATCCTTTGTGTGCACGTGGATTTTGGCTCTTCGAGCAGAATCTACGTGTGCATATACCGATCCCATAAAGGAGACACCGAGACAACTCGACTTTTCGACCACCTGAGTCAGGCGGCAGATTCCGCTCAGGCGCGGTTCCCTGATAGCGAAATGGTGTTTCTAGGGGACTTCAATGCTCACCATGATACCTGGTTGGGTTCCCCTAAAACAGACCATGCTGGCCGGACCGCCCACGCATTTGCTCTTACGCACGACCTGACCCAACTGGTACTCCAGCCCACCCGGATACCAGACATTGTAGGTCAAGCGCCCTCCTTGTTGGACCTTTTGCTGACGAGTCACCCATCTGGGTATCAAGTGTCGGTTTGCGCCCCAATAGGGTCTTCCGATCACTGCCTGGTTGGCGCAAAAGCGCCTTACACTGCTCCCCCACAACCTGTGGAGGTGACGCGGAGACTATGGCGCTACTCGTCGGCAGATTGGGATGGTATGCGGGAATACTTCGCGTCCGTCCCTTGGGGGCAGAGCTGCTTTAGAGAAAAGGATCCATCTAAGTGTGCAGCGGCTATTGCAGGTGAAATCAGTATTGGAATGGAATACTACATTCCTTTTACTGATGTCACCAGCGGTCGCAAAGATGATCTCTGGTTCAATCGTGAGTGTGCTGCTGCCGTTAAACTGAAACGGGCAGCGTACGGCGCTTGGGCCAGAGCTCATGCCTTGCGGGATCCCAATATAGCCTCCCTTAAAGCAGCCTACAACAAAGCCACCAAGACCGCCAAGAGGGCCTACATCAGAGCAGATGCCCAGCGAGTTGCACGTGTTGGCCAAGAGCTCATCACGCGCCCCACGGGTAGCCGTTCTTTCTGGCGCCTGGCTAAACACGTGCAATCTAATTTCTGCCAGCCTTCGCTGCCCCCGCTGAAATATCCCGATGGATCGCTGGCCCATCAGCCGCAGGAGAAGGCTGATCTGCTAGCCAACCTCTTTGCCGCCAATTCCTGCATCGATGATTGTGGAGCACAGCCGCCTAAAATTCCTGACTGCGGTACCACAATGCCTGAAATCCGAATCAGGCAATGTGATGTCCGTGCTGAGTTGCAGTCACTCGATGTTAGGAAAGCCAGTGGCCCCGACGGTATTCCAGCGTTGGTTCTTAAAATATGCGCAGCGGAGTTGTCTCCAGTACTCACACGCCTGTACCGCCTCTCGTACACCTCTGGTATTGTGCCCCAGGCTTGGAAAGAGGCGAATGTTCAACCTGTTCCCAAGAAGGGGGATAGGTCCGACCCTGCTAACTACCGGCCCATAGCTATAACCTCTGTACTTGGAAAGGTGCTTGAGCGGATAATCAACTCCCAACTTGTCCGCTACCTAGAAGATCACTCACTACTACATGACCGACAGTATGGTTTCAGACCAAAACGGTCCACGGGTGATCTTCTAGCGTACGTATCGCACCTCTGGGGGGAGGCTATGGAGAAGCATGGTGAATCTATGGCTGTTAGCCTGGATATTGCCAAGGCTTTTGACCGTGTTTGGCATCGCTCGCTTCTTTCCAAGCTTCCGGCATATGGTCTGCCAACTCGCTTATGCGACTGGATTGCGGGATTTCTGGAGGGTCGCAGGATTCGTGTCCTCTGTGATGGACGCGCTTCTCGCTTCCTCCCAATAAATTCCGGAGTGCCTCAAGGTTCCGTACTGTCGCCGACTTTGTTTCTTCTGCATATCAATGACATGTTATCACTAGGTAATATTCATTGCTATGCAGACGACAGCACTGTCCACGCACGTTATTTCGGAAGACCTGCGGCTAAACAGACCGAAACCGAGGAAAAGAGGAATCTTCTTGTCGCCGAGCTTGACGAGGTCCTGGACTGCATTGCCAAATGGGGTGCCAGCAATCTCGTCGAGTTTAATGCCAAGAAAACACAGGTGTGTGTGTTTTCTGCGAAAGCTTCTCCTTTCCTTTCCCATCCCACTCTTCAGAGCACGCCCTTACCAATACAGGATAGCCTTAGCATCCTTGGCATCGATGTTCGTAGCAACTTGAACCAACGGGAATATATCGAGAGCGTCATCAGAACAGCTTCCCGTAAACTCGGAATCCTGAACAGAGTGAGACGATTTTTCACTCCGGCGCAGCTTTGTCTCTTATACAAGGCACAGGTTCGCCCGTGTGTGGAATATTGCTCTCATCTCTGGGATGGTTCCGCTAAGTACTTATTGGAGGCTCTCGACAGGTTGCAGCGACGTGCTATCCGTATTGTCGGTGATCAAGAGGTGACTAAGACCCTAGAACCTCTTCAGTTGCGTAGAGACGTTGCCAGTCTTAGTGTTCTCTACCGTCTCTATAATGGGGAATGCTCTGAAGAGTTATTCCAGCTCATCCCGTCCTCCCCTTTCCACTCCCGTACAACACGCGCCGGACTGCGTTGCCATCCTCATACCATCCAGACACTGGTGGCCCGTACCAAGAGGTATAGTTCCTCTTTTTTGCCCCGTGCCATTAAGGCATGGAATGCCCTTCCGGCTCACGTGTTTCCTTCCTCCTATAATCCTGGGCTTTTCAGGCGGGGCGTAAAGCGGCATCTATGCAGGCCTTCAGGGTGAGGGTGACTGGCTCAATGGGTACTATGATCTATTGTGCCAGTCTACCTTATATTTGGACCTCACTTCCGCTTACCATCAGGTGGAGTGTGGTCATCCTGACAGCCTCTTTATAAAAAAAAAAAAAAAAAAAAAAAAAATTTATTCGGACACAGTGTCCGAATTGACACTTTTGTGCGATCTCCATAATTATGTATTATTAACCCTTTTCCACACCTAACATTGATGATTTTTTTCATTGAAAAGGCAAAGAACGTCTTTGATGTGGTCACCAGGTAGTCTGTCAGTATAGGGAGTTTGTCTGTTAAGCTGACATGTCTAAAAACTAAGCCAATTTTGATGTAAGGTACAGTACAGATACAGACTAGACATTTTATTTAATTTCATAAATTATTTAATTTTATTAGGGAAGGACACTTTATATCCTGTTCTAGTTCTTATGGGAGTATATAATTGTAATTTTTTAATCCTTTTTTCATGTCGCTATGAAGTATAGGGATAGTTTGGGAGCTGCAGCGTGATTTAAGCTAGCTCTAAAAAATATCACATTCTATTGTATACATTTAGTCGATGCGAGCGAAGCCACGGGAGGAAGACTAGTGTTACCTAACTGTAAACGGATAAGGCAGTCTAGACGGATAGCGTTGGTGCACTCAGGTGCACTAGTGTGCATTGATAACCAAACTGGGTCACTGCAGTTAAGTAATTGTCAAGGTGATACGCCTTCGGAATCGTACACGTTTATGCAATAAATATAATTTAACAGACAGGTACAATTGGATCGGTCAATGTTATTAAATTCCTCTATTGTGTTATATTAGACAGCATCTTATTAAAGATTTGTCCGATTGTGACTTGCTCGGTGGTAGGTACTATCGAGGACAGGGACGGGTTACCACCTTAAAATCTATTTTTCTCTGGCAGCGCCCAAAACATGCACCCGCCTTCTTGGTTTTGTCTACCAATAGCATCAAAGAACGCGGAAACAAAAGATTTTTTAAACAGGCAACAAGTAAAAACTTTGTGTTACTCTAACAAAATTGCATCTTTAGTCTTTACCATTAAGTTTAGTTGTGATAAAATTTGTAACATGTTGGCTAAAAATAAATTATACCAGAATAACTCTTCGTATATCATATAATTACAATTTTAATTACTATGATATTGTAACTAGCGGGCGCCCGCGGTTTCACCCGCGTGGTTCCCGTTCCCGTGGGAATATCGAGATATCCTTTCTTAGCGGATGCCTACGTCATAACATCTACCTGCATGCCAAATTTCAGCCCGATCAGTCCAGTGGTTTGGGTTGTGCGTTGATATCTATCTATGTCAGTCAGTCAGTCAGTCAGTCAGTCAGTCAGTCACCTTTGAGTTTTATGATAGATGTTTTTATATATCTCGAATTTAAGGTGTCAAAAATAACAATAAAACAATTTACAGTGTCTAGAGGGTTGCACTTTAAAGCAACAGAGGTCCTGTATTTAAATATGTGATTGGGCTTTTCTGTCTAACACAATACTTGTTCTGGGATCCAGGATTTTACAAGTCCATTTTTTTATGTCAGAGGCGGCAAACGAGCCAGCGGGTCGCCTGATGGTAAGCAATCACCGCCGCCCATGGACATTTGCAACACTAGAGGGATCGCTGATGCGTCGGGCCTCCGGCACTCTCACAAACCAGACGAAACACAATAGTGTCTCCTATAATGGCTTTGCTAAGCATGTTCATCATCATCATCATCATCAGCCTATATACGTTCCCACTGCTGGGACACAGGCCTTATCTCAATTGTGAGATAGTGAGGGCCATACTCCACCACGCTGGCCTAGTGCGGGTTGGTGGAGGGGTGCGTAAGGCAAGTGACCAACCTTAATGTCAGATGTTATCAAGCCGCCAAATGGCCTCTGACTAGGCTTGACGACTAATATTTACATTATAGTAAATATCAGCCGGGACCAACAGCTTAACGTGCCTTCCGAAGCACGGAGACGCTCGAAATTAATGTCACTAAATATGGTCAGAATGGTCACCCATCCATTAACCGACCGCGGCGTAGGTAGCTTGACTTTCGTTATTGCTAACGAACCACTGTCACAGCTGCGCCACGAGCGCCTCGCTAAGCAGGTTCATTGGTTGGTAATACTAGATCTATAGGATATGGTACCTAACCGATGTGCATAAGGCTTCTCTTAAGGGATTACCTACGGCGATAGTACGTGAAACACTAAACTACCTACATTCTTGCTACTTTAAAGATATAAACTTTATGTTATCCTACTTTGCAGTTTGCTGAATGTTGGTATTCTTATCTGTGACATATGAAGCTAGACTTAGATAGACTGTCTACAGATAGAGCAGCTTGCATAATAAGCAAAATGCCATGGAGTGACTTCACATATCTATACTGTTTCCGTTACAATGATGAATTTATAAATACCTTTTGCTCGGTTTTTAAGTACACAGGTCGGGTCTGTGATCACCAACCATGCGTAGTAATACCCAATTTAACCAGTATCATCATTGTAATGATAACATGATTTCAAAGACGGTAGCCTTTACCCATAGACATAAAATAGGCTCAATTATTTATTTTTACATTATTACTGTGACCTACTGACTTAATTAGAGACCTGGCGTGTAATATTGCTAAGATTTCACGATTTTTATATTTTTTGATAGTATGTATGCATAGGTCTCGCAATAAATTATTTCGGACCAATCATCGATAAACTCCAGTTCTCGTCTAAACGGGCGCCAAAGCATCGTCCTTCTGCCTAGGAATGGCCGATACAAATCGTATATAGATATTAAATCGTATATCAGGCCAATATCGTAAAATCCGATATCGCTGCGTATCCAAACTATATATTTGGTGATACACGATATTGCTGGATCGATGCGATGCGTCTCGATTTGATATCTAGCTCGATATCCAAGACCTATCGATAAAGGATATTGTTGCGGGTACGGGGTTCAAGATGCTTGTCGCTGTACCTGCTCTCTAGTGCCTTATGGAGAGCATCCAAGGTCCTACTTTCCGGAGGCAGGTTTTCTAACGTCAGCAGGGCATCACCACGTAGAGCTAGAGTCAGCGCCATCATCGATTCTTCGTCGCTCCAGCCCTTTCCTTTGGCCACCGTCTCGAACTGGTACCAAAATGCTGCCCATGATGTTGTTCCATCAAAGTGGGGTACTTCAATCCTAGGAGACCCAATATGTGCTGGAAGTACGGCACCGCTTTGCGATTCAACCTTCAGAATTTTATTATGCAATTTCTGCAACGTCACATCGTATTTCTCTAGCGTTGCATCAACTTGGGTCAATCGCTCTTCGTGTTGGGTTTGCTGTGTCTTCACCTGAAGTACGTCCTCCTTGATGTGCCCTACCACGTCCGATACAGCAACAATTTGCTTTTCCATCGCCGCCTGCTTTTTCTCAATAGCCCCTAACAGAGTCTTCGCTAACTCATCCTGACCACGGGCCTGGTCCTCTCGTAATTGAGCTAGCTGCGCCTCTTGACGGCGAGCTTGTTCTTCCTGTCCACGGGCCTGGTCCTCTCGTAGTTGAGCTAGCTGCGCCTCTTGACGGCGAGCTTGTTCTTCCTGTCCACGGGCCTGGTCCTCTCGTAGTTGAGCTAGCTGCGCCTCTTGACGGCGAGCTTGTTCTTTCATCAAAATAACCAGGGTGTTAAAGTCCAAAGCCGGTGGTTGTGCTGCTACTGAACCCGTTGACGAAGTACTTGCGGCTTCATCTCCCTGCGTAGTCGCAGCTGTCGCAGTTTGGCTTCTCGTCACACGTCCCTCGCTGTCTTCTCGTGGCATCTTGAATTCCGCTTCTGACACCAATGTTGCGGGTACGGGGTACGTCAATTCAAATTAAATGCCGGTTACGAAAAGACAATTATTTATTTAAAACCACTGAACTGAGATACACCACTTTAACACAATTACACTTCACACTTTACGTAGACAATTCAAAACAAACACTGGTAAACGCTGTTCACTTCAAACGTCGCAGGATAGTTCGCACTGATCGCTTTCCGAAGAATGAATACTGCTCGCAGCGTCGCTCACTCTCTATTTATACCCGGCGCGGGCCCTCTAGTATTTCGTGGATGATTCGTGAAGCCTCTCGAACTGGCGCGAGGACACGCGTTTGAACAGGACCGTTCTTTACATGTAAACGCGCGCGCAGGTAAACAAGCAGCCCCGGGCGCGCAGGTAAACGAGCAGACGGGCGCGCGCGAGAATGAACCTTATTGCGTAGAAGAGTGAGGTCCGTTTTCGCGTGCAAGCTCCGTTGCCGGGCATCGTCGTAACAATATTAAAACGTATCGCGTTGCGATACGAGCTAAAGAAAGGATTTGTGAGTGAGTGAAATAGCATTAGTCGTGTTTTCGTACAATTCTAAACCTTATTTGTATAAGAATAAGGTTGTTTCAATACTTTCTTGTGTATTTTGACACATTTTAATTAGACCTTATTTTGTCAGCAATAAGATGCATTTTCGATTTGCAATTTTACGTAACTCTCACGGACCTTCGTCCTTGAACTCATAGCATTGGTGATCCATTTCTAACTTTTGTTATTCTATTAATAGATTCGATGGTTGGTATTATTAAGTTTATGTATTTCATGCTTTTAGTTACTAATAATGAGTTCTGCATTAATAAACATCGTATTTAGAAGTTCTAAATATGATCTTTATTAATGCAGTACTTACTGAAACACAAATAACTAAGTAAATACTATTAAAGCATCCTTAATACACCTAAAGTAACTAATCGAGTCAGTTTTAAGAAATAAATCACAATGAAAATATCGTGTCATGATACAGTATCTAGTTTCAGAACACATCGTTTTATAGGTTTAGTGTAACCAAATACAGTCCGATACTCCGATACACCAATATATAGTTTCACAGTCCGATACTCCGATACACCAATATATAGTTTCAAATAATATATAGTTTCAGAATCCGATATCAGATATCAATATATAGTTTCGATTCGATATTGTAAAAATCCGATATTACCCACTACTACTTCTGCCTACCTACATCGTATTAGCGGCGTGTAGCCATTTAGCAATTTGTAATCGTCTGATTGGTCTCGTTAACCGATTTGTTCCAATGTCTGGGGTCAGCGCGCGGTGTCTTTGAGGGCGCCGTGACCACTTAAGGATTCGGTATTCCCGTGACGAAGGACTTTTGTCCTGAATGCATTACTTCTATCAGCCTATTTAATGTTCACTGCAGGGCAAAGGCATCATTGACAACAAGTCATCGTCACAATGATGGTTCACACAATATGTCTCCGTTTTACTGTACCGTTTTATCGTGTACGTGTTTTTCGTCGATAGCGTATGTATTACTGTATTGTATACAGAATACTGTGCCATGAGTGAAGTCGCTCATACAACTACATATACGCCATCGACGAAAAAAAACGTACACGATAAAACGGAACAGTAAAACGAAGACATGTGTGAACCGGCCGTTAATCACTACGTTTGCCTAGGGCGGATTACAAATCACAGAGTTCGAAAGTTTAAAAAATCTGACATATTTTTCGCTCGATCCGGGAATCAAACCCAAATACTGTGGCCTATTTAATTCCATTTCACTGTTGCCATTTTGAAGAACTTCAAAAGTAATTTATTAAAAATTGATTATTAGTTCTTCTTTCACGTCGCAAGTCAACGGAGCAACAGATCGAAATGTTATTTGGTGTAAGGATGATTTAGAAGCTGGAGAGTGGAGTGACATAGGCATATATTAATCCCAAAACAATATCAAATTCCTGCGGGATACCATCTTATACTCCAAGGTTATAGTCGAGTCATTTTAATGGGCCACATTTGACAGTTCATTTATGCAAAGAAACGTGCTACTTACGAGTATTACATCAGGTCAGGAGTAGAGTCTAATTTTCTAAATAAATTACGAGTATTGTATTAATAAGAACTGATGTTGTTTTCTTGAGTTTTGTTCCTTTAGCGTAAGGTATATTTTTCCTTGTATAAATGAACTGTTAAATGTGACCTATTAAAATGACTCGACTATAGTAGTTTTATAAGGGCACAATGTTATCTAGTTAAAACCATGATCTCCGGTAATCAAGCAAAGTACACACATAAGTACATACAAATGGGTTAAATGCATGCATGATACACAAGATATCTCTGTTATCAGCCGTATCAAAATCTTATCACCGAGTCTCTATGATAATGATAACGCTTAACAGCCGAGAATTTCTATACCTAGGATTTGTTTTAAGACAGAGGAAGTCCTTAAAATCAAAAAATCATAATTTTTACCAATTGTTAGACTAACAATCAATAGCTATCGCTGGCACCGGCTCGTCTCAATCGGGTGTGAAGGGGAACCGGGGGAGTTTAGTGGGCAGTGGACGCTTAAGTCTCGAGTCCCACACACGGCCGCAGGTTTAGCTAGCCTGCGGTTATGGTGCATAAACGCATTCTCCTCCGAAAAAAAAAAAGACTAACAATTATTTCAATCGATTGACACATCACTATGGTGATCGTGTAGCGTGCCCCGCACTAGCCAGAGGTTTTGACAGATGGAATTATAGACCAATAAACTTATCTGTTCCGGTGGCCAAAATTAGAACTACGTGAAATGTCAGATTGCAAAAACGATATTTAATGACAGTACTAAAAAGACAGTAGCGACGCCGCCACCGGAACAGATAAGTTTGTCGGTCTATACCGCGTTTTCAATAAACGCGTTTTAAACTGTTGTTAAAGTATATTCCACAACAGTTTAAAACGCGTTATTGGAGAGACTGCCATGTGATTTTTTTATGGTATAGTGGGCAGACGAGCATGCGGCACACCCATGGCACACCTAATGGAAAGTAACTACCTACGACTATCCTTAACTCTTGACAGGGGAACCAGATCATAGCTACACAGCCAATTATCCGGCTGGTTTTATCACAATGTTTTCCGTCACCGCCGTGCTAGTGGTAAACATGCACATAGAAAATACCATAGGTGCGTACCGAGATTCGAACCAACGACGCACGTAAAGCGACGTTTGAAACCGCTCGATTACCACAGCTCTCTAAGGTTAGGCACAACCTGTCTTAATTGGCCCAAAATTTTGCAATGATATGTAGTATTTTTTTTATTTATTTGAGTTACCAAGAAGATCAACGATCATTTATTATCTATCAATACAATATCCTTTTAAGGCGACCTTGGACGTTTAAATTATTTCTGAATAACAGGTTTAGAAGTGTCAACATTTAATTTTATCTACACGTTGCATAATGAATATTCATAATGTTGGCAGAATTGTTTCTGTTCCAAATTCAAATATTTCACAACGGATCTCGTGTTTATTTTTTTAATTATTATGAATTGGTCTAAGAATTTAAGACAAGTTTGTAGTGATGTGGAAAAAGGCAATTTAGCAATAATTTTATTAATTCGGTTTGATATTTATTAAATAACATTATTTTCTATAGCTTCAACATCTTGTAGATCTAATGATTTGAATACCAGTCGTGAATCGTATTCAAATTTAATAGATCACGGTAGTTTAGTTCGCAAAAGACAGAAACACGTTATTACAGTCTAAACTAGAGATGCCCCGAATATTCGGCTACTATTCGGTATTCGGCCTATTCGGCCAATTTTTTTAATATTCGGTATTCGGCCGAATAATACATACTATTCGGCCGAATACCGAATACCAAATCATGAAAAAAAGACACGTCATATTACTCAAGGTTCTATGTATTTATTAACAAATTACAATCTCTTACAGTCCATCAAATCTAAGAGGTACCGTTTGACAGTTCGTTTATGCAAAGCAAAGTGCTACTTTTCTTTGCATAAATGAACTGTCAAACGGTACTTCTTAGATTTGATAGACTTTAGTAAGTAAAATTGACCATGATGGATCAAAACAAGTTTTTCAGCATTTGTTGGTAGCAAACGTAAATGATACCAGCTTCGGAAAATAACCTCTCGCTGTACACGCTACTGCAAGGAGAAGAAAGATAAAGAGCATTGAAGATTTGTAGATTGTATGGAAGCTCAGCTGTATCATCAATACAAACATAAAATGTCATGAGACGAAAACCCGAAAAGGATCACATTCTAAAGATATTAATGTAACACGAAATAAAGTAAAACTTTGGTTGCTTAAATTATCTTAGAAATGTGACACTTTACGGGTTTTCGTCTAATCACAATATATGTATGTATTGATACAAAGTATCCATTTTTGAAAAATTTAAAGTGAACGCTGTTTTGAAAAAAAAAAAAAACAATATGGCGGATCTTCAATGCCCTTTAGCAAATTTTGAGAGATTTGGGTATTGTTTTTCGTTTACTGACCACCACTTGTAAGGATCAGCCTTCTGATCTAGGCGAATAGTTTTCAAATAACAATCTAACTCATTTGCAGGGTGACAGGTTGCGATAGGTTGGTTCTTGTTTACGCGCTCGGTAAGCATGTATTTTGTGCCGAATATTCGGCGCTTCGGCCAACAGCGTTGCCGAATATTCGGTATTCGGTATTCGGCCAAATCACTATTCGTGGCAACTCTAGTCTAAACAGTACACACAATGTTAGTTTTTTCCTATAAAACAACATCAAAAACTTATAGATAAAAAAGGTTAATATTGCAAAGTTGGCATTACTGGTCGACTTTGAAATATAGCAACAAATGAAAGTAAATACGATACGCAGTTAAATAAACTTACCGTATAAGCTATAGTAATAAATTTTCTCGGAAATAAATTGAATATTAACCGGATTAGGATTGTTCGCAGACCATAGATTAATTGTATTGAGTTAACCCAATTGTGTAATATACAATTATCTATGGGCTCGACACGAAATGTCATTGCTGTAATGACGATAGCGAAAAGTCTTTTGACCGCCTCAGTGGAACAGCAATTACCTAATTTCTGCTAATACCAGGAATGTCCAGGAATCAAACACAGTAGTCGATGACTTTACCCCATACCCTATAATATAATTAACCAAGTTCTGGTAATATTGTCAAAGGAATCTTTTGAAAATAAGGGGTCAAAGATGAGTGGAGTTTACAGTATGACAGCACACTAAGTGATACTTTCTAGTGAATTATCTCTCTATAGAATATACCTTAGTGGTTTATTATCAGTTAGACAACGAACTTTTTTACAAAGTAAGATCGTATGAGAGAAATCTTAAGCAATGAAACAAAAAAAAAGTATTCGAAGTATCAGTAGTGCCAACATAGCGACATCTAAACACGTCGTTAAAAAAACAAAGGAACGGAATGTTAGCCAGAGCGCCAGTGTTGCATCGCATCAAAACAATCGAATGTTTACCAACACACACGCATTCTCTATATCCCATCACCACCAACCTGAATGTTGAATAAAGAACTCCCAACAAGTTGTACCTTTGAATTTCGTCAAGTTCTCCTCGTACACGTGATCGTGTTTCTCGGGACCTCCGTGGTCCCCCCTGTGCCTCTTAGGCTGGTGGGGGCCATCGTAGAATCCACCGTTGACTCCTTCCTCTTGGGGGTCAAACCCAAGACGCTCCTTGTAGTACGCTTGAGTAGACATGTTTCACGGACACACACTTATCATAATTTAAAATTCGAACACTGCTTTCGAACCGGCCAAATGAGTAACGCCGACACCGCAATTTAAAAAGTTCCTTGACACTTAACGTTCCGTTTCACGTACAATAATTGTGAAAAGATCCGCCAAAATCTTTCCACAATCCCGAGGTCACTTTTAAACGATTCACCACAATTATATTACGATCGATGTCATCAAGTCGGTGTTCTACAAAAGGAAAGTTGTGTACCCCTTGACACACACTTATTGCTCTTGACACAATTTTTTATCCACTTATTTATTTGCGATTACTCACTTGAATGTCTGGCGCCTTATTGAGTTTTTTTTTATTTTAAGCTTGTTAATGTTAATTAATATGGCAACTTGTTAAAAAAATAAACGTTAGTTTTGAATTTGGAATGCTTGGGTTACTTTTTTTATTTTTATTGATAAATTCGTTTCGTTTCGACACTGCTCGATATTGTCTTTGGGTTTTCACGGCGCTGTCATCTGTGTAAACTAAACGTTGTTCGACCTGCGGAGACAAAGGAATATGATGATTTACATGTTATTTTCGAGGTCCAAATTGCCACAGAGTAAATAATGAGTCATGTGTTCAGTTCTTGGGAGTTAATGGCGGCGTTCGCGAGAGCGAGGATTTCTGTAATTTGGCCGATGACCTTGTACGAAAAAAGTTAATTTTGTCTATGCTCGAGCGTTACGACCTTTTATTGTCTCGTTACGATTGAGGCTGTGGAACTAGAACCTTTACTGCTTTTAGTAAATAAAAACAACACAGTTAAATAGATACTTTTTAATTGTTTAATCGTCGCCCTTAATGCGGGCAGACAAAAGACTTTAGACTGTACAGCCAACTCGGTTAAGTTTTCAAATGTTATTGAGTATTCGCTTCAACAAAATCGTCTAAGTTCAGTAAGGCATAGTTTAGAGGGCCCTGAGGTGTTTTTGTTTCAATAAATCTACGTACTAATAATTCGTTTATTTGGGTTTTATTTGGATATAGTCGTACATTTTATCAATCACCTATAAGTAATTTATTTAATAAAAGATTAGAATTCATCAACGACGATTTAGAGTTACAAACTTACAATACGAAATAAGAAAATAAGATAAGTTAGATAAGATTATAATACAACTAGTAAAAACTTACATTTCACCTAAGCAGTGTTGCACATCATAATTAATGGACGTTAGTATTAATTAGTTAATGCAGCAGAATTGCATGTGCATTAAAATAATTAAGAAACGTATTACTAAGATATTAATGAACACGTTATATTTTAAAAAATTGTAACTGGCACAAAAATGTTATGTGCAATAATAAAGAAGTGTAAGAATCGGTCCCACAAATTCATAAAAGACATCTTGAAATAAAAAAGATTTAATATAACAAAATAATGCATAAAATAAGCCTTCCACTAAATTAATTAAATGTTTTATTACGTCAACAGAAGGAGAAGTACCAAGTATTACCATGTTTATACACATGGTAATTAGGTTTCGAGGTAAATTAAGTAAAAACTAAAAAAACAGCTGATATTCGCATTTTAAAACAATGTAGATAACCACCTTGGACTCAAAATCGGCCCTTTGGCTGCATAAATCTTAATGCCTTTGCCGATAAAAAGTTCTCAGATAAAAAAAGGTCTCATAAATCTTTCTTTATGGTGTTTTTCAAGGAACTGTCGAAAAAGGAAACAAACTCAATAAAACAAGTAAATGAACGAGTATTAGCATCGTTAGACGAGGTCCGCCATTTTAATCGTAATATTTTATCTACACTGCGTTTTCTACCTGACAAGCTCTGCTTAGTCTGGAATTAGATGGCGATAATCAAAAAATGTGCAAAGATATTACAGTATTTACATGTTAATAAACCACAAACATTGCCAATGATGAAATTAATAAGAGAAATGATATTAGGCAAGACAACTTATTTTGGGAACAGCCACCTATAAAATTGTTTCTTATAGAATACCATAGAGAAGGCAAACTATTGAGTGAGAACTTGTAATATTTGATGAAGAATATTATCGATATAATGTTCTTCTAGCTGAAGTTTAGCCAGGCGGCAAATTTTTACGATCAATCAAACTATGCAGGACATATTATAGTGCAAGAGAATGCGCAAGCACAGGTGCACTCTTTTTTCCCTCATCCTTATTACACGGTGGGATAATATTACCATCTATTACCATTGTATTTCCGAAGTACATTGTACGAGTGTATCCCATCTGGCTCGGTGACCTGGCTCGGCACCGGGCTCAATTATGTTACATGTTTATATTTGTCTTATTAATTTAATGCAAGAATATATCAACATATCTAAGTACACTAAAGTTAATACAGAAAACATAAAGAAGTTAACAATAAAAAGTCTGTTTTCAATGTCATAATTTGCATTTCATCCACTGTTTGCTGTCATACAAATCATTTTGTATTGAACAATACGTTCGTTCTGTAACAAATTGTATTTATTACATACTTAAACGTATTTGTAAGTATAATTGTTTGTGTTATTAGCTGTACTGTGTCTTATTCTTATTACCTAGATGAAGTCATATGCAATGAAGACCTAGTTACTGAATTAAGAAATTATTTATTAAATACGCTTGAGTTTTTTTAAGATACATGACGATACGTTAAAATTAGAATTTTTGGTTTGAATCCAGTATTTTTGGTTCAGCCCTATTTTTGGTTTGAATTTAGTATTTTCTTTCGAGGTCAAGCCTTCCGTTATAATAGTTTTTATTGTTATACCTGCGTTACTTGAACCTTACAAGTTACTAAAATGTGATAATACTAAAGTATCATATTCCTTTGGGATAGTTTCGCGATATCCACGCGAGCTAATCCGCAAACAGAAAGCTGGGCTACATAAATAAACTCGCATATGCACACAAACCGTACGGGAATCGAATCCGCGGTCCTGGTGTTATGGCCGTCTCGAGCATTCCGCCAGACTGGTCGTCAAATAATAATACTCCAAAATTAAGTGGAACGGAATCACCCCTTCAGCCACCCTTGTCTGAAGGTCAACTGTTAACAGGTATAGCATCTGATGTAACCAGTTCGGCATGCATGGGGCCAGACTATACTTTTAGACGTGCCGCGGTCCAGAACCCAAGGTCGACCTTCGTGCAACCAGGCGGTCGTGGGAACAGCGGACAATGATCGCGTTGGAGTCGATGTGTCAGCGGTTTAAGTTACGCTGTCATGTTCAAATAAATAAAGTTGTTGGAGCTACTGTTAGCGTATTTTGTTTCTTTCTTATTTATAAACACAGCAAAAGTTATGATCCTAGAAAAGATCAGCAAGAGCAGTTTCTTTTGTTTAATCGTATTGGAACCTACAACACAGATTCCATTCTAGTGTAGGTTCCATAGAAAATCATTATTGTAATAAAGCTTCCAACAAATAGGATAGTAATACTGGATGACTTTTTTTACCGTCAGGAAAATTTGCGTGTGAGATAGGTAAATGATATAGATGACGACAGCATGATTAGTTAAAATTTTTTTTAAATATTTTTGCTCGTTTGCTATGGCGACCGCGTAAATCTCGAACGGATTCGCCATAGTAAATGCGCAAAAATATTTTAAAATTCAATTAAACTAATCATGCTATCGTCACATAATTATATCATTTACCTATCTCACACGCAAATTTTCCTGACGGTAAAAAAAGTCACCCAGTATACTTAATAATAAACAACTCTGTAACCTTTTATTCTGTTTGTTGAAATAAAGATTTTTGTATTTTGTATTTGTTTTTTATAAAAAGAATATTTGCGTCTTTTTGTTTGTAATATTGTTATTTTCGGAGACGGGTTCAGCTTAGCCAATGTGCTATTGTAACTTTTGACTGCCTCCATGGAACAGTGGTTAAGCCAAGGGTATAAAATCCAGAGGTCCTTGTTGGTGGCCTACAGTGTGGCAGCACATTGAGTGACACACTTCCCGGTTAAGTATCCTTCAATTAAATTAATAGGCCGCCTTACCATTAAATCTGCTGAAAGTGTCTCTACCAATCACACTCAGCCGATTTTTTAATGGTGAAGTGAAAAAAAATTTGGTACTTGATATCTGATTTTTAAATCCGCTCATAAAACCACCATCACTGGCACCACACGCACAGCTAAGGTCGCCCAATGACACCGGGGTCCGGATTTCATTGCATTGTTCGTTTTCGACGCAAATCCACGAATTAGGGTCTAATGGTTGTGCGACAGTTGTTTCATAAGAGTTGGTACAATAATTGTGGGTTCATTTTGTGGACCATTTAAGTTTCGCAGTTCTAATTACTAACTTGAACATGCATGATTTTCTGCCTAATTGTAATAAAAGTACCGGCATATTTAATATTCCATTGCAGGGCGAGGCCTCCTTGAAAACAAGTTAGAGTCACCACGATTGCCAAATACGGATAGGCGATTACAAACCCGAGCTGTGTCGGAAAAAACCGACACAAAGTTAGCTCGACCCGGGAATTGTACCCAGGACCTCGAAAGTTCAACCCGGTACAACCACTAGACCATGGAGGCGTTGGCTGCTTTGTTTAATGTGTAATTGTTATTGTGATTGTTTTATCAATTAATGTTTTCTTTCTATTGGAATTTTATTTGTATTTTGATTGATTTTCGTTTATACAAGTTCTTCTCCTGTTCCTCATTGCTGCGTGGTCAAAACTAGTCATCCTTATTTTTTAGTTGATGCAAGAAAAAAGACCATGCATATGCAAATCTTTGATAAGATAAACGACTGGGTTTAAGTTACACTGCCGCGTTATTTGAAAATCATTAGGTAATGAGAAAGTTCTTGTATGAGTCAACTTTAAACATTATTCATTCCATTTGTTGTGACAAACTATAGGATGGTATTTCAAACAAAGGACTCACGAAGGTATCAGATGTCTTTATTTCTATATTGTTGAATAGAAGAAATTCTTTTCAATCATAATATTAATGTGTACCTATGTCTAACTTCCTGAGCAAACATTTTGTTTATGCCCATTGATTTCTGCCCAGGTAAGTTCTCCCAGTGAAATTTGACAGAAAAAGTTAAGTACACATTTTCAGTTCTGCTCGGGAATCGAACCCGGACTACCTACAAAGTAGCTTAATGGTAATTCCACTGATCATGATCACCGACATGGTATCACGATACTGGTTATAAATAACACCACATTATCAAGAAAGTATAAAATTGAATAACATCTGAACTGGTTGGCAAGATGATGTCTTATGCATATTTAAAGGTTTAGAGACCAGTTTTTTTCAGTGTCAAGTTATCGATATTACGATGGATACGTAACTAACCCCATTTACATCTCATAACATGTGATAATGGTATGGTAAATTATTTTAACACCGAAAGCATACGTTATTTTGTAATTTTTAAAGTTATTCACGTGTCAGAATTATTTTTCGTCTCATTGACCACATGTCACAGTTTTATAGACGCTAATAATTCGATAAACTGTTTATTGTTTACAAATTATATCCTAGCCTAATTTACACAAAACGAATACGTTCCATAATACTAATAGTATAAAGAGGAATGATTTGTTTCTATTGAGTAGGCTCCGAAACTACTAAACCGATTTAAATATTCCTTTCACTGTTGGAAAGCTACACTGACCCCGGTGAACATAGGGTAGGTACTTTTGGTCCCGGAAATGTGGGGGGAAGGGAAGGATATTTAAAAAAATTACGCGCGGGTGAAAACGCGGGCGGAAGGCTAGTACGTACAAAATATACACGTAAAAAAGTCCCAAACAAAACTTAAGAAATACGAGCAAATTGTTATACTACCTACTTTTAAGGCAAACTGCACGGTGATTCTTCACTCAGATTCTTCTTTTTTTCTTTAAATCAAGCGTCAACAAAGTTCATTAAAGTCAGCCATTAGGCACGCACACTGGTCATGGATGTCGTTTGGGACAAAAAATGACATGTGATTATATTTTTTGTCGCGGTGATATATTATTAGTTTGACCGTTACTTTTTTTTTATTAAGTCTGTAATCTATTTTTATACATGTGTTTCTAAATATGGCTTGCGAAAAAAATATAATTATTTCTAAAGGATTTTTGGAATTTCTTTTTGATTTAAAACTTCAAAAATCTTGCCCTACATACCGTAAAACTTGTGTGATCAGTAGAAAAAAGATTGGGGAGATTTTTGTTTTTAAGTTATGCTTGACTAAGTTAGGTACATCAACTTACTGTAAATTTCAAAAGAGGTCAAAGAGAAAAGAATATTAACACTGTGCATATTTTAAACATGATTGTACGCTCTATTGTCACAAAACAGAAAGTGTTTATCTCAATATGCCGGAAACTATTTCCTAATCTGTCGCTTAAATCTCTTACGCCTGTACGCTTATTGTTCTTCTAATCTGACTGTTTTCAGACGGTTTGCTTTACATCTTGTTTTTGCTTTACATCTTCTTTGGCAGACAGACACGCAGCCCACCTGATGGTAAACGGTCAGTGCGGCCTATTCCATTGAGGGTCACTTCAACAGGAAGCGTCGCTCAATATGCTGCCAGACAGTAGGCTCATCTGATCTTCGAGCCTTTAATTTTAAGTATACTGGCTCCTACTTTACTATTGCCGAAACTCAGCCAGAGCTGTTATGGCGGAGATTTCACCTGTGAGGGTGGTAGCTAGCTAGTCGGACTCTGATAAAGTCCTACCACCAACCAGAACCAAAGGCGGGGATCAAACCCACGACATCCGGGTTCTATACCCGAGCGGCTAAGCCACTGTTCCACGGAGGCGGTCAAACATCTACATCTTGTTTTTATGCTGTTTCAGTAAGCAGAAAAGCACCTTCCCCACTACCGACTGATCTCCTCCGGTTACCCCTCTCCATCCAAATGGGACGAGCTGATTCCAGCCCTGTGGCTATTAACCAACCCAAGCAGCTGATGGTAAGCGGCCACTGCGGCTATTGAGAGCGACACTTCACCAAATAGCATTGCTCAATGTGCTGGCCATACTGGTATGCTCCTCTGGTCTTCGGGCCTTTGATTTTAAATTAACTGGCTCCTATTTTCGGAGGAGGAGAATCTGCTTCTAGCGAGACCTATGGCCGAGTGTAGGACTCGGGACGAGAGCGTTACATTACCCACTAAATTCCCTCGGTTTCCCTTCACACCAGAAAAGGCCAAGCCGGTTCCCGCCTTGGCTATGAGCTTGCCTACCAATTTAAAATAAAATATATTTACATGGTGTGAGTGTCAATATCAAAACAAAGTACAGTTCACAACGTCTACAGTGGTCCGGTCCACAATTTCTAATGTTATTCGTCAAATATTTGCTTTGTATTACCGCTTGTGTATACTGCTTAATGTTGCGTTAAAAAAAAACAAACTACTTACATCTTAACGGAATATCAAGTAGGTACTGGATGCACAAGTAGTTTCTCTTTTAAGACCGAAGGTCCATATAAACTCAAAAAAATATTCATATGGAGGGGTTGATAACTGGGTGGTCCGTCACAAGGCAGCTTGCAGCTGGTTAAAGAAAAAAAAAACATGGAAGCATTTCTGGGGGCTTAGATAAGATGACATCGCTTCATAGCTGGCGAATTTCGCTAAGTTTGGATTTGACAGATGCCATAGAAAAAAGTCACGTGTTGAAAGTATGGGATTTGACATTCGCTCATCATAAATGCCGCTTGTCTAGGGGGGCTGATACTCGTAAATAAACGAAATTGGGATTCACTGGAGGGTAGGCGATGGGTCCACGCGTCTTTTAGTTTTAAATCTTTTTATTTGTGATCTAGTGCAGTTTAGTGTTGAAAAGTGGTGTGATTTTCATTCAGTAAAGTGTAACGAAGTGTCATAAATAAGAAAATTGAAACAAATTGACTGAATGGACGGGTATTGCGTGTAGTGTGTCTCATCGGTAGATGAGACGCTCTTACCGCAATGGCGTCCATTCCCCCGTGACCTTGAGAGTATCCTCCAGTGTTTCCATGAAGCGTTAAAACATCTTAACACCAATGTTTTAACGCAAGAAGAACCTCCCATAAATATTACTTGACATTGGCAGAATCATCGCGCCGCAAATAGGCGCGGGATAGTCCATTAAAAAAAAAAAAAAAAAAAAAAAAAAAAAAAAAAAAAAAAAAAAAAAACGAAATTGGTACCGCGGTGAGTAATACGGTACCGCGGTGAGTGTGGCTTCGAAAAACCTGACCAATAAAGTGTCTGTCTGATCTTAGACGACAGGACATCACGAGTGCTGACCAATCACAGCTGATATAACATTTATTGCGTGTATTGCATTTTGTGTGAGTTTTGGTGTAAATATTTTATTGAAAGTATGAAGTAGTATGGAAAGGCTGCTTCTAAGTTTTGGTCGTTCACCGCCTACAGCTCTTCCCTTCCGACGAAGGGGAAACCAGGGTATTGGGTAGTATAGTGTGTACTTGGGTAGCGAGTTTCTTGCCGTTGTCTTCTTGGCAGAAACAAGATCTTCTCTTTGGTAATGTCTTGCTGAACGTATTTATATTTATTACTATATCTGCAGGAACAACACAGGACAGAAATAAAGGAACCCTGCAGCTAATAAAACTTTTAAAAACATAAAATTTTAATAAATTCTGTTGAAATCTTTATGCCAAGATTCCTCCTACGTTTTAATGATTTATACATATAAATCAAATCAATTCCAACACATTATGTTATCTATATAACGCAAAAAACCTGTCTTAGGTTAAAAAAACTGCAAACCAGATCGTCTACACTGAATTAATTTTGCATTTTCTAGTTCTCACAGGAATTTTGCTAATGAAAATGATGTATCTTCTACCACAGACATCTTAATGATGATGTAATCTTGATGAGACCTAATCACCGTGTAATAATGGTCATTTTTGAATAGCAACATTTAGTTTCAAGTGGTTTAACCGTTTATGCGAGCTATCTAGACACATCTATGAAAAATTACTAGTAGATAAAATTAGAGGAGTCAAAATAACAAGTGGTTCTGTACAATGGTTTTCCTTAGTATTGTTGCTGTACTGGTAATAAGTACCCCAGTTAAGGCATTTTATTTTTCATTCGTTGTTGTTTGCTTTGTTTTTAGATGTATATTTATAAAATGACTGGTTGCTCTGCTGGCTTACTGGCTCTCTTTAAAATGTAGTGGGACAGAATGGACTCATAAGAAAATAGAGTATATTTTACATAGATGAATCTGATATTAGTTTATCTATTTTTGTAAACAATCGCTTTGCATGAATATAATTTATTCAAAATCAAATCAAAGCTTTTATTTTAAGAACTAACCCTACATTTTTTCTCTGCGCGGAGCAACATGTAACTAAACACTAACCCTAAATTTCAACCCAACAAAGGCACGGACCCAAGAGTCTGTGGAAAAAATATTTATTCAATTTAGGCACATGAGCAAATATTGGGCAACATTCACGTCTGTCAACTGTATTTATAATAATTGTAATAATCTCAACAGTGTATGGATTCAGAAATATGTATTGTATACGGTAACAAGGTACCCTAAATTCGTGCGAAAACTAATTTTTCACAAGCCGAATCACCCATTGTGCGTGCTGCGGGTCGAAATGTAACAATTCTAAGCATCGTGGTCCAATTTGCCTGTCGTTGACCGACCGTTAGCCCGGCTTGCTAATAGCCGTGAAATTATTAATACGATCTTTGAGACCATCGCTGTTTCTACAGGGTTAACCGTGATATCGCTAAGATCAAAATCAAAATGTTCCTTTCTCATATTTTATGCTTTGAAGATTCCCTCGCTACGTCCAGTCCATTAGGATACCATGGCTTCGCTCCTATGGGATCGACCAATATTTTTTTCGCCTCCTGAATCAATATTTTTTTAATGATCACATATCTACAAATTTTGTCCGGCCAGACTAGTTTTAATATATGGTTCATTTAAATGGTCTTGATCTTGACCTTTTTTCTTGATTATAATAATTAATCTAATATTCAATAAAAATCTTACGAATCGAAAATAACATTGAAACGATCAAGAGAAACTTCAATACGTTTTTTTTGTGACTGTGACGTTATTTTAATGATTTGATTAAAAAGGGTGATACTTAGGTACGTTATTTAGGTACTTTTTATATTTTACAATGGCTTAGGTTTAAGCAACCACCAGATATAATAAAATATAACGCCCAAAAAATCCTAAGTACTTACCAGAATTTAATCCCCATTTTATTATGAAATGATCACCAATAAACGTTAAGTAAGCTAACCTAAAAAACGTAAGTATCGTCAGAATAATCGCTGAGCTACCCAAAAAGGCCACGCGTGCACCAAATTTGTACTCGCATTGTATTTAAAAATTTCATCCAAATATGTTACATATTTTTATCCTAATAAATTAAAGTAATGCGTACAAAACAAACTTTAAAAAAAAAAAATTAAACCGACTTCAAAAAAAACAAAAAAAAAACTACCTAAAAACACTGAAAAGCAAAAAATAATTTTAATAAGACATTCATCAAATGCGCTTATTGTCTAAGCCTATTAATATCATTAAATTGTATTTACGTGCTAGGTACCTACTAATCTGTTTGAAGTCGGTGCCAAGCCAAATAGTAGGTACCCAGACTACGTACCTACGTCCGCGGATTATTTGTAACCCTGTATAATACATAAATTATTAGGTATGTATCATTTTTCATTACCTTTGGCTTAAAAATACACTTTAAAATAACAGACAAAATAAAAAATTCTACCATCCGCTCCAAAACTTCAATTACAGACGTTGGTAAACAAACCGCCAAGCTAAAATGGGACTGGGCGGGCCATGTTTCCCGAATGAACACGGAGAGGTGGGCCAGAATCGTCACAGAGTGGACTCCCGAAGATGGACAGCGGCGCAGGGGAAGGCCCAGAAAACGATGGTGTGACGATCTGTTCCGCTTTTCCGAGGACTGGCAGACTCTGGCTCAAGCCAGAGATACGTGGCGAGATTTGGGGAAGACCTTTGCCCAGCAGTGGGACAGTATAGGTTAGGAAAAAAAAAAAAAATAGGCTTAGACAATAAGCGCATTTGATGAATGTCTTATTAAAAATTTTTTTTGCTTTTCAGTGTTTTTAGGTAGTTTTTTTTTTGAAGTCGGTTTAATTTTTTTTTTAAAAAGTTTGTTTATTTTTCTATTTTTTAGTGTGAATAATACGTAGGAGTGAGTAAAACTCTCTCATAATATTGATAACGAAAATACGAGTAAAATAGTAGAATTGTATTATTTGACAATATTAGGTATTCATTAAGTGTTCAGCACCATTCAGTAGACCAACTAAAGATGCAGCCCGCAAGAGGGACATAAGAATTAAGAAGTCGTACCCTGTACCTTCCATCATCAGCTTAGCTGCAAAAGTACATGAAATACAACTAACGGTCCACATATTCCTACAACACTGAAATAATTATCCCCTAACTCCTAACCGTTAAGGAGTTGTACCTTCCATCATTAGCTTAGCTGCAAAAGTACATGAAATACAAACAACGGTCCACATATTCTTACAATACTGAAAGAATTATCCCCTAACTCCTAACCGTTAAGGAGTTGTACCTTCCATCATCAGCTCATCAACATAAAGTGATGTCTATAGGACGCAAAAATTTAAATGGCTTCAGAAAAAACAAGTAACGCGTAGTGTACGCCTATAAAATTTGAGGTTTGCCCTTGATTTTCCCGGGATCCCATCATCAGATCCTGACATGGTGACAATGGGACCACCTCGGAACTATGCACTTTCAAATAAAAAAAGAATTATTTAAATCGGTCCACAATTGACGGAGAAATCGACGGACATACATAAAAAAAAAAAAAAATACATACAGTCGAACATAGAACCTCCTCCTTTTTTGAAGTCGGTTAAAAAAATCATTGTATACCCAAAAAATATAAATGAAGTTCTAAAGATTTACCGATACTATATACCATTTGACGATTGATAGTAAATAAACAAAATCTTTTTCTTTGTGTCCCGACCAAGTAAAATGGGTAGAATTCAGTTCTAGCCATAAGGATCTAAAATCTAAAATTTCTGTTATCTGTGGTTCTAGTTCTAGCGTTTAGTGGTCGCAGTTCTAACTTACCTAACACAAATCTTATCAATCAATTTAATATACTTGGTTATATGAAAACATTTTATGGCAAACGTAATGATATATTTGGGTAAGAATGACACAAAACTTTGCTAGTTAAAATTTGGTGCACGCGTGGCCTTTTTGGGTTACGAAAAGTTTTTGTAGTGCAGGCATGACTTAAATAGCCCGAAATATTTTGGTACAGGTTTCGTTTATTTGTACATATTATATTTATTTTGGATGAGGCTGTTTGGGAAACGATTGTGTTTTTGGTGGTCATTTAATTTGTTCCCTTTTACAATTATACCTCCTTTTATTTTTTTACTAATAAATCGTTATTAATATCGTAGCAAATATGTATGTGATCGTAGATTTGAATTTGTTTATAAATCAGTGCTCAATTTTTTTACATGTTTAGCACACCCCTACGCAAACCAATTGAGGTATCGTGAGAGATGCCAATATCGATCAATTGGTATATTTGATTCAATCGCTTGCGATTTGTGTTTATGATGTTGTGATGACAGTAGCGTCATCTCTATTTATAAGTATTGACGGTATTTCGCGAAAATGTTAATTCTGCGCCTAATTCCGCCTACGAATTAATATTAACGCAAGCAAGGTATAGTACCGGCTTTACTCTATCATTCAAGTGTCAAGGGGGAGCCGAGGGAGTTTAGTGGGAAGTGGGGCGAACATCATTAGTCCTGAGTTCCATACACAGGCCACAGAGAACATAACAGCAGGCTGCGGTCATGTGTGGAACTCGAGACTAAAGCTTCCTTCTACCCACTAAACTCCCCCAGTTTCCCTTTTCCACCCGATCATTATGAAATGAGGTAAAATAAAAATTAAACCAAATCGGTCCAGCGGAGAGGTACGGTGACAAACACACGTACAGAATAATCATGTATATTAAAATGAGGCGACTGATTAAATGAGACAGCTTTTCAGACAACTTCCACGTTCATGCAATGCAATTTGTAACAAAGAATAGGAACTCCTTAACTGCACAAGAAAATTGCATATTAAAATAGGAAATATGACAACCCCATTCTAGCTCTATCTCGAGAGAAAACAACGAAAGTGGAACTTTCTCAAACAAACTATTCGATTCAATTTACAAGCCATAAAGTGTTAGAACAGCGGCCATAAATCTTGTCTCCCACTTGTAGGGCATAGACAATTTTCTGCTAATGGAATGTACTCTGTAATCTAACTGAAATTGAGCCAGATCTGGTATAAAGGTTAATAAATAAATAAATATTGGAAAACATCACATACATTGAGCTGACCCCAAGGCAAGTAGCGTAAGCACCTGTGTTATGGGTATCAAAAATAACGAAGGTACCACAGATATTCTTAAATACAAATAAACATCCAGACACAGAATAAACACAAATGTTCATCACATAAGTGTTTGTCCTGGGTGGGATTCGAACCCACGACCCCTGGCGCATAGGGCAGGGTCACTACCAAACCAAATGTGCCATCGGGCCAGTCAATGGAGCAGTGTTATGTGGTAGAGCAATGCTGACGACCAGTCCCTGTTAGTCAAAAAAGGCCGGCTCGACCGTACCACCCTCACTGAATAGTGACATGTAATAAGTAAGTAGATTTGCTATTAGCACTTCGTTTGGTGAATGACAGTGCCAAACCAAAGACCCGATTCCTTTCTTTGAATAAAAGTCAATAAATAAAAGGCAAGCGTCTATAATAAACAATGAATTCGAGATAAAAAAAAAATATTCGCATTCGCGGAAATTCAGCAGTAACCACATTCTTTTTTCTTTATTACTAGCCCAGGGAGTTCGGTTTTCCTACCATACAGCCTGATCATGATCACAGATACACTTAATTGTTAACGATTACATCCACAGATAAGTTAAAAACAGTAAACAGAAGTGATCGATCAACTAAACAATGCGTGGCATGCGGAGAGCTTTCCGGACCGGTCCTAACGGGATAGCTAAGTGTAAGTACCTCAGGCTGGACCACAGGGTAGATGTGGGCAGTGAGGCAGTAGGCAAAGTGGTCTATAAAACACGAAAAAAAATGGACAGCATCACATAAATTGATTCGACCCAAAAATTGTTTTCGTTGCCAATAATGTTGGCGCAGTTGGTTATAGAATGCAGCATTAAAAAGTATGAGTTTTGAATAGCATTTGTCGAGCTTTATTTTTACCCCCTGAGTTCAACAAGGTATTATACATAGAAAATGTGACTAAAACATGGAGGCCGTGGGCTTGATGATTCCCGCCTTGGGTCTCTTTGGTGGTAGGAACTATTCCAAGAGGCCGACTCGCTAGCTTCCACCGCCAGAGGGAAGTTTTGCTCTGTCCGCGTTCCGGCAATATTCATTTGGGAGCCAGTACACTTGAAATCAAAGGCTCGAAGACCATAGAAGCCTACAATAGGGCAGCACATTGAGTGTCGCTCAGCCGTTAAGTGTCCTTCAATGGGATAAACTTACTATCAGACGGGAATCCACCAGATGCAGTTGGCGCAGGACCGATCTGTTCTTGAGATCTTTAGATCTATTCATTTGATTCTTCTCTGTAATAGATTTAATTGTGCTCTTTACCATCGCTTACGAAGATTGGACGCGGCATATTTCGGACACGCTTAAACGAAGACGGAATAGCAATTAAATATGCCGGTAATTTTCAAACGTTCGTATGATAGATCGCTCATGTCGTTAAAAAGTCTTAATTGATTGCTTTTAATAGTTGTCGTTAAGAACTGTAATTGGTCAAGAGTCGCAAATGATAATTCGATAATCACTGATGTCATCTTTCAAATATACCTAATCTTCTAATTATTCAATTATTGTCGAATCATTGAACATACAAGTTCCACAGACAGAACCATTTGTAATTTGTGTTAAGGGTAAATCACAGCCAATTAAATGTCATCCAGTAAGCAACCTGGATGGCTTTAATAATAAGCGCAAAGAAAAACATCAAAGAAATATTTTGGCGACTCATCCAAATGTACACGATACTTAAGTTGTTGAACTTTGTAAAAAGACCGCGACTCCTCACCTAATTAATGACGTCACTACCATTAAGGTAACCAAATAGTAAGTCATACAAAATGATATACTTAACAATTTTTCTTTACCAATTCAGATCGCTACATCCGACTTCGAAAAATATGCACGCGGTTTTGATCAATATTCCATTGACATATTTCTAGGAATGTTAAAATTTCCGATGACACAGCATCGGTGGGTTACAACTTACATTGGCCTACATGAGCGCTCTTATGTTGTGGAGTTAAGGTTTACATTTGAACGGTTTTAATCAGCACCTTTCACCTTTACCTCTGTTTAGGTTCTTCAAGTGTATGCCGGTTGGTGCTCGGGGCTAGGAAAGTACGCAGTGTAAATAGACATCTATCTCAAGTTCATCGGTAAGCAAGATGGGCTAACCGGTAGGTACCGCTCTAAGCGGTATGATATTTGCAATCGGTACGTAAATTATGGGATATAAATAGTGACAAAGACAACACAAAAATTTGAACGAGTTTGTATAAATAATTAGCACAAATCAATCCAAGAGTATTTATTTATTATTTATAATATTAATAAAATTAAAACTTTATTATTACTTTATTATTTGCAACAAAATTAAAAAAATTTAATTCCTTATTTTCTTTAAGTTATGAATGGAAATTTCACGAAATTCCTGATAAATAATATGTAAGTAAGATAATAATTTAGATACTCTTTATCCTTTTGAAAATAAAGACAGCATCATTTTCTTTTTTTATGGACTTCATCCCGTGTTTTTGTGCAGACAGCCGCGAAACCGGTCCTGAATCGGTAGTCACACAAATCACTCGATTAGCACATCACTACGTCGAACAATCGATACCGTTTAGAATATCGTTATATTTGCTGACTGCTCAAATGGATTAAATTGGGCGAGAGAATGTCTGTAATATGTTTTGATTGGTGCCGCGTTTGTGTGTCACACAATGCATTGTTTTATTGAGTGTATTGTAACCTATAATAACAAGCGTACTGAGATGGAACGTGTAATTAATTTATTTAATGCGAAGAACAGTTTTAAGAATAATTGTATCCTGGTGGCGATTGCTTTGTAACAATGGTAACGAAAGTTTACGACTATAATTCTGTCCATATCTTAGAATAAATAATCATTCTAAGGTCCATGTGTAATGTGTGTTGTGTATGTCTGTTACCCTTTTTCACCGACTTCAAAAATGAAGAGATTTATAATTCGCGTAGAACGTTATTTTATGTACACCGATTACTCCGTCACAACCGAAATAACTTAAATTTTGAAAAAAAAAAGGCAAAAGAGATCATTCTGTTTGGGGAATAATTTGTTTGGCTTATAAAAATAAAAGCGTGTTAAAAATCGTTTTTGACTGTACAAATCCGTTTACAAATTACAGCGCAAAAAGTTCCTCTTATCAACCCTCCTTTTATGTTTTTATGAAAATTGTCTCTGAATAAACAATTTCATTCTTTCTTTCGAGTAGATAGAGATACAGTAGAACAGTTACCCCTGGCTAGCTCCTTAACATTTACAGATGGGATGAGCTCATGATCGCTGCACAGAATGCAATTATCGTAACGGAAATGCGAGCCTAATACTTTGATGCGCTTGATGCATGCTAAGATAGGCGGAAACGGACCAACGATTACATTCCAAAAGTATAAAGAATTTAAAAAAAAATATGCCGGCTTTGTGCAGCAGCAACAACCTAAAACCTTTATTTAACATAATACCTGATAGGTAGTGACTCGTCATGATTTCGATGATAAATGTTTTATTTAGGATATCTAAAAAGTTTTTAACTACTTCAATACAACACTGTTGCGTCTCATATTTACGAATCTATTCCTTTCTGTCATTTAACCTAAACCACTACTACACCCTTCCTTAGTTAAAATGTATTTTAACAAACAAATTGTTACTCAATAAATGACGACTTTCATACAGACTTGCAACCCCCATATCTCTTTTGGGAGTTTTATCAAAAAACATTTCTAAGTGGAAAGCTACACAAATTATCCAAACCATTTTAATCATTTATTTATCAATACAAAACTTCGGAACTCATAATAATACTTTTTTATTTACATGCCGCATTAGTTGATACATTCAAATCGCAAAAATGGCGCCTTTTTATTTTTTTAAATAGTAAAACATAGATCAAGGAAAAAAGTGCATCCTATAAATAAAATATGATTGCACCAGTATTCCACTCATTGCTAAACTCTCTGTTTTTACTCTTCAAACTTAATAATAACGTGGGAAACTTTCGTCGTGTCGTTAACTTTCCTGTCTTTGAGTAAAACAGCGGTGCATCTTATTGTCGAAGAGATAAACGCTAAATTGGCTTGATAAGTCGGGTGATTGTGATTTTATCCGCACAGTATGATGTAGAAAGGAATTCAATTAGGGATTAGTTACCTATTTGGACTTTACAGCATAACATAAAACGGGAGTGTATTCAAAGTGGTTTTGCACTATTGTATCTTAGTCTATTCTTCCGAAACGCACCTTTCAACCCCTTTCTACATAATGTACTAAACCATGTCGAATGTATCGAATTTTGGTTGGTGGTAGGACTTTTTTAGAGTCCGACTGGCTAGCTACCACAGGTGAAATCTGCCGCCATAACAGCTCTGGCTGTGTTCCGGCAATATTAATGTGGGAGCCAGTACACTTGAAATTAAAGGCTCGAAGATCAGATAAGTGAGCCTACAGTCTGGCAGCACATTGAGCGACGGTTATTAGTGAAGTGGTCTTTAGATGAAGGCTACCATTTTTTTTATTCATTATTATCCTTACATACCTACAAAGGATTTTAGTCTAAAGTTATTCATTATCGCAGTATTATTTCCTTCCTCGATCCGTATCACATTCACACACAGTATTATACTAACAAATAGCATTACTGAATAATGGAATTATATGTATAATTATTATTGGCTCAATAGCGTATATTTAGCGATTGCGGCAGTGGTTGTGAATTCGATTCCCTACAGTTGAAAATATATTAGGCTGACGATTTTGTTGATGTTTTGTACAATAGTCAGTGGGTACGAATCCCGAGTACAGACTGGTGATTTATTAATTAAAACCACTTTATTTTAAAATAAAAGCTTGAAATATAATTAAAACAACACGTCGAGTGAATAAAATTTTTCAAGTACATAACATTAATTGATGTTTTTCTTTTTTTAAACATATTTTTTTGTTTCGCACCAAAGAGTTTGTAACACAGACATTAACATTATTTTGTTTATTGTGTATCTGACCTACTTGGAGGTCCTACCTTTATAAACATGTAATATTTGCGGTAACTCCAATGTGGTCTTAGATTACCTTAAAAAAAATGACTAATATAAGCAACTTATTTTGATATCAAATCAATGCGTGTGATGGTAGTAGTGTTGTCAGGTATTAATCCTAATTAAGTGTGCCTATATGGAAAAAGCCGTAGTAAAGTAAGTACCTGCTTATCATTAGGTTTTCGTATCTGTCTGCAAATTATTTTTAAAATAACTGAAAAACAACTGCCGACAACAGCAACATACTTACTTCAGAGTAAAAATCAGACATAAATACTATGTAAAGAAACTTTTTTTTTTACTTTCTGTATAAAATACTGTATGTATCCCGGAAAAATATCACAATCCTGCGGGATAACTTCGTATAACGTGCGAAGCCGAGGGCGGAAGGCTAGTATATATACATATAATATGTATTTGACATAGTACCTTGACCAAATCAAATGTATTATCATATCTAATGCTATCGGTATGATAGGTATTACTACAATCTTGCCATACGGATGATAAATTGTATTTTTATTTATCAATACAGCGTTTGAAAACATAAATAAAATGCACTTTTTTGTTGCAATCATACGGGCATTATCACCTTGTCAGTTTAATTATTTAGTTCAATTAAAATGAATACAGGCAATACATATGTACATACATAATGCATTTATTTATTTTCCGAAATATCTTCTCTTTTTTTTTTAATTTTTTTTTTTTTTGGCCTAGAGAACACGTTATCCAATCAAAGATTTCTAACCCCCAATGCCTCTATCTGTGTAATGGGTATTTGTATATTTTATTAATAAAAAATATAATATGTAGTGTATCAATCAACTAATCGTTACGACAAATTGAGTGATTTTGTATATCATAATAAATAGAGGTGCCTAGTTCACACCTTAACACGTTATTTTTTCTTAATTATTCCTTTAGAAATAGAGTTAAATATTGTCTCTGAAATATCTATTTGCATTTTTTACTTCATACAAATGCGTCAGCGATGATTCAACAAACAAAAACTTTGTTAGGTAGATTTGATAATAGGTACCTATTCGTAAACATACTTTTTGTTTACATTCTTTAGTCTTCTATGGTAATAAAAATTAATTGAATATTAAATGCTATAAGGAAATAAAAGCCTATACATATTTTTAAGACTAATAAATGCTCGTAGATTTATTACTTTGTAATACGAAATAAATTCAAAAAGTTTAACTAATAAAGTACTTACGTTATTCTTTATTTTTTTCACACAGCCGAACACAGTGTTTTTTTTGCAAATACTTATACCTACTTATCGAAAAAAGGCAATTAACAAGTTCATAATAAATACCGACAATGTTATTATTTCTTGTTTTAAGTCTTAGACAGACCAACTGGGAAAACATAAAGGGGTCGATTTTCCCAGTGCACATAGTTTTAGTATTCTCGGGACTTGGACTCTGACACACCTAGTTTACATAAGTGTACTTAACTACATAAGCTTAAATTTAGGAATAAGACTTATTCAATCACATGCCTAAAACTTAATAAGCATGAATTTTCATAATACTTACCATAAAAATTAGTATATTAAATGTATTCTTCAAAAAAATTAAAGAAAAAATTTGACTTGGTATAAAACCGAAATAATTTTGTTACCAATTATAAATTACCTACCAGTGATGTCAACACGAAATTGGTATTTTTACCTACTAGATTCGTCGATAAACATCAAATAAAACGTGCAACATACATATTTCATTCCAAATAACGAATCATTGTTATTCATACAATTTATTCAATATTTAACAGTTACATTGAAATATGACATCATTAAAATGACTACACGGTTTATTTTTACTCATCGATAGCTGAGGTATTATTTAATAATAATGGCCGCTAATTCGCCAAATAAATACTTCCAGCTGGCTGAATTTCAATTGGTAAAAAAAGTAAACTGTCAAATTTTTTGAAAAAGTTATTAGGTGTTTTATAAGGTCCACGCTCGCGTTGAAGTCTTTTGGCCACTTCGCTAACCCAATTCCGTAGCGAACGTTAACCGTAACGTAACCCACATAGACGAACCATTTTATAAATAAAAGAAGTACGCATCAGAAAACAATATGCAACACCTTGAGGACACATTATCGCCAGTGTTATCCGATAATTATTTTGCAATTTACATCACAGTGACGTTCGACGTCACTACAAAAACACCTCAGTAAAGACCGCGAATACGTTTCATAACCTCAAAACATTCAGAAAACCGTTTGAAAACACAGAAATCCTCTGTCGGACCGGAGAGTGGTCGGGACGCGTTTCGAATACAAAATTCGAATGTTTTAATCTCCCAAAGAACGTTCACACACTTCACTTGGACACTTACGGTTTATTTTTAATAAACTGCCCGATAGTTTAGAAAGAGAAAAATGGCGGCGGAGTGCGTTTGTGCCGCGACGCCGTACACCGGGCGACTGAATTGAGTCGAAGACTCGAGCGGTGAACTGTCAAACTGGCTTGATAATGGCGGCGTGTGAGTGACCGCCAATGTGTGTGTGCGGTGAACGGAGGCTCGAGGAGGCTTACTCTCAATGGGGCGAAGCTGGTGGCGACCCACTGTGCACACTGACTCAGTACTGAGTAGGTAGGAAAAATGTCGTTTCCAATCGCTAATACTAATACTTGTTTTGGTAGCGGTTAGCACATTCTCGGGTAAAGGCCGTATGTAGATGACGTGTAGTGACGATTCAGACTTCAACATTACAAGACAAATAGGTACATAACCTATGTGTTAATAGAAAAAGACGGGCTGCTGTCATTATTTTAGTTCTGTACATATACGTTTTTTGTATAAAATGACTTCTGTATAGATAATCCCACCAAAAACATAAATGTGAAAAAGGAGAGCCAAGTTCAATACAAAAATTATGTTTGGCTGTGGGCTTCGCCGCAAAAAGAATGGAGTTGTAATTGAATGCCAAGTTCTATGATCTTAAAGTAGGTAAGATTTGACTTGGCCAGTTTAAGTAATTCAACATAAATTATATTATTTTATGTATTTTAAATCTGATAAAAACTGGCCAAGTCAAATCTTACCTACTTTAAGATCATAGAACTTGGCACTCAATTACAACTCCATTCTTTTTGCGGCGAAGCCCACAGCCAAACATAATTTTTGTATTGAACTTGGCTCTCCTTTTTCACATTTATGTTTTTGGTGGGATATCATTACTTTTTGTAAAGAAAACTAGGCAGGTATTGAGATTTAATGTGGTGCCGCGCGCCGCCGAAGACACACCGTCGCGTTGGCCGGTTGTTTAGCGCGCGTTTAGGACTGACTGACTTATAGTAGCAAAACCTAACCTACTTCCAGATGACCTAGAAGGATGAAATTTGGAATCCAGATCGATAATTGTGTGTGACCGTAGGAAAAAATCGGAAAATGGAAAAAAGTTAAAAAATAGGGGGAGGAGGGGGGATTTCCACCCCTAATTTTTAACTTTTTTCTATTTTCAGATTTTTTCCTACGGTTACACACAATTACCAAGCTGGATTCCAAATTTCATCCTTCTAGGTCATCTGGAAGTACGTTAGGTTTTGTTACCCTAACCAGTAGCAAATCCTAACCCACTTCCAGATGACCTAGAAGGATGAAATTTGGAATCCAGATCTATAAATGTGTGTAACCGTAGGAAAAAATCGGAAAATGGAAAAAAGTTAAAAAATAGGGGGAGGGGGGGGGGGTTTCCCCCCCTAATTTTTATTTTTTTTCTATTTTCAGATTTTTTCCTAAGGTTACACATAATTATCGATCTGGATTCCAAATTTCATCCTTCTAGGTCATCTGGAAGTACGTTAGGTTTTGCTACTATAAGTCAGTGAGTCAATACTAATTTTTACGACTTTTTGACCTTCATATCTTTATAACCGTTTGAGTTAGCTTCGTGAAATTTGGGCTTCTAGGTGTCCTTATAGACCTTATTAAACTCACGTAGTTTCATGTGTTTACGTTAAATAGGTATTAAGTTATAGAAGGGTCAAAAGTGCCACCAAATGGTTCGTGTAAATATACACTTGGCGCTGGCTATTCCTTTCCTTTTTGCTTGAACTTGGCTTGACACGCTGCCGCGTGTCTAGATCACGGAATCACAAGAAGTACGACACAATGCTGATTAAATAGAAGTAGATGTTTTAACCTTTACTGTTAATTTTCATGAATAAAAAACTAGGAAAGCACAGCCCTATGCACCAGGGTTCGTGGGTTCTATTCCCACACAAAACAAAATTTGTGTCCTGAGTTCCTGACTCTTGTGTTTGAATGTTTATTGTTTTTTAATTTATGTATCTCCGTTGTGACTGACACTTCAATACTTACTTTATTAAAATTTATTTATTTTATTCTACTAAAATACCAGTGCCTTGCTAATTGGACTTTGAAAAATATCGTTTATAGTCATTGATCTACTATTAGGCTTATTTCAATGTTTATAGTATAGTATCACAAATCAAGCATGATTTTCAGAATTTCTGTCTTCAATCAAAGTCTATTCACACAATCTCTCTTTATATTTATTCGCTTTCGATGACTTCGAATATCAAGATAAGATATAATTATAAAACGAGTCGATTACAATTCATTTATGTTTACCAGTTTTATCGATAAGGGAGAATTCTTTAAATAAATTATGATAAAATAAAGCCGCTTTTGACAAAATTGTTAATTATATCTCGAAACGTTTAATGTCAAAGCTAGGAAAATTACTCTTTTTATCGTTTTGTAAGTGTCCGGTACGCAACACGAAATTATTCAGTCAATGTCCGAAGCAAAAGTCTGCCCACCCGACTATTGGGCAGAGTTTTCGTTTAGTTGTATACAATTGACATTAAACACTAAATGCCACGAGATAAGGTGTTAATTTGAACGAATGTGTTAATGTCATCAGTGTCAAAGCCACTCGGACGTTTTTTGAGGATTTTTTCTTAGAGATTGGGTGTCTAGTTGTATATTGAACGTCATTGAGTCAATGATAAAATTTGACCTGCCATGAAACAGAGGTTAAGCTCGGGAATCGAACCTACAACCTTCGGGTTCGGATTAACGCCGTGGGTCTGCTTAATAATAGAACTTTTTCAAAGTCCGACTGCTTAGCTACCACAGATGAAATATGCTCGATTTGCACAGCAGCACATTCGACGCCTCCTGATTTAGTGTCCCTCAAAGGAATGGGCCGCAGTAGCGGCTTATCATCATCAGTTGGCTGTGTCTTTCTATCAACTGGTCTTCAACCAAAGCATTTGCCACGGGCCACCGATAGTATAGTTACGCTACTCCACTGTTGACACAGTGGAGTAGCGGTGGCAGTCAATGAGCCAGTACAATAAAAAAAACTATAAATAGACCATTACAGATTCAGTATATTTTTCGCAGCTTCCACGAAACGTTTTTCTTACCTAAACGTCAACAGTAACACCCACTATAAGGATATCCTCAGAATTTACCTAAACGCGAGACCATACAAACGCATTTAACACCAAAATTCGAACTCTATGACCTATGCTAATAAGGTTGATAATGCACCAACAGCTGATGATTTGTGTGAAGGAAGATGCGCACGTGACGGATGACTGCAACTGCATGGGAATAGCAACAAGATCAATGGTCATCTTTTCCTTATTAATCTTGGTTGTGGGCACAGAACAAGATAATTTTCTCTCTGGTTGTGGGTCGAATAATGATTCCTGTTATATCATTACTATTAATGGATCGTGAGAACCCAGTTCGGAAAAACGTCTGCTGTAACCAAAAACTGAAAATAAAATTGTTAATCCGATCAGAAATATTAGTTTATAAGTCTTTTAAATCTGGTGGGAAAGGTAACTTTCCCTTCAATCCCGAAAGATCCATTGGCCAGATCCATGACGGATCTAAATGAAGTTTATTTTTCTCAGTGCATCCTGAATTTAGGGTATGAATCTACTGAGTTTTTTTTTTCTCAAAATATCCATTAGCTAGATCCATGCTGAATCTAGTGATGTATTTTTTTCTTATTGGATTCTGATTTAAAGGTCTGGATGTAACAGAAAAAGGATGCACTGCGTGACAGTGTCGAGTCGACACCGCCGTTTGGAAGGCAGCCGCTGTCCAGTCCAGACTGTCCAGTCAGTACCTAATTAAATAAAAAATAAGTGGTAACTAACTGGCTGAATTTCCGTGAACTCGAACAAAAACAAAAAAGTTTTTTGAATTTCGAATTCATTATCGTCTCAATTCTCATGCATGACTTCCATCACTTGAGCACAGAGTACATTACTCATAAATATACTGAAACACTTGAGTCGTTACTCTCTTCAGTACAGCGCAACAGCCAAGCTGCAACTAGGGGTCGCAATACCGAGCCTTTTTTTCAAAACCGGTATTTTCGGTATTAATGTCATTTCAATACCGGTTATCCGGTATTTTCGGTATTCAGTCATATATATTTTTTGGGTGCTAAAAGCAAAAATAAAAGTAAACAGACATTAAATGGAGTATTTAATTATCATTATAAAAAAAAACAATTTGGTTTCAGTACAATCTTGGTAAGTACTACAAAGAATCTAATAGTTGAAGGAACATAAATCTCTCACTTCAGGCAAAAGAAACTGACGTGAATGTTGCAGCCTGCAACATTCACGTCAGTTTTCTTTAAGAGGGTGGTACTGCCTAGTGCCTGGAGCATGGTTCTACATTAAAAGTAAAATAAATGTAATCCAAAGACTTCATTCTATACACGGCATGTCACTCAAGTGGAGAAATCGGGCATAACTAGAGATTTGCTTGCGAAATTAAGCGTAAACAAATGTATCGGACGCTTGCGGGATCATTCATCATCATCATTTGACAGGGCACGCTCTAATGACTTGCAATGCAGTTTCACTTGACTGTGATCCGATGAGGAATTATGAGTGGGAGTGTCTAAAGTTAAGAAATTTTTATTAAAAATTAAATTTATTTCTTATACAACTTGTTGCTTTTGTTTTCAAATATATCGCTGCTTATAAACGAAAGGTTCACAAATCTGTGCATTATTCAAAATAATAACGACATGCAAAATGTTGGATCATGTCATGGTGCAAGCGCATTCTGACTATATACCTATGTAGATTGGCGCAAAACGCTCAGAGAGAGGATTGAAGAGTTCATGACTCCGTAGTTCGGGTCGAACATTTGGTTCGCCTTCAACAACCTTTTTTTTTTTTCGGAGGAGAATGCGTTTATGTCCCATAACCGCAGGCTAGCTAGACCCGCGGCCGTGTGTGGGCCTCGAGACTAAAGCGTCCACTACCCACTAAACTCCCCCGGTTTCCCCTTCTCACCCAATTGGGACGAGCCGGTGCGGTGCCAGCCTTGCTATTGACCAGCCCATCCCCTCGCCTTCAAAAACCTGAAATATTTACGTTACATTAACCTTAAACACAATGTGTCAGTGCAAAAAAATACTTACCGATATTGTATCCCGAATTTACTTGGCAAGAAGACGGTAGCCGAAGCTGAAGACGAAGTTGTTAGTAGGAATGTCAATGTGGAAAATATCTTCATAATTCTCCTGGACTTAAAATGCAGTAGATACCAACCTCAACTCGAAGAACTTATTGGTCATGAAGTTTATCAAGCGTAGAAATTATTACCTGAAACAAATGATAATACAATTAAATGAAAATTCACGGCTTGATTGCGTGTATTTATAATACCTAGAGACCGTAGGTTTGATTTCTATCTCGGATCTGATTAGCAGGACTCTTTCAGAGTACAAGTAGCTACCACCCCCGCAGATGATCTGCCGCAAAACAGCCTGTGGATGTGTTCTGGCAATATAAATGTGCCAGTGCACTTTAAATCATGGATTAAAATGGAAAGATCTTATCAAAGATCAGGGGGCATACAGAGTGGCACTGGCAGCACATTGAGCAATGCATAAGCATTAAATAATAGTTAAGTGCCACTCAATGGAACAGGCTGCAGTGCAGTGTTCGCATCCTTTAGGTGAGCTGCGTGCCTATCTATCTATCAACTGAAAGGACATAAAAAATCTGTATTTAAGAGAATACCATGCCACATTTGTAATACTGTGACCATGCGGTTATTCAGTCATTTATTAGATTTTTTCTTTTTCCCAGAATACTAACGAAAATTATCATTTTTCTACGAGTATTACCTACTAAAAAATCACGAAATACGAAGATCAAGCGTCGTCACTTAAAATACTGAATAACATATGTTAATCATTTATACTTGGTAATATTTCTCCATATTTCATTTGACCTGTTTTATGCCTACGGTGGTCATTAATACCCCAATATTATTCTTATAACAATTAACCAACTTATTCTAAGCATTACTGACTCAGATCATTCGCTGACATCTGCGTTTCGTAGAAATGATGACATCATCCGAAGTGATACTGCTGATAGTTTAAAAGGAAAAAGTTATTTTGAATTGGCATACTTGACCCCCATTTATATAGGACAGTGCACACGTGAGAAGTTAAGGATAATGCTATAACAATTACTTAATACGGTTTATACGAATTCGATACGTCATTTGTTTAATAGGATGACTGTATGAGTTATTAAAATTGTGCTAAGCAAAAGCACAAAGCTAAGGACTAACGGCTTGTGCTTTCCGATGGCTAGGGGGGTGGGTCTAATCTATGACAGTGTTGCCAGACGTCCCGATTTTGGCGGGACGTCCCGATTTTTAAATCAAACAAAATTAAATGTCCCGCGCGGGACAGGCTCAGTCCCGCTTTTCGGGGAAAACTCGACCGTACGTGCAGTGTTGAGAAAGAAGGGCGTATAATGAAGATAATCATCCTTGGACGTTACTACTACTACTACTACTTTTGCTATCTATTGTCACGTTAACGTAATTTTAAGTCAAATGAAAAGATAAATATTTAAAAAACCTTTGATTGTATACGTTTTTTTACTATGTCCCGCTTTTGACAGAAGAATCCCGCTATTTTCCCTCAAAAAGTACCAAAGTCCCGACTTGGTAAAAATAAAAACTGGTAACGCTGGTCTATGATTGTGATCACAGAATGTGAGTAGTGAAAATAAAGTATAAATTATAAATGACCCATTTTGCTGAGCCAAGAACCTCCACCTTTAAAATAAAGTCATCGTAACAATTGGCCTAATCACCACGCTTACCAAATGTGGTTTGTTAATTTTAAATTAAATGTCACATGTCAAAATATAAATCCTAATTTAAAAACATTAATTATTATGATAATTATATAACATTAAATTAAATTGTATGAAATGAAAACAATAATTATAATTTTATTAAATTAAAATTTCACAATAAAAAAATGTTTAGTTGCTTTTCGGTTCTCCTAGGGACCGAAACCGGAACCTTGGAAGCAGTTGGATTTAAGGACCTACTAGCCACTGCGCCACGGAAGCAGTCAATAATGATATAAGGCCTCAACAAACTCAATAGGCCGCACTTTACGGTCAGCCTGTCTCCGTGATTTATTGCTAAGTTTACTACTCCGCTGTGTGGCGTTAGTATTTAATTTCACAATGGAACATTCTTGAAGCGTGGTTTTAATTGTTTCGAAGAAATACTAGGATGTAGAACTAAATAAGAAATACTAGACGAAAGAAGCAATGAAGATAAAAGAATAAACAATTAAATTATGTAGTTCATTAGATTATTTTTTATGTCTAGTGCACTTACAAAGTAAAATCAGGACAGTAACAAACCTAAACGGCTAAGTACAAGTAGTTCCAGAATGTCCTACGAGATGGGGCTATGCACGGCTGAATCGCGTTATGCTTTTTATTATCCAACATCTGTATTAAGGTACATTTTCAACATTTGGTTTGTTAAATGTGGTGGATTTATTTATAATCTCATTATTAGTTAGTACAAATAGTACGTATCAGGTACATTTTAACACTAAAGTTAAATCTATAAAGTAAATCAATTAAAAAATGTATTGGACGAGTATGTTCTCAACCAGTGCCCATCAGTCGGCATCGTTAATTACAACCATAAAAAAATAACTATCTACATAGTGGTAAATGCTGTGATATTAACAGCCATTATATCCAAATACGGGGAATAATTGAAAAAGCATAGAATTACCAATACATCTTCCTTGGAGGGAGCATACCAAATACGCAGGCATAATGAAGTGATTACAGACTCCTTGCTCGATATGGCTGCGACATGTGACCCAGATCCTGAGGCATTGCTGCCCACGTTTGGTATGGAAATCCGCCACCCAGGCCCGGAGTTAGGTGAGAAGGGAAAGAAGGGAATTGCCTTAAATCCTTTCAGCTGTTAGCAGATAATTATTACGTTATTGTTTCAATGACGAATTTTATGGATTTTACCAATAGGATGGCTAGGTGGGATAAGTATAGACCAACTTTATTGAGTTAACTTAAAGGCCACTTTCGTGGCTCGTTTGTTTATGTGAACATTCTTGTAAATATAAATGTACACATTTGTGCTGCTTCATTCATTAAATAAATTAATGCTTATATTTAGCTTCTTATTTTAGGTGAGAAGGGACATAAGAGAATTTCCTATTCATTTGTGCCTCTGAAACGACTTTTACACGTTGCTGTGACGCATTTGGTGCAAAGTAACTAGCTTAAGCAATTTTGGTAAAAAATAAAGGTACCTAATCAAATAAAAATAAACAGACACAGAAAAAACACAAAAATAGTTTGAGTCTGGCCCTGGCTCACCTTACCCTTGCAAACAGACTAGGGCTATCTATCAAGCTGTCTATGTTGTTATTCATTTAGCCCACTTATTAGTCAGATGCATATTCACCAGTGCAATATAGTCGATACGTGACCATTAAGAACAAACATAAATTTTCATTGGGAGAATCTTGATTGGTGCCGTTTGATGATCTTGTCGACCTCATTAGGCACAGACAGGATTTTTTACAGGTCTCTTAGGGTTCCGCACCCAAAGGATTAAAACGGGACCACTGGTCACCAAGCTGATTTTTTTCCCTTGCTACTTGTTTCCAAAGCTTAACTCTTGCGATATGTTAGGATATTTATAAGAGGTGCAAAATTTTTACCAGTCGCTATAGGAAACGACGTCACCAGGCTGTATCACACCTAATGGTAAGCCTATTGGCCGGGCAAACTTATCACGAACCTAGGACCCCCAACAATAATGTTAGCTGTAAGAGATTACGACAGGAGTGAGTAAAGCGATGATTAACCGCCGTGGTAATTAGCGCTGCGTAGGCGCAGGTTAGTCAGAGATCTGTGAGCGCTGTTTCGAAAGTTCGAGTTTCGATAAACGATATACTTCGTAAAGCTGTAGGGACCAAGTTTAAAATGAAAATATCATTAGACATAATGGACATTATTGTCCGTAAAGGTGCGTACAGATCATAATATATCATTTGACGATTTGCGAATTTGACAATTTGCGAATTTGTCAATTTGACAATTTGCGAATTTGACGATTTCCGAATTTGGCCGTTTGCGACCACTTGACAAAATACGAATTTGACAATTTGCGTCTAAACCCGTTAAACTACCACCAGACCACACCACCAATCGAATGAGCAACTCGTAATTGGCAGTCCACAACTGTACGCTTTACGCGCAATTTTCTGCCTCGCACGACCAAGATATGGAATTCTTTGTCATCAGCGGTGTTTCCGATCAGATACGACTTGCAATTGTTTAAAAAAAGAGTGTATTCCTTCCTTAAAGGCCGGCAGCGCATCTGTGATTCCAGTTCTTCTTCTGAGGTGATTCCACATGATTCGCAGTTGTCTATGGGCGGCGGTTGTCACTTTCCATCAGGTGTGCCGCATGCTCGTCTGCCCGCTATACCATAAAAAAAAAAAAAAAATGTTGTCATTGGTTCATTCTATTTTCCATTCGACTTAAATAAGAATACTAAACTAACACGTAACGTGTTCATTAAATGTATAAAGAAATTCGAATAGACGAGTACAGCCTAACTTAACCTATTTAAAGATACATTTTTATTCACCTCAAAAGGAAGCGAGACAGGCGAACTTACCCTATTTATACTAGCAAGATAGTAATGATGAATTTAATAACTGCTCTAAATCAGGCATGGGTCGTGGTCCACCTGCTTAGTTCACCTGGGTGGACCACGGGCACTTTTTCTTGCCGGTGGTTCACCTCAGTTCGCCTGGGTGGACCACGGGCACTTTTTCTTGCCGGTGGTTCACCTCAGTTCACCTGGGTGGACCACGGCCCGTGGTCCACGGGCACTTTTTCTTGCCAGTGGATCACCTCAGTACACATGCATGGGTGGACCACGGGCACTTTTTCTTGCCGGTGGATCACCTTTTTAGAAATAACTGACAGGCAGCCGGTGGCGAAAGTGCAGGCAACAGGTTCGATGCCCGGTATGCAAATGCGCTTTATCCACTGCAGCTGGTGGTGGGCGGATTGCATATTCATTCTAGTAGGTCTGCGAGCTATTGGTAATGCAATAAATAAATGCACTTAAATTAGTGTAGGGGTGGGACAATGCGGGTACCCATTATCAATTAGGTATTGTAAATAAACTATAATAAAATATAAATATCGACTGGCCTAATGGCGCATATATTAATAGCGGCCCGCCCTAAGCACCAAGAGTTGTGTAATTCAAATCTCTTTCGAGACATAAATATAGCAAAATTGTTTTAGATATAGATTAGATATACTTATGTATTAATTAACGCCGAGATCTCGGGGTCCTGGGTTCAATTCCCGGGTCGAGCTAACTTTGTGTCGGTTTTTTCGGACACAGCTCGGGTTTGTGATCACCAACCCGCATTTGGCAAGCGTGGTGATTAAGCCAGTACCCATCATTGTAGCGATAACTTGATTTCAAAGATGGAGGCCTTTGCCCTGCAGTGGGACATTAATAGGCTGATACTTTACTTTACTACATACGAGTAATACGTATTACGCTAAAATAAATCATTTGAAATCAGTCAGGGCTGGAAAAAAAATATAGACAAAAATACATGAACAATTATAATATTCTTTAAGAACCCAGACGTTTTGAGCAATTAGTTTTACCGTTTCAGCCGATCTCAGACAACAATTGCTATTTCCAAGGTTAGTGAAATATCTACATATCTAACAAAGATTACTTATATTTAGGATTCAGCAAGCATTTACTGTATAAACTATAAACTGACTTTAAGATAATCAATGTGCATCGGAATCAATTTTAAAACGTTACAAAAACAAATAAAACAATTTAAAAAAAGTGTTCGGGATGACGATTGGGAGCCAGGAGAAGTTTAGTGGATAGTGGAGTCGGAGACGGAGATGGAGCATAAATTGATTATCAAAAGAAAAAAGTAAATACACTTGTAATTAAATTGGCGAATATCATGTAGGAACCTACAATATGGCGGGCACATTGAGCGATGCTTGGGTGGTTAAACAAAAAAATGTATTTTTGGTAAGTAGGTACGTTATACGAAACCTTTCATTTACCAATCAGAGTCGCACTTTACTTATTATTTTTGCTTTTTATGGATACAGATGAACACCTAAAGGAAATACATTTTGTCGGATGCTAAGGCTATCTGTGGATCTATGACTAACATACGGATACATGGACTATTAGTAGCTGCAGGAATTGTGGATAGCATAATAGTAATAAAAATATTGGTTCCTAAATGGATTCCGGTAACAGCATCTAATTACAGCGATAAACCAAGTGCGCACTACTGAATGCGCAAGCGCAAGTGCACTTCTATTATTATTATTTTATACTGGATCAGTTGGCAGACAGGCACGCAGCCCACCTGATGGAAAGCGGTCACTGCGGCCTATTCCTCTCTCTCATCATAACACGGTGGCACAGCAGTGTGTCACGACCGAAGAGAGATCAGGCGCAGAAACAACGGATTTGTGCTTTCCGAGGTACATATGAACATAGTGAAATTACTGGGTATATGAGACCTAATAACTGTCGTCTCTTAAGGCGGGCAACGCGACTGCGACCCCAAGGGGGTCTCGGGTGCTTATGGGCGGCGGTGATCACTTATCATCAGGTGACCCACTTGCTCGTTTGCCCATACATAAAAATAAAAACGACGGGTTGCACTCCGGGAGTGCCGGCAGAAGTGAAAACCTGAATATTAACGTTGTGCATTTTTGATATGTATTTTGGAATGGTTAGGGATTTAATTGATTGGTAGAGGTATAAAAGTACTATCATATATGTGTTAAAATACAATATTTATTTATTGCGCTATCGTACACAAACATGACAATTTATATTACATTAAAAAGTTTATCTCTCAGAATTAATGTAATCAGAAACTTTTTCAGACTTATCAGAAACTCCTTGCTGTGACACTGAAACGCCATGTAATAAACGATGATAAAATGATTGACAACCGTCAATGTCATACTTTTTTGATTGACAACTATTTATTTTCTAAACAACGAATTTGGAATTTACAATACAACACAAGCAACAGTCAACCCAAAGAAGCTGATTCATCAAAACTTTGTCGTGGCTTAAGCACAAACCGTGCAGAGCCAAAAAGAAAAAAAAAAAAAACTAATTGCATACTGGAATCTGCGGATAAACTTTTGAATTTGGAGCAATCGGCCAAGAAATGATTCCCTTTACAGAATCCGCAGACTCCCGAATCGTTAATAACACGAGTGGTGTTACAGTACCTAATCAACATGTCGCTTTCGAGGATGTTCACTGGGAATTTGGGGTAACAAGCCAAACTGTGTGTGAGAACGAGCCTCTTGTCGCAGGAAATCGGACAGCATTTCCAACTTCATACGACCTGATGCATGCTCCGCAGCATAGCGGATCCAAAGACTGCGGAGAAGTGGTGTTAATTTCCACAAAATACTGTTATATAATTCCGGCGATTAAAGATATTCCAAACTTTTTAAATGTTTTATAACGGCAATTAAATTTTGAATTTTGCAGGATATCAAATTAAGGTCTTTGTGGTCACTTTGTAGCATAGGAAGCATATAGGAAGCGACCGCACTGCGGCTATAATAGTAGAAGAGGTCACACTTGACAGTTCATTTATGCAAAGAATTTGAGAAAAGAATATATACCTTACGCTAAAGGAATAAAACTCAAGAAAACAACATCAGTTCTTATTAATACAATTTACTCTACTCCTGATGTACATAAGAAGCACTTTTCTTTGCATAAATAAGCTGTCAAATTGAACAAAAAACCATTATTGTCTATAGACCGACAAACTTATCTGTTCCGGTGGCGGCGTCGCTACTGTCTATTTAAAACTGTCATTAAATATCGTTTTTGCATTGCATTTCACGTAGTTCCAATTTTGGCCACCGGAACAGATAAGTTTGTAGAAAACACGTGTCCGGACTTCAAATTTTATATGGATTTTCGATCAGGTCACGTGACACATAAATCCTGACGCGAGTTTAACATTTTTTCCCCATACAAAAAAGTGCACAACGCCGCTAAAGAAGTTTTCACTTCAAAAATCTAGATTTCAGACTGGAGTATTTTCCGAGCAGAAAAACCAAAACACTTTTCAGTCTGACACGGAATTTGTAGCCTGGATCCATTGCCTTGCTTTACTGGACGGCTTTTGGTGAAGTTCGTTTTTTTCTAGACAAGAAATTCTTAACTGAATTTTAAAGTTTGGTGCTCTTACAGCCGTTTCGGTGAAGTTTGACCTTATACGTTTACAATACAATTCCCGCTGCCATAACACTAAAATTGGTCTTATACTATAGTAGACGCATGTAACAGTTTTTGCCATACTACCGGCATGTTAATATTAGCATTGTGCCTGCAGGCATCCGGAGTTGTGGTTAACTGAACACTAGGAAACCTAAGTCCTAGAAATTACTTCCAAAAACTTAAACTTCCTCGATCATAAAATATCGACTAGTAAACCTTGGTCTCTGTTTTGATCCTTGTGACAACAATTTTAAGGTTGAATGTGAGATGAATGGTGGGTCTAAGCTGAATGGCAAGTGTGCATGGGGTTTGGTTCACGGTGGTCGTAAAAAGGTCGCGTCCGCAAATAGAAAATGTGAATGAACCTTTACGCTAATTTTGAAGTTTCCTTTAAAAGGCAAGGATTTTTTGCAGTTTTTGCTTAAAGTACTTTTTCTATTTCCTCTTAAAAATGATGACTGTTGACTCATTAAAAATGCCCGATGACATGTTATCACATGCAAGGGAACCAACCTTCAATAAAGCCAAGCAATCGAAAGTAAGACGATTTCTTTAGGGTAAAATGGATTCGATTGTCTTATTTTTCATTCAAGGGGTTGGGGGAGGGGGCTGTTTAAATAAATCATACGTAAGGTAAAAGATATGCGCAGAATAAAAAAAATGCATTTCTTATTAAAAATTGAACTATCAAAAAGCCAAACATGTATAATCTTTGTTTCTTTCAGATCCTATGGTATTAACATTTTTGAACTGTTACATTTTAAGTTGATGGCTAAGAAATAGCATTTCTCCTTTTAGACACTATAGGTTTTTTTATATTTCCCATACTTACTAATAATGACGATTGCAATAATTACTTTTTTGAACTTGACTTCCGTAACAAAAACCAGCTTTTAATCGAACCATCTTATTATCTGATCGTATTTAATCACAAAGTGTATTTAATATTATATGCTTTGCGGCCCAATTATGTCAATCTAAAGCTAAGCATAGAAAAAAAACAAAGCGCGCTTTTTAATAACTGTTAAAGAAGAACAAGATGTCTTTTTTTTACAAACCCGTCTTGTATATGTACCGCTTTGATTAAACTGAAGGCTCAAATAGATTACAAGTAACTGGGCATTTTTAATCTGTTTTTTTATCATGCCTACTCGCTGCCCTGGCAACGCCCCGTGCTTTATACTATATATCGTTTACAAAGCTTTTTTGGTTTTGGTACAAGCAATTTGGTGGTTTCATTGTCCTAGTTGTACATGCATTTCGGCAATTATTTTATTTTCAAATATACGATACGAGTAGATAGATACATAAATAAAGATTAATTAGGTACCTGCATGTCGCAGCTTGGCGTTATCGTCACTTTTCAGAAAGACTCCAAACTAATTAGAGGATACCTCGTAAATCTCGTAATTGCTAAGCAATAAAATTAATTTATTTCTCCTACAAATATTGTTTTTGTTCTTAAACAGATCATTATAGTTGATTACTGGGTAGACTTCTTTACAAAAGTTTACTCCGTGTATTTGACTCGAAGTAAAAATTGATAGAAAAAAATGTATTTTAAGTCTAAAATTTCATTTCCAAAATTAACAGTTCTAGAAATAGTCCTTATCATAACACAGGATACCTAAAGCTAGTTACATAACAAATCATAAGATTTGTCACCAGACCAGTAAATATAGCGCGCGTAGGATTCGCGTGGGCTCGTCCCAACTCGGCCTAATAAGGACTAGATTGTGGCGCGAAAACAAACGAATCTATTTGACTGTTATGTGTCAAATAAATATCATAGTGTACATTTAGATGTACTATCATATTTGACCAGTCAAAACTATGAGCGGCTGAAAGCAAATCAAATAAAATAATTGGTTATTTATGGATATAGGTAGGTACAAAAAAGTTACAGATGCCAAAATAGTGATAAATATTTAAAGAAATCCATACTTATATTATGTATAAGTGCGAAAAAGTAACTCGGTATGTCTGTCTCTAGTTCTCTACGCGTTAACTACTGAAGGCATTTTGATCTTTAGTACAGAATTAGCCTAGACTTTAAAAAATTACATGGGCTACTTTTACGGTACGGCGTAAACACATTCTCCTCCGAAAACTTAACTGCTGCTTTTAAGCTAATAAAGTAACGTACAAAAATATGATATCGAGTTATAAAATACTTTATTAATCCAACACCTTGGCGAAATGAACACGAAAATATTATTTGTCGGATTAATATTACCGTAGCGGTGAAAGGGTTAACAGAGCACATTTAGCTAGTTTTCATTTCATTGACAAGTTATGAGTTGTTTTCAATTTGTAGCACTAGTGTGCAAATGATATTGCTCTTAATTAGCAATACATGCGCGAGGCGTTGAAGGCAGTGTTGTCTAGGAGTTATCGTAATCCATAACGCATTAACGACTTGACGCCCTGTTTGAGAATGCACATGCCATCTCAATGATTTACATCTGTACAATCATCGCCACAGATAAAATACTGTATTTTTAATACTCATTATAATATGTTTGTTCAGGGTGGGATCAAACGCACGACCTCTTGAGCCTAAGATGGAGACTATCATCATCATCACTGCGTATAGCTTCTTCATGAATCCTCAGATGTCAATGTCGAGTTGCTGCAACCAGTCCACTGCAGCCGGAGTGAGGTTATGGAGCTCACGCGTGCCGCCGGGGAAACTACGAAGAGGACATTCCTCAACTATATGTGTCGTTGTTTGGACTGGAGCCCCACAATCACAATCCGGCCCGTCTGGAAGACCCCATTTGTGGAGGTGGTAGATAAATTATGCAACATAGGGCTATTACTTAAAGAAAAATAATTCGCTAGAAATCGCTGCCATGAAACTGTGATGTTCGGGTCATAATCCCGGTAGTCGTACTATCGATTCCCAATTTCAAATGTGTCGGAACAAAGCCAGGACTGTTATGTCGACAGGTTACACCTGTGGGGTTGGTTATTCACCAATCAAAAACCAAGTAGCAAAAGAATAATGTTGTCTGTCTGAGTGTACCGATTAAATAGAACTCGTTCGCGTATGGAGCGGTCGCGAGGTCTGTTGCATGCAGAAGTGCAGTGGAACTAGGCGTGGGTGCAGCCTTGTCTGTTGATAGGCGTGCGAGGACTGCCGTCACGCTCAGGGTGACCGTCTCAAAAATCGCGAAACTACTATGGTAAACGCATGCATCACGGTGCATACTGCGACAGTATTCTTTTTTTCAGAGGAGAATGCGTTGATACACTATAACTGCAGGTTAGCGAGACCTGCAGTCGTGTGTGAGACTCGGGAATGAAGATGTTCTACGTCCTACTGCCCACTTAACTCGCCGGGTTTCCCCCTCACACCCCGAAAGGACGTGTCAGTGCCCGCCTCATGGAGAATAGCCACTATCCAACTAAAATCTGACACACTTTTAAACCAAACCAAAAATGTGCAATATTTAAATGAAACAAAATCTATAACTGAGTAAAATGTAATAATTCTCCAAATGGCCGAGGGCATTTGATGTTTTTTTTTCGATAGTTCTCCCGCCTCCGAGGAACAGTGGTTAAGCCGCTTTGGTCATGAAACTCGGAGGTCGTTGATTCGATTCCCGCTGTGGGTGTGTTAACTTGTTCTACATCGACTAAATAAATCTGTTGTAGACAAAAAAGTACTTAAGGTCAAACCAATAAATGATACGAGTAATAACAAAAAATTGTCAGTATACCACTTCCTACAAGCGTAATTCATTCATAAACCAACTTCCGAACGTCTGACCCACTCAACTGACAGATCGAACCTTAAATGGTATGACAGTTAGCAAAAAATGCTCACGCGCAGATAACGGTGTGGACGCGGTTTTTTCTAAGAATCCGACCCCTTTTAACGCTTCGTTGGTCTAGTGGTTATGGTATTTGGTCATAAGGTTGGGATCACGTTGGGATTCAATTCCCAGTTGCGGTAAAATTTACTTTTATTAATTCACTGCAGTTGGTAGACTGGCACGCAGCCCATCTGATAGTAATGTGGTTGATTGGTAAGAAAGTCCCATTGGGGGATCTATAGAGGAAGCATCATAGAGAAATAACAATTAGTCTGTGGGAAGCATATCTCAATGTGTTTCTACACTGCAGACTTCTCTGATCCTCCGTTGTCTCCTACACTAATATTGCCGGAACTACTTTAGTATATGTTCTGTGCCGAAACACAGCCAGAGTTATTATGGCAACAACTTTCGCCAGCAGGGGTGGTTATAGCTACCAGTCTAAAACCAGACCAAAGGCGGAAATTGAACCCACGACCACCGAGTTTTACACAAGAGCAGCTTAGCCACTGCTCCACGGAGGCTTTACACACAAATGTTCATCACATTTATGAATGTTTCTTCTTGCTGGAGTTCTATCCAGATAACTACGTAACTTTTAATTTGTCCGTGCTTTAACACCTCGTTACTTTAATTTAAAGCCTCATGCTTAGTTAATCTGTTAAAACTGGCTTCACAGTAGGCCCTTAGTGACGAGTCGTAGGCGTGCGGGGGCGGCCTGTGGCAGCCTATTACCAAATAGGAGGCCTGATGTCATCGGCGGATCGGCGATACACATAATGGCTATGACAAATATTGAGCGATTACAACATTGTTATATAAGGAATTTTGTTTTATGTGGTCTTATTTGTACATTATGAGGCGATGGGTATTTTGAGAGGCTTAAGACCCCTAGAAAGTATTTATATGAAGTGTTGCATCGATCAAATGTTCTTTGAAATAATGAGCAGTCGATTAATTTAACGTTCGACTTATCATACATTCGACGAGGCGTCATCGACGAATTGTAATTCGACGAAATGTATTTCGAAATGGAATAGTGAACCCCGTATAAGGGCTTACTGGCACCTTTTAAAAATAATAAAAATGTCATCCAATGTTTATCTTTTTTTGGGGTGGAATGCCTTTAAGCAACTAGACCCTTTATGTGTGGGAATCGGGACTAAAGCGTCCCACTTAACCCACGACACCTGGCATCCATTGCTGAACATAAGCCTCAAAATGATCAGTCCTGCACCATACCCATCCAGTGAATTCCCGGGATCTTTATGAGATCCAACAGTCCTCCTTCTTCTTCTTAGCGAGTCGATGACTAAATTTTACCAGACCAGTACTCCGCCACCCGAACAGCATTAATGTTATTGCGCAGAAAGTCTACTTGAACAAATGCGTCAGGGCACGCGGGACAAGATAGCAGATGGGCCATGGTTTGCGGGGAGGCACCAGGCATGTGATTGTCACATGTGTTTTTGGCTGGTACTATGTATCCCCGTTTCGTCAGGTTTTCCTTGCAACGGCCGACGTGAGTTCTCAATCTGTTCGGTCTTCCACGTTTGCCACGGCAGGTCATGGCCGGGTACTAAGCATTCACGAGGGGGGTAAAGAGAAAGGGGGCCTCCTTCCGCTTTTCTCTCCTAACTAGGCCTGGGTCGTCGGTGTAAATAGGGACAACTCTCTTGTCGAAGGACCGTCAACTCTTGAGCCGCTGACGAACAGGCACACAGCGTGCATAGGGTGACGGGGAGTCCTCCTAATGGGAGGCCTACCAACACCAATCGCCGCATCTCCCGGTACCAATTCGAGGACCTTTCCGGCTGCCTATCCTCCTCGCAATATCTCACTGCCATTTAAGGCTCGCAATTCTTCGGGCAACATTCGCATTATTCGCCCTGTTTTTCTTATATTCTCTTCGATACCTCAGTGCGTACTTCCTCTGCCGTCACCTTGAATATTATCCGTTTTAAATGAGGTCACTCGACATTCCGATGAGTCACATGTTGACTTGTCGGCCCACTGAAGAATATCTTACTTTTATAGGGCGTTGTTCATTTCACCCACGGGTAGATCCATGGTGAAATCTTACCTCCTACTAATGCAATGGCAAATGATACTTAAAATTGTGTGTATGAAATACTGTATACATACACACACCACACTGACACATGAAACGCAACACATACACACACATAGTACAGCCAAATAAATATTCACCTCGAGCTACAGGTGAAACCTGGAGTCCTAAAATACAGAGTTGCCCTAATTTAGGCTCCTCTTGTTCCTAGCCTGAATTCAGCAAATTCAGCGGACCTCGAGTATTAGGTATGAGGTGTCCTGCAACAGGGCAAATCATTGAAATCTAGTTATTGTCACAATTATAGGAATTGGCTTAATTAGCACAGGTTAGGAATAATCCGAAAATACCTGCTGGTGTAATAAGTAACTTCTAAAACATTTTTTTAATACCACATCAGTTATCAGACAGACACGCAGCCCACCTGATGGTAAGCGGTCACTGCGGCCTATTCCATTGAGGGAAACTTAATCAGGAAGCGTCGCTCAATGTGCTGCCAGACTGTAGGCTCATCTGATCTTCGAGCCTTAGATTTCAAGTGTAATACAAAAAATTACAGAAATAGTAAACAAAAATATCATTCCGTGCTTGCATAACTTCTTCCAATCTCAATGTGTCAAGGAAAATGTAAATTAAAAACGTAACTTACATTTATTCATCTTATATCCGTAAAGGCTGTAAGTAATACTAATTGCAGTATTCAGCCCACTAAGCGCCACTTATGCCACTTGCATGGCACTTGTGGAATTCGAATTACATATGCCCAGTTGTAATAGCCAGTCATAACCACGTCATAACTATTCGATGCACGATCGAAGCCATTTCAAACTCGGGGTATCTTAAAAGCCGACTTTATATTATTTTTGCATAGTTCCTAGATCTTTTTTTCGGTGGAGAATGCTTTTAAGCACCATTATCAGCAGGCGATTGAGGGAGTTTAGTGGGTAGTTCCCACAGAAATCTAATATTATTTAGATTTCTGTGGTAGTACCACACGCAAAAATCCTATGGATTTTAAAAGCACAAATAGGTACTTGACCAATACTGTGTTTTTCTACAAACTTTTACAAAAAAAAATGTTTAGTAGGACTAAATTAATTGGCTTGATTTAATTTCTCCTTCTTAAAGAAAAGATCTAAGTCTCGGTAACGAATGTAGGACGCCCTCAAGCCAAGCGGAGTGACGATTTGCGCTGGCAGGAGCTGGATGCGAGCGCCCAAGGATTGATTGTGGTGAGCATTTGGCGTGGCCATGTCCAGCAATGGACTGTGATAGGCTGATCATGTTAATGAAATAAAAGCTTATTTTTAAAACGATACAGTGGAGATACCGCGGCGCGTACGAACGAACTAATAGATTTGCTTCATCTTTCTTGATGCGGACTGCGCGGGAGTGGAATTCTCTGCCGGGATCTGTCTTTCCTACACAATACAACTTGGGGCTCTTCAAGGCCAGAATTAACGGGCTTTTCCTAAGCAAGCGCGCTCCATCGAAGACCGCATAGTTGTTTAACATCAGACAACTTTGTGGTCAAGTGCTAACTCAGTCCAAATATAAAAAAAACTATTTTTATCATGAATTCATTCAATTAGTCCGCTTCTCTAACCACCAAACAAGGTTGCCAGATGTAATTTTCTATTTCTCCCCACATTTAAAATTATTTTTCTTCAAAACGATACTATTTTCTTAAGTTTTACCCAAAAGCCAAAAACCAAAAAAAAAACACCGATTTCTTTTTTTTTTTTGCCCGTGGTTCTATGTCGTATTTCTACTAATAATAACCAAACTACTAACAATAAGGTAGAAAACTCAAAATCAGTTGGTTACGGCATTTTAAATATGACATTTTCCCCTCGCCTTACCTAGATTCGCGAGATTCTGGATGGGGAATAGTCAAAAATTTTAATAGACGCGTTCGTTCATTTTTTCTCCAAACATTTCTCCAAAATTTCTCCAGCAGCCAAATTTTTACCCAAAATTGCGAGAAAAATACCCAATCTGGCAACCGTGCCACCAAACTAAGTCGTTGCTATTAAACAGCAAATGTATCGATGTGCGCACGCGCAGCCTTGAACCGCAGCTAAACTCTATCGACGGGAGAAATTGAGCGCCCAAACTGGTGCTCAAAGTCAAGGCTAAGGTCTATTAATATCAGACAACACACACAATGATCTGACAGTAACGAAATCGATTATTTTGATGATCGTTTCAATTAATGTATAAAATTTTTTTTACTATACTGCTCCCATATCCCCCTCATACCCGTAAGAGACGATTGACAGTTCACCTTATGTACAGTCAAAAGCACGTCAGACTATACATTTTGGACTTTGTACCACTCTTATGCTATTATCGAACTGCAATGGTTTACCGTGATGTGCCGTTGACCGTACGTATGTATACCAACGTCTGACCAACCAAAATTTCTATTCCAACTGTTAAGCTGTAAACGTCGTTTGCAAAGTGATCGCCAGCCAATTTATGGTCTTACCAAACTGAATCAGTCCAAAACGAACGTGCTACCCCCAGATTAGGTGAAGCGTGGGTCAACAACACTTGGATCTCTTTAAAATTCATCGCGTTTAGACGCTGTGACTATATTGGATCGACTTTATCGATATGTTTTAGGTAATGATGTCAGATTTTTAGCGTTAATATAAATTAAGTCGTCGAACGCCGATGGCGGATTGGTAAAAACAGGAAAACGTAAATCTTTATTATAACGACGTCAGCCATTTTTGGGGTACACAAATGAAGAGAATGTAGGGATGTAAAAAAATTTACCTATAAACTGACAAATAAGTATTGCAGAAAAATAGCAGACTAATGCGATGTTATAAATTGATCTCTTCATTATATTTCCATTATATTTAAGTATTTTTTAATAGAATGTTAGAAAGTGTTAGCAGAATATCAAAAACAGTAAAAATCTAACTGTTGTGTTTTCCGTAGCATAAATGAAACTCCGGATAGTAACCCCGTCTCCGTTGTGTGGATGAGTTGATGTCAATAATAGAAGCCTCTACCCTGCGCTGGGAAATTAAATAGGCTGAAAATTTACCTTAATGACACTTAGGTAATATAATTATACAATTAAATTACCTAAAAACCATTAAACTTAACCACACCACTTAAAATGCGCTTAAAATATCTCTGAACATGTCAGTATTGACACTCAGGGTTTATCTAATAGCAGATGTTTGAAAAGCTATAAAAATGTTATGTCAGGTCGTTAACCAATTCTTTGTTTACCCAAAGAGAATGAAGTACAGTCATATGCAATAAAATCTAAATCAAAATATTCTTTATTCATAAACCGGGGGAGTTTAGTGGGTAGTGGACGCTTTTTTTTTTAGTCTCGAGTCCCACACACGGCCGTGGGTCTAGCTAGCCTGCGGCTATGGTGCTAAACGCATTCTCCTCCGAAAAAAAAGGCCTTAAAGATGCGCTTATGAATCGTCAATTGACGGTTGCTTTGATAATTATCAAGGTAACAGAGTGACTCTTCCACCAGTTTCGGAATGTTGCTATCTATCGAGACAAACCGGCAAGAAACTCGCTAGTTACTCTTTTGAATCTCCATTACTCTATTTTTACCAAATCATACAGTTTTCTGTATCAACTTTTTTTATTAAAAACAAAGGGTTGTATTTAACTGCAGATCAAAAAATACCGATTAATCATCAAAAAAATACTGAATTGCTAACCTAACCGAACCTTTGGTGTGCAATCAGTTTTTTGATGTACATTTCAGTATTTTTTTGATGTACACTTAAATGTTAATGAAAGGGCACTGAAGCTAGTGAAATTACTGGGTATATGAGACCTAATAACTCTCGTCTCTTAAGGCGGGCAACGCGCCTGAGACCCCAAGGGGGTCCCGGGTGCTTATGGGCGGCGGTGATCACTTATCATCAGGTGACCCACTTGCTCGTTTGCCCCCCTATAATATAAAAAAAAAAATGTTTCCCAAAAACAAATAAAGCCGACCAGTTCCCAAAGGTGTCACGGTACTATAGGCATCTACTGGGGTAGCTACCTACCTACATCTAAATAAGCAGTAGGGGCAGTCGAAACTTTTTTAGTCGCATCTGCCCCTAGTGGGGTCAGATGCGACTAACACTAGTTCTGTCTGCCCCCAGTAGGGGCAGATGCGACTAAAAAGTTGCATCTGCCCCTACTGGGGGCAGATTTGGTAGGGTCAGTCGGGAATAATCCTCATCTGATCACAAGTATGACGTGTGTGTCAACCTTAATTTTATTCGACTACATCAGAAGGAAATGTATAATTATTTACCCACGAGGTCTTATGCAATTATGATAAGATTCATATTTGAATGAGTCTGTATACATGTAAAAGCTCGCGTCGCGACTGTACTCCGTTCTCATAACGGGGAATATAAAGCCTTCTTAATTCTACTAACAAGAGGTCAACAGTTAAAATGCAGCAATTTTAAGTACTTTTTCTGTGTGAACCGCTTTTATGTCTTGTTATAAAAATGGTAAGCTCGTGAAATGAACAATTTTAACACGATCGAATAGGAAATCTTGAGATTCAAGTCTAGATTTAGTTGTGATCTAGTTTGTTGTGTGTCTAGCTATTGCTTTTCGATTGGTGAGTGAGAGTGCCGGAGGCCCTCTCTTCTCCCCTTCTTCAGACCACTCCAAATCCTCCCACCGCTTTTATCTGAAGGTCTTGAAATTCTAGTCACAAACGTCAATGGCAGGTAGTGTCTAAAGTAAGCATAGTTAGTATCAGTTAGTAGTTAGTTACTAATAGGATTGGGTATCAAAAACTAGAAAAACATAAAACTTAAATACATTTATTTTGTAAATACATACATAATATACACAAAGTCTGATACAAACAAACAGACATGTTAATGCTCATAAATGTTTGTACTGTGTGGGGATCGAAACCGCGACCTATCGTGTAATAGCCAACTGACAACTTCTTATTACAGCGAGCAGTCCTCAAAGGTTGTTTTGATGTCCAAACTATATTAAAAGCCCTTCGTCTAACAGCTGAAATAGCTTCTCCCAGACTCCACAAATCTTCATTCCGCACCATCAACAAATCTTAGCTCATTCGCGCTACACCGAGACATAATGGTGACGCTAATTTCCTCCTAGATTAGTTTAATGTGCGCGCACGCATCCTGAACGCTGCGATAAAAGATGTAAACACACATGTGCTATGCTGTTTGTTGCGCTTCAATAGATGCTATTTTAATTTAAAGGTTTAATGATTGTCCCTTTAGGCGCATTTGGTCCAATTCGCGGTTGGGCCAATTCATGTTATTCGCGGTTGGTCCAATTCGCAGTTAGTCCAATTCTCGGTTGGTCCAATTCGCGATTGGGCCAATTCGCGGTTGGTCCAATAAAAAGTGTATTTTCAAAATTAAACAAAATAACATTTTTTTTTTTTGTATATAATGTACTATACAGGGTGTTCGGAAGAACGTTGAACATACGATAATGGGGGGTAGTTAGGGTGGTCTGTTAACTAACTAGCTCAAAAGATTTCACCTAGGTCTCAAGATTTTTTTTTAATTATTTTTTTTATAAATTTCTATAATTTTTCGGTTTTGTACCTTTAAACCCGTCTAACTTTTTTTTTAATGACCAGATCCAAATAATTTTTTCATTATTGGAATCTTAGTGATTGGTAGGTCCCTTTAAATAAAACGTTGTAAATTGCACATTGCTAGAAACAAAGTTATGGGCCCTCAAACATAAAATAAGAGTTGAAACAAATTTTGAATCTCAACTTCGCGTAGCATTTAAAAAATAAATAAAAGGGATGGATGACTTTTGATTTGTTAAAAACATCTCCAAAGTGTGAGCTTTATAACGATATATCGTTTGTTTTGATATCTTTTTTGTAACCAAAATTATTCGATGTTTTCTGCCCAGGCGGACCATTTCGACGAAAATCTACTTATGTGAAAACTTAAATGTTTTGCGAAATTTGTCAATGCAAAAGTCAAAATAACAAATTAGTGGGATAGTGACATAAAGAATGTAGATTTTTTCTCACTCTTGAACACATAAAGGCTATCTTTTCTCTCTTTCACTCTGTGTGCAATGCGCGGCGAGTGACGCTTCCCAAGAAGGTAATAACACTAATGTTTCACTCCAGTACACTTACATCGTATCTTCCCTCTCTTTCGCTTCAACCTCTTTTTCATTTAGAAATAAAAGACTTACAGGGTTGGTTCTAGATTCAAAAGTTAGGTCTTTATAAGGTCTAACATAATCCCCAAACTCGTTGGTTCCATCTTTTATACTTTTCGAGATATTCAAAATTTTCATATAAAATTTTCTTAGACGCAGCCTGACTCACTGTCAGAAAAAAATAGCAAATTCACTTAAGAGGCGAAAGAGAGGAAAGATACGATGTAAGTGTACTAGAGTGAAAGATTATTATTATTACCTTCTTGGGAAGCGTCACTCGCCGCGCATTGCACACAGAGTGAAAGAGAGAAAAGATAGCCGTTATTTGTGCAAGAGTGTGAAAAAATCGACCTGCTTTATGTCACTATCCCAGTAATTCGTTATTTTGACCTTTGCATTGATAAATTTCGCAAAACATTTAAGTTTTCACGTATGTAGATTTTCGTCGAAATGGTCCGCCTGGGTAGAAAACATCGAATAATTTTGGTTACAAAAAAGATATCAAAACAAACGATATATCGTTAAAAAGCTCACACTTTGGAGATGTTTTTAACAAATCAGAAGTCATCCATCCTTTTTATTTATTTTTTAAATGCTACGCGAAGTTGAGATTCAAAATTTGTTTCAACTCTTATTTTATGTTTGAGGGCCCATAACTTTGTTTCTATCAATGTGCAATTTACAACTTTTTATTTAAAGGGACCTACCAATCACTAAGATTCCAATAATGAAAAAAATATTTGGATCTGGTCATTAAAAAAAAAGTTAGACGGGTTTAAAGGTACAAAACCGAAAAATTTTAGAAATTTATAAAAAAAATAATTAAAAAAAAATCTTGAGACCTAGGTAAAATCTTTTGAGCTAGTTAGTTAACAGACCACCCCAAATACCCCCCATTATCGTATGTTCAACGTTCTTCCGAACACCCTGTATATATTCATCATCATATTAAAAATAATCTGAGCATATTGTAATGTTTGTGTTAACGGCCAAACCCGATTTCAGGACGAACTAGTTTTGCCTAGACTTAACTAATTTAAGACAACATAGAATATTATTATAAAAGGTTTTCAGGGTTTAAAAAAAATAACCACGAAGGCTAAGGCGGGAGCTCCGCTTCGCTTCGCTCCCGCCTTAGCCTTCTAACCTATATCCATCCGAGTCGATTTTCAGAAACACCTTGCAAACTAGAAAACATTACCTATTTTGGCCCAACTGCGAATTGGGCCAACTGCGAATTGGACCAACTGCGAATTGGCTCAACCGCGAATTGGACCAAGTGCGAATTGGTCATTTTTTTTAACGTTTGGCCAACTGCGAATTGGACCAAATGCGCCTAAACCACAGTAAGGCTTTTTTATGAAAGAAGGCAAACGTGCATTCACCACAGCTCTTCGTCTTCTAAATTTTTCATTTTTTTATTGCAATGTGTAACAAGACGAGCAGATCGTAGTCGTACACCTGACGGTGAGCGTCACGTCTGCCCTTATCAACGAATTTAATATCGTTGGCCCTTATAGACATTTCAGTGCCAAACAGTAACTAAGCAGTTACTGTCTGGCACTGCCCTGCGCCCGCTACACCGAGACGACAGTAATTAGGTCTCATATACCCAGTAATTTCACTAGGTACATTATTGATTAAGTTCTTTCCAAAATTAATATGGTTTAATTTCATGTAGTTTTCAGCCATTTGATTACATTTTGCCTACTGCTAGAATTAGATATTGTATTTGTAAGCTTTTTCATTTAAATTAAACGAGATAAACAGATACATCAGTTTTGCACCACAAGTGCAAAATGGAATCCAGATAATGACAGCAAGTCTATAAATTCGATGTGGGTGTCGATTGTTAATATGCAAATAATGGTTGCATTTACCGTGTATGCAGTGCAAATATGCACCGACCGTGATGACATACTTATTTCTGAAACTGAGTCAAACTTCTTATTCAATGTTTACATAAACCGATATCACTTGTTTCGTCGTGTTTCTCGCAATTGGCGGCCATTTGACTACTAATTTTTTAACTGCCTCCGTGAAACAGTGGCTAAGCCACTTGGTTAAACACACGGAATGGAAAAAAAAATATCAGTTTTTTGGAGTTTGGCGAAAGCAGTTTCGTTCGGTACCTAGTAAATCTGTCGTATAGCACTTCCACTGGTTTTTTCTGTTCCGTGGTTGAACATTATGACTGGTTCCTGGGGTCTGGTTGGTAGTAGATCTTTTTTAGAGTCAAACTGGCTAGCTACCGCTCCTACAGGTGCAATCTGCCATAACGGCTGAAAATAACAGCTCTGGCTGTGTTTCGGCAATATTAATGTGGGAGCCGGTATACTTGTAATAATCAAAGGCCCGAAGATCAGAAAAGTCTACTTCCTAGTAAAGTGTTCCTCTATGGAATAGGCCGTAGTGGCCGCTTACCATCAGGTGGACTCCGTGCGTGACTCCCAACTGATCTATAAAGCATTAAAACTAACTACTGTTATGTTCATTTTTTAAATGCTAACGGCACAGAATACATAATAGTACTAACGGGCAACATTAATCCTTACAAAAAGTAAGTGCGATTGGGTTTGCCAACAAAAAATAACCGAGAAATGTCATAGTTTGACAAACGAATTAAAAAAAAACCATCTGTCTTTTAACATTTTGACGTTGTATTCAAGCATTTTTTTACTTTTATTATTGCACACATCTAAACCATTTTAAATAGGTACAAATTAATGAAATAAGTGATGGTATTTTGGTATGAAAATAGTATATAACATTTGCTTTATCGGATTGCCAGCTCTTCTAATCTAATACTCCAATACTATGTCGAATTACGACAGAGCAATCACAGTATTCTCGCCAGACGGACAGTTACTCCAGGTAAGAAATGGCCCTGTCGAGCCCTGTTACCAGGCGTAAGAATACTACCAGCTTGACTCAAACAAGATCTACCACCAACTAGACCTAAGGCAGTGTTTATCCTAAGAATTATATGATAATGATTGACGAGCCATTTGGTGTAATGGTCGAGAAGTTGGCTATTACACCAGAGGTCGCGGGTTCGATCCCCGCACGGTACATTGTGTGCATGAACATGTCTGTTTGTATCGGTCTGGGTGTTTTCTATGTATAATATGTACATGTATTTACAAAAAAAAGGTATATAAATAATGTTTATCCGTTGTCTGTCTGGCACCCATAGCACAAGCTAATGCTTAGTTTGGGGCTAGATGGCGCTGTGTGAATTAAGTCCAGAGATATTTAATGATGATGATCATTGGTTTACTCCAGGTCCAGTACGCCCAAGAGGCAGTGCGCCGAGGGTCAGCAGCCGTGGGGGTGCGGGCGCCTGGCGCGGTCGTCCTGGGGGTGGAGAGGAGGACGGTGGCCTTGCTGCAAGAGGACAGGACGGAGAAGAAGATAGTGGCGCTGGATGACCACGTCATGCTGGCGTTCGCTGGGTTGAGGGCCGATGCCAGGGTTTTGATTGCAAGGTTTATATTTTGCTAATATTTTTAAAAGCAATAGCTGTGGTAGGTAAGTTTTTCAAGTGTTGCTTTACACGCGTGAAGTCGGTGCTACGAAAATCGACGTGCACCTACATATGAATTCTTAAGAAACCTGCACATCGACTCTGAATGGAAGAATGATGTAGCCATGATTCAGTTAGCTTAGTTCTCCTCCGGCCCACTTCACTGAGGGATACCTAACCGGGAAAGGTCATTCATTGTGCGTCTCTCTATTTACACAGTAGACGCTGATGGTATCCAAAAAAGGCGTTTTTACTTGCTCAAACTCTATCATAAAAAAACGCTTCCAGGTCTCAAATAGAATGTCAGTCACACAGACTAACACTAGAAGACCCGGTGTCAGTGGAGTACATTGCGCGGTACATAGCGGAGATGAAGCAGCGGTACACACAGAGCAATGGACGCAGACCTTTCGGTATCTCCTGCTTAGTCGGCGGGTTTGACTTCGACGGGGTCCCGAGACTGTTCCAGACCGAACCTTCTGGGATTTATTATGAGTGGAAGGTATGAGGTTGAGGCTATTAGTATTAATTTATCTATCAGGTAACAAAGCCTAGACAGCATCTTAGTTATCTGACAAATAAAATAAAATCAATTTATCTAACACCGGTGAAATCGGCTCTAAATTAATCACTGACAAATACAGACACGTCAGCGGCCTAGAAAAGAAAATAAGAGCAAATACGCCTTTTAAAAAAATCCACGCTCCATGTCTTGTTCTTTTGCTAGCTGCATTTCCGTAGGAGTTTATTGCAATTTTTGCGTCCTGGTAATTCAGATAGACTTTTTAAAGAACAAATCTTTCAGTTTGAAAACAAAATCGAAATCGAAAATATCATAATTAGTGTAGCGTCACAAAAAGAACCTGTGAATCGACAGTAACTATTCTTAAACTAAAATTACAACGGATCATACAACTTGCTTGCATTAGAATGCGCTACAAATGTTTACCTAGCACCTTTTCCATGACTTTCATAGGCCGCAGCTATAGGCAGACATGACAAGACAGTCAGGGAGTTCCTGGAACACCACTACAAGCCAGAGACCGTGGCGAGCGACGAGGGTGCGGTCAAACTCGCCATCAGAGCTTTACTGGAGGTGCAAGCAGGAACCAGGAATATAGACGTAAGTGGTCTTTCAGCAAGCACCATAACAGGCTAGCTAGACCTGCGGCCGTATGTGGGACTTGGGGCTAAAGCGACCCACTACCCAATAAACTCCCCGATTTACTGGCCTGATGGCCCAAATGGATATTGTGTGACCAAAACACTGCTTTTGCGTTACACTGCCAAAGTTATTACAAAGTTTGGTTTTGCCACCAGTAGTCAGAAATCCCAGGCACCGCGCCTTACTTATTTTTTCAGAAATAAAATGCACACTATGCGTCGGGCCGATGGCCAATTTAAGGCCAACAAAAAAAGTAACTTATTGGTTTATCGCGTTTATAAGTACGATAGTAAAATTCATCAGGAATAAATATTTATTAGTAATTTTTATTACAGGTGGCAGTGATAAAGCATTGTCAGCCAGTGACCATGTTGCATCAAGATGAGATCAAAGCAATCAAAAGAGATATAGAAAGAGAGAAAGAAGAAGCTAAGAAGTAACTTAAAAGAATTTATTTTGTAGCCGTTTTATTATTTTTAGGTTTTGTAGGATTTACAATTTTAACTTTATTTAATAATTATTGTTTTAAAATATTGGATTAAATACTGCAGCTTTATTTGCAAGAAATAAGAGAAGTTTTATTATTTACTAGCCGTCGCCGCCGCGGTTTTTAATTAAAGTACATAATTTGCAAATAAAAAATAATTTACCATCCCATTCCTGAAATGTTTAAAGGGCAGTGTGAATTACCTGAAACAGAAATACAAAACATTAAAAAGTGAATATGAACGCCATCTGTAGAAATCAATAGGAACTAAGTGTCTCGTGTGTAATAGCATGCTGCACGCACGCGCTTTTGTTTTCTTGGACTGAAAATAGATGGCGGTACGAGTTCTTATAAACGGCTTGTTTACAAATCCGGCTAAGTTTTAGTAAAAAAATAAAAATGGTTTGTTGACTCTAGCCAGGTTCATAATACGTACCATTTTAGTGATTATTATTGTAAATATTATTTAAAAAAAAATAATTAAATTCTTACATTTTCACTTTGTGTTTTGTGAAAACTCGTGAAATGAAAATATTATACCTATACTAGCCTTCCGCCCGCGGTTTCACCCACGCGTAATTTCTTTTTTCAAATATCCCCCCCTTCCCCCCATATTTCCGAGACCAAAAGTACCTATGTTCACCGGGGATAGTGTAGCTTTCCAACAGTGAAAGAATATTCAAATCGGTTCAGTAGTTTCGGAGCCTATTCAATACAATCAAATCTTTCCTCTTATGCTCACAGCATGCATTTGGATTAGATATTATACATATTATTTTAAATGCCCTATTTTTTAAATTTGACAAATACTTAGTTGCACGGAAGAAAACCAAGGCTGTAATGTTTAAAAAATATCGTGACTACAACCAACAACTCACGAGGTTTAGCCTAAATATTTAGGCAAAGTATAATGACACGCAACTCGAGCATCTTTCGCCATTAAACTTGGCAAAAACACGGGACCCTGACCCGGAAAGCAAATAAGGCGATTTATATGCGAACTGCAAAACCGCCGTGTGAAGTGCAGCGGGTCAGCACCTCGTGTTGGGCCAATAGACTAGCGAAAATAGTAGACGCCACAGCTCACAGCCACAAACGTTACCACTTAAATACATTTACTTACTCCTTAAACCACGAATTTTTATTGTCTCGTCATTTTCATGATTAATTAAGAATCAAACAAACTTACCTAGTGTAGTTTGATTCCAATTATGCGAGGGTCTCAACCGAAGACGATTATTATATTACTAGCAGCAGAACATGAGATGGTGCTATCCTTGTCACACGTTTAGATTTATAACACTTAAAAAGATCTTCTGTCTCCCTCCCCCAACACTCCCACAACCGGGCAACCCGCGGCGCCTGACCTCATTATTTCAAAGTAAATTTTTTGTGTGTCGGTAAATGGATTAGCTTTTATTTTTATAAATTGTTTGTCGGGTTGGGCGGGATGGGACGACATAATCGTCTTCGGTTGAGACCCTCGCATAATTGGAATCAAACTACACTAGGTAAGTTTGTTTGATTCTTAATTATACTTCGGGTCTCAACCGAAGACGATTATTATATTACTAGCAGATGTTTAGAGCATCATTGTAATATTAAGATAAACAATTGAAAATAAAAGATAAGTTAATTTTGTAAACCTAGGGCATAGTCAAATAATATGTCTTTTAAATGAATCATATTATACCGAATATGGCTTTAGCGAAATCACTATTATTTATGTACATGACATACTAGGACATTTTTATTATAAAGAAGAAGAAGACAATCGAGGGATCGCTCCAACCAACACCGGTAAGATAAGAAGAAGTAAGGTGGATGCAGAAGCTGACAGAGGACTGTGAGATACGAATACGCATTATGTATATTTCAATTGATGGCAATATCATGTATATAATTTTTTTTTTTTTTTTTTTTTTTTTTTTTTTTTTTTTTTTTTTTTTTTTTTTTTTTTTTTTTTTTTACTAGCCCAATATAAAAGTGTCCTTTAATGAACCACAGGTTCTGTATACGTAGTTTTTAATATTCAGCAATTGATATAAATATAATATTATTGCCGCGAATATACGGCACTATGGCACTATAAGTAATGATGAATGGAAGGCCTCAGGTTACGAGGTCTCCATCTAATCAAATAATGTATTGTAATTATTAAATGTCTCATTATGATAATGGTCTGTATTGTTTGATCAAAGGCAATGACTTATCAAGTACACGGAGTAATCTTTTATAGATATATTATATTTTATATAATATAATATTATTATATTTTTCTAAATAAACCACTGGGTGGTGATTTGGTGAAGCCAGTCTATATGTTTATATGCCTTTAATAGCTAGGCGATTTATACAATCATTAGACAAGGAATGATGGTACCTACGTTACATTTTATTGTAGGTATATTTTAGTATGTATTGTATCACAATATTATTGTAATACAAATTGGGACAAATTATATGATTTGCATTCACCAGTAAAGATTATCTATCTAATATAATTTGTCCCAATTTGTATTATCCCATAGCTTGATCTGATGTTAAATGCGTACATAGATATATATATACATAGATTCATTGTAATGTTTGAGGAGTCGACCACTACATCAGAGATCGCGGGATCAAAATCCGCACGGTACAGCCTTTATCGGCCTGAGTGTTTTATTATGTATAATAAAAGTATACATTTTAAAAATAATAATACAAAAATAACAAATTATGTAAGGAACTTTCATCCGATATTTGGCAAGTTTGGCAACCATAGCACAAGCCATGCCCAGTTTAGGGCTATCTGTCTGCTATGAGGTCATTGTCCAAGGAATAGCCAATTTATTTATTAATTTATTTATTTTTTTTTTTATTATTATTATTTTTTTTTTTTTTTTTTTTTTTTTTTTTCTTATGTTTACTTGCCAATTTCATCATTTTCATTTTTGAAAAATGTTAGACTAAGAATTTTAACGTTATATGTAATTAACGAATAAACGACTGGAAATGCAAAATGCAGAGGACAAAAAGCCAATACATTCAGCAAAATACCTAAGTGTACTTATATTTAACGTATTTCTTGTGTTAATTACAGATTTTGTAAACCTGTAGTTATTTTTAAACGGAACGTTTTTGCGGTATTATCTATTTTCACAACACTGTTTAGTTCTAGTTCAAGTACACATAGTGACAGTATCATTTCTTATTTTAATTTTTCTTCACAAGCTTATGTTATCGATTATTCGATTTTAGTAGAAAATAATATAGAAAAATAAATCCATGAATAGAATAGAAATATTTATTTAAATGTTTAATGTCTTATTATATTTCTAAAAATATAATAATAATTATATTGTAGTTAGACATAACCATAAATGTGGTTCACATAACTGTCTAAGAAAAAGGATCATTTATTAAATTCATTAAAGTGATGATTGCAAGACACAAATTTTTGCCGCATTAAAGCATTTCGATTTTCGTTTTCCCCAAACGTTAACTAGTAGAAAATGCTTCTACTGTCAAGTCAGAATTTGTACCCTGATTTTTCGATCAATAAAGTTTTTATAAATAAATAAATTAACTGCCAGTAGTCCTAAGTTCAGTAGATGTTCCAAACTATACACTAAATTACAAAGAAGGTTTTTGTAATTTAGAATAGACGATTTATTATAAATAAGTAATTCGTATCAGAGCGTTAGAGATGCGAGTAACATATTAAATTTTTAGTAAATTATGAAAATTTGCCATAAAATTAATAATCAGCGTATGGACTGTGCCATAAGCTTCCATTTTGTAAAGAATTGTGAAATGTGCCACTTTAATAAATTTAATATTATTGTACATAATTAAATTTGTCCTTTATTGTGACATAAGTTTCCGCGTAGCAGTAATTGTCTTGAACTTAAGATACTTCTACAGATTCTTCTTTATATGTATGCATCTAATCATAAGACTGCACAGTTGTCAGACAAGTCAGTGATCACATAATTATGACAGTTAATTGTGATGTCGCGCAGGTGGAGTGGTGGCCTTTCGGCGGCACCCTTGGTGGCTTAACCACTGATACTCCGCGCTGCGGCACCCCCCTGAAGTTTAAAGCGCCTCGAGTTTGCGTTCCAAACGGGGCTCTATCGTATCTTATCGTTCTGATGATAAAATCAGAACTTTTCTTTCCGACATAAATTTCGAAAACGATAGATTTCGACGAATCTCGGAAATAACAGATCTGAAGATGTGCGAACACATGATCTGTTTGTTGTTTTTAACCGTATCTACATATATCTTAATAATAATATTAATTGTTAAAGATACTTTATTTTTCTCATAAGAATACAATTCACTTATTGAGAAACTTAAAAATACAATTTAACATAAATTGTATGAGCGACATAGGTTCCACTAGAATTATTAACAAAAAGTCGGTAGTCTCATAACTAAACACAGTCACAACGCGGACTATTCACTTATTATTAATATCTTATTAACCCTTTCAACGCCAATGTCTGATATATCAGACAAACCATTTTTGTGCCCACCACGCCAATGTCTGATATATCAGACAAAAAAACATGATCAAGAAACGTTGTATTTTTACTTGCCTGAATGAGTTGAGTATAACCTAATAATTTTTTGGTTTTTTTTTTTTTTTTTTTTTATAATGGTCGTGGCGTGTGGGACCCATTTTCGGAAAAAAGCGTGGCGGGGAAAGGTTTAATATCTTTATTTTCTTATAATGAATATCAATCATAATTATTATGCATAATTTTGCGATTATTATGTCTATCTGAAAATGATTATCTTTGTACAGAAACTACTGTTATTATTACTAGACATACGAGTATGTTATGTCTCAGTTTTTACACTAGTAATGATTTCAGTTCCGGGCATTTAGCCGAGCAATGAAAGCAATCTAGGCCCATGGGGACCCGATCCTTTGAAGCGTGCGTTATTATTATTATTTTTATATCCTGGATCTTTCTGAGTAATTGTAATAGTTCCGGATCCAAATAAAATAAGTTTTTCTTGGATATCTGATAAAATCGTACAAGCTAGGCCGGTGCGGTTAAACGTGCCTGCGACCGGTTCTGTTTTGTCAAGGAGTAGTGGCAGATATAATCATAATTATATACTTTACTTATCCTTCAATTATATTTATATGATTTATGTACTAGATTTACGTGAAGTAAACAATGTTTTGGATCAACACGCTGTGCTTGAAGGTAGAAAAAACTTCTAGCCCTCCTCATGATTCCTTAATGATCCATACCTGGATAGAGGCAGGCCTCTTCTCTTCTTTTCCACTTGCGACGATCCCGGCAGTGCCCGATTCATCCAGTCCCAGCCTGCGTGTAGTCGTAAGTCGTCCACCACAGGCATTGGTCTGCCTGTGGTGTCCACTCTGGGTCTCCATTCTAGCTCGACACTTCTAGAGTGGAGCAATGTCCTCTACACGACTAGCGTGGAGTTAATCTCAACACTTTTACAGTGGAGAAAATATATCCTCTACACGACTTGCGTGGAGTTAAAAAACTACTTCACGACTGGCGTGGGGTTAACCTCGACACTTTTACAGTGGAGAAATATCCTCTACACGACTTGCGTGGAGTTGAAAAACCACTTCACGACTAGCGTGGGGTTAACCTCGACACTTTTACAGTGGAGAAATATCCTCTACACGACTTGCGTGGAGTTAAAAAACCACTTCACGACTAGCGTGGGGTTAGCCTCAACACTTTTACAGTGGAGAAATATCCTCTACACGACTTGCGTGGAGTTAAAAAACCACTTCACGACTAGCGTGGGGTTAGCCTCGACACTTTTACAGTGGAGAAATATCCTCTACACGACTTGCGTGGAGTTCAAAAACCACTTCACGACTAGCGTGGGGTTAACCTCGACACTTTTACAGTGGAGAAATATCCTCTACACGACTTGCGTGGAGTTAAAAAACCACTTCACGACTAGCGTGGGGTTAACCTCGACACTTTTACAGTGGAGAAATATCCTCTACACGACTTGCGTGGAGCTAAAAAACCACTTCACGACTAGCGTGGGGTTAGCCTCGACACTTTTACAGTGGAGAAATATCCTCTACACGACTTGCATGGAGTCTAAGAACCTCTCACGACTTGAGTGGTGCAATATTGTAATCACGCTTTGCGTGGATTAAGTAGGTAGTTTTAAATGGAACTTCAATACTTGAGTCCAAGAGTACCCTACCGTTATAAGAATAAAGTAGGTCCTCACAAATTTTGTGGTATCAAAATCCCTAAACACTTTTATTGCTGTAACTTGTTTCACTATTTTTGGCCTTTGAGTAGGAAACTATCACTATTACTATCTGAAGATTCCGACCGTTAGCGTTTTCCTTTTTTAAATTTTAGAAAGGAAAACGCACGTGTGACTCGAACGGCACAAAAACACGTAATGAGGTCAGGCGCCGCGGGTTGCCCGGTTGTGGGAGTGTTGGGGGAGGGAGACAGAAGATCTTTTTAAGTGTTATAAATCTAAACGTGTGACAAGGATAGCACCATCTCATGTTCTGCTGCTAGTAATATAATAATCGTCTTCGGTTGAGACCCGAAGTATAATATATTTTTTTTGTATTGGGCGTGCTGGACAATAAATGTGTGTAGCGTGTGTGGTAAAACATGTAGACAACACCTCGCAACTTCAGTGGACTTGCGACCATGATTAGACAGAATCGAAAAGACAAACCCAGTTCGAACATCAAAACTAATACTTATTTTATAAGAGCTGGGCATCGATAATCCGTTAACGCAAAGTAAAAACTTTTGTTCATAACACTGTAACATGTAACTGGTCACACTGTAACACGTTGGGAGATCTTTCTTAAATAATTTCCAACCAGTCACAGCATTTTGACTAGTTGGGAATCATTTTACAAAGTTATCCCGACAAGTCACAGTCTTACAGGTTACAGTGTTGGGAACAAAGGAAATCTTTTCGTGTTGAGATGACGAACGCGAAGTGTTAAACGATACAAATTTTAATTTCACTTAATTGACACTGTCCAGTCTCGTGTGTACAGTTTTTGAGTAACCCCTTACAGATCGTTCACGATAAGAAGTCCTCTAGCCGCTATATTGGTACTACTGTTTTTCAATACTTTCAATCTGTTTTTTGACAGATTTACAAAGCGTAGGCAATGCTGCCAATATAGCGGCTAAAGGACAACTTATATGGTGAACAGACTGTAGAAGTATATAGCTTAAAAAAAAAATTTTTTTACTATGCGTTAACGGATTAACGATGCCCAGCTATTTTTATTTAAGCGACTTTACCCCCCGCTAGCTTAGTGACCCAACATGAAATGTACCTGTAAAAAGAAATCTCTTGTATTTTCACAGAACATTGCGGTATTCATTTATTCGCCTTTCTTCCCTGCCTTCATTTCAGTTACTTATTAGTCCCGGGGTCAAATAAATTTCGAAGAGTTATTGCCCATAATAATATGTGTACAATTTTATATGAGTCGTTTTAGGTTTGATTTACGAGTATGAAGGCTTATAGAGAACGGTGGTGTCGCTTCTGAAATTTAACCAGGTATCGTGGGTTCGATCTCTTTTGAAAATTATTTTATAAGAAAAGCCCTTGGGAGCACTTGATAGCCTATCAAGAGATTCACCGACTAACATTCCACTCCTACCACCAACCAGACCCAAACCAGGAATCGAACTCTCGACCTCTGAGAAACGTTTCTACGAGTTTAATATAGTAAGTTATTTACGAGTTCAAGTCTCCACCGGCCACCCATCCTCATACTGCCAGAGAAAAGAGTGCTTATCTTTGACGTAAGAACTCAACCTTTAGGTGCTTTAGGTACATGGGATCCGATGTCATTCATCTCAATCAAAAAGTCATTTCTGAGGGAAGCAATTGTCGCTTAGGACGTAGCTTCCCGTTTGTACCATACGGCGCAAATTGATACCATCCTCCCGAAAAGATGCTCGTTATCCAATTAGAAGCCCATAAAAAACCATCTTCTATGGTATGTGACCTATTAACAATCATGGTCATTTGTAGATCTTGTGTTTTTTTAAGACAATGAGGAAACCGGTGAAGACTAATAAATCATAATATCTGTGCATATTTAAAAAAAAGAACTGTCAAATTTATTGTTGGAATTAGGCGGGAACTAAGTAATCTGTGGCTACATGAATGGCATTGTGAACTTTGATAGTTTTCTTAATAAAAAAAAAGATAAAAACTTTTAGAGACCGCCAAAAAAAGTTTGATACTTTACATCACCGTTGTCAACACGTTTCATTACTCTCATTAAACAATAAAGTTGCGTAAGGTGTTTACAATGGCTGCTGACTCGACCTCTCAGCGGTAAAGAATCACTAATTAATGAACCATTGTTTACGATTATGGTATTTTTACCCCGCCATTACCGGAAGTGCGAAGAAATAGTGTTGCCGTATTTTGACATAAAAGGTACAGTTTTAACGCTTAGATGGTGTAATAATGGTTTACCTGGTCATGATTCTCGGAGACCTGGGTTCGATTTCCGAGTTGGTAAAATGATGATTTAGCTAGTACGAGTACACACTACACGTACAACATTGTATGGAGGCCTTTTCCCTTTTTTTCGGAGGAGAATGCACTATAACCGCAGGCTAGTTACATCTCCGTGCGGCCGCGTGGGACTCGGGACTAAATCGTCCACTACCCATCAAACTACCCCGGTTTCTCCGTCACACCCGATTGGGACGAGCCGGTGCCATCCTTGTAGCTATTGACCAGATGGAGGCCTTTGCCCTTCAGAGGAGTAAGAGAAATGGGGTTTCGAGCCTCCGGTAATAGCAAAGCTACAAGTACTAAGTTACCCATACGTCGTTCTTCTGTGAGGTGGTATTTCCCGGTCAAGCTGCCCCATTTCGACTGAGGATTCAGGCGACTTGGACCACTACATAGCTGGGACCGCGGTCCCAGTTGCCTGATTAGTTTTTATTTATTTATTTCGTCAGGCGAGTGGGACCACCCGTAATTTTAACCACAAATCCATTGTTGAAATACAAGATTTAGTACAGTTAGCAGAAAAGGTGTCATAAATAAAAAAAAGTTATGGTTCCAGTCGACCGATTCAAAAATTTTAACAGGTAACTGGGACCGCGGTCCCAGTTTCATATGGTCCCAGTCCACGGTGGTCCCGCCATAGGCCAAAACCCCCTGAACCTCAAGTTCGAAAATCGCTAGTTAACCGACACATTATCAATGACTAATAAACAAGCTACCTGGGGGTATAAATATGTGACCCATTTACTTCAATTACCACTACCTGTTTGACCTCGAAAGTGAAAGCATCGCAATTGTTGCAATCGCTGTTAACGGTGACTCATCCGCACGGTATTTGTCATTAGTAGAGATGGGCCGACTATTCGCCGACTAGTCGGGAAAGCCGACTATTCGGCACCATTCGCCGACTATTCGGCAATGCCGACTAGTCGGCAAAATTCGCCGACTATTCGGCAAAATTTATAGTATATAATATATAATATTATTCAGCACCTTCAATATTAACAAAGAATGTTCATACGCGCGATTTCTTTTTCGTTTCGCGACTATTATAGTTATTACATTAGCTTAAATGAAAATGAAATTTTGTACAGGGATTCTTTATAATGCGTAAGTTCTAACTAAGAAAGGGCTTTTGAAAATTCACCTCTCAAGGGGGTTTTAAGGGGGGAAGTTTGTATGAAACTCCGTCGCTTTTGAACTTTTTTACAAGGGTGCTTCATAATGTGTATAGCCCGACCATTAAAATGAAAAACCTCGCCGTATTGCGGAAAATATCGGAACTAATTTCTTCAAGTGGCAACAATCAAATAAAAAAACAATAAGATGTCATTCATTATTGCTGTCTGACAGAGTGTGATGTCAATTGTCAACCGTGTGTAACCATAGCAACTAAGTGTTGCTATAACCATAGCTAGTGTGCTGCTCCAAAGCAGGTTTTTTATTTTCTTGGTCAGGCTATTAGTTTCCACTAGGAAGCGATTTTTGGAAGTTACCTCCCAGGGGTGTTTCATAGTGTTTTACAGGGTGTAGTCTACGCGAGCGAAAGTCATCTAGTGTTGTATAGTTTTAGCGATTGAGAAGAGAAATGATTGAGTTTCTTGCCGGTTCTTCTCAACTGTCTGAAGCCGGAGAGTCATTCTGTATCATTGACGATTCATTTTTTTTTTATGTTTAGTTTAATAAACACCAAACAAATAATAAATAAAAGAATAGACAAACACGTCAGGCCATGTTCAACGGCGGCCGTGCGGAGCAGTAATGACGAAAAATACCGAACACCAGTAAACCGCGTGACTTTGTCGATGTTTTTCCGCAGCAGAACGCTTCACCTTTAGTACTACTATCGATTCATGCAAGTAATTTTTTATTTGTTTTTAAAGTTTGAAGGGATAATGGAAATCAAATTTTATTAAATATGTAGTTAATCATCATCTTTTTGATAAGCGCGAAGGGCAATTATTCCGGGCCGGTGACTGTCCGCGACGCAGCTAGTACTATTGGTTCGAGTTTCGTCTATCACAATCGTAAAACTTTTGATTTGACTAAAAACAACTTCAATAATCTATTGAACTACTATGATTGTACTACTAAGACTCATTTTACTACGGGAAAACAACGACTAAAACGTCACGCAGTATTAGTCAGCACTGCCGAATAGTCGGCCGACTATTCGGCAATTTGAAAGCCGAATAGTCGGCTAGTCGGCTAGTCGGCAAATACTATAGTCGGCCCATCACTAGTCATTAGTGATATCTCGGAAATTGTTTGTTTGTTAAACTGTTTGTGTGATGGATATCCAAGAAACTGGTAAGTTTTTTTATTTTCATTATAATTTTTGCATGTATTTATCGTAGTTTTTATATAATCGAGATGCTACGTTGACAGATTTAAAAAAATAATATTACTCGTAGTTTGACTTTAGCTAGTATTTTAAAAAATTGCACCCAATTGCACCTGTTCTTACTTATTTAAAAATGAAGGTATATCTGTCTTTTATCAAATACATGTTGAAATTTTGTCCAAGCTTACCCTATGCACCCCCTAGATATCTGCTACGCCTTCGTAGTCGCAATGGTAGCGATACTACGAACTGTTCTATTAAGTTTGTTTTTTTTCTTTTTAGGTACTTTTGTGAAATGTTCCTTTTCAAGAAGGCATTATTTTGAGATTTGGGTTCAGTTAGTTCAGGAATATCCGTGGTACAATCTTCCCGCTTCCGTTCACAAGATACTTGTCCACGGGTCTGATATTTCAGAACACGCCTTATTATCTATCGGGGAGCTTTCCGAGGAGGCAGCGGAATCAAACAATAAAAATCTAAAAACTTTTAGGCGAGATCATACGCGAAAATTCACACGAGAAATCACTAATACCGACTTACTTAATAGACTCTTGTTATGTTCAGACCCCTTCATCACTGGTCTTCGGAAACTCCCCAGAAAGAAAAAAGGCTTATTAAGGAAAGAAGTCCTAGATTTATTAAAAGTATAGTTAGAGTAAAGGTAGTATTTAATATAAGAGTATAATAATGGTGTAGGATAATTTTAATGTTATTTGTTTTGTAAGCTATTTATTATACCTAAGGAAATTCAAAATGAAAAAACGTGAGAATTTTTGCATGTAAATATTGTACCTACATAATTATCATGTTTACTTTTTTTAAATACAATCACGACTGTGAAATTCATTTTCACAATCTAGAGTATACATCCCAATATGAAAAGCTTACACTATAATAGTAAAAAGCATTTCAAAACGGGGGACAATTTTATTACATTTTTATTTAATATTTTAGACGATTCTGGGCTGTATTTTGTAAAAATAACTTCGTATTTTCATTAAATAAATACTTTTCTAATTGTAAAACAACTTTTATTAAAGCTCTGCACCATTTCCAATAAGATATAATAGCCCAATAAGAATCTAGGGGATTATGACCGCTCCGCCTAGAACGCGGGACCGCCGTGCAGTCGCCTGAATCCTCTTCGACTGACAGACAGGTACTTTCTGCAGCTTAGCTATACCACACTTTATTCTAATTCCTATAATAATATTAAACGTTAATATAATCCCGCAAAAACTATCAATATTTTTATTTTTTAATCTCGCAGCCTATAAAAGGGTTTTATGGTTTAAGTTAATCACTATCTCTTAAGATAAACTTGAAAGCGGCTAGTGAGTACACGGCTTAAAGTTACTGCTTGGCAATAAAGTGTACACCGCCTTTATCGTGAGCAATAAAATATTTCATCAGCTTGGCAGCTTTTAAAAAGTATCTTTAAGTTCAAAAAGTCTTATTGATGCAAAGTTATAAATCAGTTTCGAATTATTTCATGTTATGATTTGAAATGAAATTATTTATCAAACCTTACCAAATACTAATATTATTAATGCTACTAATGGAATTCTGATTGGTACGTTTGCGCGCCTAAACCACTGTACCGAGTTAAGTGGAATTTGGTACAGATATAGACTAGACCTTGGGGAAGGACAAGCCACTAATCTTTAAACATTGACGGATGATGCTTAGTTCAAAATTGTTTTACACACAACATACTTTAATTGTAAATATCTAGTCTATTCTACTGTACAATATTAATAATAGACCAAAACAAAGAATATAATTCCGGCTACGTTCCATAGTATTATCTTTTTTAACGAACTGTTTTACAAGCCACTTATTCAACCTTTTGAAAATTGAAACGGCTGCGCTTACAAAGAGAGTAAGTGCCCAAGCAATAAAACTAACGCTTCGGGATCAAAATAGCGCTTCCCGGTTTGATGAACTTGACATCAACTGACGTACAGCCAGTAGGCAAGTGGATTTACGAGCGACGTTACTTTGTGCAACGGAATGCGCTGCGGTAACAAGAGAAAAAGTAAATTGTCACTTTAAAAATGTTCTCGCGTTTGAACTTTGAACAGCATGACGGTCTTACGCAATAGAATTTATTGCTTTTGTTTCAGAATAACAACTCCAGAACAGATCTGTAATTAGACGGTTTTTCGTTTAAATACGATTGAGACGTTTGTGCTTCGCAGTAGGACATACATTACAGTTTTAACAATATTCCACTATTAATTTTACCAATAAAAAAAATAAGCAAGACCACATTATTTCGTTCTTCTGCAAACATCAAAGATCTTTGTATAATAAAATATCTTTGGCACACATTTAATAAAAACACTAATTTGACATATTGGGTGTTCAAAAATTAAAATCTGTGCTTGAAACTTGACATTTCCGCCATATTGTTTATTCAACTTTTTCTACAAGTCAGTTCGCATACTGGCAATGGGCTTGATGACTTATTGATTGGATTTCTCATGGAATTATTATTAATATGGGATTTCTACGCCGATTGACAGGTGACATCATCAATGATCATGATGGCATTACCACAGATTAAATCTATTATGCGCTAAGGTCAAACTGGTGACCTGAACAATTACAAAAAGTTACATCATGATTCTTTATATTGATGTTTACAGTATACCAGGGAAAAAAATAAGCATATTATGACATTTGAACATTGCTTAGTTATTTTCGCTTCCGGTAGGTACTAAGGTGTGTTTATTTTATTGAAATGTGTAAAAAGAAGAGCACATCGTACACCTGATGGTAAGCGCCACTTCTGCCCTTAGACAGTTCAGTGCCAAACAGTAACTACTGTCTGGCACTGCCCTGCGCCCGCTACACCGAGACGACTTTCTTTATTTATTAGGTCTCATAGTATACCCAGTAATTCCACTAGCTACAGTGCCCTTTCCCCGAAACACAGAAGTGCTTGACACACTTCTATTTCACGGGAAAATATCTGGCACTGCGGTGGTACCCACCTAGACGGCCCAGTACAGGAACCTACAACCTGGTAAAATTAATTGTTATTTTTTTTAATGAAAGTAAGTGAGTGATCCCTACCGCCCATGTGCGGCCCATGAAAACATGCGACAAAGTCTATGTGTTGCCCGCATTTTCTATCAAAATAAATGTTTGAATATAGAGAGAGGAAGATATTTTCTTTACAGACATGATCCCGGGGATCATGGATGCAAAGCTTACGTTGCGGCGATTTCTTCCAACACAGCTAGGGTTTGTGATCATCACCAATCCGCATTTGGCAAGCGTGATAATTAAACGTATTATCTTTGTAACGATAACTTGATTTTAATGAAAGAGTCCTTGTTCCTATAGTGAGATATAAATAGGCTGATTTTACTATAAAAATTTATTGATACATTGATACAATTGTAAACCGTCGGCTAGATCAAAGAGCACAGATAAAATTAACAAGCAAATAGTAAAGTCGGAAATAGTTATCTATGATCGATATCGAATCTAATCTAATGTTGAAACAAGCAAAAGTATTAAAAATTTAAAATACGCCTCCGTCCACTTGGCTCCCCATAGGTCATTGTAACAATCGATTACTATTACAACTATGGAAACTATTATTTAGTAAATGTAACAATCGATTACTATTACAACTATGGAAACTATTATTTAGTAAATGTAACAATCGATTACTATTTCAACTATGGAAACTATTATTTAGTAAATGTAACAATCAATTACTATTACAACTATGGAAACTATTATTTAGTAAATGTAACAATCGATTACTATTACAACTATGGAAACTACGAGTATTATTTAGTAAATGTAACAATCGATTACTATTACAACTATGGATACTATTATTTAGTAAATGTAACAATCGATTACTATTACAACTATGGAAACTATTATTTAGTAAATAAACCTTAGATTTTAATTTAGTACTAGCCTTCTTCTCGTCTCGTCTTGAGGAATCTCTCAAGATAGAGAGAAAATAGTGGTTATTCCGCACAAATGAGCAGCTCTTCCAAGCAATTATTTTCACCTTACAAAATACTACAGTGAAGTAACACTCTATAACTCTTGTACTGTTTCTTTCTGTAAGTGAGTACCTAACCAACCAGAGCTCAAATGGGGGAGTGCGTGGTATTAGCAGCAGGAAGAACAATGTATTTGCTACCAACGTTAGTTTTCCCTCAAATTATAGGAGCAGCGAGTGATACAAGTGTCTTTATACAACTAACTTACTGACCATCAAGAGAGTCGTCTTGAGCGCAACCATCGCGGCATAAAAAAAAAACTTTGAACATAGACTTTAAACAGTTTTTTAAAAACTTCCTACCCGCGTCAAACATGCAAAGCGAAATCAATATTGTTATCTTACATCCCGAAGCGATAATTGGACGGAAACGGCAAGTAATTACTATAATTATTACGACGTGTTCCTATTCACAGTTGACGTAAGATACGCGAAAGCAGACGGCCAGAAAATTGCAATGAATATGCATGAGCGATAGTGCTGGAGCGAAGTGGAACTGACAGCTGACTTATAGCCTGACCAAGAAAATAAAATACCTGCCAAGAGGCGCCACATTAGCTATAGTTATAGCAACACATGGTTGCTATGGTTATACTCACATATAACTCACAATGTCCAATAGTGACAAGGCGCGGTTGACAATTGACATCACACGTTGACAGACAGCAATATTGAATGACATCCTATTGTTTTTTTATAAGATTGTCGCCAGTCGCCACTTGAAGAAATTAGTCCCAAGACGAACCAAGCGTATAGAAGAAAAAAAAAAGATTTAAAGCTGCAGTATTTATAACCTTGATGAAAAAAAAAATGCATGACAAATAAATACATCTCCAATAAGGTTATGTTGCCCTAGTACAATAATACCAGTATCCGTATTATCAACCTTATTACTAAAGTAATTTTACACATTATATACCTACATTAAGAAAAAGTATATTATATTACATATTTAGTTGGCCTTATTTTAATAAGGAATTTGTTGTAACATTTTTGTAGCTGACTATACATTAATACGTCAGGTTTCATGATCGCGCGAGTTGACGACGAAAAAAGTAGGTAAAATCGAAAGGTGCCAACTCGCGGATGTCCGCGAGTTTCGCGTCCGCGAGTTGACGACTAAGTCATATTTTTCCGCAATATGGCGACTGGCGAGGTTTTTTATTTTATTGGTCCGGGCTATAAAATTTTATTTATTTACAGATAAAGAATCGTCTTTTTGCTGATTTTGCTGTAATAGAATAGTTGTTCACATGTGTGAGATCGATGGTTCGGATCTCGACGCACCCATAGATTTTTTTAAACTACTTCATACCTGCCAACAGTTGGCAGACAGGCACGCAGCCCACCTGATGGTAAGCGGTCACTGCGGCCTATTCCATTAAGGGACACCTCACCTAGAAGCCTCGCTTAATGTGCTGTCAGACTGTAGGCTCATCTGGTCTTCAAGCCTTTGGTTTCAAGTGTACTGGCTCCCAAATTAAAATTGCCGGAACACAGCCAGAGCTGTTATGGCGGCAGCTTTCAAGGGTAGGTGGAAATCGAAACAACGAACACCGGGTATCCGACAAGCTTAGCCACCACAGAAATCTAAATCTGTGTTAGCCACCGTTCCACGGAGACATTCAATTTAAATGATTTTAACAAGTGATAAGCTCCATTGACATTTCCGTTTACTAAATTGCCATCCATTAATAAAAATGTCTTTTATAAAATGTTATCTACGTTAAAATAAATGAGTTTATTTTGCAAGGGAAACAGATCAAGGAGAACGAGGTACATTTTTGAGAATGACACAATAAATTCTCTGCGGTGATGTTTGTTTGTGTTAGGTAAACCTTGAGATTGTGAGGTGTGGTAAGGGCAACTATGTCAACAGTGATCTCATGTGACATAGTGTACTCGTTTTAACATAGTTTACATAATGATAAGTTAATCTATTTTATTGCATAGGTTCTAGCCTTCCGCCCGCGGCTTCACCGGCGCGTAATTTCTTTTTTTAATATCCCCCTTTCCCCCCACATTTCCGGAATCAAAAGTACGACGGAGATAGTGTAGCTTTACGAACAGCTTATACAAACAAACAAACAAACAATCGAATCATTCCTCTTTATAATATTATAATGGCAATGATCGCAAAAGCAAAATTAGTTACGTGAAATCACTCGTAATATGTAGTACATATTTATTTTCGGCCTACTTTTTTAAAGGAGGATTCTGTACATGGCCGTCAACCGTCAACTAGGGGATCTGAGTTCGATTCCTTGATCAGGTAAAATATGTTTACGATCACCACACCGCACTTGGCAATCATAGTGATAACATCCCGATCAGTAACTACGATTTGATTTAAATGTATCTTTTATAACTGCAGTGGGACATCAGTTGGCTGTTACTTATTAACATTAAGCCATTTCCTCATTAAAGCATTACCAAATTAAGAACAACCATCAACGAAGCTGTGTATCTGCAAACGGATGATGTTGAACAAAAAAAAACATTTACTTAATATCTAACTATAAAATTATTCAATTACAAGCTGACCCGGTGAACTTCGTATCACTTACTTTAGTATTTTTATCGCATTTTTTTTTTATATATTCTCATCGTTTAAACCTTCCCTGGACTTCCACGAATATTTCAAGACTAAAATTAGTCAAATCGGTTCAATCGTTCTCGAGTTTTAGCGAGACTAACGAACAGCAATTTATTTTTATTTAGGTATTCTATTTAGACATATTCTGGAAACCATTTCTCGTAATTTAATTACTAATAATCTCCATCTTTACATCCAAATACTTCTCACATTACAAGTTCTTCCCATAAAATACCACAACTGAGTAATCCTGACGTCATTACAATACGCATTCGATATTGGTTCTTATCTTGTTGTGGGAAGGTCGCAAATGTTCTTGATAAACGGTGATGGACAGACAGACAAACCGATGCAGTGTCAATAAAACCGATGCAAATGGGCAATAACCGCCGCCGCCCACACGACTTTATTAAAACTGACTGACTGATGTCCAAGTTATAAGCGTTAAGCGGAATAAATTCTTTTATTAAAATAAAAAAAAAACGTCTTAAGAAGCAAAGTTAAGGGTGTAGGTTTTGTCTAAGATACAGATAATCTAAAAAATACATATAAATAAAATAATTAAAATATATCGACGCAAGCAAAGTGCAAACTAAGCTTTAATGGCGCAATATATTTTTTTTAAATAGCGCTAGTAAAATAGTGCTTTTTGCCTCATATCTTCTGATAATAATCACCAAAATCTTCTGACAAACAAAAATGCATTTTTGTTTGAAGTCGGTTTTGTTTCTGTTAATTTTTTTGCCCCGCAAGAGCTGATATATTACTATTCAAAATCAACGTTCAGACGTTTCGCTCTAAATTACAATTAATAATTTTAACAGCATAAAGCTTATACCTTAAAACGTATTTGAACCGCTTAATCAAAAACAAAGTATCGAGGACCACAAAAGGACAAGTTGATTATATTATTTGGAAGTCGTTGACCCCACAGTATGGCACTGGGGTTTATCTATATTGATACGAAATCGATAGACTGTTATGCCAGGTTCATTTTGATATATTTTTCAGCTCATTGGGCGGGCCAATTGCCACAAGGCAGGCACCGGCTTGTTACTTTGGGGGTGGGGGGTTGCCTAGTGGGTATGGGTCTTTAGTCCCGAGTCTCATACACGGCTATGTTTGGCTACTCTGCAGTTATGGTGCAACACATTCTCCTTTGCAGAAAGGGTAATTTTAATGTAATTCAACATCATGTATTAAGCTTTGCTTGCTTTTGACACCTGAATTAATTTTCTTTTCTCTCTGGACCCTGCCAGCACCTTAAGATAAATACATTTATACTGTACTGAAATATTCTCACCAACAATCACAAGGCAGGAATCGAACCCTCAACCTCTGGATTTTCGACCCTATTATCCACTCCTCCATCAAAAAAATTCCTTCCCCAAACCTCCTCAGTCAAAAATTGCCTGAAACAGAGGATCTCCTAGTTCAGGCTCATAAAGTTAATTAGATCTTAAGAAAATGTTTGTACTAGCTGATAGAATAGTTCTAAGAATTTTAATAAATTGATTTGATTTGATTTTGATTTGATTTTTAAAATTTACTAGTCAAAAATCGGAGTCCATTCAACAGAAGTGTCATACGACAAATAAGGTGGGTCTGTTAAGTTAAAACATCGATTGTACATGTTTTTGTCGGACCCCGGTCCAGACAAGTGGGTCCTCTTCCAAGAATATTATAGGGTTGTAGCCGTTCAATCGTACAATCACATCAAGGCGGGCACCGGGTCGTCCCTTCCGGGTGTGAAGGGGAAACCTGGGAAGTTTAGGGGAAACCGGGGGACTTTAGGGGAAACCGGGGGAGTTGAGGGAAAACCGGGGGAGTTTAGGGGAAACCGGGTGTGTTGAGAAAACTGGGGGAGTTTAGGGGAAACCAGAGGAGTGTTAGGAAAACCGGGGGAGTTTAGGGGGTAGTGGGACGCTTACGTACCGATTCCCACACACGGCCGCAGGTCTCGCTAAGCTGCGGCGATGGTTCATCAACGCATTCTATTCAATCCAATAAAAACAACAGTGAAAGATTTGTATGGGTCGATGGCGTATTTGGTAGTGACATTTATTTTCAGAGCGACACTTCGGTTTCCCCTACTTGACACCCGAAGGAAGAGAAAGAAAGAAAGAAAAACCATTTATTGCCCCCAATTACATCACACAAAGCAATAGACAATTATAATTAATAAAAAGAGAATATAAGTAATAAGACAAAGACGTATAATAACGAAGAGGATGTGTAAATAGTATTAAGATATTATGTTAAAAGTCGTTGCCTTTTAGGAATGATCGGCCTAATTGGTCGTCAAAGACTTTAACAATTAACAGTCTTAGCATAAAGCAGCCCTAACCTGACTTGAGTTATTACTTCTCGGTACAGCAGTCTTGCGGAGGTGGCAAAAAGGCAGGAATTACGATCGTATACTTCGAATTAGACTCAGCCAGCGAGATGAGACAAAAAATCATTCCAGATTTATTTCTCTCTCGCACGCGACACGGCTCTCTTTCTCTCCCGTTATCAGAGGAACGAGACAACGATTTTCATCAAAATTCATGCTATGGAGAAGTGTATGATGTATGTAATTATTTTAAGTTTATGCGAGTGTAATTTTACATTGTAATAGTCTTTATCGCAATTTTTATAAAAGCTTTACGTAATACCATAGTCTGAAAATAATAAGGGGGTAAAAAGTTTAATAGCTATAAATTCTATATTCAAAAACTTTAAAGGAGCGCAGAGAACGAGGGGACCTAATAGAGACATACAAAATACTACATGGTCATTATGATGTCATAAATTTGGAAGAAAAATTATTCGAATACTCCCGAAACACTCACTTAAGAGGGCATCATCTCAAACTGTCAAGGTCTCGGTCACTGAACAATCCACATAAACACTTTTTCAGTAACAGAGTGAGGCTTGGAACAGGCTGCCAGCAGAGGTGGTTTCCGCACAGAACACCAATATATTCAAAAACAGATTGGACAAATATTTAACTGGAAGGAGTTAGCCCATTAGGTGGAGCTAATAAGATACAGGCTATCATCAGTGTTTTAACTGCCTGCCTGTCAATAAATAAATAAAATAAATAAAAAAGATTAGATGCATTGATCTGAGCCCAAAGTATTATGGATATCGAAAAAAATAAAGGCAACACAAATAAATACTTAAATAAAAATAAATGGCCAGACAAAACGAGCCAGTCTAATTAACATTGGTTCTATAACTCCAAACACAGGACCAAAAAACTAACTCAATGATTTTTTTTTAACTCGCCGATCCAAAATGCCTAAGGAAAGTTAAAATATATGAATTACAAATCAGTCTTGAACGAGATCTTATTATGTTCGTTCACATTAAGTAATTGATGCATTTCACTTTTACAAGAAACCAAGTGTTTTAACGAAAAAAGTAGCTCAAGTTAATTGTTCCAAGCTATAAAACTTTTAAAACACGTTAACTGTCTGTTTTTGTTGCTATTTTAACATGTTTTATATAATTGGCACTATTGTAAATGGAAATATGAACAGTACAGTATAACACAACATGCCTCTGTAAAAATGTAAATGAATGAAAAGTCAATTTTTTTTTAATTGGGCGCTCAATTCTAGCAGATCTTCTTCAGCGCAGTCTGATGGTAAACGGTTACCGTTGCCTATGGCTTTATTTATATTTTAAATGCAGAATTACTCTCGCATTTATAATAACCCGCGCATAATCTCTTTTTTCAAATATCCCCCCTTCCCCCCACATTTCCGGGATCAAAAGTACCCTATGTTCACCGGGGATAGTGTAGCTTTCCAAAAGTAAAAGAATTATTCAAATCGGTTCAGTAGTTTCAAAATTGTTATTCCCGCGGGAATGAGACGTTTCCCGTAGGAATTTTATAGCCTATGTCCTAATCCGGGTTATAAACTATACGTGTGCCAAATTTCATCTAGATCCGTTCAGCCGTTTAGGCGTGATTGAGGAACAAACATCCAAACATCTAAACATCCAAACATCCAGACTTTCGCATTTATATTATTAGTAAGATAAGATAAGATATCAGTAATTCTGCCTGTCTAGGAATATGAGAAAACTTTGGGAAATTTCTGTGCCATCCTGACCCTTTTAAGGGTCTGGACTTGCCATATCCTGGATTATAATGCAAGCGTACTTTGACAAGACCAAGACAAAACGCTCGAAGAAATAACTGTTTTTGTTAAAATTTAATGATCAGACAATTAATTACATTCCGTTTTTATTATCTCTAATCTGATTATCAAATTAATCACTTGAATCAGACACCACGCTAATAACATGCTGTCTTCATTAGATAATTACTACTTAGCACGAAATATACAATGAAAGTGAAATGATCACGCACGTCGTACGTACGTATGTTGTACCTCGTACGTAGGGGGGACTCATTTATTGTCATGAGATCAAGTGCCAATAAAGATGATTGTTTTTATCATCTCACGACATTTTTTTTTTTGTGGTCCAAGTTAGAAGACGCGACAATAAAAATTTAATTGTAAATAATTTGTTTTGACGTTGTAAGACCAGTTTCATTTCATCGGTGATAATGATTTATTTCGAACTAAATATATGTCGTATTTTATGAACAAAGGTCGGGTTTGCCACCAATCCTCATTGGGGACGCCTGTACCCATCACTGTAACCATGGTGGGACATTAATAAGCTATAACTTTAGTAGGTACGTCTTATTTTTATGGATGTACTGCAGTTATCTGCAAGCAACTCACATGACTTTTCTTATTGACGCGAAGGGACATGTTCATAAAAGACACAATATCATTGATATATGTGACTGGCGAATTACGAAAAACTCTCTGAAACTGTCTGATGAGTTTTTTTTTTATGAAAGTTACAAAAGTTTACTTAATTTATATCGCGAATTATTCACACTTGGACCACAGCCGACGTCAAGTGTATTGCATAAAAACTGCTCTGCGCCGGCGCACCGTGACCGGCACTTTCTCGGCGCAACTCGCGTGTGACGTCCACAGCTATTGCACTTATTAGCATTGTGCATTCTGGGAAATGCACCACTGCCTGCAGATAGGCAGGGGACAGTGCTAAAAATATTTTTTTTAATATTGTGCAGACAGGCACGCCATACGAGCTGGGACAGCCGAGCAGTTTCAAATGCCACTTCACATGTGTGAGGTCGATAACTCGAATATTGGTGCGCTGCGCGTACCTTACTGCCGCACAACTAATTTTGTCATTGAATAATAGTCTTTATTTTTATGATGTTAAGTACAGTCAAAAGCACGTCAGACGTAACACTTTGGACTTTGTACCGCTCTTATGTCGGGGGCATAAGTGCTATTATCGAACTGCAAGTGTTTACCGTGATGTGCCGTTGACCGTACCATAGGTTTTCCTATAATTTAAATTAAAGTAAAATGACGTCTCTGAGTGCGGCAGTTAATCTCTACGCACACCTAAGGATTTTTCTGTCTGTTGCCACTAGCTTGGTGGTGATGATAAAAACAAAGTGCGGATACCTGCACAGTTGCTGAGTAGCCATGATCCAAAAGGTCTGGTTCACTGTTAAGAATTAAGGAGGGCAGACAGCAGAATGTAAAAACCGAACTTGCCAAATATTGGATCATGGTCATTAACTCATCCTGATCCTGACATCCTAACGAGGCGTGATTTCAGTCAATTGAAACCTGACATCATATCATTAGTTTGACTATCATTAGTGAATCATCTTCCTTTTCCACCTCCACTATGATAAGAATCTGTGCATGTCACTTCTATGCACATTAATCACTATTAATGCACCCGGTTATTTGGTTTATTCCAAACAATTTGGATGCAATTGTGATGTGCATGATGTCATTTGATGCATGCTTAAAACAATCTAACATGAATCACTTTTAGATGCGAGGGGTCAACTGAGCATCGGGCAAAAATATTTCTTCTCCTGACCTTTATGGGTTCACAAAGAATTTAATTGAGAGAATGCAGAAAGGAACATCGCTCAATATCGACCATCAAAGTTTGGTTTCTGAAAAAATCTACAAACAACGTAATAGAACCCACAACTTTCGGCTAGAATCCGGGCGAAAAAATCACTGGGCGGGTTCCACTACACGGTCAGCAGTGTCAGCACTATATCAACAGCTTGTAACAAATTGTTGAAAAAAGTTCGTAAAGAAATTCTCAGAATAAAATTTGTTACATAACTGGGAATACTAGTTGCAATAAATACAATAAATTGATGATGATGTTCCTTTCTAAAACAATTTATCATGAATAAATCATGCAATGGATAATGTCAATTGCTTAACTTTTTATAAAATGACATTAACAAATGCATTGACGTGTATTAAATGGTCATCGGTCATCAATAAACATTCTATTCGCAGAAGCTAAACTGACAGGTGAATACATGACATTAAATAAATATAAATATGTAATTGAATATCCTTGGGGTACAAGGCTTGACCGTTTTTCACAGCTTCACCTATAATATCAGAGGAGCATAATAGTGTCTAGCTTTTGGATAAGTGTCCTTAATGGAATAAGTTGCAGTAGTGGTTTACCATCAGGTGGCAATATTAATTTGGGTGCCAGTACACTTGAATAAAAGGCTCGAAGATCAATGGTATTGATCTTCGAGTCTGGAAGCACATTAAGCGACGCTTCCAGATGAAGTGTCCCTCACTCAATGGCATAGGCCGCAGTGACCGCTTATCATTAGGTGTGCTGCGTGTCTGTCTGCCAACTGACTTGGTATGAAAAAGTGGGCTGCATGCAGTTGCTTCGGTTATGAACAATGAATGAATTAGAGAAGCTTACAGCCAACATTTTTACATGAAGAGACATCTAAAGAAGAAGAAGGCCAGCTTGCCAGCTGCCTGTCAGTTTAACAAGGCAACAACAAGAGTCAAGAGGCCAATTGAATTAACGCTACACAATGAATCACAATATTTTCCGTCACCGCCGATGTGAAAATATGCACATAAAAAAATATGTACCTACATCGGTGGTACCGAGATTCGTATTTTCCCACCACCAAGTTCAGTGGGACGAACGGGAAGTGAAAATAAGCATTCCCGTTCGTCCCAATAAATGAAATGAAAACAATCCCTCCAAATAAAAAATACATGAAACGATGCAAATGGTCAGTGGTCATCAATAAACATGGTCGCACAGTAGCGGGTTGCCAATCATAACTGACAGGCGAATGCATAACATTAAGTGCGTATCAATCAAACGGGATTATTTTTAGCCGACCTACGACAACGATGCGCGGGCGCCGCCTTAGAGTTGTCACTGGGACAGAAGGTGCAATTGGATTTAAGTTAGAATCGAGAATAAACTTATGCTCAGCCTTTAAAATGTGAGTATTGAAAACTGCATAAAACAACTATTTGTCATGATAATAATAATAATAAATAATAAATATCCTTGGACACTATTCACACAGCGCCATCTAGCCCCAAACTAAGCATTAGCTTGTGCTATGGGTGCTAGACAACGGATAAACATTACTTATATACTTTTTTTTGTAAATACATACATATTATACATAGAAACACCCAGACCGATACAAACAGACATGTTCATGCACACAAATGTTTGTACCGTGCGGGGATCGAACCCGCGACCTCTGGTGTACTAGCCGACTTCTCGACCATTACACCAAATGGCTCGTCAAACAAAAAAAAAAAGGAAAAAAAGAAAGGAAAAAAAAGATTGGCCCAAGACAAACCATTAGATACATAAAGAGCAAATAGAGAGTTGTTAGGCCATAGTGGTGCCATTGTTTTAATTAGCTCAGTAAGTTTTGCGACAGTAACAAACATGGTGTTCCTTACAAACCATGCATTAATTTTGCCTGTAAGAATAATACAGCCAGAGTTTAATTATCCAAACATCTTCAAAAATAGTCGGTCACGTTATTAAAGTTAGTAGACAAAATCTATTGCATTACTGTTCAATATCAGTAATTATTTTACACTCTGTTTAGCAGTGATGGGGAATTTGTTCAATGCTGCTTCTGAGATCTTCCTTAAACCATGTCACATTCTCGCATCTAAAATTACCACCTATCAATCAAACGGTTATTTTTAACATCGAAGTACAACGTTCGGCGCCCACGCCGCGCTGCCACGTATGGCAAAGATTTATTCAAGGCACGGATAGAGAAAAATTAAGAAATTATATTTTTTGGTACCATCAAATTTTGTTTTAAAGCCAACAGGTGATTTATTTGAATTTCTCCTTCACTTTAAAATGCGAATCATTCCATTGAATTTTGCTAAACTATAAAAAGTGTACGTAAAAAGAATTACGTAAACATTTCATCTTTTTGAATTCGGTCCTTTTTTATAAAGGTCATACACATCACAAGTCTTACCTTTTAGTGTCTTAGTTACCCTACTGAAAAACTATTAACAATACTAATAAAAAAAAAATAGCATAATTAAAACAAAAGTAACAAGATAAAGTCCAGTCAGACTATGCAACTTTGAACTGAAGTTATAATGGATCTGATACTATTACTTAATTCACTTTCGATGACAAAATCAACTATAACTGTTAGCTCATTTCAATATTACGTCAACCGTCTACAATCAGATTCGCTACGTTTTACCAAGCGTAATTCATTTATTTATCTAATAAAAGATTATTATAAAGAGGAAAGATTTGATTGTTTGTTTGTTTGTATGTTTGTTTGTTTGAATTGAATAGGCTCCGAAACTACTGAACTGATTTAAATAACTCTTTCACTGTTGGATAGCTACACTATCCCCGGTGAACATAGGGTACTTTTGATCCCGGAAATGTGGGGGAAGGGGGGGATATTTGAAAAAAGAAATTACGCGCGGGTGAAACCGCGGGCGGACGGCTAATTATCTAATAAAAGAAAATTATTTTCTTCTGTGACTGCTGGTGCTTACTCATCTTATACATGAAGTTTTTATGCAAAACCTTGCATTGCAAGGGGCATCAACTTAAAGCAGCTGTCATGATTAAGTTATTCACAAACCTTGGAAAGGGTGTTCAGAGCCCAAAGCTTTTCTATATCTATATTTGAGAAAACCACAATTTGTGTTATATTTTGCTTATCAATTTTATTATCAGAATAAGATACAGCCAACAGATCAGATCAATATACGTATGAGATCTTATCCATTAACTTTTTACATCGTGACATCAAATCATCACACCGCCTACACCAAGTGTCCCCTCTGGGCAATCGCTGATCACTGTGCGGCAGTGTTGGGCAAAATGTAATTAATTACTAATTACAAATTACAATTACAAAATGTAATTGAAAACTTCAATTACAAATTACTGGTAATTGTCAAAAGTAATTCAATTAACAATTACAAATTTGTAATTGTAATTGGTAATTGCAATTACTCAATTACTTTTTAGGTACTTTTCAAGTTTAGGTAGTATAATATAAATAAAATAATTAGGTAATGATTCATCAAAAGTATATTTACGGAAAACGGATCAAAAAAGAGTTACCTATGTATTTAGAATTGTAAAGGCATAAAATAACGTTCATCACCAGGTTGTTGCATCGGGGGTTGTTTTCAGGGTAGTCACATCAGGGGGTGTTCTCCGGGTAGTATTACCAGGGGGTGTTTTCAGGGTATTAACGTCATAGGTGTTCTCTAGGAAATATCATCAAAGGGTGTTCACCAGGTTGTTGCATCGGGGGGTTTTCAGGGTAGTCACATCAGGGGTGTTCACCGGGTTGTTGCATCGGGGTTTGTTTTCAGGGTAGTCACATCAGAGGGTGTTCTACGGGTAGTATTACCAGGGGGTGTTTTAAGGGTATTAACATAATGGGTGTTCTCCAGGAAGTATCATCAAAGGGGTGTTCACCGGGTTGTTGCATCGGGGGTTGTTTTTAGGGTAATCACATCAGGGGGTGTTCTCCGGGTAGTATTACCAGGGGGTGTTTTCAGGGTAATAACATCATGGTTGTTCTCCAGGAAGTATCATCAAAGGGTCTTCCCAATCTTACCTGCCGGGCAGAAACACTTTGCCCATCTCTAAATATCAGTAATAGTATCATAGTAAAAAATCTGACAAACATGAAAATACACAGTTTGGTACTCCGTTGCATGGCGAATTCGATAATCTAATGCATTCTGAGTTCATATTAAAAAAACACTGTTTCTAACCGTAAAAACCGCAAAAACACCGTTCTAAACGGTTTCAAACCAAAATTTTGGTTTTATACGGCATGGTTTGATTCGTTTTAAACCGACCTTACTACCATAGTTGGGAAGTAACATTCATTTTGGTCAGGTTATAGAGGTTACCCGGTCAAAAAAAAAAAGATTTGTTAAAGTAATTGAGTAATTACAATTACAAATTAATGTAATTATAATTACCAATTACTTATGTAATTCAATTACAGTAATTTCAATTACATGTAATTGCAATTAAAGTAATTGAATTACTTTTGGTTCAATTATTAATTAAATTACAAAATTAATTAATTACGCCCAACACTGCTGTGCGGTAGGTCAGTCACACGCGCACACGCACGCGCTCCGGTGAGCGCTTCTATTATAGCGCTTTTTGCGAGCAAATGTCAAGCTCTTTTTATATTTTGGTTATTATCAGCTAATCTTAAATAAGAAAATGATAGAATCAGAATATACTATTGACGATCGATAATGTTATAATTAAGGTTTCTATCCTAGCGCAGTACAAATATTTGTGCATTAAAAAAAGAGCCTTGTACATATTTGGACAAATGTTTCGTCCAACCTGGGATTGCACTCCTAAGCAGTGAAGCCGTCGTATGAATATTCGACCTACTACTAAGCCACAGACAGACGACCGATAAAAGGTGAAACAAGATCATTATCCGTCGGACCTAGGTATCGAACTCAAGAACCCGGATGCGTCCTACTAGCCGCTACGCCCATCGATCAACGGTGTAACGACACCATTGTCCACTGGTCGCCGATGTACTGTTACGTTCTATTCCTGTTGACAATCTAATTGATAGAATGAAGCCGAAACGTGCCCACTTTAAATATTTTATGCACTATTTGTTAGACATTAGACAAACTATAAGGGACAGTTTCACCATGCACTGTTAGATTAGTTATTAATTAATAAATTATCAGCCATAATAAATATCGTTTTTTTTTTTTAAATTAAAAAAGTAGTCTTAAGATGTCAGACGGACTAATTGTCAGGAATTTATCTGTCGGGCTCGGGTGTGAAAAGGGCTCAGGGTACCTTTCTCTATTTGTAAATTTTTTATTTTACATTAGACAGAAGTTAAAAAATAAGATAGGACAACATTTTTTGACAAAAGAACAATAAATAATTATGTTAAAGTATTTTTTTATGTATAATTTGATACGATCATTTTATATACCAGCACTTACCTAATTGATTTTGTATTTCATTTCTAAGTTAATGAAGATTTTTGAACTTCATCAACATCCTTTTTCCACAAATCCCCATCATGAGGCATTAATGGGGATTGGTGGACTAAAAGTTCACAAATCCCCATTAATGGGGATTTCCGATGGGGATTTGTGGAATAACCCCAAAATTTAATAACCGCAATAACATTCCACAAAGAGACTTCATCATAAGTTAACTCATAGAATCCGTTCTATTCTCGTCCTCTCTCTAGACCTACTGTTAGCCCTGACAGCCGTCACGAGTCCATTGTTATTCTACTCCGTCTTAGCGTACCTGAGAACAAACAAAAACAGTTGAAATGCGTGCTATGCTTGTCACGTGCGTAACCGCTAGGATTAACTGCTTTGAAATAGTAGTTATGTTGACCTGTTGGCAGTATAGAAGAAAATATAAGCTCAGAATTGTTTAACTTCTAGAATTGTTTTACTTATAGAAAGAAAGGGGCAGTAGCAAATATTCTGACAAAAGCACATAGGGAAGAAGGGCAGTCTGACTAAAACACATAATTTTTAGTTTTTACTAGTCCAGCCATACAGTTTACTGCATGACTGTTTAGTTTTAGGCTAGATGGCGCTGTGTAAATACTATATTTTTTATATATTTTTTAGATTATTATTTTTCTTTTTTCTCTTACTTTTTTGAGAAGTTTGAATTGGGTTCAACTCGTATTTATTTCTTGCTCTTGAGTTTTGCACTGCCTACTTTATAATTATAAATTAAACTTTTCTGGAAGAGATTGCTATTAGCAATAAGTCCGCCTACATTGTATCATCCAATTTTGTAACATATTTTTCTTTTATAATTTTGTGCAATAAAGAGTATATCTATCTATCTATATTTCATCATCAAACAAGTATAATTTTAATAAGTTATAAAAATAATAAACTACCACTGATTTATTTGCACCTCTTTTGCGTCGCTACGTAGCAACGGACTGACGTAATTTTTGAGTACTTCCCCAAAGACACAAATAGCTATCTAAAAATGTACCGTAACATAATCCCACACTTTTAATGTGTTGTGTGTCTTATTAACTTCGAGTCTACTTTTTTTGACATTAACTTGGTTAAAAAAGAGTGTATGCTAACCGGTAAAAGAAAAAGAACTTGGAAGCAGTCTCTTCAATAAAATATAGTCACCAAAAATTACACAAAATATACGAAGCAGGCAATGAGATTATATATTATACCACCTGTGATTATCAGCACCTGTGACGTCCTGCCTGCCTAAGATAAAACAGACACATCATTAAATCGGACTTTTTGAAGCCACACGCACCGCGGTACCATAATGTGATAATATATGTATTACTTATTGCGGTAACGTTTTCGTTGCGTCATTTACAAGCATTAGAAATGCTTTCATGTATTTTTCGTTTGCCGCCGCTGACTCATTAGACCAGAAATAAGGTAACATTTTTTTCCTATGACCATTAATTAAGACAACAACTAAGAATTACGACTTTCATTATTATTGGAGCAGTGACATAGCCCAGGGTTGTCAGTACATGCAAAGTTAAAATGTGAATTGTATTATTATTAGGTATGTACTGTAAACTTATCCAGTTTTATTCCGGATATAGGTAATACATTTAAGTGTTTCTTTTTCTTTCAAAAAAAAACCTTTAACTTTTATTTTAGCCAGCGCTATTTAATAAGATGGATGATTAACGGTTAACTGTGCTCACTATTTACAGCAAAATAAAAATGATGCTTTAACGAAAGATTTTATAATAGTAAAAAATAACGTAAAAGAATTATCTTGTTTCATAAGAACTTACCAACGGACGAAATCATTTTAGTAAGTACAATTTCTAAAAAAAGTGTTCATTTCCGTGTCTACTACACTAAAAGTATTCCGTACTTTGGTTGATTAAAAGTAAACTGCGGTAATTATTGTAATGTAAAAAAAATACCAGTCTGGTTATAAATAACCTTCATCTTCTTCTGTCACAGTCGGTTAAAAATCATTTCATATTAGCTACAGCCCTACCCGGGCAGCGACATCGCTCCAGTACCCGTGTAGTATCGCGCACGCTCCACTGCGCCGGGCGGAGACAATGAGACAGCTGAACACCTGACGGTCCACTTACTGCGAGGAATAAGACGGCCTTTATTTAATCAACGACATAGTATTGTAGTTATTATAACTGCCTCCGTGGAACAGTTGTTACAGCGTTGGGCTCTAAATACCCGGAGGTCGTGGGTTCGAATCTCGCGGGGAGCATCACTTTGTGTTAATGTTTCCAGCTTGGTTAGGACATTGCAGGCTTGAATCACCTGCTTGTGTGAAAAGAATGATGATTCCGTGCTTCGGAAGGCACGTTAAGCTGTTGGTCTTGCGCCTGATCTCTCTTCGGTCGTGTCAGACTGCTGTCCCGCCGTGTTATGAGAGTGAGGGTATAGGGAGTGCAACTGTGCTTGCGCACTCACTTGTGCACTATAATATATCCTGCGTAGTTGGCTGATCGTAAAAGATTGGCCGCCGTAGCCGAATCGGCTAGGAGGACATTATTATTATTATGTTGGCCTGTAGAAAGTAGGAGAAAGAGTATAGGATCAGAATAATTTGTTTTGCCACCACTTTATCGATGATGCGTTATACTCATACTTTTTCGTATATATTAATAATAACAATCGTATATAAATATGAAAGCAGAGCAACCACAATGCAAGTGTATCGGATATCGAAGAAAGCGAGTGAAAATTGACTTTTACCGATCACATTACTACCCAAGTAACACCAAACAACATTATAAGAAGCGTACAACAGCATGGACTTACGCGCAAAGCATTATATGAGCAGCATATGTAGCACTATATCAGCCGTATATAAGTTTATAAGTGTCTTATAAGCTTAATTTGGGCCCCAAATAATACAGCTATGAGCATTATTAAATATTATTAGTGCTGCTAACCAGCGCTTATAATGTTATTGAAGACAGACATTAGTAAAGTTGTTAGACAGCATATTCTAATGTAAAAAGCATTTTTTTAGACGTTAGTACAGCTGTTAAACAGCTTTTTGAATTACAATGCCATAGTTAAGTTTTACTCTAAGGCTGAACGTTTTATTTTCTTTGTATTTGAAACTTAAGTCCGATTTGATTATTTCGTTTAGTGTATTGCAGTGCAGGTGTTGTGCGAAGATGTTATAATGTGTCTTCATTGAAAATAATTTATCATAAGGTAAGTCAATCATCAATTTTATTTTGTTTTGAATGCAAATGAGCTGGGGGTATTAGTCTTATGTGAAAATATATATATGTATGATTCAAGAGGCGGAAAAATTTTTTTTTGGATCCCATGGGAGCGAAGCATGGGAGCCAAGTGGACGGAGGCTATGTTTGTGGCTTATAATTCACGCGCCCTCACAGAAATGCTTTTTTAATAAAAATAGGAACAAAGGACATCATCCATTTTGGGATAAAAAATTTTTTTAGCGGCCATCAATTTTAATTACAAAAGTGTATAGTACACATAAACCTCATTATTTTTTACTATGGCGTCAAAGTCGAAATCTATTTGGTTTCGGAGATTGATACCAAGTAAGACTTAGGGGCTGAAACTGCGTAAAGCGGGCACCCGCGCGGTTTCATTTCATACAAAAGTGACCCGTGCCGCGACCGCGCGGGAGACTTTTGTATGAACCGCGCGCGGGTCCCGCTTCACACAGTTTCCGCCCTTAGACCGAAAACAATTGGTTTTCAGGGCTACTTCCCATTTGGTAAACTTCCCATTTGATAAACCTCAATCAGTGCCTACTCAAAAGTTGCGTTTGGTAAACATTTATTTACTACATACGTTTTTCATACATTTAGTCCCATTTGGTAAACAATCGAAATGGGACTAAATGTATGAAGTAAATAAAATGTTTACCAAACGCAACTTTTGAGTAGGCACAGATTGAGGTTTAACAAACGGGAAGTTTACAAAATGGGGAGTAGCCGTTTTCAGGATTTTAGTTGTACAATACGCGGTTCACTCAAGTAAAAACTTGTCTTAATATAGCAGTCACCTCCGCCCTCCGCCCCCTCCCCGCCCCCTTTTTCCCTGTGCTCGTCATGTCAATTCCTTAATCTTAATAGGTACCATCTTTGTTTTATAATAATCAGTACTATACTTAGTCAGTTGACAGACACACACGCAGCCCACCTGATGGTTAGCGGCCACTGCGGCCTATTCCATTGAGGGACACTTCACCACGAAGCGTCGCTCAATGTTCTTCGAGCCTTTGATTTCAAGTGTACTTTTTTTTTTGAGGAGGAGAACGCATTTGCGCACCATAGCCGCAGGCTAGCGATCGTGTGTGGGACTCGAGACTAAGTCCCACTACCCACTAAACTCCCCCGTTTTCCCCTTCACACCCAATTGGTGTGAAGGGGACAAGCCGGTGCCAGTCTTGTGGCTATTGACGAGCCCTTGATTTCAAGTGTACTGGCTCCCACATTAATACTGCCGGAACACAGCCAGAGCTATTATGGCGGCAGATTTCGCCTGTGGTAGCTAGCCAGTCGGACTCTGAAAAAGCCCTACCACCAACCAGACCTTAGGTGGGAATCAAACCCACTACCTCCGGGTTTTATACCCGAGCGGCTTAGCCACTTAGCGGCTTTGCGGAGGCGATCAAAATAGTAGTAGTTCAGGTGAAAATTGTATAGTAATAATCATACCAGATCTTACATAAAATGGTAAGACGATGTTATTTATTTCACTTATAGATCGTTATCTAAGGTATATAGAGTATTGTCGCCATACAAAAAAATTATTCTACACCTGTCCCCATTCCAACAAAACATAATTTATTTCTGGCCGCTAACTTTTTTTTTTATCCCAAATCTCCATACAAAGTGGATGATGTCCTTTAGAATCGACATCTGACACCTTTTGTAAAAAAATTAACGATTTGATTAATTTTAACTTATAAAATTGCTTCTATCGATACTCCGTTTATAAGAAAAACATAATAAGTAGTATTTCATTCATATGTTTGTTATAATTTTATTTTTTATGTTTGAGAAATCAGAAAGCAAATGGCGTCATATAATATTAATGTTTTAAACTTTCAACTAGTGTCTTATAATGCTGTCAGTCTTATTATAGTATAAAAAAATAGCTTAAGTCATTCAACCTACATATAAAATATCTTTAGCATTATTGTAACACTTTTTAGGCATGTTATAATGTTCATTACCCTTAAATGTCATAAAAATAGATTGCTATAGTGTTAATCAGGGTACCGAAATAATAATTTTGAATCCCTTAATCACCAGAATTCACATGATACCCCACTTCACGTCTTTCATATTTATACTATTTGGCATATAGGAGACCCAAATGAAATAGCAGCAAATTCAGAGCCAGTCATTCCACCAGCCTGACACACACAATATGAATACAATAAATGGAAAACCAAAACAAAATCATGGATTTGCAAAATATATTAGTTGGTTACGCAAATACGTTGGTTTTATTTTTTTATAAAACTTTTTTTATTTCACTCTAGGTGTGTCTATAATATTTGAAGAGTTCCCTTGATTTCTCCAGGATCCCATCATCAGATCCTGGCCTGGTGACAATGGGACTAACGAGAAAGTACCTACACCCTTTCAAAGATAAAATGAATTTGTGAAATCTGTCAAGCCGTCTTCGAGTAATCGAGTAACGTACAATAAAAAAATGATTCCGACGAATTGAGAACCTCGTCCTTTTTAAATAACTGATTATTTTATTTTATATATTATTATAAATAATTAGTTATTTTATTTATATTTATAGATAGTAGTACCTTCTAATAACACTTCTGCAAAATAATTTTCATTTTCAAATCTTGAATGTACTACGGAACCACTTGATGGAACTTCTTGACTAGTGCTTAGCTCGTACACAACTCCTGATTGTTCTGTATTTTGTGTATCAAATGAAAATAATCAAACTTCTTATGGTTTTATGGCCAAATTATGACCTATAGTAATAAAACTACATTTTTATTTATCTATACAGTGCAGAAAGCTTTAAAGTAACACTAAAATAAGAAGATAACAGAGCTAAAACTTTAGTAAATGTTTGGCTAATGCTTAGCTGTAAATAAGCATAAGAAAAGATCATTAAAATGCGTTTAATCTTGAAAAATGTGTTAATAAGTCTAAGTTCACTATAAAATATTTCGACAACGTTTATTTAATGTATTAGGTTTTCTTATTTGCTTATATAGTGTCTTAACCTTTATGTTAGTGTAAATGCTGTTTAAGGTGCAGTATATTAAAAGTAATTCATGCTTTAGTACGATTATAAGCCAATTAACTTATTCTTTTTAGACCATACAATAGCTTTATGCATTATAAATTTTACCACATTCTACTCAAAAGCATTTAAACTAAGTCAAAACTGATTTAAAGTGATAGTCTGACTTTAAAACGTAAATCAGTCTTTACTTCAGTGAATATACAGATTACGTGTTACTTGGGTAGGCGCGACAACTGCCTCCATAGTATTTACGAGTATTAAAAGTTTTTAATACCCCATTGCAGGGGATAGGTCGGCCAGTCGCCACAAGGCGGGCACTGTTGGAAACACCAACAAATGTTTGGTAATAAAATGACTCGTCATATTGGCAACACTATCTTCTCCCCCCCCCCCCCCTTTAGTATAAGTGTTATGTTTATCAACTGACAACTGTCTGGCACTCATAAAACAAGCTATGCTTAGTTTGGGACTAAATGGCGCTGTGTGATTAGTGTCCACAGATATTTAATAGGGATATTTTTATTTTTATCGGATTGTGTACTTTGGGTACTCTGAGGACTGCATAAGCTTTAGAACGTCACCCGGTGAGAAATGCCTATATTTCTTGGCAACACTGCCACTATTTCTATGTTTCATGTTTGTAAGCAGTTTCCTAGAACATACTGCAAATCCTTTTATAGAAATGATAAATATGAGTATCTGATATCGCTTTTCAAATGAAACGTTAGCGTGGTATTGCACAGCTGCGCTGGGCATGCTTTTTAGTGTAAACTTCACACCCATTTTGGAATCTTTTATAGGGATATCGATTAAATAGGTAAGTCTTATTTAACAGACTAAACCATATCCTGAATAAACTTCAAACTTAATCAATGTCATCATAAGAACGTTTCCGTCAAAACCGAACAAAACATCCAAGATTTAATGATGCAAAAAAACCAGCAATAATTCACTCATATTCCGCTCCTATTGGCATTAACAGCTTGTCCATTGCGATTAATAAAAAACATCTCATCGAGAACATGACATCTCCTGCATACATACCGTCACGCCTTTTTCCCGTAGGGGTAGGCAGTTTTATCTGGTTTTATCTGTTGTAGGTAAGCCTGGGCATAATTAAAAGTAGTTTGAGCTAATTATGATTGTTAAAGTCGGATTCAATGTAGCAATTTAGTAATTAATAGCAACAACTATGATTAATTAATTGAATTAAAGAGACAAGTAGGTACCTATTATCGACTTATCATGATGTACTTTTTTAATATCATTTCAATTGTTAGATAGGCAGCTAGAAGCGAATCGACACTTGAAGTCTCGTTGAATTAAAAATCATATTACGAGTATATAATAATATATAATTTAAACTATTTTTACACTACTTCAGTCGGCAGACAGGCCCGAAGCTCTCCTAATAGTAAGCGGCCTATTCCATTGAAGTCCACTTTAATGTGCTCCCACACTAGGCTTCTCAGTTCTTCGAGCCACTGTATTTTATTTGGTAGGCCCGCCAGGTTCCAATCCTGGGGGAGAGCCCAACACTATTGGCACAGTATGTTAAACTGTGCTATTGGTGTGCTTCAGGGTGCGATTGGCGGTGAGGCTGGTAGGCGTCTTCTCCAGGGAAAACTGAGGATAGATCATTTCCACAACACATCAAAAAAAAACGACGGGTTGCACTCCGGGAGTGCCGGCAGAAGTGAAAACCTGAATATGCATTTTTGATATGTATTTTGGAATGGTTAGGGATTTAATTGATTGGTAGAGGTATAAAAGTACTATCATTTATGTGGTAAAATACAATATTTATTTATTGCGCTATCGTACACAAACATGACAATTTATATTACATTAAAAAGTTTATCTCTCAAATGTAATCAGAAACTTTTTCAGACTAATCAGAAACTCCTTGCTGTGACACTGAAACGCCATGTAATAAACGATGATAAAATGATTGACAACCGTCAATGTCATACTTTTTTGATTGACAATTGACAACTATTTATTTTCTAAACAACGAAAACAAAGTTTGGAATTTACAACTAATTGCATACTGGAATCTGCGGATAAACTTTTGAATTTGGAGCAATCGGACAAGAAATGATTCCCTTTACAGAATCCGCAGACTCCCGAATCGTCAATAACACGAGTGGTGTTACAGTAATCAACATGTCGCTTTCGAGGATGTTCACTGGGAATTTGGGGTAATAAGCCAAACTGTGTGTGAGAACGAGCCTCTTGTCGCAGGAAATCGGACAGCATTTCCAACTTCATACGACCTGATGCATGCTCCGCAGCATAGCGGATCCAAAGACTGCGGAGAAGTGGTGTTAATTTCCACAAAATACTGTTATATAATTCCGGCGAATAAAGATATTCCAAACTTTTTAAATGTTTTATTACGGCAATTAAATTTTGAATTTTGCAGGATATCAAATTAAGGTCTTTGTGGTCACTTTGTAGCATAGGAAGCATATAGGAAGCGACCGCACTGCGGCTATAATAGTAGAAGAGGTCACACTTGACAGTTCATTTATACAAAGAAAAATATACCTTACGCTAAAGGAATAAAACTCAAGAAAACAACATCAGTTCTTATTAATACAATTATTTACTCTACTCCTGATGTACATAAGAAGCACTTTTCTTTGCATAAATGAGCTGTCAATTGAACAAAAAACCATTATTGTCTATAGACCGACAAACTATCTGTTCCGGTAGCGGCGTCGCTACTGTCTATTTAAAACTGTCATTAAATATCGTTTTTGCATTGCATTTCACGTAGTTCCAATTTTGGCCACCGGAACAGATAAGTTAGTAGAAAACACGTGTCCGGACTTCAAATTTTATATGGATTTTCGATCAGGTCACGTGACACATAAATCCTGACGCGAGTTTACCATTTTTTCCCCATACAAAAAAAGTGCACAACGCCGCTAAAGAAGTTTTTCTTGGAGGGTTATAAAAATAAGACCAGGAGGAGGGTTGCACTCTTTATTCTCACTCTCATAATATATTAATTACACATTGAGCTATTATTACTACGTATAGAGAAGACATCAGTCATCACTGACATGTTCCGATCAACTGCAGTCAGATGGCTGCACTGCATTTAGTCACTTGCTAGCTCCCCAGCGCCAAAGTCTTGTTTTGATTATATACGAAAATACGTCAAAATCCACTAAATATGCCCTCGTGTGTGTTGAGATATTGCAGTAATAATTCTAGTAATTACATCCAAGAGCAAAGGAATAACTTTCTACTATTAAATAACTAGAAAATCAAATTCAAACTTAATTAAAATAAAATATTTTATCGAAGACGCCATAATGTCATTTTTCAAAGACTAAAAATTAAGATGTGCCATTTTGTATGTAACAAGTATAGGTAGAATTTAGCTTGATTTTTCTCTGTATAACGAAAAATAATATTTATACGCTTATTTAGAAAATAACTATCAAAGATATGGGTGGTTTGTCGTACTCCACAGAAGATGTACCTATATAAAATACATATTATTATGTCTCGCTACAGAGACAGTAATACGAAACCTTTTAAAAAAAGTGGTGGAATTAGTCTCTCTACTAAATACAATTTCAGTTAAATTAATGTCTTTGGAATACTTCATTACTTCGTAACTAAATAAATGTAATATTACTTCAAAATTATACGGCTTTTAATTTTGTATCAAATCAAAACTTAGGATAAAATTTGTAACAGACTTCGTTTATTAATCTAGCCTCTCGTAGGTACCTGTTTGAATAGGCAGAATATAAACAGATTGTTGCCTGTTGACGGTGTCATCGCATCTATGACTTATTAGCCGCCCCCGCGCGCCCCACCCCACCGCGCTTGGCGCATAGACATTGTTCGAGCTGTCTGTTCTAGTACGTCAGTACATAATATTTCTATGTAATTACATAAGTATCTATTCGACTGTTCATCACTGAAGCTGACTATTGAATGCGTCACCGTTGATGTGCAGGTAGACAGATTGTCAAACATAAACTTTTCTGTATTCAAAACTTAGTGTTGTGTGCCAGTGCCGACCTTCCACTATGAAGGTCGCATGCCACCCTCAACACACCCCCTCAATCTGTCTGCTGCACATCCACATGCTCACAATTTTCACACAGCAATAAATAAATATAAAATGTTCCTAACCATCTAACTTACACCGTATAAATTTAGAGTTACCTTCCAAAAACTAAATAAATATACCTCACAAATACTTCTACCTGTTGGTAACAATTACATATTACATTACCCTATCTCTACCTCTTAGCATAACCTCGACACATTAAAAACCTTCTACTCTCGAAACTTTAATTCTCATAAACCGTCAACTAAATCCTTAACTTCTTCCCCTAATTATAAACCTTCAGCTAACTTCAATAATCTCCTACTCGAACTACCTTATTACACACCTTCAACTAACTTTAAAGTTTAACTCCTACTCGACCTACCTAATTACAAAACTTCAAATAAATCTTCAACTCCTACTCGAACTTCCCGTTAAATCCTTCTAACTTCTTTATTAATCTCTAATCTCTAACTTCAAATTATAAAAACTCATACTTCTCACTCAATCATCTCACTCACACCTAACATGGAAAACACAAGAATAAATCAATAAATATAAACTAAAATTAAATTACAATAAACTATAAACTTATAAAAGTAAATTTGTGATTAAAAAACTCAGCCCATATTAAAAACTTCTGTAAATACACAGTTACCAATATACATAGTTATTATTCATGTAGTCAGATATTTTGAAAATAATGATTCATTTAGATTTCATATTTCCACACCCCCTTAAATGAATCATATAATATGCTCCCTTTAAAAGCACCCCCTTAAAACGTTGAACACCCCCTTAAAACTGATAATGTGAGTTGACTGGGCTTCTTAAGTTTACATCACGCCTTTACATTATACAAAAATTACACTCCCCTATAAAAACTTACATACTAATTCCCCACATATGACCGAAACGCACTTAGTTCACTTTTGCCCGCACTTATCACTACCTAACACTCACTCTGATACGAGTTTTCTTTGACACCTCTCAAACTTTACAGGTGGCAAACACTTCGTCAGTATGTCTGCTATCTGCGAACCCGTTGGACAATATTTGACTGTTATTCTGTTTTCATCAATCTGATCTTTTAAATAATAGTATCTCACATCTATGTGTTTACTTCTTTTATTCATAATTCCTTTCTTCATAAGCCAAATAGCTGACTGATTGTCCACTTTCATTTCTATTTCTAATTTCTCATTGGTCAATTCATATATGAAGTCTCTGATGAACAGAAGTTCTTTGCAGCATTCTGCTGCGGCTATAAACTCTGCTTCCGTACTCGACAATGCTACAATCGGCTGCTTTCTTGAGCTCCATGCCACTGGTCCACCGTTCAGCCAAATCACGTAACCTGACGTGCTACGCCTAGTGTCTGGATCCCCCGCGAAATCTGAGTCACAGTAGCCTCGAAGTACTTTATCACCTTCACTAAAATGAATGCCTTTGTTTTTCGAACCTTTTAAAAATTTTAAAATCGTTTTTGCATTATTTAAATCATTCAAATTTGGAGCACTTTGTTGACGCGAGCAATACCCTACATGGAAGCTAATGTCTGGCCTCGTTTTATTCGCCAGATATAATAATGATCCTATCATTTCCCTATAGAGTTCATGACTCTCTGTATCTATTTTCAACTTTGGGTGTTGTTCAATCAAAATGGTTGGGGTTCTGCACTCTCTTGCTTCATTCATATTAAACTTCTTCAAAATTTTCTCGATATAATTTTTCTGACAAACTTTCACTCCTTCCTTATTCTGTGTTATGTCCAGCCCGATATAGTTTGATACTTCTTCGCAGATTCTTAGATCAAACCCTTTTCTTAATGTTTCCACTACATGCACCAAGTCTTCTTCCCTCTCACCAACTACTAATCCATCATCCACATAAATCGCAAGAATTATCCTTCTTTCACCTTCCATTATAAAAATACATTGATCTAACTTTGATTGTTTAAAACCCATTTTAACTAAAAATTCTGTAAATTTAATATTCCACATTAGTGGAGCTTGTTTTAACCCATACAAACTCTTATTTAGTTTGCATACTTTATCTTCTTTGTTGCTGTAACCTTTTGGAACTTTTAAATAAATACACTCCTTTAAATCTCCATGTAAAAATGCTGTTTTAATGTCAAACTGTTTCATTTTCAATTTATTATTTGCAACAATTGACAAAAGTACTCTCAAGGAATTTGTATTTACAACTGGACTATATGTTTCATCGTAATCTATTTTATATTTCTGTTGAAAACCTCTTGCGACTAATCTTGCCTTGTATCTTCCATCTGGCTTGACCGTGAAGATCCATTTGCTTGTTACTAGTCTTCTTCCTTCCGCTTCTTTCTTATCCACAAAGGTCCAAGTATTATTTTCTTCTAACGATTTAATTTCTTCCTCTATTGCTTTCTTCCACTTATCTTTTTCCCTCGATTCTATTGCTTCTTCATAGGTTAGCATCGACACTTCTGTATCATAGTCCATGACGTAGTCTTTAAACCTTTCTGGTAATCTTCGTTCTCTTGCAGGTTGATTTCTCCTATTATTATTTTCCACCGCTCGACTTCCTTCACTTTCTTCATTACTGTTTCCATTTTCTGCTTCACTTCTATTATTATTTTCCACCGCTCGACTTCCCTCATTTTCTTCATTTCTCTGCCTTTCTTCAGTTTCTTCATTACTCTGCCTTACTTCAGTTTCTTCATTACTATCGAAAAATTCTTCATTTTCTTCCGGTTGTATATCGTTATCAAAATTTAAATTCCGCTCAAAATTGTTACCACTATTTCCAATATTTCCAGCTTCTTCATTTGTTCTTCTATTATTTGTTTCACCGCCATTTGTTTCGCCGTCATTTGTTTCGCCGTTATTTGTTTCATCTTCATTTGTTTCGCCGTTATTTGTTTCATCTTCATTTGTTTCATCTTCCAACTGCCAAAGTCCATCCATTTTAACCAAATTTTCTTCATCGTCCAAATATATTCCTTGTTCTTCTTCGTTAATTTTAACATCCCTTGCTCTTATTATCTGTTTCTTGTCATCCACCCAAATTTTGTAGCCGTTTCTTACGTAGCCAATAAGTATTCCTTTGCCGCATCTTTCGTCAAGTTTTCTTAAGCCAAAATTAATTTTGAAGTATGCTGTGGATCCAAATCTTCTTATATTCGATAGATTGGGTTTAATCTTGAACCACATTTCCGCTGGTGTCTTGTTTCTGCCGTCTGTTGGACTTCTATTGATTAGGTAACTTGCTGTTAGCAGTGCTTCACCCCACAGATAGTTCGGAACCTTGCCGTCGAACATTAGAGCCCTTGTTCTCTCCATTAGGGTTCTGTTTAACCTCTCAGCTTTTCCGTTCAGTTGAGGCGTGTACGGTATGGTTGCATCCAGAATGATCCCTTTAGCCTGACACCACGCATGTAGGTTATTGCTAGAGTATTCTCCCCCATTATCGCATCTAATTTTCTTTACTTTACTGTTAAAATGATTTTCAGCCAAACACACAAATTCTTTAATTTTATCAAGGCATTCATTTTTGAAGGTGATTAAGTAAACGACGCAGAAATGTGTAAACTCATCCAAAAACGTAATAAAATATTTTTTGTTGTCCCAAGTAGGAACTTCAACGGGGCCGCAAATATCAGTGTGAATTATTTCCAAAGGGAATTTAGCTTTAATTCTATTATTGCCAAAAGGTTTTCGGGTCATTTTAGCTTTTGCACAGATTTCGCAAAATTTGTTCGAATCATTCCCCCCAATTTTGACGCCATTAACCAATTTTGCTAGACGAGACACGTCGGATACGTGACCTAGCCTCCGATGCCAGATGTTGGCACTCTCAGTAAGTAGCGCTTCGCGAGTGTAATAAGCCGAAAATTCCGTTTCATATAACCCGGTATTGGTTCTGTATCCAGTTAAAATTGTTTTATTTTGAAAACGTATAAATACCTTATCTCCAGAGAAGTGGACAGTGCCTCCATTATGAGTGACTGCGCTCACCGAGATTAGGTTCCTCGAAATCTCCGGGACAAATAGAACGTCTTTCAGTTGCCCGAAGTCCGTTGCTATTTTTCCGGTCCCTTGCGCTATCAGGTTCTCCGCATTGGCACATCTAATTGGAACTACTACCTTCTCTGTAATTTGAATTATATTTTTATTTCGGAAAAAATGTGATGAGGCTCCTGAGTCAATTATTGCTTTGACTTTAATTTGTAAATGTTCGCTTACCATGTTGTTGCTGCAGAATTTTTCGATATGTCCTTTATTATTACATTTTCGACAAATTTTTTCTTGAAAACAATTTCTTGTGCTGTGATTCCTTTTGTGGCAGATGTTGCAGCCTTCTTTACAGAGTCTGGCAATGTGTCCTAATTTCCCGCAGTTGAAACATTTTCTTTCGTCAGATTTAAATACCTGGTTTTCTGGTGATATATTTGGAACACTTGAGCCTTTTAATTGTTTCTGTATCTTTTGAATAAATTTGAAAATCGTCTTCTCAGATTTTGGAGTTATTTCCCACACCGTTTTAAAATAATTTAAATTTTCTGGCAGAATAGTTAGAGCCTTGTTTATAAGCATTTCTTCTGAAATGGTATTTGGTTCCAATAAATTTATTTCAGAAAATAAATTTTGCAAATGGGCTATATCCTCTATTGTGTTTCCAGTAGGTAAATAGCTATAAAATTGTATAATTTTTTCGTGATTGTCTTCTTTTTGTTCGTATTGGAAAATCAGATCTAATTTTTCGAAAATTTCTTTTGTTGAGGAACAATTAATAACGTAGTGTAAGAATTTTTCTTCTATTGCGCTCAATACTAAAAATCTCGCTTTCGCATCGTTAAATTCTTTAGCTCCTTCAATTAATCCCTTCGATTCTAAAAATAATTTTGTTATGTTCCTCCAGTTTTTATAGTTTGTTACGTCTCTTAATTTGTTAATATTTTCCATGATTTTAAATAATATTTATCAAATAAATTTGTAAAAATAATCAAATAAATTTCAAAGAAAATTTTCCAGATGTTATTTTGTTTTCCGTCATCACAACTGTCATTGGAATGAATTTGAATTTCAGCAAAGGAAAATTTCTCCGGCTTTATTCTTCTATCTATTTCCTCCGGCTATATTCTTCTATCTTTTCATATCTTTATAATATCCTCATTTTTATCATTGAAACTTTATATTTATTATTAAACTTTTTGTTTATATTTATTTGTACATATCAAACACTTTTATTATTTTTACACTTTTACTCCTGGTCTCTCTGGGCCCATAACCTCTTGGCGGGTTATAAAAATAAGACCAGGAGGAGGGTTGCACTCTTTATTCTCACTCTCATAATATATTAATTACATAAGTATCTATTCGACTGTTCATCACTGAAGCTGACTATTGAATGCGTCACCGTTGATGTGCAGGTAGACAGATTGTCAAACATAAACTTTTCTGTATTCAAAACTTAGTGTTGTGTGCCAGTGCCGACCTTCCACTATGAAGGTCGCATGCCACCCTCAACAGTTTTCACTTCAAAAATAAATTACGGTCAAAACAGGTATAGAACACAAAGAATTAAAAAACGACGGGTTGCACTCCGGGAGTGCCGGCAGAAGTGAAAACCTGAATATTAACGTTGTGCATTTTTGATATGTATTTTGGAATGGTTAGGGATTTAATTGATTGGTAGAGGTATAAAAGTACTATCATTTATGTGGTAAAATACAATATTTATTTATTGCGCTATCGTACACAAACATGACAATTTATATTACATTAAAAAGTTTATCTCTCAAATGTAATCAGAAACTTTTTCAGACTAATCAGAAACTCCTTGCTGTGACACTGAAACGCCATGTAATAAACGATGATAAAATGATTGACAACCGTCAATGTCATACTTTTTTGATTGACAATTGACAACTATTTATTTTCTAAACAACGAAAACAAAGTTTGGAATTTACAACTAATTGCATACTGGAATCTGCGGATAAACTTTTGAATTTGGAGCAATCGGACAAGAAATGATTCCCTTTACAGAATCCGCAGACTCCCGAATCGTCAATAACACGAGTGGTGTTACAGTAATCAACATGTCGCTTTCGAGGATGTTCACTGGGAATTTGGGGTAATAAGCCAAACTGTGTGTGAGAACGAGCCTCTTGTCGCAGGAAATCGGACAGCATTTCCAACTTCATACGACCTGATGCATGCTCCGCAGCATAGCGGATCCAAAGACTGCGGAGAAGTGGTGTTAATTTCCACAAAATACTGTTATATAATTCCGGCGAATAAAGATATTCCAAACTTTTTAAATGTTTTATTACGGCAATTAAATTTTGAATTTTGCAGGATATCAAATTAAGGTCTTTGTGGTCACTTTGTAGCATAGGAAGCATATAGGAAGCGACCGCACTGCGGCTATAATAGTAGAAGAGGTCACACTTGACAGTTCATTTATACAAAGAAAAATATACCTTACGCTAAAGGAATAAAACTCAAGAAAACAACATCAGTTCTTATTAATACAATTATTTACTCTACTCCTGATGTACATAAGAAGCACTTTTCTTTGCATAAATGAGCTGTCAATTGAACAAAAAACCATTATTGTCTATAGACCGACAAACTATCTGTTCCGGTAGCGGCGTCGCTACTGTCTATTTAAAACTGTCATTAAATATCGTTTTTGCATTGCATTTCACGTAGTTCCAATTTTGGCCACCGGAACAGATAAGTTAGTAGAAAACACGTGTCCGGACTTCAAATTTTATATGGATTTTCGATCAGGTCACGTGACACATAAATCCTGACGCGAGTTTACCATTTTTTCCCCATACAAAAAAAGTGCACAACGCCGCTAAAGAAGTTTTCACTTCAAAAAAACGGCGGTCAAAGCAACATGTCATACACTTTTATGAAAATACAGTATCTTGTACATATATTATAACTGAATAGATTGTGTGCCATTCAGTCAGTCAGTTCTGTTGTAATCACTGATAACAGTGATAACACAAACATTTTTTTTTCATAGGAATGTTTAAATAGTATGATAATTATAGTTCATATTAATCTTATCTGTTGTACAAATATTTAAAGGATTAATTTCATTGATAAAGCTACATAAGTTCTTGTTTTGTTTCTAATAACTTTCCTCAAATATTTCCATTATTCCTCAAATATAATATAATAAAGAAGCTGACGAATGAATCAAGATTTATTAAAGAACTTAAATTGATATAAGAATCAAAAGCCGATATTATAATATGGAGCTGTGTTCGCCAAGTGGTATGAAAAGTCGATCATGGCGTAGCCACGGTAGGTATACCGCGAGTACCTAGTTTGCTAGTTACATAGTATTTTAGACTGCTGCACCACCCTGGGCCCAAGGCTGCCCCACACTGGGCCCATGGCTGCACCACCTTGGGCCCATGGGTGCACCACCCGGGGCCCATGGCTGCACCACCCGGGGCCCATGGTTGCCCCACCCTGGGCCTATGGCTGGCTACCCATGCTTGAGATCGAAAGTTCGAATTTTGACGCGCCTATGATTTTTTGTACGTATTTATCTCGTCAGTTCTACTACATAAGTAGGTATGTATGTAAATTTTATAATTACTTTGAAGTCATAATAAAAAAGCATGCATATTCCCTATTTTAGTCGTCGATCTAGAGCGGAGAAGGATCTTCCACTTTTCAGAAATATGACTTCTCAGGAAAAATACCAAACTAAGCTTGACACATGGTTTCACCACGCTTGCCAGGAGCCATCCTCTAAAAATCGACAGCGACTGTTAGACCTGGGAATCGAAACAGATCACAAGAGGCACATTATTAATAACAAGGCATTATTACATTGTGTTTTCATTTCAGTTCACCCACCTACCAATCTAGACGGTCTACTTTATCTACCTCAATTTCATGTTTAATTACACCTAAGACCTGATAAAAATTGTTTTCGGCATATCTAACGTTGCATCAGCGCGACATACTTTTAATTGTAATGTCAATAAGAAATTAAGCATAATCAAATTAAAGCAATGTCTTTAAGAATACATAATAATATGTTCCATTATGTTTATAAAAAAAACTAGCGGCCGGCCGCCTCCGCGGTTTCACCAGCACGTGATTTCTTTTTAAAAAATCACCCCCTTACCCCACATTTCCGGGATCAAAAGTACCCTATAGTAGGTTACGGGGATAGTAGCTTTCCAACTGTGAAAGAATTTTTGAAATCGGTTTAGTAGTTTTGGAGCTTATTCAACACAAACAAACAATCAAATATCTTTCCTTTTTATAGTATGATTATGATTATAGAAAATGCTACTGCACCATTATCTAAGTGATCATTTAGGTGGCATTGGGCTGGCCATATTAGCCGTAGAATGGACGACCGTTAGGGTAACCAAGTTCTGGAGTGGAGACCGCGTCTCGGTAAAGGTAGTGCACAGGTTATCTGTGAGGTAGTGTAAGACGCCTTCATACCAAGAGGATGCGACGATTTGCGCAAGATGGCTGGCAGTAGCTGGATGCGAGGAGCCTGTGGCCTATGTCCAGCAATGGACTGCGAATGCGATACGCTCATGATGATTTGTGCAATTAAGCTTAAATAAATAAAATAAATAAATGATGACAATGACAAGTGTATGCCCCTTTCCTCATCTATTTTGCACGCATATACATTTATTATTAATTTTTCTAAATTCATACAATACAACATAAATAAGAATTAATATGTACCTAATTGGCCAATGAGGCCGTAAAGACTAGCTAGTAAACGAAATAGTAAAGAAATATGATGAAATCTTTATATACAATTAGTCAACTACCCATAAATATCAAAATCATGTACCTACTTCAGATAAGATGTTATCTATGATTCATGTTGAAAAGTAAATAGCATAAATATTAAAAACAGCCTTCCCGCGGTTTCAATTCAACCGCGCTTAATTTCATTTTTCAAATATCGCAAGAAAAGAAGTGCGAAAGATGGCTGACAGGAGCTGGATGGCGGATGCGAGTGGCCGAGGATCGATCAGCGTGGTGAGCATTTGGAGAGGCCTATGTCCAGCAGTGGACTGTTACGGGCTGATAATGACGTTGAGTGTTATGAGGCAGTTGATTTCCTTCTCCTCTTTTTTAATGTTAGTTAAAAATTAGGTAAGTGACCACCTATGTCCCTTTTAGACGAGATTACGTTGACCATTTAAAAGAAAAATTAAATGTCATGACGTATAAGGAGCTTAAGGTGCTGGCAGAGTCCAGGAAGAAGTGGAAGGTGCTCCACCGACAAGAGCGGGTCCCGTACGTAGTTTCGAATGACGTTGTAGCGAATGGTCGTTGTGGCGAAAAACTTTTAGCGCGGTACGCTGGAGCGAAAAGTCATTGAAGCGAATTCCACTAGGGCGAATGACACTGCAGCGAAAAACATTGTGTCGAAAAATGATTGAAATTACATTATGCGTTACTTTAAAACTATAAAGGTGAAATAAAAGACAATAAGTTTCAGTTTAATCAACAATAATCTTTTCGCTGCAGTGTCATTCGCCCTGGTGGAATTCGCTTCAATGACTTTTCGCTCCAGTGTACCGCGCTAAAAGTTTTTCGCCACAACGACCATTCGCTACAACGTCATTCGAAACTACGTACGGGACCCGAAAGAGCGTAGCTCTTAAATAGTGAATGAATGATCACCTACGAGTTATTGCGATTAAACGCAGACAAATTCGCTCGTCTGCCCAGCCAGCCACACCTAGTCTAATGCAATGACAGGTAGCCGACAGCCACTCCCGGTGACATCATTATAGCGTGTGATTGTCAACACTACGCCATAGCTCAACCACTTGTCGCACTTCACGCTTCACAGGTCACAATACTCACAATGGAAGACCTGATATAATAATAATTCTTTTATTTCAGACCAAGATCCATAAATGAAGAAATTATATTGAGTGCGGGACCGTAACGATTCGACTTTGAAGTGAGGGACTTTTAGATCGATGATTAATGCATGATGCCATGCTGTTTTACAGTAAGCCGGCCGGCTCGTCCGGGGAAGTACAACTCTCTCACATAACACCAGCGTGAAATAATAGTGACTACTATTGTGTTTCGTCTGGTTTGTGAGAGTGCCGGAGACCTACACACACTCCCCTTAGAAGACCGGCAACGCATCAGCGATCCCGCTAGTGTTGCAGTTGTCCATGGGCGGCAGTGATTGCTTACGATCAGGCGACCGGCTAGCTATTTTGCCGCCCCATTGATGAAGGAATTTGATTGCAATAAATAACAAAAACCTACAAATGGTCGACATAGTTGCACCAAATCAGTAAATAATACAGTCTTAACATGAAGAACACTTAGTTTTTTCATCTATACAGCTTAGCTAATCGGGCAACGTAACTATGTAATAAACTTTTATGAGTACACTACTGTTCTAGATTCCGAGGAAACATTTCGAGAGCCATTTTAACATAATCGTGCCGACATTATGATAATTTCCATGGCAAGGCCAGTTCATCTTACTGATCTTAGTTAAGGTTGTCAGATTTTCTGAAATGTACAAACGGTTATGTTCATAACACGGTGTGTCTCGTTGGCGATCCTATGCGCAAAATTTAAAAAAGACCTGAGTAGAACAATTTTTACTTTCGATCGCCTCCGTGGAACAGTGACTACGCCGCTCGGGTATAAAACCCGGAGGTCGTGGGTTCGATTCCCGCCTGGTCTGGTTGGTAGTAGGGCTTTTTCAGAGTCCGACTGGCTAAGCTACCACCCCCACAGGTGAAATCTGCCGCCATAATAGCTCTGGCTGTATTCCGGCAGTATTAATGTGGGAGCCAGTACACTTGAAATCAAAAGGCTCGAAGATCAGATGAGTCTACAGTCTGGCAGCACATTGAGCGACGCTTCCTGGTGAAGTATCCCTCAATGGAATAGGCCGCAGTGGCCGCTTACCATCAGGTGGACTGCGTGTCTGTCTGCCAAATGAATTAGTATAAAAAAAACCGCCTTAAAACGCCTCGTTTTTTGTGTCACCAAAAATGGTAATTTTTATGTAGTTTTTTTTTTAATATCTTATAAAATAATTACAAGTATATTTCACTTATTAATATAATGAACGAGTTCGTTTACAGTGATTATTATTTTATCCAAGTATGTTGCTCAGCGGAAAAAGGAAAAATGGTACAATAAAATTATTCACATCACACACAGAATTTTTCTTTTTAATTGTATACTGGCAACCTTGTTTTAGTTAAGGTTGATACCTAACCACAGATAACGCTCAAGATTCCTCGTAAACACTGGCCTTGGGAAGGTTTTTGACTATAATAAGTTCGTATGTGGGTCAATCAACTTTTAAATGTCGTCAGGTAGAAAATTTGCCATTTTATTTTATAATTTCGTTTTCCCCTTTTTTTTATTTTAGTATACAGAAAAAATATTATTTATTACAATTTGACATAGAGCAGCGCACAGTTGATTTAAATAGAGCACTTTTAACTAAAAATTCTAACGAACCACGTGAAATCTGTCTCCTGGACCACTAACCTAAAATGGTTTTTAAACAATGCAAATATTATTTAAGAATAAAATAACCAGTTTGGTTATAAAATTTATATGATGTATTATAAGTTTACATGTATAAAAAAATCAAATAACGCATAACCTATGAAATATTATTGTTTAATTTGTCCCCAAGACAACTATTGTCTCATACGCAAATCAACTTTTCAATAAAACAGGAAATAATGAAAACTAAGCAACACAATAATATGTATCAATTTATTTTGAATTGTAGTCATTGATCTGTAAAAGCTCCATGAACAAAGTATATTTTATAAAGTAAAACGATATGACTAAGTGTTTTTCATCATAGGGACAATTTAGTTGTCCTATTGACACATTTGGTTGTCCAAAGGAAAAATATATGACAAAGCGTTGAACTTTATAGGAAGGGATTATTAATGAAACAGGTTTCTTAAAGAAAGTATCAAAAGTATTATATTTAGGTATTAAAGGTTATTCCTAAAGCATTAGGATTCTCAATAACGCTAATAAATTTCAAACGTAATCAACATCCTTACAAATTATAGCAGTCTTTTTAATCAATTACATAGTTAACTTTCCTTACATTTATTAACTTAATATCGCAGTCTTCAATAAAAGTCTCATTATGACAAAATAATACTATGCATCACATCTTTATGTGGATCACAATAGGCTAACCTTTTGGTAACTTCCAGTAGCGTTTTCATTATTCGTATCAATGTTTTGTTTTTATGACCTGAAAAGAGTGAGACGATTTTTCACTCTTTCAGCTTTGTCTCTTATACAAGCCACAGGTTCGCCCGTGTGTGGAATATTGCTCTCATCTCTGGGATGGTTCCGCCAAGTACTTATTGGAGGCCCTCGACAAGTTGCAGCGACGTGCTATCTGTATTGTCGGTGATCAAAAGGTGACTAAGACCCTAGAACCTCTTCAGCTACGTAGAGACGTTGCCAGTCTGAGTGTTCTCTACCGTCTCTATAATGGGGAATGTTCTGAAGAGTTATTCCAACTCATTCCGTCCTCTCCTTTCCACTCCCGAACAACACGTGCCGGACTGCGTTGCCATCCGCATACCATCCAGACACTGGTGGCCCGTACCAAGAGGTATAGTTCCTCTTTTTTACCTCGTGCCATTAGGTCATGGAATGCCCTTTCGGATTACGTGTTTCCTTCCTCCTATAATCCTGGGCTTTTAAAGCGGGGCGTGAAGCGGCATCTTAGCAAGGCCTTCAAGGTGAGGGTGACTGGCTCAATGGGTACTATGTTCTATTGAGCCATTCAACCTTATATTTGGACCTCACATCCACTTACCATCAGGTGGAGTGAGGTAATCCATAATAATAAAAAATGATAGCTTTCCCTTTTCTGTCTCTTCCGTTCAGCCAACTTTTCTGGGTTCGCTTTAAGTCTCTCCCTATACCGTCTTGACTTTTCTTTTTCCGACAATCCCATACTCTAAAAATAAAAACAGTTAGTTAGTTAAAGCAACCCATAAATGTCCCACTGCGGTACACGGGTCTCCCTCTGCTATCTACAGAGCTGAGAGGGTCTAAACCTTAATCCACACGCGCTGGCTCAATGCGGGTTGGTGGATCTGACATGATGCACGTCTATACATTGGTACTGCCTGGAATCGAATCAGGGATCCTCGAATTGAGAGTTCTAAGCCACCAGCGCTTAAAAATATTAACAAAAACCATGAAAAACACTTAAATTTCCTTGTTTAAAATCTTTTAGGAATCCTTTTGCATTATATTTGTCTCCTAGACAACCAAACTGTCCTAGGGACAACCAATTTCGTTGTCCAAGTGACTGGTTGTCCGAGGGACATTTACGCAATTTTGAGCTGCCTACTAAATACTAATGCGTTTTTGTGATTTGCCTCATCGTAAGATTTAAATAAAGATATAATAGAATTTGCTGCATAATAATTTAATACAACATTTCAATTACTTACGTAAATCCGACGGTGGTCCGATGGACTGACAATAAACACACGCACTCCCTCACACAAAACTCGCCCGGCTGACGCCGCGATGGTTGGTGAAATCAAGATGGCGGTAGGTCGTGTCGATCGGCGATGATCGGATTATGTTCAGCTTGTCACCTTGGACGCATCAACGCCATCATGTTTTGAATTTTCAGGTAATTCTCGGTTGTCCGGGTGACTTCAAGATTGTAGGGGACCAAAATTAAATGTACAAAAATCGTATTTTAAGTAAATTAAATAAGTACTCCAATTGTTTTCTTGTTAATTTAGATTCATATAAATAATTGTGAATAATTTATATGAATTGCCTAATAGTGTTTTTTTTCGTTAGACAAAGTTTTGTGATGCACTGTTAGTCGGGGACACTCAGTAATACCGTTTTTATACCCTTTTTGTCATTTGGACAACCAAATATCAACGGATAAATTACAAAAAAATTAATAGCTATTTTAATAATAGGTTTGTTAATGTCAATATTAATGGAAAATACACATTTGCAACAAATATTTTATATAGATATTTTAAAATAGGCCAGGGACAGGGTAATGTTGCCGTCGTACATTTAAAAGTTGATCGACCCATGTATTCATTATTTCACGCACACGTAATCGCTATTTTGTGTTAAGGGGTCACTCGACTCGGTTAACAAGGCTTTTGAACTTAAAAATATATCAAACATACTTAGGATACTGGTTTTGATTTCGTATTATTCTAAATAGTGATTATTTTGTTGTTTCCATTATTAATAACATATATTATTTTCAATATATTTTCCGCCACCAACTTAGTTTTAGTCTCACGCGCACCGTCAGCGCTCACAGCTCAGCGCGTAGTTTGTCAGCGCTGACGCTGTCGCGCTGACCGCCTTACTGTACAGACGACGACAAAAATGCGAAGTGTATTAATTATTACTGCTTTGTACTATCTATCCCAAAATAATAAAAACCGGCGACGACAAAGACTCCATGTTCCTCCATTGATTGACCAGATAGCCGTTGCAGGAGAATTTGTCTTGTTATATTGCACTTTGAGGGCTGACAAAAGTAAATTCTTTAATTACTTTCGAATGTCAACTAGAACTTTTGACGAATTACTGGCAAAGGTATCGCATGCATCCCACAATATCTTCTTTAAGTGTACCTCATCCATAACTTGACCTGTATCCACTTCGCGATTCGCCATGACTGTACACGCTGACGACGTTCGCTCCGCGCGACACTAAAACGCTCCCTGAAGCCAGAGACGCTCGCGCGGTCGTCAGCGCTGACAGCTACGCGGCGCCGACGCGCTGCGCGTACGGCCGCGGAGCTGTCAGCGCGCACGGCGGTCAGCGCTGATAGCTACGCGTCATTCAAAAACGCTCCTACAAGTTCATAGATCTCGGCCGTCAGCGCTGACGGTACGCGTGCCGTCAGCGTGAGACTAAAAACAGCCTTAATGTCCACAGCAAAGGCATCAAAGCTATTATAACAAAATTATGGGTATTAACTTAATCATCAAAGTGGTCACAAGCCTAGCTCTGGTTTCGAGTCTTATAGGTATTTGCCCTACCTACCAGAAGATCTCACCCTGGTACGGAGATCACAGGTAGGTACTTAAAACAACGAGGCGTTAATGAAAAGTGAGGCCGACCCTTAATACTGGTTTATCGTAAATGGATTTTACGCTTATAAACCGTGAGAAAAATAAAATTTATGAGATGGTCCCGTGACCTCGAAGACAGGTCAATGCGTAGCAAGATATCTCAATAACTTGAGTTTTAAAATTATGACACAATCACAGAACATAAATCTATATTTTTTTTTATTTTTGTTCAAAGTAAAAATTTACAAGGAAAGATTAATAGATATAATATACAACGATTTTTGTGTACATACATAACTGAGAAAAAATAAATTAAATCTAGCCTAGCAGTTTATTTTTTTCAATTTTTTTTACCACGAGTGTGGTGCTCAAGCCTTATTGATGGTAAGAGGTTACCGCCACCTATAGAGCCTGGTAACCAATATGACAATATCAAATTACTTACTTAGGGCAGCGAATATCCAAGTTACCAAAATAGCATACAATCGGTAAATCAACAGTCAGAATTCGGTAAGACAATTTCAGAAAAAGAAAAAACAAAAAAACAGCAGAACAAAAATAAACATAACAAACTCTCATTACCAAATTTATACCGAAATGAACGTTATACATAATTAATTCACTTCCTTTTTTTTAAATTTATCACTACAGGTATTAAAATGATCAGATTTAGTATGTAAACCGTTATTTTAAGGTTGCATGTTTTGCCGCCCGCATACCAATAGCATAAGATCCCGATATAAAACGACCTTCACCATTGCCTTCACCGAGATGTTTATTTCACGAAACGTATTTTATATTTAATTTAATATGTCAATAAATAAATTGCATATGGGTTGCCTAACAAATTTTAGTCAAGGGTATTTTTGGGTCAATCAACTTTTAAATGTCGTCAGGTAGAAAATTTGCCATTTTATTTTATAATTTCGTTTTCCACTTTTTTTATTTTAGTATACAGAAAAAATATTATTTATTACAATTTGACATAGAGCAGCGCACAGTTGATTTAAATAGAGCACTTTTAACTAAAAATTCTAAGGAACCACGTGAAATCTGTCTCCTGGACCACTAACCTAAAATGGTTTTTAAACAATGCAAATATTATTTAAGAATAAAATAACCAGTTTGGTTATAAAATTTATATGATGTATTATAAGTTTACATGTATAAAAGAATCAAATAACGCATAACCTATGAAATATTATTGTTTAATTTGTCCCCAAGACAACTATTGTCTCATACGCAAATCAACTTTTCAATAAAACAGGAAATAATGATAACTAAGCAACACAATAATATGTATCAATTTATTTTGAATTGTAGTCATTGATCTGTAAAAGCTCCATGAACAAAGTATATTTTAAAAAGTAAAACGATATGACTAAGTGTTTTTCATCATAGGGACAATTTAGTTGTCCAAAGGAAAAATATATGACAAAGCGTTGAACTTTATAGGAAGGGATTATTAATGAAACAGGTTTCTTAAAGAAAGTATCAAAAGTATTATATTTAGGTATTAAAGGTTATTCCTAAAGCTCTTAGGATTAGGATTCTCAATAACGCTAATAAATTCAAACGTAATCAACATCCTTACAAATTATAGCAGTCTTTTTAATCAATTACATAGTTAACTTTCCTTACATTTATTAACTTAATATCGCAGTCTTCAATAAAAGTCTCATTATGACAAAATAATACTATGCATCCCATCTTTATGTGGATCACAATAGGCTCACCTTTTGGTAACTTCCAGTAGCGTTTTCATTATTCGTATCAATGTTTTGTTTTTATGACCTGAAAAGAGTGAGACGATTTTTCACTCTTTCAGCTTTGTCTCTTATACAAGCCACAAGTTCGCCCGTGTGTGGAATATTGCTCTCATCTCTGGGATGGTTCCGCCAAGTACTTATTGGAGGCCCTCGACAAGTTGCAGCGACGTGCTATCTGTATTGTCGGTGATCAAAAGGTGACTAAGACCCTAGAACCTCTTCAGCTACATAGAGACGTTGCCAGTCTGAGTGTTCTCTACCGTCTCTATAATGGGGAATGTTCTGAAGAGTTATTCCAACTCATTCCGTCCTCTCCTTTCCATTCCCGAACAACACGCGCCGGACTGCGTTGCCATCCGCATACCATCCAGACACTGGTGGCCCGTACCAAGAGGTATATAGTTCCTCTTTTTTACCTCGTGCCATTAGGTCATGGAATGCCCTTCCGGCTTACGTGTTTCCTTCCTCCTATAATCCTGGGCTTTTAAAGCGGGGCGTGAAGCGGCATCTTAGCAGGCCTTCAAGGTGAGGGTGACTGGCTCAATGGGTACTATGTTCTATTGAGCCAGTCAACCTTATATTTGGACCTCACATCCACTTACCATCAGGTGGAGTGAGGTAATCCATAATAATAAAAAATGATAGCTTTCCCTTTTCTGTCTCTTCCGTTCAGCCAACTTTTCTGGGTTCGCTTTAAGTCTCTCCCTATACCGTCTTGACTTTTCTTTTTCCGACAATCCCATACTCTAAAAATAACAACAGTTAGTTAAAGCAACCTATAAATGCCCCACTGCGGTGCACGGGTCTCCCTCTGCTATCTACAGAGCTGAGAGGGTCTAAACCTTAATCCACACGCGCTGGCCCAATGCGGGTTGGTGGATCTGACACGCACGTCTATACATTGGTACTGCCCGGAATCGAATCAGGGATCCTCGAATTGAGAGTTCTAAGCCACCAGCGCTTAAAAATATTAACAAAAACCATGAAAAACACTTAAATTTCCTTGTTTAAAATCTTTTAGGAATCCTTTTGCATTATATTTGTCTCCTAGACAACCAAACTGTCCTAGGGACGACCAATTTCGTTGTCCAAGTGACTGGTTGTCCGAGGGACATTTACGCAGTTTTGTGCTGCCTACTAAATACTAATGCGTTTTTGTGATTTGCCTCATCGTAAGATTTAAATAAAGATATAATAGAATTTGCTGCATAATAATTTAATACAACATTTCAATTACTTACGTAAATCCGACGGTGGTCCGATGGACTGACAATAAACACACGCACTCCCTCACACAAAACTCGGCCGGCTGACGCCGCGATGGTTGGCGGTAGGTCGTGTCGATCGGCGATGATCGGATTATGTTCAGCTTGTCACCTTGGACGCATCAACGCCATCATGTTTTGAATTTTCAGGTAATTCTCGGTTGTCCGGGTGACTTCAAGATTGTAGGGGACCAAAATTAAATGTACAAAAATCGTATTTTAAGTAAATTAAATAAGTACTTCAATTGTTTTCTTGTTAATTTAGATTCATATAAATAATTTTGAATAATTTATATGAATTGCCTAATAGTGTTTTTTTTCGTTAGACAAAGTTTTGTGATGCACTGTTAGTCGGGGACACTCAGTAATACCGTTTTTATACCCTTTTTGTCATTTGGACAACCAAATATCAACGGATAAATTACAAAAAAATTAATAGCTATTTTAATAATAGGTTTGTTAATGTCAATATTAATGGAAAATACACATTTGCAACAAATATTTTATATAGATATTTTAAAATAGGCCAGGGACAGGGTAATGTTGCCGTAGTTCATTTAAAAGTTGATCGACCCTTAATTAATAATTGAAAAAAAATTTTTTTTTAAACATTCCACCGGTGTGATTATTAGATAAACTATATACCAATCGAAAGTACAAACCCTGTAGAATAAGGAAAAAATTGGTTGTCTATATTTTTCTTGCCCTAAGTATAAGGTTGCCACTGTTGCCAGGTATAAACAGGTAAGTCCACATAGTAAATTGCACTTAATTTTATGTATGTCCGACGATTTCTCCGTCAATTGTGGACCGATTTAAATAATTCTTTTTTTATTTGAAAGTGCATAGTTCCGAGGTGGTCCCATTGTCACCATGTCAGGATCTGATGATGGGATCCCGGGAAAATCAAGGGCAACCCTCAAATTTTATAGACACACACTACGCGTTACTTGGTTTTTTTGAAGCCATTTAAGTTTTAGCGTCCGATAGTCATCATTTTATGTTGATGAGCTGATGATGGAAGGTATAACTCCTTAACGGTTAGGAGTTAGGAGATAATTCTTTCAGTATTGTAGGAATATGTGGACCGTTAGTTGTATTTCATGTACTTTTGCAGCTAAGCTGATGATGGAAGGTACAACTGTGATGATGGAAGCTACAGGGTACGACTTCTTAATTCTTATGTCCCTCTTGCGGGATGCATCTTTAGTTAGTCTATCCATGGTGATGAACACTAAATGAATACCTTATATTGTCAAATTTGAAGTCGGTTTAATTTTTTTTTTTTAAAGTTTGTTTATTTTTCTAATATTAGTGAGAATAACACGTAGTGAGTAAAACTCTTTCATAATATTGATAGCGAAAATACGAGTAAAATAGTAGAATGGTATCCATGGGTAGACCAACTAAAGATGCAGCCCGCAAGAGGGACTTAAGAAGTCGTACCCTGCTCCCATCATCATAGTTGTACCTTCCATCATCAGCTTAGCTGCAAAAGTACATGAAATACAACTAACGGTCCACATATTCCTACAACACTGAAAGAATGATCCCCTAACTCCTAACCGTTAAGGAGTTATACTTTCCATCATCAGCTCATCAACATAAAATGATGACTATCGGACGCAAAAACTTAAATGGCTTCAAAAAAACCAAGTAACGCGTAGTGTGTGCCTATAAAATTTGAGGGTTGCCCTTGATTTTCCCGGGATCCCATCATCAGATCCTGACATGGTGACAATGGGACCACCTCGGAACTATGCACTTTCAAATAAAAAAAGAATTATTTAAATCAGTCCACAATTGACGGAGAAATCGTCGGACATACATAAAGGTAAGTGCAATTTACTATGTGGACTTACCTGTTTATACCTGGCAACCTTATACTTAGGGCAAGAAAAATATAGGCAACCAATTTTTTCCTTATTCTACAGGGTTTGTACTTTCGATTGGTATATTATAGTTTATCTAATAATCACACCGGTGGAATGTTAAAAAAAAATTTTTTTTTCAATTATTAATTAAAAATACCCTTGACTAAAATTTGTTAGGCAACCCATATGCAATTTATTTATTGACATATTAAATTAAATATAAAATACGTTTCGTGAAATAAACATCTCGGTGAAGGTCGTTTTATATCGGGATCTTAGACTACAATGTCGTAACAACTCATTAGTACGAATCAACCGATCATAATTTAACAAATGCCTGGAGTCTGAATACTAATCACTGACTTTGTAGCCTGTCGAATAATTTAAAGTCTTTGCCTGTATTTTAAAACGTGTGTATGTTATGCCGACGGCATTAGAACTTAGAAGTCTAAAACTTACAACGTACGAGTAAGTTGTGAGGCGTTTTAAGAACACTTGAATCGTTATAATTTACATGAAAATGGCAGCAGTAATCCAGCTACAATACAAGAAGATGAAAAAGTCTGAAGCACCGAAAAAAAGAGAGCTGGCTGACTGGATCAGTTCAGTAAAAGATCAATTGGTTTACATGCTAGCACACTAGTTTCCGCCAGAGGCTTAGCCTGCGTTGTCTGTTGAAAAAAGTAGCCTATTTTATATTTTTTTGATACTATAGAATAGACCTACAAACTTTTCTGTTCCGCTGGCCAATATTGGAACTACGTGAAATTCAATGCAAAAACGATATTTAATGACAGTTTTAAATCGACAGTAGCGAGTCGCCGCCACCGGAACAGATAAGTTTGTCGAGGCGTACATACATTTCGCGCGCGGAAACTAGCGCCATTCTTTGAAACATTCGCATTATATTTATGATATTTGTAGGTACCTAACAGGTTTCTATGATCTATCATTGATTGCTATCTAGCGGCAATAAAAAAAAATCTTGTATTCCATAGACAATCCTGCAATTAACTAGGCATCACGTTCGAATTTCAAATTCCGTCCGCGGTTTCCCGGGTGATTCAGCGCATGCGCGTACTCCACCAATCTTGCGTTCGTAATCGAGGTCGTTGACCGGCCCGATCCAACTGACCAATGTCCGGTCAGGGTCCCGGCTTGACATTGCGTGTTCCATTTACGAAATGTCGAACAAGTTGGGAATTTTCTTTTTAAATCGATTTGTTGACTACCTAATTGATGTTCAAGACTCAAGTTCATTCAGCCCTAGGCATAGTCTACACGAACTCGAGTAGAATTGTTTGCATGTCGTACCTGTCTATATGTAGGTTTTTTTTCAAGACTCAAGTTCTTTCAGCTTACCTATGTCGTCCTCTACGCAACTCTTGTATAAAATTAATAAAGGTCAAACGGGTTAGGAATTTTCTTTATCGATTTGTTGACTAATTGATGTTCATGACTCAAGTTCATTCTGCCTATGTTTGCAGTGTAGACAATAAAACGACTTCTTTGTTGTGCATTTAAAACGGTAAGCCCTGGGAAAATTATTGTACTTACGAGTTTCGTATTTAATCACAACATGCATGTTAAGGAACAATTTACAATGGGATATATGTAGGTATAACGAATTCGCTTTAGCATGGAACCATTGTAATGAGATTTAACTAAATTGTGGTAAAGTCAAAAATTAAAAAGTTTTTATATTTTATAACTAGCGGCCCGCCCGCGGCTTCGCCCGCGTGAACTATTCCTATTATCCCGCGGGAATTGAACTATAGGACGTTATCCCGCGGGAATATCTTGTAAATTGTAGCCTATGTGTTATTCTGATGTATAAGCTATATTATTGTAAAGTTTCATTAAAATCAATTCAGTAGTTTTTACGTGAAAGAATAACAAACGTTCATCCATCTGCTCCCCGGCCGGTACCGCCGCACCCGCTTATGTCCCTGCATATCTTCGAAACTATTCATTTAAATTACATGCCGTAAAGGGCCATATTGATCTGTATTGCATGCACAATTTATTTAAGGTACTTTATTGGATAAGGATTAATACTGTATTGCTTAAAATCACTTTTTCGTAAATAAACCATTATTTTATCGTAATAAAATAATTAAAGGAAAATGATTGTTGTGGGTTATCCCTAATAGATAGACATATACCATCGCGGACTTTTTTGTAAAACTTTTTAAGGTGTACAATATTGTAGTACATTATTTTGAGCGTTTGCAATGTAAGCGCAAAAAATGTGTTTATTTACGACCTCACATCAGAAACCTCTAAAATTATCAGTGTTTCTCTACTATATTCATCATTTCCCTGCCCTTATCCCACGCTAGGTAGGGTCGGCGCAACATGTTTTTTCCTTCCACACACTCCTATTAGCCGTCAATTCTACATTCACTCCTTTCATTTTCATATCATACTTCACGCAATCCATCCATCTCTTTTTCGGCCTTCCCCTGCTTAAATCTCCGTCTACACACATATCTATCATTCTTTTGGCGACATGTGTGTCTTCTCTCCTCATCACATGTCCATACCATGCTAACCTTGCACTCCTAATCTTATCCACTACCGGTGCTACTTTCAAACTTCCTCTTATATACTCATTCCTAATCTTATCCAACCTAGTCACTCCACACATCCATCTTAGCATGCGCATCTCAGTTGCATGTACCTTTCTTTCATCCATCTTTTTCATTGCCCAGCATTCTGATCCATACATAGCGACAGGTCTGATGACCGTTTTGTAAATTTTCCCCTTAAGTTTAAGGGGCATCCGTGGGTCACATGTTGTTCCCGAGACCTGTCGCCACTTCATCCATGCTGCATTCATTCTATTTTGAACATCCCGTTCAATGCTACCGTCACTTTGGATGAGCGAGCCTAGGTACTTAAAATCGGAACAGACTGGAAGGATTACACCATCTAAGGCAATTTGGGAATAATCAGAAGAGCTGGCGAAGCCACAAAACAAATGCTCCGTTTTAGAGCGGCTTATCTTTAGGCCAGCACTTTCCAATTTTTGTTGCCATTTTTCCAGTCTGCTCTGTACCCCAGCTGCATCCTCTCCGATAAGAACAATGTCATCGGCAAATAGCATACACCAAGGTGCCTCCTCCTGTATGTCTGATGTCAAGGCATCCATTACCAGGAGGAACAAATATGGGCTTAACGCCGACCCTTGGTGCAAGCCTACTGCCACATTGAACTCATCGGTAACTCCGGCAACAGACCGAACGTTCGTGCGCGCTCCTGCATACATCGCTTGCACAAGCCTAACATACTTCTCAGGAATTCCTTTCTTTCTTAATGACCACCACAGAATTTTTCGGGGGACTCGGTTCCTCTTGAAAAAAACCGCATCAAAATCCGTTGCGTAGTTTTAAAGATTTAAGCATACATACATAGGGACAGAAAAAGCGACTTTGTTTTATACTATGTAGTGATAAGCAATACCTAATTATGACAAAAAACATTGCATAAAGGTTAATAAATTTACCAGGCATGTTAAAAGCCAAATCGAGCGGAAAGGGGAGCCCGGAGGAGTTTAATGGGTACAAGACGAACGTCTTTAGTCCCGTCATACACACGGTCACAGGCATTCTCCTGCGCTAAAAAAGGTAATCAAATGCCAGGATTTTTTTACACAGCGCGATCGATTCGTTCAGGATCATAATGTCCCTTTCCCGTAATGTTCCTCGGTTTCAAAATGTCCCTTTCCCGAAATGTTTTGTTCGTCTTTCCTATTCTGAGGAGTTGTTCAACGACTGCTTATGTTGTAAGGAATTTTATTTCGTTTTAGATAGGAATTACTCATAACTTCCGCTTTTATATCAAGGCAGAACAAAGGTGGAAAACATCGATGATAGTCACTCCATCGATAGGTTCCCGATTCAGTTACAACGTACGATAAGCGGTATCGACTAAGCCGGGCGTAAAGTGCGACACGTAATACCGCAATCGTGATTTAAATATAACCCTTATCTGTATGTTATCACGATCTAAAATACTTAGGACGACATACATGTGTCTCCATGAAATAAGAAAAGACATTTTTGTATACCTACGTTGACTTCTAGATATCTCTCTGATGATACTCAATCCATGTGAAAAGGGATTTTATACTTTTTTCATTTCTTTACCATAAGGTTGGCGCTCAAGCCATTTTTTGTGGAGGGGAATGCTATTATGCACCATTAACCGCCTGGGGAAGGCGAGCTGAGTGTGGGACTCTTGCAATTCCATGCCCAAGTCTAAAAGTCTGGGTGCACGAAGGATACCTACTAAACCACCAGGTGGTAGGTTCCTTACCAGGTGGTAGGTTCCTGTACTGGGCCGTGGAAAAAGGCTATTAGGAATTGACTAAACAGAACTCGTGAGCTAACATGCCTTTTTTATGCCCTGTGCGTCAGGTCGTAGGTTCAAATCCTACCGAGGATAGACAGACTTTCATGTTACATATTTCAGTTTTTGTGTTACTATGTGATTAATTAATCACAGCCCTTTCACACGGCATCCAGTTTTGCAGGACCGGCTTTTTACTGTATCCTGCAAAACTGGGCGGTGTGTTCACACGGCAGTTCAGTTTTGCGGGATCCAGTAAAAAGCCGGTCCTGCAAAACTGGACTGCCGTGTGAACACTGCTATATAAATATTTGTGCGACTAAACGGGATCCCGCTTTTTACTGGACGACGGATCCAGTTTCTAGTGACAAAACCGAATGCCGGATCGGGTTTTTGCAGTATCCCGCATGCGGGATGCTCGTGTGAAAACGCTATCATATAAACACATTCGCCATCAAACGGGATCCTGCAAAAAACGGGATCCTGCAAAAAACTGGACTGCCCGTGTGAAAGCGCTGTCACACAGTAACACAAAAACTGAAATAATCCGTGCTAATTTATTAAAAATTCAAAAGTCTCTGTCTGTTCTTCTTTCACGCCTAAATGAATAAACCGAATTTGATAAAAGGTACAGACATATTTAGAATTTAGAATTTGATACAGACAGAATAATATACCTTGGGAAAGAAAATAAACCTTTTATCCCGGGATAACACTCAGTTCCCGTGGGAAAACAGAAATAAAGGCGCTTTTGTTTGGCCTTCTTATACGTTGCAAAGGAGGAACGGATCGTGGCGTCGTAATTTTTGCTATGGGAATAATTTGTAAGCTGAAAAGTCACATAGGCTAATATTACCAAAAGTTTCATTAACCTGTATATTGGTAATGCGTTTAAAAAACCACGATCTAAAAGACATGATATTGAAATAAGAATGTTATGAAGACTTTATACCAAATACTCAACAATAGGTATAATATTGTCATTATCTCTTATAATTTTTTCTTAGATTTGGCACGAACTCAAGTAGCTATTAATGTAAAAGTAAACATAGGGTTTGGTCAATAAATCCGCCGAAGCCTTGGTCGTTAGCCAATGGGAGCCTGGCCTATCTTGCGCGTGGCCTAGATTCAAAGATGGCGGCTGGAAGCCTGGCGCCGTCTTGGCCGGGCAGACTGGCAGGTTAAAAAGAGGATCGTACTCAATTTAAAAATGTGTACAATGTTTAAAATTTAGAAAATTAACGTTAACTTACTAGATTTTGCCGCAAGATTTGAAGTTTATAAAGTTTAGAAAAAGTAAAATGGATTAAAAGTTGTTTAGCATCCCATACAAGTTTTGCTTAGTTTAGGGCTGGATGGCGATGTGAGATAAATCATCATCATCCCAGCGTATTCCCGATTGCATCCAGTATGGAGCTCAGGGTCCGCTTCGACTATGATCCTAGATTTGACAAGCCTGGTTATTACAATGGAGCGATTGTCATCTGACCTCCGTAACCCTTACAAGGGAAACCAGACCTACTTGGAACATGGTCGGGACCAACTGCTTAACGTGACTTCCGAAGCACGGAATCATCATTATTTTCAGACATTCAGGTGATTCAAGCCTGCAATGTCCTAACCAAACTGGAAACAATCACACAAAGTGATGTTCCCCGTGGGATTCGAACCCACGACCTCCGGGTATGTCGGCGATGTGAGATAAATGTCTTAGGATATTCATGACTTCACCGATACACGCATTTGTAGGACGAACGTAGGTACGTGTTTATTCTATGTCTGGATGTTTATTTGTAATTTTGTATAATATTTATTGGTTCCATGGTTCCATTGGAACCTAATATTCTTTCTAATTAATACCTATAACACAAGCGTTTATGCTACGAGTACGTTTAGTGGGTAGTGAGACGGACGTCTTTAGTTCTGGGTCTACGGTCGGCCCTGCAGTGGTTACAGTGCTTCAAACTTAAAAACATTTTTCTCTGTATAAAAAGGGTGTAATAACCCTGCATAGTAAAAGAAAACACTAAACAGTAAAACACGTGAGAACGAGTGAGCCGTGACCAGTAACTGGAGCACTTTCTACGGGCTGCCTTCGCGGAAAAAACGCTTGTAAACAAAAATTAACAAATTACACACCGCCCGACGTTGGCGAGGTCAGGGCTGCCGATGTCGTGCAGATATTAACTGATTTTGAAGAAGGTTATCAATACGTTAGAATCTTTTTAACCCCGAATCACGAACAAATGCAATAAGTGATGTGTTAGATGTCTGCGGTTTCGTAGGTTCTAAACGAATGAACGTTTCTGTTTGCTTTTTTTGTACGTGAAGAAGTGATCTAATATGTTAATTTTCAAGAAAAGAGCGCATTCCTTCCTTAAAGGCAGCAGCGCATTTGTAACTTCTCTGGTTTTGCAGATGGCTGCAAGCGGCGGTGGTCACTTACCATGAGTTATGCCTCATCGTCTGCCCGCTATTACATAAAAAAATCAATTGGTCCGTAGTATTGATAGATACTAAAGCTAGCTTGGCAACTTGGCAAACAATAAATTACTCTTACTATGTTTGTAAATCGTTGCCTCCCCCCCCCATCTTGCAAATAAAAAGAAAACTTGAGTATACATTTTACCAAAAAAAAAACATCGATACAAATGTATGTTATTTGATAGCCCTGAAACATCTACACAACACAATCAGTTTACAATCGTATCACGAATACAAACCGCGTATCACTTTCCAGCCGTCACATCTCGTAGTAGCAACGACCGCTATGATAATAGTCTCGCGAGAACTGCGCACGCGCATCGTTTGTTTTATATGGTTTACATAGCGCAAGGAGTTCTTTTTTGCATTTTTTTATACTAAAAAGATATGAAAGGCTCGAAGATCAAATGGGCTTACAGCATTGGCCTTACTGGACGCTGGTGTTACCGTCGTCTATGGGCGCTTGCAACCACTCGCCTGTCGTCGACCTAGTATACTCAGGAAGACCGAAGATTTTATTCATGAAAAATGAAGTTCAAGCCTAAGGTTCAAACCCACGACCTCTGGGGTAAAATTTCAAACATCGTCATTTAACCCCAATTTGCCCAAACTAATCAAAGATTGATAGTCTGTACTACAGTCCTTAAAACGTAACATGATTAGAATGACAGCTGTCAATTTGTAAGATTTGTGCTTTTTTGATTTTTTCATTCAGTAAAGTGTAACGAAGTGTCATAAATAAGAAAATTGAAACAAATTGACTGAATGGACGGGTATTGCGTGTAGTGTGTCTCATCGGAAGATGAGACGCTCTTACCGCAATGGCGTCCATTCCCCCGTGACCTTGAGAGTATCCTCCAGTGTTTCCATGAAGCGTTAAAACATCTTAACACCAATGTTTTAACGCAAGAAGAAACTCCCATAATTACTTGACATTGGCAGAATCATCGCGCCGCAAACAGGCGCGGGATAGTCCATTAAAAAAGAAAAAAAAAAAAAAAAGGACTGTACGAGTGCACTTTTAACATTTACCGTGAGTGGATCGAACCTGCGATCCTTGGTATAATAGTAACAACTACACTTTCTTAACAACTCACTACACGTCTTTATCAAATAATCTCAGTTTTGTTTCTCTACAGATCACTAATAATAACATGTATAATGTGCCAACTTAATTATTATAATGAGCATATGGCATGCGTCACTCGGTCCATTGGTTGCAAGAAAGTTTTCTCTTTTTCAAACTACTTGACAAACTGCTTGAAATTATCATAGACAAAGTAAACTAACGTCACGCGACAATAGCTCCGGAGTTTCCATTCAGCGGCTTTCCATCTATTTTATTAATTGGTTTAAGTCACGGTTGCTGAAATAGGTCAAATTCGTTTGTCGTTCGGCCCCCTGAGGCGAGACGGGGAAATATTCGAATAACACATTTAATTTAAATAGTTTTTCCAGTCAGTATGAAAATGGTGTGCAAGACTAAATTAGGAATATGCGTTGTCTATGGTCCAACAGATTGTTTCTGCTACGGTCTCTAGGAGAATAGTACACTAGCTACGTTTACACGACGGATGGCTAGGATTATTATGTACGTTACCTATTTAACCTAGGCACAGGCCGGTTTTTGGATCTTAAGATGACTGCTGTACAAACGCTTAGACATTTCACGATATAGGCACTCAGTCCTATCTATCGTTTCCACTCCAAAAAGCTCAAATAAATAGGTATCGCTGATACTTGCTCCATTTCAGACTTAATTTGTTAATTTTATTCGTTAATACAATGTGTTGAACAATATTCCTTTTAACTACCAATTTCGTAGTTCACTATTCCGTCTCAATTTAGGTTGAAAAATCAATCCCAGTCTGTCAGGGCAGGGCGGTAAAATAAAAGAAAAAGAAGTAATTATTTATGGTCAATTTAGCTGTGGGAGGCCACACAACTGTAGGCTTCCTCGCTACGCTTGAAATAACTTTTACTGAAGAAAACGGGAAACACTTGTACCAGAAATTAGTCCCATCTTTTTATTAGCATTCTGTACGCTATCGCGCTAATTAGGGGCGTTTAATATACGACTAATATTAAAAATCCGGAACTTGTTTCTTGCCTTAAACTATTTATTACCACTTGATTACCACAAAGAAAATTATTGCAGACTATTAACTACAGTTAGCAATGTTTGTGGTTAAATAGAACACGCTTGTGGTTTTATACTAATGTATTCGAGTTAATTTTTGAATGTGTAATAATTAAGTTATTCTCAAACAATTTTAGTTCGATTTGTTTTCTCATATATTATGTACCTACCTTTTCTTCTTGATAATTATGAGCTTTGTCGTAAGTAAATTAACGTTTATCAATCATACCTTTATTTCGGGTTCCATCGTTTTGTTTTTATTTAAAATTGTAAGAATAGGAAAACATATTTGTTAATTAAATGGAGAAAAGGCAGCAGTTATCAAGATACTTTAAAAAAAATATAAGATTATTATAATTTTACTAATCTTAACGGTTTATGGACTTTCAGAACGGATTTAGTACTAGGCTTTTTGTTTTAATACAAGATTCCAGTTGTTGTTATAATCGTAATAGAACAGTCGGCAGCAGATCAACCTACCCTAATCTGTCAAAAAAACTCAATTGAAAGAGAACTCTGTGTGAAGTGAATAAAGCTGAAAGTTAGTTATAGAAATTTGACAGATTTGGGTAGTCTGATGTGCTGTCGTCTGTACCCACTCAAAGAAGGGAAAGAAGAGAGAGTACCGTACGAAGTTGTTTATTTACTGCACTCATACATCAAGTAAAATGGAATAAAAATGCATTTTCCTTTCCAGCAAGTGCCAGTGTTCAAGAACGTCATTACGAATTTACACATTTTAAGTATAGACCGACAAACTTATCTGTTCCGGTGGCGTCGTCGCTACTGTCTATTTAGAACTGTCATATAATATCGTTTTTGCATTGAATTTCACGTAGTTCCAATTTTGGCCACAGGAACAGATAAGTTTGTCGGTCTATAATGTCCGTCTGTGTCATAATCGAGGCGACAGGTGGAGGCTCCACTGACTTACGATGTAGATGACGTCACCGTCTACTGTGGGGGAAGCTTGTTTAATCTGTGGCGCCCATGAAGGCTTGGGCATAATGTGTAATGATGTAAAGACAGAAGAAATTACTATTTTCGTTTCATTCATTGCAGTTTATTATTACTTACTTAAATGATCAGTCAATATGTTATTGTTTGTTTACCTGGAACAATAATTAAATCCAATTAATAAAAATATCCAAAAGTACATTTTTAAAACGTAAGATGTGAATAATAAAACATTTGGTATGTACCTACTTGTATTTTGTTTAAACATATTCTGCAAAATGATTAAACCTCTTCTTATCATTAATTAACTAGCTGACCCGGTGAGCTTCATATCACTTTACCTCTTAATATAAACCTTAATTATGTATTTAGTATTTTCCTCGCAATTCATCTGTATTTTCTCATCGTTTAAACCTTTCCTGGACTTCCACGAATATTTCAAGACTAAAATTTGTCAAATCGGTTCAGCGAGACTAACGAACATCAATTCATTTTTATTCATAGATTTAATAAACACACAGTGCATTTTCAAAAAAAAATAATGGACTAGTTTTACCCTGTCAGATGAATTCCAGCTAATATTATTGAATTATGTCAAATATTATGAAATATGAAAGAATGTGTTTGGTGTACAAACTAAAAATATACGAGTTCAGTCGCAAACTATACCCATAGAAAAATTTTACTGTATATGTACAGCAATAGAATTAGACATGCTTGGTACAAACCAGCTAAACTCACGAAGAGTTCTCACAATGCAATAGACACCATGCAATTTTCCGTTCATCACAATGGAAAGATACAAGTGTTCAAACAATAACTATTCAATTGACTCTTAGTCTTTCCCTACTGTTCCCTACCTAAACAAATCCTGCAAAGGTCAATTAGGAGTGAATTCAAGTGAATTGTTATTTTAGCCAAGTCTTGTTTTCGTGCCACGCTATTAAAGAAACAATACACATAAAGACTTCACCGAGTATTATTTATTTACGGTTTATTAAGTTGACTTGCTTTTAATTTTTTGACAAAAATTTTATAAAAATTAAAAAGAGTGATTAGTGTCAATGGCAAATGGACTCAGTTGCAGTTCCCTTTGCCTGCCCTCAAAACAAGTGCGAAGTATACCAAAATGTCTATGGCACATAATTTTCATTGACGGCTCTTTAAACACGAATAAAAAATTTTTTTTTTGTTTAATCTGCCTAAAGACCGACAAACTTATCTGTTCCGGTGGCGGCGTCGCTACTGTCTATTTAGAACTGTCATTAAATATCGTTTTTGCATTGCATTTCACGTAGTTCCAATTTTGGCCACCGGAACAGATAAGTTTGTCGGTCTATAACTTTCATTGACGGCTCTATATACACGAATAATAAAAAAATAATTTTAGTTTAATCTGCCTATTTGTTTTTGTTTGTTTATTTCTTAATTTTGGGTATTTAACCTATTTTAGGCCGACACTCTTAAACTAAACATAAAGTGAACCGAATAAGGCAAAACCAACAAGATACATCCAACTACAGGTTTGTAACAACAAGTTATCATGTTACGAATGTCTGGTCGTTTTAACTGTGATGAGTAACGAAGCGACAACCCTTTGACAACCAGACGATATGCCCCTAAATAGGCTAGGTATCCGATTGCCTAGCTTTGAACTTTAGTTAATTTTAATTCGGACCGTCCCTACAAATGGGAAGCGTACCTACGTTTCGTTCCAGTTCTTCCAAATTTGAATAAATTATTTTTCCTCTATGCGTGAAATGGAAGTAAGGCCAACTTTTTTTATGTGTCCATTATTTTATCTTTGTAAGATTTTCTTGACTAGCTGGTTTAAAAAAAAAGTTAACACTTATCCCAATTATTGATTTACCCTCAGAGATGATAAAATCAGCAATCACGAATGAGGATAGAACCCAGAAATTGTGAAATTATAAACTATGTAATTCTAAGTTTTTTCATGTATTAAAGGTACATACTCATTTGTATTTAAAAAGAAAAAAATCATGACTGTATTTATTCCACTTCTTCTTATTTTATGACTGGCAACCCACTCCTTTTCATAAGGATTACTACTGCCATTTTATTTCCCTTGGTTCGTCAACGGGTCTCAATAAGCACAGATACCAATTACCATTATTCTTCAACTCGCTTGTTCTATTTCCATTCTAATCAATAATTTTCGCAGCGACCCGGCTCATTTAATTTGTGGCAGCCCGGGGCCGTGACGAAGGACACGGCTTTGTGATAGCTCCAGTCGTCACATAGATTTGTTAGCTATCAATAAGGTAGCTTACTGCGGCATAGTACAACAGAACTTGAAAGTTTTGGTATATACTGTAGTCAAAAAACAAAATATTCCGTTTGAACCAAATAACCTTCTCGCCTACTTAATATATGATGCATGAAATTAATAAGCAAAGGATATCGATCGCTGCTTTAATTAGAAATGTTCGAACGTCGTTATATCATAGTCACAACGAATGCAACTCATTGTCATTATTATCTTTGCCTTAGACTTTAAAAAAAGATTCCAGCGAATCGAGGTACATATTTCATTTTTAAAGTTTCTAGCCGCACGGCTGCACGGCACTTCCCACGCAGTTGAAATAAAAAAGTACATAACGATCTAAAAAAAAGGACTGCAGCCTACAGAGGCGCCGCGTCGTGGCGGGTAAGATAAACTGACGTTGACCTTGAACCCGCGACCTCAAGAATGTTTGCTCCGCTCTGAGTCAGCTGCCTGCGTTTGTCAAGTGTTAATTGCGAGGAATTTGTGCGTATAAACCGACACTGGATACTTGTTAATACTTTTCAAAGGTGGGTAAACACCTGCTAGTTAAATTTAGTTAATCTTTCGAGCCCCGGATTACCAGACACAATAGAAAATCTATTGTTACGCGGCACCCGAGTGCCGGCTCGGGATTGAGTGGTTAATATTTGCGAGCTCTCATGCCAACACGATAAATATATTTTAAGATTTTAATAGATTACAGACAAAACTTCGGCGTTAATTCTTCTTTTTTGTACATACATAATTTTTTAAAGAAACAGTAATTTTCTACCTTTTTAAAATAGAGCTCTATTTTTTTTCTATCAGCTTTTTGTTGTGTCTTGGAATACAATTTTTTCAGCCAGTGATGAGTTTCCGAAATGTTTTTTTTTTTTATCACAATTAATGTAACAGCTTTTGAAAATTATTGGAAATAAATATAGTGTATTTTGAAGTATGTAAGCAATAAAGCAGAGAAAAATGTAATGTTACCTATGTAAAAATCTAACGTTCTCCTTGTTAGTAATGGCAGTGGACCATGGAGTATTTCACGGTAGATTAGCCAAAGCGATCCCATGGGCATCTTACATAAATGCTTTAAGTGTTTTTGCGTGAAAAGAAACCTAGGTGCTATGCCTAGGTGTTATAATAATCTTTCTCTTTAGACCGAAGGTTTTCCGTAAAAAGAATGATTTATTGCAATAACACAAGGCATTTATGTCCCAAGCAGCAACCAAGCGTAATGAACACCTAAAAAGCAGCCAATATAGCACTTAACGCTGTTTTACAGCTGTATAAGAACGTTGAAAAGACATTGTAGTGTTATAATGTCGGTTTAGGAGTAATTATTCAGCTCTAACTGTATTAAGTCTGTATTAAGGAGTCAAAGTACGCTTAAAGTTCTAAATCAGTGTATGATATCTGTCATGTACAGCTTTAAGTTTCCTGTAACGCTTTAATCTCATTTTAGTATTAAAGCTGTACAATAGCTGCATTTTGCATACCGTCACTTACTTAATACAGCTTAGAGCTGTATTAGGAGGTCCTCAAATCTTATTTCTGTATTATGAAGTAGGCAAACTCTCTTCTACAGCTTCTTTTTATGGTGTAATTGTACACCCTTTTACAGACGATGGCTGTCTTATTTCTGTCTTTGAGAGTAATAAACAGCAATAAAAATAAATGACGCCTATAGTACAGCCTTAATCTGTATAAGACCATCAAAATAGAATTTAGGCTGCTTAGCAAATTGTCGCCATTTTATCAATTACAAATCGAAGATTACGAACTTGAGTACATAAAAATTAGACTAATGTTTTTATGTTTATCAATATTTTCAGTTTGTCCGATAACCTACTATGCACCAATGAGGCTCTAAGTCCATTAATTAAAACATTTTTAAATTCTAACCTATAAAAACCATATTTACTTCCTTATTTTTATATCTCTTTCTTGGTTATTTTGCTGGCGCGTTTATTTTTTATCACAAAACATATATAATTCCACAATAAATTTATTTTGGCACGATAATGCATTGTATCCGGCGCCTATCGAATCTCCAAATCTTCAAAAACAAAGCGTTTATAATAAATGTCACTTTGATCAATACGATTATAAACGCCATCATTAAAATATCTTGTTTCGTCTTATTAATTCTTTTGTAACTCTGTGCAACAGACTTTTTACAACGTACAGCTTAACAAGTGAGTTACAATGAAGTAATTGGAGTGTATTGGTTTCCTCGTACACCATAGTACAGCCGCAAAACAGCTATTATGCAGCCTATTTTATGCTTATACAGCTACTGTACAGCTAATATAACACAAAACGCTGTATAATTTGTGCCCATTTCAGGGGTATAAGGGCTGTATAAGCGCTTATACAGCCTTTATGCGCCCAAGAAATACAGCATTAAGAGTATAAACGAACTTTAATAGAGCTGTTATACAGCTTGTGATGCTGCTTGGGGTATATCTCGAGTTTAGGGTGTTATGTTTCGTTTATGGCAGCTTAGGGTATTTTTTATTGTTTAAATTGATTTTGGTTATCTGGTTCAGCTATCATATAGGTTCTATTTTTTTATGTAACAGGCTAAGACAGATAAAAAACACCATTTACAATATTTAAAACTAACGCATAAGTGCTAACTTCAACTTAGTGTGAACATCATCAGCAACCTAGCCTTCAAAGTTGATAACGAGTTTGATAAATTATTACATGCTTCCGTCCCTTGCTAGCTATCTCACTCGTACATCGTACTCGAGTTAATTCCGCGTTACACACGCGATTTTAACTTGCGACTTCTGAAGTGGCAAGTGATATTTAATATTATTATCTATGGTTGAGACATACCTTTAGGATGAATAATCGGAAGTCCGTAACTTTTCCAGTTTCATGATTTTAATTATTATTTAAAGAAAATATCGCCTCGACGCGATGGTCTGGTTTAAGCACCGAAACCTGGTTTCATGGTCCTGGGTTCAACTCTAGGGTCAGGCAAAATTTACGTCGGCTTTTTTGAACTCAGCTTAGGTTTGTGATAATTTTGATCATCAACCCGCATTTGCTAATCTGATCACTTATTTTGACAGCTACTTTAACTTAGAAAGTTGCCTTTTTTCTGGCACCGTTTGCAATGACTCTACCTAGGTGGGTGGACCACGGGCAATAGATGGACTAGCCGACGTGCCTTTGACGTCCTTCAAAAGCTGGCAACCAGATCAACTTGAAAGTAGCACGTAATGTAGGTTAAATTCTTTAAAACCTCTTTAAATGCTAACCACGTAGGCATTTCAGACCTGCATTGCGCTTGCAGGCATTGCAACAATCGTAAATTAAAACAAATGCAGGTACATACATTCCACACTTTCGGACGTTTAAATAGTGTTGTCCAAAAAACTGTACGTAACTTTCAACTTTATTGTTCTTTAAATAGTGCCTGTATTCGAAACTGGCTTGTCATTTTATGGCGACGAAGTTATCGCAGACGAAATCAGATTCCCGCATCAGATTGCCAAAGCATTCCCAGATCTATCGATCGTGAATGCTAGCGGCTGGAATGTTCGTGAATAGTTGATGCTCAGCTTGGCAGGTCATACCTAGCTTGTCAAGGTATTAAGGTCGGTGGGCGCTGTGATATTTCGTACTTTGCATCGATCGTAAAGCTGCGCTGTTTGGGCCTAGTATTCATTTAGTCCATTTTATTGTAAAACGCTTTTGCGGCACACGAGTTGTTTTTTATATGATCTCGAACACAGATAACAGAATTTTAGATCTCTATGATCTCGAATGATTCATTTTTTGACCACATAACAGCTTAATATACCTAGTTGAAGAGCAAATAATAAATAGATGACCTTTCTCCTTTCTTCTAATGATGAATATTATCAGTGGCTTTAATCTCTTAAATTGTGAATAAGTCGCACCTCAAAAGTCGAGTAAACAAAGCTATTAATTACAATATTTAATATTCAATCAAACCAGTTGAAGTCGCCGCTAATTAGGCCATGTTGATACTTACAAGCGATTTATTAAGATTTATGGATGAAATGAGGTCAGAAACTTAATCTATTTGCGCATAAACAGGTTATCGATGATGCGAAGGACCTCTTACGTCAAGCAAAATCACAATTTTTCAATACAATGTAGAGAGCAAATGATACTGTACACATCGAATTATACAGCGTGTTAGGTAACCCGAGGGACATATTTATGGAGAGTGTTCAGAATCCGATTTAGAGTCCAATTCGCTATAAAAAATATATCCTTAATTTTTTTCATAATTATCCTAATAATATAATTATGATGTATGCATGAACTACCTAAGAATCCCGTGTGCTGAGCGGCCGGTTACGCCGCAAACTCAAATTGTACGCGAATACAATTTCGTCGTACTTGAACGAGTGCACGAAATAGGTACTGTGAAGGGAAGAGTGCCCGCACGTTATGCGGATTTTCAGGTTTCGACTAATGTTATGGGCAGATATTTACCAGAGTTTTTATTGATTTATATTTATTTTGTTATATGGAAGCATGAACTATTTGGGGTTTAAATATGTCCCTCGCATTTTCTGTCATACTGTATAATTATTTACCTTGATATTTTATTTTGCCCCCTGAGGCGAGACGGGGCAATATTCGAATAACACTTAATTTAAATGGTTTTTCCAGTCAGTATGTAGGTAAATGGTGTGCAAGAGTAAAATAGGAATATGGGCACTCAGCCCTACCCTAGCGTTTCTACTCCAAAAAGCTCAAATAAATAGGTATCGCTGATACTTGCTCCATTTCAGACTTAATTTGTTAATTTTATTCGTTACTAGCCTTCCGCCCGCGGTTTCACCCGCGCGTAATCTCTTTTTTCAAATATCCCCCCCCTTCCCCCCACATTTCCGGGATCAAAAGTACCCTATGTCACCCGGGGATAGGCTTACCAACAATGAAAGAATCATTCAAATCGGTTTAGTAGTTTCGGAGCCTATTCAATACAAACAAACAAATCTTTCCTCTTTATAATATTAGTATAGATAAGATTCAATTGTCACATAACATACTAATAATTTCATCAAAATATTTGTAAAATCAACATAAAAATATTAATGCTATAACAGCTCCGGCTGTTTTGGAAATATTTATGTGTGTGCCAGCCAGCCAGTACACTTGTCACGTGTCCCTAAATGGAATAGACAGCAATGGGCCGTGTGCCTGTTTGTCGATTGATCTAGCATAAAAAAACATGTTTGTTAAAGTATATAGTACTACTACGTACTTCCCCTTCCTTCCATTTTCTTTCAAAGGCAGGCATCGCATTCGGGATTTTTAGAATAAAAAATAACAATCCCCACTGGTAGGGATTTGTCGGTGGGGATTTCCGCATCCAATGGCCGCGGGGCTAGCACCGGCTCGTTTTCCAATCGGGTGTGAGTGGGGAAACGGGGGAGTTTAGTGGGTATTGGACGCTTTAGTCTCAAGTCCCACACACGGCTGCAGGTCTAGCTAGCCTGCGGTTATGGTGCATAAACGCATTCTCCTCCGAAAAAAAAAAGGAATTCTCATGGGAGGTAGTGATCACTTACCATCAGATGTCACTTGGCCCTTTGCCTCCCTTTTATAAAAAGAAGAAACGCTAGAAGGCTAGCATACCGTCATTCTAATGAAATATAAAGGTATGCAAGATATCGCCAAACATCTCGAAGACATCATTACCGCTGCTCGTCCTAACGACTCTATCAAGCCATCATCGGATGCGATAATATGCACTTAATTGGTTCTAGATGAGGTGTCAGATAACCACCATTAAGTTTTTATGACTATTAAATTGCTGATAATTGATGTATCCCATTACTATTTGTAATAATTAATTGGAAGGAAGAATTAATACACATTGAAAGAAAAATTTCGTCTGCGTGCTATGCCATAAGAAGCTTAAGAGAAGAGTTAACAATGATGCAGTTAAAAGTAGTATACCACGCTCTAGTCGAATCTCGCTTAAGATACAGCATCAAATTTTGGGGAAACAGCTACGACTATAACCTTAGAAAGGCCTTTACAGCTCAAAAAAGAGCTATAAGAACTATGGTCCGCATAAGCCAAACTCAATCTTGTCGTGATCACTTCCTTAAGTTAAAACTCCTAACAGTGCCCAGTCTATACATACTCGTACTGCTAACTGGTCTTGTTAAACACCCTGATAGATACGAAACTACAGAAGATAGGACAATACGTCATAACACTAGAAGGAAAGACATTGTGAATGTAATACACCCTAAACTGCAAATTGTCAAACATAGTGCAAAATATCAGGCGGTGAGACTATTCAATGCGTTACCAAATAATTTAAAAATTATCACAAATACTCATATATTTAAAACTCAATTGAAGTCATATCTTCTGGAAAAATGTTTTTATAGTGTAGAGGAGTATGTAAACGATTCTTAACTGTGACTTTCTGTTAATTAAATACATTATAATATTTTTGTTATATTAATTATGGGCATGACATTTTAGCTGTTTGATTATTATTATTTATTAGCATGACATTTAAGTTGTTTGATTGTTATTATTTAGGTATAAGTTTGATAAGTTTGATAATTTTATATAATTTTTTTATTGACTATTATTTGTTATTGATTATACAGATACTAATTAATAAATTTTTACTAAAAGCAACTATGCAACAATTTCCAACACAATGTATATTGTTTAAATTGTTTTAAGGGAATAAATGACTTATGACTTATGACTTAATACACTCAGCGGCAAAAATAATCGCCCACTTGGCTTTTTCCATACAAACGTGGTCACTTTAGCGTCTCATAGATAGAAAACTATTTGCAGCTGTGCAATGATTATTACGTCAATGGAGAGGCCAAACGCCCAATTGTCGAATCACAGTTTCAAAAATTGCCAAAAACCGCTCAATTTTCTCAAAAAGGAAAAAACACTAAAGTCAAGTCAAACTTCATGTTACGATGTATGGAGCGTTGAATTCGGTTTATTGTTTTTCCTTTTTGAGAAAATTGAGCGGTTTTTGGCAATTTTTGAAACTGTGATTCGAAATTGGTCGTTTGGCCTCTCCGTTGACGTAATAATCATTGCACAGCTGCAAATAGTTTTCTATCTATGAGACGCTAAAGTGACCACGTTTGTATGGAAAAAGCCAAGTAGGCGATTATTTTTGCCGCCGAGTGTATATAAGACCATGATAGAACGTATAATACAGCAGCATAAAAAATAGGTAAGCATTATAATAATTATCTGTAATCTTTAAATACTCACTGTCACTTTTTGCCGCAACATAACATTTTTCCTAAAGGTCCGCCTTTTATACCCTAATTTTGTGGTCAATAAAGATTTTATACATAAAATAATAATAATTGTCACTTAGAACTTTGCAGACCTATGATAATGGGCCAGGGCCTTATTACGAAGTACTTCGTTCAGAAATCGAATTTACGAATTTATCAGTTGTAATTTGTACAGCGGCTGCACATCAACATACCCTGATCTGTCAAACTCCTAGACCAGTTTTCATCTTAATGTGCATCAAATAGAGTTCTATTTTAATTGATTTTCGACAGATGGGTAGATTGATCTGCAATCGACTGTACATAATTTTTATTTTTATTTAACTCACTGTGCTACAAGTAGGCATATTATGTCTAATGAGGTGAACGAAACTTGGGTTTGGTAAGAAAACAGAGCCCGTGTTAAACAAATGAGCAAACCGGCTACCATTGTTCATGATTTACACACTTGACTCACTGACAAAGGAAACAAAAGCGGTCCTGTGCTCAAGACGTACAAAAACTCTTCAGAACGGCGAACTCGATGTTTTATTCATAAAAGTATGCAGTTTCTGTGACATTTTTATTTTTAACTAGCCCGGGATTTTACGTGGTAAAATTTGTAGGTCATAAGCAAATATGTACCATAAGTACTCTTAGCTAGCACTTATTGTTTGGGTATCAGAAACGTACGGTCAACAGCACATCATCACGGTATATTTACTTGATTGTCTACAACTACATCTCGCAACATTCTTTTTCACGCACAGACAAACTTAGAAATAAGTCATCTTCACCGGTATTTCCAATAATATAGGACGCAACTTTTAGATATGAGCGTATTCCTTCCTGGGGCCTGGCTGTGTGATGCCTATGGGCGCAGGCACAGTGGGGCAGGGTGGGGCAAGTGCCCCAGTATAGTTTTCTTGTTTCATATTATTTTAGACTGCTACCCCACCCTGGGCTACTTGATTGTCTACAACTACATCTCGCAACATTCTTTTTCACGCAGAGACAAACTTAGAAATAAGTCATCTTCACCAGTATTTCCAATATATAGGACGCAACTTTTAGATATGAGCGTATTCCTTCCTGGGGCCTGGCTGTGTGATGCCTATGGGCGCAGGCACAGTGGGGCAGGGGGGGGCAAGTGCCCCAGTATAGTTTTCTTGTTTCATATTATTTTAGACTGCTACCCCACCCTGGGCTACTTGATTGTCTACAACTACATCTCGCAACATTCTTTTTCACGCAGAGACAAACTTAGAAATAAGTCATCTTCACCAGTATTTCCAATAATATAGGACGCAACTTTTAGATATGAGCGTATTCCTTCCTGGGGCCTGGCTGTGTGATGCCTATGGGCGCAGGCACAGTGGGGCAGGGTGGGGCAAGTGCCCTAGTATAGTTTTCTAGTTACATATTATTTTAGACTGCTACCCCAACCTGGGCCCAGTGCTGCTCTACCCTGGCCCATGGCTGCCCCACCCTGGCCCAAAGCTGCCCCACCCTGGGCCCATGGCTGTCCCAGTCTGGGCCCATGGCTGCCCCACCCTGAGCCTATGGCTAGCTACGCCCACTGATGCGTATGATGTTACAAATGCCCATGGGAGATGGTGATGCTTACCATGAGGTATTTTAGATTGCTCATTACATCACAGTCAGGCTCAGGACCGTGTAAAAAGAACACCATTGACCATACTTACTAGTATTCATTTCAAGGAACTTGATGACGTTAATTAACTATTTACGATGATCAATCAATCATCAAGTCTATCACTGCTTTATTAGTTTTAATGACGTGTTTTAAGAATGACAAAAATGATAAAAACGTTGACTCTATGTTAATCTTGTGTTATATTTTTTGCCTACATATTATTTTCCAAATCGGTTCAGTAGTTTCGGAGCCTATTCGATTCAAACAAACAAACAAACAAACAATCAAATCTTTCCTCTTTATATTATGATATGTCCGCTACTTAACATTTTTCTTAGCTTGTTTTTTTTTTATGATAAAATCTTCAATCGATGTTTTATTTAGCTGGAAAATATGAGAAGGTTTTTTTTTTCATTCAGTGTTTATTTTTATTTTCGATATTCAGGTATATTGAGTAGTGAGTTATACATTAGATAATTTAAATACCTATGCTATGCAAATATTACAGCGCAAGTAAAAGTGGTTTTTGTGAATGTGTAATATACAAAGGCAGAGCAGCTGTCCGGTCACTTAAGTACAAAACATGAGGTCGTGGGTTTGAGTCCTGCATTGAGTAAGGCAGGTGGTGTAATACTAGCAGGTGGTATGTACGATCGAGGTCTCCCGCGCGTGATCACTTTTGGAAAAATATACCGTGCACGCGCATCGTGACTTCTTAGGAGCGGCGCTGGTAAACGTGAAAATACTGCACAGAATTTTAGCCTTTAGGGTGATCACGCGCGGGTGACCTCGATAGTACACTACACTTGTGTGCGTAGTTTGTGAGGGCCAAATCCTTGCTACATAAAAGTTGTTCCCATTATAACACAGTTATAATTAGAAAAGAAAGGTCTTTGTCCGGGTCTTTATCCCGGAGAACAATAGAAGCGAATAAGGTCAGGTGACTACCTATGACGTAGATTTAGTCATAGAACTATTGTAAAATACTCTGAAAGCATAATGACGTGAAGGAACCATTTACTACTGGTTACTTACTCTTTGTAATATATCAATTGTATACAAGCTTAAGCATGTAGGTATTTAGATAGGCCTATTAAATGGAAAATGGAAATCTGCGCATTCGAATAGCTGAGTAGCCATTATCCAATTGGTTTCGTTCCCCTGTTAACCTTTTGGACGTCAACGTCGTCTATACTTGACAAGCACCTGTGGGCCCTGTGCGCCAACGACGTTTATACTTGACAAAAACCCTGCCTAACAGCGATACCTACTTGCTGATACGCGCGCTGACCGCATGCTTGTCAGCGTGACTCTAAACTAAAACCAGCCTTAGCGTCCCAATAGCTACGGGCCATTCATTGTAAATTCTCTCAGCAGTTACCAAGGTGGGTTTACAATTATATCTGATAAACTTATAATAATAAATTATTAATATAACAAGTTAAATAGGTAAATCAGATTTCTGTTTTATCTGGTTCTGCGACATCAACTCATAATATGCTTTGTAAATGTTTTCACAAATGTTTATGTAAATAAATATCTTTCTTTCTTTATCACACTATTTATTCTTGTAACGTAAGCTTTTCCTTCTTGTATTCCCACGAGTTCATATGCGAATTGTACAGTCGAGGACGCAGATATAATTGAATCCTGTCTACATATAGGTAGATAGAAATCAGATATTCGATTTCTGTATCCCAATCACATATTATATCCATGGTTCATTGGCCACACTTGATAAACTATAATGAACCGTGAGCAAATTTGAACTTTGAAATCAGACAAAATAATCTGATAAAAATATAAATTAAACCAATAAACAAGTAATTTACTTGTTAAATCGACGTCTCATCCAATAATGACGAATCGATTACTATTTCTGCTTCATCGCGATTCACGATTCGATGATGTATTGATGATGAGTTTTAACATTCGATTATAGGTACCTACTTAATCGAGTTTGTAATAATCGTTCTGACAACAGCATGAAACAATTAAACATTTGACAGCATACGGATATCAAGAAAGAAAGATGAAATGTAACAACTTTTCATCAAACAATTTTGAATTCTATTCCCTAAAGCAAAAATCGATTATCAACACGACACGTTCAGAATTCAGCAGGAGTTGGAGTGATCCTAAGTTTGTATTTTTGTAGATCTATTCGTAAGTTGTAGACAATATATTGAAAGTTAAAGAAAATTCTTAGGTTTTCGCCGACACAAACCATTGACGTCATACATGTAAAGCAGCTTTTGAAAACTATTTAAGCTAACACAGTGTATTCGTAACTTTATAATTATTGTTGAATAAATTAGTACATAGTCCTATTTCAAGCTTAAAGTTTATTTAATTGCTCTTTTTTTCTTCTTGGTAGGTACAAGGAGTAGGGCAGGCAGGAGTCAGGATAGGATATCTGGAACAGGGAAGAATATCAATTAGTTGTGATAGTAATAAAAAAACAAATAGGTAGGTATGCAAAATCCGCAATTATATGACCTCCAAGTTACGCCTGTATTTCAAACGAATACGATGAGCATTTGTCAAATACTTGCTACTCCCACCAATAACTATTAGATTAACAAAGATACAAACGTCAATCATTTGTCATTAAACGTCAAAAGTTAAATTTTTTGCCATAAACCTATTGTAGTAGCAGATAATATTTATTGTGAATAACATAAGTTAAGTTTTTCATAGCTACGGTAGTGCACTTAACTGACAACATAGATGTCTTAAATTTTATAGTAGCACATTGGGTGATGCTTTCTGATGAAGAAGACCGTTGTGGGCAACGAATTTAATATCGTTGGTTGTGGGCTAGAGTAGATGTTCAATATCAGGTGGGCAGTAGGCTGAATGCCAAATAAAGTTGTAAAATAAAAAAGGGAACAAATTAAATGACCACCAAAAACACAATCGTTACCCAAACAGCCTCATCCAAAATAAATATAATATGTACAAATAAACGAAACCTGTACCAAAATATTTCGGGCTATTTAAGTCATGTCTGCACTACAAAAACTTTTCGTAACCCAAAAAGGCCACGCCTACACCAAAATTTTAACTAGCAAAGTTTTGTGTCATTCTTACCCAAATATATCATTACGTTTGCCATAAAATGTATTCATATAACCAAGTATATTAAATTGATTGATAAGATTTGTGTTAGGTTAGGTTAGAACTGCGACCACTAAACGCACGAGCCGAGCTAGCGTAGCGAGCGTGCCGCGGCCACAGAATATATACCCGCGGCAGCGGCCGGCGAGTGCCAGAACTGAATTCGACCCATTTTACTTGGTCGGGACAGAGAGAAAAATTAAAATTTTGTTTATTTACTATCAATCGTCAAATGGTATATAGTATCGGTAAATCTTTAGAACTTCATTTATATTTTTTGGGTATACAATGATTTTTGTACGCATTACTTTAATTTATTAGGATAAAAATATGTAACATATTTGGATGAAATTTTTAAATACAATGCGAGTACAAATTTGGTGCACGCGTGGCCTTTTTGGGTAGCTCAGCGATTATTCTGACGATACTTACGTTTTTTAGGTTTATTGGTGATCATCATAATAAAATGGGGATTAAATTCTGGTATCTGGTGGTTGCTTAAACCTAAGCCAATAAAAAATAATGAATTGGATCATTCAAACTTAAAGTTGATAAATGTGATGCAGCAAAATCTTAAAACATTTCATATTTTGAATAAAATATTCAAAATATTTATTTTAGGCATATGACCTGATACAACATTGCAGGTACCTAAAGTTTATTAACATCCGACTTAATAGTTTCACTTTCATTAGTTCGATACAAGGGTAGTAGATTGAGCTATGTATAATCATAATTTATTGCAAAGGGGAGTTGCCCCCTTCTTGACTCTAATTAGACGATTCGAGGGCAACTCTAAACCTACTTACCTATCTATCATGAGTAATATTATTAAAAGAATGTGTGAGAGTAAATATTATAAAAATCTGAAAGATGAACAAAGGCGACAGATAATACATTCATTTAGTATAAAAATGTGATAACAGTATTCTTATTAATAGAGATTTGTTTTAAAAACATTTTCTTATTTCAAACATACCTACCTACTTTCAAGATGTGCCTTATGACGGTAAGCTACTTGTTGTTTATTTTAAAGTAGAATAAAGGACTTTGTAATTGAATCGCCTTTATGACACAATTGTACCTCTCGAATCTCGATCGATTCGTGTCTAGAATCCACTAAGGTGGTAAGACTTTTTCAGAGGCCTACTGGCTCGCTACCGACAGTCGCGACGCGACAATAGAACGACTCTACCCACCTATACTTTAAGCCTCCGGTATCAATTTGCAACAGGCCACCTTGTTAAAATTCTCAGCTGTTATTTGAAACTCTTTTTAGCATTCACAATAATGCATCTTCCAATGTCAATGATCGTCTGGTCAAAACTCATAGAAAGGCTCCAATAAGAACATGCTGTATGTTATGTCAAAATGTATACTCTTCATTTACCTAATTAAACAAGCAATAATTTATTAGTTCCAGGTCTAACTAGGTGAGCCAAAATTAATTAGGCCAAACTAAAATTGTCATAGGCTAAATTAGTAATGTGGTTCGAGTCCTCAGGGAGGAAGGTAAGAGATTTTGTAACATGCGGCGCAAAGGCAGGAAGTCGAAACTTTCCGAAGGGACTTTAGGGCTAATGAGGCAACGACGTGAAGACCCACCCACCACTTCGTCCGGAAAAAGAGCTCTTAACCGGGAGATAAATAAACGTGTGCGTTACGACCTCCGGTGCTTTAATACTCTTTCAATCGAAAGAGCTATAGAGCAAAATCGGGGGTCTAAGGTGTTCGTACAATCTCTCGGAAGAAGCCACCTGACGAAGCTGACCACAGCAAGTGGAGAAGTTGTCGCCTCAAAGCCGGCAGTTCTTTTGGAGGTAGAAGACTTCTATGGCCGGTTATACGCTTCGCATGCATCTCGACCTGATCCCGGAAATGAGGACTCTAGAGCCACGTTAACTCGCCATTACACTGAAGACCTGCCAGAAGTCAGCGTTGGCGAAATCGAGATTGCTCTTGGGCAGCTTAAAAATGGAAAAGCCCCTGGAGAGGACGGCGTTACTACAGAGCTGTTAAAGGCTGGAGGTAAACCCGTACTGAGGGAGCTCCAAAAGCTTTTTAACGCTGTCCTGTTCGAAGGGAGAACTCCAAAGGCGTGGAGTAGGAGTGTGGTCGTCCTGTTCTTCAAAAAGGGTGACAAAAGCCTGTTGAAGAACTATCGACCCATTTCCCTTCTAAGCCACGTCTATAAGCTATTCTCAAGAGTGATCACGAACCGTCTTGCGCGAAGACTCGACGAGTTTCAACCACCGGAACAGGCTGGGTTTCGGAGCGGATACGGCACCATAGACCACATTCACACTGTGCGGCAGATTATACAGAAGACCGAAGAGTATAATCAACCCCTGTGTCTAGCATTCGTGGACTATGAGAAACCAAGTACAAAATCAGCAGACAAATCCTATACCATTGCATCGAGGAGTGAGACAAGGGGACGTCATCTCCCCGAAATTGTTCACAAATGCAATGGAGGATATGTTTAAGACGCTGAACTGGAAAGGACGTGGCATCAACATAAATGGCGAATACATCTCTCACTTGCGATTTGCAGATGACATCGTCATAATGGCGGAGACGCTGCAGGACCTACAACAGATGCTGAATGACCTGGCTGATTCTTCTTTACGCATCGGCCTACGGATGAACTTGGACAAAACCAAGGTCATGTTCAATGAACATGTTCTACCGGAACCGATTGCGATTCACGGCGCCGTCCTCGAAGTTGTTCAAAAATATGTGTACCTTGGGCAGTCATTGCAGTTGGGTCGAAACAACTTTGAGGACGAGGTAAATAGAAGAATTCAGTTGGGTTGGGCAGCGTTTGGAAAACTACGTCGAGTCTTCTCATCGCCGATTCCACAATGCCTAAAGACGAAAGTCTTCAATCAGTGCGTCCTACCCGTCATGACATACGGAGCCGAAACGTGGAAACTTACGGCACGGCTAGTCCACAAGTTTAAAGTCGCTCAGCGGGCTATGGAAAGAGCTATGCTCGGCGTCTCTCTGCGGGATCGCATCCGAAATGATGTGATTCGGCAGAGAACCAAAGTCACCGACATAGCTCGGTGGGCTGGCCATATCAGCCGTAGAACCGATAACCGTTGGGGTAAACGTGTTCTAGAGTGGAGACCGCGTCTCGGTAAACGTAGTGTAGGACGCCCTCAGGCCAGGTGGAGCGATGATCTCCGCAAGATGGCTGGCAGGAGCTGGATGCGAGTGGCCGAGGATCGATCAGCGTGGCGAGCATATGGAGAGGCCTATGTCCAGCAGTGGACTGTCACAGGCTGATGATGATGATGAGGCTAAATTAGTACCACATTACACGCACAGAATAGATCGATTTGTCCTAGACCAAAGTATTTCTAACTGAAATTCAATTTGGTTCTGTTATTATAAAAAAAAACTGCTACTTAAATAGACTTTTCATGATGATCTCTACTAATATCATAAATTAAATACGAATTTAACTCTGTCTGTTTGTATGCCAAGGTACGTATTTAAAACTTTTACCGTGGTTAAGATAAAAAGCCTATAAACCACTAACCTGATTTTGAAGAAATTAGGAAAAGACATAAACTTGGCCGTTGGAAGGTTAATAAGGTACACTCTATCTTGGAATGATGCTCAGTTCCAATAGGCGGGCGCTAGTGATAATAGTATAAGAGAAAGAAGAAAATTGTTATATGAACACTTTTTTACCATCAAATCAACCATAATTATCTACCTAGGTATACAATTTATTTTATGACTACTACCTATAGATATGCCACGCTCTGAGATACGGCTACTTTTTGCTCTCCAACCAGTTACAACACCAGTAGCCAATGATATTTTATTACCAACTACCTATAATTGGTTCAGATGTAATTATTAGTCGGTAAAAAATCTGACGTCAGCATTTATGATAGGTACTCCATCTTAGAGGCGTATGTTTTTTTTATTAGTAATAATATGGCTCATTTTTGGTCCAGCGGCTCAAGAGTCTTATACAAAAAACGGGGGCATCGCAAGCAATAAATAACAACCATAATAAACCCACATCATTGTACCTACATTAAATCTGTTGGTCGTCCCAGGACACCCAGGTTCCACCGAAGAAATGATGTGGTGATGGTAAAGGTATAAGACAGCGCTGCGCCGAGGACAATGTTATTGTGACACTCTGTACTAGCGTGTTAACGCAAGCATAGTTGGCTATAGTCCAGTCAACGAAGCTCTAACTTTGCCATTTTAGAGGAAAAGCTGAAACCGGTGCCAAAATTTTCGTTTATGATCCCGTAATAACATACAAAAAATGCAGGGTCGTGAGTCACCGGGGTCATACGAAAAAAAAAATGGAAAAGGTTGAAAAAATTACTTTTTCCCAAAAATCTCGAAAACTAAAAGAAATATGAGAAAAAGTTTTAGACAAAAGTTGTAGGAAATTACTTTGTCTATAAAAAAGGTCATTATCAATTTACGCGTATCGCGCACCGTTTGCTAGGAAATCGCGTACAAAGTGCGAAAATTCACAAAACCGATGTTTTTCGCTATTTAAATAGGGATTTTTTAAAATTTTCCTACTGAGAATTATTTTTATGCGTTCTCCGATATCCCCAAAGAGATTTCTTTCTAATTTTTATTGATTTGGGTCAACTTCAACACGTGCGTTTTTTGCAAGTTTTGGTGCGCGCTTTTTTTAGGTTTTTAAAATAAACATAGCCATAATCCCTAATTTAAAGGTGATTATTTTCTTATATTTTCTAGTTAAACCAATAAATATTAACATCTTAAATTTTAGATTGCCACCACATCTGAAAATTTGTCACCTGATATGATATTGCGCCACCAGTTCTTAATATGTATGACAATCGGAAGTAACACAATGGAAAGATATACAGATATAGATAATAGAAAAAGCAAAAAGAGTGCAAACGAAAAAAGAACAAATAGAAATGGGTCCGTTAAGCAACAAAAAGCTCGTTCGCTCTGAATCGATTGCACCACATAACAAACAGAATCAACATAATTATTTGGGGGGGAAGTAAAAAATGCGTTAGATGCAGTTAATTAAGTTTTTTATTCTGAATCTGCTGCTAACTAAACTGCCTCCGTGGTATAGTGGTTGGAGCGTTGGGCTCTAAAACTCGAAGGTCGTGGGTTCGAATCCCGCGGGAAGCATCACTTTGTGTGAATGTTTCCAGTTTGGTTAGGACATTGCAGGTTAGGCTTGGATCAACTAAATGTCTGAAAAGAATGATGATTCCGTGCTTCGGAAGGCACGTTAAGCCGTTGGTCCCGACTATGTTCCAAGTGGGTCTGGTTTCCCTTGGAAGGGTTACGGAGGTCAGATGGCAATATCGCTCAATTGTTATAACCAGGCTTGTCAAATCTAGGATCATACTCGAAGCGGACCCTGAGCTCCATACTGGATGCAATCGGGAATACGCTGAGATGATGATGAGGTGATATTGCCACAATTTTAATTTGATTATAATAATAATAATGATTCGTTTATTCATCAGTCTACAATGGACCATTCACAAAGCTTTTTACATAATAATAATAATTCAAAGCCATGTTAAATTTGGAATGTTGGCATCAGATAATAATTAATTAATGGATGAGATGGAAATACGACGGCTACTCACAACATTGTTTTTGCGACACCTAAAATATGGCTTAAAGAGAATTGTTTTTACGATTTAAAAGAATACTTTGACATAAATAAAACAATTAATTAATTTCTGATTGTAATAATAATTTAAATTGATAATAATTTTGACATTTTAATTTTTATTCATTGACATTGTTTATTTCTCAATCTGAATTTTTAATTTTTGCATGCCGAAATTTCGGTAGATCACGCATGTGCTTTTTAAAAAAACTTTGTAATCAATGTTTGACCGTGTATCTATAGCAAATATATTATTATCATTATCATAATCAAAAAAATAAAATTATAATTAATTTTCAATATTAAATAGAAATTAGATAATCAGTAATGAAATTAAAATAATATGTTAAGATTAGTCTGCACATGCACCATGTCACAATGGCAGTTGGCACATGTACAAACATTCAAAACGTTCTGCCAACACGCGCAAGATGCCGCTCGAGCTGGCCCGCACCCTGCGCACCAGGGATGTGCAGTTGTGCACCGCTTGCGCATGGTTGTATAAAATTAATCCACTTGCAACTCGGTGAACATCCCCGATGCACTACAAAAGCGAGGCAGCCCCAACAGCACCCGGAACGCATTGTCGTACTGGACGCGCAGAGCGCCATACTGTTTTTGCATAACACCCACAGACCGCTTGTGTAAAAGGACGTGCAAAATGCCCTGAATAAAGTTATTTTGACACCCCTCGAACATCGAGCAAATCGGCGGGCTATCAAATTTGCGCGAACAGACAGCGCCCTGCGCTCCCTCTCGATATCTGCATCATTTTTTTAGGTCCGAGGTAACAACATGCCCGAGATATTTAAAACTTATGACTTTATTTAATGGACACCCGTAGAGTTTAATTTCCGGTAAATTATCTGTACAAACGTCCTCGGGCCTGAAATTCTAACATTTTACGAGTACACTATCCCATGTTTATGACATTATTTATGGAATATAATTTTAGCCAAATGACCACCGCGATTCCACTAAAGGCGGTGATGAGAAGTTTGAGGGCTTCGTTATCTCGCAAAGTGGTGACATCAACTGGCCACCGATATCGTTTGATTCACTACAGACAAATGCTGCTCTGAAGGCCAACATAACTCGCGTTATTCATGAGATTGTCCCCATTTATGTGAAAATGTCCAATATTGGTCCACCATCACCCAATATTGGACCCTGAGCTCCATACTGGATGCAATCGGGAATACGCTGGGATGAAGAAGAAGAAATAGCGTTATAAAATGTACTTTAAAATAAAATAAAAATTGTAGCAATATCACCTAAATGGGTTGTTATATTTCAATTCAAAGTACGAGCGCTCTTATTGAAAAACTTTACATGTTGGAGTCACGTTTTTGTTAAGCTGCATTATTATACATACCTTTTTGAATATACAAATGACAGTTGATCAAGCTTGTCCAGGCAAAACTATAAGTTAAGTTGGCAAAATTTTAGCACGTACGATTTGCTAGCCATTAAATGGTTTGGATACGCAATTTGATCAGTCATGCTCTTACTCTTACTCAACCATTTGTAAGTTATAGCAGGGTATTTATAATTTGTAGTCTTATTAATTCTAAAATTATAACCGAAAAAGTGACTGAAATATCTCTTCTATTATCAACTTCTTTTAATTCGTTTTGGTGGTGTTGGTGTCAAAATTCAAACTTCTTACTCTGCATAATGCTTCCAAAAACCAATATGTATTTGTTAAAAAGGCTTATAAATCTAAAATTTCATTGAATAATACTTCATGTAGTTACTTGCATATACATTGCACCATATAGAAAAGGAAAACTACTTGTCTATTGATTTATTTCTAGTATTGATATGACTTTGATATATAATCGTTAATCTTAGTGGCAGTTTTGCAGAACAACAGCAAAGTAAAGTTTTCTTTTGTTTTTCCATTTTTTTAATGGGTTGTAGTTAACTGCACATCAAAAAATACTGATTGTGCATCAAAAAAATACTGAATTGCTAACCTAACCTAACCTTTGGTGTGCAATCAGTTATTTTGATGTACATTTCAATATTTTGACGTGACAACGTCTTATGAATTGGTTTGCCGGGTGACACTTCAAGAAACTGCGTTACGCTCCGCTCACGTTATGCGCTCACAATGAGAGCGAGTGAGAGGCACGCGTCCCGCCTAAGAGCGAGAGAGACAGACATAAAAAGTCGTTGTCACGTAAAACTTTCGCCCGTATACCGACTTTACAGGCAACCAATTTTTTGATGTACACTTAAAAATATCCCTTTTAAATTTGCATATTCTTTGTTTCAACTTAGCCAAACCCACCTTTAACCCCAACGGCACCCAAGAGCTGCAATTGTTTTGCAGCTGGACGCTTATTTCTTTTGGTTATTGATGAACGCAATGATCACGCAAACGAATTACTTTCTTCTTGCAGGACATGGAAGTGTTGTTTTATCTATGTATAACTTTAAATTACTATGTTTTTGAAGTTTTTAGTGTTTGTGGGCAAGATTAAGAGCTGTTGGTTGCTTAAAGGACCCATTTCTATCTGTTCTTTTTTTCGTTTGCACTCTTTTTGCTTTTTCTATTATCTATATCTGTATATCTTTCCATTGTGTTACTTCCGATTGTCATACATATTAAGAACTGGTGGCGCAATATCATATCAGGTGACAAATTTTCAGATGTGGTGGCAATCTAAAATTTAAGATGTTAATATTTATTGGTTTAACTAGAAAATATAAGAAAATAATCACCTTTAAATTAGGGATTATAGCTATGTTTATTTTAAAAACCTAAAAAAAGCGCGCACCAAAACTTGCAAAAAACGCACGTGTTGAAGTTGACCCAAATCAATAAAAATTAGAAAGAAATCTCTTTGGGGATATCGGAGAACGCATAAAAATCATTCTCAGTAGGAAAATTTTAAAAAATCCCTATTTAAATAGCGAAAAACATCGGTTTTGTGAATTTTCGCACTTTGTACGCGATTTCCTAGCAAACGGTGCGCGATACGCGTAAATTGATAATGACCTTTTTTATAGACAAAGTAATTTCCTACAACTTTTTTTTAAAACTTTTTCTCATATTTCTTTTAGTTTTCGAGATTTTTGGGAAAAAGTAATTTTTTCAACCTTTTCCATTTTTTTTTCGTATGACCCCGGTGACTCACGACCCTGCATTTTTTGTATGTTATTACGGAATCATTAACAAAAATTTTGGCACCGGTTTCAGCTTTTCCTCTAAAATGGCAAAGTTAGAGCTTCGTTGACTGGACTACTAACAGCACAGGATCGGGAAATTTAAATAGATTCAAAAGGTGTCTAAGACAGTGCTGTGTTGCCTCAGTCAGGCGTAAGGAAAATGAGTGTAAGTAAAATAAAATATCAATAAAACGCAAATATTATCACGTATATGAAAGAAAAAAACAAAATAACCAATGGACTAACTAGTAAATAACAACAAACAATATTACCAACGCATTCAAGAGAACCTAAAAAAACAAAAAACAACTGCTTTTAAAAATAGAACGACTCCGAAAAAGAAAAAAACAAGTGACATTATTCATGTCAGTTAATTAAAACTACGACTGGCACTATCAGGCACAGTATTCGCGTGCAGAAAGTATATATCGAATGAACAGCCTACGAAAGGCACGCCCTTTTTAGACCGGCCCACAAGTCCAATTCACAAATGCAAAAACGGGTAAAATTAGGAAAAGAAGGAAGAGGTCTGTTCTCAATTTAACAGTGTTAACTTCATAATTTTTGAATGGGTCAATCGATTTTGATGCTCCTTTTTTATTTTAAAGCTGGTTCATGTAACGCCACGGAACGGACTGCAAAAGCCGACTGCTGCTGGCATACATCTCCCCCAAGAATCTCTAAACCGAAATCTCAATCACGTGCCACCTGCATCCAGTGGATTTGCGCGATCTAGGTCATCGGTTCACCTTGTGGGGTCCTACCTCGGCTGCGGAAGACGCAGACATACCGATACCTCCAATGAACACTACGCTAACTTCAAAAGTGCAGGTTTACAGGAGGAGCTCTTGAACGAAAAAAGTTGATAAAATCTTTATTTTTGTAGTTATTTTCTTGATTTTTTTTGTGTGAGTAACTAATTTACTGATGCTTAAGATCCGCATAGTAACATTTAAAAAAACTTATGGGTTTTTTAATTAGCCTCACTTAGCGGGATGTAACGCAGAAAGCTCTAATTTAAGATCGGGATACACTCCGCCAATCCTAAGTTAGCGGAATATATTCGGGAATATTACAGGCTACAAAATAATAAATTAAATGTATACTACATAAAATAAAATTAATAATTACATTTAAAATCGACTTCATTACCAATTTAGAGTATTTTGAACAATGTTTTTATTATAATAAGATCGTAATTTATGAAAAAGAAAAGTTAGCGTTTTGTAGTAGGATAAGCCGAAAATCGTTGAGCCGTTATACAAGCCGCTAACAAATAAATAGCGTAGAGTATCTTAACTGTGTCATTACTTAGCGGCCTTTCGTCCATATTGGTAACTAAGCTTATGTAACCAGTTCCAAAAAATATTATTTTTTCGTTGGTGTTTTAAGTAGTTGTGAGGGAAAAATTATTTTTTCACTTCGTAGATTAAATTATTTCCATTATAGTAACCCGAGACATTGTGCAAAAAATCCCGATATGATGTGGGATTGTTGTGATATACAACTGGCTCGGTGTAGTTGATTTGAATTAAAACGTACTAGGCAAAACACTTTTAAATCATTTATTAATACTTAGAAAAATTTTAGGCAGTGGACTACTGTAATATCTTAAATTTTAATTGCTGAATAGTTGCACTTATTTCTGTGTCAATATCATGATAATTATTTGGTATTTTGTCGTTTTTAACTGCTGAATTTATTTATTAAATTTTTGTTTCCTTCATTAGAATGCCCAACACTTATGCAATGGATGGGTTATTATTTTCCACAAAACGATTAATTCTAGCATGCCATCCTTCCAAATGGCTGCCATCCTTAATACTGTTTAACTGTTCCCCTTCACAACACCAGATTTTAATGAATCTTGTAGCCAGTTACGATTGAAGTAAAAATTTAATTGTGGTATTAGATCAGCTAATATATTTTATAAGCAATTGGGCCAAACCTGCACATCTTGCAACATGCCGCCTCTGAGCTGGCTTGATACTTAGCTGTTCCGCTTTTTTAAAAAGACTTTGACTAAAGTGGTTAAAAAAATCTTTTACATCTGTTTGAGGATATGGTTTCTGAATGCCATTAAAAGCAAATCTTCAAAAGCAACAAGCATTTTACGTGGTTTCCAGAGAGGAAATTTAGTTTTGATTATTTGTAAAGGATTTTTTTTCTTGTCTTGGTTTTGGAGGATGGCAAAAAACAATGGTACTATTTTTGGGTAATAACAATCTAGCTGTGAATGGTAAAGTAAAAAAATCAAAAGTGCAAGTAACAACTTTTTCGTCAAAATTCTAACGTCATTTTAATCAGCCAATAAAAATATGAAAAACAATCGTTTCCTCCATAACTAATAAAATTCACAATTATTAATATTTGGTTTCCTTGACACCCAACACATAGTATAATAAACAATCACTATAAAATATGACTGTAACTCATTATACTAATAATTATTTTCCGATAGAAGTGGCCAGTCACAAACATTTAACGTTCATAATAGATAGCAAAAAGTTACAAAAATGGAAAAATTATTCTTCTTCCACAACTAGGTAGTTACCAAACAGCAAAAAAAATATATCTTGTAACTAGTTACATAAGCTTAGTTACCAATATGGACGAAGGGCTAAGCGGTTCGTTTCATACTAGAAAACAAAACTCTTGTATTATAATTGTAGCATTTCATGCAGCTAATTTCGATTTTAATTTACTACAAGTTAGTGAAAATTATTAAACTTAGTAATGTTTAACTCTGATTTACACTACGTTATATAATTATTTGTTCAAAAGTGCATTCAACGGGCGACACACACCGCTAACTGTCACATGAACAAATACTTTCCCGCGCAACACCCCGCCAACTCCTAGTTGGCGGCGTATCTCCCGCGGGCCGGCAGTCGCGCTAGCCGAATACACACCGCTATATTAAGACAGCGGCTTGTCCACCCCGTAATTGAAGAAAGTACCTTTACTTGGCGTTATGTAAATCTCAAAACTTTTTTGTTTTTAAAGATATTGTCATGAAAATTTGGGGGCATAATATTAGTAAAAAAGTGGGTCGATTTCTATAAAAAACGAAAAATTGCAAAATTTGAGTTAGCGTAGTGTTCATTGGAGGTATCGATACGATGTCTTCTTCTACTTTAGGTGCCGTCTCCTACCGGAGGTTGGCGATCATGATGGCAATCCCTACTTTATCCACTGCTGTTCTGAACAGCTCATAACAAACCACTATCTTAAGTTTTTGAGCCAAGATGTTTTTCGTCTGCCTGGTTTACGGCGTCCCTGAATCTTGCCTTGGATGATAAGTTAGGTAACATGCAATGTTATCCGCTTTAAATCTGACCAGAAGCAGTTCTTTAGTTATCCCTAATGAAATGTATTTCATTGACTCCTGACGAAAATATGAGATAATCTTCAATAACATTATGTGTAACAAACCACCACTGGTAAGAGCAGCTGATCAATTACCGAGTGTTAGTTAATAGGAGTGTTAACCGGCTTAATGCTAAGTAGGTGCGCGCGCGCAGGGGCAACGCACCGCTGAATTAGAGGCATCCTCGTTACGCGGGCAGGTCGTAAAAGATAGTTGAATAACTGCTTCTCAATGGAAGCGATTACTACATTTTCAAAATGAGATTTAACGCCATATTTAGAGCTTTTGTAAGCATTGAGGTCAATGTTCCTCAAAATTGGTTTGAGTGTAGGAAAAAATACGGCGAAATCAATGAAATTTTTAAAGGACTCCAGTTACAAGTTTATCGTATTTTACTAGACCTTTTCAGTTTTATGACGTGACTTTTGACGAATAATAAATAATGTTGTCTTGTGGTTGTACCAAAACAACGCAATACGACGTCACGGCACTGAGGATTTTAGTAGACATATTGTTGATTTTAGCTATATAACTACATAATAAGTGTATATCCAAAGTCCAAACCTTTTTGGGTGTTTGTTTGTCTATGGTTGACTTGAGCAAGAGGTCAGTCGAAACTGATTTTCTTCAGAGAAGAATGCTTTAACGCGCCATAACCGCAGGCTAGAGCGAAACCTGCTGTGCAGCCGTGTGTGGGACTCGGGACTAGAAACGTTCGTCCCACTTCCTACTCATATCCCCCGCTTTCCCTTTACACCCGAAGAGGACGAGCCGGTTCCCGCCTTCTAGCGATTGACTAGCTAGTCCATCCCCCAAGCCGTAACTAAACTTGACTCAAAATTAGGTAAACCACAATAACGCATATAAAAAACACTCGAAGCACGAAAAAGTCTCGAGGATTTACTATAAGTAAAACAACTAAACTTGTCTTGCTGGTTTGTTTGCAAACAATTCACTGACATCATAGCTGAACAAGTGTAATAAATAATAATTCACATTTATGTCCTTAATTGGATTTAGTTTACCATTTAATTCTTAAAATAATTTCTGCTTGAGAAGGTCAAATATAAATTAACAATTTTGATGATTTTGATGAACGTTGAAGTAGGAAGACATCTCCACCCACTAAAGGTAATTTAAGCATCAATAAGGAAAATAGCACCAAAACAAAACGAACAAAATTAATGATAATTACAGCAAAATATCTTTATATCTTTGTCAAAACTTAACCATTTAGAGATACTAACGGCGCACTAAGAATAGGCAATTTTCCCAGACAACAGTGAACAGACACAAGACGGAGCCATTATTGTCAACATTAGAACGCACTTATAAAGAACCAAAGAACGTATACAAGACAATTTATAGACGACCCCTATGTTTCCATCCTGTAATAAAAAGTTCCGTGCTACGGTACACTCAGAACGGAAAGACAATGCTAAAATACCTAGTATATTAATAATGCAAAATTATAAGCCAATAAACTACTATTCGGCTAGGTTGTAAAAGGGAAACCTGGAGAATGCGTTAATATTAGGTATACCTTTTGTGACAGAAAGCGTGCACTACGTCCACATTAGTCACTGATGCACTAAAATTCTTACTGATAGCATTTCCTTTAACTAAACAATATGTAACTTTATATTTTCTTTTTCTTTCACTATTTTACACGACAGGGCAAAGACCTTCATTGATTGACTTGCCTACAGTAAATTACTACTTGACCTATGCATTGAACTCTGGGCCTCTAGCTTAAGTAAGACTCAGTAGCACTATAATAGAACAACCAGACGCTCTTAACTATTACAAAAACATAAAAAATTCCAATGACATTTCCACAAAGACATCAGCTGTTCGTTCCCATTCCTTTTACAAATTCAAATTAATTACCCGTTCTTAAGTACACGTGCACTCAATTCAGTCGGTATCGCATGTCGCCGACTGTACGTTCGGTAATAAAATAAAACAAAAACAAGCACTTGATAACAACACGGTACTAATGAATACAGTACAGCAATTTACTGACGCCAGTTTAGATATAGCCCCGTGTACCGGAGTTTTTGCAATCGTTATTTTGCGCAAATTAACTACTTTCTCACAATTAATTGAGAAACCAGTTCTGCGTTAGCAAACATTGATACGTTTTGAGAATTAAAAATTAGTTACTAGATGTGTGATTTTTTATGACTTGCTGTTAAGCATACTTATTTTTTTAACAATGATAAGACGTCCAGCGCTACACAGAACCCTTTTTTTATATCTATTTTATTTGGTCGGAAATCTCGGAAGCAACATGCATCTATGTACAAAATGTAAAACTTTTTTTTATCATGAAACAAAACAAGATTATTCAAGCTGTGTACACCGTACCGTACAGCATATACTCGTATTTATTTAACGAACACAAAATATTGATCACATAATTAACTAAGTCTTGTGTGAGATTCGGGCCCACGACTCCTGTTGAACTTAGCAGGGTCACCACCAAATGCACCATTAAGCCAGTCAGACTCAACAGCCATTAAGACTGAACAATCTAATACATAATATAGGTATTAATTCTAAAATCCGTAGCGTGCGTACAACGCAACTCACTTTCGGTAGAAGTTAGTGAACTGGCGTGGAGGCATGCAGCGTGAAGACCACGCGACACAGTCTGTCACGCCTCAGATCAGATGTACCCTCTTATTTCTAATGGAAATACTTTTACAAATACTTCGCCCGAGATTATCGTCGTCTCACTTGTTTACAACTTTCATCTTTTAATGCTTGATCAGTTAGCTGAGGCAAGGAGGGACACGCAGCCCACCTGATGGTAAGCGGTACCTGTGAAGTGTGGTCTATTCTACTGAGGAAAGCGTCAAGGTGCTGTTACAATTTTGGCGCTTAAACTATCACTAGCCTTTCGGTCGCAGCTTCGCCCGCATGGCCGATGTTATCCTGCAGAAACGTGGTATTTAATGGGATAAAAAATAATTTCACTCTCCAGCTCTAAACTATCAAAATTAGTTCTGTTTCTCTGTTGCGACGTAAATCATGAACAAACTAGGTCTAATAGTTTGTTCATGTTTTAATTATCCTGGGATAAAAACTAGCAGAGTTAATTTAGTATATTAACGTATGGATATTTTTTTTATGTTAGAGGGATGCAACGAGCAAGCGGGTCACCTGATGGTAAGAAATCACCGCCTCCCATAAATACCCGCAACACCAGAGGAGTCACAAGTACGGAAAGAGATATGCTGAATGCTCGTCTCTTGAAAATTACCATGTCATATCGTATGGATTCCATTTACAATAAGACAAAAGTACATAACCATAACTGTAAGTCACACGACATGAATTTATTTTTCCGGCTTGTACGAAATAAACAATCATGTGAACGATACACTTTTTCAGTTCCCTTGGAAATCTTCGCTTTTGTTAAAATTTAATAAGCATTTCAGTTTTGAAATAAAAGATGAGTAAGTAAATAAGTGAAGTTATCAAGTTAGTGCTTCAGTTATTTAATCATCTCATATTTTTCACACATTTTGTACATCTGATAACAGAGCTTTATAGAACAAATAAAATAAGAACACAGCGCTCTAACGCAATTGTTATATTGGGATTGGTTGATTTGAGGGGGTACGTAAGTAAGATCCCACCAAAAACATTCTGTAAAAAAACTGGCCAAGTCTCGATGGAGATGTTTATCTCTAAAAAGTAATGAAATCTTGACAAAGTCGTGCCAAGTCTAAGGTTCCTTACTGCGATTTCTTTATTATTATAGTTAATGTGGTGTGACTTGGCCGTTGAAGGGTACACAAGGGTACAAAACCAGGTAAATTGACTTGTACCCACTAACGTATAAAGAATGTTCAACGGCCAAGTCACATACATTAACTATAATAATAAAGAAATCGCAGTAAGGAACCTTAGACTTGGCACGACTTTGTCAAGATTTCATTACTTTTTAGAGATAAACATCTCCATCGAGACTTGGCCAGTTTTTTTACAGAATGTTTTTGGTGGGATTTCACTTCTTTTTGTAGAAACGTGGTAGAAATATTGATTTATTTTATACTAGCTTTCCGCCCGCGGTTTTAACCGCGCGTAATTTCTTTTTTCAAATATCCCGCGGAAATGAGACGTTTCCCGTATGAATTTTATAGCCTATGTCCAAATTCGGGTTATAAACTATACATGTGCCTCATCTAAATCCCTTCTGCCGTTTCAAATCGTTACTCCTGCGGGAATGAGACGTTTCCCGTAGGATTTTTACAGCCTTTGCCCTAATCCGGGTTATAATTACTATACGTGTGCCAAAATTTATGTAAATCCGTTTAGCCGTTTTAAAATCGTTATTCCCGCGGGAATGAGACGTTTTCCGTAAGAATTTTAAAGCCTACGCCCAATTCCAGGTTACAAACTATACATGTGCCAAATTTCATCTAAATCCGTTCAGCCGTTTCAAAATTGTTATTCCCGCGGGAATGAGATGTTTCCCGTAAGAATTTTAAATTAAAGCATATGCCCAATTCCAGATTATAAACTATGCATGTGCTAAATTTCATCTAAATCCGTTTAGCCGTTTCAAAATTGTTATTCCCGCGGGAAGGAGACGCTTCCCGTGGGAATTTTATAGCCTATGTCCTAATCCGGGTTATAAACTATGCGTGTGTCAAATTTCATCTAAATCCGTTCAGCCGTTTAGGAGTGATTGAGTATTAAACATCCAGACATTAAACATCACCAGGTACTCCAGATCTTCGATTATCCTAGTTTTTATAGTTTTCCCTTTATGTGGCCATTAAACCCTAACTCCGTACCAAATTTCAGCTCTCTGAGTTAATGGGAAGTACTAGTTCTATTATGATGATCATCAGTGAGTGAGTGAGTCAGTGAGTGTCTGTCATAAATGCGAAACTTTGCTTTCGCCTAACTTCGGAACTAAATTATCTACAGACTTGAAATTTTGGATTTCAAGTATGTGATTATAGCTTACTGGATGACGAAAATTTCAGCGTTCTGGTCTTATCCAGAGGTTCTCAAATAGGGGCCTGAAAATGCGGCGAAATGGTTCCAGTAAAGGATGGTACGGCAGTGTTTGCTTCGCGCTCGACTTGGCGGGGGCACTGCCGTGCCCCCAGATTTCAGCTCAATTATACGCAGATAGGTTCATACGTCGCAATCTTTAAACCTATCTGTTCAATAGATTAATGGATTGGCTGATACCCGCTACAAACCAGTCTTGACCGCTGCAACCAATCACGAGAATACGATTTGAACCTATGGTCAATCTAGATCCAGTTGGACAAGTATAGAAGCGAGATACGAGGATGCTGACTGACCTATATACCGGGGCATGAAGTATACAACTTGAATTTTTTTAATATACGAGTAACAAGGCCTATTCTATTGAGGGACACTTCACCAGGAAGAGGCGCTCTATGAGGGATACCGCGTCTGAATTTACCGCGAGGTGCTAATGTAGCGAGAGATCTGCAATGACACTTGTCACTGTTAATTGGCCGGATTTATGTAGGTAGGTATTTGTGATTAGAATAAAGTTGGTATTCTTTTACAATACTTAACTGAGATTAAATTAAAGCAAATACTGATTACGAATCATGGAATATGAGATATTTTCTGGACAATACGCGACAGTGCAATGGCGCCAAAGTGAGTGAGCACAAAAACGATAGCCGCCAATATACCTACATATTTTGTCATTATACTTAAAGCCTTATTGAGCTTATCCAAAGTAAGTCTTGTAATTATTCTTCTATGAAAACCACCGTTCCAATCATTGGAGTTTAGTGGAAATGATTGTCTCCATTCTAACGAAACTTACAATGGTGAAAGCAGCCACGGATTGCTAGTGCTGATAAAAAACTGATAATAAACAAGACACCGACGCATTCGTTAATTAACTTTTTGATTAAAATCTACGATCTTTTTCGGTGGAGTGTGCCATGCAAGAGTTGAAAAAGTAATGATGATGTTGTGAATAAACAATTCATGTCAATATTGCCTCTGAACAACTACCTACTAAATACAGACTTAAGACTAGATTTCGGGCAAGGTCATGGGCTACTTTTTATGCCGGGATAGTAGTACTCAATCCCAGGTTATTATCAGGACAAGGCATATTATGAACCCTTGCAAAGCCGAGGCGGGCAGACAGTAGGTATCTATACCTACATACTAATATTATTTTAATTGTTTGTATGTCTATTTGTATTGAATAGGCTCCGAAACTATTTGTTTGAGGTTTACCAAATGGGAAGTTTACCAAATGGGAAGCAGCCAAACTACTGAACCGATTTAAATAATTCAATCCCTGGGTGACATATAGGGTACTTTTGATCCCGGAAATGTAAGAGCAAGAGGGGATATTTGAAAAAATAAATTACGGGCGGTTTCACGGGCGGGTTAAACCGCGACCGGGAGGCTAGTAACCAATAAAGTATAGTTACCGAATGCGTCAAATCAAATGATTCCCACAAAATCTATGCCTGATGTTACAAAGATTACATTTACGAGATTTAATTTAAATTGATGTAATACAGACACGTTTAAAAATCTTAAATATGTCTACCTCAGATTTAGATCGTAAACATCCTATGCCTACGAGCTACGGTCTACCTGGTTCAAATAACGTTATGCAACTCAGATGTAGTAAAATTCATAACAGGTGTTAGGTATTTAGTTTATTTATAGGCAGGTATTACGTGGGCACTAGCACCGTTCGCCTCATTATGTGCGTTTTGAAATGGTTGTATACCAGTAACACCAGTAAGAGCTGGCTGAATGTAACGAATCCTGTTTGAATCATAGTTTGAATCCATTTTCGAAATCGAATATTGTTTCTTCTATCCTATTTTTATTATCACTATACAGATTGCATGCTGCCAGTAATTATCTGTCTGCTTCCATGGCGCACTGAAAAGTAGGACGAATTAATGCGACGGCTCAAGTCGGACCAAAAAAAAGAAATTTTATTAGGGCCAGTTTTACCACATGACCATTAATCCGTCAGATAAAAATTATATTTTTTAAATTTTTCGAAAATAGTCTACAGTATATTAAAATACAGTGTCATCAAGTTCTCGTTTTTTCTATTCCGTGATCAAGCTAACAGAAAATTATCTCGAACTAATGTCAGTGGTAAGTTATATTTTTTTCAGGTAACTTCGGAAGAGTGCCATGGAAAGAAAAGCACGGACGTATGATGCGTCCATTTTTTGTTAATTGCTTTACCACTGGGCTGGTGTACTTTCGTAAGGGAATAGTCAATAGAGCATGTACGTACAATATGTGAGTGCTCTTTGAATATGTTGGTTAATCGTTCAGATTAACGACAATTGCTTATACAAATATGGCTACGAATTAGGTATTATCCTGTAATTACAAGACGTATAGGTGAGGATTCAGGCGACTGGGACCAAATAAAACTGGGACCGCGGTCCCAGTTACCTGATAACATTTTTGAATCGGTCGACTGGGACCATATACCTAATTTCCTTTAATGTACAGTTAACAGAAAAATCAAGTTATAACTCAGGATTTTATTTTATTTAGTATTACGGTCAAGTATTTTTGAAGTGAAAACTTCTGACTACACTTTTTTTATGGGGAAAAAATGTTAAACTCGCGACAGATTAGTAAGATTGATTCGCCATGCTCGTCGAAGTTATAGGCGCCCAGAAACACCAAAGAGAAGTCACACGGAATATCTAATGGTGGAGTAGAATTTCATGGAAATAAAAGCGAGTGATGCAAAACTTCTATTTGAAGTACCAGGCGCCCATAAGTACCGAAGAGTAATCACACGGAATATTTCATCCTAAAATGGCAGCGTGGTGAATAAAATTCATGTAAAATAAAAGCGAAGTGATGCAAAACTTCTATTTGAAGTACCAGGCGCCCATAAACACCAAAGAGTAGATCGAAAATTCGTAAAACGGATGGATGGAGAGTAGACAGACGGTGCGGCGTTGTGTCAGTATGGATTTGTCATAAAAGTGACATTCGGTTGCTAAGTAACATTGTTATGAGGAGATGATTGTCATTGCAAATAAATATTACACCACGATATGTGCATCTTCTGACTTTATTATAAATATATAATACGAGTAATGAGTACTTACTTTATGGTGTATAAAGTTAAGAGACATTAAGACTGATTTTTATATTATTGTTTTGAGGAGATTTCTGTTGAATGTTTACTTAGAATTACTAGTTAAGTAGGCATATGAGCCAACGTGATTTTTAAAACATAATTAAGACTGTTATACTGTTTAAGTAGGTAATACAAAAACTAACTTACCTTTGCAAAAATTAACTTTATTTTATTTGTTACACCTTTTCTGCTAACTGTACTAAATCTTGTATTTCAACAATGGATATTACGGGTGGTCCCACTCGCCTGACGAAATAAACAAATAAAAACTAATCAGGCAACTGGGACCGCGGTCCCAGTTATATAGTGGTCCCAGTCGCCTGAATCCTCGTATAGGTATTTTTTATATATTTAAATTGTCCGACGTTACTATTCTATTTATTATCTTTAAGTGTATTTCTGTGTTTTTGTTTTGCTTTTCCTCCTCGATAATTGCTACAGAAAATTATTAGGCATTATTAAAACAATACATAATTTAGTAGGTACCTACTCGACGCATAAACTAAGAACTTGTCCGCTTTGTTTTCTCAAGGAAACCCGATGTCGATAATTGCTTTAGTCTTAGAGGTCTGGATACCTTAAGGCTATACGGTGTACACGGTGTTTCGCTAATTCGCTAAGCTAAGCCGCAGTAAAGCAGATGTTGGCATACGGGCGTAATGTTATTTCTATTATTTTATAGGTACCTACCTTGTGACTACTAGTTGCATGTTTTAAACTTTCATTAAAGTCAGGAGCTTTTCATTCGATATTCGAAGTATTCGAACATTGTTTGAATTCGTGTGGATTATTCCCGACTGCCACCACCAAATCTGCCACCAGTGGGGGCAGTCGAAACTTTTTTGTGCTTGAAGGATCGAAAAATTCTTTAGAAAATTGTTACACTATAATACCGTATGTACAAATCCTAGATATATCCTGAGGGGTGGATGCACAGCGTTCGAGTTCTCATTTGCGGCGATTGCAAAAGTTATGCAATTTTGTGCGAACTAAGCATCCACACTTGAGAAATTTAAGGGTTGGTGGATATTCCAGGATATTTTCGAAATAGCAAGCCGCGCCTGACTGTAGGAGAATATTATGACTAGGAATTTACAAACTCGATTTTTTTCTTTTATCGTGATTTGAAAAAAAGAAAGAAATATTATTATGCTCGTGCATAAATTCAACATACCTTATCATTATCAAACAACATCGCCTCGCAATACATTCCAAAATGAAAACAATCATTTTATCGACTAATCGAACCGAAAATTCCTTTTTTTAACCGAAATTTGCGCCATCTGCAGGACCGGGATCCAGGCTCCGAGGTCAATGCCCTCGGAATGTGTGTCATTCTATGAATATTGAAACTTTTTACGCCTTCCCCTGAACGTTTACCATAGCTAAGTTTGGTTGTCTCTTATGATTTGGTTGTACCTATTAGCATTTCGTAGCTAAGGTCTGGTAATACCTATATGAGGTCAGGACATTTTAATTTTGCTCAAATTCTTCCTAAGCGTAAGCAACAGATTTCTTAGTAGGTTGGTTGAGATATCCCGTGTCAGCCGCTTTTACAGCGATATCTCCGAAAGGCTACTTTTTTGAGTTTTATGCTGTTGTTTATAAATAAGAATTGACGTTTGTTTAGTTTGATAAAACTTACTAATGTGTTTCAAGAAGGTTGCATCATGCTCATTTCTTTTACTTACTAGGTAGATTGTTGGTTTTTAAACGCTATTTTTTAAAGTAGGTGCCTAATTCTTCGTTTTAAAATAATGTGTGGGTAGTTAGGTAAACCTACTTATTACACTAGTTTACAAAATTCAACTTTTTGTCTGTTGCCGTGGAATTAATGGTTGAAAACATTCACTTAGGTTTAGTTTATGTTAAATCAAGCGTAAAATATTTTTTTGCAGGTCCAGTTTTTTTGTTATTGATTTTTAATATTTCTATGCATACATATTACTCAATCACGTGCGTATTTGACTGTTTTTATCTAAATATTATGTTGTTCCTGAGATACAAGTAACAAATATGATTAAGTTTAAACATTCTCAATCTGTCTTGTTACTTTTACGGTCAATTTTTTTTAAAGTTGTATCAATATTATGTTTCAAAATACCAATTAAAAATATTTTGGAATGCGCTTGGAAAATGACAAATTTTGGGCATCTGATTGCGTTTGTAAATCGTGGATTAAATATTTAGGGTTATAGGAAAGTAGAAGTAAAGGTTCTTTTATATTTAAAACACCAGATATTTGGAATGAACAAAAAAATCATCTTGACTGCTGTTACCTTGTTAGCGCTATGTTCATGCTACGACTGTGACGGCTTAAATCACAAAAAAATCGAGGAAAATGCCAAAACCCAAGCACGACATGACGTGTTCAGCGTCCAGTTTAACATTCAACTAAATTTCAGTGCTCAAAAATATAGCTGGACTCTTAGAACAAAGTCAGTAAAGGACTAAGCACATCCCCAATTGATTCTGATTTTTAAAGTCTGTCAGGTGAGCCAAAATGCTTTACACAAAATAATTTGAATAGTTTTTAAGGACATTTGAATATTTCTAAACAAGCTTCAGAATTATTGGCATCGATTATAAAGAAAATAATAGTTTTCTCCAAGAACTAGATTTAACGTTTTATCGCGCGAGTGAAAAATAATTTCGTAGTTATTTTTCGAACCATCTTTAACATTTAAAAGACATGGGATTCAAATGAGCCTAGAATTTCAATTCCTCTATGGCCACCTGGACAGAATTCCGAAAAATTGAGGAAATATGAGCGAAAAGCAGGGAGAGCATATGCGTCAGGATTTACGTGTCAAGAGGAACATTATCTGGGCTATAAATACGATATCTGACTATTGCTGGTCTCTGATACGCCTTTTTCCCAAGTCTTCACAATTAAAGAAGACATTTAAAGCCAAATTTTTGTTGAACTTAACGAATAACAAAGTTTAGAAAAAAATATATTTGGCAAATACACGCTTTCTTCTGCCGGGAACGCATGTAGCTAAATCTCAAAAACTAGACCTGATAAAAAAAAACTACTAATAGTTTTGAATATACTATAACACCAGTAGTCAACAACAGCAAAAAAAATTCCGGCAACAAATGTACTGTAAACTAGTGTTATGAATTGACTTTGAAATAACTTCTAAAGCCTTCTCAAATTAGTCCGCGCCGATCTGCTGAAATTCGTAATCCTATTTGTACATACTTAGATACCTACCTGCACCTACTCATCTGCCAAGTAAATAAAATAATAATTTCGCTTGAATAAACTCGCACTAATTTTATGTAGCTTTTTGTGAATTTATGGTAGGTTTATAGGCCGCTACCGGCAGAATCAGCTAATTTGCTAATTACAACAACTAATATATTATTTTCTCAAAAAAATAATATTATTGTCTTTATAGCCTATCTAGAGAAGACGCAATTTGCCCATTCTATTCGATCTACCGTAATTCGCAAATCTCTTAAATGAATGTGAATGTGCATAGACAGTTACGTATGAAGTCCAACGGGTAAAATAACAAGACTTGCTTGGGAAAGTTTATTGCATGGACAAAGGGGAATACGGAGTAGGTACATACACGGTCGGAAATGTCGGAATAACCTAGGCAAATTATCCACTACAGCGCACACCGGAGCCGGCGAGTTGATAATGCAGGTAGGTACGACTACTTTGAATAAGTAATTGGCAAAAAACAAAACAGCATCGAGCTACGTAAAGCTATTTTCATATTTGGAACACTTCGTTACACCAACGAAAGTGAAAACACAACAAGGCCGCAATTACGCGAAAAAGTCTAGAAATCTTAACTCGCGGTTATAAAAAATTAATTAATACATCACATTTATCTACTTTAAAACAGTGTTGTTATATCTACAGCCGCACTATCGTAATGCACGATAACGTTACGCGATTACTGTAATAAAAACATAATTCGAGGGGACGGTTTTTTTGTCACTCCAACCAGCCATTAGCAGGGTGTGATTCTGAGGTGTTTTATTTCGAATGAAAACGGTTTTAAACAAACCTGCTATCCTCAGAACTGCACGGTCGGCCGGGTCCAGTTGAAGAATGGACAAAGGTTTGTCCTTCGCCCATTCTTTCAAGCTGAAATCGTTCTCAAATTCCATGTTTCTGTCATCCAAAACGCGAAGTCTCGCGCGTACTCTCGCACATAATTGAATCAATATCACAGCACACCACTAATTTTGAATACTGCACATGATAAAAACATTTCTTTTACAAGGTTACACGTAAATAAAAAGTAAACAAAACGTAACGCTCATTGTAAAAATCGATAAACTTGCACGGAGAATACGGCAGCGAGCGCGTATCCGGACACCGAGAAAAACACTTTTACTCCACACTTCACATAAATTATTAACGAAATAGTTGTTATAATAAACACAGTTATAACTAAAAGAAATCACGAATTCAAGAGGACGGAGTGACAACAAAGTGTTTTAGGTTATTTTAATTGGCGAGCGTCATACACCGTACCGGCGGGGTAGACATGATGCGACTGTCTGCTAGTTCGCAAAGAACCCGCAACATGCCGCTTGTATCGCTCAGCTGTTTCAGCGCATGCTCATTGCGCGGATAACCGACCAAATTGAAATGTCATACTTTCTCCGCGTGGGAATAAAATTTTGTGTTGCTACCATAGATTAAAGAAATAAAATATAGAACGTTCGGTTGTCAAATCAAACGCCAAGGTGTGTCCAGAAACGCTGCGTGCCCCCCGCACCTACCTCACTTCGGCCCCGCGTTTTATTGCCAGGTCAAAACTCGGGCAAGCCGTTTCCCAATTTTTTGGGGTAAACTTTTTGGGGTAAATGGATACTGTGGCATTACGATAATAAGTAGTTGTTAATAAATAAAAAATAGTCCAGTAAATTAAATATAAATATTTTTAATATTATAAAAATAAAATTTTAATAAAATAACTTATTAAGCAAGTTTTACTCGTCAATCTTTTTTACCCTTTCAGCACTTCGACGTCAATTACCTGTGAAGAAGAAGTGCTGCAAGAAACTCACACTTTGCTTTTTATAAAAGAATAATAACACTAGTTTACAGTACATTTGTTGCCGGAATTTTTTTAGCTGTTGTTGGCTACTGGTGTTATACTATATTCAAAACTATTAGTAGTTTTTTTTTATCAGGTCTAGTTTTTGAGATTCAGCTACATGCGTTCCCAGCAGAAAAAAGCGTGTATCTGCCAAATATATTTTTTTCTAAACTTTGTTATTCGTTAAGTTCAACAAAAATTTGGCTTTAAATGTCTTCTTTAATTGTGAAGACTTTGAAAAAGGCGTATCAGAGACCAGCAATAGTCAGACATCGTATTTATAGCCCAGATAACGTTCCTCATGACACGTAAATCCTGACGCATAATATGCTCTCCCTGCTCGTCGCTCATATTTCCTCAATTTTTCGGAATTCTTCCAGGTGACCATAGAGGAATTGAAATTCTAGGCTCATTTGCATCCCATGTCTTTTAAATGTAAAGATGGTTCGAAAAATAACTACGAAATTATTTTTTACTCGCGCGATAAAACGTTATTCTAGTTCTTGGAGAAAACTATTATTTTCTTTATATCGATGCCAATAACTCTGAAGCTTGTTTAGAAATATTCAAATGTCCTTAAAAACCATTCAAATTATTTTGTGTAAAGCATTTTGGCTCACCTGACAGACTTTAGAAATCAGAATCAATGGGGGATGTGCTTAGTCCTTTACTGACTTTGTTCTAAGAGTCCAGCTATATTTTTGGGCACTGAAATTCAGGGTAATGTTGAACTGGACGATGTACACGTCATGTCGTATTTGGGTTCTGGCATTTACCTCGATTTTTAGTGATTTAAGCCGTCACAGTCGTAGCATGAACGTAGCGCTACCAAGGTAACAGCAGTCAAGATGATTTTTTTGTTCATTCCAAATATCTGGTGTTTTAAATATAAAAGAACCTTTATTTCTACTTTCCTTTAACCCTAAATATTTAATCCACGATATACAAACGCAATCAGATGCCCAAAATTTGTTATTTTCCAAGCGCATTCCAAAATATTTAAAATTGGTATTTTAAAACATAATATTGATACAACTTTTAAAAAAATTGTCCGTCAAAGTAACAAAACAGATTGAGAATGTTTAAAGTTAATCATATTTGTTACTTGTATCTCAGAAACAACATAATATTTAGATAAAAACAGTCAAATACGCACGTTATCGACTAATATATGCATAGAAATATTAAAAATCAATAACAAAAAAACTGGACCTGCAAAAAAATATTTTACGCTTGATTTAACATAAACTAAACCTAAGTGAATGTTTTCAACCATTAAATCCACGGCAACAGACAAAACGTTGAATTTTGTAAACCAGTGTAATAAATATGTAATTAAAAATCAAAAACATTTTAACAACACAATAATAATTTTATGTCGATATAATTAATAATGTCATACATAATGATATCAATACAAGGAATCAAAAGAATAATGTCAATGAAATAGTTTAATGAAATGAAATAACTTATTCAGCAAATAGAATTTAAAAAAAATACTTTTGCACGTCGATCTTTTTTTCCTACCAGCAAGAAACTCAACACTTTGCCTTTTTTACAAATAATAAAGTACATATCACAAACATTTTAACAACACAATAGTAATGTCGAAATAATACATTATGATATCAATACAATACGAAGGGTAATGTCAATACAATATTTATAATCAGCCAGCGCCAACTATTCGCATCTACAGACTTTTATCGTTTAAATAGTTTTCCATTTTATTTTAACAACACAGTTCATAACATTTCTTTTTTTTGAGCAATATCAGTTACTACAATATATTAATGGTAAAAAATTTGGGGTACTATTTTTTCATTTACTGGCAACACTGTAAGAATGAGTGAAGTTTTTTCCTTGATAAATTAGAAGAGGTTAAATATTAAATAATAAAATGAAGGTGCTGTATTATCGGTTACTTACGTGTGAAACGTGATCCCGTGTTCTTTTTTTGTCAGATTAGGACTGTTTCGGCAGGTGGGAACAACGCAGGACGGCATGTTTATTTTTTTTTCGCACACGTGCAATACGTCACGATCGAAATGTCACAAACCGCGACAGACGGCGACTGAGCGAAACTCTACGAAAATGTAGAGTTTTCACTGCCCCAGGTTTAGCGCGCGTCACTCCTTCTGTATTATTCCTACTTCTATGGTTGCTACATTTTGTTTGGTTAGCACTGTGCGCTTGTAGTGCCATCTATTGATGAAATACAAAAATGTATTTAATTACGATAATGTTAATGAATAATTGATAACAAAATGTAACGTAAAAGATCCGACGTAAAAGATCAACAAGCAAAATGGCAAGATACTCATTTTGTTAGGACACTCTTAGCAGGCGCTTGAAAAGAAATCAGTTTCATAGTGAATGGATTATTGTTGTGTTAGTGAATGTTATTTAAATAATTATATTTATATGTTATAGCCTGTAAGTGGTCCTGTAGTTGACTGAAATAAATGAATTATTATTCTAAGCTTAAAATAATTATCCTAGTTTTTATTCTACTACTATGAATGGTATAGTTAGTTAAAGGTAATAAGTAGGATGTAGTTATGTGATCTATGATATTATTACCTACTCTATGATTACAATGTAGTTCTTTAACTGTTGGGTCCAATTTCGAGACGTTTCCTGTAGAAAAGGTATTTTAAAGTACCTACCACCATATTTTTTTCCTTCTATTATTATGATTTGGCAAAGTATTATAAAATGCGAGAACAAATAATTGATCGCTTTTCATAAAACATTTAGTAGGAGTAGGACATTGTTATCATTCTTTAAAATTAACAGCTTTTAATAGGCTTACACTCAGTTGCAGAAGTTAATGTTTCATTAAAGCTATTGCTGTCACTTTTTATTTCATGACAACGAAAAGTGACAACATTAGATTTAATGAAGCATTAACTTTAATGGAGCTTTCTGCAACAGGGTGTTAGAGCCTTCTGCGGCAGAAGGTCACGGGCGGAAGTTCTGCCAGCACTTTTTTTTGTCTTTCTTTATTCCTATTCTATGTCTTCTTCTTCTTCTTCCTGCCCTTATCCCAGTTCAGCTGGGGTCGGGCCTCCTTGTGCGTCTGCGCCAGGAAAGTCTGTCCTGGGTTGTCGTTGGTGAAAGCTTCTGGGCTTTTAAGTCTTGCTCGATGATTGACCACCATGTGGCTGGTGGTCTTCCTCTCCCTCTGGGTTGCGTGTTTATGTTCAATTCTATGTATTTACAGGAATTTCCTACAAATTGTAATGTAATGGACTTTTTAATCTAATCTTAAATAGTGTCGTACATACGTACGGCCAACAGCACATCACGGGACAAACTGTCGTTTCGGACACATTTTATTCGGACACAGTGTCCGAATTGACACTTTTTAATTTTAATATTTTTTTACTGTCGATTCGGACACCGCGATATAAATAGCTGTTTTGTACAGTCAGATAAAAAATCTTCCTACGATTTCTTTTCATTATAAAAATAAAGTCTCAACGAAGCCTTCTACACGAAGCTATCGGTAATGTTTCTAAAGATGACTGGGTCAAATGTGTGAGGCATGCAGAGGAATTACAGGATCAGGATCTAGCAAAGGCAATTTTAAAAGATAAGAGAATACAGTCTCTGGTAATAAATTTACACGAAGATGACAGCGCTCCTGACCCGTGGTACAACTGCGATGTCCAACTGGTTGTACCACGGGGAAGTAAAGTTACCCATGGTTCAACTGGTTGTTCTATGATTGTTGTGCGTCCCCATGATCCATCTCCCTGATATACATGATATGTATTACAGGGAGTTGGACCAAGGAAAAAACAACTCACCCTTTATTCAGAATTCTCAGCAAAGTGGATTTTTTTGAACTAATGCGTGTCTGAAAATCTATTAAGGAATGGCGGACAAATGCAATCTTCTTTCATCAAACATAACTTTTCTGGATAACGTAAACTTTTTAAATAACTCCACTAAGGTCATGTTGCCCTGGTACCCTTTGCGGAGAATTCTAAATCAAGGATTAAAGGGGGACAACCACAACAATCATAGAACAAACAGTTTAACCATGGGTAACTTTACTTCCCCGTAGTACAACCAGTTGAACATCGCAGTTGGACCACGGGTCGGGAGCGCATTTTATAACTCCACTAAGGTCATGTTGTCCTGGTACCCTTTGCTGAGTATTCTGAATCAAGGATTAAAGGGGGACAACCACAACAATCATAGAACAACCAGTTGAACCATGGGTCACTTTATTTCAGCAGTTGGACCACGGGTCGGGAGCGATTCCCAGTAGTAGGTACAACTAGTTGGACCAAGGAAAGAACAACTCGAGTTGAACTATTGGTAAAGATTTTTCCCCATAGAACAATCAGTTGAACCATGGGTAACTTTACTTCCCCGTGGTACAACTAGTTGGACATCGCAGTTGTACCACGGGTGAGGAGCGCTGTCATCTTCGAATAAATTTATTACCAGAGGCTGTATTCTCTGATCTTTTAAAATTGCCTTGCCTAAATCCTGATCCTGTAATTCCTCTGCATGCATCACACATTTGACCCAGTCATCTTTAGAAACACTACCGATAGCTTCGTGTAGAAGGCTTCGTTGAGACTTTATTTTTATAACGTAAAGAAATCTTAGGAAGATTTTTTATCTGACTGTACAAAACAGCTATTTATATCGCGGTGTCCGAATCGACATTGAAAAAATGTTAAAATTAAAAAGTGTCAATTCGGACACTGTGTCCGAATAAAATGTGTCCGAAACGACAGTTAGTCCATCACGGTAAACACTTTCAAAGTGTATAGTCTGACTTGCTTTTGACTGTATACCTACGTACAGTCAAAAGCTCGTCATTCAGACACACTTTGGTCTTTGTAGGTACCGCTCTTATGTCGGGGGCATAATGTGTTATTAAATTATCAAACTGCAAGACTTGCAGTGTTTACCGTAATGTGCTGTTGTGTTGACCGTACATACATTTATGTTTGTCCTGTCCTGTCTCTGGATGTATGGTATTATTTGTATTTAAGTGACATATTTTGTGGTACATACTTACGTTGTTTTATGTGATCTTGTCCAATAGGTACACTAAGCCAAGGGCATTACCTAATCGAAACAAACCAGTAATTGACCATAAGTATGAAGTTCAGCAGTAAGGAAACACCTCGTGCCGTGGCCCGTGCGTAATTGATATGTAAGAGTTTTAATTAATTTTTTTTTTATAAAGAGGCAGTCAGGATGACCTCACTCCACCTGATGGTAAGCGGAAGTGAGGTCCAAATGTAAGGTTGACTGGCTCAATAGATCATACCAATTGAGCCAGTCACCCTCACCCCGAAGGCCTGCATAGATGCCGCTTCACGCCCCGCCTGAAAAGCCCAGGATTATAGGAGGAAGGAAACACGTGAGCCGGAAGGGCATTCCATGCCTTATTGGCACGGGGCAAAAAAGAGGAACTATAGGTACCTCTTGGTACGGGCCACCAGTGTCTGGATGGTATGGGGATGGCAACGCAGTCCGGCGCGTGTTGTTCGGGAGTGGAAAGGGGAGGACGGGATGAGTTGGAATAACTCTTCAGAGCATTCCCCACTATAGAGACGGTAGAGAACACTAAGACTGGCAACGTCTCTACGTAACTGAAGAGGTTCTATTATAGGATTTATAGGGTCTTAGTCACCTCTTGATCACCGATAATACGGATAATTTAAAACTATTACCAAGAAAGAAGCACCTTTGCCAAGCATTGTTGCCAAGCCAGCCACTATTTATTTTTCTGAAGAGTGAAAAATATAAAAATGGCAGATTTTAAAGACAGCAATGGCCACAAAAAATTCCTTTTTTGGTCCTGGCATCCCTAGTTACCAAGGCAACGAAACTGTCAAACCGGTAATGTTTACGTTTTCCTTTCATGCCTATTTTTCATCGTACAACTTAAAAATTATTGCATTTGTAATGTTTTAAGTGACCTAATTACATAGATAATAGAATAAATTGTAGTAAATGCGGTTTCTGAATTCATATTTACTTTGTCAACTCCTTTGTGAGCGTACAAAGTTTTGTCAATAGTATCGCAGAATTTTGTGTAAGTTTTGATAAATAGACCATCGAATATTGACCCAGATATTCCGTACAGTTTGACCTGAAACACGCAATCCATTCGTGGATCGTGAAACAAAGAATTTGGCAGGATTTTGTGTGTTTCATAATACGATTTCGGATTAAAATGATAGGGAATAGATGGCATTGTGCGTTGGATAGCTGACGATGGAGAATGGAGAATACAACCAATGGTATTCCAAGGTACGAGACTTTGAGATAATAAGCCTTTTTATTTTTTAGGTTGCGAAATGTCTCAATGTGAAGCAGCACATGAAAAGTGTTATGAAAATTACTTATTTAATACTAGCTAGACCCAGTGAACTTCGCATCACTTACTTTAGTATTTTCCTCGCACTTGTTCCATATTTTGCCATCATTTAAACTTTCCCTGGATTTCCACAATTATTCCAAGACTAAAATTAGTCAAATAGGTCCCGCTGTTCTCGAGTTTTATAGAGATTATCGAACAGCAATTCATTTTTATTTATATTGTCTGATGATAGTGTAGTGGAATGTACATAATTTTTTTCTACAAGAAAACTTGAATTTATTGTTTTGGCTCTACTGCTACTAAATGAACAACCTACATTATAGAATGAGAGGTCGGAAGAACAATTAAACTGGCTGTACAACATTAACTAAGATTAAATAGTATTGCAAGAATGGATGTTAAGGGCTGGCTGGGGTAAAGCTATGTGTAAAGAGATTTGTCCACCTTTCGGCTGTTTGTGCTTCACTCGATCTCTCTTTGGATGTGTCAGCTTGCTGTACCATCATGCTATGAGAGTGACAGAATAGGGTGAACGCAAATAATATAACCTGCTTCGGTGACAGACAAAGACTGGTCGCTGTATCTAAAAATTAGGTTAGAAGGATTTAGTTGCAAGTTAAATGTACATGACGTAGGGACTAAAGGTACAAATAATTAAAAAAGGAGAAATCTTAACATGTTTGTTTTCTTTTCCAGAATGTTGACTATGGAAGAGTGGCAAAAAAGTCTACCGATAAATACAATCCTGGAAAATTGACATTTACCGGTAATTTCACGAAGAGTCACAAGTTGTTTGATATCAACTCACCCGAGAGACGAGCCAGTATGCATAAGGATATTGTTGATGCTGTCATGAAGAGGACAGAGTCCATAGTCATGGAGCAGGGTGATGGGCCACCGCAGTTCACTGATGATAATCCTATGTATGAGGACCCTAGGGATGTTATTAGTAAGTTATTTTTACTGTCAAGTTGACGTCAAGTTTACATCAAAGAGTATTACTGTTTTTCTACAAAACTGAATGCATATGGTTGTCTTATTAATATTAAGAGAGAGAGGAGGCCTATACCTCACCATGGATGGACATTGGGTTGAATAGATAGATATTTATGGTACCTTCATTGTTTCTGATACAAAAACTAAGTAAAGCTTGACCACCTCCTTACTGTGTGTTGTTTGAGCTTAAATCAAAATAGTAATGTACTGTCACCCACAAATGTAATAATGACTTGATTACTATGAAAGAGGCCTTTGCCCTGCAGTAAATAGGCCTGATACTTACTTCCTGTCACCTACCTTACTTTTTGATTTTTATTAAATAAAAAAATAAGTTTGTGTAATCCTATTGTAGGCCAAAAACCAGCCAAGCCGCCACGCAAGCGCAATCTGCAAGGTATCGCAGTTACCTCGCCTCGATTGGGCAAGGAGGGTCGTTCCCTCCTCCGCGAGCAGAAGAGGAAGTTGACCAAGAAGTACGAGAGCCTTATCACCACTCTTATGGATAGGTGCGAAGAGAATGTTGTTTTGGTAAGTTTCCTTATCGTTATTTTTGTCGTGAGTTAACGTTAAATGTAAGACTATTTCAGAATCCGACTGGCTAGCTACCCCCACAAGTACAATCTGTCGCGTGTCGCTATAACAGTTCTGGCTAAGTTCCATTAATTGTGGGAGTCACTTCAGTACACTTGAAATCAAAGGCTCGAAGATCAGAGGAGCCTACAGTGTGGCAGTACATTGAGCGGCGCTTCCTGGTGAAGTGTCCCATGATAGATTAGGTCGCAGTGGCCGCTTACCATCAGGTGGATTGCATTTTTGTCGGCCCACCTGACCACCAACGGTTAATTTTTTTTTTATATTTGCACTAAGCCAGCACTTGACCATAAAGTTGCCTGATGTCAACAAACAACTATGCGGTTTACGATGGACCGCGCTTGCTTAAGAAAAGCCCGTTAATTCTGGCCTTGAAGAGCCCCAAGTTGTATTGTGTAGGAAAGACTGATCCCGGCAGAGAATTCCACTCCCGCGCAGTCCGTATCAAGAAAGATTCGTATTTTTTGTGGTGCCCATATTATTTCCACCAATTCTGTACACCTTTCAGATATCAGAAAAAGACAATTTCATATCAAAGCTAAAAGAGAAACTGAAAGCAGTATTAGAGTACAACAAACTCTTCGCAGAAGAGAACGATCAGTTGAAGAACCAGTACACCACGCTAGTTAAGTATGTGGAGGAGTGCAAGAATGCTGTCAAGAGTGAGAGGGAAAGAAGTAAGGAGTTGGAAAGCAGGTGCAAGGAGCTGGAGGAGAGAGTAAAGCAGTATGAGGTGCCTGATCGAGGTAAGATTGGTTTTTAATTTACTTTAAAAAAAGGACGTGTATGCATGTATACTGGTCGTGATTTCCGGGTCCCCTCTCACTTTGGGGTAAAATAGCTGTTGTTTTTTTTGGAGTCAGATCGTTTTGTGATCACCAAAGCACATTTGGCAAGTGCTTATCACTGTAGTAATGATTGATAGAAGCCTTTGCATTCTAATGGGCGGGTTTACTTACAGTTTAAAAATCCATAGAAGCGTATCGTGTTTTGAATAGGATCTCGCATGTGACGCGATATTTTTCGCTGCCTATTCCCAGCATGGTATAAAAAAAGGCTTATCTTAATCAGATGAGCAAACATTGAGCAACGCTTTTGATGAAGTGTCCCTCAATGGAACGAAGTGGCCGCTTACCATTAGGTTGGCTATGTGCCAGTTTGCCACTGAGCTAGCGTAAAAAACGTAAACATATTCAATGCCAATGTTTTCAGAGTTTCCAGAACAGCCCACTGCCATTCCACTGGTGCAAGTATGCATGAGCTGCAGCAGTCGGCAGATCATCCTCAACCAAGCGCGGGAGCAGAACTGCAGGCTGCAGAAGGACATGCAGGCTATGAAGGATGTACTGTACAGGTGAGACCATTGAATGATTTGAATGTACTGTACAGGTGAGTCCATTGAACGTACTGTACAGGTGAGACCATTGAATGTACTGTACAGGTGAGTCCATTGAATGTACTGTACAGGTGAGACCATTGAATGTACTGTACAGGTGAGTCCATTGAACGTACTGTACTGGTGAGACCATTGAATGTACTGTACAGGTGAGTCCATTGAACGTACTGTACAGGTGAGTCCATTGAATGTACTGTACAGGTGAATCCATTACGTAGAAACTAGAAGGTAATTTTTGGGTTGGTTATTTTAATGTGTCTTTATATGTGAGATATTTTGGTATGGTCCTGTCGGAAAAGGTTTTAAATTTTTCTTACCGGTTTTACTGTAATTACATTGAAGGTTACGTGGGAGAGTCAAAAAGGGGGGATTTAGTGGGTAGTGGAACAAGCGTCTTTAGCTCCGAGTCAAACACACGATACAATTAAATGGTCATCCAGCATCACTTGTAGACCGACAAACTTACCTGTTCCGGTGGCGGCGTCGCTACTGTCGTTTTAATATTGCCATTAATATCGTTTTCGCATTGCAAAAACTGACATTTCACGTAGTTCCAATTTTCTGTAAATGTCTGTTTTGAGTGGGATTCGAACCTACGAATAATTTTCCACCTCATGCTGGCAAAGCCTGTCATTGTTTAGTTTTATGGGCGCTGGTATCCTGCTTCCTATGCATTTAGCTTCTTTGTATTATATTATGTATTTGAAACAGGTTGAACGTACAACTATCCCGGTACCAGGAGAAGATACGCAGCAACATTCAAACCCTGGCCACTGACGGCAAAGGGGACCACGTGCACAAACCGGGGGAAGGTCTGGACTCTCTACTCACTACCAGTTTCGGGTATAAGGGCACAGGTATGATTTTACCTTTATTTGTTACCCGGAGTCTGCCTTAAAAAGGGCGGAGTTTACGCACTAAATCTTTAGCATTATTTTCAGCGCTGTCAGTTAAGTTCATGATAATTCTATTTTAAAGCTAATTGTTGATGATTATCAGGCAGGCAGGATCAGTCAGGGTGCTCTTCAATGATGGTTTTATTGGATTTATGAGGAAGTTAATTTTATTCGACTTGTACAAGTTTAAAAAATTCAAAGATAGATAGCAATGGGTGACCGCGAGTGCTCGTCGTGCGGTATTGAGACCAAGTGTGTTGCGACGCCGCGCGCGCCGGCGCCGCGCGCGCGCGGCGCCCGCTGTCTGCAGCATCGTCGCGTCGTCCCCGCCTCCCCTCCAAGTCTTCGGCTGCTTGTCGATGGGTGGCGTGGCTGATGCGTGAACATTGCCCCCGGCCTTGGAAGCATCCGGTTCCAACGAAGCAATGTGATTGTTAAGTATGATGAAGAAGTGGACATATGCGTGGGAATGCCCGTTGAATTTCTCCCGTCTCCGTTTTTATCGTAGCGATGCGAGTGATGCCGTCCTTGCCTGCGTGAGTGCGTAGTACTCGTCCAAGGCGCCATCTCAGGGGTGGTACGTTGTCCTCTTTGATCAGAACTAAGGCGTCTGGAGTAATCTGCATTGCGTCGTTGTTCGTCTGCCACTTAGTACGTTTCTGCAGTTCTGATATGTACTCCTTTGACCATCTCCGCCAAAAATGTTGCCTCATCTACTCCACACGATCGTAGCGGGCGAGACGTTGTGTGGTCGTCTCAGTGAAGTCTCTGCAAGCAGGCGAGGTAAGCGGTCGGCCAATCAGGAAGTGGGAAGGAGTGAGTGGTTTTAAGTCATTAGGATCTGTGGATAAGGGTGACATAGGACGTGAATTAAGGACAGCTTCTATTTGTGTTAACAATGTGCTTAATTCCTCGTACGTGAGGTTAGCGTTACCCATAACGCGACGCAAATGGAACTTACAGGACTTGACTCCTGCCTCCCACAAACCACCAAGATGTGCCGAATAGGGACTATTGAAAGTGAATTTAATTGAGTTATTACTTGCGAAATTAATGATGTCTTGACTATTATTATTAAAAAATTCAGAGAGCTCCTTTGCGGCTCCTACGAAATTTCTACCGTTATCGGAAAAGATTTCAGCTGGTTTACCACGACGAGAGATAAACCTTTTTAATGTGAGCAAATATGCTTGTGACGTTAGGCTTGTAACCAATTCCAAGTGAATCGCACGCGTGATAAAACAGATGAATAAACAAATGTAACATTTTTCTAATTTTGCGCCTCTTCCTTTACGGTTTAAAATGAATAACGGACCTGCGTAGTCCACACCGCAGCGAATGAAAGGATAATCTTGTTCGATTCTTTTAGTAGGTAAGTTTCCCATCTGAACCTGATATGGTTTAGCGTTCATGCGCACGCATTTGACGCAGGTACGTACTACCTGTCTAGCTAAGTCGCGTCCTCTAAGAGGCCACCAAGTGTCTCTGATTGAGGCTAGAAGTAATTGTGGCCCAGCATGAAGCAAGGCCTGGTGTTGATGATGGAAAAGAAGCTTTGTAAAACTATGTTTGCTGCACAGCAATAATGGATGCTTCTTTTCATAACTAAATGAATTAGAGTTAGATAAGCGACCACCTACTCTGATTAAATTGTTTTCATCTAAGAAAACATTCAGACTTGAAATATTACGCGGTAAATTGACATGGCGTCCCGCCTTTAAATAATCGAATATTTTAGAAAACGATTGTCTTTGAGAAATGCGTGTTAAAGTTGTTAATGAATCATTCAATTCATCGACCGACAGCGCACCGTTACGTTTCGAATTTTTATTACGACAATTGTTTATAAATCTTAAAATGTATGCCGTCGTTCTTAGTAATTTATTGTATGACGAAAATCGTTCAAAGAGAGAAATGTCCGATGTACTTTGAGTTGTCATGGTCACCCTAGTATTCTTTAACTCCGGTAATTCATGACAATTTTCTAAGTTGATAACGTTAATTACCTGTTCTGGCTCAGCGCCAGCCTCGTGCAAAAATACCGGTCCTGTCCACCACAAGTGCGAGTAGGACAGCGCATCGAGATGCACTCCGCGCGATAGCAAGTCAGCTGGGTTTTGTTTACCTGCGACGTGCGCCCACGGTAAATCACCCGTTAATTCGTTAATTTCTACAACTCTGTTTTGAACAAATGTTTTTAATAATGAAGGTGACATCCGCAGCCATCCAAGAACGATAGTAGAATCGGACCAGAAATATACTTTATCGAATGTTAGTCTCAGCGATTTTATGATTTTATTGTATAATCTAGCGCCCACCAACGCACCTGATAGTTCTAATCGCGGAACAGAGGTTAGGGAGACGGGGGCTACCCTACTTTTTGCGCATAATAAATGAACCGTTATCTCTGAATTTTCAGATACTGTGCGTACATACGCACACGCACCATATGCACTTTGTGATGCATCTGTAAAAATATGCAATTCTATGCGTTTTGTATTATCCCCTTTAATGTGACGAGGAATGCGTAAATTATTTAAATGAGGTAATTTACCTATAAAGAATTGCCAATCGGTTAAAATGTCACTAGGCAAGGGATCATCCCAATCGATTTTTAGTAGCCACAACCTTTGCAATATAAGTTTCGCAATGACTGTAGTAGGTCCTAACAGTCCCAGGGGGTCAAAAATTTGAGAAATTACGGAAAGAATTGTCCGTTTAGTTATGACACAAGTCTCAACTTGTTCGTACTTTGTGGTAAAGTATAATTCATCACTATCATATAGCCACCCTAGTCCTAATGTTTTTGTGTGACATTTATCATCTCCTAATGAGAATTCCTTAGAGGGGGAATCCTTTGTGAATTAAATACCCACTTTCTTAAAGGAAAACAACCCGATTTTAACACGCGTGAAACTTCGTTACAAGTAGTTAATAACGATTGCCTATTATCGTTACCCGTGATCAGATCGTCGACGTAAAAATCCTCGTTAATTACCCTTGCTATGACGTCATCACCAGTATACTCCGATGCAAGTTGTTTTAAGCATCGCATACTGAGAAACGGCGCAGAGGCAGTGGGCAGTGCCGTACGTTACTGTGTTAAGCTGATACATACCGATAGGCTCATTAGGATTTTCCCGCCAAAGAATTAATTGTAAATTACGTTGATCCGGTTGTATTAATATTTGCCTATACATTTTTTCCACGTCGGCGCAAGCTACAAATTTAAATTGTCGAAATCGTAATAAAATTGAAATTAAATCATTTAATAGGGTAGGGCCTACCAATTGTATATCATTAAATGATTTACCTGATGTGGTCTTTGCACTTGCATCGAACACAACCCTAAGTTTGGTTGTAGTACTTTGTTCTCTAAAAACCCCGTGATGAGGTAAAAAATAATGTGGCGATTCTAAGTTAGTAATGCGCGTCATATGTCCCAATGCTAAGTACTCACTCATGAACCCACTATACATTTGCTTATATTCAGGCGTGCACCGTTCTAATCTACGTTCGAGTGCGCGGAACCTGTTTTCTGCGATAATAAGTGAGTCGCCTAGCGCATCAGCTGACTCGGACATAGGAATGCGCACGGAAAACCGACCCGTCTCGTCGCGCGAAGTAGTGGTCGTGAATAAAGTTTCGCATGCGCTTTCCGACTTTGATAATAAAAGTTTATTATTGGGTATAATTTCTTCACATTCCCAAAAACGTTTAAGTTGAGTATCTAATGAAAAATTGCAATTTACTCGATTAATGCGCGAGTTATTTTTAGATTGAACTGAGCCTGAAATGATCCATCCGAGTTTTGTATTTTGTAGGTATGGACCATTTGGCAAACGAATTAAACCCTTGTCTAAGAGCTCCCAGAAAATATCCGCGCCTAACAACAAATCTATCTCGTTAGATAAAAAGAAGTTCGGATCTGCGAGTTGAATATTCTCTGGAATTTGAATATTGTGATTATTTTCTAATGCCGGCAACTGAGCCGTGATGCAGTTCAGAACAAAACAATTAATGCGTGTATTGTATGAACTTGTTTTAGAACGTAACTGAATGTTACATGTATGCGCGGAATTGGTAATGCAATTACCTACTCCTCTGATTTCGACTGTGGACTGTATCATTGGAATGTTAAGTTTTTTACATAACGAATCAGAAATAAAACAATGCTGACTTCCGTTATCTAGAAGCGCCCTAAATGTGTGATATTTATTATTTCTGTCGGCAATCTCCACTAAGGCAGTTGATAATAAAACATGTTGCGTTAATGCGTGCGAATTACAACTTTTAGAATTATTACCGTTATAAAGCGAATTAGCCTGGTGAGACGACGTAAAAAACGTTTGCGTATTTGACGATATTAAACTACCCTCGCGCGGTGGCAACGCCGCTTGTGAGGTATTTGCGACAACGGATGATATTAAAGATGCATCAGTGTCATATTCTTTGTGTAATAACGAATTATGTTTCTTGTTACAATGCTTGCATGGGCCATACCAACAATTCTCAATTGTGTGGCCGCCGCGCAAACAGTTACTGCAAAGATTTTTATCTTTAACGAATTTAAATTTTTCTGTTATTGATAATTTAAGAAAATCACTACACGCGTAAAGTGGGTGATTGGCTTGGCACATACTACACGCGTAACGCTTTGACGACTTGGATGATTCATTAAAAACCTTTTGCGCAGTAACATGACTGTGTGTGAATTTATTGTGATTCGACGACGACGACGGTCTCCTATTACTATCTGTGTGCTTATTTTGATTCGCTTTAATTGTCTCCAATACGTCGGCCCTATCTTTGAGAAATTTAATTAAATCTGATAAAGATAATTTTTCGTTGTTGCGGGTAATTGTACTTTTGTGAAGTTCCCACTCCCGTTCCGTAGACGAATCTAACTTTGTAACGATTATGTAGACAATTAAAGTGTCCCAATGGTCGGTAGGTTCGCCTAACGTTTTGAGCGCACGAATATTTCTCAAAATAGTGTCGATCAATTTCCGAATTTGAGAAGCCGATTCCGTAGTGATAGACTGTGCAGAAAACAAAGCCTTACAATGGTTGTGAACTAACAGCCGGTTGTTATTGTACCTATTTTCTAACAAATCCCAGGCTACTATATAATTATCCGATGAGAATTCTAAGGATTTTATCACTTGCAATGCGTTACCCGTCAACACTGATCGCAAATAATGAAATTTTTGTACGTTATCTAAGTCGTTACAATTATGAATTACAGAAAGGTAGGTGTTGTAGCGCAGCCTCTAAGAGCACAACCTCTAAGAAGCGCGATTACTGCTCCGCGCACCTCTCATAGACAACGCCGTGTTCCAGCTCGGTACAATGAGTAACGAGTTGGCAACACTGCCGCGCGCTATTCGCAGTCAGCCGCGAACAGAGTTTTGATGCGCTTCGTGCCTGCGCGCACTCCGCGCCATTTCCTCGTTCTAGCCAAGTTAATGTGCAATTACCGTTCCTATGTTTATACCAGTGTCTAAAGTACTCATTATACAACGTTTTACACACAAAGAACTTTCATTCCATCCGAACCCGAACTACAAGTGGCGTCCCAACGTTCGGCCGTGTTTTCAGTGTTAAAAGCGGTCTAAACAACTAAAAACTTTCTTGTAAGACTCTTATAGTGTGTAAAAGTTGTGAACAAGACTAATGACACAGTGTTTTAGTGCCAAAACAGTGTTTTTCTCGGGTTTCAACATGTGGCTCAACGTACCTACCGCGTGCTCCCCGCCGCCTAGTTTTGCGCACGGCACCACGGCACGGTGAACATTAAATCATAGGACAAAATCACATTTTCGAGTGAAAATACTGGAACTAGAGACTATTTAGTGGATTTCGTGTTAAAACTAGTTCATTTTCACAATTAGGTATTTCGTCGTTCTATTGCATAAAATATTCATAGAACAGTTGTGCTCCTAGTTCGCAAATCCTCATTCAAAATGGCTGTTACATTTTGCAAACAATATTCGAACATTTTACGTAAATAAAAATTTGTTTACATTTATCATCCTAGTGTTTAGTTTAGGTTACCTAGGATAGTAATGCTTCGAAATTGATTGAACATTTACGCGTGTGACAATAACTTTCGTTCGAGTTTTAAAACTTAGTGTTAGAATACTTAGAATACCTATTAGTGCTTACGTCGAACATTACTAAGTGTAACGCTTCGTGTGAGAAAGTCTTTTGGTGTCTAAATTTTGTAATTGGAACACATAATCGGAATTTAATTCGTTTATTTATCGTGTGACAATAGACTTTAAGTGCACAGTCTAGGTTGCCTAGAATATTTTCTCGTGTCGAACAGTGTTATAAGTTACCGAGAACTTTAATAATACGTGTGTAACTCGTACTATTTTATTAAGTTGTATAACTTACCTTTTGTTACGTACATACTTACGAACAGTTGTCGATCTATCCGAGTGTTGAACTTTTGATAGCGTATAAAGCAGACATGGTGCTAACACGATCCCGTGCAAATAGTGCTACGCGTGCTGCGCAACAGCCTTCAGAGATGGACTCTGCAGCTGGTGTGCGTGTCGACGGCTCGGTGCCGTCGACTTCGACCGGGGGCGCGTTATTCGTTGACGTGCGATCGTCGACGCCGCCGCTGGCTGGACCGTCGTCCGCCGGCGCTTCGCTCCCGTCATCACCACCGCCGCCGCAGTTCGGGCGTGAGATGCCTGGCTACTCGCAAGTGCCGCAGCCAGGGCATGCTCCGCCCGCCTTCTCGCCGCAGCTCGGGCGTGAGATGCCTGGCTACTCGCAGGTGCCGCAGCCAGGGCATGCTCCGCCCGTCTTCTCGCCGCAGCCACACGTGTCCGCACCCGTCATCATGTCGGATCAACAGCTGGTATTTTTATTACAAGCGTTACGATCGCAGCCGCCTATACAGGGTGTGCCGCCGCCGACGACAACTGTGAGTACGAACTTATCTAATTGTACGTCGAGATTTAATGGTGCTGGCGATGTCATGGCATTTATAGATGCTGTGCAAATTTATAAAGACTGTGTTGGTGTTCCTGATGATATTGCGTTAAGGGGCCTGCCGATATTACTCACAGATTTCGCTGCTACTTGGTGGCAGGGTGTAAAACATTCCGTCACGAGTTGGCAAGATGCTCTTCACTTATTGCGGCAGACGTTCGGTCCACGCCTACCACCTCATAGAATATATAGAGAAATATTTAGTAGAGAGCAAGGTGCGGAACGTACTGACGTTTTTGTCTGTAGGATCAGAGCCCTAATCGCTCAGTTACCGCCACACACACTCAAGGAAAACCCAGTCCAATTAGATATTGTTTACGGACTGCTTCATCGACGAATTCGAGAGAGAGTACCGAGGAGTACATTCGCTTCATTTGCCGAATTGCTGCAACATGCTCGAGTAGCAGAAGACGTATTAGAAGAGGCAAGAGCTGCTGTGCCTGCTTCTCGAGCCACGTCTCTCTCCACCGCCGTGCCACCGCCTCCGAAAACCATTGATAACGATGTGTCATCGCCGTCTATCGCTTCAGCGATACGTAGTGACAGAATGTCACCAGGTAAAGGCAGACCAAGATGTTCGTTTTGTAAAATTTTCGGTCATGTCAAAGACGACTGCCGCAAGTTAATTAATAAAAATAAACCCACCACTCATATAAAGAATGAGCCCGTGGCGATACCATCAGAGCTGGGCCCGTCCATCACCTGTTTCGGATGCGGTGCGCCTGGTGTGATCCGCACCAACTGCACAGTGTGCAAGGAAAGCCGCTCTGCAGCGACTCCGTCCACGTCCGCATGCTTATTATCGGCTTCATTTCAAACAGTTTCCGCGTGTGATACAGTGCTCGATCCGCGTGTGCGCCCTATTTTAAATATAGAAGTGTTTGGTGTGGTAGGGTCAGCGTTACTAGACACGGGAGCTAAACAATCCGTGGCTAGCGAAAGCCTTACCCGGCACTTACGTGCCAACGGTCAGCGTTTTGAAAGTGTAGAGACAGAGTTAAGGTTCGCCGACGGTACGCGACGCGTACAGCTAGTTGAAGTAGCCTCCGTTAATGTAAAGGTGCGGGGTGTAGTAATCCCCACGCTTTTTATGGTACTACCTGGTGCAACCGATTCCCTCCTAGGTATGAACTTCATAACGGACGCTGGCATGATACTCGACTTTCATAGTAATTTACTGTATTTCCGTGGTACTTCTGTTGCTCATAGTATTATGTATGAACCTGTGGACCGTACTCTTGCAGCATGTTCTTCGATTGGCCTCCGCGAGTGCGAGGGAGCTCTCCTGGCTCCAGCTGGTAAAGTGAGATTGGCTGATGTAATAAAAAAAAACATGGATATCTTTAGTACAGGGGGAGGACCAACGCCCTTCGCCCTGCACAGAATAGATACAGGAGATGCTGCCCCAATTTCCACGCCGCCATATCGGGTCTCCCCTGCGAAGAAAGAAATAATAAGGTTAGAGATAGACAAAATGTTAGAACAGGAAGTGATTGAGGAAGCTGAGTCCGAGTGGGCTTCTCCTGTCGTTCTAGTGCCGAAGAAGAATGGACAGGTCCGCTTCTGTGTAGACTATCGTAAGTTAAACAGCGTCACTAGGACGGATAAGTATCCGCTGCCGGTGATCGACGAGCTCCTCCACAGCACTAAGTCTAACTGCGTGATGTCCACCATTGACCTGAAGGCTGGATATTGGCAGACGTTAGTAGCTCCCCAGGATCGACACAAAACCGCATTCACAACCCCTTTTGGTACCTTCCAGTTTCGCCGAATGCCGTTTGGTCTGAAGAATGCGCCGGCAACGTTCCAACGGCTAATGGACCGAATGAGATCTGGCCTCGGGGACGTCTGCGTCTTGGCGTACCTTGATGATCTGCTGGTCATATCACCCAATCTTGATAAGCACCTGGAAGATCTGCAGCAAGTCTTCGATCGCCTTCGCCTGTTCAACCTAAAAGCAAATCGGGATAAATGTGTCTTTGCCAGAGAGAGGGTTACTTACCTGGGACACGTTGTCTCGCCGCGAGGCATTGAGCCTGATCCCACAAAAGTAGAAGCGGTGATGAACATGAAGCCGCCGACGAACCTGAAAGAGCTAAAAACATTTTTACAAACCTGTTCGTGGTTCCGAAAGTTCATCCCGCAATTTTCCGAAGTTGCTCGCTGTTTGTCGGATCTGACGAAGAAGAATCGTCAGTGGCTGTGGAACGAGAAGGAGCAAAAGGCTTTTGAAGAGCTAAAGTTGCGGCTCAGCACCAGTCCGATTCTCCGACAACCAAACTTTGAAGAGCCTTTTGTGCTGCGAACAGACGCCAGCGCATATGCTATTGGTGCAGTATTGATGCAAGGTGCATCACCACAAGACGAGCGACCAATAGAATATGCCAGCAGGCTACTCACGCCTGCAGAACGCAACTACCACACAACTGAACGAGAGGCGTTAGCAGTTGTCTGGGCTCTTGACAAGTACAGAGGCTATATTGAGGGATCCAAGGTACATGTGGCTACTGACCACCAGCCCTTGAAATGGCTTCTGTCATTAAAGACGCCAAGTGGTAGATTGGCTCGTTGGGCGATGAAGATCCAGTCCTACGATCTTAATATCGAATACACCCCGGGTAAAGCAAATGTTATTGCAGACACGCTCAGTCGCCCTGTGCAAACTGGCTCCAAAGATGAGAGCTCCAGCTGCTGCAATATTTGCCCGGTGGTTGTAGATTTACCTCAGCGAAGCCCAAATGACATTCGCAAAGCTCAGCTAGAAGACGCTGAAGCCGGTAAAATTATACGCGATTTTGAGGATGCAGATAACCCTGACGCAGCTTTACGCTGGACTGATAGAGGGTATTACCTTTCCCAGGGTGTACTGTACCGCTGTGATCCAGACGGTGATTCTGAGGAACCCCAGTTGGTGGTCCCAGACTCCTTTCGGGCAGAGCTCTTGAAAGAGTTTCATGATGCGCCCACTGCTGGACACATGGGATTGGAGCGAACTCTAAAGAAAATTAGAGAGCGGTATTACTTCAAGAACATGAGACATTATGTGGCACAATACTTGAAGTCATGCGAATTGTGTCAAAAATATAAAGCCACGAACTTGAAACCTGCTGGGTTGCTCCAAACTCCAATACCTCAACAGCGTTTCGAAGTCCTCGCGATGGACTTATTTGGACCCCTCCCTGAGGGTGATAAGGGAGAGAAATGGATTTTCCTCGTAGAAGATACCGCCAGCAGATGGGTGGAGTTGATTCCACTGTCTGACGCGACCGCCGAATCGTGCGCTAAGGCCCTTATAGAGGAAGTCTTCATGAGATACGGGTTGCCTCGCAGAGTCATCTCTGATAACGGCACTCAGTTCGTTTCCGCCGTGATGCAGAAGGCGATGTTTGTGCTAGGCGTCCACCAATCGTTGATACCTGTGTATCACCCTGAGGCGAATCCCGCAGAGCGAAAGAATCGGGAGTTAAAACAGCAAATCGCGATGCTGGTTGGTTCTGATCATCGCCGATGGCCATCTGTGCTGCCTCTAGTCCGTTTTTCGCTGAACAGCGCGCCTAACCAGGCTACCGGACAGTCAGCAGCTTACCTTACTTTTGCTCGGGAGATGCGTTCCCCGCTAGAGGTTCACACGGACATACGCGCTATTGTAGAAACCGAAAATTACGTGCCCCAAATCACGCCGTACCTGAAAACTTTTGTGCGCCGCCTCAAGGAAATAAACTGGCGCGTCGAACACCAGCAAGACATCCGTAAAGACGCCGCAGACAAGCATCGCCGCCCTGGAACCAGCTATAAGGAGGGTGATCTCGTTCTCGTGAAAAGCCATCGTCTGAGTCAGGCTGCAAGAGGTTTCACCAGTAAGTTTGGTCCGAAACGCGAAGGTCCTTACCGTATTAAACGAGTGGTTTCTCCCACTACATACGAAGTCGTAGACAAAGATGATCATCCGCGAGGAAAGTATCATGCCAGTCTCCTGTCGCCATACGTCGGAGCATCCGACGTAATCGTTCATGCTAGGAGGAAAGGTAGACCTAGAGTCGGTAAACCAGTTGTTCCCAAGCCAGCATCAGTTGTTTCTTCTGGCTTGGAGGGGGAGGATGTAGCGCAGCCTCTAAGAGCACAACCTCTAAGAAGCGCGATTACTGCTCCGCGCACCTCTCATAGACAACGCCGTGTTCCAGCTCGGTACAATGAGTAACGAGTTGGCAACACTGCCGCGCGCTATTCGCAGTCAGCCGCGAACAGAGTTTTGATGCGCTTCGTGCCTGCGCGCACTCCGCGCCATTTCCTCGTTCTAGCCAAGTTAATGTGCAATTACCGTTCCTATGTTTATACCAGTGTCTAAAGTACTCATTATACAACGTTTTACACACAAAGAACTTTCATTCCATCCGAACCCGAACTACAGTGTCTCTAAATTCAAGATATTGATCATACGTCCCGTCAAATTTAGGCAAGGAAATTGTAGGCAATTTTACCGTAGATTTGTGATTCGACGTGCCTTGAGGTGAGATGGAATCCTTCAAAATACCCTTGCAAGTGGTTACAAGCTTATAAAATTGATTTTCAAATGTTTCCCTCTCGAGTAACTCTTTTTCCAGCTGACTTTCGGGTACTGTAACGTCTAATTCATCTTGAATAGTATTAAATTGATCAAAAAGACCCTGTGACCGTTGATAACGTTCTTTTAATTCTGTTTTAATTGTCTCATTTACTTGCAAGACATCGAGTGAATTGACGTATTTCGCAAATAAAGTTAATTTACCTTTCACTACACTTCTCTGTTTGATTAAATCGCGAATAACGTCCTCGTTGGACAAAATCCCTACGCCCGATTGCCTCCGTTTTGGCATTGTGGTGTGGTGTGGTGTGAGACAGAAGCAAGTACTTACAGTTCCAGAAGCTTCTCGAAGCCGTTACCGCGGTGCACAATTTCAAACGCGGGTAGATGCAGGTCGTTCGCGTAACGGTCGCGCACGCAAGCACTAGAATGTAGAAAAATGCACACTGTTAGCACAATAAGCACTGGAAAGGGGTAAGGGAAGGATTGACTGGCCTGACCGTCTGCTGTGATGCTGCTGCGCTGATCTTCTTGACGATGAATCCGGCTCGAAGGACCAAATGTTGATGATTATCAGGCAGGCAGGATCAGTCAGGGTGCTCTTCAATGATGGTTTTATTGGATTTATGAGGAAGTTAATTTTATTCGACTTGTACAAGTTTAAAAAATTCAAAGATAGATAGCAATGGGTGACCGCGAGTGCTCGTCGTGCGGTATTGAGACCAAGTGTGTTGCGACGCCGCGCGCGCCGGCGCCGCGCGCGCGCGGCGCCCGCTGTCTGCAGCATCGTCGCGTCGTCCCCGCCTCCCCTCCAAGTCTTCGGCTGCTTGTCGATGGGTGGCGTGGCTGATGCGTGAACACTAATAATAAATGCAGCATCCTATCTGACAGATACATGATTATGGTCTTATCCGACTGTAAGTGCCTATAGTAGTCATTTTAATAGGTCACATTTGACAGTTCATTTATGCAAAGAAAAATATACCTTACGCCAATGATATTAGAATAAAAAAAGAGGTAGATAGGTTACTTGTAGTAAAAAAATGGCACCCGAAAACTAGGCCGGATCGGCCTGCCTGAGCTCAGTCTCTTGACAGTGTTGACAGCTTGAGTTGCTCCCGAGAAACTTAATAAAAATGCCGTCCTGTGTTATGCGAAACTGCAGAAACTACACAAATAAGACTTCTAAAAGTCTAGGGATCACCTATCATGCGTAAGTATTATACTTCAGAATTCGTCCTCAATATTAGTATAATGTACACTTGTAGTATCGCTTTAAATGTGTTACCCTTTAGCACACAATTTTAGAGTATTTATATAAAAATACCATATTTTAAAAAATATATTACAAAATTTAATCGTTACTTCCGGTCGTATTAATTTGTCGGACACATCCGATTCCCGCCCATTTACAAGTGGCGCCACCTTTCCTTTGCCGCCATGCCCGCCATGTTCTATAAACCTTCATTCGCTATTTGTGCTTCGCCCAAACGCACGCAAACGTTACTCAAATTCTAAATTCCGTTAGTAAAAGATGAAAGTGTTAAAACGTTAGATTTTAAATTTTATTTTTTAGGAAAATACAATACCCATGGGCAGAGTTCCATGGGTCGCTTTTTGTTCAATTTCGTGTCTAAAGCGAAACCCAAGGTCTTATGCACGCAGGGACATCTATAGGGTGATCCCACGCAAAGACTAACGAACTGTGTGTCTGCTTGCAGACCCAGCTCGAATTGAACATGGCGATATACGATGAAATTTGAAACTGTGTTATAACGTTACAGTGAAGATTCGTTATATTTTAAAAATTTTTTTTTTTTAGGAAAATACAATACCCGTGGGCAGTCCCATGAGTAGCTTTTTGTTCAATTTCGCGATTTAAAGCGAAACTCAAGGTCTTATGCACGCAGGGACATCTATAGGGTGATCCCACGCAAAGACTAACGAACTGTGTGTCTGCTTGCAGACCCAGCTCGAATTGAACATGGCATATACGAAGAATCCATCAACTGGTTCAAATTCACACTCGGACTGCCTGGGGCTGTTCCGTTTTAATCCGCACTTGGACGGCCGTCAGGCTTTGTATAATGCTCCACCGCGAATGACGAGAAAGTTTTAAGCACTCTGGATACCAAAATGATTATCCGACGCAAAAACTGAACATAGCGAAGAACCAAGCGACCGAAGAAGACATCGCGTCGCAGCCGCCGACCACCGCCGACCGCCGCAGCCGCAGCTACGATTCACGGGTACATTTACGAGCGAACAGGTATGAACCCTGATTTATTCATCATCTTCGGCTCGATTTTTATCATTAATTGAACCCATGTGGGTATCGATGACCAATTGGTTTCACAAATTAATGTGCAAACCTCCAACCAATTATTAAGTTCGATAGATTTATCGATTCATAGCAACTCGGCGAACGAACCGAAGTGAAAACGGCTCTCTTGAAGATAACAGAGCGATGAAGTCGAAGCAGATGCCCTATGCGGTTATAAACCGTTTTCGACGAGGTCCTGGCGTGTCAGCTCGACCAAACACGACCGTGGATTATTCCAACGCCCGGTGACCACGACACGGCCTCGGGCAGGACCTCCTAGAAAAACCCGCGAGCGGTAAGTAGATCAGGTGTTGACTTGACTATAGAATGTTGTTCAGAGTGCCAATGAATCAGTTGAGTCCCCATATTATAAACACTAGTTTTCTTATAATTTAAGCATAATGCCTGCTTAATGGTGAAATATTTCCGGGTATCGGGCAGGGATCGAACCCGCACCACTTTACGGGCACAACTATTCGCTCGGATATTTAGTACGTATGACCGGTTTTATACCGCCACCGACTGAGTGTCGTCAGTGACATAGCAGAGCGCCAATGATGCGTGTCCGAGTCGATTTGTATTTATGTGTTTAAAAATTATTTCTTGTGGCCTCCGTCCTTGAAAACGAGTTATCGTGTTATCGTTGCAATGATCGGTACTGGCTTAAACACCACGATTACCGGATACGGATTGGTTTCCCGAGTCGGGAAAAAACAGACACAAAGTTATCTCAATCCGGGAATTAAACTCGGGACGCTGAAATCGCGGCCCGGTGCATAGACAATCGAGACATTTTTTGTTTTTAAAAATGATGAATATTATTTTTCTAATTGATTTCGAGGAAAGACATATTTTTTATGCCTTAATAATGAATATTTACCCTATATTCATGTAAAACACGTCACATTAAATACTCCGAATTCAAAGTTACGGAGTATATATTCTGTGGTTACGGTTCGGTTTGTTAATTGCTCATTAAACGAGATTTATTATAAAATTCAAAAGATTGGTTTATGCATGATGCTCATATAGGAAAAAGACATTGAATTAATGTGATTTCCTTTTAAGAAGAATGATTATTTCATTCGATTTTGATAATGACTTTATGTAAGAACATAATAAATATTACAATAAGAAATTAAATTAAGAGATTTCTGTTTAGAAAAATGAATATCGGTTCATTTTGCTGTAATACAGTTGGATACGTGTCAAAAAATTGGAAAGAATATTTTTGATTTTTATAAAAGAACACAACGATTAAAAAACCTTTTTGATATATATATATTTAATGATAATATTAAAAATACATAATTGTATTGATTGAAATTCATTCATGAACACGATTGAATATCCTTTATTGTTGTGAGAGAATTTAATATATATTTTTAAAGCCTCTCAAAAATGGGATGCCGAGTCGACACGTTTAGTGGTCGGAACGCATTACTACAATAAAAGTCAAAGTCAAAGTATTTATTTTGCAATTTGATTTACCAAGAAATTCTTTTGCACGTCATAAACATTTTTTTTTTTCTCCTACCTACCTACCTACCTACCTAATATATGGAATAGTTCCTTCTTTTCCGTGCATTTCGCGGGTCTAGTTATTGCATTGGATTGACTTCCGTAACTGGCCTTCGTGATCCTTTCTTAACAGAGGAGTGGGACTGATTGTATCAAAACTACACAACCATTCTACTTGCGAAGTTGCCCATCACCGCCGAGCTCGAGGTGAATACGCACATGGTAAAGTCCATGCGCGCCAAGATCCGAACAATCAACCTCGCGCATGTGATTGGACATTTGATACCAATCGGCTATCACAGATCTTAATAAGAATATAAATAGTTGCTAACAACAAGTCATGTCGTTTTTTAATAATTTACAAAAAAAAAAAAAAAATTTACAATGGTTTATGACTGTATGGAGCATAGCAATTAATTCTTACTTTTTACGCCCATATTACTGGTAGAGAATGTTTTTCTGCATTAAGTTCGCTAATAATTGTACTTGTTTCGTGCAATAAAGTAGAAATGGATAAATTAATTAATTTTATCACAGAATGAACTTTATAGTCTGTTTTTTCATTGTTACGGTAGACAGAGAGTAACCTTGATCGCCCTGATAATGCATAAGTAAATTTAAAATATCCTTTGACATTATTCATGCAGCGCCATCATGCCACAAACGGTACAGGGCGTGGGTTGTAAGTAACTAGATAGAGGATAAACATGAAATAAATTATGTTTAAAACATCGTACATAAAAAAGTTTTTATCTTCAGGTTACTTAAGATATTTGTTTGTAAACGGCTAAATGAAACGAATATGCGTATTGGCATGTAGAACCTTTCTCGTTATAAATTACAATAATAATACTTCGGGTTGCTCGAGGTATATTTGTTGGTGAGGCGTGTCCACGTTAAGTGTAACAATTAATTATGCGTCTTGACGATTACATCTAGATGCGTTGTTTTTTATACTTAAATATTTATTAAATATTTATTTTTGGTAAGCCGTATTAACGATTAGAGCGGGTACACATTGGGCACTCGGCGTTACGTTGAGCGCGCGTTGCTTGACCAAAAACGCGCGCTTGCATGTATACACTTCAATATAACTCCTAGTTCTCGAAACGCGCGTTAGCAAAACGCGCGTTGTAAAAAGCTTAATGTGTACAAAGCCTCAATGCAGCTATTATGCATTGCTGCAATTAAATTCCGACACTTTGTTTTTTTTATAATATGAGATATTATATTACATAATAACGACAGGCATATTATGCATTTACGGAAAATTGGAAACAATTTATTCTTATGTATATGCTTTCTCATCTCTCGTTGGCATATTAAAAGCAAAAAGCTTATTGATTGCATCAACTTTGATATCCTATGTTCACGATTCATAAGGGTTAGAGAATTATTGAAATTGGATTTATGTTACCTTATTGCTTCTAATTTTCGCACAAAAAACATTCAAATACATCGTCAATAAAAAAGTAATAATGGAGCTTGTAGCACTGTCTTCTAAACACAATTCGTATTGAACATTACAATACAATATGACTATATTGACTAGTAGAATTGTTATGATATCTTTTTGGAAAATATCATTAAAATTAAATAAAACAATAATTATTTTATAGCAAATATATTTTAATTTGCCAGACGCCGCGAACTTATTCGTTAGTGCAAAGAAACCTGTTGCTTTGATTAAAAGCAACATTGTAAATAGCTATATTTTACGGGCAATTACAGAATATTAATTTTATCACTAGAAATTTTATAGGCGTTTTATACGCTCCAGCCTACAAAACTGAATAAAATTATAATAAGTATATCATGAAAGTCAGAATGTTTGTTGTTGTTTTTTCAGGATCATTGTATATTCTCAAAAACACCTGCCATTAGAAAAATTTTCTACTCCTTTAATTTTGTTTTGGAGACAGTTCATAGAATTCAAATAGAGATAGTTCAATAGAATTCAAATAGAGCGGTTCATAGAAGTCAAATAGAGAGAGTTCATAGAATTCAATTAGTTTGTACATGTTTAAATAAACATTATTTTGACAAAAATGACATTCGTGATTAAAACGATATCGTTCGGTTTCAAGGCAACCTACCTAAGATAAAATATATTTAGCTAATGCTTTAATGATTAGAAATGTCTGTGTGTAGTAGTATGTCTGTGACCTGGAATGTTGCCTGGATTTCGAGAACGAGTTAGTCAAACTCCCATCGACAACAATCTTTTACGAGTGATCTATAATTTCAAAGGTTGTACTGAATTTACTAGACTTGAATTTACTAGATGTAAGAGAATTAAATAAGACGTCATGATATTTCCTGACTATGCTCTAAACATCTACAAGTGTACATTATACTAATATTGAGGACGAATTCTGAAGTATAATTAATGATTAAACGAACTTACCTTAAGTGAAGTTCAATCATAATTATACGAAGAATTCGTCCGAAGATATTAGTCTCCCTCCCACCCTAGTACATATTTATTTCATCAATAAAATCCCAGCAGGAAATATCAAACGTCGCAGTCCACTGCTGGACATGCCCTCTGCCAATGCTCCTACGCTTATTTCTATCCTCGGCTTCTAGCTGAAGATATCAAACGCAACTCTAAACTAAATGAAGGTTTATAGAACATGGCGGGCATGGCGGCAAAGGAAAGGTGGCGCCACTTGTAAATGGGCGGGAATCGGATGTGTCCGACAAATTAATACGACCGGAAGTAACGATTAAATTTTGTAATATATTTTTTAAAATATGGTATTTTTATATAAATACTCTAAAATTGTGTGCTAAAGGGTAACACATTTAAAGCGATACTACAAGTGTACATTATACTAATATCTTCGGACGAATTCTTCGTATAATTATGATTGAACTTCACTTAAGGTAAGTTCGTTTAATCATTAATTATATTTTTATTGATTTTCGTTCATATTTAAATTAGAAATACAAAATGTCAGTTTTGTATACTATAGACCGACAAACTTATCTGTTCCGGTGGCGGCGTCGCTACTGTCTATTTAGAACTGTCATTAAATATCGTTTTTGCATTGCATTTCACGTAGTTCCAATTTTGGCCACCGGAACAGATAAGTTTGTCGGTCTATAAAAAGATCGAGTGCGACAGCAAATACTCCGATGACTGAGTGTGAAAGAGATGTCTGCTATAGATTATAAATGTACAGAACGGCCAATGCCGTGACAGTAAGCATGAAACTGTTCATGAAAAGCAGGTGAAAAATCGGTTCATTCCCGTTCGTCCCACCAAGCTTCGTCCCACCAGTATCAGTAGGACGAACGGGAAGTGAAAATAAGCATTCCCGTTTGTCCCACCAAATGTAATGGAAACAATTTGGTATGGGTAGTAAGAAATTACGCGTTGTTCTAGGTGAAAGACAAACGCGACTTGTCGCGACGCAACGCGAAAATATCAAGTAGTCATTGTGTATGTGATAGTATATTTAATAAATTGTGTGAAAAATTCTAAAAACAAATGAATGTCGGAAAAACAAGTGAATGTCGGAAAACAAATGATTGTCGGAAAAACAAATGAATGTCGAGAAAACATTGTTTATTGATCAGAAGTTAAAAAAACAGGTGCAAGCGATTTTCGACCTTATCGACATTTACCAAAATAACGGATTTTAATGAACCAGCAAAGATATTCAACAAGCGTTTGCGAAAAAGCAACAAAATTTTAAATGTCAATAAGGTTGAAAATCCTGTTTTTTTTTACTTCAAATCAATAGACAAACAAAAACAAAAGATGCAAGCATAAATTATGCAAAAAATACCTTTTTCAGGAGATCATGTAGTTTCTATAATAAGTTTTTAAATGAAACTGAAATAGATTTTTTTTCTAATTCACTAAATAAATAAATAAAATTCATTTATTTTAGACCATGTCCATATTTGCATATTTTTAACATTTCAATTTCTCACACAAATCAAATTAAATGCTTTCAAACGAAAAGTGGGTTAAAATTTGGTTCATTCCCGTTCAGACATCATCATTGTTACTCATAGGCATCAAACCATCTAATGTATCTTCTGTGACCCATTTAACGATATTCTATGATTAGTATCGTGACATACGAGACGACAGCCGTGGACAATTTTTGACTTCGCGTTAGTACTGACATAACCTATCTACCTCTTTTTTAATTATAATATCATTGCCTTACGCTAAAGAAATAAAACTCAAGAAAACAACATCAGTTCTTATTAATACAGTTATTTATTTAGAAAATTAGACTCTACTCCTGATGTACATAAGTAGCATTTTTCTTTGCATTAATGAACTGTCAAATGTGGCCTATTAAAATGACTCGACTATATAATTTTTTTCTGTCAGATAAAAACGGTGCTGTTTTCTTTTATTAAATTGATAGTTATAGTACTAGTATTATATTATATGTGGTTATAGCCAGCATCTAAGATATTTGATAGATAAATGATAGATCACGATTTTATCAGAGTGCAGTAAAACCTTCCCTTAAATGCATAGTTATGAAAAGTTTTGCATATTCCAGTCGGTATGTAGTTTTTATTTCTTGATACTTTCAGAGCCGTCGAATACAGAGGACTTGCATCCAAAGAGTGCAGTGGAAGATAAGACGCATGCAGGCAGGACGGTGGATCTATCCGGTCTACTTAGTGCCCAAGCGTTAGGTAAGATCAATAAATTAACCAAATATTATTTACACTGTTGAACGCAAATATTAAAGAAGCCGTCATACATCACACGTCTTTTTTTTCTATACTAATATTATAAAGAGGAAAGATTTGATTGTTTGTTTGTATTGAATAGGCTCTGTAACTACTGAACCGATTTGAATAATTCTTTTACTGTTGTTTCCAACTACACTATCCTCGGTGAACATAGGGTACTTTAGATCACGAAATGTGGAGGAAAGGGAGGGATATTTTAAAAAAGAAATGACGCGCGGTTGTAACTGCGGGCGGAAGGCTAGTTTATTGTATAAAGCAAATCTGTCCAAAAATCCTTATACAAATTTTGCCCGACCCAGGAAGTGAATCCAAGACCGCAATATCATGGTTTGGCACTTAAATCACTAGAACATATTGCGTTGACAAAACTTTTATTAACTAAAACCTTAAAACAAAATTTGAATCAACAACGAGATTTTAATCGGGAAATTTATCCCAGACTCCTCTTTTTTTTTATGGACTATCCCGCGCCCGTTTGCGGCGCGGTGATTCTGCCAATGTCAAGTTAATGAGGGAGTTTCTTGCGTTAAAACATTGGTGTTAGATGTTTTAACGCTTCATGGAAACACTGGAGGATACTCTCAAGGTCACGGGGGAATGGACGCCATTGCGGTAAGAGCGTCTCATCTACCGATGAGACACACTACACGCAATACCCGTCCATTCAGTCAATTTGTTTCAATTTTCTTATTTATGACACTTCGTTACACTTTACTGAATGAAAATCACACCACTTTTCAACACCAAACTGCACTAGATCACAAATAAAAAGATTTAAAACTAAAAGACGCGTGGACCCATCGCCTACCCTCCAGTGAATCCTACCCAGACTCCTCTTTTCTCTCCTCTCCACGGACGTCAATCTTTGACGTCCGTGCTCCTCTCCTCCTCTATGGTATACCATACAAAGTTGTTGTGATTATAAGACAAAAAGGATTTGTTGTAAATAATTACTTTTATTTACAACAATCCTAACATGTCTGTTTGTATCGGTCTGGGTGTTTCTATGTTATTATGTACGTATTTACAAAAAAAAGTATATAAGTAATGTTTATCCGTTGTCTGGCACCCATAGCACAAGCTAATGCTTAGTTTGGGGCTAGATGCCGCTGTGTGAATAATGTCCAGAGATATTTATTTATTTATTATTTACCAATTTACCGAAAAACAGAAATAAGACTATTGACAATCGTGTATTGTTCATAGACAATATAATCGATTGTCGATTGAACATTTATTAGGAAAGCTATTTTAATATTTCAACATAAGTTGTATATTTTTGAATATATCTATTACAGCACCTTTATTCGACGCCTTCCAAGAAAATCTCCAAGAAAAGGACAGCCTCATTCTAGACTACGAGAAGCAATTCGAAACCATAAACAAAAAGTCGAAGCAGATCGTAGAAGAGAACAAAACTCTCTCTGAAAAGGTCGCAGTGCTTGAGGACGAGTTAGTGCAAGTGAGACAGAGTCATAAGAAGCTAGCGGTGCAGAGGGAGACGGCAGATATTGAGAAGGCGACGCTGGTGGAAAGAGCTGTCAAAGCGGAAAATAAGTTGAAGGAGGTGTATGAAATGTATGAGGATAAAAGTAAGTTTGTACGTCATGAATTAACAAGTTCTCAATTTAGTCAATAGGCCTTTAGTGACAATAACTTGATTTCATTGATCAGCGCTTTTCCCTATAGTGTAAAGGCGGTGTTTTTTTATTAAGGGGTAAGGCAAACCGTGAAATTGACACCTGATAGTACTGATGGAAGCATAGAAAAGAAAAACGGTTAGAATGATAAAGTGGGCGGGGTCGGTCGGCCACGCATATGATCAAATGATCATATCCTACGTCAAACTGGTCTCAGTCTTTGCCCAATTGCACGATTTTCGCACGTGTTTCGCACTAAACACAAAGGCTAAAAACTCACGGTGCGATTTTTATACCTCCCGCCCGCGCCGGTTAATTGCGGTTGCCCGCCAAGTTACCGCAGCCGGCGCGGTTTTTAATCACGCCCGCATCGGTTGCGGGGTCACAGCCTCTTAAGAATATTGATTTATATGAAAAAAGTAAGAGCCGTTTTCACGATGCTATTTTCACCCGCACCTCGCGCTCTGCGATCGCTTGACACAGAAATCTGGCGCAATTTTGCACTAGTGACACTGGTCACACTGGCAACGTGACGTACCAAAAGACAACATATCGTGGACGGTTTGTAACAGCACGACAACCGCGGCGTCGCCGAAATTGCACAAAAAACCGCGCCGTGAATTCTTAGCCTTAATCGGAAACTCTGTGCAATTTTCTGCTTGACTTTTAGTGCTTGCATGTTATCGATAGTTTTATCGATAGCGTATTTTCATCAAGTTTTTGGTGTACGTGAAATTGAAATGTTTACGGTGTGTGGCAATTTACACGCAATTATAACATAAGATAAAATTTTCGAGTAAGATATAAATAGTTCAATGAAATAGCCTATCAGTAAAGTTTTCTATGTTTTAGTTTTCCAACAAACTATGATATAAATGAAATATGAATGGATGCAACCGGGAATAAAGCTTTCTAATTGTGATGGAATTTTCTAAATAGGTCCAGCCCCCCTAGACAAGCGGCATTTGTGACGTTCGTTATAGCTCAATTTGCGATAGCGAATGTCAAATCCCATACTTTCAACACGTGACTTTTCTATGGCATCTGTCAAATCCATACAAATTGGACTTAGCGAAATTCGCCAGCTATGAAGCGATGTCATCTTGTCTAAGCCCCCAGTGGTGTTTAAGTTTACACAAATTATTATAAACAAGTAAAACCAGACTATCGATATCGAATTGTGAAATGACAAGGCGCTACACTATTCCAGTGATGCAAGCACGGAAAATCTCTTTAAAAATAATTGATTTAACATAATTACATCGTTTGTATTGCATATTTTTATACTGAAACATGTATTTCAAACGTTTGCACACAAATGTTATTACTTGCCCATTTGAAAAATGTAGAAGTAAGAGTTGACGAAATGCATTATATACATGGTTATTAGAGCTGGGAACACAAGCTTGTGTATTAACGTAAAATGAACCCTATTACTAAGATAAGAAGGATTAGTTTTGTTAGAAGTTTTTTAGCCAATGAATGCATCGTTTTCCTTGTGTGCTGTGTGAAGAACTGGCGCGTTCGGTTCTGGTACAAAGGAAGGGACGTTATCATTCTAACCTCAGAGAGAAAATTTTCTTGTTCTGTGGATGGAAGTACACTACTGCCCATGGAAACTTGCTACGATCTAAGATGTGTTGTCATGGAAAATGGGGATAGGGAGGAGAGGCAAGGTGAGAGGCAGGGGTAGGAGTAGCAAAACTACTCAACTTCGATTTTCTGTGAGAGGGTGGTACTTCGCCGGACCAGGCGGCCCATTTCGATTGAGAGCCAGGAACACTATGTTGTATGGTTGTTCCATACCTACAAACACTTGCACTTGCATATTGTTGTTTTTTTTTTGTATAAATCAGATTTTTATTCAATTAAATTAATCATTTTTCGATTTTGCCAATATACACATTGTGACGATGTTTTGAATTCATTCATCAGCCCTTTGCCCGAATGGGAAATTAATAGGCTGACATCATTCTTACCTAGTGTCAGCGATGATGCGCGACTACGAGACAGTCCACCGCGAGTACTTCGGCGTGAAGAGCCAGCTGGAAGCGGCTGAAGCCAAGTTAACCCAGCTGGACGCGCTGCGCGCGCGCACCGTGCCCGCCGACATGCACGAGAGGCGCCTCGACCACTGCAAGAGGTACACCGCATACACTACACCCATGGTACTGGTCAACTGCCTCCGTGGTACAATGGTTAGAGCGTTGGGCTCTAATACCCGGAGATCTTAGGTTCGAATCCCGCGGGAAGCATCACTTTGTGTGAATGTTTCTAGTTTTGTTAGAACATTGCAGGATTGAATCACCTGAATGTCTGAAAAGAATCATGATTCCGTGCTTCGGAAGGCACGTTAAGCCATTGGTCCTGCGCCTGATCTCTCTTCGATCGTGTCAGACTGCTGTACCACCGTGTTACGAGAGTGAGGGAATAGGGAGTGCACCTGTGCTTGCGCACTCACTTGTGCACTATAATATATCCTGCGTAGTTGGCTGATCATAAAAGATTGGCCGCCGTAGTCGAAAACTCGGCTAGGAGGACATTATTATTATTACTTACTTTACTTAACTACCAATACACCAATTTCAGATTACTGGAGGAACTAAAGCACCAGTACTCGATGGAGAACGATCGCAAGTCGGAGCAGCTAAGCAAGCTGCAGGAACAGCTTCGACTGCTAGATGAGAAGTACAAGAAGATCTGCCAGGACCACGACGCCGTGAAGGACGAGCTGAAGGCCGCGCTGAAGAACGTCAAGTAAGAACCTTGGGTACAGCAGAAATTCTATCCAAATTCTAGGTAGAGGCCTAAGGGGGCATATTTATGAACGAAATAATTATGAATTTGTGTAGTATTGTTGACATGTCAAATCGTCCTGTTAAAAAGAGATGTCCATTACATCTCTTTTTAACAGGACGATTTGAGTGCTCATTAAATTCCAAGTTCTTTAGTCTTAAGTTGTTGTAAAGAAATTAAATGATTTAGAAATGATATGGATCGAACGATATGGTTAAAATAAACTGATTTACATATATTGTTTTATTAAAATGTATGCATTTTAAATTTTATTTAAAATAAATAAAAAAAATTGGCAACTTTTTTATGGGTCGTTCTTCTTTTTAACCTACAATTTGATTTACACTTCTGTCACGCGGATTTACGACTCTGTAACTTACTTTTTACAGTGAAATTATTAAAAACATTTATTATTTAATCGTGCACAGTCATTAATGTTTAGTACAGTGCCCAACGAATTTAATATCGTTGACAGTGCCTGTAAAAATACAATTAAAAAAACTTATGATAATTTCCTTGTTTTTTTTTTCACTGAAGACGTTTTTGTAGGTTAAAAAGAAGAACGACCCTTATACTAAACTTAATAATTAATCTTACTTAATAAAAGTTTAATAAGTTATAGCTTTTACTAAGTTAATGTTTATTTTTTGTGTTAAAAATATGACAAACAAATATTTTTTAAGAACATCATAGTTTTTGCCTACATACGATCGAGGTCTCCCGCGCGTGATCACTTTTGGAAAAATATACCGTGCACGCGCATCGTGACTTCCTAGAAGCGGCGCGCTTGTAAACGTGAAAATACTGCACAGGATTTTAGCCTTTAGGGTGATCACGCGCGGGTGACCTCGATAGTACATGATGATTTAGTTCGAGCAGCCGCCTCTAGGTAGATTATAAGCTCCTTGGTGTTTAAGCGTAGCCTGGTTGGCAGGTTGTACCGCAAAGCAGCGGTGGTGTTCCGCGCGCGGGTGCAGGCGGCGACAGCGCGCGCGTCCCGCTTGCGGCGCGGCGGACGCAGCGCCCGCAGCGAACCGCACGCGCTGCGGCAAGCGCTGGATACGCTTGACAGGATCAAGCGGGAGATTAAGGTACGGTGAATACTCTATAGACCGACAAACTTATCTGTTCCGGTGGCCAAAATTGGAACTACGTGAAATGTCAGTTTTTGCAATGCAAAAACGATATTTTATGACAGTACTAAAACGACAGTAGCGACGCCGCCACCGGAACAGATAAGTTTGGTGGTCTATACTAAACTCTCACAAAGTTAGATTGAAGGTGTGGGGTAAAACAATATTGCAGACAGTTCCTATCTATCAGTCGAATCTGGGCTAGCTCGAACTGGAATAATAGAAATAATAGAATTCGCCTTCTTCATATCCCCTTTTCCCTTTAACACATCTTGCTCCTTCCATATTCTCTCAAGAACTGGACAACGCATTTTAGAGTTTGTCGCAGGTGTCCATGTGGGCGGTAAAAATCATTTACCATCAGGAGTCGTATTTACTAGTTTGCCTCCCTTCTTTTCTTCTTAATTTTCAGTCTAGCGAGATCTGTTGCCTTATGTGAGACTAGGGGCTAAAATATAAGAGTGCCGAAGGCCCGAACGCTCGCTCGGGACCGGTACTCTTAATCACCAAACGGAGCGCAGTAGCAGCTTCTCGATCTTTAGCACGCCTCCTCCGGCCTGAGGGTTGACCTGCGGGCGGGGGTAGCTCCCGAACGCCCGCATTGCACAGGTCCCTCGAGCCAAGGTTGAGGGTCACCAAGTTTCTCGCGTGACCCTCCCTAGGCGCCACCCTGACTTGAGGCCTCTCAAGTCAGGGTACCCGCGGATGGGCTGGTCAATAGCCACAAGGCTGGCACCGGCTCAGTCTCGTCCCACACACGGCCGCAGGTCTATCTAGCCTAAGGTTATGGTGCTTAAAGCATTCTCCTCCGAAAAAAAAATAAGAGCTTCTCGATCTTCTTGAGAGGGTGGTACTACCCCGTTCAAGCCGCCCCATTTTGACTAACAGACAGAAGCACGGCCCTTTATTTTAATGCTAAGATTAGTAATATTTCCCAGGTAGTAAAATCCCGCGCATACACATCACTAGAAGAACTGGAGCGGCGCATAGTGGAGCAGGAGCGACGCGCCGCCTTAGCTCAGGCAGAATACAGGCGCGAGCTGGAGCGGGCGTCACTGGCCTTAGAGCACAAGGAGGGCATCATCCGCAGCCTAATCGACAAGGTGGCCGACGTCGAGGAAGTCAGGTGATGCCATTACTCCTACGTACGTTCAGAGGCTCGAACATCAGATGAGCCTATAGTCTGGCAGCACATTAAGCGACGCTTCCAGGCGAAGCGTCCCTCAATGGTATTCCATTACGTCGTCGTACGTCGTTGTACGTGGGCCTATTGGCCGCAGTGGCCGCTTACCATCAGGTGGGCTGTGTGCCTATCTGCCCACTGAACTAGAATAAAAAAAACGTGGCTACCCATGGTCGAGGCTATTAGTTTTTGGACCCCTACGGCAGAAAGCCATACGGTAGCTAGAAAGTATCACGGAGGGTTTTAGTGTGTAAATCCCGCCCCTGTTTTCCTAGGGGCGGAGCACGCGGCGCTCTACGCGTCAACAAAACCAAAAAAGCTACTCCATACATGGCAAGCACAAGAGGGAACTAGGGAAGGCGTCGCTATGTCGTTTATGACGAATTACGTTTATTAGCGCTGTTCTGACAGACAGTGATGTCTTACAGTTTTTTATGGCGCATTGCGTTAAAAAACCTTAATTGAATAACTCGTACATTAATATCAAAAGTTAACATACACAGAGTTCTAAATTATTTAAAATAATTTAGCTTTTAAAGGACAATGCAAAAGACTGGGCCCAAAAAAATTTTGTGCAGATTGGTGACATAGACTACGAAGTAGATCCAATAAACACCTTTAACTTTTATTATGGCGTCGACAAAATTGGTCCTAGTGAAAAAAAAAAATGTTTATTATGTTAATTATTTATGTTCATATAAAAATTATAAATTATTATGGACGATAACATTTCCCCCTGGGACCGATTATGGTGCCATCATAATAAAAGTTGATGATGTGTGTGTGGTCTTTCACGTAGAATAAATACATCTCATCTCTGCACATTAACTTAATTTTTTTGGGCCCAAGAACATTGGCAAGTATTGCATTTTCCTTTACAAAGTATATTTTTAAATGTAGTTTTTTGTTTCACAGACTTAGCCAAGCGAACACCCAACGCCTCCAGGGCATAGTAACAGACTCACCATCAGACAAATCCCCCTCCCCCAACCGGGAGTGGAAGGACAGGCCCTCAGTCAAGCTCGTGCCAGGACCTGGGGGGTACTTCCAGGAGAAGGAGGGGAAGAAGAGGAGCAAATGAGGGAGTTTGTGTAGTTACATGAAGACCAGTGCTTTAGAGTTCCCGTCCATGGTTGAAGAAATTTTTATTGAGCCGCTCGTTATAATATCATCATAAACAGAATACATAATTTTACTCGGTTAATTATGTAAGAATTTGGAGTCTGGAATGGTACAGGTACCGGCAAACTTATTGAACATCGGTCGACGGAGAGGGGGAAAGTTCGCGCATGCGCGTGTCCAATAGCGCGCGCGAATCTCTTGAACACCGATTGGTCAGAGGTATGCTTTTGTGTGCGTGAACAATTATATATACTGTTCATGCAGTAAACTCGCAACTGATTTCGGTGTAAATTAAATAATTAAAATATTAAAAATATTATTAGTAGATGCGTCGTATTAAGCAATGTTCCATAGCATTTCAGTCTCAATGACATAGACAAAATATATTGGATTAAGTGGTCTGGCTTTTAAAAACAATAGTAAATTAGTGCCTGAGCACTAATAGTCACGAAAGATGTAAGAAAACATTGTGTTCAGAGTTTAAGAGCCATTTTGCCTTCGATTACTCAATAACTGTCGTCTCGGTGTAGCGGGCGCAGGGCGGTGCCATACAGTAACTGCTTAGTTACTGTTTGGCACTGAACTGTCTAAGGGCAGACGTGGCGCTTACCATCAGGTGTACGATCTGCTCGTCTTGTTACACATTGCAATAAAAAAAACATTTATTCCATTACCGGCGCTAGTGTACGGTGCAATGATGACTCTTAAATAAAATATAACCTAAATTTTAAATATTACTAGTCATTTATCTAGTCTGTAGCCAAAGTGGACGTTGAATGATATTATAGAGAAAATGTATTTATTACAGAGATAGCATATTAAAAGTTTTGTTTAACTTCGAACCATTGTTTTATTTTACAGTTTTCAGAACATATTTTTTTCTGAGTGCCCTTATTTTGGCAACCAATTTGGTTTAGTGCTTTAGGAGGTGGCTATCACGACGAGCCATTTGGTGTAATGGTCGAGAAATCGGCTATTACATCAGAGGTCGCGGGTTCGATCCCCGCACGGTACGTGTGTATGAACATATCTCTGTTTGTATCGGTCTGGGTGTTTCTATGTATAATATTATGTATGTATTTACGAAAAAAAGTACAGGTATAAGTAATGGTTATCCGTTGTCTGGCACCCATACCACAAGCTAATTCTTAGTTTGGGGCTAGATGGCGCTGTGAGAATAATGTCCAGAGATATTTACCTATTATTATTTATTTATTTTATCACACCATTAGGCCGTGGCTTCATTCGCCGCACACGGTACAAACATTTATTTTGTGTGCATGGACATGCTGGGCTGGGTGTATACCTAATAAATAAATAAATAAATAATATAAATATCTTGGGACATTATTCACACAGCGCCATCTAGCCCCAAACTAAGCATTAGCTTGTGCTATGGGTGCCAGACAACGGATAAACATTACTTATATACTTTTTTTTTTGTAAATACATACATATTATACATAGAAACACCCAGACCGATACAAACAGACATGTTCATGCACGCAAATGTTTGTACCGTGCGGGGATCGAACCCGCGACCTTTGGTGTAATAGCCGACTTCTCGACCATTACACCAAATGGCTCGTCAGCAATAATATGTATGGACTTACAAAAAAAAGTAGTCTAGGGATATATTTGTGTGTTTGTATACCCTATTCGATTTACAATCAAAAACCGTCGAAGGAATTGTATGAGCTAGTATATTTCAGTGGCATTGCAGTCAACCCACATATTCGAATTCTCTACTATCGCATACGATATGTGAACAGTGATAAACACGGTATGTCCTCAAACTGTCTGAACAAAAACAATTTTGTTTACAATTGAAATCAAAGGCTCGATGAGATGAGCCTACAGTCTGGCAGCACATTGAGCGGCGCTTCCTGGTGAAGTGTCCCTCAATGGAATAGGCCGCAGTGGCCGCTTACCACCAGGTGGGCTGCGTGTCTGACTACCAACTGACATAGTATAAAAAAAATCCTGGGAACTTTTTACACAGCGCCGTTCTGACCCAAACTAAACCTAGCTTGGACTATGGGTGCCATACAAACATAGAGTAATAAAACGTTTTTATTACTCTATGCATACAAAGGATAAGATTCCTCGTAAACTTTTTTTGTAAAATACATAATAGTCACAGAAACACCCAGACAGATAAACAGACATATTTAATGTTTATGCACACAAATGTGTTGTACTGTTGTTAGTTGTAATAGCTAGCTAGAATTAATGTTGTATGTGAATCTATTGAATGTGAAAAATATTGTTTTTCTTCTATTCGTTTTAATTTATTTCAATTAAAGTTTTAGAAGGCCATTTTAAGATAATACTAATTCATTTTGAAGTTAATACTCATTAGCAACGCAATATAAAGTAGACAACACATAAAATGTTTTATAATGGCTCTCATATGGATTAAGAAAATAAGTTGAATTACTTACCGACAGAGAAAATATTAAGTGGAGTAATATTGATGTGGTCTGAGGTGTAAGGTAAGGGCGCTTTGAATTTAGACGTTTCGTGTCGGGTGTTTGTTGCACCGCGTACGGACGGTCGTTAGTTTTCATACAAAACACGCGGTGTGGCCACAGTACGGCGTCCGTACCGCGAATGCTCGACAGCAAGACGTCAACCGTACTGTTGCCGCACCGCGTGTTTTGTATGAAAACTAACGACCGTCCGTACGCGGTGCGACAAACGCGCGGCTTACGTACCTACCGGCCGCGCGGCCGTACCGCAGCCGTCCGACACGAAACGTCTAAATTGAAAGCGCCATAATGCTCTTAGACACATATTATTATAAATTAAACTGAAGCAGAGATCAACTTTACTTATTTTCTACCATTGTACTTGTAACAATCTTACCATAAGCACAGAATATATAATAGTGCCATAAGGTGAGCTTCGTTCTTGTTTACCATCTACGAAAAATAAACACTATTTGACGTAATTGAATTAACATGAAAAACAGATCAATTACATCTCTCGATATGCTCTTTTACCTAAGTACGTGTGGGAAATATTTGCCTAATTAAAGTAAATGGTGGAAAAACAAACCTGCAACTACATATATTTGTAAAATTTATTTCCAATATGCTGTTGATCTTAATGATCTTTGTAATTAAGGGCAGAAGGGCAAATAGCGGTCATTAATTTTGTCCATACCTCTATAAAACAACTAAAGGTTCATTCCCGCTGTCTACCCCCAGCTCTGCCCCCGCCGGTGGACAGTGACACAACTTTTGCAAATACGCCGCACTGTCTCCCGGGATTGGACAACGAAACTAAATTGCAAAAATTGTGGCACTGTCCACCTGTGAATTTTAAGAGAATAATTTTACAATTAACGTAGGTAGTGACTGGGGCAAAATGACCTTATTGGAGATGTATTTTAGTCCTGGTCGGTATGATCCATACTAATTTAATAAAATTTTGTAGTGGTAGAGCCATGCTGTTTCACAGTAACGTGCCGGCTCGTCCGTGGAAGTACCACCCTCTTACATAACACGAGCGTTAAATAATAGTGACTACTATTGTGTTTCGTCTGGTTTGTGAGAGTGCCGGAAGCCCACACCCCCCATAACCCCATTCGCAACGCAACTGCGATCCCTCTGGTGTTGCAGATGTCCATGGGCGGCGGTGATTGCTTATCATCAGGCGACCCGCTGGGTTGTTTGCCGCGTCTGACATAAAAAAAAACCTTACCGGGAGCATTCACGTGTAATGTTACATTATAGATTCGTCTTCAGAGCATTGCATTACAATACTACGTCCCTGACCGACGAGCGTTCGCTTGTAATGTAACATTATAGATTCGTCTTCGGAGCATTACATTACTATGCTACCTCCCTGACTGACGAGCATTCTGATCTATTTGTTTCCATAATGTCAGATTGATTACACATTGTATCATTACAAGGTGCGCATTGTAATGCTCGGTTTTCCTCCTTCTCTGATGTAAACACATTTTGTTTAATTACAAAGTGCGCATTGTAACGCTGCTGGGTTCTCCTCTCCTCCTTCACTGTTGTAATGCTCGAGTCTGCAACGTTACATTACACGCGAATGCCCCGGTGAGGGAGCACCTTTATGTTAAGCTTTCTTATGCAAGAACCACTTAACCGATTTATTATTTATTTATTTTGATTTTTTATAGGGATAGTCGAGTGACTTGGGATATTTTAAATTCCGGAATAATATTACATTTTTGCAAGATAACGTCGCGAGCTAAGCCGCGGTTGGAATGCTAGTTTATATTAAGGATAGGTGATTAATTGCTAATTAACATAATTAGGTACAAATTACTTTTGTTTATATTCGTAAATTCTAATTTCTCAAGTCGTTATTCCACCTGAAAAAATATTTTTGCGTTAAAAGTCTAATAGATCAACTATTTGGTTAGAACTATGCCTACATTAAAAGAATTAAAGGATTTTAAATCTTATGTCGTCTATAAAAAGAATAAAATCAGAAGAACCTTTTCTTTAGGTCTTTCAGTGTGGCTGTTTGGATAGTTGTCGAACAGATGTTTTTTTTGTAACTAACAAAGCTAGTAAATGTTCCTGTCTACGTAAATATGTGTGAATTTAATTATTTAATGTAATTTCGAGGTCTTTTACTTTTCTTTTGTAAAATCATCTGAACAACAAAATGGTAAAACTTTATTAGAGATAACATTATGTAAAATTCAAAGGTCTTATGTAACACGACATACCTAAAAGCAGGGCATTCATCTTCTGGGGTAAAAATAAAAAAGAAATAAAATCTATTGTAGTGAACGAATAGTTTTAGTTTGGTAAGATATGACGCGGTTGCCATAAGAAAGAAAAAAAATAAAGAAACAACTGCGATTGTGCAATTTTGAACTTTAAAATTAAAATAAAATCATTCATCACAACAGAACCGTAAATAATATAAATAAATTTTACACACCGGAACAGGCTGGGTTTCGGAGCGGATACGGCACCATAGACCACATTCACACTGTGCGGCAGATTATACAGAAGACCGAAGAGTATAATCAACCCATGTGTCTAGCATTCGTGGACTATGAGAAGGCCTTCGACTCGGTTGAAATCTGGTCTGTTCTGGAGTCCCTGCAGCGTTGCCAAGTAGATTGGCGATATATCCAAGTGATGAGATGTCTGTACGAAGCAGCCACCATGTCCGTCCAAGTACAAAATCAGCAGACAAATCCTATACCATTGCATCGAGGAGTGAGACAAGGGGACGTCATCTCCCCGAAATTGTTCACAAATGCAATGGAGGATATGTTTAAGACGCTGAACTGGAAAGGACGTGGCATCAACATAAATGGCGAATACATCTCTCACTTGCGATTTGCAGATGACATTGTTATAATGGCGGAGACGCTGCAGGACCTACAACAGATGCTGAATGACCTGGCTGATTCTTCTTTACGCATCGGCCTACGGATGAACTTGGACAAAACCAAGGTCATGTTCAATGAACATGTTCTACCGGAACCGATTGCGATTCACGGCGCCGTCCTCGAAGTTGTTCAAAAATATGTGTACCTTGGGCAGTCATTGCAGTTGGGTCGAAACAACTTTGAGGACGAGGTAAATAGAAGAATTCAGTTGGGTTGGGCAGCGTTTGGAAAACTACGTCGAGTCTTCTCATCGCCGATTCCACAATGCCTAAAGACGAAAGTCTTCAATCAGTGCGTCCTACCCGTCATGACATACGGAGCCGAAACGTGGACACTTACGGCACGGCTAGTCCACAAATTTAAAGTCGCTCAGCGGGCTATGGAAAGAGCTATGCTCGGCGTCTCTCTGCGGGATCGCATCCGAAATGATGTGATTCGGCAGAGAACCAAAGTCACCGACATAGCTCGCCGGATTAGCCAGCTGAAGTGGCAGTGGGCTGGCCATATCAGCCGTAGAACCGATAACCGTTGGGGTAAACGGGTTCTAGAGTGGAGACCGCGTCTCGGTAAACGTAGTGTAGGACGCCCTCAGGCCAGGTGGAGCGATGATCTGCGCAAGATGGCTGGCAGGAGCTGGATGCGAGTGGCCGAGGATCGATCAGCGTGGCGAGCATATGTAGAGGCCTATGTCCAGCAGTGGACTGTCACAGGCTGATGATGATGATGATGATGAAATTTTACACATTAGCTTATTGATTTTAATTTCAGATGCACAGTAGGTAGATTTAATAGTCAATATGATGTGCGATTGAAGAACGCACATTTTTTTATATGAAAGCAATCAGGATGATCTCACTCCACCTGATGGTAAGTGGATGTAAATATAAGGTTGACTGGCTCAATAGAAAAAAGTACCCAGTGAGCCAGTCACCCTCACCCTGAAGGCCTGCTGAGATGCCGCTTCACGCCCCGCCTAAAAAGCCCAGGATTGTAAGAGGAAGGAAACAGGTGAGCCGGATAAACTCTTGGTAGATACGGGCCATCGATTTCTGGATGGTATGCGGATGGCAATACAGTCCGGCGCGTGTTGTTCGGGAGTGGAAAGGTCTGAAAGGAGAGGACGGCATTTTAACTAAATCTGATAATAAATATTCTGTAGCCTAAGCCTAAGATATTCGCAACAAGAGTACAAAAAAAAAATACAAACATGAGGGCTATCTAACTTAATATTAGCAATGAACACGTTAAAAATAAGAAAAAGTGTGTGACGTGTCATTTTTGGGACAGCCTGTATATTCTTGATGGATTTGAAAAATACGATACACCTGAACATACGATACACTTGAGCAAGTTAAATTTGGGAAAATTTATGCTTTATTTATAGAATTAATGGTATCTAACCTAATTCAAATTAGGAAAATTTCAATTCAATGTTTAAGATAAACATTGTTTTTACATGAAACGAAATCCCATTCACAAGTTCTTTAAAGGTAAACAAGCAAAAAAAAAAAGGATCTCTATTTTTTTTTTAACTGGAAAAGACGATTAGACTAGAAAAATGATAATTCATGAAATGATGTAAAGAATTCATGCTGATGATTGGCAGGAGATGATGCAGCAAAGACGTGGGGACTACTACTACAGTATCCAAGCAGCTAACCAACTCACTTAGCGATTAGGACGAGCTGGTTCTAGCCTTGTGGCAATACTGGCAATTATATTATAACCATCCTGAAATGTATGGGACCTACCTCACTTGGTAGCTACAATTTTGGCATTTCACTACAAGTACATATTTGGCAGAATACGGTATCCGAAGAAGTCGCCATGGCGTCAATGAGGCAGGGCACTTATTCAAAGTCAAAGTATTTATTTTGCAATTTGATTTACCAAGAAATTCTTTAGCACGTCATAAACTTTTTTTCCTACCAGTTAAGACCCATTAAGACCCATGTTGATGCCAACCAGATAATTATGGGCGTTGCAACATCCTGCATACTCTTTGTTAACACAAAGATTCAGGTTCAGTGCTAGATGCGAGTAGCTGAGGTTCGAGCAATGGCAAACACTTGGAAAGGACTCCATCAGTGGACTGCGTTATGCTGATGATGATAAGCTTCATGTTAGTTATTCCATTATACGCCAAATTCATGAAAGCAAGAGCCTTAAAACTGAAAAATAGTACTATCACGGCATAGAAGTGACTTCCTATTATGATTATCTAAATCTACCTACTTTTTCCTACTTATAAACAAAATAGAACAATTATCATAAACAATTTAAAGTAGGTCTAGGTTCGACCACATATTAAATGTAACGATAAAGATATATAAAGTACTTTCCATTCTCTAGTCTGACAATGTTTTTTTTTTAATTAACGGATGTTTATTACGAATGCCAAATTTCAGCCCGATCCGTCCAGTAGTTTGGCCTGTGCGTAGGTATACAAGATACTATCTTACCTACGGCCTATCTTGAAGATAGGCCGTCTCGTCCCGGGAAGTACCACCCTCTCACATAACACCAGCGTGAAATAATAGTTAGTGACTACTATTGTGTTGCGTCTGGTTTGCCGTTTGTGAGAGTGCCGGAGCATCAGCGATCCCTCTGGTGTTGCAGATGTCCATGGGCCGCGGTGAATGCTAACCATCAGGCGACCAGCTGGCTCTTTTGCCGCCGAACAAAAGGGCCACCCGAACACCAGTGATTACCGTCGCCCATGGACACCTGCATTTCCTTTAGTTATATTTAACTGTAGCTTGCCTCACCTCCTCGATGGTCTAGTGGCTTAAGTATCGGGCCGTGATCTCGCGGTCCTGGGTTTAATTTCCGGGTCGGGCAAAATATGTGTCAGATTTTTTCGAATACAGCTCGGCTTTGTGATTTCCAATATCAGGATAGAGCCAAAATCCATAATTGTAACGATCTCTTGACTCCAACACTATTATATTCTGTGACTCCAATTAAAGACGCATTTGCAGTCTTCAATGGGATGTTAAAAAGATTGATTAATACTTTAAAATATTGAATCCATAATGCTCATAGACAGTCAGTCAGTTAGCTACTAGTTATTTGAAATATACTTATTATCCTCCTAGCCGAATTTTCGGCTACGGCGGCAAATCTTTTTACGATCTGCCAACTACGCAGGATATATTATAGTGCACAAGTGAGTGCGCAAGCACAGGTGCACTCCCTATTCCCTCACTCTCATAACACGGTGGGACAGCAGTCTGACACGACCGAAGAGAGATCAGGCGCAGGACCAACGGCTTAACGTGCCTTCCGAAGCACGGAATCATCATTATTTTCAGACATTCAGGTGATTCAAGCCTGCAATGTCCTAACCAAACTGGAAATATTCACACAAAGCGATGCTCCCCGCGGGATCCAAACCCACGACCTCCGGGTATAAGAGCCCAACGCTCTAACAACTGTACAACGGAGGCAGTATAACTATTACTAGTATGTATAACTAACTCAAGGTTTAGAGAAAACTGTTTCCTTAAACTGATAATGACATTACGTTGCCTGAAACGGCTGTTATCACCCCAAAGGCTTTATAAAACCGATTGCGGGCGGGTGTCACGCTGTCATAACTATCAGTTGTTCATGTGTGATGAGGTGAAAAACATGTTAAGACTGTGATACGATATAAATCCTGGAATATAAATTATAATGGGCGTCTTTCGGTGTAAAGTTTGCAGTGAGTATTTGAGGTTTTTTTTAATTCTAAACTTAGGCAATGATAATGACTATTTTGATAATTGAAATAGAAATAGATAGACGTTTATAAGGTATAATCACAATTGTTCTTATAGCTAAATATGACTTATACTTATTAGGTCTCTGCTCAGCATGTGCCGTAGTAAATGCTTACCACGGCGCTGGTATTCTGCGGATACCTAGGGGCTTCTAGTTATAATAAAAACTACTGAACTAATATATAAGATAAACTTTTCTTACTCCCTCTTTTCTATTACAATAATAATTTCAGCTGTATGTACAATCAAATAAAATAATGCAACATAATCAAAGAATATCGTTGGACAACAAACAATTAATTGGACAAATAATTGCACATTGGACGATTTGTTTTGATTTTCGAACAGGTCGAATTGTTTTTATTTCAGATAAATATTTGGATATATTATAGGCGTTTGAAAATGCGTTCTATAACTTGGTAAAAAATATTTATGAACTATTCCTACCTTTTCAGTTCCTTCCTTTTAATCACACGAGTAATACGTTTTCCATCTGTTTTCGATATAAACTTAACATGTAATTTCAAGACGTGGAAATGAATATAGTAGTAAGTGCTTATTATATAATAACTGTTAGTTTCTGCATTTATTAAACTGTTGGTTGGCAATTAAAAATCTATAAACTGAAGAAAATTATCTATTACTTATCCTATTCAAGATAATTTTCTTCAGTTCAGACACGTACCGAGGCATAAATCTATACTATGATTAACATTAAATTTCAAATTGGACTAACCGTTTTCAAGATTAAGACAGACTGTTAAATCAAGCGAAGGACTCGTAAAAAGTAAATAAAGCTGGATTACATTTCTTAAATTCTTACCAAACAAATTGGCTATTATCTGTAAATTAAACTGAGAAAAAAAAATCAAAGACGTCTTTTGTATTTAGAATAGAATAGAATAGAATAAATCTTTATTTGGTACCAATAAATCTTTATTTGGTAGTGATTCTGCCCAATGCCAGGGGTCGGGTGTTCGCTTCCCATCCAAGACAAATATTTGTGTTTGTTCTGTCTCTAGATGCATAGGTAATTGCATGCCTAATACGCTTTAGAAATGGTCGTTGTTTCTGATACCTATGACAAGACGTCAGCTTCAGCTACTTTGGCGTCAGTAACAAGAATGTGATTTTGTCAGATATTTATTTCACCTTTCATTTCATCACCTACTTAATTGACTTTCCATCACAAAGGATACGACCAAGAAAACAGTTTCCATCTTATTCTTAGCTTTTTCCTTTATTCAAGTAACTACCAGGTCAAATGTCCATAATGTTTTGCTTTTAATCACCGTAGACTTGAGTACCCGAATAGGGTTGTTAGCACAGGTTGTTAGCGTCATACAAATACCGAATATTTAAAAAGAGATTTAGTGTAATGTCCCTGGTTCGATTCCCGCACAATTAAACATTATTTACGCAACTAAACTTGTCAAGCATAGTGATTAAGTAATTAACCATCTTTATTACAATAACTTGATTTAAATAATGGAAGCGTTTGACCAGCTACACACACAGCAGAAGCAGAAAGGCTAGTTGACAAAATTTGGAAATTCGTTTAAAACTATAGTTTAGTATCTATTTTACCCCAAATATATATTATTTTTAGAAAAATAGGCCTTTTTCATAAGTATTTTGCTTTTTTGGAAATAAACTTAAAATTAACTTTGGAAAGGCCAAGACTGTCATGGCGTCTTGAATGACGTCTATCCTCGCGAAACAATCGAGTTTGTTAATGTCAGTCGACGAGATCAATAAACAGCTGCAACCGGTGTTTTGCGAGGACTGACGTCACGCTTCTCTGATTGTTGTTTAATGTCACGTGATTAAATAAGTAATTTTGCCGATTTTAATTTCCAAAAATATTTGTAATCTTATATTATTTTAGTAAAAAAGTTGTTTTTTTGTTTACTACATATCATGATTAATCATTAGAAACTCTAAGCCATCCGATTCATTCTTAGTGAAAACAAGCCTATTCTTGTAGCAAAGTATCAACTTTGTTTTATACTTTTGCACATAACTTAATTAAATATTCCCTGGATGAGACATGTTTGCATCATGCGGGGATCGCACCCACGACCTTTGTTTTAATAGCCGATTTCCAACCCATCACACTATATTTCGATTCGTATCCCGTAGCGAACGACTGTCTCAAATGGTGTCAAATCAATATATCTAATTTTTTGAAGGAAAAAGCGTCTTCTAAAATGAAAATTCTTAATCATGCCGCACTCTGAGCCAGAGTAAAAAAAAACTATAAATAAATAAATATAGATCTCCGGTCATCCTACTAATTCCTACTATTCCTACTAATATTATAAATGCGAAAGTCTGGATGTTTGGATGTTTGGATGTTTGGATGTTTGGATGTTTGTTAGTTTTGTTACTCAATCACGCCTAAACGGCTGAACGGATTTAAATGAAATTTGGCACACGTATAGTTTATAACCCGGATTAGGACATAGGCTATAAAATTCCTATGGGAAACGTCTTATTCCCGCGGGAAAAACAATTTTGAAACTACAGATCCGATTTGAATAATTCTTTCACTGTTGGAAAGCTACACTATCCCCGGTGAACATAGGGTACTTTTGATCCCGGAACTGTAGGGGAAGGGGGGATATTTGAAATAAGAGATTACAGGCGGGTGAAACCGCTGGCGGAAGGCTAGTTATTCATACAGCGCCACCGACCCCCACGGCCAGTTATCGGATAAACATTACTTATATCCTTTTTTTAGTAAATACATACATATTATACATATAAAATAAAGGTCTCATTTACTCACAAGAATATTAATCAAATCTTATTACGACGTCTATACTTAGAGCAAATAAATGGGTGCCTTTTCACATGGCACATGTTTACCATGAATACATAGCTATAATAATTATATTAAACAATTATTATGGCAATGATGAAAGACAGTCACGATTGCTTGACGTCATAAATACTTTTCTTTTGTTATCGAACGGTTAGTCCTATTTGACTTCGAGAAATGTACGATTAAATAAAACATTAAAGTAATTTTCCTTGGCATTTAAATGGTTTTATTGCGTAAAAATACTTCGTATCAATAGAATTTGTATTTATTTACGACATGAAAAACAAAACGTAATCAAGTAACACTGAAAAAACAAAGTACTTTTCGCTCAAACCACCATCAAGCCTATGGTAAGCGGTTACCGACGCCTAATAAGGACGCATATATCCTAATATTTGATGAGAAAACAGGAAGGCAGCAAAAAAGTGCTTCTCGTTGACAACAACTTCTCAGTTTGAGCTCTGAATATCTTACTCATCGACAGAAACATTACAGAATAGTTATGAAGTGCTACATCACTGCTGGTCTTCTATATGGTGGTGATATTTCACCAAACGAGCGGTTCATTCGAGTGGAAAGAAGATTCACTTGACTCTGCTTCTCTTGCAGTAAATAGAAGGTGTATTTATGTAAAGACAGGGAATACGTTAATTCATGTTAGATACCATTTCTCGGGTTTGGATGGTTTGCCCGGGCGTCCACAGCACCTCACATAGAAAACGTAACTGCGTGCGGAGATTAAAACCATGGACTCACGTCTGTAAAGTGATGCTTGCAACCGCTTGCAATAATCTATACCTACTAATATTAAAAAGAGGAAAGATTTGTTTGTTTGTATTGAATAGGCCCCGAAACTACTGAACCGATTTGGGAAACTCTACACTATCCCCGGGTGACATAGGGTACTTTTGATCCTGGAAATGTGGGGGGAAGGAGGGGATAATTGAAACTGCGGAGGCGACCGCTATAATAGTTATCCTCTAAATAACGTACCCTGTATGAGTTTTAATGAGTGTAAACCAGAAATAATCACCTAATCTATTTATTTTGGGATCAGGTCAATGAACAATTAATACAAATCATTTTAAAGCGAACACAGATAAAATTCTTGGAAGAATTTTGATCGTCAGATGCTAATGACCCGCATCTTACCAGAATAATTGTGCAGTTGACAACAGATGCATTTTTTTAAAGGGCCAAGTGCCTTATCTCAGTAAAACTTGTTTTCCTGACCGAGTTTCGGCTACTGCAGGGTCACAAAATATTTTATATTTGGGTCAATTTAAGTATTTTCCTCCCTCTTTTTTACTGTTTTAGGTCATTATACAAGGGGGGACCTTTAACTGGTCGAGAATTGGTGGAAGTCGGAGACTTGGCGCATTTATTCTATTTTTAAAAGGCGTGTAGTTAGTTATGTACAGGATAAGTTATTTTAGAAAGCAAAGGTGCTCTCCCTTTTTCGTGCGAGCGTGTGACACCTGATGGTAAGTGATCACTGCTGTCCATGGACACCCGCGATTAGGTCTAAGAGTGTTGTTAAGTAGTGCCCGCAGAAAGTGTATGGAAGGAGGGGGAAGGTAAGCGGCTAGAGGGAATGGGGATGAGGAGGAGAGAAGAGTAGTTGGGGACTCTAGCCTCTTGCATTTTCACTCACTAGCAAAACTCATACGTCGGGTATAGTGTTAGTGAGTAAGGGGGTGGTATTTCTCCAGTCCATACCACATATATTATACCACACTAGCTTGTTTTTCGTTATTCTTGTAATTTCACCAAAAAAGTTAGACAATTATTTCTTAAAATAGTAATTATGATAATGAAATAATATATTTGTGGTTTTTTATAACCATAACACAAATACTATACGCTATTTAGTAAGATCTTAGAAAAAAATTTGTTTTACTGCTCTAAGAGTTAGATCGAGTATGGGATGTTATATAGGTAGGTAATATTAATCTATTTATTTTCATTTGTAAAAATTAGATAAAGACTTTTTATTGTTCTTCAATGAAATAATCTACATAACGGAAGTATATTGGCAATTCATTTTATTATGATTCGACTTATCACAACTTGATAAAATTAAAGGTGAGCAATGTGATACCTATCGGATAACTTTTGATTGAATATAATGTAATACTGGCTAGAACAAAAAAAAAACCCATATTATATACATATACTTACATATTATAATATTTTATCTGTACATTGACCCCAGAGTATTTTACAAACCATGTCATACATCCAAAGCATCCAAACACAAGACAAAAACAAAATGTTCATCGAATAATTGTTTGGAATGGGATTAGAACCCACGACACAATTATTTAGTTTTTTTATCAATACTATTTTATCAGGCATTCGTTTACTAACATTTGTAAGGATTTATATTATTTTATTTTGATAGAAATAAATGGCTTTTTTTTAATTATTACAATGAAGAGGAGGTAAAAATTGTGTCAAGAACAAATTACGATTTAACAGTAAATAAAATATACAGAAAATAAACAATTGGTCATAAATTGTTTATTTCCTGTATATTTTGTTATCGAAATACAGTCTTGTAAGTTTTGTTTGTCCAACTGTTTCTGATTGTCATCACAATATAATTATACTTACTATGTGCATATAGATAGGTGTACATAGGTACTTTATTTATTTATCACTTACGTATTTATAATGAATGTTATATATTGTTATGTTAATGAAGTTCGGTTTGTAGACAATTCGCTATGGTATAAGTTATACGTACATAGTTTTCAGTATTTCAGTTATAACTTTATAAGACTGTGTACTGTCTTTGACAAATACCTTTTTTACTTAAATTTAAATATAGCTTTGCTCCCTAAGGATTGTCTAACAGAAAGTTTTTATCACCATCCTTATGCATCATCATCATCATGACTATGATGCTAGATTTGAACATCATCCTTATGCATATTAGTTATAAATGTTTTATAGTATAATAGGTACTAAACTAAGTTTTTTCTGTATACCTGCCCCCCGAGACAAGCGGTATTTATGACGTTCGTTATAGCTCAATTTGCGGTAGCGAATGTCAAATCCCATACTTTCAACACGTGACTTTTCTATGGCATCTGTCAAATCCATACAATTTAAAGTTAGCGAATTTCGCTTTCGCTGTCAAAATGTTACTTTGTCTAGGCCCCTGATGGTGTAAGCGGCTACTGCGGCCTATTCCATTGAGGGACGCTTGGCCAAGAAGAGTCGCTCAATGTGCTGCCAGACTGGATGAGGAGGCTCCTCTGATCTTCGGGCCTTTTATTTGAAGTGTACCTAACCTACTGGCTTCCATATTGATTTTGCCAGAACACAGCCATAGGTGTTATGGTTTTTGTTTCTTTATACAGATATCAAGATTATATAAGTAATTACAATATTTTTATAGAATGTGTGTTAAATAAAAGACGTGGTTAGTTTGAGCCTTTCGCTAATGGATACGAAGAGGCTGTTTAAGACTTAAAAGAGAGGTGGTATGGTGGCAGATTTTACATAATTATGTGGGCCAGCCTAGCCTGTCGGACTTTAAAATTATAGTCCTACCACTAACAAGATCCAAGGCGGCAATCGAATCCACGACCTCCGGGCTTTATACCCGAGTAGCTTAGCTACTGTTACACCGAAGCGGTCTAAAAGGAGAGCGAAGCGGATCTCGGCTCGAATGAACTTTATAAAATACCTACGAGACTAGCGTCGCCTCAGCGGTTTCACCCGCGTTATTACTTTTTTCAAAAAGTCCGCCCCTTTTTCCTCATTTCCGGGATCAAACGTACCCTATGTCACCCAGGGATAGTGTAGCTTTCCAACAGTGAAAGAATGTTTTAAGTCGGTTCAGTAGTTTCGGAGCAATACAAACAAACAAACAAACCTTTCCTCTTTGTAAATTGTAATTTTAGTATAGATTTAGGTAGTGTTTTAGTATAAGTATCTTAGATTAAACTTGGCTATTAGCAACTCTTCTTAGTGTATACTCTATGCTATCAAGATCGCTTAAAAACGGTAATATAATTTGAATGGTTCAAACTCCGCTTATCGTTTTAGTCAGTTTTAGTCCATAAAAAAATAGACCTCGTAAAGATACGATTCTATCACGTTTTCCTTACAAAGGTTTTATTTTGACTATAAATTATTTTATTTTGTACCTATTGTTTTATTCACGAAAAAAATGGATGTCATGTTTTTTACTTGCCATGCCAAGTCTGGATTTGGGTTTTCTATCATATTCAAATTAAAATATTATTAAAATGACTTTTTAATAAATCAATATCAATTTTACCCAATGACTCTACCGATGGATTCGGAATGTTGCTAATCTATCGGATAACTCACATACATATTATAGCAACACCCAGAAACATTTTAGTAAGAATAACTTTTAATCTGAATTTCAATGAAATAGTATTATATAGTATAGTATATTATATAGTATTATAGGTACAGCGTGTTAGGTAACCCGAGGGACATATTTAAGGAGAGTGTTCAGAATCCGATTTAGAGTCCAATTCGCTATAAAAAATATATCCTTAATTTTTTTCATAACTATCCTAATAATTTATTTATGCATGAACTACCTGAAAATCCCGTGTGCTGAGCAGCCGGTCGGTTACGCCCCAAACTCAAATTTGTACGCGAGTACAATAATTTGAGTAATGAACGAGTGCACGAAATATGTACTGTGAAGGGAAGAGTGCCCGCACGTTACGCGGATTTTCAGGTTTCGACTAAGGTTATTGACAGATATGAGTTTTTATTGATTTATACTTATTTTGTTATATGGAAGCATGAACTATTTGGGGTTTAAAGGTTTAAATATGTCCCTCGCATTTCCGGTCATACTGTAGGTATAGATAGTATCCAAGCTGAATTACAATTATGGCGCGTCCCTATTTTCCTCAGCATATAAATGTATTTATTTATTTCAGGCATGTTGCAGTTCCTATTACTTCTGGCAGCAAGGCACATAGTAGCTCAAGATTACAACTGCGATTTTTATTCAAACGTTGAATTAGGCAAAACCTACTACGTGTACAGCCCGAACTATTCGAACTCGTACAGACCTGGAGTTCAATGCCGGTGGATACTAGATTGCCCGTCTGGGTACAACTGCCGGTTGGACTGCGATGATGTGCAATTGCCCCTGGTAAATTTATTTATTTATTTTTTAACACTTTGACAGCCGATCACGTACCTACTGGGTACGGGTACTTTAGTACTATTTTACAATGGCTGGCTGTCAAAGAGTTAAGCCACTAGGGCGGCGCTCCAGCCTACGGCCCGTCCGATGGTAAGCGGTTACGCTTGGGAAGTAAAAGTTCATTCCCATTAGTCCCCACTAGGCTTGTCGTCATTAGAGGGGGACTTTTCCCCCCAAAGATTGACTGGTGGAGAATGCTTTTAGCGTTAAGTCCGCCTTTTGTACCCTAACTTTGTGGACGATAAAGTTTCTATAAATACATAAAATAATATATTTAACTTTATTCCTGTTGTCCCCACTGGAGCGAAAAGGCGAATAATAAGAAATACCTGAAAATGTAAACTGTTGATACTAAAACTATTGTACTTCACCACCTTGTAACACAGTTGTGAAATTTTGCCGCCCCCTAAAAATGCCGCCCGGGGCGGACCGCCCCCCCGTCCCCCCGTCCCGCCATCGCTACGCCACTGATCTGATTCTGTATTTAAACAAAGCACGTGGTCCATTTAGGCAACAGGGTGCAGTGTAGACCGACTCCTGATCTCGAAGACAGGTGATCCTCAGCTGACTTCAGCAGACTACTACTGCGGCACTGGCAAGGTCTCCGCCGTGTCCTTCGCTCAGAGGATCAGCATCGGTATGTATGTATCACATATGATACGTTCAATTAAATTTCATAATCATCATCATGCCTTTTATTTTCGGAAGGGAATGCGTTTAGGCTCTATAACCACAGGCTAGGTAGATATCTGCGGCCGTTTGTGGGACACGAAGCCAAAGCGTCCCACCCTCACCTCTTCAGTTTCCCTTTTCCACTCGATTGGGACGACCTGGTTTCGAGCCTGGTGGCTGTTAACCAGCCCATCATCATCATGTTTGCCGCAATCCAATTTACGTAAAAATATTTTGGTCCAGTTTCACAGCTGTCAAATAAGTTCGTGATAATTTATCTGTAAATAGGCAGTTACTCAGTAAGGTTATATTTTCAGGACTCGTGACATCTTTTAACAGCCCGGGTGGAAAGTTCAGTTGCCGGCTCTACGCTCAGTCTATAAGCGCTGGAAACACTTGCAGATGCGGCTATAAGAAAAGTGTAAGATACCATCATAATTACCTGTTATATTATATTAAGTTTTTATAAATAAAAAATCAAAAAATATATCATCATTTCCGTCAAAGGACGTCCATTACTAGCTATAAGCCTCCCCGAAGTCTGTCAGTAAAAGTCACAGTCCGTGGTCTGGAAGTTGGCTGTGATACACCCTCGTGCTATGAAAACACGTAAAGCAGTTAGTCCTACGCCTGATCCCTCTTCGTTCGTGTCAGACTGCTGTCCCACCGTTTACTCAGTTGTGCACTCTATATCCTGCGTAGTTGGTTGACCGTAAAGATTGTACGCAGTAGCCAATATTCGGCTAGGAGGATATACATTTTTTTGCAGGTCTTTTGATCTTGACTTTTTGCTTCTAATGTACCAGCTTGTGGTGAAAAATATACTTTGGATTTCCCCAGAACCGCATAGTAGGCGGTCAAGAGACACAGATCAACGAGTACCCCATGATGGCGGGCATCGCGGACCTCAGGATATCGTCGATCAAGTGCGGAGGCACCATCATCAGCAGCCGGAAAGTGCTGACAGCAGCGCACTGCCTCCAGGGCCTAACGCCTGCCACCGTCGCCGTGGTCGTTGGCGAGCACGATACACGAATCGGTGAGTGCCAGTTCCTTGCCAAACCTGTCTGACAACTGTGTAGCATGAAGAAACCAAAGAATTCTTCACGTGCTGACGGCGGCGCACTGCCTCCAGGGCCTGACGCCCACCACCGTCGCCGTCGTAGTTGGCGAGTACGACACACGAGTCGGTGAGTGCCAGTTCCTTGCCAAACCTGTCTGACAACTATCTAGCATGAAGAAAGCAAAGAATTCTTGGACATTATTCTGAGAGCTGTGGTTACCGAACGGCGTGACGCTTTTTTTATACTAGGTCAGTTGGCAGACAGGCACGCAGCCCACCTGCTAGTAAGCGGCCACTGCGGCCTATTCCATTAAGGGACGCTTCATCAGGAAGCGCCTCAATGTGCTGCCAGACTATAGACTCATCTGATTTTCGAGCCTCTGATTTCAAGTGTACTGGCTCCCAGATTAATATTGTCGGAACACAGCCAGAGCTGTTATGGCAGCAGATTTCACCTGTAGGGCTAGCTAGCCAGTCGGACTCTGAAAAAGCCCTACCACCAACCCAAGACGGGAATCGAACTGGCGACCTCCGGGTTTTATACACTCGGCTTAGCCCCTGTTCCAGGGAGGCGGTCTTCAAATGCTTAAGGTCGATTTACGAATGGCACACATCATGACCGAAAACACGTCGAATGGCTGTTGTAGTAATAATGTCCAAGAATCTTTGGTTTGGACATTATTCTGAGGGCTGGGGTAGCTAAATACATAGTTTTAAATGCTTTACATGGTCGGTCGGTGCTTTTCTATGCTAGATCAGTTAGCAGATTTAGTGAAATTACTGGCGTATAAGAGATCTAATAACTGTCGTCTCGGTGTAGCGGGCGCAGGGCAGCGCCATACAGTAACTGCTTAGTTACTGTTAGGCACTGAACTGTGTAAGGGCAGACGTGGCGCTTACCATCAGGTGTACGATCTGCTCGTCTTGTTACACATTGCAATAAAAAAAAAGATAGGCACGCACCCGAAATGGTGCCCCTGGTGGTAAGTAGCTGCTGTGGCCAATTCCAGAATAGTTTATACCCTGAGATAGTTACATTCTACTACTAATACGTGTCTGCGTAATTTTAAATAGTGTGGTATAGATGTTTGTTAAAAAGACCTTTTTTAATTGCAGAAGACTCACCGGCAACAAAACCGTATGGAGTCGTAGCTTTTGCCATTAATAGCGGATTTACAGAGTAAGTATGTTGGTAAACTATACACACAGAAACACCCAGACTTATCATTCCAATCTGATCATGCACACAAAAGTTTTACCCGTGCGAGAATCGAACCTGCGACCTCTTACGAAATAGCCAATAGTATACGAGTATACTTCTTAATAATTGCATTGCACCAAATAAATCGTAAATTATACACTGAAACACTCAACATATTAAAAGGAATTCCTAAATTAATAGCCAGAGTCAAACAAATCTATTATTCATTTTTTTTAGAACTACCTATGACTACGATATCGCCATCGTGACCACGGGGGTGGACATCCAGTTCAGTGACCTCGTGGGGCCGGTGTGTCTTCCCTTCAAGTTTGCCAACAGGGATCTGACTGGAGCCAAGCTTACTATACTAGGTAATCTATTTCTAGTGCTTTCTTATTTCCTTCTTTTGATAAACAACTTATGTTTCCAATTCAACTCGATTTGGATCCCTTAGACTATGCACATTTGGTTTGTATTTGTCATGTATTTGTACGAACCGATTCGCCATATTTTTCTTTTATAGTACATCAGTGAGCAGACAGAAACACAGACCACCTGATGGTAAGCGGCCACTGCAGCCCACTTATTCCAATGAGGGTCACTTCACCAAAAAGCGTCGCTCAACTTGCTGTCAGACTGTAGACTCATCTGATCTTCGAGTCCTTGGTTTCAAGTGTACTGGTTCCCACATTAATACTACCGGAATACAGGCAGAACAGCTATGGCGCAAGGTTTCACCTTTGGGGGTGGTAGCTAGTCAGGCGGATTCTGAAAAAGTCCTACCACCAAACACCCAAGTTTTAAGAAAGAAAGAAAGAGAGAAATAAAAATAGTTTATTTCCTTTTGAAACAATTACAATACATATGTACATATCCTCTTATTAATAATAATGTTAAAAACACAGTAAAGGCAAAAGGCAGAGGTTCAGCAATTGCTGCCGCAGGTGCAGGTGCCCCCGGGCCGCGCTGGTTTACAACCCCTCCCTGCTCTCTGAGGCGTTAGTCGAGATTGCATGTCAATGCTGGGGCTATACAACTTTTAAAGTTTTAGGCGGTTTAGGCGTGAAAGCGTTACAGACAAACGTTTGTCTGTCCTTTCACATTATAATATTATTAGTATGGATTAAGATGTCATTCTACTTAATATCCAGGGTGGGGAACACTGTTCATCGGCGGTCCAACGTCCAACGTCCTCCGCAAGGTGGACGTCGACGTGATCAGCCGGAGCACGTGCCAGACGCGGGTGCCCACGGTCACCCCGCGGCAGATCTGCACCTACACTCCTGGGAAAGACGCTTGTCAAGTAAGGACTTCCGATATTACTGTGGTAGTGAAATTACTGGGTATATGAGAACTAATAACTGTCGTCTCGGTGTAGCGGGCGCAGGGCGGTGCCAGACAGTAACTGCTTAGTTACTGCTTGGCACTGAACTGTCTAAGGGCAGACGTGGCGCTTACCATCAGATGTACGACCTGCTCGTCTTTTTACACTTTGCAATAAAAAAAAAGAACCAGACAGATCTCGGGGGGCTCGCGGAGCAAGGGCTTTGCTGACCCGTGGCCTCTATGGCAAGGCGACGAGGGATTACAGCGGGGTTTAGTGGGTAAACCCTTCGGCCACTTCCATCTATGGCACAGGAGCAGCGCCCTTATCAGGACGTCGGAACTCCCATTCATGACCCTGCCCTTCCCCCAGGGTGCATAACGCATTCCCCGCGAAAAAATAAATAAAATACAGCTAGACAAATCGTGTCTGACAGTCAAAATGGCACACTTCTTCTTAATTTACTAGATTTTATTCTCATTTTCCCTCATGTTATTCCAGGATGACTCCGGAGGCCCGCTCCTGTACACAGATCCAACCAACGGCCTGCTGTACGAGATCGGCATCGTGTCCTACGGACGCTCCTGCGCGTCCCGCGACCAGCCGGCTGTGAACACCGACGTACCTGCTCTGCTCGACTGGATCCAAGCCAGCACTCCTAGCGTCAAATATTGTAAACTTTGAACCTGATTGCCGGCTTTTATTTTTCTCCTTCTTTCTCCTTGAATCTTACTTTTGCTAGAAATGTGGCAGATAAACAGCTAATCTGCGGGCTATCTTTAATTCGTAATTTAATTTCTTTTCTTTCATTTCAAGCGCCTAAAATCTATAAGTTTGCTTGCTATCGCTACTTTGTGCAAAAAGTATGTAAAATAAGAAATTCTGACGAATTTACAGTAACCCTTACCTACCTATGACAAATTAACACATAATGTATATTTTTTCATGCATGTGACGAATTTACTCTGAATGTATGGAGAGTTCAAAAATGTGACGAATTTACTTTGTGACGAATATTCAATAACCCTTCTATACACTGTAGGTTTCTATGAACTTTGAGCCTTTTTTTAAACTAAGTACATCGGTTAGCAAACAGACACGCAACCAACCTGATGGTAAGTGGTAAGCGACCTATTCCATTGAGGAACACATCGCTAGGAAGCGTCTCTTAAAATGTGCTTCTAGTCTGTAGGCTCATCTGATCTTCGAGCCTTTGGCTTCAGAATACTAGCTCCCTTATTAATATTGCCAAAATACAGTCAAAGCCGTTGGTAGGACTAGCTAGCCAATAGATCTGTGGCACATTAATATAACACCGAAGTACAGTTGGTCTTATACCCTAAGTAAGTATGCTTCTTCCTGTATCAAACCTGTACTGGTCAAGGTCAAATAATGAAGACTGTATGGGCACAGAACATAATACTAAAGTAGTATGGGAGAAGATTAAATATCGCACGTGACATAAAAGTGATGGACGCCACAGAAAAACCCCTTTCGATGAGATTTAGAATTGACGTAATGAGACATTGTATATATTACCTATTTTACAGAACACGCAAGTGCATTTTTTGAATTATACTGACCGACTTAAATACGTAGATACATAAATAGATTGTTAGACGTATTTTTGTGTACATAAACGTGGTGAGGTCTTAGCAAATACTAAGTAAATAGAGAAGTAATCCTTTAATTATTTAAATTATTGTAGGTATTGTGAGTTTCTAACTTTGTTGTACGCGTATTTTTGATTATGAGACCACCATCTTAAGATATTGAGACTGCCAACTGATCGGAATGTTATTTAGTAGCAATGTTACAAATAAGTACATAGGTACAATCTTTACACACAGGCAATGTGACTTCGTAGATAATCGTACACAGAATTTAGCTTAGAACAAATTGTTACATTCTATTAAGTCCGCAGGATTTTAAAGTGATTGGCCTCGCGGAACATCGCAATTATTCACGTCAAATAGTGCATTGTCTCCGTTCGTGTTCCGTCCGATATTATTCTTCTGTGATGGTAATGAGCTGTCTTCTCATATAATACACATCTGAGAAAACAGTTCCAGATTGATCTTGGTGTAAGAGGTACGTGTGGATCTTAAATTATAATTGAAATAGTTTAAGAAAATTGTGGAATAGATACAGCTAGTAGTTTTTAAGTTTGTGAGTATTAAAGAAGTAAAGGTTTACTTCCTGTTGTCTAACAATCATTGTCAGGAACGATAAAAAACACCTCAGAGAGTACTAGGTGCACGACAAAGGGTGGACACGACAGAAGGAGAGATCAAAAAAGGGTGAACTTCTAGACTTCGAACCACGAGTATACTCGTATCTACTTCACTGAGGATTTTGTAACAAAAGAATTAATCTTTATTTCTGACAACCCAGGACTTCGATCCCCAACCCAATCACTGAGGCAATATAACTGAAGTCTCATATAACTTATTAATTTTCAATGTCAAGGTACTATACAGGCTGTTCCAAAAAATGACCCTCATGTCTCATGGCTCTCATGTTTGGATTTTTTTGTACTCTTGTTGCGAATATCTTAGGCTATCTAACTTAATGCACTAAACTAGTAGCACTGAACACGTTTAAAATCGTGAAAAGTTAGAAAAAAATTAAATTGGCAATATCTTGAAAACCGAGCAAGTTTTACTGTCGTCATGTTAGGCTCCAGTGTCACTGTGACGTGTAATTTTTGGGACAATCTGTATAACCAACATAAACTTAATATATATAACTAGACTGTGCTCTCGTGGCTCAAAAACGAGCCGAGCGAAACCGTCAGACAGAGCAGCTTGTCCCTTTCTAATAGGGTGACAATAAGATTTGGATAAGTGAGACAAATTCAAACATGCAATCTGCGAATCTGCCTAATAATAGTATTTTTAAGTAATTCAATTCATGTTAAAATATTTGTGGTTAAAATTTTCCAACTTCTGAGAATGGGTATTATATATCGAGTTTCTGCGTGTTTCCACTTATTTACACACACGTAAAATAAACATTATACAGGGTGTTCGGAAGAACGTTGAACATACGATAATGGGGGGTAGTTGGGGTGGTCTGTTAACTAACTAGCTCAAAAGATTTTACCTAGGTCTCAAGAATTTTTTTTAATTATTTTTTTTATAAATTTCTATAATTTTTCGGTTTTGTACCTTTCAACCCGTCTAACTTTGTTTTTTATGACCAGATCCAAATAATTTTTTCATTATTGGAATCTTAGTGATTGGTAGGTCCCTTTAAATAATTAGTTGTAAATTGCACATTGCTAGAAACAAAGTTATGGGCCCTCAAACATAAAATAAGAGTTGAACTAATTTTGAATCTCAACTTCGCTTAACATTTAAAAAATAAATAAAAAGGATAGATGACTTCAGATTTGTTAAAAACATCTCCAAAGTGTGAGCTTTATAACGATATGTCGTTTGTTTTGATATCTTTTTTGTAACCAAAATTATTCGATGTTTTCTACCCAGGCGGACCATTTCGACGAAAATCTACTTATGTGAAAACTTAAATGTTTTGCGAAATTTGTCAATGCAAAGGTCAAAATAACAAATTAGTGGGATAGTGACATAAAGAATGTAGATTTTTTCTCACTCTTGCACACATAAAGGCTATCTTTTCTCTCTTTCACTCTGTGTGGAATGCGCGGCGAGTGACGCTTCCCAAGAAGGTAATAATACTAATGTTTCACTCTAGTACACTTACATCGTATCTTCCTTCTCTTTCGCTTTCGGAACAGGCGACTCAGTGTAAGTGTCAGAACTCTTAGTCGAGACTTAACTGTCCAAGAAGGTAATAATAATAATGTTTCACTCTAGTACACTTACATCGTATCTTCCCTCTCTTTCGCTTTCGGAACAGGCGACTCAGTTAAGTGTCAGAACTCTTAGTCGAGACTTAACTGTCTCTGCGATCATACGTGCCCTTTGTGCCTACTCTTGTTACAGTTTTCTTCGTTCTTGATAAATTCTACGCGCTTCACGCGCATTGGAGTTAGCTCTTCCATATGCTATTAAAATGTCCGCATATTCCTCATTGGTAAATGAAGTCATTTTACCGATTAACAAACGTAACAGAAATAACAAAACTTAACAAAACAACTGATAACAATAATACAAAACGAAGATAACTGTAACAATAGTAGGCACAAAGGGCACGTATGATCGCAGAGGCAGTTAAGTCTCGCTCGACTAAGAATTCTGTCCTCTTTGGTTCTGTCACTTACACTGAGTCGCTTGTTCCGAAAGCGATAGAGAGGAAAGATACGATGTAAGTGTACTAGAGTGAAACATTAGTATTATTACCTTCTTGGGAAGCGTCACTCGCCGCGCATTCCACACAGAGTGAAAGAGAGAAAAGATAGCCTTTATGTGTGCAAGAGTGAGAAAAAATCTACATTCTTTATGTCACTATCCCACTAATTTGTTATTTTGACCTTTGCATTGACAAATTTCGCAAAACATTTAAGTTTTCACGTATGTAGATTTTCGTCGAAATGGTCCGCCTGGGTAGAAAACATCGAATAATTTTGGTTACAAAAAAGATATCAAAACAAACGACATATCGTTAGAAAGCTCATACTTTGGAGATGTTTTTAACAAATCAGAAGTCATCCATCCTTTTTATTTATTTTTTAAATGCTACGCGAAGTTGAGATTCAAAATTTGTTTCAACTCTTATTTTATGTTTGAGGGCCCATAACTTTGTTTCGAGCGATGTGCAATTTACAACTTTTTATTTAAAGGGACCTACCAATCACTAAGATTCCAATAATGAAAAAAATATTTGGATCTGGTCATTAAAAAAAAAGTTAGACGGGTTTAAAGGTACAAAACCGAAAAATTATAGAAATTTATGAAAAAAATAATTAAAAAAAAATCTTGAGACCTAGGGGAAATCTTTTGAGCTAGTTAGTTAACAGACCACCCCAACTACCCCCCATTATCGTATGTTCAACGTTCTTCCGAACACCCTGTATTGTGTTTCAAGAAATAAGCCCTCTAACGTCAAGCTAATATGTAATAACGTAAAGCTAATATTATGCTAATATGTTTTTTACCATAGTGATAGAGAAATTGTAAATTTTTGGGGGTAAGGGTGAATCATAAAACAAATAATTATTTAAATATGTGGGACAAGTGGATTATTCCCGACTGCCCCTACCAAATCTACCCCAGTCGAAACTTTTTAGTTTCGAAACTAATTTAGGTTCCGTCTGTTGTTTGTTTGCCTATTGGTTTGAAGTAAAAAAAAACAAGTGCAAGCGATTTCCAACCTTATTGACATTTAAATTTAAAATTTCAAAAAAAAGACAATATATAAATTTATGCTTTTTTCAAATTTAAGAATACCTACATTGAACGAAAAAAATACAAAATATATAATTGTAGATTAATACATTGTAAAAATTACATTAAAATACAAGCGTTAAATTAAGTTTTTGGTCAGGCAAAATTGTTGCCCAAAAACATTTCTTATACTGACAATATGAAAGAACGAGGTACGCCTCCGTCCTTGCCATAGACCTAGAATTCATGGTCACTCTAACTATGAATGAACTGTCATTGCGTGTTGGCAATGTGAAAGAAAGAGACAAGCTACCCCGTATTTGATATCTTTCTCGTCTCGGATTTGCCTCGCGTAAGGCACAAGCAAATATATACTTTAATGCGTTGGGATAGTGTTCATTTTCAAAAATGCAATTTTTTGAAGATATCATTCCGGTTACATAGATAATATTAATTCCATGATAACCAATACCTAAGATCTATTTTTTGGCAAAATATGCTTAAAAATAACAACACATAGGTAGGTATTTGTTTTTAAAGTCCGATGAAGGATTTATGCCTAGATCTTTAATTTGTTTTTTTCTGTTGATATTATTTTTAGTTTCTCCCGAAGCAGCATATCTGGGATTCCAGCTATGAGTGTGCTGGTAAGGACAGCATTGCTGTTGGTTGTAGGATGTGTTCTGGCTAGAGCTCTTTATAGGTGCGAATACAGAAACTATGTAAGTGAAATGTTTGATTTTGTTTATTCACTTCTCTTTTGACAGCATATAACCAATAAAAGTAACGAACCTCCAAAATCCGTTGACAAAGTTTTCGAATTTTAATGACTTATTTTATTCAGTCGTTTCCGCTTTAGTACGTAAGAATATGTTTTTGTGGTTTGGGTAGAGATGTAAAGCGAGCACAATCATAGACTGTTCTGAACACAGAAAAGAAAACTTTTCTGTAGTTCTGAATAAAAATCACTCGTCTCCGTGTATATACGTCACCCACATTATGAATTTTTATTTTCAGCTGGGTCCTCAGCAAATCTACTACATATTCAGCCCAGGGTACCCATTCAACTACACCAGGGATATTGAGTGCCGTTGGACCCTGAACAGTCCCCCAGGGTACGTCTGCAGGCTTAACTGTTCACAATTTGTGATGACGCCGGTAAATATATAATTTTTTTAAATTTTTTTATACTAGGTCAGTTGGCAGACATGCACGCAGCCCATCTGATGGTAAGCGACCACTGCGGTCTATTCCATTGAGGGGCGCTTCACCTGTAAGCGTACATACATGGTTTTTATAACGCTTTCGCCCTTTTTTATATAACTATCTGCTGTGCAGTTTATGCTGTTTATGTGCTGTTTTAATTTTAGAGCCGTTTTTTAAACCGTTGTTTTGGGCTTTATTATACTGTAAAACCATGTATTGTAATATGTCAAAACGGCCATCATAGCGTGCCGCTAGTTTACCAACTCGGTAACAAGAGGAGAAACTAATTAATTTTGACCTTTTAAGAGTCCATCATGCTCCGCCGACCGCTTGGTGGTGTCTAATCGCGGAGACCCTCTGCTGATGAACGCCAATGTCTACTGCGACCGCCGAGCCTTTACCGAGGTCTCGATTGGACCACGGATTACCCTGGGTAAGCTTATAAATAAAGGCATGTACCATTCACTTTTATTTGTAACTACTTAGCTGACCCGGTGAACTTCGTAACACTTACGTCTTAATATCAAACGTTTGACAGGTAAGAACAGTTTGTATGGGAAAATAAAATTCTCTCAATTTTCTATAATTATCCATCCGTTTTTTAAACCTCCCCTGGACTTTCACGAATATTTCAAGACTAAAATTAGTCAAATCGGTTCAGCCGTTCTCGAGTTTTAGCGAGACTAACGAACAGCAGTTCATTTTTATATAAATTCATTTTTATATAAATAGATATAAGAATAATACAGGTGATTAGTAATTAGGAAAAAATTTACAACTAATTAGTGCAAGCTTACATAATATATTATTGGTGGTTACTATTTAGTAAGCAATGTAAATAATGGCTTTACTGTTGTATTATTAACTGTAAGAATTTTTTCAGGTTTGTTAACTCAGCGCGGCACTCTGGGCGGTCGGTTTTTTTGTGAAGTGACAGCTGAAAGGGCTAACTTGTTTTGTGAGTTCATTTCAATATTATTAACTGGGTTCAAAGAAGAAGAGGTTTTAATTCCGATTATTCGAAAACACCTTAGTTAACCGGGGTACAGAAAGTTAAGTGAAAGGGGCAGACAGGCACGTTGCCCCCCTCAAGTCAGAATAGGTTGCTTGCCACTTACCATACGATGGACTGCGGGCTTGTCTGTCTGACACTTTAGTGCCATTAACTCCATAAAGGACAGTGACAAAATAATGCTCATCATAAAGTGCACCATGCACTTGCAGTACCTACCGGCGAAAACAATGAAAAATTATGCTGTTTCTATAAATGGTAAAAACGTAAAAAAGTCCAGCTGTACTAATTATGTATAGTAACAGTATACATATATTCATCTTTTTAAAAATTTCTAAGCTGTATCAAATATTAATTTGTTTCAGATCCGCCAAGTGCTCGTACGCCTGATTTTGGTGCACCAAGGGATGATCAATAAACAGAACAAATGGTCAGATGTACAAGAATACAAAATAATAATATTTTAAACTAATTATGAAACGTCTTGTCATCATTTTAAATAATGGTAAAATAAATTAAAAATACTAAAAAAACATGTTTTTTAATTCAGGTAGGTATTGTTCTACAATAGTGTATTGTTTTTCATAGTCACTGGTAGGGAAATAGAAACAGTCAATTTTGTTATAATAACTTATATTAGTACTACTTTTTGTATTTTTTAATATTATTTTAGTAGCTATGTAAGACAAAGTTTTTACTCGACCGGAAAACTCTGCAACGCAAGATGGCGCCACTTTGTAAGCGGGAAAAGTGACAGCGGGTTGACGCGCGAAAATATTGATTTTCGCTGCGCATTTCATTTCCCCGCTAACTTCGTCCCTACACGCTCCGGCCTCACAGTAATTTATTAGGTATAATTTACAGTAAACGACGTTAATTTTATATCAAAATTTAACAGATGATGTAGGCTAATATGAAATGTGTTTTTACTTTTTAAAAATTATATTCTCCGCAATGGCGTAGTAGCGTTTTTTTTTTTTGTCTCCGGTCTGTATTTGTGTTTGAAGACTTTGAAGATGGTTTGGATTCTGCGGAGTCTGGTTAAGAGGTAGCTGTTATGAAACACCATGCCGAAAAGGATTCCGTTCCACGTCGTCTATGCCACAAGTAAGTGATTTCATTGTATTTAAAAAGGTTATAAAATGCCAATTATTAAAACACCGTAATTACAATTAATTATTTAGATCGTGCGGCACGGAACTATGTCAATTTAATTGAGTAGTGGTTTGTCGTCGTATGAAGTATGCACGTCGTTATTATTTAAAAATAGGTGCGATATTCTTCATAACAGTATTACCTAATTATTTTTTTTACGGAAACTTCCTACTTTAATGAATTCTATTTTGTATACTGCTTTTAATGTTGTTATTTATTATCACTTAGAATTTCAAGGTTGATCTAACTTATGAATCGGAATCATATTGTCATCTATCGAGATAATCGAGAAGCCGGCAAGAAAATCGACAGTTACTCTTTTCAATCGCCAAAATTTTCACATTTATTAATATACCCTCCAATACTATTTTATTTATTACTAAATCATACAGTTTTCTTTTAGGGTTCCGTATTTTAGGGTAGAATTTAAAACTATTTTAATAAAGTTAGGGTCATTGCCGACCTGTCCCCAAAAGGAGGCACTTGACCATTCAAGCACGGACCTTAATATTTCTTTAAGGTCTTTGCATTCAAGATCTTTGCTCAGCACAATATAATATATTTGTGTATATTTCTCTATGATGAACATAGAGAAAGACTTTACAACAATGTTAATGATTGACTTTATAATAACAGTTTGTTTTTGTTAGATAGTATGTATTTAAAATGTCGTGCCATCACGAAATAAAAATTAACAAGTGGGTTTTTATGGCGATTAGGTTTATATTTGAATGAGTTTGTACACATGTTATTATTACGCCCCTACAAGATTTACCCATGACATTAATAAAACCTTGAAATAACATGTTTTTTTCTAGTTCCATTTACGCTTTTTTCGGAGATGAACGCGTTAAGGCATCATCATAACCGCAGTCTAGCTAGACCTATGGGCGTGTGTACTGTCTTCCAAAGGATAAGTGCAGTAAAGTACTCCGATCATCCTACCCTTAACCACTACCCACTGAACTACCCCGGTTTCCCCTATAAACCCGAAATGGGGCGAGCCGGTGCCCGCCACATCAACCTACTCTAATTTGCCTAAAAGTCTCAACTGAAATAGAAATATGCGATGCGATAATGCGATGGGCATCAAGTCGAAAATGGGTTGTGGGAATTTGACACCTTGATTTTAACTTTGTTTGAGTTTTGAAAGTGCCCGAACTTTTGACAATACCACAATGTCTTATGTTTAATACCTTATTACTGCAATTAATATAAGGTCCAATGATAGCGATGTTGCTTTTTTCGGCAAACTGTACCCTACTTACTCACCTAAAGTTTAATGAAGTCGTAAGATATGAACTTTATAGGGTGACTTAATGATATTTTATATTAGTAATTGCAGAGGGGTTGTATTCTAAAGGGGTTGTGTTTAATCCATTTCGGAAATAATAGGATTTATATCGGGATGCCTTTTTTTTCTTGACTTTAACTTTGAGCGAAGCTTTCTATAACTTCAATTAAATAGGCCCTATACATGCCATAGGGCCTAATCAATAACGTGATCTATTCGATGGTGAATTGCTATTACGAGTATAGACTCGTAGTAGCAATTAACCATCGAATGGATCACGTGTCTACAAAACTTCTGCGAGGTTTCGAACTCAATTGTAGCTATTAATATATTTCCTTTCACGTTGTAAATGGAAATACGTGCGACCGGCACAATGGTCATTGCTTCACCGTGAACAAACATCGGGTAACAAAAAGTTTGGTAACTTCTGCCGACGGTTGGACAGAAGCAGAACCCATTGCCACGTGTCTTTCTCCCTTCCTTTAAACAAGGATTCCTGCAAGCGTACTGTTTGTCCTTCGCTCACGTCAAAATGTATCAACAGTTCGAAGTGATTTAAAAATAGACTAAGTGGTCCAATCCCAAAAGGCACCTGATCTCAAAACTATGTCTCAGACATCTTCATTGGTAGAACCATATTTTTTTCCTTCGCGTCCTTCTATCAAGAAGGCCTATTTTTTATACTAGGTCAGTTGGGAGACAGGCACCAAGCCCACTTGATGGTAAGCGGCCACTGCGTCGTATTCCATTGAGGAGGGACGTTTCACATGGAAGCGTCGCTTAATGTGCTGCCAGACTGTAGGCTCATTTGATCTTCGAGCCTCTGGTATCAAGTATACTGGCTCCATATTAATTTTACCGGAACACCGCCAGAGCTGTTATCGCGGCAGATTTCACCTATGGGTGTGGTAGCTAGCCAGTTGGAGTCTAAAAAAGCCCTACCACCAACCAGACTTGTGTCACCTTGTTGTGACCTCCGTGTTTTTATACCCGAGCGGCTTATGCACTGTTACACGGAGGTGGTCAAAATCTACTTCATCGTACTCCTGTATACGTTTATACCTATTGCTTAGAAGTTAAGCCAAGCTTATTATAAATGCACTAATGCGCAGTCCTAGCGTATTGTAATATTCAAGAAGCCTGCAAGGATCAATAGTTATTGATTCGTCACTGGGTAGCGAAGGCGATCACGTGTACGGTCTATGACAAATAGAACAATGATAGGGTTGTACCTAGGTTAGGTTGGCTCAAAGGCTCATTTGGTAGGGGCTTAAAACAACGTTTAAAAGGTAACGATAAGCGACATATAGGGTTACGTATCATGACGTCAACGAAAAGGGAAGATCTTCCTCCAAGCTAGGTGTCTGTGCTCGGGGACCGCGGCCCAATGTACCGTCTTGGTGTGTTGTTTAATTATATGCTAGCCGAGAGAATAGCGCGACGCAGGATCGAATATCTGATTGGCTGTATCAGTGCCGTGCGAGTGACGAGTCTCGAAGCCAATGTCACTTACAGGTGCACTTTTCGCTGATTTGCAATCTTACGTTGTTGTCGTCAGTCTGTCATAATTATGTAGCGCATTACGATAGCCGCTACAGTTACATCTTGCCGACCAAGGTAAAGTTAGGAAAGTTAGCGTCACTGGTTAGCTTACTTGCATATTTTTTAACGGTAAATAATACCGATACCTATATCAGTAAGTATACAACAAATGACGAAACAAGCAACTTATGCCCTGGCGCTCTACAAGCTGGTTGTTCTTGTCTACGAATTCAGTTACAAAACATTTTGCGGCCTTTTTTTTTAAGAAGAAGCTACGTTTAAGCTACGTATTCCCAGACTTTCTTTCGAGGGTGAGTCCGTGCCACTTAATTCCCTTATTTTTTTATACTATAGGGGGGCAAACGAGCAAGTGGGTCACCTGATGATAAGTGATTACCGCCGCCCGCACCCGGGACCCCCTTGGGGTCGCAAGCGCGTTGCCCGCCTTAAGAGACGACAGTTATTATAGGTCTCATATATCCAGTAATTTCACTAGCTCACATAGTTGGTTTCTTGTTGGTATCAGGTCAGGTAAGGAGGACCACCAGTAGTTTACGTAAGCTTAACAATAAGCAGTCCATTGACTCGATATGCAATAATCCCGCAACCCCTATTTCGCTATACTACATCTGGTTTCGACATACATATGATAAAAGAAACCCACTTAGTTCCACTTGAATGCCTACACCCCTATTGTGTCTAGCGCTATCGGAATTCTATTCGAATAGCTCATATAAAACGAAATGGGGTGGCTACGTCTGTCTTCAATATCTACGAGTACAGTCGCAATGAAATGTGTTCACATGAGGCCTTATACGACGGCGTTAAGGTTCGTATTTTGTTTTAAATTACTGCCATGCTAGTGGTAAAAACATCACAGAACACAGGTCCTTCAAAAATGAGGCTGCCAATGTATTTGTGATTCAGGATCTATCAAATGCATTTCCACAGTTAAGTAATTCACATTTTTATTACCGAAGCCATTGATTAAGAATACTCCTATTCAGAGGTATATTATTTAGGTACCTATATAAATTGTTATCCGCCTCCGTGGAACAGTGGCCAAGCCGCTCGGGTATAAAACTCGGAGGTCGTGGGTTCGATTCCCGCCTAGGGTCTGGTTGGTGGTAGGGCTTTTTCAGATACCGACTGGCTACCCCCACAGGTGAAATCTGCCGCCATAACAGCTCCTGGCTGTGTTCCAGCAGTTTTAATGTGGGAGCCAGTACACTTGAAATCTCGAAGATCAGATGAGCTTACAGTCTGGCAGCACATTGAGCGACGCTTCCTGGTGAAGTGTCCTTCAATGGAATAGGCCGCAGTGGCCGCTTTCCATCAGGTGGGCTGCGTATCTGTCTGCCAACTGGCATAGTATAAAAAATATAAGTGAAACTTATTTGGAAATATTATGTAGAAGTTTTATTTCATTTTAAGCAGCCATTGAGTTTATAAATCAATGCCTGCAGCAAACAGGCTTCTAGAGTTATCGTAAATAACTAAAGAGGCTTTATTGACTGTCAGTAGGCATAGAGTTGCATTTAATAGGCGATTATGTTTAAGCCAATTTGTTTCAAAGTCCTTGAATTGGCGTGAAACGACTCGCAAATGTCTCGTCATGACTTTGTAGGCTGAACTAACTAAAATTAACTGAGTTAATTTTCAATGCCTGTAGCTAATTACAAGTAATTTGACCAATAATAATGCTCATGTACAGTCAACAGCACGTCAGACTACCCTAATCTGTCAAATTACTACAACCAATTTTCAGCTTTATTCACTTAGCACAGTTTTTTTCAAATTGAGATTTTTTGACAGATTGGGGTAGCTTGATCTGCTGTCGTCCGTACTGAATAGCCAAGGGGATTCAAACGTCGATATGCATGCGTGACGTTCGAATCGAAAATTAACACTAACTCGGCGATGACGGAAAAAATTGTGAGAAAATCTGCACTGTCAAACAGCTGTTTAGCCATGAGCCAATTGATCTAGATCCCCTATCAAGGGTTACGGAGGTCAGATGGCAGTCACGCCATTCTTCCTAATTCCTAATATAGAAAGAGAGAACCAATAATACTTTTGACGAGTATACTACCAGACAGTCCAGACACGTGGCCCTGGTATGGCACCAAAATATCAGTTCTTAGTTGTGTTTTCAGTACCAGTTGTATTCTGAAATAGCCCTACCACCAACCAGACCTGGCAGGTGATAATACATTGGTAACTAGACTAACTAGCCTTCTTCCTGCCGCAGCTTTATTCTATACGCCTATGATGATGTCGGTCCAACTCGTTGGTGATCATTTGCCCTCAAATCTGCCGTGGACCACGAACCGTTCTATATGGATTTTCAACTCTTCGGTTCTGATAGCGACAAGCTCTAAGGAACTTTCTAAGGATCCAACTCTGGGACTAACTGGCCAGACAACGAAAAAAAACTCTTTGGGTTCCTCCATAGTCTATTACCTTGGATTCCAGGTGAAGACAGCTCATACCCAGCATGCGAGCTAAACTCCCAGGGCCCGGCAGCGCGTGGGTGGCGCAGCGCCGGCGCTCCGCCCCACGAGCTGCTGCTCCGGCTGACGCGCGTCACCAGCGTGCACAAGCTTCAGCTGCTCGCCCACCATCAGCTGATACGTGAGTACCACCAGCAAGCGAATTCTAAGCCTAGTGAAGGGGAATGCTATTAGGCACCAAAACTCGCCTGGAGTAGGCGATCCGTTATTACATACATTACCATGGTATTGCACGAGTCCCACACACGGCTCTTTGGCGTTAAGCGCCAAGCGTAGGGCCGGCCTGGGGCATGACCCAGGGCCTCTTTATGCTCCTGCATCGCCGTCGACAGCCTCTCGGGCTGTGTCAGGCCCTGACAACCAAGGAAACGCCGGGACTCCGCCTCACGCGCTCCTTCTGGATTCTCTGGACTAGGTGTTTATAAAGTCTTCTAAATGCCGTGTTATTGCGTTTTGTAGAAGATTTAACGTATGTCATTATCATCAGCTAAAATACGTCCACTGCTCCCCCGAAGATCTTCAAACGATGGTCGGTCTCTCCCGCATTCTATGGATTCCCGTGATCTTTACAAAGTCATTGGTCTACCTATGACGTATGTGGGTGTTGTTACAGCGGCATGCGTAGAGGTGCTGGTATCGGGCGGGCTGATATCCGAAGGTGCTGCCACTCCGTGCGGGGCCACGTACACCAGCGTGGGGCGCGTCACCCTCGCACGGCCCACTTCGCAGGCTCGGACCAGGGAGCTAAGGTATTAGAGAGTTTTCTTTCCCAAATGAAACAACTGAGACGGATTACTTAAGATCGCGGTTTAATATAACCCACTTTTAAAGCCATTTAAGTATAACCATTTTAGGAAGGCAGAGCACCTTAAAGTTATGAAAAGAAGCAGCTTTAATAAAAAAATTAATTATTTTAAGGTGGTCCTTGAGTTTCTTAAGTTTCACCGTGTTAAGTAAGTTCCTAATAATAATTTACCTGTCAAATAAGGGTGCTGTCTCATATTTGAAAATTGACAATTACTACTTTTCTGAAAAAAACCTTGGAGGTACTTGTAATTAAGACAAATATATACTTAATTGATTTCAGATCAGCAGCATTACCCGAACCCACAGTGGCCCGTTTTGTAAAACTCAGACTATCTGGACCTCACCCACCGGCAAAAGATGATGACCAGGTCAGAGAAAAATAACAGTGATAATTGATTAATGATATTCACATTTGTACAAAAGAACATTATGGGTCATTGTGTATACGAAGTGGCAAAAAATCTGTTCTTATGTGATATTTATTTATTGATTAAGTTTTGGCAAAGCGACTTTTATCTGTTATCATCACTAAATTCGACAATCGTTATCGTTACGTAGAACTTCTTTCGTCTTTTTAACCTTTAATAGCAATCCATACTCATGTGCCTACAAAAACGGAAACTCTATAGAACTTACTATTTTCAGTCGCAAAACGGACCTTTTCCAAATGTCTAGTCTATGTACAAGCTAAAAGGGAAAATCTTACTATGAGACTGGAACAATATTCCGTATTCTCATAAGCTATACCCTACAACCGCCTCCTCACTTCCAGGTAGCCCTAATGGCAGTAAACGTCCTCGGCGAAGAAGCGGAAGACTCGGAGAAGGCCACCCCCACATCAGCCGAGCCCAGCTACTCGCCGTACGACGACCTCGCCTTCGTCATGTACGTGGACACCGAGATAGCTGACCTGGTGCGCAGTCTGGACGAGAAGAAGAAGACTGCTGTCGCTGGTACGTTTGTATGGAGTGAGAGAGAGAGAGAGAGTTGGTGGTGCTGTGAAAGAAACCATATGTAAAAAAAAGACTATCTGCATTGCCAATCTAAAGAAGAAGAAAATACATTAATTGACCACATCTGTTTCCTTTTTGCAAAGGTCGCAACCTTTCTGTCATTAATAAGGTTGATTCGGAGCTAAGACGTTCAGCTCACTACCCACTTAACTCTCCCGGTTTGCGATTTCCACTCGAAACGGGGACAAGCTGGTGACCGTCTTACGACGATTTACCAGACCTTCCCATGAACCGTTGCAACTTACCTGACTGGCTGAGTTTTAAATCTGGAATCCCGACACCCAACCCTCGACGGCCAATTCCAACTCCAATCCATTCGATCTATTCTTAGCGGACACGGAACTTTTTCCAACATTCCACTTAACTCTTACTTCATTTGAATATATTCCAGGAGTGAACGCTTCGAATACGCCGCCACCTTTGCACTCTTGTTCTTGATCAATGTTTTCGTTTATTGACACTCAGTCCTGAAACTCTTGACTTCTTAATTGAAACTTGAAAGTGTTTCTTTCTTGATATGTCCCAGAGGAGCGTTTCGAGTACGCCCGCCGTCTGAAGTCAGCCGGAGCCGCTCTGGCAGCAGCAGGCATCCGCGTGGGCCGCTGGCGGCTGCGCAAGCGCACGGCGGCTGCGCGGGACGACTTCGAGCTAGCGCGCCGTATGCGCGACCGCATCGCCGACGCGCTGGCCGGCCTGCGGGAGGACGCGCAGCTGTGCCGGCTGTTCGAGCAGGACGGGGTGAGTGAGATAAAAATGTCATCCCTAGCCAAGTTTTCGGCTACGGCGGCCAATCTTTTACGCTCAGCCATCTACGCAGGATATATAGTGCACAAGTGAGTGCGCAAGCACAGGTGCACTCCCTATTCCCTTACTCTCATAACACGGTGGGACAGCAGTCTGACACGACCGAAGAGAGATCAGGCGCAGGACCATCGGCTTAACGTGCCTTCCGAAGCACGGAAACATCATTATTTTTAGACATTCAGGTGATTCAAGCCTGCAATGTCCTAACCAAACTGGAAACAACAAAGTGATGCACCCCGCGGGATTTGAACCCACGACCTCCGGGTGTTAGAGCCCAATGCTCTAACCACTGTACCATGGAGGCAGTTAGATAGCACTGGCACAGCGGAGATGGAAAACATCGCAAGGAAACCTGCAATCAGGCGAATGGTTGCGTGTACCCATGTTCCAATTGGTTTGGTCTAGTTCCCTTGGATTACGGAGGAGATGATAGTTAAAAGTAAAACATTTGTAAACAATGATGACTGAATATTGACAAACATCATATTTATTCAACAATTTCGTTTGCTATTATAACTAGTTACTTTAATATCATTTCTTTCAGCCGGATCCCCGTAACGACTCGTCAATGCCAGCAGAGTACGACTTCTCCCACCATCTATCACCGTCCGTGGTGGCGGGCTCCCTCAGCCTGGACATTCCGTCACCAGTCCCACCGCTAGAAGAGCCCGAGCAGCAAGAGTTCATCAATGGAGATGAGGAGGAAGTCGTCAATATCCCTGGGGTAAGGTGGCAATAAGGTCATGATAATCGCTACTACTGGTACTTCCTTATCTTGGATATTCTCAAGGGTAGAGCAACTTACCTAAACTTACCTCATTATCGGCCAATTGTTTATATTTTCACCTTTTTTAATATGTGCACTTTATGAAGACTCAGACTGTATGTAGACTATATATAGACTGTATATACCATCCCTGCATGTACCTGCACTCAGTGGTACGACGGGGAATGACAATTCCTTGTCGTGCCACTGGTGGAACAAGTCGGTGGCACGACGAGGATTAAGGGAGTATTTCATGATCGGCCAGCATTTCATGATCAACTTTTATTTATTTCTTTATTTCATTTACATTTACTTATTTTACACCAGCCAAATCAATCAACACTTAACATTTAAAATTGGCCAGCAATACTTTTAACAGTAACTCCTCGATATAATTTGAAAACATGTCTATCAAAACAATTGTCTTGATTTTTAAGGACTTTAAAAACAATTTTGGTTAGCATAATTATTCCATTCGTTAATCCAAAGTATTTTATTCTCAGTCTCCAATCCAAACTCTTCAAGAAGACATCCGCCCAGTATCACCAGAGCCGTCGCCACAAATAATTCAGCAGTACCAGCCGTCGGAAGATAGACTGGACAAAATAGAAAGAGTGGGGAGAGTTGATAGAATAGAGAGAGTAGACAGAGTGGATAGGGTGGATAGAGTGGAAAAGCAAAGGGAAGCAGAAGTTAAGAAGAAGATGGAGGAAGATGAGTTGAGAAAAGAGACTGATAGCCCGAGAAGGAGCATCACGCCAAACGCTGCCAATGGTGCGTATTACTTCTAAAGAGCTATTTCAGTATTTTCCTACAGTGGCAGATGATTTAGAAAAGTGGCCGATATTCTGATTAAAGATTCCATAAATAAGTATATAAATCATATGTTCTACATCATGATAAAACTAAAGATTTTGCCGTCAAAAATTATACCTTCCATAGTTATAACTTTAGAGTCGGGGTTTCTTTTCTAAACAATTAAAATGGCGCCCAACATGGTGCCAGAAAATATGCCTGTTAAATATTTAACATTTAATCAACCATTTATTTGTAGGTACATTAGTGAGACGTAGGAATAAAAGCGCTGGACCTAGGTCCACATTCGAAGCTTACGAAGAACGCCTTCTACCAGCATTAAGACAGTGAGTATTTTCTTTCACTTAGGATAATAATTATAAAATTATTGATGAAAACCTTTTATTTTCTAATCTTAGCTCTCCAAAGAACCAGAGCTTTGAGTCGAGGTATGACAAGCATTGCTGTATGCTCGAGTGTTAGTTTGTTGTTGTATGGACTAGGTTTTTTAGAAACCCTTAAAAAGTCTTGGAAGATAAGCTTGGGTAGCGCATACACGTGGATTAACAAAAGAAAAAAAAGTTTCTGAATATAAAGCAAATTTAAATGGATAGACTCTGGGATAGTTAATTTTTAATTATACCTACATTCCGATTATTTTATACCAAATAATTGAAAGTTGACTTTAGTTCGATTTAAGTTCGACTTACTTTTCAGACCGTTGCACGTTGCAGCGATGACTTTTTTTTATTAGGTCAGTTGGCAGACAGGCACGCAGCCCACCTGATGGTAAGCGGCCACTGCGGCCTTTTCCATTGGTGGACGCTTCACCTGGAAGCGTCGCTCAATGTGCTGCCAGACTGTAGGCTCATCTGATCTTCGAGCCTCTGATTTCAAGTGTACTGACTGCTGTTATGGAGAGAGGAGCAGATTTCACCTGTGGGCGGTAGCTAGTTTAGTGGAGTATTCATTTAAATTTGCTTCATTCTAATAATAACTACCTTTAGATTTTAAATATCAGAAGACATTGAACGTTTTCGGATACTGAATTACTTTATCTTATTCCGTAGACAGAATTTTGCTAGTTGGGCTCTTAACTGTCAATCTGTGTACTAATGTTTTGTCTATTTTATATATTCTATCTACTTAGACTTAGTGTCTTTTTAGCAAAAAGTTATTTCCTAGTTCATTAAATTTCGAAAATAATACAAATAAAATCTAGATAGGTAGTTAGCTATAAAATAGCGTTAGGATTTTTAAAATTTATTTCATATAACAAACTAAAAAAAAATTTAATAAATTAAATTAATTTATTAAATTTTTTTTTTAGATTTAAATTTTTTTTTAGAATTAAATTAAGTTAATACAGCTACGTTTAGTTTTAGTAAAAATATTGGGGAGTAGAGGGGTAGAGGGTAAAACAAGTATTGTTTATCGCTTATGTCTATCTATCTTGTTCCTTACTTTTCTTTTTGTTCTTTCGTTAATCTTTAAAATGTAACGCATGTCGATAAATTTATTTCTAGAACGAAACCTAGACTATTTTTCTAGGATATACATAGAGGTTAAAATTAAATACATATTAGTCTAACATTTATTGTTCTGAGAAAAATGTAGTGTCAAGGTTCACATCAACACAAACAACAACAAAACTTGTCTATCACAGTTCAACTGTGATAGACAAGGGGAAACCGGGGGAGTTTAGTGGGTAGTAAGACGCTTTAGTCTCTAGTCGCACGGCCGCAGGTCTAGCTAGCGTACCGTTATGGGGCCATGCATTCTCCTCCGAGATAAAAAACGCCTCCTTTGGGGGCGGAGGTTGGTGTGTTACTAGAAAGGGTTGAGTTTTCACTAAGCCCCGGTGCGCCACCGTGCCTTTCGGAGGTGTCGTAGGGGTTCGGTAAAATAGAAGTGTGTCAAGCACTTCTGTGTTTCGGGGAAAGGGCACTGAAGCTAGTGAAATTACTGGTTATGAGGCCCAATAACTGTCGTCTCGATGTAGCAGGCGCAGGGCGGTGCAATACAGTAACTGCTTAGTTACTGTTTATCACTGAACTGTCTAAGGGCAGACGTGGCGCTTACCATCAGGTGTACGATCTGCTCGTCTTGTGACACAATGCAATAAAAAAAAACCTCATCCAATACTGGGTATCCCTCAGCTCACATACGAACGAGTACCTCCGCGAGGGTCGCGAGGGCCGCGAGGAGGAGTGCAGCGGCGGCAGTGCGGCCTCGCACCCGCGCGCCGCGCAGCCGCACCGGCTCAACGAGCGGGAGCGGAAGCAGGCTGCTCTCCCTATTCTCATCTTTGGATACCCGCTGGTGAGTCTTACGAAAGCCGAAAGCCGTCCAAGGATACGTCAGTTTTAGCAGTATCATTATCATCATCAGCATCCCAGTGTATTCCCGATTGCATCCAGGTGGAGCTCAAGGCCCGCTTCGATTAAGATGCTAGATTTGACAAGCCTGGTTACAATGGAGCGATTGCCATCTGACCTCCGTAACCCTTACAAGGGAAACCAGACCTACTTGGAACATAGTCGGGACCAACGGCTTAACGTGCCTTCCGAAGCACGGAATCATCATTCTTTTCAGACATTCAGGTGATTCAAGCCTGCAATGTCCTAACCAAACTGGAAACAAAAACACAAAGTCATGTTCCCCGCGGGATTCGAACTCACAACCTCCGGGTTTTAGAGCCCATCTCTATCCACTGTACCACGGAGGCAGGTAGTCAGTTTTAGCAGTATCAATGTTCTTGTTTAGTTAAGACTCGTCCAAGATGGTGCCATTTAAGCACTTTCAATTTTCTTCTTTCTCCGAGCGTTAAGTACATCCCGAAAGTCAGGGTACGCTTGCACCATGATCCAGGATTAGGCAAGTCTAGTTATTACATTGGAGCGATGCCCTCAGACTTCCGCAACACTTCACAAGGGAATTAAACCAATTGGATCATGGCTGCACAGACTGTGCGAGTTTTCTCACAATATTTTCCATCACCGCCAAACTAATGATTACGCAGATAGAAAAATCGAAAGACGTTCAAGGCTTAGTGAAATTACTGGGTATATGAGACCTAATAACTGTCGTCTCGGTGTAGTGGGCGAAGGGCGGTGCCGGACAGTAACTGCTTAGTTACTGTTTGGCACTGAACTGTCTAAGGGCAGACGTGGCGCTTACCATCAGGTGTACTATCTGATCGTCTTGTTACACATTGCAATAAAAAAAGGAGTTTGAAACCATTAGTTACCACAGCTCTTAAATGTTATTCTTACAGGTAGAAAAATTCTACTCCAAAAACTACCTAGACAAGGAAGAAGGTCTGGCCCGGCTGCGAGCCGAGCTGACCTCCCCCTCCAACGGGAGCACGAAGACCTCTCCCAACAAGACGGCGAGGGCCGCTGCTCTGCTGCTGCAGAGAGTCTTGAGGGACAAGGTGTTCTCAGTGTACAGCCAGGCCAATGAGGTGGTCAGGGTGCTGTTCCAGGAGTTCGTTCCTGATAGGTAAGGGCTGCAAAAACAACTTAGACAATGAAGAGGGTCTAGCTCGTAGCAGACAGGCAAGCAGCCCACCTGATGGTAAGTCGCCACTGCGGCCTACTCTATTGAGGGACATTCACGAGAACGTGTTGATTAATACGCTGCCAGACTGTAGGCTCATCTGATTTTCGAGCCTTTGATTTGAAGTGCACTGGCTCCCAAATTAATGTCGCCGAAACACAGCCAAAGCTGTTATGGTGACAGGTTTTACCTGTGGGTAGTAGCTATCTTGTCGGACTCCCTCCAACGGGAGCACGAAGACCTCTCCCAACAAGACGGCGAGGGCCGCTGCCCTGCTGCTGCAGAGGGTCTTAAGGGATAAAGTTTTCTCCGTGTACAGCCAGGCCAATGAGGTGATGAGGGTGCTGTTTCAGGAGTTCGTTCCTGATAGGTAAGGGTTTCAAAAACTACCTTAACAAAGAAGCGGGTCCAGCTTGTATTTTTTTTTATACTAGATCAGTTGGCAGACCTGCACGCAGCTTACCTGATGGTAAGCGGCCACTGCGCCCTATTCTTTTGAGGGACTTCACGAGAAAGCGTCAGTCAAGGTGCTGCCAGACTGTAGGCTCATCTGATATTCGAGCCTTTGATTTTAAGTGTACGGGCTCCCACATTAATGTTGCCGGAACACAGTCAGAGCTGTTATTCCCATAATCCAAACTTTGCTTACTTTGGCTAAGATTCCACACAATGTCCCATGATTATTATTTGTATATTGACTATACTATTATTTGTTAATAAAAGTATTTTCCTTCTTTCTTAATTCCAGAGTGTGTGCAGCTGAAGTGGGCAGGTGCCTGGAGAAGCTGCTGCCAGAACTACTGCGGGCATGCGGCGACCCTGCCCCCAGGGTGCACTCGACTGCACAGCACACCGTCCTTACTGTCGCCGACTGTCCTCAAGTTAGGTACGCGGCAATTCTCATAGAAGAAATCAACATTGTTGTAATCTTTCTGGTATCGTAGGGCCGGCTTTTGCGTACCCGACGTTAGGACGGACTTATGGGTTAAATGAGGCGTTCTGTCTGGGATGCATAAAAGTAAAAGCTACCCAAAGGCACACATACTTAAACCCATGGGATCCAACACTCCCTCTTCGTCCACAGTGGAGAGGAATCAATCCCTCTTCGTCCATAGTAGAGAGGAATTATGACAAGAGACACCAAGCCTGCTATGCAATAGAAGAAATCAACCAAGTATGCTTTTAATTTATTGTACTTTGACCCCTGGTTCTCTCACTCACCAAACTGCCTTTGAGGTAAAGTTAGCCACTTTACCACAAAGGCAGTTTGGCGCTCGAATGTAGAAGCCGAAGATGAGAAAGGGCCTACAGTGTGGCAGCATATTGCCTGGTGATTTAGTAGAAGCACCGAAAAAAAATCGTTTTAATGACCGTTTATCTCGAAAATAGCTCACGGTTTTTGAAGTCTTCCAAATACCTACCACTTTTCTAAATAGTCCACATCATCTGCCAAGATGCAAATCTGGCACAAATGGTCCTGTTACTGACACTATCCTCATATTTCATTACACACAGGAGCCTACACCTGATCCCGCAACAATTGGTCCGACCAGTGGCAGCTTCCATGCACCCTCGTCTCGCCCTGTCTCGTCTTCAGATGTTGGAGCAACTCATCCTCAGCCATGGGATATCCACCGACAAGAACAGGTAATAATATCTTTCCCTAAATATTGACTGCCGTAGCCGAAACTAGGCTTATTTCTACTAAGGCAGTCAATAAATAGGTTTTCCTTTGCTTTTATTAACATGAGAATAGTTATAGGTCTTATGTTCTGCTATGGTATTGATAAAGGTTTTACCAGATACGATATGGTTGATGATCATGAAATTATAAAAATAGGAAAATTAAAATACAAAAATAAAATTGTTGAGAAAATTAATTTTAATAACTCAAAAGTAAAAAGGACCAGTCTCCGCCTTAATTACTTTGGGGTAATAAAAACAACAAAAAGTATGCAGAAATCCAGTCACAGGGGACACCCGGATTTGAACCGGGGACCTATCGATCTGCAGTCGATTGCTCTGCCACTGAGCTATATCCCCGATGAGAGAAGCTACGAAATTAAGGTACAAAAACTAAACATTTGCATACTGATCAGACGGATCTTGCTTGAGGCCACTCAAGTCGGGGTACCCGGGGATAGGCTGGTCAATAGCCACAAGGCTGGCACCGGCTCGTCCCAATCGGGTGTGAAGGAGAAACCGGGGGAGTTTAGTGGGTAATGGACGCTTCAGTCTCGAGTCCCACACACGGCCGCCGGTCTAGCTAGCCTGCGGTGGTTTGTTCCCGTTGAGTCACACCATTTTGTGTAACACTGTTATGTACTCATTGGGAAAAAAATTACCGATGAGTAACACTGTTACTCAATGACACATTTTTTTTTCCCTTTGAGTAACAGTGTAACTCAACAAAACGCTATGTTCCCGTTTAGTAACACCTTGCGTATAAAAAATGTTGAGAGATACATCCTGGTTTAATGATACCGAGTATCTAATATAATCGTTTGATCGTAAACTGTGGTACATGCACTTAGTGCAATTCAGACGCATTGCTGTAATCCCAAGGTAGTACCTAGAAGTACCTAGCTAAAATATATGAATCAGATTCTTTTTTTATCAACACAAATTTGTCTAGGTACTTAACCACTCAATCCCGAACCGGCACTCGGGTGCCGCGTAACAATAGATTTTCTATTGTGTCTGGTGATCCGGGGCTGGAAGGATTAAAAAGTGATTAAGTACTTTATAATAACTCTATGGCTTCCATACTAACTTTTAAATGAAAACTTTGTCATCAAGTCGGCACGGGTGAGTCGGTATAACCACCCCGGTGCCCCGCCCCGGTAACGGGGTCGTTGGGAGAAAATTGTTTCATCGACCCCGCTAAAACGGCCCCGTTACGTCAACGGGGTGGTTGGCACCGATTAAGTGTCATCCACCCCGGCGAGATTTATAACGGGGCGGTTAGCACAGATCAGGTACCATCTACCCCGGCGAGATTTTGAACGGGGCGTTCATTCCCGTTGTCCATTCCCAGCTCTGCCCCCGCAGGTGGACAGTGACACAACTTTTGCAAATATGTCCCACTGTTCCCCGAGGGCGGACATCGAAACTAAATTCAAAAAATTGTGACACTTTCCACCTGGGTGGATAAGAAGAATTCTAAGAGAAATAATTTAAAAAAAGTACTAGGGAAACATGACCTCATTAGAGATGTATTAATTTTTCAAGCATTTATTTTACAAGTTGATTGTTATGACGAACCAGGCGTATAGAAGAAAAAAGAGATTAAAAGTGTATATAATCTTGATGAAAAATGCATGACGAAATAAAATACATCTCTAGTAAGATTATGTGGCCCTAGTGTACAATATGTACCAGTATCCATATTATCAACCATATTACTTAGGTGGTTTTTAACTTAATTTAAAAAGTTTGGGTCATCTCATTTATACAGCTGATACGTGTTTTGTACTAGGGCAACATGACCTTATTGGAGTTGTTTTTTTTTTTCATCAAGGTGAAATACGCTTTGTTCGTTATAACAATCAGCTCGTAAAATAAATGCTTGAAAAATTAATACATCTCCAATGAGGTCATGTTTCCCTAGTACATTTGTAAATTATTTCTCTTAGAATTCTTCTTATCCACCCGGGTGGAAAGTGTCACAATTTTTTAAATTTAGTATCGATGTCCGCCCTCGGGGAACAGTGGGACATATTTGCAAAAGTTGTGTAACTGTTCACCTGCGGGGGCAGAGCTGGGAATGGACAACGGGAATGAACGCCCCGTTCAAAATCTCGCCGGGGTAGATGGTACCTGATCTGTGCTAACCGCCCCGTTATAAATCTCGCCGGGGTGGATGACACTTAATCGGTGCCAACCACCCCGTTGACGTAACGGGGCCGTTTTAGCGGGGTCGATGAAACAATTTTCTCCCAACGACCCCGTTACCGGGGCGGGGCACCGGGGTGGTTGATACCGACTCACCTGTGCCGACTTGATGACAAAGTTTTCATTTAAAAGTTAGTATGGAAGCCATAGAGTTAATATAAAGTACTTAATCACTTTTTAAGTACCTAGACAAATTTGTGTTGATAAAAAAAGAATCTGATTCATATATTTTAGCTAGGTACTTCTAGGTACTACCTTGGGATTACAGCAATGCGTCTGAATTGCACTAAGTGCATGTACCACAGTTTACGATCAAACGATTATATTAGATACTCGGTATCATTAAACCAGGATGTATCTCTCAACATTTTTTATACGCAAGGTGTTACTAAACGGGAACATAGCGTTTTGTTGAGTTACACTGTTACTCAAAGGGAAAAAAAAATGTGTCATTGAGTAACAGTGTTACTCATCGGTAATTTTTTTCCCAATGAGTAACAGTGTTACACAAAATGGTGTGACTCAACGGGAACAAACGCCTGCGGTTATGGTGCTTAGACGCATTCTCCTCCAAATAAAAAAAAAAGATATTTACACAGTGCCGGCTAGCCCGAAACTAAGACAGGACAGCTTTGTACTATGGGGCCGTCCATATATTACGTCATTCTAAATTAGGGGGGGGGGTTGGTCTGCGGATGACGGCAAATGATAGATGGGGGGGGGGGGTGTTTCAAAATTGACGTCATTCTTATTTATTTATTTATAGTTTATTGTTCACGTACAAAAAGATTATTTCTAAAAAGAAATTTCTTCCAGCACACCTAGTAAGTGAGACTGCAAATGCAGACGTGGAGGAATCGAGCCAAAACGAATATCGGGAGGATACGGAGATATTACCCGTGATCCAGAATTTAAAATAATGGGTGAAAACTCCGTGGGAGTTATCCAAAGAAAAGTAAAAAATAGGGAATAATAATATATAATATTATTATTCCCTATTTTTTACTTTTATATTATATTATACCAATGATTATTGCCAAAGTAAAAATAATAAAAGGTGATTCTATAATCAAGTGTTTTAATCATTAATACCCTATTTTTCTCAAATCTGCAATGTTTTAATTTTGTCAAACTGGTAATGACGTCAATTTTGGGAGAAGGGGGGGGGGGGTCATTAAGAAATGACGATAGGATGATTGTAGGGGGGGGGGGTCTAAAATCTGAAAAAATCGATGACGTAATTTATGGACGGCCCCTATGGGTACCAGACTATAAGTTTTTTTTACATCTAGATGCATAGAAAGACAGGTTGTTAACGCACACTATGTTATCGTGTGAGGATTGAACCCGCGACTTCTGAGGCAATAGTCGTCATCTCAACCATTTTACACCAAATCGATCGATAAGTGGGAACTTCTTCAAAATAGTGTTGTTTTGTTGATAGTTTTGGAAGTTTTATTTATCGATGTTCTTATAAACGCACAAAAAGAAATTCATACCTACGTTCGGGTTGAGATTCTTACCATCGACTTTATGCGTGTGAAGCGGCGTGTGTACTCCTACTCGGTTGCCACAGTTCTTGATGAATAGTGCGCTTAAGAGATATATGTACATGGAGCTGGACTGTTTATTTTTAACAGTATTTTACACAAAACAAATAAAGTTTAGTTTGATTTTAATCTTAGTTAAAATAAAATGGTATAAGATAACCCTTATGCCTCAGTCTTGAATTTCGCGGAACCGGGAAAGCAGGTGCACGGGCCGTCACGAGCGGTACGCTCCTGTCAAGCGGTGACCGCCGTGCGCCTGTGTGCGCTATCAATACCGCTCCCGCGAAATTCGAGGCAAATGCCTTACTTTATTGTCATTGGATGTCGAATCACCACACCAGGTGGCAGGTTCCTGTACTGTACTGGTCCGTCTAGGTGGGTACCACCGCAGTGCCAGATATTTTCACGAGAAATAGAAGTGTGTCAAGCACTTCTGTGTTTCGGGGAAAGGGCACTGAAGCTAGTGAAATTACTGGGTATATGAGACCTAATAGCTGTCGTCTCGGTGTAGCGGTACCAGACAGAAACTGCTTAGTTACTGTTTGACACTGAATTGTCTAAGGGCAGACGCGGCGCTTACCATCAGGTGTACGATCTGCTCGTGTTGTTGCACATTGCAGCGGTCTGACGGTCCGCCGCCTGGCGGAGTGCGGCGCGGCGGGCGCGCAGCACGCGGCGGGCGCGGTCCGCGCGGCGGCGGAGCGCATCCTGCTGGCCGCGTACGCGCGCTCGCCGCGGGTGGTGCGCGCGCAGCTGCCGCCCGACGACGCCGTCACGCGCCGCAACCTCATCTACCGGCACCTGTTCCAGCAGTTCGACAGGATCGACATGCAGGTCGGTAGCTGCCTTCTAACAGCGCGTTCACACGGGCAGTCCAGTTTTTTGCAGGATCCCGTTTTCTGCAGGATCCCGTTTGATGGCGAATGTGTTTATATGCTAGCGTTCACACGAGCATCCCGCATGCGGGATACTGCAAAAACCCGATCCGGCATTCGGTCTTGTCACTAGAAACTGGATCCGTCGTCCAGTAAAAAGCGGGATCCCGTTTAGTCGCACAAATATTTATATAGCAGTGTTCACACGGCTTCCCGCGTGCGGTTTTTTGCAGGACACTGCTTTTTTCGGGATAGTGAAGTGGTGGCAGTGTCCGCCCCGCACCCGTGTTCACACGGCAGTCCAGTTTTGCAGGACCGGTTTTTTACTGGATCCCGCAAAACTGAACTGCCGTGTGAACACACCGTCCAGTTTTGCAGGATACAGTAAAAAGCCGGTCCTGCAAAACTGGATGCCGTGTGAAAGGGCTGTAACAGTGATATAAGTCACAAATATCCTCATCTGATTTGATGGTAGGACTTTCAGAGTCAGACTGCCAGCTAATCTGACTCTGAAAGTTCTACCACCTATCCCCACAGGTCAAATTTTACGCCCTAACAGCTCTGGCCGTGAGAGCTAGTACTCTTGAAATCAAGGCTCTAAGATCATAGATAGGTGCCTTCAGTGTGACAGCACATAACGTGACGCTTCCTGGCTAAATATCATTATAGTTACTTAGCAATAAATTGCAGTTTCACATTTTAAATTCTCATTCAAGTATCTAGTTTATTTGGAACTAAACTATTCTTTAATGCCGGAGGTGATCTCTGGTCATCTTGTCCGAATGTTTTGGGGCTGCACTATCCTGTAAAGAACATAATATTCCAAAGTAAGCTTGAAAATAGTTTTCCCCCATAGGTGACCCTGTAAAATCGAGATTTCACAGTTTCAATACTTCGTAAAAAACATTTTTCTTTCTTTCTTATATTTATGTAATTTCTGCTCAGGGGGCTTAGACAAGATGACATCGCTTCATAGCTGGCGAAATTCGCTAACTTTAAATTGTATGGATTTGACAGATGCCATAGAAAAGTCACGTGATGAAAGTATGGGTTTTGACATTCGCTATCGCAAATTGAGCTATAACACGTTCGTAAATGCCGCTTGTCTAGGGGGGCAGTTCTCCTAAGAAACTCCAAGCATAGCTCAATCATAGTCCCCTGCCTGATTCCCAGAAAATCTTGAACCAAGCGCCAACGGAGGAGCAGCTGCTGAATGGAGAGCAGTCCACTGCTGACTCCGCTATGGAGACCGCCAGCGTGGCCCAGTCGACCCGCAGTGGAACGAGTGGGATGACGACTAGTGGCATGACGGCTTCGTTCGGGATGGCCTCGTCTATTGGCGCCACTTCTTCGTACAGCTTGAAGTCTATGACTTCACACATATCAGGTATTGTACACCTATATTTCCTTTTTTTTTACTTACTGCTGAAATATGCAAGTACATACTAGGATAAACTTGCATATTGTCATGCTAAACATTTGTTTTCGTAGGGAAATGCCCTCGTCCAAGACATGCCCTCCCCCCCGCATTTCTTGGACAAGGGTATAATATCCCCTTTTTGTTTGCAGTTAGAACAAAAGCTTTATTCTATTGGAAAAGAGAAGAAGAGCATCTATAACTATCCCTGTTCCTCCCCAGGCGGCACCCTCGCACCCTCAAGCCTCAGCGGCAGCTTCACCACGTCCCGAACGAAGAGCAGTCTGAAGAAATCTCCAACGAAGCGATACACTCCCTCCAGGACTCCTAAAGACTTCTCCAACTATCAGATAGGCTACAACAAGCTGCGATTGGACAGCGCTGTTAGCCCGAAGCATTCGCCGCGGTCTGCTGCCAGTGCTGCTGAGAAGGTAAGAAGATTTCTCTAAGGGTAAATAGATATTGTCTAGGAAAATAAACCTACACATACATAATATATAAAGTTACTAAGAATTAACACACAACTTTGTCTACATTGCTTCCGCGGTGCAGTGACTACTAGCGGCACGCTATTTATTTAAGCTTCATTGCACAAATCAAGTACAAAGGCGGACTTAATGCCTCATGGCATTCTCTCCCAGTCAGCCTTTAGGCCAAGCAGAAAGAAACAGTGGGCAGTGCCAATAAACATAAAACTTGAAAACAAAAACAACAGAAATAAACGAAATAATATATCATAAATAAATACACAAATGCTATGATGGATGATATCATACAAAACATGGTTTTTATGATGCTTTCGCACTTTTTATATGAACTATCTGCTGTGTAGAAGTTTATGAACTATTTTTAATTATAGAGCCGTTTTTTAAACCGTTGCTTTGGGCTTTATTATACTGTAAAACCATGTTGTATTGTAATATGTAAAACGGCCATCATAGCGTGCCGCTAGTTTAGTCGGTCGCACTCCAAAGCGAAAGTCGCACCAGGGGTTCTAGGCTCAAATCTCGGGCTTGATCAAAATTTTGGTTTTTCTGTTTTGAAAATACTTAGTCACACTCCGGAGCCTGGAAATTGGCGATGTGATACACCAGCCAGCCGTTGGTCCTGTTCCTTTTTTTTATTCGGTCGTGTCAGCCTGCTGACCATCGTGGTACGTTATGGGAGTAAGGGAATAGAGAGTGCACACTTTTGTGTGTAGTGGTAGGTATATTCTGCGTAGTTGGTTAAACGTAAAGATAGTAGACAGAAATCTGTTACGATAATATTGTTATTTTATCACACATAATATGGCTGGGTACTATGTAGTTATAATGATCAGATAATAGGCTTGTTTCCACTAAGAATGAATCGGATGGCTTAGAGTTTCTAATGATTAATCATGATATGTAGTACAAAAAAAAAACTTTTTTACTAAAATAATATAAGATTACAAATATTTTTGGAAATTAAAATCGGCAAAATTACTTATTTTATCACGTGACATTAAACAACAATTAGAGAAGTGTGACGTCAGTCCTCGCAAAACACCGGTCGCAGCTGTATAATGATCTCGTCGACTGACATCAACAAATTTTTCGCGATTGATTGATTGTTTCGCGAGGATAGACGTCATTCAAGACGCCATGACAGTCTTGGCCTTTCCAAAGTTAATTTTAAGTTTATTTCTAAAAAAGCAAAATACTTATGTATGAAAAAGGCCTATTTTTCTAAAAATAATATATATTTGGGGTAAAATAGATACTAAACTATAGTTTTAAACGAATTTCCAAATTTTGCCAACCAGCCTATTATAGTTGATGGTCCGAATGGCCTAGTCCTAGGCCTTGAACTTGACCAAACTTCACACTTCTCAGGTGCACTTCCAAGAGAGCCAAACGGAAGAGGTCATATTCCGTCGCGCCAACCGCAACGCTGAGAACAGGCACTCCATGATTCACTACGACCATGATCCTACGAAGCCTCAGCTGAAGGAGCGACCAGTCACCGTCTACGAGCCCCTGCATTTGGACTATAGAGACTCCCCTACTTTAGGTAAGAAAATTTATGTGGCCTAAAAGGATTATTATTTTTTAACGCTATATTAGATAGCAGGCACGTATTCCACATATTGATATGCGGCAACTGAGCCTATTGCATAGACAGACACATAGCTAAGCTAGTAAAGCTTCACTATGTGCTGCCTAACTGGACGCTCCTATGATCTTCAAGCCTTGATTTCAAGTGTAATGGCTGGCTGATACAATAATATTGCCGAAACTTGAGAGGCAGATTTCACCCGTGGTGGGTAACTAGCCAGTCGGACTTAGAAGAAGACTGGCTTTGCAATTGCAATGTCGTTGAGAAGAATTCTTCCTGTTGAAGCTGAATCATAGGTTTACTTTTGTTTGATCGTTGAAAATGACATTTGTACATCTTAGCAGAAATGTTTCTTCCAGGTTCCCCCAAAACCTCAAAGAACGACGTAAGAAGCATGGACTCGCTCCCCATGGACTCTCCCCAGATGTCCAGAAACGACTTGAGGTGCGATTCAGACTGCCGCAGTCTCGATTCGCCCAAAGTCAAGGCAGAGTACTTCCGTGAGAGCGTTCTGGAGTCTCCTAAGTTGGTAGCTGGCCTAAGGAACTTGCACCTGGATGACCACAGCCAGATGGACGAGAGCGGCTACTACAGCCCTGGTAAGTTCCTATCAACAGGTGAGGCGTGTGCTTCCGCGGTGGCGTGGAGTCACCCAACTCAGATCGTTTTGAAAAAAATGCAAGGGGGATTTATCTACCATAGCTAAGCAAAATGCCAGACAGTAACTGCTTAGTTACTGTTTGGCACTGAACTGCCTAATGGCAGACGTGGCGCTTACCATCAGGTGCACATCAGCTCGTCTTGTTACACATTGCAAAAATAAAAAAAATAAAAAAATTTCATTGTAAATGTAATAGGTCGAAAAATACAGCATGGCATTGTAAGCATACTGTATTTTTCTTAAAGTATCGCAGTGTGATACTTCAAGTACCCGACTAGTCCTTCTCGAGTGTAAAGTGGACACCAGGGTAGTTCAGTGGGTCAAGACGAGAACCGCTTCGTCCTTTCAGAGTGTGAAGGGGAAACCGGAAGAGTTCAGTTGATAGTACGACGAACGTCTTCAATCCCAAGCTACACATAGCTGCGGGTCTCCCTAGCCTGTTTTTAGGATGCTTAAACACACTAAGGATAGTGAGAACTAAAACAGTCTATTTTTTGGCGTTAAGTGCTAAGTTTATCCATGTTCTGTCTAGCTGTTGAAGATAAATACCTATGATAAAAACAGTCAAAGAGCGTTTGTCCACCGCCACCGTCACCGGGCCGTCACCGAGATCTAGGTGTCGGCGCCGATGTAGCAGTACATGCATTTACTAGAGAGGTTTGTCCACCGCACGTCCGTCACCCGAGCGCCGAGATGTCGAGTAGATCGGCGTGACCGGGCCGAGATTTTGACGGCCCGATGCCGGCACGTACAAACACTACAAAACACGTTTGCCTTGTCCACACACTGCCGTCACGTTAGCTCCGTACTACGAGTGACAGCGAAACAAACTAAACTCCGAAACGGTCGCGGTGGACAAACGATCGCCGTCACGTCATTTTGAAATCGGTCAGAATAAACTCGGTTCTCGGTGACGGCCCAAACGGCGGTGGACAAACGCTCTAACAATGATATCGCCTGCAGGTCGCCGGCAGCAGCTTGTAAGCAACGAGACGCATTACGAAGGCTACGACGGCGGCCCAGCAGATGTGCCCAGCGACAACACCCCGGAACCAGTTTGCCAGTGAGTATTCTTACAACCAGTAGCGTAGCGATGGGGGGGGGGGGCGGTCCGCCCCGGGAGGCACCTTTTAGGGGGCGGCAAAATTTCTTGGAGGAGCAAAAAAAAGGGCGGCAGAATTGTCTTCCGCCCCGGGCGGCTGACACCTACGCTACGCCACTGCTTACAACCACGTACTTACTTAAGTACCTACTGTTCAACATCTGTGTACAAAATTACAAATGCTGTGTTTGTCAAGATGTATTCCTGCTAACTTTCTGCTGTATCGTGATGCTTGAACGTCAAGTGCTGTTAACCAATGTACTCACGTATCAAAATATTAAACATAACGTTCGATTGAATTTTAATACGGATTTGGTCTGTTTACAACACACCAGACGTTAAGCAAAATCCTAACTTTTTGCTGACATGTTCTTACCCGCGCACAGGCGGCGTGTTCGTTGCGTGGCCGTAGCAGATTACGCATCGTCTGATGCTGCTATGTGAATTCGACTAAGCGATCATACTTAACAATAGTTGAATGAGCAATATCCTTGTAGCACGTCACGTCGGGGTCACCAATGTCACTTATGAAGATGTCGGGTATCATGACGTCAACGAAAAGGGAAGATCTTCCTCCGAGCTAGGTGTCTGTGCTCGAGGACCGCGGCCCAATGTACCGTCTTGGTGTGTTGTATATATGCTAGCCGAGAGAATAACTCTGCTAGCGCGACGCAGGATCGAATATCTGATTGGTTGTCTCAGTGACGTGCGAGTGACGAGTCTCGAAGCCAATGTTTACACGTGCCCTTTTTCGTTGACTTGCAATCTTGCGTTGTTGTCGTGAGTCTGTCTTATGTAGCGCATTCCGATAGCCGCTACATCCTTGTTACAGTACGACGTGCACATGGTGCGGTCGCCGCGTGCGCTCTGACGCACTGGAAGCGCACTACTGGCGACGCTGCGTGCTGTTGGCGCGCTGTCCGCACTGCCGCCTTGCGCTCGAGGCCAGAGTTCTGCATCCGCATTTGCTAGGTAAGGCGGTCACTACTACCATAGTAAAAATAGTTCATAATGAAGTACGTTATCTTCATACAAACGCATTGCGCGCGGCTTGTATGTGAACAGTTTACGCGGCACTGAATTGAAATGTAGATAAAACAAACTACAGACTATCATCATCATCATCATCAGCCTATATACGTTCCCACTGCTGGGACACAGGCCTTATCTCAATTGTGAGATAGTGTGGGCCATACTCCACCACGCTGGCCTAGTGCCGGTTGGTGGAGGGGTGCGTAAGGCAAGTGACCAACCTTAATGTCAGATGTTATCAAGCCGCCAAATGGCCTCTGACTAGGCTTGACGACTAATATTTACATTATAGTAAATATCAGCCGGGACCAACAGCTTAACGTGCCTATCGAAGCACGGAGACGCTCGAAATTAATGTCACTAAATATGGTCAGAATGGTCACCCATCCATTAACCGACCGCGGCGTAGGTAGCTTGACTTTCGTTATCGCTAACGAACCACTGTCACAGCTGCGCCACGAGCGCCTCTATAAAAGCCGATAAAACCACGGCTGTGGATCCTATGGGAGCGAATAAGTCATGGGATCCAAAAGGACGGAGGGAACAAATCTTTGTAGAATTCTATGGGAAAAAAAAGGAGTCAATATACCTTAAGATCCCTTGGCTTGGCTTTAAGAGGCAAAAAAGTAACTGTGGATCCCATGGGCGTATAATGGGCTTCAAAGTAGTTCTGTGATGTTGTTATTTATTTATTACTAGCTGTGCCCGCGACTTCGTCCGCGTGGAATACCAGTGACTTTTCGGGCAGCATATTTTAAATAACAAATACCGTCCTTTGGGTAGCTAAAAATTTGTAGGTATACGATATGTGACGTATGGCCATCGGCAATGAAAGCATACAGGCTCCTAGGATTGCTAACCCGTGTCAGAGCCACATACAACTGACCGTGCAAGAAACAGCTGATACTTAGATCTACACCCACAACTTTCATCGTCTGACCTTGGGCTTTATTAATTGTCATCGATGTGTAAACTAAACGTACAAATTTTATGAAAACCTGAGCTTATAAACTTGTACTTAAATAAAGAAAATCAAGAAAAGAATTGCCTAACCTATACCAAATACTTATAAATTATTCATATATACAAACCCTAAATAAAAAATTAAGATAAGTATACCAAAAATCAAGGAAAGAAATGCCTAACCTAGGTATAACAAATGCTTACAATATTTATTTACAAATTTTTAAAGAAAATTAAGAAAGACAACCTAACCTACAACCCTTAAATATAAATAAATGAAATATCCAAACTGTCAGTATTCAAGTAAATCGCAATAATCGAATGCAACTACCTATTCGCCATACTCTCAGCGCGCTTTATATACGGACGCGCAGCTCTGGCGCGAGGCGTGTACCTTTATATTGACATAACTTTTTTATTTATGAACCGATTGACATGAAATAAACACTAAATGTTAAGTGAAGCTTACCACAATATATTAGTGAAAACCGCATCTCAATCGAATAAGCCGTTTCTGATATTAGCGTGCACAAACACACAGACAAACAGACAAACAGACAAACAGACAAACAGACAAACAGACAAACAGACAAAAAATTTTTTAATTACAATTTCGGGTTCGGTATCGATATAATAACAACCCCTGCTACTTTTTTTTAATATATTTCCATTGTACAGACACCACTTTTCTACAAATTTATTATATGTATATAGATTTTCCGTACGTTTGCAGAAGAGTGTACGATGAGCGAGGGCAGTTGGAAGGCTTGCGCGAAGTGCGGCGCCGCGTTACGCACTGACGAGAGCGATTATCACATCAACTGCATTCGTAAGTATGGGATGGAAATGCTAAACGCATTCTCCTTGAAAAAACAAACTTTATATACAGTTAGGGTTGCCATCCGTCCGGGTTTCCCCGGATTTGTCCTAGTTTAGAGGGCATCCGGGGAGCATCCGGGGAAGGTTTTATTTGTAGACCGGGTTTTAAAAAATAAATTAATAAAAAAAAATTGGACCGCCCGCGAGACACGCACTATGCCCGCACACCACGATGTTTTTTATTATCTACATTGAATATGTTTAAAAGATCTTGTTGACATGTCCGGCTTTCGGACTCTAAAATCCGGGATTTTCACGCGTCTTGTCCTGTTTTCCAAATTTTAGAGATGGCAACCCTATATGCAGTGCCCGGAAAGCCTCTTTAAATTGGGTGGGGATTGCGCAGATCGCGAATTTTAAGATGCGCGAGCGCGTCAGGAGAACCGTTGAAAGAGCTTCAAGATATGTGCCTGACTCTGTACCATTTTACTTTACCCAAGTTCAATAAGTGCTCAAGTGATAGCATACGTTTAACTCAACAGCTCTAGGCTTGGACGAGTGGAAGTGCCCATACTGCCTGACCAACGTCCTCGCCCGGGATCTGCCCTGGCAGCGACACCTCATGCAGTGCCCGCGCAACCCGCGGCTGGGCCAGCCCTTGTGAACACGTGAGTATTGGAGTACTACTGCTCACGAGAGACGTTTAGGCTGATTTTACAGATCAAACCAAATCAATTTATTTTCAAAATATGGGTTAAATAATGAAGATGGGGATGGTTAACAAATTATTGATGATTATGGTATGTGCGAAATATTAGATGGGGATCAACGATATTTAAATTCGTTGATGGGGATGGTAAAAATTTAGGCTGCGTCCTCAGTAGGCAAACAGTTAGCGGCAGACTGAGTTTGCGGCCTATCGATTTAGTACGCCTTTCTATATATTAGAAATGGAGTGTCCACAGTTTGCTAGTTTTGCGCTCACTGTACGCAGTTTGCAGCGTTACGCGCAAACTGTGGACACTCCATTTCTAATAACTATATGTAAAGGCGTACTAAATCGATAAGCCGCAAACTCAGTCTGCCGCTAACAGTTTGCCTATTAGGGACGCTGCCTTAGGGTGCCTGAAAACAGTTTTGACTGGCTTACGGTTTTACCGGCTTTAATTTTTTTTATACCACGAAGTGGACTGTCATCTATGGACGCTGGCACCAGAGACATCCGATCAGAGCATTTGCTTGGTCAAAAGAGTCATTAAGACTAATTTTACTGATTTATTTGTCAAACCTGAAAAGGTTTCAATTCGTCAAGCGGTCAACTTCCGTTTTTGTTTTGATTGGTAAAATTTTTCGCACGGTCAATTATTAAAGAAACATTTACTTAGGTTGCTTTTGCGGGTTTTTTCGTTAAGCCTAAAATCTGTTTTTTAATTCGTACATCGGTCTTTGATAAGTTTTGATGCAACTTTTCTGATTGTCCAAACTTAAAACTTACTTTTGTAGATTTAACAAATTTTCTAAAAATTAATCTAAATTGTGCTTCAAGGTGCTTTGAGAGCCTCCGAATAGACAGTGGTAATGTGGTATAAAAAATGAAAGAGTACTTGGATGGAAAGACCATTCAATATTCAGCCTAAACCACAGGCGTCGACATAGTACGAACCATACATTTAAAAAAATCAGCCTAATAACGATATTGAAGGGCGAACGCACAAAGAAGGCCTTAGTAAGTAAATGAGAGGATTCGAAGATAAATAGATTGGAAATAGGTATTAGATTACGAGTATGGGAAATTTTAACAGAAACGTATATTCTCAATTTAAAAAAATAAAAATGTTTTTGGTTTCGATTGATCAAATGAAAAAAAAACAATGTTGTCAATATAAAAAATAAGATATACGATATAACAAAATAAAAATAAAGGCATTTAAATTTCACTTAATATTATTAGCATAATAATAAAATACGCCGAACAGACTTAGTTGCCACATAATAAGTTAACTTATGCGAAAGTATTTCAAGATGTGATGATTGTATAGATCTAGAAAGAGGATTGGGGGGTGTGAAGCCTCCAAATTAGTGATAAGAAAGAGTAAGCTTTAGTACTTCAATACTTTTAGATAGACCCTTTATAAATATATCTTGTTGTGGACATCCCATTGCTGCTTTAAGTAGCTTATATGAAGAATGTTCAGTATGCTAGTGAAATTACTGGGTATATGAGACCTAATAACTGTCGTATCGGTGTAACGGGTGCAGAGCAGTGCCAGACAGTAACTGCTTAGTTACTGTTTGGCAATGAACTGTCTAAGGGCAGACGTGGCGCTTCCCATCAGGTGTACGATCTGCTAGTCTTGTTACACATTGCAATAAAAAAAATACTAAATACATCACAGAGTGCAAAACTCAGGCACCATAAGGTTTACACTCGAATGGTATTGGTTGTGACTATTATTTCTCATGTTGAACCATACACGATCACAAATAGAAACCGTGCAACTCCAATATTGAAATTTTGTTGGAAGTAGTCATGTCCACAGTAAGATAATTAAGAATCCTATTTTAGAGAAGTGTATTATACCTATGTAAAACTTTCTTCATCAAATGAATGTTTAGTCTTCAGTCATTGCCAACGTTTTATACTAGTTTGATCTACTAATAATTACTTGAGCTAAAGATTACCTACTTGTTACTTTTTTTAATATTCAATTATTTATTACTCCGTCCTGTTCCTGTATCGGTCATTTGGGTAGGAATTTATTGTCGGTATAAAGTATCCTGATTACAACGATATCTATAAAATCAGATATTGGCAATGACTAAACACATAATATTATTAAAATTAGATCTGTCAATTTCAAACATTTAAAATTATACAAAAAGCACAGCTTATAGTCCATTTCAGCCGTCCACTCGACTTGGATTCCGTCTTAGACTATGCTCATTTGGTTTGTCTTGCATAATGCACTATTACTTGTACAAAACGATTCAATTTATATTATGGTACTATAAGGCGCTGCACAGTTACTTACTATACAGTTTCTCGGATACTTGCCACCAGTGATTAAAAAGTCAGCCCTCCCGGCACAGGACACTTTTTGTATATTCACTTAAGTATAATACGCGTCAACTTAATTGGCTTGTCTGAACATCGTGCGAGTACCTGCGCAGAACAATAGTGTAGGTGTCAGAGGGGAGCAGCCGTGCCCCGCACCTGCGCAAACGACGCTCGCAGCTTACTTCAGACAAGCCGATAAAGTTGACGCGGACTATACACACAAGGGAGTGGTGGCATCAAAGTGTCTAGTCGGCGCAGCGCCTAATGAAAATCGTAGTTGTGAAAAAATACGTACTATAGATTAGTAACACGTCCGGAAAATTGCTTTAAATATTATTTTTCTCACTCAATAAGGTTTCGCGTTTACTGTCCATTACGATAACTTATCAAAGAGTTCAAGCTGGATAGTCCCAGAGATCGCATCAGATTGATTTATAAAAAAACTGTCCAGAAGTCGACCGTTTCGTTAGGTCACCCAGGCTTCGAATGTTCGCTTCAAATATTATCTAATGGCTCATTTCAGACGGATTTTGTTGCTTTAGTTGAGTTGTAACACCTAATCAGCTGCGGTTCAGCTGTGGTTTAGCTGGCTCAAGCTTTAGACTGTCAATAAAGAGAAGATTTTTAAACTAATAAAAATTACTGGAGTCAAAAAATAACTGCATCAGCTTTCAGTACTTACGTGTTTGGTTCAAGGAGCTCTTAAAAACTTAATTTTATTTTTCTGGGAAAAATTTCTTATGTTCTGAAATGGTGGGGATGTGTCGTCGTGATTTCGTGAATAAGGTAGCAAGAAAGAAATATAAGCAATTATTCCATATCGCCATAGATTTATTTATTTAATTGTAGTTTTAGTTAATGATTATATTTCTCGGAGCTTTTAAAGCTTAATCTAGTTAGGTTTTTATCAATCTTGAATATTTTTCTCATCAATAGTAGACAATTTTTTAGACAATACTACTGTATTGAAAATTAAATTTATTTGTTTTTTGCCTTAGGTATTCATATTTACTGACAGATGTAGTGTTTAATTTTCTGCGTATTTCAAAGATTAGTCAAATGGATTTAGTGTTGTATGTTATTAGATATTTACGATTATTTTACCATCATTGATCTCAAACAAGAATTATAAGTAAGTAGTAGATATAGCTAAGTATAGTTACTACCTTATAAGTTGACTCATATTTATTAAAGTAGCAAATCCATTAATTAGTTTAAGTTCATTAAAATAATTGTAAACAGCTTGAGTACGAAACAAAGTACATTTTTTTTAAATTAGTTAAATCTTAATTGTACGTTAAATACAAAATAATCCCTGCTTTTTAGTTCAATATTGCAAACGCCTTTCGAATTATAGAGACGTACAACATCATTAAGAAGTACAAGGCTCGTATTGACAAACGTAAGAACGAATAGTAAAGTTAGTATTACATCTGCTTTATACGTCGTTGTTGGACTAAAGGACTATCCGAAACTAAAGTTTGGTCTCTATATTACAAAGGTTGCATAGAAACCCCATTTAGATAATAGCAATTTTTTTACTTTTTATTTATAAGTTCCCGTACCATCATACCATTCCTAGGTTAGGCGTAGCTTGTAGTTAGCTTAGCTTCGGATAAAACCACATCACCCACTGTGATATCGGGCCGGGTACGTCAGGGCTGGACTTAACGCGTGGATCTTCTGTTGTCGGTATAGATTTAAAATAGTTGTAAGCAGCTGGTAAGGCATCGTTGTATATCGACGGATTGTCACATTTCACACTCAAAGTTCAAATTTGATACAACTTCACTCTAAGATGTCCATACGGAAGAAACACCGACACAAAACAAAAATAGAAGATTCGACATTGAATGCTACAAGTGACAATCTGTTGATAATTTTAACGGATTTAATCGTTAAGATATTTTGCTCTGTCTGTCCTTTTTCTGTCCCTCTTTCTAACGTCATTCATTGACCCTTCCATAATTATGTTCTTATTAGTAGACATTCCTTTGTGGTAATAATGTATCGGTAATACAAAAACATCGTCTACATAAAACACCTTTAGTATTTACTGAACTGAAAAATGGTTATAATTTTTAACTATATTCATTAATTAATATGATAACTCGGAGTTATTATGCCAAAATGCATCGTCATATTACGATTATAATAATAAGAATCTGGTCAAATGCCGATTAACGATACAATAATACCGTCACTTATCTTTGAAGAAAGTCAAGACTTAACTCCAAATAGTATTAAAGATTAATTTCGAATAGACTATAATCAATTCATGTTACTTTACTAATAAACGTTTTATAATATTTCTATACTGAAGGAATATTATAAGGATATTAAAAAACTTGTTTTAATTAAATAGTGCCTAAATGGGACTGATTGCTAAATACAAGAGAATTAGGATAATATACCTTTAGACTACATAAACCATAATTTAGTTCAAAGATGATACAGGGAACCTAATATTGCCTTCATTAATTTGTTCCTATTTCATTACAAATTTTAATTACAATATTTAGGTGAAATATTATGTATTGAAGTGAATCCATTTGACTAATATACATTTGGAATACCTTACACTATACATATTTACTGGCGACTGCTATTTTTTGAAAACTCTCAACTTTAAACAGGACTTTACCTTCTATTACAATTAGAGAGCTTTAATCACAATGATATTACGAATTGTATTGCCTTCAACCAAGTAATAGATTAGTTATAACTGTGGCTTTTCATTAACGTTTGATTTTTTGCACAAATCGACACTTTCTATTCTATCAAATATAAAATTAGATGGAAAAGTATTATTGTAACCAATTGGACTGATAAAGAATAAACTAAAACGTTTTGAAACATTGTTTTAAAGTTTTATAGCAATGACCAGGTTAACAGGTGCACATTTCTTTAATTACACTATTCCGCTCAACCATGAAATATAAATGTAATTAGCAAAGTACATAAATGTAATTTCCTCAATTAATGTTGAACTTTAAACAATTAAGCGTTAAATAAATTTGACAGCTTATGGCGTAACTGTTCTTATGATGTGCCTAAATGCAATATCGATAGAAAAACCTAGTTAGCTTGGTCTGTACGAATACGTAGATTAAAATTTTCTAGTCATTATTGTATAAATTGCTACGAATACTCAACACGGTTTTGTTTAAGCAAATAAGTGCAATATAATTTTTAATGTAATTAACTGTTTTTGTTAAGTCTAAATGTTATAATATGTTGTTTTTATTCTACATTAAATTTAAGTTTACAGGTAACCACGTTGAGGTCAGTATTTTTTTAATAAAAATCGTTTTACTTTGTATTTATGTTACAACCGCGTAAGTTCTATAACTTGTAACGTCTGATTTTGTTATCAATGATCATTATTATATATTTATTTATATTATTTAGACTCTCTTAAAACGGCTGGGTATGAGTTTTCGAATTTAATAAATAAATTGCACTGTTTTGTTGGTGTAGCACTTTGGTAAATAAATCGAGTTTGTTATCGCTGGTATGCGAATGGGTATGATGAGGAGACGCGATTGAATAAAGAGAGGATTTTGAAACATTACTATAGTTTTATTTTATTCTAATATATTTAGTATTTCCGCTTTCAATTATTGTTCAGGAACCATCTGCTTAAAAACTCTTTTTCCCTGGAGGAGAATGCGTTTTTAGCACCTTAACCGCAAGCTAGCGATCTCCAGCGCTGTAATAAACTCCTCCGCTATACCTTTCACACCCGAGGAAGACTACCCAATGCCCCATGACCGGCCCGAAAAAAGGCCATTGTAAAAAAGGTAAGGAGCATGCAAAATGCAATTTATAAACGCAAATTTCAGGTAAGATGTATATTTTGTCATATTATAAAATAACATTATAAATATTGCTTATAAAGCGTGATCAGGGAAACTAAGGCAACGTTATAACTTGCGAAAATACATACATGTAACAAGCTATAAAATTATAACAATCTTAACATAACATTAAAATTCTGTAACATTAACATTATTTTGAGGTTGTCATTTAAGACATCGATTATTTTTATAATGTATTTCTAATTATGTACTCTCGTATAAAAATAACAAAAATTTCTACACTGATGTTTATAAGGGCTGGTTTCACCGCTGCCAATAAAAGTTTTTATAGCCTGACCGGGAAAATAAAAAAACCTACTCTAGAGGCGCCACATTAGCTATGGTTATAGCAACACTTGGTTGCTATGGTTATACCATAAACGTAATATAACTAACTAGACTGTGCTCTCGTGGCTAAAAAACGAGCCGAGCGAAACAGTCAGACGGAGCAGCTTGTCCCTTTCCAACAGGGTGACAATAAGTTTCGGTTAAGTGAGACAAATTCAAACATGCAATCTGCGGATCTGCCTAATAATAGTATTTTTAATTCATGTTAAAATATTTCAACAGTCGGTTGTGTCGGCAGCAAAACTTCATATTCAACCGTTGATATAAGTTTATAGAGAGCTATGTTGTTTAAGACGATGTTATAAAATGATGTAGACAGTGCAAAAAATGTGATAGAAAGGCTCCTGGTCTTATTCATCACATAATGCTTTACGGGTAAACTACCTTAAGAAATAAAAAAAAAAACAATTTATAACATATACGCTTTTTCAAATTTAAGAATACATTGAACGAAAAATAAGTAAATATACAATTGTACATTAATACATTGTTAAAATAACATTAAAATACAAGCGTTAAATTAAGTTTTTGGTCAGGCAAAATTGTTGCCCAAAAACATTTCTTATACTGACAATATGAAAGAACGAGAATTGAGACCGTCCTTGCCATAGACCTAGTATTCATGGTCACTCTAACTATGAATGAACTGTCATTGCGTGCTGGCAATGTGAAAGAACGAGACAAGCTACTCCCGTCTTGTGCAATTTTTTTAAGATATCATTCCGGTTACATAGACAATATTATTTCCATGGGTTATACTCACAAATAAATCACAATATCCAATAGCAACAAGGCACAGTTGACAATCATCACACTTTGACAGAATAATAATGAATGACATCTTATTGTTTTTTATTTAATTGTTGCCACTTGAAGAATTAGTTCCAATATTTTTCCGCAATATGGCGAGGTTTTTTATTTTATTTGTCGGGCTATAATTGTTTATCAGTCCGATGACTTGACGCTGTCTTTTTTGTTCATTAACAAAAAAAGGAAAGCATCATAGTTATCTGACAGATAGAATTTATCTGACAGCGCTAAAACTGACCCCAAAATGTTATTTACTCGATTTTTCTAGTCAGTAGGCGATTGTCAACAGGCGCTTTAGCTATAATATTTCTGAACATCGTTCTAATATCCTTTAATTTCCCTGATCATAACTTATCCTTATAAACTACTAGTACTTTGTACTTCACCGTCCGTAGTACCGTTCTCTTTCGCCTGTTCGGGAATGACGTCAGTACTGTCAGGTTCGACTGAGACATCACCGTTAGTGCCGTCCTTGTCTGTCTCTGTGACGTCATCGGCGATTTCTTCTGTGATGTCAGTGGAATCCGCATCGGGTACGTCGCATACTTTCTTGAACTTGTTGACGTCTGAAAAACCCAACGGTAAGTTTTATAGTATGCGTTCTTCAGATCTTAAAATACCGGACACACATTAACTTTGTCATTATTGATACATATTGTAGTGGGTTCGATTCCTGCCTTGGGTCCGGTTGGTAAGAGGAATCCGATTGGCTAGCTACCATCCCACAAGTGAAATTGCCCGCCATAACAGCTCTGGCAGTGTTCTAGCAGTACTAGGAGCCAGTACACTTGAAATCGAAAGCTCGAAGATCAGATGAGCCTACAGTCTGGCAGCTCATTAAGCGACACTTCTTGGTGAAGCGTCCCTCAATGGAATAGGCCGCAGTGGCCGCTTACCATCAGGGTTTGTTTGGCAACTGATCTAATAGAAAAAAAATGTTTGTCCGTGGGAATCGCACCGTCACCTGTTGCATAGGGCATGGTAACTGCTGCGTCTTTGGGCTAATCCAGGGGTTCCCAAACTTATTTTGTCCGCTGCCCACTTTGAGAATAAATTAATTTTTAGCGCCCCCATTTTTTCACCTACTTAAAAACCACTAACTTTCTGGCTCTCTTACCACCCCCTTTAGGCCTGTGCAGCGCCCACAAGGGGGCGTTATCGCCCACTTTGGGAACCCCTGGGCTAATCAAATGACACATACCATATTTGCTATAGTCAGCTCCAAGCAGCCTCAGGTAGTGCACAGTATCAGGCGTGGCGGTGTAGGCCCGCAGCGACTGCACGCCGCGCCAGCCCACCAGCTTCAGTTCCAGGTTCGACTCCGTGTCCGCGTACTCGAGGATGCAGCTACCCGGCGCTGGAAACATACACGATATTCAATAAAAAACGAAACAAATCTTGATGTGAGTTATGCATACTAACATAATTATGGTTTTTTTTTTGGCAGGAATAATGCGTTGATGCCGTGTGTGTAAACTTCCCCGGTTTCCCTTTTTCACCCGATGGGGCTATTTACTCACAATTTTATTAAAATAGATAGATTAAAATATATAGATATATTAATTACTAGCGGTCGCCCTCGCGGTTTCAACCGCGCGTAATTTCCTTTTTCAACTATCCCCCCCTTCCCCCATATTTCTGGGATAAAAAGTATCCTATATACGTCTCCTGGTTCTGAGCTACCTCTCTACCAATTTTCAGCCAAATCGGTTTATCCGTTCTTGAGTTATAAATAGTGTAACTAACACCACTTTCTTATATTATAAGAAGATAGATAACATCCAAGGATAGTTTGTTATTATTATGACTACAACTTGACTTGTTTGACGTGCCATTTGGTGTAATGGTCGAGAAGTCGGCTATTACACCAGAGGTCGCGGGTTCCATCCCCGTACGGTACAAACATTTGTGTGCATGAACATGTCTGTTTGTGTCGGTCTGGGTGTTTCTATGTATAAATGTATGTATTTACAAAAAAAGTATATGAGTAATGTTTATCCGTTGTCTGGCACCCATAGCACAAGCTAATGCTTAGTTTGGGGCTAGATGGCGCTGTGTGAATAATGTCCCGAGATATTTTTTTATTATTATTATTATAACTTACACAAATCCTTTACAATAGCTTGAGTATGCTCAGTGAACTTGCTGATCTCGGGCGGCTTGCTGGGGTTATCGTTCTGCAGTACTAGGATGAGGTCGTCCTTCAGGATGCGCACGCGCCGGGACGCGCCTATGAACGGCAGGATGCTTTGCAGACCTTCCTGGGATAGCCTGGGGAACGTGGAAGTAAGGTTAAGGAACACTGAGTTTGTGCGTATGGGCTGAGACATTCTGAGATATATTGATACCAGTTCGATATTTTGGGAACTAGAACTAGCTAATTTCTGATTTTCGGGAATGTCACTACTACTACCGATATAGAAAGGCATTCATGGAACACAAAAAAATTGTGGATGGGGCCTTTTGGTAAGTTCTCAGTTACGGATGCCTTAATCATTTACATGTATATTATATATGGGTAATTCTCACGAAATTCCGAAATTTGAGTTCCAAAAATTTATGTTTTTTTTTTTCAATATTTAATTTTTCTTTTCTCAGGTTTTAGAGTACTCGTATAACTTATTCTCAATTATATAGTGGTCCCCCATAATTAGTGAGTTTTCATGGAAAAAAAAGGTAGTTAAAAAAATAGGGACTGAGGGAAAAGTTAATAAAGCCCATAAACAAAATACATATTTCCATTACCGTTAATGTAGCAAGAATACAAAAAGCAAGCAAAGCTGCTGCTACATTAACATTTGCACGGTTAAAATAATAATTCTCTCACCCATCATTATTACCCAACTACAAATAAATATGAGGGAATGACGGTGAGGGAATGACAAAATCAAACATAGCCGCCCAAAACGCACAACTTATACTTTCTTTCGTATTGAAATTAATGATAATGTTATAGGTTACCAAAACCAACGTAAACAACTTATTACCAATTAGTTAAGGTTGATTGCCTTATTGTTATATGATGTGATGGAATGACGGCCGAAATTTATTATGTAGTAAACTACGAACGAAATTATTTTTTTACCGAAATTACTTGCATGCACAAGATGAATTCGCCACAATGAATTATTGGCAGTACTGCCAACTATCAAAAACAAATTGATGCTTTCATGTAATACAAATGACACGTTCAAAAATGGACTGCGAACAAAAGTGTGAGGGAATGATCTTATTTCTCGGGACAAAAGATAATATGCATAATTATCAATATCCTTTAAATTTTTCTTGGATTTTATGAATATTTTAAGAAGACCATTTTTATTTTAAGCTGCCAATAAAACTATAACACGAAATTTAGCGAAACGTGTCAATTTAGCAACCATAGAGTACTTAAATCTGGAGTTCGGGACATAGTGAGGGAATGATTTTCGGATGTTTCTGTAAGTAAAAGAAATATTAAATATCTTGTTTATTATAAAGTCATATAGGTATTATGTAACCCCTTATACATACTTCATAACAAAATAATAATCATTGCATTAATTTTGTAATTACTTAGAAAATAACAATAAGGACACGAATTTCGGAATTTCGTGAGAATTACCCATATCTATGATTATAAAGTTTTCATGAGACTAGAAATTATGTCAATAAATAAACTTGTTCAGTCCAGTGATACAAGTTAATACGAAACCGACGTCAGGCACCAGTCTTTCACAATAATAATGGTATATACCTAGGTACTAAGTAATTCTTCCATAGTACTTATAAATTAATTGAGGTGCCCACCTACTTATTCTGAAAAGCATACATTTTTTTAGTTCTGTACAACCACTACATAGTAGATGTATAACATGATTATACGGACTAAATATCAATTAACTTACCTAAACGGACATTCCATATGTTTATTATCACACCTAACAAAAGTCTTCACTCCGGTATTAATCATCTTGATATACCCTTCGTTTCTCGTCACCACATCTTTGACCAACGGAGAAGTTAAATATATATTCTTCTTCTTCCCCACGTGACATCTCGTTAGTAAACAAGTAGGGTCAAACTCAGAGTTCAGATCGTAAAACTTCTTAATATCAGGAAATACGTCTTCTTTATCCCCAGAGAAGAATACGAAGGGATCTTCTCTGTAGCCGTGCATTCTTCTTCTTTTCTTAGGAGGCTCTTTCTTGTCATCTTCTGCGGTTGTGTCGACTTTTTCTAACTTCATTTCTGCTTCTTTCTTCTCCCAGGCGAGCGGTGCGACTTTCTCGAACACTGCTATGAAGAAACCCCCTGTGTCTTGGTGGTGTGGTAGTATTCTCATACTGAAAAATATGGTAATATTAGTAATAGTATACCAGTATCCGTTTCAAGATTAAGATTACCATTGAGAGTGAAGGTGGAACATGTGTCAAAGTAAGGTCACACTAAAAGGTGAAGAGCGGACTTGAGTGATTTTATCGGGACTGGAAGAGTCTGGCATTAAAAAAGATGATAAAAGAATGGGGAAGACCAATGCCCAGCTATGCGACATTATTTGAACCTATTTCACACTGTCGGACCGGACACGATTGTATCTTGAAGATCCCATGTTCGATTCCTGCCGTGGGTTCGCTTATTCATGACTTTCAGAGCTGTAGCTAGACATTTACCACCCCTGCTTAGCATCAGGCATCATAAATATAGAAAGTTCACTGGATCGAAAGATTTTTAGGTACATACTTGAGTTAAGTAAAGTATGTATCTCTCAATTGATTAGACCGTAGTAGCCACATAAAATCAAGTCGGCCACTATATTTGGTACCACCATAAAAACAGCTTCTTTACCATTTATCCAAGTGGTATTTGTCGAGGTCCTCGGGCTTGGGCGGGAACATCTGCGGACGCACGCACGTCTGCCACTTCTCCGGGACGTCCTCGTAACGCTCGTAGAACACCATGTCTTTGGACGCTGGCTTCCAGTACGTCATTCCTGGGGAAAGAATATATTTGAGACGTATGAAGGTCACGTATCATGACGTCAAAGAAAAGGGAAGATCTTTCTCCGAGCTAGGTGTCTGCTGTACTCGGGGACCGCGGCCCAATGCCAATGTACCGTCTTGGTGTGAAATATGTACATGCTAGCCGAGAGAATAAGTCTGCTAGCGCGACGCAGGATCGAATATCTGATTGGCTGTCTCAGTGACGTGCGAGTGACGAGTCTCGAAGCCAATGTTTACACGTGCACTTTTCGCTGACTTGCAATCTTGCGTTGTTGTCGTCAGTTGGTCGTATGTAGCGCATTTCGATAGCCGCTACATGTTGAAGATCAACCATGAGCAATAGATTCGCTATTGGGTACTGAGAGTGCCGAAGGCCCTCACGCCAGGTGGAGTGATGATATGTAAGAGGGAGGAAACGAGCAAGCGGGTTACCTGATGGTAAGCAATCACCGCCGCTCATAAATACCCGCAACACCAGAGGAGTCACAAGTACGTTGCCGGCCTTTAAGAAAGACATATGCTCGTTTCTTGAAGATTTGCGCAAGATAGCTGGCAGGGACTGGATGCAAGTGACCGAGGAACGATCAGTGTGGCGAGCGTTTCTAGAAGCCTATGTCCAGCAACATAGCTCCATACATACATAGCCGACATAGCTCGCCGGATTAGCCAGCTGAAGTGGCAGTGGGCTGGCCATATCAGCCGTAGAACCGATAACCGTTGGGGTAAACGGGTTCTAGTGGAGACCGCGTCTCGGTAAACGTAGTGTAGGACGCCCTCAGGCCAGGTGGAGCGATGATCTGAGCAAGATGGCTGGCAGGAGCTGGATGCGAGTGGCCGAGGACCGATCGGCGTGGCGAGCATTTGGAGAGGCCTATGTCCAGCAGTGGACTATCACAGGCTGATGATGATGATGATGTCCAGCAGTGGACTGTGATAGGCTGATGAAAGTACTGACCTTTCTTATACTTGAGTCCTGGCAGCATCCCGCTAGCGTCCACCAGTCTCACAGCGTCCGTCTCCTGCAGCAGACGGTGCACCACGGCCTCGTTCTCCACGGGGTTGAACGAGCAGGTCGAGTACACCAGGCGACCCCCCACTGCGAGGAGCTCGCAGCCGCGGCGGAGGATGCGGTATTGGATCCTGGGGCGAAGAGTTAAGGGTCATTTTTGTGTGCCACAGTGGCGTAGTGTGGGTATCAGCCGGACGGGGCGAAAGACAATTCTGCCGCCATCTTTTTTTGCTCCTCTAGTTGGCAAAGCAATCCACCTAATAGTAAATGGTCACTGCGGCCTATTCCGTTAAAGGACACTTTAACTTTATTGTGAAATTTTGCCGCCCCCTAAAAAGTGTCGCCCGAGGAGGAGGCCCTGTGGTATCGTATTGATAGTTTATCGATATAAACTATCGTTGGTCAACATTTGTTTAGTGGGTAGGGCTTATGGATCTCACCCTCGCAAGCCCTGCATAAACATTATTAAATTCACGTTCTGCGAAATCCCCACCCGATTTCAAGATATTTGCCGGGATCTGTACCGCCGAGGTTCTGCATGCAGTAGTGTAACTCACCCATGGAGGTTGTTCCCGTTGCCGACGGACCACTTGAGCCAGATGTCTGGGTTCTTGCGCAGCGTGGCGTCGCCTGCGCATGGCACGTCGCACAGCACTCGGTCAAACTTGAGAGGCTTAGTACTGCCGGGGTTCTGCACACAGAGACGAGTATATTAACAGATTGGCTGCCCATTCCGCCGCGGCGTGAAGCGGGGCGAAGAGGGGATGCCCGTCACGCCTCAAAGCGGGAACTTGGCTTACGCTCTCCGGCGTGAGGGCATCTGAGACGAAATTCCTTCCTTAGTGCCCGTCGCGCCCGAAGGCGTGAATTCTGTTCCCTCCCTTTTTTAACCCCTATATTACATCATTTGTAACAAATTTATTTATATTTCAAGTTAAATAACACGAAACAGTTAATGGGCCTCCGACCGAATTCACTTATTTTTGTGAGCAGTCAAACTGTTAATATAATCAATTGGGCATAGTGATGTGCCGCTGAGAACTTTCTCGTTCCCGGCAATATTGCCAGTGAGAATATTCTCGAGAAACAAGAACGCTCCCGGGAATATTCTCAACGTTCTCAACAAAATTTTAATTTATAATTTGATGTTTTTGTATATTTATAGCTGATATAATTATTATTATTTTTTTTTTTTTTCATTTATTTAAGGCAACAAACAGTCGTGTACATGAATAGTAATATTTTTTATAAGATACAAATATTACAGACCTACAGTGCCTATAAAGAATATAAAAGCAAACTTTAAAAGTTTAAACACAGTTCTAAATAAAACACGCTTTGCACAAAACAAAAAAAAAAAAAAAAAAAACATTAAAGAGATTATCTGACTTAATGCGTACTCAAATATTGAATAAGATCTTTTTTTAATTTTGTCAATGATGTATTAAAGATATCTATATTATAGCATTCTTTGTTGTAACTGTTAGTGGAGCGAAATAAAAATGAATTACGGGTATATCCTTTTTTAAATCGTGGGGGTGCAAAAAGGCAATAAGAACGCGAGGAGCGTACTGGGAGACGAAAACGGGATATAAAATTAATTATGTACAGTGTTTCTATGTTTTATTATTGGCTAAGTTTACACAAAGAAAAGACAATGCATTAAATCAGTTCATTTTGCGGCCACTATTTTGGACCCTGGTAACCAAGGTACAACTTTACCTGCTAATGCGAACCCTGAAGGATGCCAGGCAATAATGAATATTGCACAGTGTGGATACTAGACAAAAGGACCAAGAATCCTTGAAGATTTAGCAAATTATAAAGGACGAACTGGCATTTATGATAAAACTTTTCTTTATGAATCAGCGTGTTACAAGATTCAACCTTGGTCTTGGTGGAATTTATTTTTCCCGAACTCAGATTTGGGGAGACCTGCTCTGAAAATTTTATCCATATCATCAACTTCGGCAACTGTGGAAAGGAGTTTTCGACATTTTCTAATATACATAGCCAGAAAAGAAACAAACTAAAGACTGATAGAGCTGGAAAACTATGTTACGTGGCTCATAATTGGAAGCTTATGAATAAAACTCCTAATGGCTAATTCCTCAAATAAGACCCAAACACAAATTCATGGTCGTTAAATATTGTTAATTTTAATATTGTTGTTGATTTTTAGATGTTAAGGGCTCTTTCAAATTGGACGTTTTGTGTCGGACGGCTGCGGTACGCGCGCGTTTGCCGTATACCGCGTACGGACGGTCGTTATTTTTCATACTGTTGCGGGTACGGGGTACGTTAATTCAATTAAATGCCGGTTACGAAAAGACAATTATTTATTTTAAACCACTAAACTGAAATACACAACTTTAACACAACTTAACACTTTACAATCCACGTAGACAATTCTAAACAAACACTCGTAAACGCTGTTCACGCAGGATAGTTCGCACTGATCGCTTTCCGAAGAATTAATACTTGACGCAGCGTCGCTTACTCTCTATTTATACCCGGCGCGGCCGCTCTATTAATTTCTTGGATAATTCGCGAAACCGCGCGATCGCACGCGATCGAACAGGATAATTCTTCGGATCTAAACAAGCGCGCGCGGATGTAAACAAGCAGACGAGTGCGCGCGAGAATGAGCCTTATTGCGAAGAGTAATTAGGTCCGTTTTCGCGTGCATGCTCCGTTGCCGGGTATCGTCGTAACAATACATAGCACGCGGTGCGGTAACAGTACGGTTGACGTATTGCTGTCGAGCGTTCCCGGTACGTCTAATTTGAAAGAGCCCTTAGTTCTAAGTTGATATTTTCCAATCAGTCGGTTAATTTTATCTTTGGATAGTTGTTGATTTATTTTTAGTTATTAACCAGAAGTTAATAAGACTGAATTATCTTTTTAATTTTTTTAAATCTGATTTCAGAGCGTTCACTGTCGTTTTTAGTCAATATTGTAGTCCTGAAGTTGATGTTATCTTGTCAAATTACTTAAACAGAGTTGATTGCGAAAATTTGTTTCATTATGACCATTCTACTATACAAAATTTATTATATTTCATGTCAGTAAACGTACAATTTAACTGTTTATTATCTAATTACGTATAAAAAGAAAATGCTGTCATAGTCCATTATCAATAAAATAATATTTCCCAAAAAAAATATTATAGATGCAGTAATGCTGAGAATACTGCCGAGAAAGTTCCCGAGAATATTCTCGAGAATACTGGGAATATAGTATTTTACTGCAAATAGACTGTATTGTATTATACACAATGATCTGTCGACCTTATTTGATACTATTTAAATTAAGAAAGGTTGGTTGTTTCCATTTTTTAAAAATGATTCTCAACCATTCTCACTTCGGAGAACGTTGCCGGGAGCGTTCCCGGCAATATTCTCAGGTGGGAGAACGTTCTCGAGAACGGCACAACACTAATTGGGCACTACTGCAATGAGCGGCGTTGTGTTCGCAGGAGGGGTGGCCAGACTACGGTCTATGGCCAGACCATGACCAAAAACTCCGCTCCCCGGCGAGGGAACGAGAAGAAGCCAGGGAAGTGAGCTCCAGCTCTAGGCCCGAAGCGGCAGAGGCGAATGACCAGTAGTTAATATAATCATTATCACCTTCCTACTCTGTTACCAATTTATTAAGGTTCGGTGTAATATGATTTCCGCTTCCATTCATCCCTGTCACTCATCAACAAGCCACCCCCCTTCCCCTCTCTCCTTTCCATCCCCATTCCCAATAGCTCAAGCCCAAGATAAAAATCTAAGAAACCATCATCATCACTTACCTGTTCATCGGTGATGACGAGCGAGGGCATGACGGCGGAGTCGTGGTTGGTGATGAGGATAGCAGGCGAATTCAGCCGTTTGGCCTGATGCACCAGCATGTAACAACGGTTGTTGTCCACATCATTCGCCATCACGAATCCTGAAGCCGATGAAATATTAAACTCCATAATATTATTAGAAAAATTATAATTGACGGCTGATAGGAGTAAGAATGAAAAATAAGGTTGTGCTAACCGTACAAAATTTTGGGTTGGACCGTAAAAAATTGATTGGGTTCTACCGTCGTATCTCGTATAGCATGTAAAGTTCGTTAGTCTGGCATCTGAACTCTTTTCGTCAAAATGCAGTCCCGCCGTGTTATGAGTGTGAGGGACTAGGGAGTGCAACTGTGCCAGCGCACTATGTTTTTTATAACCTGCGAAGTTCGTTGATTTTAAAGACATATTCTTAAAACTCGGCTAAGAAAACATTATCTTCTTAGCAGGGGATAAGTTCTTTAAAATTGAGGCCCACTTAGAGCTATAACTAACCTGTAGGTAGTTTATCTTCATCTGCATGTAAGAACTCTATTAGCTGAGCTGTTTTTGACCCTGGCGCTGCACACATGTCTAACACCTGAAAGCAAAAAGAGAACATCAGATTGGTTTTTGTATGACTTTTGGCAGACCATTATCTGGCACACATGGATGTAAATGACCTTCAGAAATCTGCAACGGTGTGTGGTGAGTGGGACGAATGTCTAAAGTCTCGATTACCACACATAGCCGCTGGTTTCGCTAGCTGCAGTTTTTTTTTAGCCAATTTGATCCCACTGTTAAGCAAAAGCCTCCCCTTCTGTCCGCCATATCTTTCTACTTTGTGTCAGCTGCTGCCAGACGGGCATGAAGACGTTTTTGTCCGGCTGCCACGTCTTCGGTGCCTATCAAATGGTGGTGCTTTAAAACATTTTCCTTCAAAAGCATAACTGATTCTTACCTTATGATGACAGAAGTCCATGAAATCCTTAACGTGCCCATGGTAAATGAGGAAATAGAAACCTTTGGAGCCAACTACAGAAACCGTTTACAGAAGCACCCGAATCAGCTAGCGGGGCAACTCACTATCCCGGAAACGCTACGCCGGCTCAAAAAACGCCGCGATATATTTGACACGTAACAATTACTATTAAGTTACTTATTTGAATAGGAAAGGCTCCATTGGGGGCAGTGCCTTACACGACCAATAAAGAACAGCACATCTGCTTATAGTCAAAATGACTGATTGCAAATAAAAACACAAAAAAAAAACCTTATGATGCGGCTGCACGTCAAGCGCGACCGGCGGGATCATAGACACGGTCTCCTGGCGAGAGACGCCGCCCGCAGCCGTCTCCGCCACGAGGAAGTTGTGCAGCTTGTACAGCATCTCGCTGCGGCGGATGTCCGTGCGGGAGTAGCGCAGCTGCCACGCTAGGCCCCCGGGGTACCTGAGGTGAATGAATTATTCTTTCAATATTAGTGTGTCAGAACTTTCCACTAATTGGTATGTTGTAACTTGTATACGAACTTATATTCAAAATCTTTTAACTTTATTGTTATACAATTATGTATAACATTAAAGTTAACTAAAGTCCATCTTTTAATCAAGAGTTTTAATACCATAGACCACAATTTTTTTATACAATACAAATCTTGTCCCATACAAAATGGGGTTGGTTTTGTGTGGACTTCCTATTCATAATTTATTCTCTCAGCAACTGCCCATATTTTAATAATGTTCTTTTTTCTACCAAATGATTGAGGGCCCATTTGAAGTCTTTCATCATCATCATCAGCCTATATACGTTCCCACTGCTGGGACACAGGCCTTATCTCAATTGTGAGATAGTGTGGGCCATACTCCACCACGCTGGCTTAGTGCGGGTTGGTGGAGGGGTGCGTAAGGCAAGTGACCAACCTTAATGTCAGACGTTATCAAGCCGCCAAATGGCCTCTGACTAGGCTTGATGACTAATATGTATTTACATTATAGTAAATATCAGCCGGGACCAACAGCTTAACGTGCCTTCCGAAGCACGGAGACGCTCGAAATTAATGTCACTAACACCCTGTTGCAGAAAGCTCCATTAAAGTTAATGCTTCATTAAATCTAATGCTGTCACTTTTCGTTGTCATGAAATAAAAGTGACAGCAATAGCTTTAATGAAACATTAACTTTAATGGACGTTTCTGCAACTGAGTGTAAATATGGTCAGAATGGTCACCCATCCATTAACCGACCGCGGCGTAGGTAGCTTGACTTTCGTTATCGCTAACGAACCACTGTCACAGCTGCGTCACGAGCGCCTCAAAAGTTTGAAGTCTTTACTGTTGTAAATATGTCAAAAATACTTAACCCTTTAAAGGGCAGTGTCCAAATAGTGGCCACCATAATTTTAACCTTATGTAGTGGTAACACCGTCGAAAACCAATGAAAAATTTTAACTGCCTGTGCGCGTTAAAGGGTTAAGGCCAGTTACACCAATGTTCAGAAAAGACAAGACTAAGAACACGAATTTTTACACACCTGAGCGCTATTGGTCACGCACAAGTGCAAATGGGCAAACTTCCCCCTCTCCGTCAACTGATGTTTGCCGATAGCAATAACTGATACTATTACTTAAGTTAACTACTACATTAGAATAGATGAAATTACCATGGCAAATTAAATGGTTTGATTTCCTCCTCCTCCTCTTTGCCTTCAATCTTCAGCTTCAATTTGAGCAGTTCAGAGAAATATTTGCTCTTGACTATCTCCATGAGCGCTTCAGCCTCGCACTTGGAGCCCGTGACGCGGAACGCTGTGGGCAGGTCCTGCCTGAGTGTCTTCATGAACGTAGGCCATTCTTCTTCTGGACATACTTTTTGTACCTGAATATAATAGATAATTTTTTTAATAAAATAACTGCCAAATGTAAGTGAGTTCTTATCCTAGTTTCTTAGTGCTAGTCCTTTGGATCATGAAACAATATTAGGCACTATTCATTAGAGACTTGCTCCATTAGAACTATTAGAAGATATTTATTTCATTAAAGGCAGTTTTTAAAAGTATTTACATTGATAAATATTATTGTTTCAATTGCACATGATTAAATATTGTGATGTGACGATACGAAGTAGGCTCCCTAATTAATGAACAAAGGAAAAAACGTTTCTAATTTACTTTTTAGATATTTTCTGTATCTTTAAGAATGACTGCCAACTCACCTTGTAATACTCTTCAAATGTGACGTTTTCTCTAACAATTTCCTCATAATGTCTCCGGGTATCTCCTTCAGGGGTTTCCTTCGGGTTGTTTTCCTGAAAAAATCCAGTCAGTAAATAAATAATACATGAAAAACGAGGTGTACACTGGTGTACACATTCTAATGTTTGTATTATTTACCTGTTCTTTTCTTTCCCTTTTGCGCTGAGCAAACCTGTTTACATTATTACGATTCCTTCGACCCATCCTTCTCAGATATTCTCCCAGTGAAACTTTTCGTATTTGCAGGAATGTTGAAAACAAAACATTCATCCGAATAACGCTTGTTCTACTCTAAGGATTATCGCGTTTTGCAGCTGACAACTGACAAGTCGACCGACAGACAGAAAGTGAGGTTATGTTAGCGGACAGATCTCAGAAAAAGGTTTCCTTATTCTGAGGGACAGATGCGTTCACTATTGTATGCCTCTATACTTTTTCATATTATGTTATATAAATTCTACTATTAGAACATATTTAAATTACTTTGTATAATAGAAACAAGAAGTGATTACTTATTAATGAAATCAAAAAGGTTTAACATTAAATATTACATTATAATAATATTGAAAACTTGAACAAAATTTCACAATTTATGAACGCAGGAGTGCTGCTGCTGTGCAAACATGGAATTAATCACCATGGAATTAATATTATATTAAGTTTATGTTAATCACAGAGATCTCTGTGGAATTTAAAAAATATACTAAATCTATGGTGGAATTATATTTGTGCAAACCATAGGTGCAAACCCCAGCAAACCCTTGCAAACCATAGATTTAGTATGTTGCAAACCAAATAAATAATAAGAAGAATAATATACAGACCTACAAACTTATCTGTTTTGGTGGCCAAAATTGGAACTACGTGAAATGCAATGCAAAAACGATATATAATGACAGTTTTAAATAGACAGTAGCGACGCCGCCACCGGAACAGATAAGTTTGTCGGTCTATAAATAAATCTGACGTTTGCTGTGTTGTCAGACCTACAAACCACAGACTAGTTAGAAGATAAACTACAAACTTATCTGTTCTGGTGGCGGAAATTGGAACTACGTAAAATGCAATGCAATTAAACGATATTTAATGACAGTTTTAAATAGACAGTCTTTTTTCTATGAGCGACGCCGCCACCGAAACAGATACAGTCTGTTCCACATAAGAAGTCCTTTAGCCGCTATATTGGTAGTATTGTTTTTCAATACATTCAATCTGTTTTTTGACAGATTTACAAAGCGTAGGCAATGCTGCCAATATAGCGGCAAACGGACAACTTATGTGGAACGGGCTGTAAGTTAGTCGGTCTATAAGTGTCAGCTTTTCATGAAGTTAAAGAAAAACTTTTCATGAAACATACGTGCTGTGAGTCAAGTGAATGAACAAAAAAATCGATTATCGTGGCAGCAATCGATTATCGACGATAAATTATTCGTATTTCTGTACGTTTTATAAATAAATAATTCATTTTTATTGACAGCTCTTACTTTTATTTGGTTTTAATAAAATAATCGTTATATAATTAGGATCCTTAAAACATATTTTAAAATTATTACCAATTAAGTGAAAGTATGTAACATCGTTTCGATAGCTTATTATGTGGATGAAACTACGTATACTGCTGATATCGGAACCTGGCTTCGTACTAGTTGTGTGCTATAATATCTGTAGTTTGAATGCATTGATTTTTTTCTAACCAATAAACTCTTTATTTTTAAAATAAACAAAAAAATCGGGTATATAAATTATAAATCTTTTAGTTAAGTAAGGTAGTGTTAAACACCTCAGAAATATGTAGGAAACTAACTTATTTAGAGTTAAATACACGTTTATTGAATGTATCGACACAAGTAAAATTCATAGTGATAGGTTGGAATTTCTTAGCATTATCTAAATAAATATTTAAAATAAATAAAATTTAACGACCTTATTTCATCCATACATACTATCATTCGTTCTTGTGTGAACGAAAACTGAATGCAACACTATTGCATTAGACATGGCAATCCTTTTTTACAAAGTGACATTAGCTAATGTCAGATTTGGCGGTTTGGCCATAAATATATTAAGATTTAATTTTTACGGGTTTGCATGGTGCATGTCCGGGCTACGGGTTTAACATCGATATCTCCGGGTCAGATTGATTGATCGCTCATAATGTCATCGGACAAACATTGTTGTGTTCCCGGATGTAAAGAAAGTGGAGGTAGGTATGTCTCAGGGCACTCATTCCTTATTATACTATCCTTACTTACAACATTTTGGGTCATAGAGTTTGTTATTTGACTGGTTACCGAGTCTATTTTACAGGAACAAACGATACACTACTGATAATTCAATCTAAGTAACTTATCGATTCATTTTCAAACAAAATGTTGACTATCTTGTTTCAGGTTCTCATAAAGTTCTTCATCGGTTTCCTAACCCAGAAGATGATAAAGACCGATTCAATACATGGTTGTATGCTATTGGCTCAGATATCTTGGGTTTGGAAAATGAACACATATTTAAGTATCGACGTGTATGTCGTTTACACTTTCATGAAAAATATCTTTGCCGTAGTGACCGACTCAGTAAAATTGCCATACCAACATTAAATATGCCAGGTTTGTACAATCTCCAAATTTTCTGCACATTATACTCTAGAAAGTCAAAATATAATGATTACAGTGCCATAGTATAGTACTCTATGGAAGTTGACAAGTCGGCCGACCGACTGACAGTCACAGAAGGGAGGTTATGTTAGCGGACAGATGCGTTCACTATACCTCATTTATACTTTTTCCCAAGGTTGTATAAATTTTCTTTTATTCTTTTATAATTAAATTACTTTGTATAAAAGAAACAAGAAGGCCTAGCTGTCAAAACTCTGTTGTGTGCACTGGTGCTCTCGGAACTTAAACCATTTCTCTGCAGAATACTGTGTTTTGTGTTGTGGATTCATAACATAAGTGTAGAAAAAGTTGCAAACTCTTAGTGTGAATGTTATTTTCGAATAATATCAAGGATTAAGTGCAAGAATTCAGTGACAAATATTAAGGAATATCATTCAACAAATTTAGAAATCTTTTACTACCCTCCACAAATTTATTTTCTAAACTGTCAAACAAAGTGGTCATAGACAACTGGGTTGCCACTCTAAGAAATTTTCTTCCATTCTCGTAGAAATTTTGATCAGCTAGACATGAGTCCAAAAAATATCAAGTGTTCAAAATGTAATAAAAATCCAAATGATAAGAAACTATCTGTAACATGTGACTGTTGCAAGAGCTTATTATGCAGCGATTGCCATGGTTTGTCACCGACTGAAGTGCGAGTGTTCGAGTTGAAAACAGTATCTCGCGTTATAGTCTACTTATGTGATGGCTGCAAGGAAACAATGACGCATTTGCCAAGCATTATGAAGAGATTGGATGAACTTGATAAGGAAGTGCAACAGTTGCGCCTACGCCAAAGTATGCTTGCTACCGAAGCTGCAATTCAGGAGATGGCTGAACGGACTAGGAGATCTAATAATATAATTATGTATGAGGTGCCGGAATCGACTTCTGAACAACCTCTTGAGAGACAGGATCACGACAAAGAGGAGTGCAAAAAGATAATTTTAAAGCTAAGCAATAAAGTGAACTGTAACAACATCAAAGTCTTCCGCCTTGGGGCACGCAAGTCCCAAGCTGGAACCTCGCCTCGTCCTGTAAAAGTGGTCCTGAATAGTAAAGATGATGTGTTACAAGTACTTCGACTAAAAAATAAGTTGTCTAAGCCCTCATCTATTAAAGCTGATCAAACTGCTTTGCAACGTGAATACCTGAAATACCTCCGTGATGAGCTAGAAAAACGTAATAGCAATGGGGAGTCTAACCTGACCATCAAATATATCCAAGGCCAACCAAAAATTGTTGATCGTAGGGAGTTAAAAAACTAAATAACCAGTATCAACGCTCACCCGTAAAATCAAACGACTTAGGCAACGAAAAATGGAAAATGATGTCAAGACTTGTCACAATTACATTATTATATACAAACATACAGTCAATTACATCAAAATTGGACTTGTTCTTTGAAAGAGTAAACTCACGTAAACCGGCTATTATAGTGCTCACTGAAACATGGCTTAAACCAAACATGCCTAATTCTTTAATAAATATACCTGGTTATGACATATATAGAAACAATCGCATTGATAGAAGGAGTGGTGGAGTTGCTATTTATGTATCTAACCGAACACCTTACCTGAAATCTAGGAAAAACAATCAAATTAATGTAAATCATGCCAATGTGGAAAGTGTTTGGGTAGACATTGAAGTACAAAATCATAAAATACTGATTTGTGGTTTGTACCGTGGTCATGATTCAACACTGGATCAGGACAGCCAACTCCTTGAAGACCTTGAGCTGGCTGCCCAATCTAATACAGTGATAGTTATGGGAGACTTTAACTTCGCTGGAGTCAAATGGCCACTGCAGGGTTGCGGATATCTGTTGCCAAAAGAAGTAAATTTTGTAAATTGGTATCAGGACAGCAGCTTACATCAATTGGTGGACAGACCAACAAGATATCGAGAGGGCAACCAACCCTCATTTTTGGATTTAATTCTCACTAATGACGAGTCACTTGTGGCTGGGGTGGAATATGAGGCTGCCATTGGCAAAAGTGACCATTTATGTTTGATTTCAAGTGTGCAGATACAAGTTGAAAAAAATTGGAGACAGGAAGAAAAACTAAGAAGAAATTACATGACAGCAGATTATAACAAAATAAATGAAGAGTTGGAACCTATCTTGAGAGGATTAACTAAGAACGTACATTGTCCAAGATCTCAATATGAAATCGTACTCAAGACAATAAAAAATGCCATAAATAAACATGTGCCTCTTGTTAGAGCACCATTGAGAAGGAACCTTAAAAAACCCTGGATAAATGAAGAAACAATGAAGCTTATAAAACAGAAAATAGCTTTGTGGAAGAGGTATACCTTGACTGGATCTGATAAAATCTACAAAGAGTATAGAACTCTAAATAATAAACTCACTAATCTATGCCGTAAATCAAGAGCTATGTACGAAAAGAACCTACTGGAGGCTGGATCTAAGAAATTTTACTCATATATATATATTGGCGCTAGCTCTGCGTCGTTGTGTATACGTACTTCGTGTTGCTCCGCTTATTTAATTTTATATAGTGAAATAAAACAAAGTGTCTCACATCTAACTAAGTGTAATCACAAGACAAACGTTACAGCAAAGTTTTGGTGATAAAAAACCCTTAAAAAGTGTACGGATACAGTGCAATTTGCCTTTGGTTTGTTATCAGCAAACATAGGATAAAATTTTGGTACGGTAGTTTTTTGGCAAAATAGATCCTAACACCCTACAACCGAATTTGTGACCTCTGACTTCAATAGACTACATTAAAATATACCACAAGATTCGCCACTTACTATCATAGCTCGACGGCCTTGTGTGTTTGGGGCTCTGTGTGACGTACTGCGCAACAAGTGGTTGACGGTTCGAATCACCAAGGGAACTTTTTTATTATTTTTTTTAAATTTTTTTTTTTTTATTATCTGATAATGCCTAATATTCAACGGTCACCGGTCTCTGGTGCTCAGTGCTCCTCGGACACAGACATTTCGGGCGCCGCCCGCGATGAAGTGGCGAAGGAGCGTGTGGGGAGAAGGCAGAAGCGACGGATGCTGGCGTCTCCGCCATGTGCTGCTGAGGCCGATCCCCGAGATAAGGCTGCAACTTCGGCATTAGCGGAATTTCGCCAAGAATTCGCAGAATGCGCGGCGGAGATGCGCGAATTTAGAAAGGAGATGGCCCAGTTTCGCGAATCTTTCGACGCGGTGTTGAACAGGCTAGATAATATGGAGCAGAGGGTCGGTGCCCTGGAGCAGCGTCTGACGGAGCGCGAGTCAGAAAAAACGAGTGAACTCGAGCGTACCATTACCCAACTCAAGATCGAGCTTAACGAGCGGGACCAGGAGGCTCTTCTGTCCGACCTCGAGATCGGACAGCTCCCAGAGGAGAAGGGGGAAGGTGTGATCCACACGGTGACCGTACTGGCTGCGCGGCTGGGAGTGGCGCTGGAGGAGCGTGACATAGTCTTCGCGGAGCGCGTGGGCGCGCCGCCGAGCGAGGGGGGCCGCGCGCGCCGCGTCGTGGTGCGCCTGGCGCGCCGCCACCTGCGCGACGAGCTGCTGCGCGCCGCGCGCGTGCGCCGCACCGTCACCGCGGACGACAAGGGGGGCCGCGTCTTCATCAACGAGCGGCTGACCCGCGCCAATCGCCAGCTATTCCACCGCGTACGGGAGGAGTGTCACCGCCGCCAGTGGCGGTACTCCTGGACCAGAAGGGGCCGTATCTTTGCCCGTCAAGGAGATGGTAGGCCGGCGTTCCAGCTGCGCTCGGATGACGATTTTATCCGTGTATTTGGGCCAGCGCCTGATAAAATATGACTCGGAAAATCCTGCTACCATGACACTGTTCTAGCCTTACAAATAATATTTTTTTATTTCCCTATAACGAACATTGTCTTTTCCGTGTTTTTCTGTAATCTTAAACATATTATGTTATTTACTCAAGTGTGTGTTTTGTGTAGTATTTACAGCCTGTTACGTTTTTGTTATATATTCTCTGTATTAATTTATATATATTTTCTACAAATACAAGCCAGTTCGTTATGGATTAATTTTACTATCAAAAAAATAACTATACAATATTTACATAAAGTTTATTTTTTACAATATTTACAGGTAACACAATATGTACATAACTTTGTTTACTCACAATGCCTACTGACTATACAATATAGGAAAAAACTTAAAATGTATTATTTACAATATTCAACAATTCTAGAATGTTTATGTGTGAACTGTCATTTACAATTTTTAGTTACAATGCGCATTAATATCCTTTTAAGACCCACAAAACTAGTGCCTAAGAGAGCCTCAGTCTATGACTTATTAAATTGTTTGAATACTGCGAGAATTGCTTTTGTGATGTCTGCTGTGTTCATATTTGTATGCAAATGACTTCACAAAATCTTAAAGTTGGACTTTTTAATGCCGGCTCATTAGGCACTAAACATGAGGAGTTCATAGTGGCTGTGCAGACATCTGCCCCCGATATCCTCGCTATCAATGAAACTTGGCTCAGGGCGAATGAGGAAGATAGAGCACCCAAACTGCCAGGATATAGATTGTGTCACTGTCCCAGACCTGATTACATCAGGGGAGGTCGTGGAGGTGGGGTTGGATTCTACATTAGAAAGGGTTTAAATGTTCGCACTTGTCAGCACCCAACTGCACCATCTGTCGAGCAAATGTGGCTGAAAGTTCGATTGCACAACCTCTGCATTGTGATCGGTACAGCATACAGACCTCCATGGCAGGATTTAGAAGATTTCCTGGATGCTCTGTCGGAATCTGTCGCCTCCTTTACAGGTCATGATGGTCTTATCCTGACAGGGGATTTTAACATAAAGGGGTTTGAAAGTTTTGTACCAGAACACGTCCGCCATTTTGATTTTTTTTTTAAATGGCGGCCACGCATAAAACCTTCACAGATCGATAGCTCACATCAATACAAACACAAAATATAGAGAGACAAAATATCGTAAAGCGTCACGTTTCAAAGTTATAAGCTGTCAAAGATGTACTAGTAGCGCCACAGTAACTTATGTCCTTTTTTAAAAAGAACACAGCATTGAAACATTTTGAGGGATAAGTTGTGTTAGAAAATTTGATGTAGACAATATTTTGCTTTATACAAGTTTACCAACACCACGATCAAGCAACTTACAGTTTTTTTTAGGGTTCCGTACCTAAAAGCTAAAAACGGAACCTATTACTGAGACTTGTGTGACCGTCTGTCTGTCACCGGTGTACCTCCGCCTCGCACTTGGCCGGTTTTTATAATTGTAATATGGGCATTATTTATTGCCACATTCTATTTGCGTCAATTATACGGTGTATGCCAATATAGCACGTTGACGATGCGGGCGCGGGGCGCAGTGACCATCACAGATCAGTAACTAGTGACCATCCATTTTCTTACAGACAGAGCGGCACAAACATGTTTTTCATCCCACCATCTCGGAAAGAGTATTTTTAATCTTCATTATCTGAGTGGAAAAGCCGTTTTTATTCTCTAGAGGATAAAGTAAATTGAATTTAGAACATCGTGTGCACTAAGTTTGTGAATTAAAAAAAACATTAAACCTATTTACAGCTACCTCTATGGTGCCGAATACATCATACAACTTTTTTTTAATTTGTTAAAAACTCAGACTCGGAACCTTCTTGGTGTTCTTTTTTCAATTTGCTTTTTTTTTGCATTTAGTCATTTCCTCGCTGAGGTGGAATGAAAAGTTACGTGTTGCACTCGAGTGCAAAGATTTTTCACCTCGTGCTCTTTTGATTCCCTCGCTAACGCTCAGGATTCTAATTTTGAATCACTCGCTGCGCTCGTGATTCAATTTTAGAATCCTTCGCTTGCTCGGTCATCAAAATTGAACACGCGGTTAAAAAGCAACTTTGCACTCTTGTATAACAAATAACTATTGTATGTACCTGGAAACAAGTGCCTTGCCCGGCCATCGTGTTTATTAGTTTGTATTTTAGTGGCCAGCTATTGTTTTGGAAAAAAAGTTTCTCGTCTTTTGTTATGCGCGTTATTGTTGTCGATAAGCGTTGCACCACCCTTTGTATACTGCACCTTCGCCGTACTTTACTGCTCCGGCACCAGTCTGGTGAATCTGGTAGTGGAGCAATTCACGCGGCACTCGCCGTGAATGAGTAATAGGTTCATACTCGTGAGTAAGACATACTTTACAGGTCCCCGAAGGTACTGCAAGGTGCTGGAGAGAACAGCGCCTCTCTCTTTGTAACCGGAAGGTTGGTGGGGGAGAGCGCTATACAATAATCTTTAGTTTATCTAGATAAGGTACCTGCACCTCGCCGTGTACCTGCCTTCGATAACTCTTTTGTTTTTATCGATAATGGCATTGCACCTGAGCGAATACCACCGCTCTAGCTGGGTTGAGGCCGAGCTATGTTTTTTTTTTTTTTTTATGCCATAAAGTTGGCAATCAAGCATACGGCCCACCTGATGTTAAGCGGTTACCGTAGCCTATTAACGCCTGCAACACCAGGGGTATCACGTGCGCATTGCCGACCTGTTAAAAACCTTTTCACGCCCTTCTTGAAGGACCCCATACTGTAGCCCCGTGGGAACACCTCGCCGGGGAGCTCATTCCACAACCTTAGCGTACGTGGCAGGAAGTTTCTTTCGAAACGCACAGTACGCGACCATTTAGGTTCTAGTGTGTGTGGATGAATTCCCCGCCGATGGCGAGCGGTGCGATGGTGGAAAGTGGCTGTAGGCATCATGTCAAACAATTCCCCGGAGCACTCCCCGTTGCACAAACGGTAGAACACGCAAAGGGAGGCAAAGTCCCTCCTCAGACTAAGTGGCTCAATACCGTTTGTGAGCACGGGATCGTCGACCATTCTCATAGCGCGTCCTTGCACCGCGTCAAAAGGACCCAGCTGGTACCGAGGTGCTCCGGTCCATAAATGAGAGCAATACTCCATGTGTGGCCTCACCTGCGCTTTGTAAAGCTGCAGTCTCTGCATGGGAGTAAAGAATTTTTTTGCTCTATTTAGCACTCTGAGCTTTTTCGATGCCAGCTTAGCCTTATCCTCTAAATGACTACGGAACTGGACATCACTAGAGATGTCGACACCAAGGATCCCCATGCTCTCAGAGGTGGTAAGAAGAGTGTCCAGAAATCGTGGAGCCACAGTAAATGGGGTTTTCTTAGCGGTGAACGCGCAGACTTTTGCGTCTTAATGGGGTTAAACTGAACCAGATTTGATTGGCCCCAATCGGAGATCCTGGTCAATGTTCTCTCGATTTCAGACACAAGTCTGTTACGGCTTGCTTCTACTTGGGACCGAGGGACATTGGCACGGCTCGTGTAATTTGTGTCTACAGTACTGTCGTCCGCATAGCAATGAATGCCATCAATAGATAGCATGTCATTAATATGCAGCAGAAACAACGTTGGAGACAACACCGAACCTTGCGGGATGCCAGCACAGGTGTCAGGATCATCTGATGTGAAGCAAAGCTGTTTCCACGGGTACATTGCGTAAAATTCACGCAGTCCATCCCAGTCTGCTGACTGGTAGTGCCAAGCGCGTCGCCGACCAGAAGTCCGGGTAGTGTCAGGTCGCGCACAAGGCACTTGGGCTCGGATGAGGCAATGGTCTGATGAGCCTAGAGGCGCATCCACTGCGATGGAATATCCATCCGGGCGCGTAGTCAGCAGAAGGTCCAGCAAGGAACATGTATGGCCCTCGATGTCTGGTATTCTCGTTGGAGAATCTACCAGCTGAGAGAGTCCATAGGCCAGAGCAAATTCGTGGGCAGACCTTCCCGCGTGGTCAGTGGACTGAGAACTTAGCCACTCCTTATGGTGGGCGTTGAAGTCTCCTAGGATCACTAACTCCGCGGTTGGGTACTGCTCAAGAGCCCGATCAGACGTCACTTGAAGGTACTCAAAAAGTCGAGTTGTATCCGCATCGCCGCTGTGAGATCTGTATAGGCACGCATAGATGCGAGTGCGGCCACCGTAATCCACGCGCGCCCACAAAACCGACAGATCTCCGCCTTCAAGACCGTGGAGCCGGCGACAGCAGATATCCTCCCTAACGTACATGTATACCCCGGCGCGACGCACGAAGTTGTGCTCTAACTTATATCCAGGGTTGAAGAGGTAGGCTGTGTCCATCGGGCTGGATATCTGCGTCTCCGTCAGGAAAAGGAGGGTCGGCTGAGCAGTCTCAAGATGGTGATGCACTGCGTTAAGGTTGCTATGAATCCCCCTGATGTTGCAAAAGTCCACTTGAAATGTGGAAAGGGAGGCCGCTGGAGTTATATTCCTTTTATTTCGGCGAGTCATATTAGGGGCTGTGAAGTTGTTTTTTAAAATTTGAGGTGGAATACTGCATCAGCAGCCAGAGGAATAAACAGTGACGATGCAGTACCACTGCGATGTCCAGCAGGTATGCAGTTCGTCAGCGCGGCGTACGGAAGGGCCCCCGGTCCCCTCCTGCTGCAGTAGCCGGGTCCACCCCGGTCTCCTCCTCCGGCACGACCACTGCAACAGGGACTTTACACAGGCTGGCGGTTCAGCCTCCCAGGGCGGAGATTATGTAATCCCTAGGTTCGGGAACCCATCTATCCTGCGGGCGGCCAGCGGATAGCCGTTTCACCGGGTCTCCCTGACCGCCGCGCTGACGTGCCGCGTCCGCTAGACTTGCAGCAGCTAATAGCACCGCGAGTCCCCCCCGCTGCAGATGCAACACCCACCTCTGAAGCTCCGGCGACTAGTGATGAAACGACTCGAGTCCTTTAAGTCGTTTAAAGTAAGACTCGCCTTGAGTTGACGACTCACGACTAAGTCAGTCTTTTAGTCCCGAGTCGAAGTCGTATAACTAGTCTTTTAAGTCGAAGTCTTTTAACGTAAACAACTGAGTTGTTACTTAAACAGCTTAAAGGACTTAAAAGACTGCGCTGTTGCTTAAACAGCTTAAAGGACTTAAAAGACTCGACTCATCGCTTGGGGAGTCGAAACTCGTGGCGTGTATTTGATGCAACTATAAGTGTTCTCCCGTCAATGAAACAATAAAAGCACTTTTAATTATTGAAACACAATTTATTTTTAAATTTTTTCGTCACTGTTTAGTGACTGTACAGATTTACTAGGAGTTTAAAGTTAAAATATTTCATTAAAGTCTCGAAACGCAAAACAATAAAAGGAATCCTAACATTAACAACAGAATCTTCGCGACTATAAAGATATTAAAGTTTTCATATCTTTTTTTATTTTTTAACCGACTTCAAAAAAGGAGGAGGTTCTATGTTCGACTGTATGTATGTTTTTTTTTTACGTGTGTCCGTCGATTTCTCCGTCAATTGTGGACCGATTTAAATAATTATTTTTTATTTGAAAGTGCATAGTTCCGAGGTGGTCCCATTGTCACCATGTCAGGATCTGATGATGGGATCCCGGGAAAATCAAGGGAAAACCTCAAATTTCATAGGCGCACACTACGCGTTACTTGTTTTTTTCTGAAGCCATTCAAGTTTTTGCGTCCGTTAGACATCATTTTATGTTGATGAGCTGATGATGGAAGGTACAACTCCTTAACGGTTAGGAGTTAGGGGATAATTCTTTCAGTATTGTAGGAATATGTGGACCGTTAGTTGTATTTCATGTACTTTTGCAGCTAAGCTGATGATGGAAGGTACAACTCCTTAACGGTTAGGAGTTAGGGGATAATTCTTTCAGTATTGTAGGAATATGTGAACCGTTAGTTGTATTTCATGTACTTTTGCAGCTAAGCTGATGATGGAAGGTACAACTCCTTAACGGTTAGGAGTTAGGGGATAATTCTTTCAGTATTGTAGGAAGATGTGGACCGTTAGTTGTATTTCATGTAGGTACTTTTGCAGCTAAGCTGATGATGGAAGGTACAACTGTGATGATGGAAGCTACAGGGTACGACTTCTTAATTCTTATGTCCCTCTTGCGGGCTGCATCTTTAGTTGGGTTAGGGGGCAACTCGTCCCAGTCCGAACATGGCGCTGAACACAATTAATGAATACCTAATATTGTCAAATAATACAATTCTACTATTTTACTCGTATTTTCGCTATTATTATTATGAAAGAGTTTTACTCACACTATGTTCAAAAATGTGGTCCGACCAGACATTCTGAGATAAGCTAAGCAAGCGATGTATTTTGCTGTTCTGAACGCGTAAGTAAAACTCCGGCGTGACAATTTTATATAGTTACCGAGATATTTAAGTCCAAAGTCATAGGAATTTTTATATGTCGAAATCACAAAAATTAATATTTCTCAGAAAATTCTGATAAATTCTAATGGTTCACAGTTCAGGTGTATTATGCGTTTAAGCCCACGTTTAATAGGCTTTTTCACATCACCAAAACACAAGCGTAATCCGAGAAAATTCAACATTTCATGAAAAGCGTTATCATTTTTTTTCTTGACTGTGTCGCGTTAGTAGCACCCAGAAACTATTTACATTTATTACTTATTATGTTCCCTATTGCTACAAAAAAAAACAGCTTCTAATTCCATGGAATATAACAGATAATCGTTTCTAAAAATTTTACCATCACCTGCCGTTTTTTTAAAGGCAATTATTTAAAACGGTTTTTCGTAAGGCGTCTCTTGATATTAATAAAACGAAATTAATGGTATATAACCCGTTGTTTAATATAGAATCGTATTTTAAATAGATTTTGGTATATCTTACTAATATTATGAATGTGAAAGTTTAGATGTTTGGATGTTTTATTAATTTTAAGAGACGCCTTACGAAAAACCGTTTTAAATAATTGCCTTTAAAAAAACGGTAGGTGATGGTAAACATTTTAGAAATGATTATCTGTTATACTCCATGGAACTAGAAGCTGGTTTTTTTTGTAGCAATAGGGAACATAATAAGTAATAAATGTAAATAGTTTCTGGGTGCTACTAACGCGACACAATCAAGAAAAAAAATGATAACGCTTTTCATGAAATGTTGAATTTTCTCGGATTATGCTTGTGTTTTGGTGATGTGAAAAAGCCTATTAAACGTGGGCTTAAACGGATAATACACTTGAACTGTGAACCATTAGAATTTATCAGAATTTTCTGAGAAATATTATTTTTTGTGATTTCGACATATAAAAAATCCTATGACTTTGGACTTAAATATCTCGGTAACTATATAAAATTGTCACGCCGGAGTTTTACTTACGCGTTCAGAACAGCAAAATACATCGCTTGCTAAGCTTATCTCAGAATGTCTGGTCGGACCACATTTTTGAACATAGTATTAGTCTGAATAACACGTAGCTACGTGTTATTCAGACTAAAAACAGGTAAACAAACTTTAAAAAAAAATTAAACCGACTTAAAAAAAAACAAAATAAAAACCACCTAAAAACACTGAAAAGCAAAAAATAATTTTAATAAGACATTCATCAAATGCGCTAATTGTCTAAGCCTATTAATAAAATGAAATTGTATTTTACGTGCTAGGTAGGTGCTACCTACCTACTAAATCTGTTTGAAGTCGATGCCAAGCCAAAGGTAATAATAAAAAATAATACTTAATAATCCGCGGACGTACGTAGTCTGGGTACCTACTATTTGGCTAATATGTAAAAATTAAGTACCTAAACCCCTCCTGCAAACAACTTAAATCTTACAATCGCCAACAAAATTAGAACAGATAGAACGACTTTTGTCAAAAAAATTCCATAAACAAAAGTGTCTCTCATGCCTACAGTATTCGTTTTAATTAATATCGTGAAATATACATTTGCCGACAAGAAGCAACATTGCCTATAAAACCGCCTTCAAAAACTGTCCCGAAAGTAGTTAGCAACGGCGAGAGGTATGTTTAGGACGAAAATAATATCAACTCTAATTTCAATACATTCAAAAGTTGACCTTAATGCACAGGTATACGATCTCACTTTAAATGCAGGCGTCCGACAGTCCGAGAGTTAAGACATTTTAGGAATGTACGCAGGCAGCAAGCTCGTAATTTCACCCGCGCGTAATTTCCTTTTTCAACTATCCCCCCTTCCCCCCACTTTTCCGGGATAAAAAGTATCCTATGTTCTTATCCCGGTTATAAACTATACGTGTGCCAAATTTCATCTAAATCCGTTCATCCGTTTTTGAGTTATAAGTGTTGTAACAAACACGACTTTCTTTTATTTATATAGAAGATTATACATAATATATAGATTACTAAGTTTCACCTTGTATAATAAAGATATAATTTAATTTAAGTCGGTTTAGAGCGTTTTTAGTAATACAAACTTATCGCTTATCTCAAACGCGAGTTCTTTTGTAAAGAACTGCAGTCGTTTAAGTCTTTTAAGTCGTTTAAGTCTTTTAAGTCGTTTAAGCATTTTAGTCGTTTAAGTCGTTTGAGTCTTATACGTTAAACGACTGAGCTGTATAAGATAAGACTTAAAGCTGAGTCTTAATTTTAGAGTCGAGTCGTGTAAAACGAGTCGAGTCTTACTTTAAACGACTTAAAGGACTCGAGTCGTTTCATCACTACCGGCGACCTTACTCACCGGCAGAAACACAACCCGAAGGCTATTTTACTGCGGTATTCTGTAAGGTGGAGGTACTACCCCGGGCGAGCGGCTTCAATTCGAGCGAGTTTTATGATTTATTACCACAACTGCACGGAAAAAATAATTCTACTATAGGCATTTAAATTTAATTAAAAAAGAGATTTGGTGGCGCTACTAGTACGTCTTTGACAGCTTATAACTTGGAAACGTGACGCTTTACGATATTTTGTCTATCTATATTTTGTGTTTGTATTGATGTGAGCTATCGACCAGTAAAGGTTTCATGCGTGGCCGCCATTTTGAAAAAAAATCAAAATGGCGGACGGCCTCTGGTACACTCTCCATACAAAAATTTTCGAACCCCTTTACTTGGTGTGGGCAGTGCGAAATCGAGAAGCTTCGAACAATTTCTACAAAGCTTAAATCTTGCGCAAACTGTATCAGAACCCACTCACTTCACTGATCATAGCAGCAGTCTTATTGATGTGATTTGTACCGATCTAAAAACGCTCCGTACAAATGTTTTTCATTGCCCTGAGTTAGGAGGGCATGCTATGATCAGTGCAGAATTTAAAATAAAAAAAGATAGACCATGTCCCAAGTGGGTAACCTTCCGGCCTTTCAAGGACATTGTGTTGGACCTGTTCAACAAAGATTTGGAAGCGGTTGACTGGGAGCATTTTTATAAAATAAGCGATGTCAACACTTTGGTAAAGGAATTTACTACCTGGATACTGGCGTTTTTCGATCTACATGCCCCTATAAAAACTAGGAAATTCAAGCATCCGCCCCACCCCTGGATTACTGACACCATCAGATCGATGATGCACATAAGAGACCAGTATCATAAAAACTTTAAACAGAGAAGGACAATAGCTGCTAAAGATTGTTATATTAATATGAAAAAGACTGTAATCAAGGCAATAGAGAGTGAAAAACAGCATTATTTCTCTAAAAATATTAATACTAACATGGGAAACCCCAAGAAATTGTGGAAAAACCTAAAATCAGTGGTAACACCGGGAACAAATGGCATGCATGAACTACCTCCTCATTTTAATAGCCCGGATTCAATAAATAATCATTTTCTTAATGTGCCTGGTGCTGCAAATGTAACAATATCCCAACTGTCCTTTTTTGAACATCACAGGCACAGCAACTCAGCGGTATTTTCGTTGCAGCCAGTCACTGAGGACAAAGTCCTAAAAATAATTAAAGGCATAAAAAACGAATGCCGTTGGGAGTGATGGAGTATCTTTGGATATGATACAACTTACTCTGCCTCAGACTTTAAAGGCCATCACTACAATAATCAACCGCTCTCTCTCTGAGGGTGTCTTTCCCGATTGCTGGAAGACAGCGGTGGTAAAGCCATTACCCAAGATAAGCCACCCTTCTGCCTATAGCGACCTCAGGCCCATTAGCCTGCTGCCTTGTTTGTCCAAAGTTTTAGAAAAGGTAGTTTGCGAACAGCTCACAAAATACCTTGAGGACAATCAACTGCTTCCTCTACGGCAGTCGGGCTTCCGCAAAGGCTGTGGTACCGCCACTGCTTTGGCGGATGTCGTTGATAACATTCTGGCATCCCAGGACCATGGTTTGATCAGCATGCTGCTGCTTCTGGACTTCTCCCGTGCCTTCGACTTGATAGATGTGCCATTACTACTCTCAAAGATGGCATATTATGGTATTGACACACATGCTATTCGATGGTTTCAAAGCTTTCTACAGCATAGACAGCAGTATGTTGAGCTGACCAGGGCGGATGGGACCAAATCATGTTCTGCTCTTCAGTATGTTGAGCGCGGGGTCCCACAGGGTTCAGCGCTCGGGCCAATCCTCTACATTATTTACAGTGCCGATATACTGGATTGTATTGTACATTGTGAATACCATATGTATGCAGATGATTTGCAACTTTATCACTCATTTATGCCATCTGAACATATCGGCGCTGTGGCAAAAGTCAATGAGGATCTGGAACGAATTACAGAATGGTGCAAGCGCAACAGTCTCACATTGAATGCAAAAAAAACCAAGTCCATGCTAATTGGATCTAAGCAGAATATTTGTAAGCTTGGCAATGCAACTATGAATGTGCATTTAAATGGTGAACCCATTGAATGTGTGGAAAAGGCTAGGAATCTGGGGCTGGTTATGGATAGTCACTTGAACTTTGAACACCACATTGCAGAATGTTCACGTAACTGTTTTTATAGACTGAAGCTTTTGTACAATATAAGGCCATATGTAGGTGAGAGGATTCGAATAATGTTGTGTGAATCATTAGTTTTGTCCAAATTAAATTATTGTGATACAGTGTACGGGCCTTGTATACTGGGAAGGACTGCCAAGCTCATACAGCGAGTACAAAATGCTTGTGCACGTTTTTGTTTCCACGTCCCTCCAAGATCGCATGTAACCCCGTTTTTGAACACAGCCAATCTTTTAAAAATGGAGGCACGTAGAAAGCTTCACCTAGCAGCACTTCTTTTTAACCTTATAAAATCCGGTAAACCACAATATTTATTAGAGAAGCTAGAATGGGCCCACACTCGCAGTAGGTATCCTAACAGAAGATGCACTCCCGTCTTTGCAGCAATAAAACATCGCACTATGGCCTTCCGTGGATCTTTTAGGTTCGCCGCATCACGGTGCTGGAACGATCTGCCTCCCCCGTTGCGTGAACTGAAAATAACAAATGCATTTAAGAAAAAATTTAAAAAACATCTTATTGATATGCAGAAACAATTACACTTACCATCTGTTCTATCACGTCACGGCGTGGTTTCAGCAGAATCCAGTTCCAGGCACCGATGAGAACGGTGGCCATAGCCGAAGACTGTGGATTTTTCAAAGTCACGTCGTAATCACGTATTTGCACTTTAAGTCATGAAGACATCCTTGGCAGTTTCTCACATGGATATTTTATTTTATTTTTTGTTTGTCTTGTTATGGTTCGTTGCATTGTGATGTTAACATACTTTGTTGATTGACCCACTGAGGTCCATTATAATGCGCGCGGCGTTGTGATTGACCAAATTGTATAAACTATTGTATGTCTAAAGATGTAATTTTCTCACAAAGATTATGTTAAATATTCTATGTTTTCTGAGAGATCCGTGAAATTGTGTTGAATGGAAATATTTGTGTGCTCAGTTCAGCAAATAAAATAATTTACAATGTTATTTTGAGTTGAGTTCAGTAATCAGTTGTCAAAAATTGAATGAGAATGTGTCGTGATTTTTTTTTTTCTTTTCTTTTTTGTAACACTTGCCACTAGGCAAAGATAATTAACTGTGCTGCCTAAAACGTCAAATTATTTGAACGCACTTTTGTTTTTTATTTATTTTATTTATCCTTCTTTTTGAACTCTTCTACATTTATTTTAGTATCATTATATAATTATTTTGAACGTTATTGGCAGCGCCGAACTAGGTTTTTAATTTTGTTTATGTTTTTGGTTTATTTTTCAATGTAGACGCACTATTATCCCCGTAAATATATTTATAAGTACCAATATATCAATGTATTTAACTATGTGAAATCTGTATAATGTATGTATAACGTATCTTTTATTTATTAACGCCACTCCTAAAGGTTCTGCCTGAAAATCAGCGCTGTTGTGTCTTTTTTCCAATTGACACAGCCGCATATGCTGAGGCATGAACCCTATTGGCCTCTGTTTGTTTTGTTTGTCATGTAATCATGTTATCTTTTTCTGTGTCAATGTACTGTCTATTCTTTGTTATTTTTCCTCATGTTTTGGCCAATAAATGTTTTTCTTTCTTTTCTTTCTTTTTCATATATTAGACGACAAATAACTTCAAAAGTTAGCGTACCAAACATAATATGCAATAAACAGGGTCTACAGGTGACTGAACCAACGGAAATTGCGGAAGCTTTCGCAGACCAGTTTTCTAGTGTGTTTGAAGAGGAGCCTACTGGGGAGATGCCAGTCATAGATCCGTGTCTTTATGTCACAGACACCATAGAAGATATTGTGTTCACAGATGCTAAAGTTCAAGCTGCTATAAAAGAAATGAAGCCGGATGCAGCAGCTGGACCCGATGATATACCTGTACTTATTTTGAAGAATTGTGATCTGAATGACGTCTTGGTATCAGTAATGCAAACATCATACGACACTGGTACGTTGCCGGATCTGTGGAAAACTGCTACAGTGATTCCAGTTTTTAAGAAAGGCAACAAATTAGAACCCGTCAACTATAGGCCCATAAGCTTGACTAGTGTTGTCTGCAAAGTAATGGAGAAGATAATAGTCAGACATATAAGAGAGTTCTTTAGCTCTCAACAAGTAATTGATAACCAGCAACATGGCTTCTGCCCACGTCGATCTACAATATCTAACTTATTGGTCTGCCTTTCATCCTGGGTGAATAGTCAAAATGCTCGGGAACCTGTTGATGTTGTATATCTCGATTATGAAAAAGCTTTTGACAAAGTACCTATAAGCAGACTTTTGCATAAACTTGAATTTGTTGGCATACGGGGGAAATTATTGAAATGGATTGAGAGTTTTCTACGACAAAGAACATTCCGAGTGAGAATCGGTGATACGCTCTCAGGTGAAAGACTAATACAAAGTGGTGTACCCCAGGGATCGGTACTGGGACCAGTGTTATATATTATCTTCACGTTTGATCTGCCAAAATGTTTAAACTGCAATGTTAGCATGTTTGCTGATGACACAAAAATATTTGCAAATCCCCTTGTTGATTATGAACGCCTTCAAGATGATTTAACACGAATAGCAAATTGGTCAAAAGAATGGCTAATTAAACTCAATGTAAATAAATGTTGTGTTCTTCATATAGGAAATAATAACCCGTGTAAATCTTACGAAATCGAGGGTGTACCACTGCGAGAGGATGAGATACAAATTGATCTTGGAGTTCATATCGCTAAAAACCTTAAATGGGAACATCACATCACTGCTATGACGAAAAAGGCTAACAGCTTCATTTACCTCATCAGAAAGGCTTTTGGTTATTTAACGCCAGAAATGATGCTAAAGATATACAAGACATATGTAAGACCGATCTTAGAATACGCCTTTCAAATCTGGAGCCCATATTTCAAAAAAGACATAGAATTACTTGAGAAGGTGCAACGAAGGTTTTCGAAAGTTCCAAAGGCTTTAAAGAACAAAACATACGAGGAAAGACTGAAAACATTAAATCTTACAACTTTAAAGGAGCGCAGAGAACGAGGGGACCTAATAGAGACATACAAAATACTACATGGTCATTATGATGTCATAAATTTGGAAGAAACATTATTCGAATACTCCCGAAACACTCACTTAAGAGGGCATCATCTCAAACTGTCAAGGTCTCGGTCACTGAATAATCCACATAAACACTTTTTCAGTAACAGAGTGGTTGAGGCTTGGAACAGGCTGCCAGCAGAGGTGGTTTCCGCACAGAACACCAATATATTCAAAAACAGATTGGACAAATATTTAACTGGAAGGAGTTAGCCCATTAGGTGGAGCTAATAAGATACAGGCTATCATCAGTGTTTTAACTGCCTGCCTGTCAATAAATAAATAAATAAATAAATAAAATAAAAAAGAAGTGATTACTTATTATTACTTATAATCAAAAAGGCTAAACATTAAATATTACATTATAATATTATTGAAAAATTGCACAAAATTTCACAATTTATGAACGCAGGAGCTGTGGCTGTGACATAAGATTGGTTGGGGGTCCGTATTCAAATTTTTGATGATGTAAAAACCAACTGATAATATTGTTGCGGTTACGGGGTATGTCAATTCAAATTAAATGCCGGTTACGAAAAGACAATTATTTATTATAAACCACTCAACTGAAATACACAACTTTAACACAACTTTACACTTCACAATCCACGTAGACAATTTAAAACTGGTAAACGCTGTTCACTTCAAACGTCGCAGGATAGTTCGCACTGATCGCTTTCCGTAGAATGAATACTACTCGCAGCGTCGCTCACTCTCTATTTATACCCGGCGCGGGCCCTCTAGTATTTCGTAGATGATTCGTGAAGCCTCTTGAACTCGCGCGAGGGCACGCGTTTGAACAGGATCGTTCTTTACATGTAAACAAGCGCGCGCTGGTAAAAAAGCAGGCGGGCGCGCGCAGGTAAACCAGCAGGCGGGCGCGCGCGAGAATGAACCTTATTGGGAAGAGAAGTAAGGTCCGTTTTCGCGTGCAAGCTCCGTTGCCGGGCATCGTCGTAACAATATCATCAAAAATAACTAGGTACCGTCAAATTCTATAATCAAGTTCCATCCGTTGGTTAAACGTTATTGCAACCCAAAAGGTGATTATTTGCAGGGATAATTTCAGTCATAGAAAATGTAATGATGTCAGTCATTGGGTTACTATTAAGTTTTTTCTACTTAAATGAAATTTAAATTAAACATTACTTTAATTAACTTTCAGAATAATTTTGCAAGCAACTTTATCATTTGAAATTATTCCAAGTGCTAAAGTTGTTTGCAGATTTATCGATCCATAAGTAATGTCAACTCATATTTATGTTTGTAGATTTTCTTCCTCTGTCTAAGCCATATACGAGCGAAAAAGACAAAAGATACTATTGCTTACTTTTTTACCATTATCAAATATTAAGATGTTTCAATATAGTGCAGAGATTAGGAAACTTAAAGAGAAGCTTCAGTCTGTTGGAACTGGCAATCTCACAGCGCCATCTTTGGTTCCAGGACAGGCGCAAAATATGCCCACACACCCTCCTACTACCACCACGGCAGGGACGTGTGCAAATCCAGGGCCTAAAAATAAAAGGGCCGAGACAAATAATGGTAAGCTGCCTGTACATTGTGAACCCATCTCACATTCTCCGAGAATAGTAGCCGAGACACCAACGGCATTAAACATATTGCCGAAAGAGGACAGTTTGACCGTGGTAAGTCAGCACATACATGATCCTGAACAGTATACTGAAGTCAAGTATAGAAGAAAACAGCGGCCGGCGTCCGTATGCGGTACCGCTGGCTCGAACAGGACATCCCTGAAAGCGGTGGAGCCCAGAAGGTATAAGGGTAAGGAAGGCATTTATGGAACACTAGCCTTCCGCCCGCAGTTTCACCCGCGCGTAATCTCTTTTTTCAAATATCCCCCATTCCCCCCACATTTCCAGGATCAAAAGTACCCTATGTTCACTGGGGATAGTGTAGCTTTCCAACAGTGAAAGAATTATTCAAATCGGTTCAGTAGTTTCAAAATTGATATTCCCTCGGGAATGAGACGTTTCCCGTAGGAATTTTATGAGACGTTTCCCGTAGGAATTTTATAGCCTATGTCCTATTCGGGGTTATAAACTATACGTGTGCCAAATTTCATCTAAATCCGTTCAGCCGTTTAGGCGTGATTGAGGAACAAAAATCCAAACATCCAAACATTCAGACTTTCGCATTTATAATATTAGTAGGATGGAGTCCAATGCCGATGACGTTAGAGACTACCTTCGGCAGTTATGCCCTACAGGAACGTGTACTGTTCAAGAGTTAATCCCCAGACTACAAATCTTTTAAAATAGGTGTTCCTACCGCTTACTATGATTTGTGTTTTTCTACGGATGTTTGGCCTGTTAATGCCTAATAAATAAATAAAAACATGGGTAACTTTTAAAAGGCCAGCAAATCAACCCAAATCCACAAAGGACACGCAGTCCTTTCGGATCGGTACAGACAACCAATAAAGAGGATAACCCGTTGTCCTAGGTGAACGACAAACGCGACAACGCGACGACGCGTAAATGTCAAATAGTCATGGTGTATGATAGTGGCCTACGTTGTCGCGTTAGTCAGCATAGACTTAACTTATATACTGGATATTGTTAGTCAGTGCGCGACGACACATACAGGAGTAAGGTCCGTTTTTGCGTACAAGCTCCGTTGCCGGGCATCGTCGTAACAATATCATCAAAAATAACTAGGTACCGTCAAATTCTATAATCAAGTTCCATTCGTTGGTTAAACGTTTTTGCAACCCAAAAGGTGAGTATTTGCAGGGATAATTTCAGTCATAGAAAATGTAATGATGTCAGTCATTATTAAGTTTTTTCTACATAAATGAAATTTAAATTAAACATTACTTTAATTAACTTTCAGAATAATTTTGCAAACAACTTTATCATTTGGAATTATTCAAAGTGCTAAAGTTGTTTGCAGATTTATGGATTTATCTGAAATAGGTATCTGATATTGTACGGAACCATCCATAAGTAATGTCAACTCATATTTATGTTTGTAGATTTTCTTTCTCTGTCTAAGCCATATACGAGCGAAAAAGACATAAGATACTATTGCTTACTTTGTTATCAATTATCACCAAGTACCAACTGTCATGACAGTCACTGTCAGTCAGTCTGTGAGTGTCCCTGTCTGCTTTCAATTTCGCTTCATCGTCATAAAACTTTATTTTTTGCGTTTATGTATAGTTTTATTATTTCTTTTCTCACTTCTACACATCTTTGAACTAGATGTAAGTGTGACCGATATCGTCCTATTGGTATTTTCACAAGAATTATTGGATAAATCCATGTAAGTAAGTAAACTAAGTAAGTTCTATATGTTATAAAGTATGTTCAACTTATCTATTTTTGTAACAAAATATGAAATATTTCTATAGCCAAACAACAGTTTTTCTCTTAAATTATTTCCTACAATATGTTTTGTGATTTTCAACCTTATGGTATAAGGAATAAAGATCAATAACGTTCATTACTTGTTGATATCTCTTATCAGTTATCAATTAAATTATATATCTCTAATAGTTCGTCTACTAAGAGATGGCATTAATTGTCTTGAGATATGGCCCTGAGATGAAATAATTTGAACTTTTAATGAGGAGCTCTTTCATTTGTTATCTTTTGTAGACCTAGACATGTAGGTAGTTGACTATCAAAGTTATTTGTACTTAGTACCTAATCATTGAATTCATTGATTTGAATATTATTATTGGCAAGCTCCGAAACTACTGAACCGATTGGAATCATTCTTTCACTGTTGGAAAGTCACACTATCTCTTATTTCCTTGGTAACATTAGGTAGTAGAAGATCCGAACCTAAATCGACCTTCACTGGGTTGATAATAGAATGAAACATATTTTATTATAATTGTAGTATATTAGAAAAAATATTAAAAATGGGTTGCCTAAAAAATCCTGGACGGACTATTTTTAATTATATTTAAAAAAAAAAAAATTAACATTATAATGCGATATCAAGATAATAAGAAAATTTTGTCCTGACTTAAAATTTTAACTGACTTCTTAAGTCTGAACAACTTTACAAGTGTTTAAGTAATTAACTGGATCACAAAAACTTATCATGATTTTTTTTTCATTGATGAAACGACCGATTTTACTTAAAAATTAGATCTTACTTACTTACTTACTCCGATGGCTCAGCGACCCGAAGTGTGTCTTGGCCTCCGATACGAGATTTCGCCATCCTTCCCGATCCTGTGTGCTCGCGCGTCAGTCGTCAACACGCAGCTCCTGGAGATCAGCCGCTACTACATCGCTCCACTAGATCTGACATGCTAAGATAATTTAAATATGTAAATAATACTCAAACAATTGTTTTGCAGTCATTATGAGTCCACCAAAAGGCTTCCAGTTTGCGATAGACCGTGGAGGCACATTCACCGATGTATTTGCTCGCTGCCCAAATGGTAAGGTGCGAGTGATGAAACTGCTCTCAGTGGACCCACAGAACTATGATGATGCACCCAGGGAAGCCATCAGAAGAATATTGCAAGAGGTGATTATCTATTTTGACAGATATCAATGAGGTATTTAGTTAGTAACTAAATAAATTGAACATCTTAGGTGTTATAGAACCTTCTTTTTAAATTAAATTATAAGAAATTGAAAACAAAGTACCTAGTAAGAGTTATTTTTTTTATTGTAATTTGAACCAATATTACTTTAAATTAATCTTTGGATAAAAAAATTGCATCTGCTAATGGGTATTTTCCTAGCCTCTATGGTTTTGGTACTGGGCCGTGATCATACGTCCTGGGTCCAGTTCCTGATTCATATGTGGAGGTGGTAGTGGTGGTAAACAGTCAGACTCTGAAAAGGTCCTACTACCAACCAAACCCAAGGCGGGAATCGAAGCCACGATCTGTGGGATTTTTAACTTGGCCGCCTTATACTCGTAACCGCCTTTATGAAACAGTGAGTAATGTTCTACGGAGGCAGTCAAAATTTCACTATATTTATACAGGAAACCGGGAAAACCTTAGACAAGGACGGCAAGGTAGACTCGTCTCTGATAGAGTCCATTCGTATGGGCACGACGGTGGCCACCAACGCTCTGCTGGAGCGGAAGGGAGCCAAGATGGCGCTGGTCATAAACAAGGGGTTTAAGGATCTGCTGTACATCGGGAACCAGGCTAGACCTCATATATTTCAGTTGGTGAGTATTTTACGGGAAAGGAAAATGCCTGAACGCTTTATTTTTATAATTTATACATATAGCGGTCGCCCTCGCGGTTTCACCCGCGCGTAATTTCCTTTTTCACCTATCACCCCCTTTCCCCATTTTTCCGGGATAAAAAGTATCCTATAATCCTGGGCTTTTCAGGCGGGGCGTGAAGCGGCATCTATGCAGGCCTTCAGGGTGAGAGTGACTGGCTCAATGGGTACTATGATCTATTGAGCCAGTCAACCTTATATTTGGACCTCACTTCCGCTTACCATCAGGTGGAGTGTGGTCATCCTGACTGCCTCTTTATAAAAAAAAATCCTATGTCCGTCTCCTGGTTCTAAGCTACCTCTTCACCAATTTTCAGCCAAATCGGTTCATCCGTTCTTGAGTTATAAATAGTGTAACTAACACAACTTTCTATATATATAGATTCTACGGGTTACGGAGGTCAGATGACCGTCGCTCCTATGTACTAACTGGACTTGGAAAATCCAGGACATTTCGGGATTTCGGAACAAAATGCTATTAGAAAGAGATCTTTATGTTTTTTTTTAGAGCATCGTACAGTACTTCAAGGTACCCTAGGTACAAGGTAAATAATAAAATAAGCATCTATCAACTTCGTGTTCGTGAAGAGTACCGTCATGAATTAGAAATGACATTGATGTTTTGCGATAAAGTTAAAAATAAACGACTTTGTTTAATTGTTTTTGTAATGTTTTACGATTGTATCCGATGTTTTTCGATGCCAATATTTATCTTGTAGAGAAGTTTTGCTTGAAATACTGTTGCTGCTTAATGGTTATGAATGTACTACTCGTAATTTTATGTGTGTGAATATAGGTAGACTATTATTACTAGCACACGTATCTATAGTAGACGAATCAAAGTAGGTATTACATAATGGGAAATATTTAAGTGTAGGTATATCCAAAAAAGGCTGAAACGTGTTTTTATTATTATTATTAAAATAAACCAAAAGCACACCAAAGGTTAGGTTAGGTTAGCAATTAAATTTTTTTGGTGCACGTTTCGGCCTTTTTTGGTGTACGTTCAGCCTATTTTGGTGTACGGTTAAATACAAGCCTTACATAATCGGTACACATAAAAGACAGTCGAATTGATAACCTTGTATTTTTAGTTGGTTTTTTTTTTTGTTCTTGTCCAGGACATAAAACGACCAAGCGTCCTTTACACCGATGTCATAGAAGTAGACTGCAGAGTAATCCCTGCTCTGGAAGACAGGTGTCAAATGGCGAAACCCCCCCACTGGAAACAGGTCATTGGCACGACAGGAGAGAAGATGCTTATCACGAAAGACCTGGACGAAGAAGCGGTCAGGAGAGATCTGACGAAACTGAAGAAGAAAGGGATAGAGAGTATAGCTGTCGTGCTCGCGCATAGCTATACTTATCATGATCATGAGTTGAGGATTGGCAAGATTGCAGCGGAGATTGGTGAGCATTCTTTTTACTGACTTCTGTTGTGTAATACAACAAGTAATCTGATAAGTAGATATAACTGGCTAGACTGATTAAAGGCAGCGTTCCCTTATTATTTTCTTTACCACGAGGGGTACGCTCAATTGGCTTGCCTGATGGTAAGCGGCTACCGTCTACAATTGACGCTTGTAGCCAAAGACACTTAGGTGCCGCCGACACCATAATTTGGAGGATAAACAATGTTGCCAGCGAAAACAAGGTTAACTTGGCTCCCAATACTATGCTCTCCCCATTTGAGCTCTTGTGAATTTACTCCATAGAGTAATGTAGAGGCGTTTTCATTACTCTATGCTTTACTCACTGACAGAAACATAGCGTAACAGTTAAGTTATGAAGTGCTACTTCACTGTGGTCATCTTGTTTTCCTATCGTTCTTGTTAAAAATGATAAAGGATACAGGTTTTTCTCATCACCATCATTTAGCCGGAAGAGGTCCTCCACCAGGTGTCTTACTGGACGTCTTGGCTAAAATGATGATGATGATGAGGAGGCCTGTGTACTGTCATTCTTTTAAATCTTGCCACCGTCTTTTAAATCCAAATATAAGCCCTAACTTCCACAGGTTTTAGCCAAATATCTCTATCACACGCGATCACGTCGATGGTCCGCATGGCACCGCGCGGGTACACGGCGGCGGCGGACGCGTACCTCACGCCGCACGTCCGGCGGTACGTGCGCGGCTTCGCCGGCGGCTTCGCGGGCGGCCTGCGCGACACCAACGTGCTGTTCATGCAGTCTGACGGCGGGCTCACGCCTATGGACCTGTAAGTTGTTCCAGGAGTCTTTAGGAGGAGAATGCGTTTACCGCAAGCTGAGCACCTAGACAAGCGGCACTTACGACGTTTGTTATCGCTCAATTTGCGACAGCGAATGTCAAAACCCGTACTTTTAATATCGATTGACCACGTGACTTTTCTGAGGCACCTGTCAAATCCATACAATTTGAAGTAAGCGAATTTCGCAATCGCTGTCAAAATGTTACTTTGTCTAGGCGCCCTGATCTGTAGGCGAGTGTAAACTAAAGCGTTCCACTTACTCCTAAACTCCTCAGGTCGTCTTTTACACCCAAATAGGACGAGCCTCGACGCCGGCGCGGCGGACGCGGGAAGTGGGGCTTTAGAGCTGAACTAAGGTCTTTAGGTCCCAAGAGTTACGCGCCTTGGTCTTGAATTCTTGATCTCTAATCAGAGAATGGTTGCATCGTGATCCAGGATTTGACGAATCCAGTTATTACTTTCAAGTAACTGCCATTTGACCTCCGTAACCCTTGACAGGGGGACTAGCTAGACCAATTGAATCTTATCTATAGTGAAGACATTTTAATAGGTCACATTTGACAGTTCATTTATGCAAAGAAAAATATACCTTACTCTAAAGGAATGAAACACAAGAAAACAACATTATTTTGTTTATTTAGAAAATTAGACTGTACTCCTGATACATAAGTAGCACTTTGCTTTGCATAAATGAATTGTCAAATGTGACCTATTAAAATGACTCTACTGTAGGTACATTTAAGTTAGGGGGATTTTCTTTAAAATGCTTTTTTATCCCAGGTTCAATGGTTCCCGTGCTATACTTTCCGGTCCCGCCGGAGGTGTGGTGGGATACGCCATGACATCCTATCAGAAAGACACTGGATTGCCCGTTATAGGTAAGACTCTCATGGGTGGCTGGGGAAAGACTTCTTGATTAAATTTTCTTGATAACTTGAGAAAAGAATACGCTTGCTTTTTGAAAGATCCTTCATTTTTTGAGAAGCTAATATGCCAGCTTTTTGAAAGATCCTTGATTTGAAAAAACAATATGTCCGCTATTGATACAGTAACTTTCACATTTATTATACAGGATGTCCGGTGGCAGGCTTTTTAATAAAAATAAATCTAAGATTTTAAAACTTATTTGAAACTTATTTATGTTGATTTGACCTAATAAACAGTTTTTATTATTATTATTTAAATCGATATGATGAAGAAGAAAAGTGCGGATTCAAGTTCCTTAATATGTATTATGCAATCTAAATGTCACGTTGTCTTTCTGTCCAAAGGGTTCGATATGGGAGGCACTTCTACGGACGTGTCCCGGTACGCAGGGGCTCTAGAACATGTGCACGAGGCCACCACGGCCGGGGTCACCATCCAGGCACCGCAGCTGGGTAAGTTTCATATTGTAATAGATATAGTGATTCTAGCCAGGTGTCAATAGCTAGGGAGGGTATTGTGAAGCGCATGTACGCGCTAGCCGGATGCAAAGGGTCACTCATTTTCCATGACATCACTAACAGGGTTGAGGGAATATCCCGGGGCTTAGTAGGTAAACACAGCCCATTTTAGGGTGGGGTAGTCCCACTTGTCACCTCCGCCCGAAGATGACGGGTAAAAGTGTATAAAATGGGAGTGGGAGTGTTGGCCCTGTGAACTGCTTCGTCGAATAGAAGGAAGGAGGGGGTTGGGGGTCGTTTGGTAGTGTCACTGACGCAAAGTTCGGTACGGGTGATACTTATTGGAACTAGCTTTGTAAACACAATGCAAAGTCGCTGTTAAACATGCTTTGTAAATGTATAAATTTGTATCTATGGTTTTGTTAGGCCTCTATGGCACGACCTGTCATTTTTTCTCTTCCGCTACCGGCTCCTTAACTGTAATGGTGCTCAATTCTCGCTCTGTGAGTAAATCTAATTATATCTCAAACTGGTGTTGTTTTTCTGCCCTAAATCCATCAATACTAAGGTACAAGCAATGCTATCAAAGAATCAAACCAGACACTGTTTCTGGGGATTCTACTTGACGATCACTTATCCTGGGAAGTTCACTTGAGTAAATTGTGTGGCAAAATTAATTCATTCGTGTATGCATTATGGCGGCTTACTAGAATAACAGGGCAAAGTGCTGCGATTCAGGCTTATCACGGCTATGTGGGCTCTTTGTTAAGATACGCTATTGTTCTGTGGGGTAACTCGTATCACGTGGATCGAGTACTAATAGCCCAAAAGAAATGCATCCGAGCAATCTGTGGTGTGGATAGTCTTACGTCTTGCAGACCGCTTTTTCGGAAATTGAGATTAATGACAGTTGTAGGTATGTATATTTATGAGGTGTGTATGCTGGTAAAAACGAATCCGCATTTATTCAAAAAAAAAGGGTGACTATCGTAATTTTAATACTAGGCACCCCCATAATCTTATCCTGCCCGCAAATACCACGACTCTCTTTAGTAGAAACGCACAATGCATGGCTATTAAGATATACAACAGGCTGAATGACGACATGAAAACTCTGCCTGTTAATAGTTTTAAAAAAAATCTTAAAAAGTGGTTGGTGGAGAGTAGTTTTCATTCTGTCCAGGAGTATTTTGATTCCTTTAGGGTTTTGTAACCTAAATATTATTATAAAATAAAGTTTTGTGTAAAGTCTAGTTTCCTGCATGATCAATAAAATTGAACTTGTTTATTTTTGCATTTGCATGCCACTGTGATGGCAAAACATGCGTTTTTGTATTAATCTTTTTTAACATCTATTCCGTGTACCATGTTCTCTGCAAATAAAATATCTTTATCTTTATCTTTATCTTTACACTCTCGAATTTGGAAATTGGTGGTGAAAATGAGGGTGGGAATTTTATGTAATTAAAGTAAAAAACCCAGGATCCCGATATTACCGGCGACCGTCGAGGCGTTATTATTTATTTTGTGACTCTCTTTCAGACATCAACACAGTGGCAGCGGGCGGCGGTTCCATGCTGTTCTTCAGGTCAGGTCTGTTCGTGGCGGGCCCTGAGTCGGCGGGAGCGGAACCTGGGCCCGCCTGCTATAGGAAGGGCGGGCCGCTGGCTGTCACTGATGCTAACTTGTTGCTAGGTATGTTGAACTTATGTAATCGATCCTTTGTTTCACTACTTAATCGTTTATTTTGCACACTGTAAGATTTTTTTTTTGTTAGCTTAGAAAAAAATTATATAATATTATTATATAATATATATACAGGGTGTCCCAAAAATTACACGTCACAGTGACACTGGAGGTAGGCCAGCACAAGGGGCATCGAACAAGCCTAATATGACCTCAGTAAAAGTTGCCCTGTTTTCAAGATATTGCCAATTTAAACTTCTAAATTTTTACATGTTTATTCTTTGTAAAGCACCCACAATACAAACTATAATTAGTTCCCTAACTAGTCCCTACTAGATGTCGCAGTGAGAATAATTTCAACAATGTTTATTTTGTGACTATTCTGTATACAACGATTATGGGTGACATGGATATTTTTAGTAAATCTCTCTTTTCACTTTTTCTAATATTTACTTAGTAAAATGGTAGCTTATTATGGACCTAATAAGGCACTAATGTTCTTTATAAAATTATAACCAGGCCGACTCCTGCCGGAATATTTTCCTAAAATCTTCGGAAGGAATGAAAATGAGCCGTTAGACAAAGAGGCTACTGTTGTTGCGTTCAAGAAGATGACAGATGACATCAACAGCTTCTTGAAGCAAGATGGAGGGAAACCTGTAAGTTGTATAATTATAATATTCTTAGTATACAGTCAATAGAAGGTCAACTTATTCTAATCTTTTAAAAAGTCTCAATTGAAATAGAGCTACGCTACGGTCATTAAGCTGAATTTTGCTTGTAGGAATTTGATACATTAGGGTGCCTTATTGTTCTCGGACTCATAGTAAATGTGTTTATTTTTTTATTTAGTTTCTAGCCTCCACCCTTAATTTTGCCCGCGTGGACTATGAAATGTAACAAAATAAACGCTCCCAAAATATTCCCATACTTAAGATCACGATCCGTTGCAACATTGCGACGTGAAAGAAAGACAAACAAAAAAACTTCTATCTTTGTTATTCCCATGAGACCTACGCATACCTATACCTACCTACGCCGGCCCATGCCATTCAATGATCTTTTCCGAGGTCTACTATATTATCTATGTCTATGTCTAGCTAGTCTGCGGTTATGGTGCATAAACGCATTCTACTCCAAAAAAAAAGGTTTATGTCATACGGAATTTCAGAAATATCAGTTAGTTGGTTTAGTCGTAAGAAACTTACAAACAATTTCGCATTTATAATTGGAGAGTATAGATTTTATTGACTTTTTCAGATGACCATATAATAAGAGAGTATAGACTGATTTTATTGACATTTTCAGATGACCATGGAAGAAGTAGCGATGGGTTTCATTAACGTAGCCAACGAAGCTATGTGCAGACCAATCAGGTGTGTTCTCTTAATTAAAAAAAATATTATACTCTTTTTTGCATTTTAATTTGAATTTTTTTGTGTATTTTTAACACGGTTTAAATCTTATCTACTCATGGAAATATAGATATAATGTGTGTGTACTATTTACACTATTATTTATTTATTTCATAAGACATGATTACAGTTTACAAACCATAAGTAATACATATAACAATAATCAATCAAAAAAAATTTACTCATAATAAGATAAGTAAGATAAGTAAGTATAATTATGTTATATTTTTTTTTTTGTATTGTTTTTTTTTTCTCTTATGGTGCGTCTATGCTTACGAAGCGAACACGAGCGGCGCACGAGCGGAGCACGAGCCGATCCAAAATTCGTGTACTGTGGACGGACTTGGAGCCTCGAACGAGCGCGCTTCGAGCATTCGTTTCGTGCTCGACTGTGCTCCGCCCGTAGACAGAGAAAACTATAGACAAATTGCATACAAATTGATAGTATCTATCGCATTCACACAAGAAAAAGAGGGCGATACGGATAGACCACGTAAAAGAAAGAGATAGAACTACACAATTTTTTGTCTCGCACCGCGTGCCGGTTTTTCGATATTTAGGCTGAAACTATGTTCGAGGAGAGATCGTCGTAGGCTCGTGGCAGGCTCGTAAGTGCGTCCACACTTGTCACGCGAGCAGAACGGTTCGACTCGTGCTCCGCTCGTGCGCCGCTCGTGCTCGCTTCGTAAGCATAGACGCACCATTACTTTTTTGAGAAGTTTGAATTGTGTTCTACTTGTATTTATTTCTTGTTCTTGAGTTTTGCACTGCCTACTTTTTAAAATTAATTTAGAATTTTCCTCTACCTTAAGGTTGACTGGAAGAGATTGCTATTAGCAATAAGTCTGCCTACATTGTATCACCCATTTTTGTAACTTATTTCCTTTTATAATTTTGTGCAATAAAGAGTATATCTATCTATCATATTTACAAAAATTACTAATGATAAAGGAATTGTGATATCTGAAGTGACAGCTGTTCGAATTCCGACAAATTAAAATCTGAGTATAAGTTACTTATTACGTGAAATGGAAGTGTGTCAAGCACTTCTGTGTTTTGAGGAAAGGGCACTGAAGCTAGTGAAATTACTGGTTATATGAGACCTAATAACTGTCGTCTCGGTGTAGCGGGCGCAGGGCGGTGCCATACAGTAACTGCTTAGTTACTGTTTGGCACTGAACTGTCTAAGGGCAGACGCGGCGCTTACCATCAGGTGTATGATCTGCTCGTCTTGTTACACATTGTAATAAAAAAATAAAAAAAAATACTTGTAGGGCCCTAACAACAGCCCGTGGGCACGACGCTTCCCGACACGCCCTGGCTTGCTTCGGTGGCGCAGGCGGCCAGCACGCGTGCGCAGTGGCCAGGCAGCTTGGCATTACTACTGTGCTCATACATAAATATGCTGGTGAGTCATACACTTCCTTATTATGTCCCCTTTTCATTTGGTAGACAGACACCGATACCATCTGTGCCGATACACAAGTATAATGCGTATCATATAGGTACTTTCTTTGTATGTCCTTGCAGTTGACAGGCAGGCACTAAGACTATCCGATGTAAAGGCCTGTATTCACTTTGATTAGTGCGAGTGCAAGTGATTAGTAGTTGAGGGTGATTAGTGCAGGTGTGTAGTGCGAGTAGTGTCCAATTCTTGTTTAGTGGCTCTGTTTAGTAGTTACCATTTTCGGTACAAAAACACGAACATCCACTAATCACTAAACTGCCTGTCCAGACGTGTTAAGTGGCAGGACTGGCAGGCACGCTGCGAGTGAGGGGGAAGGGCGGGCGCGCGGGACGTGGCTACTCGCAGTCCACTCGCAGAAAAATAGAACACGCTTCTAAACACTTCACTACGCAGCCAACTAATCAGTCGCTGTCCACACTTATTTTCTCCTAATCACTAATCACTTGCACTAAACACCTGCACTAATCACTAATCAAAGTGAATTCAGGCCTTAATGGAGACTAAAATAAAATAAATAAATAAATATCTCTTGACCATCACACAGCGCCATCCAACGTTCAATACGATACATATAAGTAATGTTTATCCGTTGTCTAGCACCCATAGCACAAGCTAATCCTTAGTTTGGGGATAGATGGGGCTGTGTGAATACTGACCAGAGATATTTATTTGTTTATTGTGTTCGACGCAGGTATCCTATCAGCGTACGGCATGGCTCTGGCGCACGTGGTGCACGAAGCGCAGCAGCCGTGCGCGGCGGTGTACCGCCCCGACAGCTTGTCCGACATCGACCGACAGCTTGACGTGCTGGCCGCTGTCTGCAGGGATAAGCTGAGGACACAGGTGAAACACTAGTTAAGGCTAGCAGTAAGGCCGTGGCCCACTGACCTCTATTATACAAGTACGCTGGACTAATTACAGGCCGGGTCATAGTGAGGCGATTTGATTTTCGCCATTTTGGCGCTTACGGCAGCAGTGGGAGGGAACGGAACTAATAATAGAGATGGGACAGTGAGATAAAATACACTTAAAATAAACTACCACCACTTATTTATGTATTAACTACATTAATACGACACAATAAACAAGCTTAATCGCGTTAAACCTCCAAAATCACTTAAAAACACGGAGACAATCTGAACCAAGCACTGGCCATTTTGCAGTTTACGTCAGATTTAGTTCCTTTCCCACGCATTGGGGGCGCTTGACGGCGCTTCAAATGGGCACAATAAAGAGCTGTCATTTTATAGGGTATCATTGGTCCAGCGTACTTAGAGGTCGGTCGGTGCCGTGGCCCCATGTCCGTCGGCCAATTTAGTCGTCCAAGTTAGTCGGCCAAGTTAGACGTCGGGGGGACCGTTCGGTATAGTTGGTAAAATCATGGTTTTTTTTTCTTCATTCGTCGTCTCAACAGCAACAAGAGCAGAATGCGTCTTTCGCGGTGCATATCAAGACAAAACCTATTTTGGAATGATGGTTGCCGGTCGTGATGAGCCGCGCACGGTGCCAGCCCTACTAGTTTCAGCGCTAGGCTGTGGACATCGGGCCACGGCCTACGGTCGTATCGGTTCGGAAATACCGCTGATGACAAAGAATTCCTTAACTTGGTCGTGCGAGGCAGAAAACTGCGAGTAAAGCGAACAGTTGTGGGAAGCTTTAGCCCTGATCCCTCACACGACCTTACTTACACAGGTATCTTTCCAATCAGCTTGAGAGAAAACCTACGAGGCTTTAGATACAGCATTAGGGGAGCAACCCAGGGCTTAGTGGGTAGACCCCATCCTTTTCTAAGTTGGGGGAAGTCCCACACCCTCCGCCAAAAACAAGATGGTGACGGTTAATGCATTCGCCGGGACAAAAGAGATTGTTATTAAAGTAACAATCTAGTCAAAAAAACATTGTAATTCTATTTATAGCCCGACCATTAAAATTAAAAACCTCGCCATATTGCGGAAAAATATTGGAACTAATTTCTTCAAGTGGCAACAATCAAATTCAATCAAATAAAAACAATAAGATGTCATTAATTATTGCTGTCTGTCAAAGTGTGCGTGGCTTGTTACTATTAGATATTGTAAGATTGCTGTCTGTCAAAGTGTGCTGGCAATTGTCAACTTTGGCTTGTTACTATTAGATATTGTGAGATTGCTGTCTGTCAAAGTGTGCTGGCAATTGTCAACCGTGGCTTGTTACTATTAGATATTGTGAGATTGCTGTCTGTCAAAGTGTGCTGGCAATTGTCAACCGTGGCTTGTTACTATTAGATATTGTGAGTTATTTGTGAGTATAACCATAGCAACCAAGTGTTGCTATAGCCATAGCTAATGTGGCGCCTCTGGAGCAGGTTTTTTATTTTATTGGTCAGGCTATAATTTACTCAACAATTAACATTACCAATGCATCGTTCCTAGGGTTTCTCAGACTCTGAGATAGTGACGGAGCCATACTTGCACTTGCGCTACGCGGGCACGGACTGCGCGCTCATGGTGGCGCCCGCCAGTGGGTCATCGCCCACTGCCTCCAGACACGGCGACTTCTATGCGGCTTTTATTAAAAGGTTTGTGAAGATTTTTTTATATTAAAAAAAGTTACTTTTTTTGTTGATTTTTGCCAAACTACACTCACCGGCAATAAAACTTGGCCACATACAATTACAAACAGGGTCACTTTAGCGTCTCATAGATAGAAAACTATTTGCATAATATAAACCGAACTCAACGCTCCATACATCGTAGTATGGAGCGTTGAGTTCGGTTTATTGTTTTTCCTTTTTGAGAAAATTGAGCAGTTTTTGGCAAATTTTAAAACTGTGATTCGACAATTGGGCGTTTGGCCTCTCCATTGACGTAATAATCATTGCACAGCTGCAAATAGTTTTCTATCTATGAGACGCTAAAGTGACCATGTTTGTATGAAAGAAGTCCAGTGGCCAAGTTTTATTGCCGGTGCGTTTATTTGAACCTGCACTGTTTTTTAGATTAGTGGTTAGTTGCACAATTTTTGGGAGCCAGTAGTCTTGAAATCAAAGGTTCGAAGATCAGAGGAGCTTACAGTGTGGCAGCAGTCAGCACATTAAGTAATACTTTCTATTCCACTAAAAATGCCTCTCAAGACTCTTTTCAGTCAAAATCAAAGTATTTGTTATAGGTAAACTTATTTTCCTACCGACGCACTATGTGACGTAAGGCCGATGTAGATGGACAAAAAGGGTTGATTCAAATCTATAATAATACTAGCAAAAGCGATAGTCGACAATCTGGAGGTCACGATTCTGGTGATAATTTTGTGCTTGTACCCTCCAATAAATTAATAAATATTTTTAAAGTGTCATTACGGGTTGAATTCATAATGAAATCATTCACTTTTCTGCATTTGGTCTGTCGCCATTTCAAAGTGCTTATAAAATTAATTGTGCTAAAGTTAGTGATGGATCGTGAAGTTGATGGTAAGAACTACTATTTTTATTTATTCACATTGCAAATAACTTTACAGTTGCCGAAAATATAGCTGTTGGATGTGATCGATATAACATTTTTAATGCGAACTTTGTGTTTGTTGGACCAGAAACTACATTTTACTTAATGCACCATGGCTGCAACTTATTTATGTAGTAGTCTCATTCATATTATATTGCTCAAAGTAAATTAGAAAGTGCGGACTGGTGCGGAACCTTGTCAATATTTTTGGTAAAGCTGATGCCAAGATTTTCTTTATTTTTTTTTTCAGAAACCGTAATATTTATATCCCGAAGGGAGTTTTACGAACAATGGGTAAAATATTATCACAAAAATGAAAAAAATAAGCGCTTGTATGAATATATTTCGATGAAATACGAAACTTACGACGTAACGGAGGAGTCTAAATGAATGAATGCAAGTTGTGTCATGGGTTAAGTTAATGTCATTATATTTCTATAAAAAAATATCATTCTGTATTTTTATTTACTCATCCTTTATTTATTTTTAATCGCCATACAGAATTCAGCTTTGTTTTTCTTCTTAGAAAATTGTCTATTTTAAGCTGACCTCCTATCACGTAGTAAATCTTTATAACCGTGTATCAACGTATACTGGTTTTTGTATTATAGCGTTAAATGTACTAAAACTAAATGCAATTATGACTGTTTTTGCTATATATAGTCAAATCATCAATAGATACCGCCTTTAGACCTAATTAACATTGTCAAATAATATTGTCCATCTAGATCGGCCTTTCGACACATAGTGCGACGACGTGAATGGCCTGTTGAGAAAAAGAGCCGCAAGAAACTCAACAGATAAGATAGCCTTTTTTAAATTATTATGCGTTTTACAATGTCAACTTGATAATAATATAATGCCAACTTAATAATAATTTATAATAAGTACAATAAATAAGCATATGAGTAGATGTGCAGAGAAGCAAATCTCTTTTTATATCCACAAAGTCAGTGGCCACTGGTAAGTATTTTCCTATTTGTGTGTAACCAATACATTTTATTTATTTATTTAAATTTTATGGCATAACACATAATTATAACCTAAGAATATTAATAGGTACAAGAATGAATTCGGTTTCACATTGGGCGACCGCGATGTCCTAGTGGATGACATCCGCGTCCGAGGCATAGGCATGAGCCGCGTGCCTGAAGAGACAGCGCCACCTAGCGGGAAGGGCACCATTCCCACGCCTGAGAAGGTAACGCCTCAACTATAGTTATTTTATCTTCATCATATCACAGCCGGATGTGTGGACTTTGCTCATACATATTATTTTTAAACTCCTCAGACGGTGAAGGTATACTTCGAAGGTGGTTACCAGGACACAGCGATATACCTGCTGGAGAAGCTGGCCCCGGATCAGCAGATACCAGGCCCTGCCATCATCATGGACAGCCTTTCCACCATACTCGTGGAACCAGGTAAGTGGGCTTAAAAGAGTTCAATAGTTTGCATTTATTGTAAAGGTTTTTTTTGGTCTGGTACGTAATTTATAGGATGTATCTTTTACACATGGAGCTTACATGATGTAAGTAGTGGATTTTGAAATGTCATTATAATAATTAGGTCCTAAAATACTGCCTTGAGGCACCCCTGTATGAGTATATCGAAGCTGCGATGTAAGTTGTTTATTGACTATTTGTTATGCACCTTAGAGGTCTGAATGATTTTAGAAAACTGTCTTCATTCAGAAAGGTTTTAATACATTCAATGCATTACCTCTTATCCCATAAAGTCCTAGCTTGAGTAGTCGCTTTGGGTTAATCAAAAGCTTTGCTCATGTCCAGAAATATGGACATGATTGGTTCTTTGTTATTGATAGCATCAGTTATATACTTCACAAATCGAAACAAGCCAATTTAGTCGAGTAACCCTTTCGGAAGCCATATTTATTCGAAAGTAATATACTGTGTTAAAAACAATGAAATAGCAATACATGTAATTAATGGTTATTCCTGTTCGTCCCACCACGCTTCGTCCACCAGTGGCCAGTGAGTCGAACGGGAATTGAATAATAAAACATACATAAATATAACAAAACCTATGATTGCAGACTGCCGCGCCGATATAACCAAGTACGGCGACATTCGCATCACCATCGGTTCTGGCAAGCCGAAAAAAGTTACAGGCGAATTGGACGCGATACAGCTGAGCATCTTCTCGCATAGGTTCATGTCAATCGCTGAGCAAATGGGCAGGTTTGTGTTACTAATATAAGAGACGATTAATGATGTAATACATAATAAATAGATATATGTATGCATGTAAAGCCTGACAAAGAAAATAAAAAACCTGCTCTGGAGGCGCCACATTAGCTATGGTTATAGCAACACTTGGTAGCTATTGTGAGTATAAACTCACAATATCCAATACAATAGTAACAATTAAGTCACGGTTCACAATTGACATCTCACTTTGACAGACAGAATTATTGAATGTAATCTTATTGTTTTTTTTATTTGATTGTTGCCACTTAAAGAAATTAGTTCCAATATTTTTCCGCAATATGGCGAGGTTTTTTATTTTATTGGTCGGGCTATATTTTCTCTCATTTTAAACCAATACCTTTTATGTAGCAATAAGTTTTTGTTGTTTTTTTTTATGTAATAGGGGGGCAAACGATTTGTTTGTTTAAAAAATAAAAACAGTTTTTATAATTATCCAGGGTTCTCCAACGAACGTCAATATCGGTGAACATCAAAGAGCGTCTGGACTTCTCTTGCGCTCTGTTCGGACCAGACGGTGGATTGGTATCAAACGCACCACACATCCCGGTCCATTTGGGTGCTATGCAAGAGACTGTGCAGTATCAGGTCAGTAAAAATAGTCCTTCCTCATTTCGACCACTGTGTTCGAATGATGGGCAGAATGAAATTATTCATTTATTGCCTAGGAATATTTAAAAAATCAAGACAAATTTTGACTGACCCGGGAATCGAATCTTGGACCCTGAAAAAGATAATTTTGAGTACATACTAGGGAGCTCGTAGAATGATGTAGTGCTGTGGTAACAAAGATGTTCCAATTGTTGCTTCACTCACATACAAGTCATAGATTCAAATGGTGTGCGTAGAGACGCACACAATAGATTTTGCTATGTGACTTTTTTTACCACTAGTGTGGCGGTGACATTGAGGGCGGTGACGGTAAACGTCGTGAGGAGACCAGAGGCCCTAGACAAGCGGCACTTATGACGTTCGTTAGCGCTCAATTTGCGAAAGCGAATGTCAAAACCCGTACTTTCAATAACGATTGACCACGTGACTTTTTTTTTTATTTATTTTTTTATACTAGTTCAGTTGGCAGACAGGCACGCAGCCCACCTGATGGTAAGCAGCCACTGCGGCCTATTCCATTGAGGGAAGCTTCAACTGGAAACGTCCCTCAATGTGCTGCCAGACTGTAGGCTCATCTGATCTTCGAGCCTCTGATTTCAAGTGTACTGGCTCCCACATTAATATTGCCGGAACACAGCCAGAGCTGTTATGGCGGCAGATTTCACCTGTGGGGGTGGTAGCTAGCCAGTCGGATTCTGAAAAAGCCCTACCACCAACCAGACCCAAGGCGGGAATCGAACCCACGACCTCCGTGTTTTTATACCCAAGCGGCTTAGCCACTGTTTCACGGAGGCGGTCAAAAACCGGTTCTAAGACACCTGTCAAATCCATACAATATGAAGTTAGCGAATTTCGCTATCGCTGTCAAAATGATATTTTGTCTAGGCCCCCTGCACAGTCTGCGTAGCAATGATCTAAATGGTCTAATTCCCCTGTTGAGGAGCACAGATGGCAGGTGCGCCAATGTAATAACTGGATATGCCAAATCCTGGACCATATTTTTGTAAAATATAGTTTTTATTTTAGATGAAAGTCCGCGGTGACTCCATCAAGCCTGGTGACGTGCTGCTCGCCAACCATCCGAAGGCAGGCGGCTCCCATCTTCCGGACTTGACTGTCATCACGCCAGTGTTTCATGGGTAAGAAATATAGGTTTTGAAGGCTTGTTGGTGCATGTGGTAAACGTAAAAAGTATGTATTAGCCTGTTTAACGTCCCACTGCAAGGAGAAGTCCTCAATAATAAAATATAAACTGCTTTTGTGGTGTGGCTAGGAGGATTCACTTTAAAGCAACGGCAGCGCCAGGGATCCTTGGTTCAAATTCTGAGTCGGATCAAAAAAAATGTGGTCGAGTTTTTCTGTTCACTGCTTAGTCACAGTCCGTAGTCCAAACTGCGAAAGTCGGTAGTGTTAAACACCCCCGTGCCTCGGAAATCACGTTAAGCCGTTGATCCTGCGCCTGATCTTTTCGGCATTTGACTGCTAACTCATTGTGTTATGAGAGTGAGGGAATAGGGAGTGCACCTGAGCTCGTGCATTCACTTGTGCACTATAATATATCCTGCGTAGTTGATCGTTGAGATTGGCTGCCGAAACCGAAAACTCGGCCAGGATGATATTAATTGATGATTTGATTTAATTTTTTGACTTTAGGTCTAGCCCCCGTCCGATCTTCTTCGTCGCATCCCGCGGCCATCACGCCGACATCGGCGGGCTGACGCCTGGCTCCATGCCGCCGCACTCCACCAGCCTCGCGCAGGAGGGGGCAGCCTTCACGTCCATGCTGCTGGTCGACGGGGGCAGGCTCAACGAGAGGGACCTCACTGAGGGTATGTAGCGTCCCGCGGATACCACCCGACATCGGCGGATTTTGTCTTTGGCACATAAAACTATGTTAAATAGAATGATAGAGATTGTATTGATATAATTTATTGTTGTAAAACCTTTGAAAAGAGTAACTATCGAGATTCTTACCGGTTTTTCTTACGTACATAGTTTGATAGTTAACAATTCATAAGATTATTTAGACTTGAAAATATTTTATATGAGTTTTCGCATATTTTCAGAGCTGATGAAACCCGGCAAAGAACCAGGCTGCTCCGGCACTAGGAACTTGGCTGATAACTTGTCGGATTTGAAGGCTCAGATCGCCGCCAACCAGAGGGTAAGATACTGAATGAATCCTGGTGGAATGTCGTTAAATGGTTAAATGGCCGCTTACTACCAGGTGGGCTTCGTGGCTAACTACCAAATAATAAATAATATATTATATATCTCTGGACATTATTCACACAGCGCCATCTGGCAACAAACTAAGCATAAGCTTGTGCTATGGGTGCCAGACAACGGATAAACATTACTTGTATACTTTTTTTTTTTGTAAATACATACATATATTATACAATTAGAAACACCCAGACCGATACAAACAGACATGTTCATGCACACAAATGTTTGTACCGTGCGGGGATCGAACCCGCGACCACTGGTGTAATAGCCGACTTCTCGACTATTACACCAAATGGCTCGTCCGGATATAAGTATAAATAAAAACTACCTAACCTAGCCACCAAATGATATGAGTATAAATAAAAACTAAAATAATTTGTCTATATTCCAGGGAATACAGTTAGTGGGTGAGCTGATCGACCACTACGGCCAAGATGTAGTCCTTGCATACATGACGCACATACAGAAGAACGCAGAATTAGCTGTTAGGGACATGCTTAAGGTACGGTTGATTTGATTCGTAAGGCCCTTCTCCCATTATAATACGCCCGCGACTCTAGTCTCGGAGACTAGTCACCGCGAAGTATCTCACATATATTTATATGTAGAATACCAGTATCGTAGTGTGCGAGTCTCCATATAAATGTATGTGTGATACTTCACGGCGACTAGTCTCCGAGACTAAAGTCGCGCGGGCGTATCGTAATGGGAGAAGGGCCTAAGTTTGTCAAGAGTGCTGAGCATTCACAGGTTGGATTGGATAGTATCTCTTTGCGTATTTTGCACATACGTGAGTTTTTGTTTCAATAAGGACATTCCATGACCAAATAGGAGATGTCCTGAGGAAAGGTCAGGTCAGAGGTACCCTAAACCGACGGGCATGTATTAGACTTATGAATGTGGAGGAAGCGAAAGTTGTGTGTCAAGATCGTAGCAAGTGGAAGGAGTTGATATCTGCCTACCCCAGTGGGAAAAAGGCGTGACCGTATGTAGATAATAATAATAAATAAATAAATATCTCTGGACATTATTCACACAGCGCCATCTAGCCCCAAACTAAGCATTAGCTTGTGCTATGGGTGCCAGACAACGGATAAACATTACTTATATACTTTTTTTTGTAAATATGTACCACTGAGGTCCATTATAATACGCGCGGTCATAGAGATCAGTGATATGTACATACATTATACATAGAAACACCCAGACCGATACAAACAGACATGTTCATGCACACAAATGTTTGTACCGTGTGGGGATCGAACCCGCGACCTCTGGTGTAATAGCCGACTTCTCGCACCAAATGGCTCGTAATACATAGTATGAAGATACTGTTTACATGTTTCTGTCGTTCACCACTTTTAATAAATTTATTCATCAGTCTTTTCCTTTCTAAACTGAGACAAACAAGAGAGACAATACGCACTAAAAATTTCATTTATTTAATTAGGAAATCGCGAAGAACGCTCTAGCCAAGACTGGCTCGACGGTGCTAAAGGCTACAGAGTACATGGACAATGGGACACCCATATCGCTTACTATCACACTTGATCCGGAACAGGGCAGCGCCATCTGTGATTTTACGTAAGTCAACTTTCTCTTTATAATCTGGTGCTCTTTTTTAAAGGTCAAAACCACAAAAGTATTTTTTTTTAATTTATTTACAAGAATTTACAGCACAGTCAAACATTTTTGTTGATAAATATGTTTGTCTTTGTCTGGGAATTGGGCTGAACTTGAGAGGGTAAAACATTTTTGTGGAGTAATTTGAAACACTATTTAAGTACCTACCTGCATAGTTTTTTACTTGGTGTATCAATTTTGATGTAAAATAATTTGACGAAGGTTCACTGAAAAACAAGAAAAAAAAACCGACTTTAATCGAAATTTGTTTTACATTAAGTAACATAATATTTGGGTTAAGTTCGCTTTTATTTATTAGTACAATTTCTTTGTCTACTGGAACACACAATTTTTTTGACAGTGGAACAGGCGTAGAAGTGTGGGGCAACCTGAACGCTCCTCGCGCCATCACGCTGTCAGCTCTCATATACTGCTTGCGCTGCATGGTGGGACACGACGTGCCGCTTAATCAGGTATGATAATTGTTTTATTAGGAGATTTATGGAAATCACCATTACTGCAGATCAACGAGACCTTCGGCCGTGTGTGGGACTCGGGACTTAAGTGTACCGACTAACCTTTTTTTTATATTATAGGGGGCAAACGAGCAAGTGGGTCACCTGATGATAAGTAATCTTCGCCGCCCATAAGCACCCGAGACCCCCTTAGGGTCGCACGCGCGTTGCCCGCCTTAAGAGACGACAGTTATTAGGTCTCATATACCCAGTAATTTCACTAGCTTCAGTGCCCTATCCCCGAAACACAGAAGTGCTTGACACACTTCTATTTCACGGGAACATTTCTGGCACTGCGGTGGTACCCACCTAGACGACCCAGTACAGGAACCTACCACCTGGTAAAACCTACCTACCCTGGTTTCCCCCTCCACGCCCAAAGGATTGACATTTCCAACAGTATGACCGTCCTGTATGTATATTTAATGGAAGAAAGGTGTGTGCAACAGTGTCTACAATTTTTTTAATCAAACTTGAGTTTTTGTTGCCTACAATTCATGACCAATATTATATGTCAAATCAAGTCTTATTTAGAGTTATCCTTCAGGGGTAGGTTGCTCATGGTTGATGACTATAGAAAACACTGTAATCTTCTCTAAACTTCGAGCATTTGGCTGATACTAACTTCTTAGAGGAGGAAGCTAGACTAAGACTCTTTAAAATACTAGCTATTTTGAAAAATCTTACCTAAATATGGAATCCAGCTGACATTATTTAGAACCCCTCTGTCACGATTAATTAGTGGTTACTTAGAATATATTATAACTTGCAGGGTTGCTTGAATCCAGTGAAAGTGATAATCCCAAGTGGGTCCATCCTTGACCCGTCGGAGAGCGCGGCGGTGGTGGGAGGGAATGTCCTCACCTCACAGAGGATCGTGGATGTCGTGCTTAAGGCTTTCCAGGTGAGAAAAGAAGATGATATTTAATGCTGTCTCTTTCTTACGCCATATAATTAACGTAAAAAAATAGTAATTATCATTAATTTTAGGAACGGCATTGACAATTCATCAGTTCTGTGTTATAGAATGACTAGCGGGCGCCCGCGGTTTCACCCGCGTGGTTCCCGTTCCCGTTCCCGTGGCAATTGATCAAATCCTTTCTTAGCGGATGCCTACGTCATAACATCTACCTGCATTCTAAATTTCAGCCCGATCCGTCCAGTGGTTTGGGCTGTGCGTTGATAGATATCTATGTCAGTCAGTCAGTCACCTTTGAGTTTTATATGTATATAGATTCTACTGCCGACTGTCGGATAACTGTTTCTACTGATTTATTTGTATTTTTGTGTAGGTTTGCGCGGCGTCACAAGGTTGTATGAACAACTTGACACTTGGTGAAGAAAGCTGGGGGTACTACGAAACTGTCGCGGGCGGTAGTGGAGCTGTAAGTACATAGTCTTTATGATAACAATCATAAATTGTTAGATAGGGCACTTGTGAAAATTAATTAGCACATTTTTATACCAAAAAAAAATTACTTGTCTCGGTATCGGGATTGAACCCGCGTCTCTCGCTTTGAAGGGCGAGTGCACTTTCAACTGGGCTACAGAGACCTTAACGCATTGCATTTCTTCTTGTACTGGAGGTAGGAAGTTATCAAAGTTCGACTGACTAGCTTACACCCCACAGGTGAAACCTGGCTTACACCCCACAGGTGAAACCTGCCGCTAAAATAGCTTTGGCTGTGTTCTGGCAATAAAGATGTGGGAGCCAGTAAACTTGAAATCAAAGGCTCGAAGGTCAGAAGAGCCTACAGTTTGGCAGCACATTGAGCGACGCTTCCGCTCACAATTAGGTGAGCTGCGTGCCAGTCTGCCAACGAAAGTGACTTAAAAAGACAAACTCAAAAATCACAGCTTCCATCACCACCCTTTTTTACCTATATAGCGTGCAATTTTAGTCGTTGTTTTCCCGCAGTAAAATGATTCTATCTTAGTAGTAAAACAGATTAATAAAGTTATTTTTTAAGTGAAATCAAAAGTTTTACGATTTATGATAGACGAAACTCGAACGAATAGTACTAGCTGCGTCACGGACGGTCAACGGCCGGGGTCATTGCCCTTCGCGCTTATCAAAAAAATGATTATTTACTATTTACTCACATTGGGTGATTTATTAGGCGGAACAATAAAGATAATTATTTTACAACATTAAAAATATATACAAAAAAGAACTAAACATAATTATAAATAAAAAATTTGGCCGAGGTCTCCGTCCATGGGAAAAGTACCCAGGACACTAGCAACGTTTCCACGCTGGATGGCTAGGCTGATACGCTGCCCTAGGTACAGACCAGCTTTGGGATCGCGAGATGACTCCAGCAAACGCTTAGATATCTCACGATACACCCTGCGAGCGCTTGGACCCCAGGGCCCCAGCGTTTCAACCCCAAAAGGCTCAAATATATAGGCATCACTGATGACAGAATATTTGCGCCTTTTGAGGTCTTCAGCCGAACCAGCCGCAGAACCAGCCCTGCCAACCGACAAAGGAAGATGAGACGGCGCCAAAGTATCAACACAAGTCGCGTCCCAAACAAGGGGCCGCCCCATCTTCCAGGGGACAAGGGTCATTCCATCCGGGCGCTTACCATCGCTGCGTGACAAACCATTGGGTTCTAAGACAGCTGGGATACGAGCGCTGGCAAGGGCACGGCGGATAATGTCGTTAAGGCTGGCATGACGGGAAAAGCGGCCGGCACTTCTGCCGCAGGACAGCCCGTGGTGCCCGAGCTGGTTTTTCCATTTTCCCATCAAACTTTAAAAAAAATCAAAAAAAGATTTAAAACAATTTAAAAAAAAATTTACATGCATAAATCGATAGGTTTTAGGCGCATTTGGTCCAATTCGCAGTTGGCCAAACGTTAAAAAAAATGACCAATTCGCACTTGGTCCAATTCGCAGTTGGTCCAATTCGCAGTTGGCCCAATTCGCAGTTGGGCCAAAATAGGTAATGTTTTCTAGTTTGCAAGGTGTTTCTGAAAATCGACTCGGATGGATATAGGTTAGAAGGCTAAGGCGGGAGCGAAGCGAAGCGGAGCTCCCGCCTTAGCCTTCGTGGTTATTTTTTTTTTAAACCCTGAAAACCTTTTATAATAATATTCTATGTTGTCTTAAATTAGTTAAGCCTAGGCAAAACTAGTTTGTCCTGAAATCGGGTTTGGCCGTTAACACAAACATTACAATATGTGCTCAGATTATTTGTAATATGATGATGAATATATATAGTACATTATATACAAAAAAAATGTTATTTTGTTTAATTTTGGAAATACACTTTTTATTGGACCAACCGCGAATTGGCCCAATCGCGAATTGGACCAACCGAGAATTGGACTAACTGCGAATTGGACCAACCGCGAATAACATGAATTGGCCCAACCGCGAATTGGACCAAATGCGCCTAAAGGATCGATAGTACTACTGAAGATGAAGAATTCTGCTGCGGGAAAACAACGACTAAAATAACATTATTCTATTGTTTGTGGTAGGGTCCAGGCTGGAACGGCGCGGGCGGCGTTCACACGCATATGACGAACACTCGTATAACCGACGTGGAGGTGGTGGAACGACGTTATCCTATGCTGGTCAACAGCTTCAGTCTCCGGGCAGGGTCGGGAGGAAAAGGTGAGTCCATGTTAATTAGCTTTTACAACTATTTAGATGTATTTTCTTGACAGGTACTGGATCTTCCCCACAAATGAATTGTCTATGGAAGTATCTCTTCCTATAGAAGATCGCAGTGAAGTAACACAATTACTGTCGTGATATTTCTGTTGAAGAGTAATGTCTCCAGAGCTCAGTTGAATCGTATTAGCAAAGGTTTTTTTTTACCAACACAAATAGGGTATTAGACTTTAATTTTTTTATTTGCTTTTTATACAGATTAATTAATAAATAGCACTAAGCTTTTTAAAATTTTGAAATATCTTTTGTATTTTCGGAGTTACAGAGTTGTAAACTTCACGATTAGACAAGGAGAGCGCTACTTGTATGTGACGTCACATGCAAGTAGCTCCATACACGCGCCATATAAAATGTTGTTTTAGAAAGAGACAGATATACTGAAAATGAATTGCTTTATAACTCACTTTATTTTTAGCCGATTTTAAATATTTTTTCAATTATATTATACTTCTGTGTTGTATTATCGAATACAGTCACAAAATATTAAAATTTCGACTACAGTCAAATACCCTTGAGTCATGCCTCTGGTTACAAGAGTTCAAAGGTGACGGTAACCGCTTACCATTTAGGCGGGCCACCCTGAGTGCTACCCTTGTTGCATATTCTGACGAGCTATTTGGTGTAATGGTCGAGAAGTCGGCTATTACACCAGAGGTCGTGGGTTCCATCCCCGCATGTGCATGAACATGTCTGTTTGTATCGGTCTGGGTGTTTCTATGTATAATATACATATATTTATTCACAAAAAAAAAGTATATAAGTAATGTTTATCTGTTGTCTGGCACCCATAGCACAAGCTAATGCTTAGTTTGGGGTACCTAGATAGCGCTGTGTGAATAATGTCCAGAGATATTTATATTTGTATTGAAGAAACCCTGTGAAAGTGAGGGAGACAAGTATTTAATCTGTTATGGTGTATTAACCAGGTCGGTGGAATGGCGGCGACGGCGTCAAGCGAGAGCTGGTGTTCCGGCGCACGGTGCAGCTGTCCGTGCTGACTGAGAGGCGGGCCTTCCAGCCTTATGGCATGAATGGTAAGCCTCTGTTTATTGAAGTATTTTTATAGTGATAAACTTGTAGTTCGAACGGGTAAATAAATGAATATTGGACAACATCTAGCTATGGGTGCGTTTGGAAGAAAAAAGCGCTTGAGAGCGCTTACTAGCGCTGAAAAACAAATTATACAGTTTTCGGACAGGACACGTTTGCTAACTTCAGTAGCGCTGACATAATCCGCCATTTTGCTTATTTATTTTGAAGTAGAGTATAACAGCTCTTCTTCATCATTCACAACATTATTTAATCTATATATATAAAACTCAAAGGTGACTGACTGACTGACTGACATAGATATCTATCAACGCACAGCCCAAACCACTGGACGGATCGGGCTGAAATTTGGCATGCAGGTAGATGTTATGACGTAAGCATCCGCTAAGAAAAGATTTTGATCAATTCCCATGGGCACGGGAACCACACTGGTGAAACCGCGGGCGGCCGCTAGTATACATATTATTATTCATGATTGGTAATTTTTTAATATGAATAATTTACAAACATATAATTTTAAATTAGGTTAGGTTATACTTGATATTTATATGTCTTAATTGTAACAGGTGGTGAACCCGGCGAGAGGGGTTTAAATTTACTGCAGCGAACCGACGGCCGTATCATAAATCTAGGAGGGAAGACTTCTATCGTAGCATATCCAGGGGTAAGTAAACCAAAGACTTGTTTTTAATTTAAGGAATGCTTTACGTACAGTTTCAACCAATCTCGCCCCAAACTAAGCATTAGCTTGTGCTATGGGTGCCAAACAACGGATAAACATTACCTACTTATATACTTTTTTTTGTAAATACATACATATTATACATAGAAACACCCAGACCGATACAAACAGACATGTTCATGCACACAAATGTTTGTACCGTGCGGGGATCGAACCCGCGACCTCTGTTGTAATAGCCGACTTCTCGACCATTGCACCAAATGGCTCGTCAATCAATGGACGTGTGTAATAGTGTAATGTCAATGTTAAGATTTTACCATAAAGTAAGCGGCCATTACTGCCAAGTCCATTGAGGGACTTACCAAGAAACATCACTCAATGTAGTACCACACTGTAAGGTCATCTGATCTTCGAGCCTTTCATTTGACATGCACTTGTTCCCACATTGATAATGCTGAAATACAGCTAGAGCTGTTATTTACCTGTGGGTTGCCACCCACAGTTAGGTAAAAAGTCTTCCCAGTTTTAAGTGGTACTTAATACAACCTTACATTAACTAATTAAACTTCTTAATCACTCATTTATGTAACTTTTTTTATAGGATATGTACATAATGAATTCTCCCGGGGGAGGAGGTTATGGACGGCCAGACTCTGACGCGGTGGACACACAAACGGACAAACAGTTCAGCGAATTCCTTGAGCGAGGCAGCGTATATGAGTACAGGAGTGCGCAGGAGTCTGTTTAACCCTTTCCCCGCCACGCTTTTTTCCGAAAATGGTGCCCCACACGCCACGAACATTAAAAAAAAAAATTCCAAAAAATTATTAGGTTATACTCAACTCATTCAGGCAAGTAAAAATACAACGTTTCTTGATCATATTTTTTGTCTGATATATCAGACATTGGCGTGGTGGGCACGAAAATGGTTTGTCTGATATATCAGACATTGGCGTTGAAAGGGTTAATAGCAGACCAGGTTATCCAAGCATTTAGTTCCACAGTTCATAACTAGATGGCGCTATATCATAAAATTAAAATTGCATTTGCAAGATTTGCAATTTTTTTTAACGCCAATTTTAACGCGCGTAGATGTAACGCCATCTGTTGGCTAGATCTGTTGAAAGAATTTAAGCCTAAGTGTCTAAAGCAACAACAGGCCAGTATTTCCAATTCCATGTGTTTAAGTGTTTTTATAAAGTATGTTTGTTTATAATGTATTTATGTATATAATTAATTTTTTATGCTCTACTCTGATTTATAAGTCACAATAATTGTTTTTACAAAAATAAGCACAAATGAAAGCTTTGTTATACATTATTGCATTTAAATATTTGTTGATTTTGAGAATAATTTATTTTTAAACAGCCTCGTTATAAAATGTTAAATAATTCAGTACTTCAAGATAAATAAGGGCATCAACTAATTTCGTGTTCACGAAGATGACAAACTAAAAATGTTAATGAGTATGACATTGATGTAAAGGTGAAAATAGAGTAGTTTCAAATTAAATTACTTTCTAAAATTGTTTTTGTAACGTTTTACTATTGGTTCTGATGCCTATCAAAGTAGCGTCCGCCCCGGGCGGCACTTTTTAGAGGGCGGCAAAATTTCCTGGAGGAGCAAAAAAAAAGAAAAAAGGGGCGGCAGAATTGTAAAAAAGGGCGGCAGAATCTTCAAAATTTCGCCCCGTGGGCTGCTTTGCCGACTGGAGAAGCAAAAAAAAAGGGCGGCAGAATTGTCTTCCGCCCCGGGCGGCTGACACCCACACTACACCACTACCTATCATTTATCTTAAAGTACTTTAAACAAACATTTTCTTTTGAGCTACCTGTAGGTCCTCTCTCGTTTCCAAAAAATTAAAGTCAATTATGAAAAAATTTTTTTGCCTGGTCTGACCGGGATGACCATTTAAGACTTCGGTACTTTGATATTGACCATAAATCTGGGGAAATCGTTTGTCACTGTGACCCAAAGGAGGTCATAATTTTTATATGTTTATAGAGCTCTATGTTTTATAAATATACTGAATTATAGCTTTATAAACTAACGGTGCGTTAAGTACAATAATATCATAAAAATAAGTGCAATCTAATTATTAAGAATCATATTTTATTTGTTATTCATTATTCATTTGTTACAAAAATAAATATTATTTACAATAAGGGTGCGTTAAGTACAATAATATAATAAGTGCAATCGAATTATGTATTTAGAATCATATTTTATTTGTTATAATTAATCATTTGTTACAAAAATAAATATTATTTACAATACAGTAAAATCGTTTAATTATCTCTTCTTACATTTCAATATATTCGATAATAATAATATAATGGTGAATGCATAATAAAATGTATTGTTTAACATTTAAAAAAAATTGTCAAGTTCTACATTATACAACTACATTTCAACATAAAGTCAAAGCATTTATTGTTAATGTTACAAGATGCGAAAACTTGATTTGCAACTTAGTTCTTTTGCTCGTCACATTTTTATTGAACTTTGGGGTAAATTGCCTCCTTACAAGAAATATTAACATTAAATTAAGGTCTTAGGCTAGGTGACGATGCCGAAGACCTACCAAACAACTGACTGGCATTGAGAGAGGCCTATGTCCAGCAAAAGACTGCGACAGACAGATGATGAAATACTACCTAGATGTCACTACCTAAATATTTTGCTAACCGTTAAATGTCAACGTGTAATTTAGTTTTGTCAGCTTACCGTGAACTTGAGTAGCTGCAATGCTAGCGTTAGTAAACGGGTTCTGGAGTGGAGACCACGTCTCAGTAAACGTAGTGTAGGACGCCCTCAGGCCAGGTGGAGTCAGGATTTGCGCAAGATGGCTGGCAGCAGCTCTCTAGTAGCCGGTTTGGGAGCGGCCTATGTCCAGCAGTGGACTGCGACAGCCTGATGATGAAATACTACCTAAATGTCACTACTTAAGTTTTTCGAGCGACTACATTTTAATGTGTAATTTAGTTCCGTCCGCTCACCGCTAGATGTCAGCACGTATCAGTTCCGCAACTGCCCACCAGGCGTCGCTGTCACGCGGCGTGGTCACCGGCCGCAGCCAGCGCCTCCCTGTTCTCGTAAGCCCAGAACCCGTGCAGCTCCAGCAGGATGGACACGGCAGTGTGCCCGTGCCCGCTTCGCACCAGGTCTTGGAGAGTGATGCGGGACGGGTCCTGCGGGCGGATCATGTCGAAGATCTCGTCTTTCACGTCGTCGAAGTTGACTGGTTCAGCGCCGTGGGCTATCATCTGTTCTTGGATTGCCTGGAAAGAGAGTTGACATCATTGACATGATATGGTTTATACCATACCGGGTGTATTATTAAGGATCGGGTTTACTGCTGTCAGATAAGTTTTGGATATTTTATCGGTTAGATTATTTAGATGCTATATCTGTCTGGTGTAACTACAAACTCAAGCTGAGTTCGAAAAATCTAATACAAATACCCGACCCGAGAATCCAATCCAGGACCATTGGGCATAGGCCCGAACCCACCTCCCCTCTTATTTATATTCCTTTATCCATCTTACAGAAGGTCTAAGTATGAGTAATATAGCTTTGCTATTGCGATCTGTTTTGTGAGTGAGAGTGCCGAAGGCCCGAACTCCCCTCCCCCCTCCTTCCATTCCCATTCCCCTAAGCCTCTCTTCTTCCCTTTCTATCATATTTTTTAAAGGCGGGCTACGCATCTTAGACGAGCCATTTGGTGTAATGGTCGAGAAGTCGGCTAAAGGTTGCGGGTTCGATCCCCGCACGGTACAAACATTTGTGTGCATGAACATGTCTGTTTGTATCGGTCTGGGTGTTTCTATGTATAATATGTATGTATTTACAAAAAAAAGTATATAAGTAATGTTTATCCGTTAAATTGTCTAGCACTCATAGCACAAGCTAATGCTTAGTTTGGGGCTAGATGGCGCTGTGTGAATAATGTCCAGAGATATTTATTAGACTTAATCGCATGTGTCTATAGGCGGTAGTGATCACTTACCATCAGGTGTCAGTATTTCCCGTTTGCTCTCTCTCTTTCATATAAAAAATCTGCATCTCACCTTGAAGAAATAGTTGAGTGTAAAAGCATCCAGGTAGCCTTGAGCGTTGATATCCAGCACTCGGAACAGATAGGCGAGCGCGGCGGGCTGTCGTCTGTTCTCTAGCGCTAGAACTAGGTCTAGATAGGTCTTGTAGTCCATCTCGCCGTCGTAGGTCAGGCACTGCTGGAAAACTCGTTGGAGGAACGCGCGGGTTAGAGTGCCGGATCCGTATCTGAAAAAATATACACTATAATTATTATCTTATGTTGGTTTTTAGGGTTCCGTAGCCAAATGGCAAAAAACGGAACCCTTATGGATTCGTCATGTCTGTCTGTCTGTCTGTCTGTCTGTCTGTCTGTCTGTCTGTCTGTCCGTCCGTATGTCACAGCCACTTTTTACCGAAACTATAAGAGCTATACTGTTGAAAATTAGTGAGTAGATGTATTCTGTGAACCGCATTCAGATTTTCATACAAAAATAGAAAAATAATAATAAATTTTGGGGGCTCTCCATACTTAGAACTGAAACTCAAAAAATTTTTTTTCATCCAATCCCTACGTGTGGGGTATCTATGGATAGGTCTTTTAAAATGATACTAAGGTTTCTTATATCATTTTTTTCTAAACTGAATAGTTTGCGCGAGAGACACTTCCAAAGTGGTAAAATGTTGGTCCCCCCCCCTGTAACTTCTAAAATAAGAGAACGATAAATCTAAAAAAAATATATGATGTACATTATTATGCAAACTTCCATTGAAAATTGGTTTGAACGAGATCAAGTAATTAGTTTATAAATTTTTGGGGTTTCCCATACTTAGAACTGAAACTCAAAAAAAAAAATTTCTTCAAACCCTTACGTGTGGGGTATCTATAGATAGGTCTTTAAAAATGATAATAAGGTTTCTTATATCATTTTTTTCTAAACGGAATAGTTTGCGCGAGAGACACTTCCAAAGTGGTAAAATGTTGGTCACCCCCCCTCTAACTTCTAAAATAAGAGAACGATAAAACTAAAAAATATATATGATGTACATTACCATGCAAACTTCCATTGAAAATTGGTTTGAACGAAATCAAGTAATAAGTTTTTTTTTAAAACGTCATAAATCGTAAACCGCAATTTTCCTCTCATTCAATCAACTCAAATATAAAAACGTCGATCAAACTTACAAAGAACTACAAGAAATTTTATATTATGATGATACTTGCTGCTACGGAACCCTTCATGGGCGAGTCCGACTCGCACTTGGCCGGTTTTTGTATGTTAGAACTAGTGGGTCACTAAGTTTTTCTATAACATATGCTTATTTACCACTAGCCTTCCGCCCCGCGGTTTCACCCGCACGTAATTTCTTTTTTAAATATCCCCCCTTCCTAACCTACCCCTTAACATTTCCGAAATCAAAAGTACCCTATGTTATGTATAAAATATATGCTCTATAGCTAATGCACCTATACCTAATGCTTAGTTCGAGGTTATATATTTTTTAATTAACAAAAAGGTCACGAACCAGTTCTGAAAGTGAGATTTTTCAGAACTGGTTCATAAAGATCTTCGAAGAGAAGAAGAGAGATACCTTACCCTGCTAGCTCAGTGATGCTCAGCATGCCGTTGTGGTCCCGGTCCAGGTTAAGGTACTGTCCGTACACCCTGAGCGCTGACGCTGCGCTGAACCAGTTCTGCTCTTGAAGCTCCATCGGCAGGTCTTCCTCCCTGAGCTGAAGACATGAAGGAATAGTAGAAAAAAAATTAACTTCTACTCCTTGAGAAAAAAACAGAGGGTACAATCAAAATAAAAGTATCTGCCTATTAGGAGATAAAGTAAGTGATGCTGTTAAAAGAAGTAAATATCTGAGATTATTTTATAAAGTAACAGTATCTACATTATATTTTAATGCCCCTCCATCAATGAAATCAAGTTATCGCTACAATTTTATAGTTACTGGCTTTATAGCTACGCTGGCCAAATGCGTATTGGCGATCACAAACTCGAGCAGTGTCCAAAAAATGCGAAAACAATTTTGCCCAACCCAGGAATTGCCCGGTACAGAAAAGTAAGCTTAAATACCTGTGTTATGTATGAACAAAGTACCTACTAAATTATTATTGGAAAACATCATATTATACATTGATGTGATCCCAAACCGGGGTAGGTACTTATATTTACTTTTTTTTATTAAAATCTATTTTAGCCATATTTTTCTAAATCCGATCAGAAATGTAAATTGTATAACGAGGGGAAACTGACAAGTAGCATAAAAAGGATTCACTGCTTGACATGTGTCGTCAGACTCGTCGGCGCCATTTGGTCGCAGGAGGTAAGAAAAAGACAGCAAGACAGTCTGTTCTACAAGTCATGCACAATTACTATTAATTATAAAGTATAGCCTTACCTCAAGCAAATCGTCTAAGAAGGAGCAAGACAGCACATCCCGTATCCTGACCCTGCCCACGCGCAGCGGGTCGAGGAAGAAGAGGAACTTCCTGGCCGCCGTGCACACGTAGAACGAGCTGAACGACGAGTCCAGTCCGTCCAGTGCTGCGAGGGACGGCACCAGCTCTGCTATGTAGCTCTCCAGGTCCTGACAGAAGATTACACATTGAGGCCTTCAAGTCATCGTTAAATGATGGGTACTGCCTAACGATTACTAAACGTGGTGACGTTTACCAAATAAGTGTTGATGATTAAAAACGTCATGCGGTTTGGTTTAGAGAAAAAAACCAACAAAAATACTCGTCATCGAAATCGAGGCCTAGAACTCAACTGCTAGCCCGTGGAGGCGTTAGTATCATTAAAATTAAATAATGATGTGATTTAAACTCCCGGTAGAAAACTGTCTTTATAAGAAATAGACCAAATCACATAATATTAAAATCTGGAAGCTGATAGGAATAATACAAATGTAAATTAAAAAAAACATATCAGTTACCTATACTAGCAACTAGGCGTTGAGTAACGATGGGCTCTCGTAGAGAGTATAGTGTTCTGTGCGATAGGGCGTTACTGCCCTTTGCTAATATTGTTTATAGAAAACAAGACAAGTCAACTCCGTTGTTCTATGTTAACTCCACTCACATGTTCAGTAAGGTACCCCTGCCCGGTGACGTCATAGAGCGATAATCCTATCCTGGTCTGCTGCAGCCAGACGCGGCGCATCACGTAGTTGAAAAGCGACACTCCCCGGACTCTGCCAACACTACCTTCCGCCGCTTGGAGACGGCCGAACACCTCCGCTGTGAAGTATGGCCTGGAAGATAGATAGATAAATTGTAGCAACACATACAGAAGAAAAGTATCAGCATATATTATGACCTAATGTAGAGCAAAAGCCACCATCATTGTAATCCAGTCAAAATCATAGTGATAGGTACCGGCTAAACCATGATACTTACTATAATAGCCAAATGCAGATTGGTGAACACAACCCCAAATTGTGTTCGAATAAAATGTTGGGGCATAGAAATACTCAATGAAATGAAATGAAATCATTTATTCTGCAAATAGATTTTAGAAAAATACTTTGCACGTAATTTTTTTTTTCCCCTACCAGATGGCTAGATGGGAGAAGAGGTGTATACTGTATATTCTACAACTATATATTTAAAGAATTGTTTAATATAACATAATATTATAAATAATATTGTAATCCCAACAAACACGCAAGCTGCTTAAATTGCTTCTGTACCACCTGAAGGTTGTATAACAGCCGTTCAAAGGGTTTATTATACTTCTTAAGTTGTACAGTAGCGTATTTAAAAGCGCTTTAACAGACGTGCGGTACAATGGTCGTAGAGCGGTAAAATAATCCCCAAAGGAGATACAAAGTCATATTATAGAGTTATTGTACAGGCATTAGATGTAAAGAGGAGGTATAAGTAACTTTTGTAGCGCTCTGAGATCTTGTAGAAGGTTTTTGTAGTTAAAGGCGTTAGAACAGAGTTATTAACTTCTTTTGAAACGCCTTAAGTTGTATATTGTATACTTGTATAGGCTTAAGCTGTTGAGTACAGTTAATGAAATCCTTTGTAATGCTATATCTACAGCAGATACATAATACTCTATAGTAGCGCCTAAGTCGCTACAATTAAGAATTGTACAGCAACTTTATGGCAAATAGCTGGATAAGGCATGGCAAACACTTCTTATACAGGTAAAAGTGTATAAATTCCACTACTATGGCCATTAAAACGGCTGAAGCCGGACTAGAGAGGGGGACTAAATAAAACATTTAATATAATTAAAAGATGTTTCATATATTTTGCAGTTCTGAATTTGGTTCCGATTCTGTCGGCACTTGAGCTTCGGCGTTGTCTGAAAGTATTATATACGTAGGTTCAGATTGAGGTTCAGAAGCTTTCCCGTAGCCCATTGCAGCTGTTGAAATATTTCCACAGTTTTCTTGTAGGACCTGAAAAACACGAATTTGATGCAAAAGTCTCCAGATAATAAGTCAAGTGTAGAAGGGTTTTAAGATTCTGACCACGGACTCCTAAATAAAACGATATAATAGGGTATCAATTATCCATTGTACAGTCTTGGGTTCTTAAAAGAAGTATTAATTGCTGCTGTACACCTCATAACGTTTAAGGCGATTATAGTTCTCAACGACCTTGGACGTTTGAGTCTATCTCCCCGCGCCGTAACCGCGCACCCCGCACGAAAACACTTATCAAAGAATGCACGGGCGTAGCGTACAGAAGCGCACTTTTGTACACTACTATAATTATTATCAGAGCCTAATAGAATAATGTGATTGGTTCTACTTTTAAAATGCATCATAAGATGTGATTGTGATTATAAGAGGATGTCTATGGAATAATTATGCATAAAAATATATATAATTATATAAATATATACGAGTACGTATGCAGATAATGTATTTTAGCCAATACATTTAAACTTGTAACTACTTGTCCACCAGTGGGGACACCAACGCTACTGAAATCTTCTCGTTGGCCCCCACTGGTGGACACTGGGATGACATGAGTTGCTCGGATTACTAGGGGCAGACGTAACTAAAAGATTTCGACTGCCCCTACTGGTTATTTGGATAGGTAGGTAGGTAGCTACTAGCTACCCCAGTAGATGCCTATAGTACCGTGTGAACCATTGAACGCACAATACTTTCCTTGTCCTCGTTCAATAAAAAAAAATATAGCAAACGCTCGTTGATTAACTTTGCTGGTTAATTAAAATCCGTTATTTTGGTAAATGTCGATAAGGTCGAAAATCACTGGCACCTGTTTTTATTGTTTGTCTATTGATTTGAACGAAAAAAAACAGGTGCAAGCGATTTTCAACCTTATTGACATTCAAAATTTTGTTGCTTTTTCGCAAACGCTTGTTGACTATCTTTGCTGGTTCATTAAAATCCGTTATTTTGTTAAATGTCGATAAGGTCGAAAATCGCTTGCACCTGTTTTTATTGTTTGTCTATTGATTTGAACGAAAAACAACAGGTGCAAGCGATTTTCAACCTTATTGACATTCAAAATTTTGTTGCTTTTTCGCAAACGCTTGTTGACTATCTTTGCTGGTTCATTAAAATCCGTTATTTTGGTAAATGTCGATAAGGTCGAAAATCGCTTGCATCTGTTTTTATTGTTTGTCTATTGATTTGAACGAAAAAAAACAGGTGCAAGCGATTTTCAACCTTATTGACATTCAAAATTTTGTTGCTTTTTCGCAAACGCTTGTTGACTATCTTTGCTGGTTCATTAAAATCCGTTATTTTGGTAAATGTCGATAAGGTCGAAAATCGTTTACACCTGTCTTTTTAACTTCAGATCAATAAACAGTGTTTTCCCGACATTCATTTGTTTTCCGAAATTTTTACACATTTTATTAAATGTATTTGCTCTTCTTCTTTTTTGAAATACAAATACAAATTAAATACATCGCTCTTCAGATATTTGCATTCAATGGTAATTGGACAGTCTACCTACCTCCCCATCTAAATAACCAGTAAGGGCAGTCGAAACTTTTTCGTTTCGTCTGCCCCTAGTGGGGGCAGACGGAATCTAAATTAGTTCCGTCTGGCCCCTAAACCTAAATACATGCATTCACCGCTTAAAAAAAAAGCTAACAAAGTTTGGGAAGTTTGATGTGATTTCTAGGTTTCTGAGGGTGCTGACTAAACTAAAATTACTAAGAGGTCCCGATATCAATAAGTAAAACACGTAAATTAAAAATTATGTAAACTTTAATTCTCAAACACTAACTATTAAAATTTTCTATAGCACATAATATATTATCTTCTGCTTTTTATTTTGTCCTTCAGCTTCGTTGTGCTGTCTTTTTGATATTATGTTGAGATTTATATGTTTTTATGTTTTGCATATCTCTTCATTTTTATTTTCTTCCTCTGTGGTTTTTAATTTTGTTTTTGCTTGTTTATTACTTCTAAATTATAAAATATTACGAACATGTAGTATTAAAAACAAGGTTTATAAATATTTTTACACTAATAATTATACACCGTCCCCGCACGCACCAAATCACAACGCAATCGTATTGCCTATCTCTGACTGCACTATTCTTTGAACACACTGACACGAAAAATACGCACACAAACAAAGGACAAACACGCGTGAGCAGTCATAAAAAAATTGCAGCGAGCGACACAGCCTTCCCGTCTGAACGCCAGCGGACGACTGCCGCCCGCGCCCGCACAGGCCACCCTCTGCAACCACTCTTTCGGAATTGCTTTATTTTGATATTTATACAGAAAATATTTATTCGATTTACAAAAGCATTGTTTCATTTTAAGATTAAGAAATTTTTTATATGATTGTGTAAAAATATTTCCAAATAACATAGCCGTTTAGGAGCAGTAGGCATTTCAATATAAAAATCGACGTTTCGTAGATATTTTTTTTAGTGTACAAAATAAAGACTTAAAGAAATATCCAGTGTTTCAAATGTAGTGTAAGAACTGATGTTTAACATATATTTTTTTCAATTCTTTCTGACCAGTATTTAATGAGGAGTAGGCTTTACCAATTGCCCATTTTCAGGAATTGAGAAATCCAATCGCCTTAATAGCACGTTAATACCACAATTGTAGAACCCAAAGGTCTAGAACGGCAAATACAAGCGCCATGAATCGGTAGAAAGGTTCTAGTAAACTCTGAAGGCTGTTGTAGCTGAGACGCCATTTAGCTTTTATAAAATTGATTTTCAGAATACTAATTTATAATTTTTAAATCATAAATATGTACAAAAAACCGAACTCACGTAACTATTTTTCATCCATGACACTACAAAAACTACAAACAAAGCCTAAATATCTTTTACAAGCTAAATTCAAAATTCACAATCTATAATTAAATGTATTTTTTATCAAAAAACTGCATATATAGAAGGGCGCGTGAAAATATTAGCGAAAACATATGTATATATTTACAATAAACTGTTACTCGCACTTGTATTTCATACGAATAAAAGGAAAAAACAACACTTGACTTACCTGTTTATTATTTTTCATTTACTCACTGCAATTCACTGTCATATACTTTCCAAATGGCTAATCTTATTAAAATTATAGGTTATGTTTTATAAATTCCTCTGTATCGCCACTGTATATTCAATAAAGAACCGTAAACTTTAAATCGGAGATACAGACGCGGTTTAATAAGGTGCGAGCGCTACAGTCGTGCTATAATAAGGTGCGGGCGATACAGTCGTGCTATTACAACTTATTTTAGATACTTAAGCGTATACTATCGCTCGCATAGACCCACTGTAGATCCTATAGCCGTACAAAATGGGCCCTTTTGGGGGTACAGCGGTGGTTTAAGCGCTTGTACATATACTGTAGATCTTACTTATGGAACCCATGCCTTTATTAGTAACTTCTAACCGACCAGTATACGGCTTGTTATAGAGCTTGTGTGCTAGTTGGGATATTATCTTAATCAATTTAAAAGTTATGTACTACATTCAGTCAATAACATTCTATCAGTCTTTAAGACGAGTCGATTAACAAAGCAGGGTAAAACAAACATACCTGTACTTGGGACCAGCCTCATCTCTAATCTTCTTAAATTGAAGATAGTCAATCATCAGCTCATCATTGCTACTACTATAGCTTCCGCTAGACTTCTCCAGAAGACTCCACAGATGTTTCAGCTCGCTATTATCCAGTAACTCTTTACTTTTCTTCTGCAAGAACTGTGCTCTGGTTTCTTCTCTAAGTTTCTGCGCTAGAACGTCGTCGGGACGAGGGAGTTTGAAGTAGAACTTGGGAATCTTCTTGTAAGAGTCTTCTGTCGTTTCCAATTTTGGTTTGTACAGCTGTTTGAATGTTTCTATTTCTGTTTTTATGCTTTCTTCTTTTGTTACGCTGGTTCCGGTTTCTGAAAGTAAGGAAGTTAATTTGTTATTTATTTTATGAATAAAAGAAACAGGATTGAGTTAAGTTACAATAAATATAAAATTAAGTTCATTCTTCAGATAAAGGCATCAGGCATTTTGAACTTACAACCTTACAAATTGAAATGATTCCCATTATTTAAGTAGCTTAGACACAACACACACAATAAAGATAAAATTAATACCGACATGCTAAAATACAATTAAACATTCAAACACAGAGCAAATACAATAATGTTTATCATATTATTTATAAAAAAATTTTTGACCACTCAAGTAAGGAGCAGAAGGTGGACTTAACGCTAAAAGCATTCTCTGCCAGTCAACCTTTAGGAAAAACGATATTGAAAAAAAACTTAAAGATTCATACCAAAACCTAAGATACCTATATTTTAATTATGTTAGTATTGCCTGGGTAGAATTCGACATAATATATCAAAATCGCTACCAAGCCAACAAGCCAGTTAAAATTTAGGTTTTATTCCAAACTGAAGTCGCAGGAGTAAACTATTTTATCGAATACTCGTAAAAAATGTTGTTCCTTTCATAAGAAATATGTTAAAATGGTCCTGTAGGCCATTATAACATACCATCTAACTTTTTGATGTACTTTCGCAATCGGTTCTTCAAATCATTGTTGATTTTTACTTCTTTTTCATCCAATGGCTTCACTTCACTGGCCGTGTTGTTGTTCACTTTATCATCACTTGTCTTTTTAACGATTTCGGACATGATTCCGTGTCAGAAATTAAGTTTAATTATGAAAAATCTAATAATTAATGCATTTTGGATTTATTTACTTACAATCAAAACGTCAATGTTGTCATCAGTTGTCATGGTGATGTGACGTTGCGTTCCATTCAACACACAACTGACAAACTTACAGAAATATTTAATTAGAATAATTTTTTATAAATAATTATTTTAGTAATTAAAGCACAATTTAATTTAAACCTTTTAGTTTCACTTACTACATAATCTTAGAGCTTTTTTTTATAAATAATAATAGAAACAAAACTTAAATATTTATTGTTGAGGTTGTGGAACGGACCGTAACGAGTTGTTGGCAACTATCCGATAGATGTCGCTAGTAGTAAATAGTTTTTCCTATTTGCCGCAAGGGGCGCTAGTCGCCAAGCTTCAATAACCTTATGAAACTCGTTGAACTCTTTTGTACTGCGGTTGAGAAGAAAGTGTTTATAGGTGCATTTTCATTAGATAAATAAAGTTAGTTCTATGAAATTACATAAATTATAAACCTCGTAATTACTGTTGCTGCCGCGGTTTGGTTCGGTGATAGCCTTTTACTCGACTCGGAAGACAAATATATATTTAGTTTTTTTCTGTTATACTTAATATAATCTAGAATCTAGAAACACTTTAAGTAGCCTAGGTTTTCGTTTTGAAATCTGTTGAGAGCTGTTTATTAGGACAATGAGATCTCAATAAAGTCTTACCTTACATCAATCTGTTGAAAGCTGCAGATTATATTATAGAAAAAAATTACATAATTTATCAAGCGTACCCTTATTAGCACAATGCGATCACAATATACACAATAAAGTATTACATCTAAGTCATAAATTCCAAAGCCTATGAAGACAGGTAATCGAATTCCTTCTTAGATACTTTGTAAAACGCCTGATTTACAACTCTGCTGAAGCGAACTCGCCTGAAGCCTCTTTGCGGGAACACATAATTCCTAATTTACTACCTCATTAGCATAAACAAAGGACAATAACGAGTATAATTCATGTTTATAAAGACATAGCCTTCCGCTTGCGGTTTCACCTGCGCGTAATTTCTTTTTACAAATATCCCCCTTTTCCCCCCATATTTCCGGGATCAAGAGTACCCTATGTAATGTTTACCGGGGATAGTGTAGCTTTCCAAGGTAAAGAATTATTAAAATCGGTTCAGTAGTTTCGGTCGGAGCCTCTTCAATACAAACATTATTATAGATTGCTGTATCTATTTATAAGAGTAAGAGCAAGAGTATAAAAAGGGTAAAAACTGGTGTGTGATATTTACGCGAGTACCTACTTATTAAATGAAACAACTAAAACGGAATAAAATCGTGTTTTATTACTACATTTAAAAAATAGTTAAGAACAAAGATAATTGGTTTCCTTTATTTTTCGATATGATTATAAAAGAATTGGAAAATTTTCATTTCAAAGATGGTAAAACCAGCTAAAACGCAAATGCCGGAATCTTGTATAGACAATATAGAGAAACCATAAACATAGAGTCGGAAGAAAGTCGCTGTTTCAGACCGCAGGCTTTACCGATCAGTATTATTCGCCACGGAATACAATCTACTGGAAAAGCATAAAATAATTCCTCCTAGCCGAGTTGTCGGCTACGGCGGCCAACCGTTATGCCTCCTCGCAAAGTTCCTCGGCGAAGTACTCTAGAAAATTGACTTAAGTCCGAAGTGACACGCTACACACTCGTTTAACTTCGCAAGAAGCTCATGCAGCCCTTTGACTCGGGCGCAAAAACCGGCAACAAACGGAAGTCGCCCGAGGCGAAGTAAAGTTCGACGAAGTAAGCCGAAGTGCCTCTCTACACTATTATATTCGTCTAACCTCGTTCAACTTTGCGCGTAGTGTAGAGGAGGCATTACAATCAAGCAACAACGCAGGATATTATATTGCGCAAGCACAGGTGCACTCCCTATTCCCTCCTCTCACGATGCAGCCATCACACATTAAAGTTAGACCTTCTGAACACTACACTACCTACGACGGAGGCAGTCATTAATTATTTTTTCTAACTTTCGATCCAAACTTTTTACCCGGGTCTCTCTCCGTCGGGAGCGGAGAAAATTGAATCAAAATTTTTGTTTCATTGATTTGATTTGTAATATGATGGTGGCTTCAAATAGATGAAAATAAAAAATAAATATAGTATTTTGCGAGAAGCTACAACATGCCGTGTTGTAAACGACACAGTAAGAGCAAGTGTTTAACTTTTTGACTAAATCTCTTCCAAAATCTTTACGTCCACGTTTCCTAAGTAATAAGTTCCTAGCCGTCAACTGTCACGTCGGGAGTAACTCGACGCCTCCAATTGGAAAATATACCACAACACTGGCATTATATCCGATTATATTCCGTGGAACTGGGTCAAGTGCTTAAGGGATTGGATGTAAAGTGTTTTATTTATTCGTTACATATTCTGGCAGCGCGTCTAAGGCCTCGGCCTCGAATTTCGCGGCAACAGGGCGGCAGCGGGGCGGCAGCGGGAGCGGCGGCGCACGCAGGCGCACTGCAGTCACCGCTTGACGCGGGCCGTCAAGAGCGGTACGATGCTGTCAAGCGGGGAACCGCTCCCGCCCGCTCCCGCTCCCACCCCGCTGTGTTCGGGAAAACATGTAAAACAGTAAGTCCTGCGCCTGATCTCTCTTCGGTCTTGTTAGACTGCCGTCCCATCGTGAAATAAGGGTGAGGGTACGTTAGTACTATTATAATTATATTCTGTGGTGAGGGAATAGAGAGTGCACCTTTTTTATGTTAGAGGCGGCAAACGAGCCAGCGGGTCGCCTGATGGTAAGCAATCACCGCCGCCCATGGACATCTGCAACACCAGAGGGATCGCTGATGCGTTGCCGGCTTGTGTGGGCCTTCGGCACTCTCACAAACTGGACGAAACATAATGGTAGTCACTATTATTTCACGCTGGTGTTATGTGAGAGGGTTGTACTTCCCCGGACGAGCCGAAAACCTTTGCTTGCGCACTCACTTGTGCACTATAAATATCTTGCGTAGTTAAATATTGACTACCATAGCCGAAAACTCGGCTAGGAGAACATTATTATCATTATAAGAGCTAGCCTTTTTGAAAGCTTAGTTCCGGGAAAATATGATATAAGTATAACTAATACATTTCCACTTGCCAGGTATATTAGTTCTTATAACATCATAAACACATAACAAGGTTTACATAACCCCTTACGTGTTGTTATCTAGTGCTTCGCGAATTACGTTTAATTATCGTGAGGAAATGAACGCGTGCGCAACCGTGACGGCTTTCATCGCCTTGGCTCCTCCGTCTTATGCTCTGAAGAATTCCAGGCCGAAACGACCTCATCTTGACCTTGCTACGACTTGAGGTCAATGACAAACCCGTTCCAAGTAGTAGTAAATTAAATAATTTCTAGATTTACTCGCGGCTTAGTATACAGGGTGTCCTAAAAATGACACGTCACAGTGACACTGGAGGATGGCCAGCATAAGAGGCATCGAACTTACATGATCTCAGTAAAAGTTGCTCGGTTTTCAAGATATTGCCAATTTAAACTTTAACAATCAACCACATTTTACATTAGTTATCGACAAATAACCCTTCTATTATCTTAAGGTCATGTTAGGCTTGTTCGATGCCTCTTGTGCTGGCCTACCCCCAGTGTCACTGTGACGTGTCATTTTTGGCACATTCTGTATATACATTTTTAATACTAGATCAATTGGCAGACTGGCACGCAGCCTACCTAATGGTAAGCGGCCACTGCGGTCTATTCCATTGAGGAACACTTCACCAGGAAACGTCGCTTAAAAATATACGATACTCCAAAATTTGCTATAAACAGTGCTCTACATTAATGTTTCTTGAGCTAAAAACTATGGCTTTCCCAAGGGATTTATATGTATATTTCAGTATCTTAGGTAGTCCTCCCTATAGACACCTTGGCAATCTTAGATCAGAGTACACAGGGGAAGGGTTGGTCAATGGCTAAGGGTCGGCTCCATTTTCGGATGAAAAGAAGGAAAACGAGGAGAGTTTAGTAGGTAGTGCTTAATTACAAATTGGCCACAGCTGTATCCGAATTTCAGCTAAAAATAAGTAATAGGAGATAATCAATTTCAACTAACAATTAAAAAAGTCATCAACACTTCATTAGTTACCTAGAACTTTTTACTAATTGTGTAATACTCGTAGTGCAGAAGTGAAACGTGATGGCACCGCATGATCGATGGTTAACGCGCACGCGCATTGATAAATAGACCGAGTTGAAACGCAGAAGAGCACTTATATACATGTGCTTACATTGCATTCGTACTGTGCTATTAGTGTAACGAGGGGCTAGAAAGTTTCATAACAATGTAATCACTCAATCCATTTTTTTTAAGTTAAGTTTTGTTATGTACATTTTGGTTAGCAGATATGCATATAACGGAATCCCACACACGAGAACATAATCAAGTTACTCTATAGTTCTTATGTATACGAGTACAAGAAAAGTTTTACTACCTATAAGTATTGTTTACCCAAAGGCTAGCACAAGTTAATGCTTAGTTTGTGTGCTGTGTGAATAATATCAAAGAAATTTATTTATTTACGTCCAGAAACAGTGTTGGGCTAACCTCCCTCCCTCTATCATATAATCATGTTCCACTTCCAGAGACTCTTGAGCACGTGGGTAAACGTTACCGTTGCGCTTTCGAGATCACAAGCAAAAGAAGTTAACAAGGTTTAGTATATATTTTCATTATTTATTTATAAATCTCTTTAAGTCTTTGAGTCACAAAGACTTCTCTTTAGAGCCCCAGGGGGTCGAAACTTAAAACAGAATAAATTGTAAAAATTGCGTTTAAAAATACTAATATGATTGACTTAGAAAACAACACTAGCGGTCGCCTCCGCGGTTTCACCCGCGCGTAATTTTTTTTTCAACTATCCCCCTTCCCCCCACATTTTCGGGATCAAACGTACCCTATGTCACCCGGAGATAGTGTAGCTTTCCAACAGGGAAAGAATTTTTCAAATCGATTCAGTAGTTTCGTAGCCTATTCAATACAAACAAACAGTCAAATCTTCCCTCTATATAATAGTTATTAGTATATTCTGATGTGGTGCTAAAGCTTCCTGATGGTAAGGGGTTACATAATGGTTCTTCCTGCTACCAACACTATGTTCTCCCCAATTAAGCTCATGAGGCCTTACTCACCGACCAGAAACTGCACAATAGTAGTGAAGTGCTAAATCACTGTCGACTTCTGTAAGTTGGAAGTTTTTCACGAACGGCTAATCAGGTGGAAGATCGACAATGCCCAACCTCTTTTAATAAATACAATATCAGTTTAGTTTACAGGGGAATGTTTTTTACACTGCTAATCACGTTCACGGCGAATGGTTTCAGAGACAAACATTTAGCTACCTCAAAGCAAACAAGGGGTCTCTAAACCGCAATACATAGATGGGGGTCACTACCAAAAAGTTTGAAAACCAGTATCAAAACATTCCCAACACAAACAACAAATACGGATTATTTCATAACTTTCCGTAGATCTGGTGTCAATCACCGCGTGTAAGTGTGCCCGATGCATTTCACACCGACCAAACAATTCACACTCGCCTCACAATTAATTGTACCAACACTGCATACATGGGCATTGCATAATCTGTATGCGTTTTGGGAAGAAGTTCCATAATCTGTATAGCGGGTGATAACTAGTTTATCCACGTAAAGTGTGAAATGAGCCTACAAATCACTTTTTTTTTCTTTAATTATTGGATCACCAACGACTCATGCACCTTGTACAAACATGGATTAAATTATATTTTAATCGAAGGCTTAGTCAATGAAAGGTTTAGCACCAATACGTATTTGACAATCAACTAAAATCATCGCTCTATGTAGTATGCTTACATAAAGCCTTCCGCCCGCGGTTTTGCCCGCGCGTAATTTCTTTTTCAAATATCCCCCCTTCCTCCCACATTTCTGGGATCAAAAGTACCCTATGTTCACCGGGTATAGTGTAGCTTTCCAACAGTGAAAGAATTTTTCAAATCGGATCAGTAGTTTCCGAGCCTATTCAATACAAACAAACAAACAAATCATTCCTCTTTATAATATTAGTAAGAATTCATGTAGAGAGTATTGTATAGGTACTATGTAGAGCCCTCTGACCTTTGAGCCTTTAATTTGTATGCTTAATTAACTCCATCCCAGTTCAATGATCTCGATGTCCTGGACTTAATTCTCGGGTCAAGCAAAATTTGTTTTTTTTTTGAAAACAGCTCGTTTTGTGATCACCAATTCGCAATTGCCAAGTAGCCAACATTGTGCTGATGACTTGACTTTAATGATGGCTGGTATTATCATCATCATCTCAGAGTATTCCCGATTGCATCCAGTATGAAGCTCAGGGTCCGCTTCGACTATGATCCCAGATTTGACAAGCCTGGTTATTACAATGGAGCGATTGCCATCTGACCTCCGTAACCCTTACAAGGGAAACCAGACCTACTTGGAACATAGTCGGGACCAACGGCTTAACGTGCCTTCCGAAGCACGGAATCATCATTCTTTTCAGACATTCAGGTGATTCAAGCCTGCAATGTCCTAACCAAATTGGAAACAATCACACATGATGTTCCCCGCGGGATTCGAACCCACGACCTCTGGGTTTAAGAGCCCAACGCTCTAACCACTGTACCACGGAGGCAGTTAAATAAAGATGACTGGCATAAACTGAGTATTCATAAGCTATTACGGCGGCAGATTCCATCAGTTTCACGTCTTCGCCTGTTTTACGGGAGTGGTGGTTTCGTTCATTATAGGCTTAAAGTATTAAAATTTGTAATCTATTTCCCATTTGGTGATCTGAGCGTCACCAGAGTCATCAGGTTGCATAATGCACGTAAGAGCCTAAGAGGCGAGACCGATCTATCCGTATGACAAAAGGCGAGAACGAAACGCGAGCGTAAACCGGACCATCCGTTGGGTGCGCGGGCGCATGGGGTGACCAGCTTTTAAGGATTTAGGGAGACGGTCTTAGTTTTTGCAAGGCTTTTTTAACTACATAGCCGCCCGATTTTGCTTATGTCATCCGCTGGCTGGGTGCAACAGGTGCAACATGCTTGTTTAATAGCTTTGGTTTGCTCGTATTAGAATTGACTTAAATTAAACTCTATGAATTAAAAGAACTTTTTTTTATTCTGAATAGAAAGGCTTAATCGCATATGTGATTATGTCGCCCTAGTTCAAAAGAACTTACAGTTCATTTAGTAATGTTTTAGTAGTGATGTGTGGGTAGGGTGCCAAACCACAGATAAAATTATCATATTATTATTAGTACTGTCAAACTAAAGTACAGGTACTGGTAAATTTCTTGAATATTGGGTGGGGATTGCGCAGAAGTCAGAACACGAATTTTGACCCGCCTGTGCGCTATTGGTCAGAAACATACCTCTGACCAATAGCGCACGCGGGAGTTCGGGAGATTCGCGCACGCTATTGGTCACGCGCAAGAGCACATGCGCGAACTTTCCCCTCTCCGTCGACCGATGTTCAACAAGTTTGCCGGTACCTGTACCAGTGTTATTTTTTTTATTTGCACCTAAATGCCTTATAGGTCAAGTGGCTTAGAAAACAGGCCATAATCGAGGAGTCTAGGGTTCATTTCACAGGTCGAGTAAATATGTGTCGAATTGATTTTATAGTTGAGGAATTCCTGTAAGAAAAATGCCATGATCAAACGCCAAACACAAATGCTTGTCTAGCCTCCGAGCCATCCTGTCCTATTCGCCACCGTGGCCACTCTTGCGCAGCCGACCCGCCAGACAAGTTTCCGCTGGCAGTTATGCGCGCGCCGTCGCGGGGTGCGGTCGTCTCGTGAAGTGCAGTCCGTGCAAGTGCAGTGACCGAAATTACCGTGATCATACCAAATAACGTATGTGTGGATAAAGTGCTTCTGTGTATGCGACTGTAACCAACGCAACGTCTGTAAAGGTAAGCTTGGTAACTAAGTTTTAAATGGCCGCGTCTTCTACCTAGGTCTTTTCGAAAGGGTTAAGTTGGTTAAGTCCTAGGCGGATCGCATTCATTTGTCAACAATTGTGCAATTTTATATAAAACGTAGTTATTGTTGTTTTGGACGGTTTTCATGTTCATTCAGAAATCTCTTCGGCCTTGTCCAACTTGTGGAATGTCAGTGGGAAAATGTGAATGTCGAACTGAGTTGTATTCGTACATGTAGATATTTAGACCAGTTCTGTAACAATGAGTTATTTCTGACTTTAGCTAAGCTTGCGTTGGCTTTAGGTAAAGTAGAAGCGGAACGTTAACCGATTTGAGACGACAACAAGACAAAAAATACTTGAACGTATTTGTAATGTTCAAATGTTGCTAGTTACACATAATAGGCGCTTTGGATAGCATTTATATAACGCACATTAATCAAGTGCTTTTTGTATAACTTATCTACGAGATTGAATTCAAAACTTTTTTTATATGCAAAAGTGTAAGTTTTCATCTTTTACGAGGCAATGTTTAAAACATAAGGTACCTACAAATAATTGACATCTAGTCACTGTTTTAATATTGAGTACCTACTGGTTTAATCACCACGATTGCCAAGTGATCACAAACTCGAGCTGTGTTTGAAGAATCTAACACAAATTCTGCTCAACCCGGGAATCGAACCCAGGGTCCCGAGCTCACTATCGGGTTAAGCACTAAACCAACGAGGCGTAGGAATGTTTATTTGACCTAGGTACCTACTTAGACATTCTAATTTATAATTAAATTAAGTGAACGCAGTTCACCGAATGATGTTTGTTAACTCTATTGGCGATTTGCTAGCGAGTCTAGCGACTCTACCTAAAAAGTCAGAGGTTCAATTCCCCCATAGAACAAACATTTTTTTTTTTTTAAAACACCTTACTTGGTTTTCCTATTTATAGTAATTTGTTTCTGAAACTAGATAGAACATAGGCACTTTAATTGGGGTCAAATCAATTTGGTTACCTAACGTAGGTATTCACGTGTTCGATATTAATTTGTGTTTATTTTACTGTATCTTGGTTCCAAAACGCCTCGTTGGTCTAGTAGCTAAAGTAGAGGGCCATTATCAGGGTCGTAGGTTCAATTCCCTGGTAGTTGAATTTCATCACAGCTTGTGTATTTGATTGCCAATCCGCATTTGGCATGCGTGAAGATACAGCCATCATCGAGACGATTACCTACTTGATTTCAATAATGACATTTGCGAGGCTGATAGGGTAAATGCGCCAATTCTCGGCTAGGTAAAGGTCCTCCCTTGTAAAATGGCTAAAAAACGCCGCACGCGGGCGCGTTTTCAGTGCAGCTTGCATTTTCCCAAAATTTTTGACTGCTTTTTTTGTGATTTTACTAGAGGACCTTAAACTGGTCGAGAATTGGCGGTGGTCGGAGAATTGATGCATTTACCCCTACGTACTTACGGACAACAAGTGAAGCCACGGGCGGAAACTAGTGTTCTATAAACACCCGACCGAAAGCCGGGTGTCGCGTAAACAATAGATTTTCTATTGTGTCTGGTTTTCCGGGGCTAGATGGATTAGGATACAGTTTTTGCGTATCTGCCACCTTTTGGCCCATGACTTGACAATTCTGAAGTCAATAGATGGTTCATTACGTCTTCCTAGGAAATCCAACAGAGTAGAACAAAAAGTAGCCATGACTGGCAGGTCTATTAGATCTAGACCAATTTGTTCCAGGATGTAGAGGAATAATTTTGCTAATTTGGAATTTGAATAATATTAAAAAAAGCATAGCAAAGTAAAATAATTTGTCATATTATTATATTTATATCTTAGTTAGACTCAAGTAATACTTGGAGTTATTAAATACAGGTACCGGCAAACTTGTTGAACATCGGTCGACGGAGAGGAGGAAAGTTCGCGCATGTGCTCTTGCGCGTGACCAATAGCGCGCGCGAATCTCCCGAACGCCCGCGCGCGCGCGATCAGAAGTAGGTATGCTTCTGACCAATAGCGCGCAGGCGTGTCAAAATTCATGTTCTGGGCAATCCCCACCCGATATTCTAGATGTTTGCCGGTACCTGTACGAGTGTTAGACTCGAGATTGTATTACAACATACGTCCCTAATTAAATGCCTCGGACGATAGTAAAAAGATATCTTACGATTCTACACCATATCCGCTTAGGAACCTGTTAGTTCTGTTTTTCTGAAGGAAAATATTTATGTAAACTGGTATGAGGAACGCCATCTGCCGGCCAAATACGGACAGCTTAGTTCTTTGACGCGTTCGTCTGATTCTAATGCTTGAATGCTTGAATGCACTTTTTTGAAGTTACCGGGAAAACATTCCTATTTTGAATTTGAGACATCGTAAAACAAAATTCGACTACATCACATCACACGTAGATCTAGATCTGAAAAAATGTTTTTTTTTTTATGTCAGAGGCAAACAACTAACGAGCCAGCGGGTCGCCTGATGGACATCAGAGAGAGATTGCTGATGCGTTGCCGGCCTTTTAAGGGGGGTGTGATGTGATCTTTGTGCCTACCCTGTAGCCAGGGAACTACAGGGTTATGTGGGACTTTATCCCTCGACCCCTGGTACGATGTTCTTGATTTTGATTACATTCAAATAAATCTTAAAAGCCAAATTCAAATTTTCGGAGAGGGCGTAAAGTGCGACAAACTTTTATTCCAAAACAGCGCGCAGCGTTAGTCATCTTGAGAGGGAGTTGAACCTTTGATAACCTTCGTATCCTTTGGCAATGCAGGCAAACAACTGGCGATTAAAGAGCATGGACATTTTGCCAAGCCATTAAATGAAATGCGTGACGAAATCCGGATATTAATCGCTATTAAATGTTTAAACAATTATGAAGTTAAGACAACTGTGAAATGTGTTCCGTTTGTTTGCATAAACTATTGAGGTATTTGAGGTGTTGATGGTCTAGTGGTTAAGATAAATTCCGGGGTCGAATATTTATTTTATTTTTTTCGAATGTAGGTAACTCGTGATTGCAACCAAACTACGTTTAGCAAGCGTGGTGATTACGCCGGACCGGCCGTTATGCCCCCATTCCGGGTTGCCCCCGGCCGGTATGCCCCCACGGTTTAACGGCAAACTGGAACAATTTTTTTTTAAATGTGGTGGTATACCGGCCGGGGGCAACCTGGAATAACCCGAATTCAATGATACATTAATTTGCAGTACTGGGACACTATTCGTATTTTTCTATTCGTTGGTCCTAGTGGCACCTCGCTGTGTTCGATTAAGTAAGTCGAGTAAGTCAGGAAGTTATCATACTTAACTAGAATTCAATTCTTAAATTCTATTCTAGGAATTGAGCATTGAATGTTTCTTCCAAAATTAATCACCTCAATTTTATAATCAAGAATAAGTAGAAAAATCAAACCCTAGGTACTGCCTTTCTATTTAGCGAGTCACCCATCCCACCACCGAGGAAGTCAGAATTAAGTTAAAGTTACCAATACAAAACTATTTAAACCAGACCAAAATACCTGTTTTCTTCAGAAATACCAGTCAAATATGCCTGCACCACCGACAGATATGGGCATAAATGGTCCTTACTACCTTATCAGATCAATCTGACCCGAATGGGGGGGTTTTAACTTCCCACGCACCATTTCTGTGATGACCTGGCATCCTGTCTACCTGCTTTACAACGATATATGGATATCATTATTCGACTGTGTCAGTAGTCTTGATCTTATAAAGTTTCAGTGATTAGTGCAAAACAAACAACAAGTTCTTTTTTGTATATATTTTTAATGGTTATAACTACCTAGTTTAGAATATAATGAAAAGTCACATAATAATAAACATTACCAGGGGAAAAAAACACTGAAGTTATCAAAGTTATATAGAGATTTTACCACCGGCTTTTGAATGCGGCTATCTATCGAGAAAAACCGGCAAGTGATAGGAAGTTACTCTCTTCAATCACCTTACAATAATTATATCAATACAGTCTCCATTAGTCTTTTTTTACCAATTCATACAATCTTCTGTATTAAAGTAGGTAATTGAAAAAATAAAAAATTGAAAAACAAGAAAGAATATTATATTTATATTGGGTCCCTCTTTTCAATTTATTTCAAAGTTTGGTTATTCGTGGCAAGAAATTAAAATTAATTGTCGCGAGAAGATTGCAGTTAGACAACGACTTACGACGTGAAGTGGATAAAACGTAATGGTCTGAAGAGAAGTAGGATGAGGTACATCATAAAGTTTCAGTTATTTATAGGTACTTAACCAAAAAACTGGAGGCCACCTAATATCCATTTGTCGTCAAATCACTCTCTGAGAAAGAGTACCTAAGTCATATATTTTAGTTTTCAATTTTTTAGTTCAGCTTGTCAACTATAACATTTCCTGGCCACAGCCGAAATTCGGTCAGGAAACATTACCTACCATTAATTTGTTCAAGTAAAAGAACAGGTTGAGATATTACGAGTTAAATTAAAGTTTATTTGCATAACGGAACGGCGATGTAAAGGATATGTTCAAGAAATGAAATGTAAGTGTACCAAATGTAGAGTGGCTGTGTAACAGTTTCTCGGAAAATATAAAAATGCTTTAAATCAAAGATAAGGAATGTAAATACTGTGGATATAACACAACGGTTAAACACTTAGTTTATAATTGACGCCTGATATCTATTTACAAGTTAAGCATTATTAATATTTTGAAAGGAATTTGGTATCTACGAGTTTACGATACTTACACCATCAAAAAGTTAATTTTTAAAAGAAAACATGAAAATGTTAATAGTTAATCTTTATAATAAGGACTGTGTAATTGCAAGCAATAATTTATTAAGTACGAGCTCCTCGACGAGGACTCGAAAATTTGTGCGACTTAGTTTCTAATAGAGTAAAATACTTTATCCTATTTGCACCATCTACCAAAACAAACTGAGCGTAGAATTTCTTGAATTTATAACTTTACGTTATATGTTGCTTTCTCAAAGACTTTCGACTGAGTCTTTTACTTCGGGACAGGAATAAGAAAATGATGATAGTGAATAATGAATGACGGTATGCACCTACACTTAGCCGAAGGACAGCCGGGGACAGGTATTTCGGCGCAGAAGCAGTGACTAATGGCTGCGCAAGACCACGTGGGCGCGTGCGCAGAGACCTGCCCACAGTTGACGAATGATTTGGTGTAATTTTCGAGTTGGCTACTACACAGGTCACAGGTTCGGATTCTGCACAATACTAACATTTATATATTATGTGTATCTATTATCTGTTAATGATAATGTCTTCCTAACCGAGTATGCGGCTACGGCAGCCAATCTGCCGATCAAAAAACTACGCATAATGGTGCACAACAAACAGCACAAGTGAGGGCGCAAGCACAGGTGCACTTCAGATTCTCTCACTCTCTTAACACGGTGGGACAGCAGTCTGGCACGACCAAAAAGAGGTGAGGCGCAAGACCAAGGGCTTTACGAGCTTTCTGAGGCGCGAGGGTGTTATACACTAAATGGCTGTTGATATATTTATAAAGTCACTCCGTCTTATTTTAGAAGTTCCACCAAATACTATGCGTGTAGGTTAGAGCCTCCTGAAGACAGTTCAGTCCAAATGGCTCGGCCGAGGAAGTAGCGTTGCTCTTGCGCTGTTGAATGAATAAGAGTTTCCCTCCCTACTCTGTGTCCTACATAGCTATTCCCTTTCGCTCTCTCACCTTTTTTTTTATAGAGTAGCGCAGTACATTGGCTCCACTTAGCCTGATGGTAAGCAAAAGGGGTACCCAAATTACCATGACAACGGACGCAACACCGTGGCGTTCTATCCGTTGGCATCGCAGTACTGGCTCACAAGGTGCTTCTTCACGCTTTGTTTAAAGGAAATCATGTCATAGGAAGGGGGAAATACATGAACCGGCAGAGAGTTCCACTTCTTTATGGTTAGACAAAAAAAGGAATCATCGAACTTTATTTCTGTCTCAAAGATGAACACGTCTAGAGATCCTACTCGCAGATGTTTTTCGGTTGTGATAACTTACCATCATGCGTTCCACTTGTTCTGAATGTAGTTACTCTGGGGTAACCAATGACGTTCAATATAAAAAAAATTTAATTGAACGTCATTGGGGGTAACTTATGATTTTAGTAACACTTACCGGCTACAACAGGTATCATTCTCCTATCCGTAGGATACGGTTGCGCGTTTTCCTGTACATTTGGATCGGCCTCACTCACGTCCTGCCTTCAGCCAGTTTCTAGGTCATGTCGGTTAGAAATTTAGCGTTCGCTTTGCATTCATATTTGTAAACTCATTACGCATCATGTTAAATGTACTTCTCTTTGCTGTTAAACTAAGCCATTGATGCATCAAAATGGCGTAAATTTTGCGTATTTTATTTTATACATATACAGTCACGCCTTTTTCCCACAGGGGTAGGCAGAGATCAAATCCTTCCACTTGCTACGATCCTGACACACAAATTTCGCTTCCTCCACATTCATAAGTCTATTCATACATGCCCGTAGGTTTAGGGTACTTCTGACCTGATCTTTCTTTAGGACATCTCCTATTTTTTTTATTAGCGATTTAAAACAGTAACTATAATACCTTTCGAGTTTCTTGCCGATTCTCCTCGATATATCACAAGAACTTGACGATTCGTAAGCTATGTTGAAGTTTACATGAATTATGAATTTGATTGGGATGCCGATGTCTTTGAAAATATAAAATATGGGTGATTTTTTTAATGGACAAAGATCTAAGCCAATTCTTTATTAAAAAGTATGTACAGCTTTTTTCGTATAAAATATTCTTATTCCAAAGTAAGTAATATCGTCATCTTATCAATAATAAACAACATATACATTTTCCAGGAATATATAATTATCTTAGGTACCGCAAATTCCGAACAATCATCAGGAAAAATATTATAGGAGAATAACAGGTTGTAAATACATATTTTTTCGCAAATAGGCACTTATGATCAACGTTTCTACCTAAATTCTTGGAATCTGCGCTAATAATAATGCAAGTGTCTGACTTTACCTTATTACGCTTGTTTCGCCGAATCGAACATTTAATTTACAACAGCAAATATTTAATTTAGGTATAGTCAGATAGTTTTTATTCTAAAATCGGTGTCTGGAATGTCATGGAATTTTTGCGACCTATTTCCGTTGAGGGACAATTCAAGTGGAAGCATCGCTCATTGTTGCTGGCTAGCTTAAGCTATTATGGGGCGACAGATTTCACCTGTGGGAGTGGTAGCTAATCAATCGGACTCTAAAAAAGTTCTACCACCAAACACTCAAGGCGGAAATCGAACTCATGACCTCTATATGTATTTTTGTAAATACATACATTATTATACATAGAAACACCCAAATCGATAAAAAACAGACATGTTCATGCATACAAATGTTTGTACCGTGCGGGATCGAACCCGCGACCTCTGGTGTATTAGCCGACTTCTCGACCGCTACACCAAATAGCTCGTCAAATGTTTTATATCTTTTGTCAGCTTTTACATCTTAAGTTTTATAACTTAATCCAGCTTTTCCATTATGCTAGCTTTATCTAGTTATTCGCGAATCTGCGATCAAATCTTGCAGATTGAAAAAAGAATAAACAGCACCAGTTTAAAATACGTGCGAATACTTACGTCACTTAATAAACATCTTCATTCATGTTTTATTGAAAAGGAAATCAATAATACATGTGTAAATGACCACGAGGTCAGTGGTATTTTGAAATGCATGGGTGCATAAATGAATCATCTACTTGTCTCGTTTGTGAATTCTAAGATGATGTCTCGGTTTTTAATTATACCTATCCTCTGAGTATTTTTGCGTAGATTAAACGTGTTTTGTTTATTCTAGTAGTTAGTTTAATTTGTTTTGTGGTCCTTTCATTTGATCCCATTGAAATTTGAAAAAGGACAGAAGAGGAGACAAAATTTCTTGAGTTTTATTATTTGCCATTTGCTAAATTATTTGCTTTTTCAATACATTTATTTATTGTAAGTAAACTTGTTCTTTCTCGTTAATTTAAAAAAACTCATCAAGTACTTAGTGTATTGTTCATTTTAGAGACTAGATAGTCTCCGTGATCACGCACGATTGGTTCTAAATTAACTAATCGACGGTTAAACCAAAATTTGGCAAGTGCAGTGAAAGAATCTTCTCCATATTTTAAGTGATTTAAAAACTATGAGTAGTGAATTACAAACAGAAAAAGCACAATTCATGACTCAGCAGTCTGCAAGTCCACTAAAAAAGTAAGTATTACAAATTATCTGTGGCATTACATTTCTTACCAGCCTCCGTTCCGTTTAACGCAGCGATGTTTTAATTTTTATCTAAAGTTGCGTCGTAAATTATTCTTATATTGGCATCGGCGATAAAATACAATGTTATATTTTCATTGGGACAATATCGTGAAGTCGGGTTTTTAGAGGTCATTCACCGCGACGAACTCTGTCGTAGCTAGATCGGGAAATGAGGCGAACACCGAACTTGCCAATCGAGGTAATTTGGATATTTATCACATTAGGGATACCTGTTTTGAAGAAAATAAAAGTTATGCAACATCCTATTTCTGGAAGTTTTATAGTGTTTCCGTGTTTTACTTTAATTAAATGGTTGTAAAGCAATTGCGGTAAATAAATAGATTGCTATGAGCACAGAGATAGAATGTACTTCTATCTCTGTGGCTATGAGTATGATCCGTCTTGGTTTCCCAAGGGTGATTTAATATGATGAATGATTGATGAATAATTAAATTATGTACTAAATAGTTAAAATTTTTTTTGATAATAGTCCATAAAACTGCATGTAAATAAAAAGCTATACCTACTTAATAAAAGTTTTCTCGAGAAAACTCTATTTTTTAATTATGAATTAACTTATGAATTGTTTTATGTTAAACTTTGCATAAGTATTTTAAAACAATCTGACATCATCCATTAGAGTTCTATTTCAGGACCATAAGTTTTACGATCATTTCAATGACTAGGCTGTTATAGACAATTTTCAGGCTTTGTATTTCAAACAGACTTTTTAACAACAGACTAAGCTGCTAAATATTTTCGGCGAATATTAACCAAGGAAAATGTATTTAAGCTTCTTAACCGGTTAGCGATACCGGGGGTGTCGGATTTGACCGCCTCTGTGGAACAATGGCTAAGACGCTCGGATATAAAAACACGAAGGTCGTGGGTTCGATTCCCGCCTTAAGTCTGATTGGTGGTAGGGCTTTTTCAGAGTCTGACCGGCTAGCTACCACCCCCACGGTGAAATCTGCCGCCATAACAGCTCTGGCTGTATTCCGGCAATATAAATGTCGAAGCCAGTACACTTGAAATCAAAGGCTCGAAGATCAGATGAGTCTACAGTCTGGCAGCACATTGAGGGACACGAAGCGTCCCGCAGTGGCCGCTTACCATCAGGTGGGCTGCGGGCCTGTCTGCCAACTGACCCAGTATAAAAAAATTGGGACCTTCGACATTCGTCCCACTTCCCAGTAAAGTCCCCAGGTTTCCTCTTTTATAGCGGGTCACTTCGACCGTCGACCGACCGGTCCTCAAGATTTACGTAGGTACTCGTATATTCAGTCTAATCTGGGCCCCAATGAGCATCAATCTACCGCGTCACAGTAATTTTAATCACAAACTTAACGGATCATTTGGTTATCTTATTTAATTATTTGGAGTGTATTAAGTATCAGAGAAATTTTAATTGAGAACGGTATTCGCCGACTCCCATAGCCGCACGGCGTACTGTTATACAATTTTATCATTACTTAATCTTAGTAATTAACGATCTATCGCGTAAAGAGAGGAAGTCAAACCGGTCGGTAATGTACTTCTTTTAGAATTAGCATAGCATCGTTTATTTTAACTGTATGTTGTGAATGTATTGACGAAATTAGTTTTTTTTACAACTTATTTGGTTTTGTTTTTACAACTTAATCGATTTGATTGGAATGATGGCATTTTGTGATGATCTCAACGTATTTAATATCGTTGGATGATCTACATAGGTACCTTAAGCAATTACAACATAATTCTTGTTTGTAATAATTGTAATACGGCATTTGGCAAGCGTGGTGATTTAGACAATGCCATCATTGTGCCCAACATTATTTTAAATAATGGAGGCCTTTTGCATTAAAGATTGAAAGTTTTTTTCACATTCAGACATTATCAAACTGTCAATTTTTAAGCACTAATTGGAGCAATTCGCGATTTATTTTGCAGATCGATTACGAATTTCAGTTGAATGGATCCGTTGTTTTTAACTGTATTTATTGCTATTAAACCATTTTCTTATTTTTTTCATTGATTCTGTTTTTGCGAATCGCGAAATTCGGTAACCGAAATTGAGTTTGAATGTCTTTAATTTGCTTTTGATTTCAGATTACAATACTGTTTTATTTTATTTGTGAATATTATGTCATGAATATTGAGGTAAGTCGGAGTTCATGTTGCATTTTGATCACCCATCCTGGAATTGCGTTCGTGAAAGAAACTTAGCTTTTGCAATCGCAAAAAAAAATACAAAACCACTGGGCCATTGATCTCATAAATAACTATCCTCAAAAGTACGAACATTTCAATTTTATATCAATGCTAAGGACAGATTCCCACGCAAAGAATCTTGAGCGGTCAAGTTATCCTGAAGACAAAATAAATGTTTGCGAAGAAAATAACGACGTCTCGACAAAAAGAGGTTATAATTTATTCAAAATACTGGCCACTACTCGTTTCATAGACATTAATATGGCCGATGACTTTTTACTTTTTCACGTCTTTCCCGCCACAACGTTTAGTGTAATGCAAATAGGTTGTATACTTTTTTGTTTCTTTTATCTATGGATGTTACGGGTACGACCATGTAGGTCGTATTTAATTAATTAATATTGCGACTACACGTATGCTATCGAATCGTTAATTGTGAATGAGGCCAGTCTTATGTTAAAGAATTGCTCAAGTTTTGTTTACATCAGTTACGTCAGAATGGAATCTATCGTATTTATTGTTGTTTTGATTTGTGTAGATGTAGACAATAATAATAGCAGCTGCACATGTAAATATGTAAGGAAACTTGAATTTATTCAACAAAGCTGTGCATAATTTTAAAAGACCTGCTACATATCAAATCATTAAAAGCTATTATTTATTAGGTAAGACGATTTCTTAATCGTCTTACCTAATAAATAATAGCTTTAATGAGGATTCCACAATCTTTACTAATATTATAAAGAGGAAAAAGCGCCAGATGTGAGTCAAGCCGTAGCGTGCGTCCGTTAAAGTTCGCCAGGGTTAGTTTTTGATGGTGGCCTCCCGTAGCCCGGAGATTCTTCGCACCCCCCGCCCGCCGTTACCATGGTCGCCACCATGACCAGGAATAGCGGGACTGCCGGCAACTGGGGGCCGTGGCTTAAAGTTCCTTGCCATTTCTCTCGGGCGCAAGTAATCGAAAAACATGATGTGATTGGCTGGGGCGGTCAGACCAGACCAAAAAGGGTTTGTTAAACCGTTATTAACTTAAATGGTATGTTTTAGACAGCGTTCATACAAAAAGCACATAAGATTCAACAAAATGAATTTTCGATTTATACAATTTTTAAAAATTCATATCTTGACTTCGATGCACTTAGGAAATATATGGCCTTGACATTTTATTTTTATTATTTTTAGTTCTATCCAATACAAAAATTTCATCCGTGGCCGCAGACTAAATCATGCCACTTTTACCCAAACCCCTTTGATTGTTTGTTTGTTTGTATGTTTGTTTGTTTGTATTGAATAGGCTCCGAAACTACTAAACCGATTTGGAAAATTCATGATTTCTTCATCATCACTTCTATTTTGTACAGCCTATTCCATACAAGAATCCCTTAATGTGCTACCATTCTGTAGGTCCCTGATCTGTGAAGCCTCGAGCCTTTCATTTCAAGTACTATAAAGTGTATAAGGTTTTATTTGAATCGTGACCTTAGTTCAAAAAGGAATTCACTTAGCATAAGCCGCGGTTTGACAGTCCAGGCTGGCAGCGAACCCTGCTGTGCAAGCCACGGACAGCTACTAAGCTTATGGAATGCAATCAACGCCAATAGCAAAATATTCCTGTTATATATCCTTCTAGCCTTCCGGCTACAGCTTCGCCCGCTAGCACTATACGATGATGTTATGACATTTTTCAGGGATTAAAAGTAATCTCCGCCTCCGTGGAACGTGGCTAAGCCGCTCATGTATAAAACCGGAGGTCGTAGGTTCGATTCCTGCCTTGGGTCTGGTTGGTGGTAGGAATTTTTCAGAGTCCGACTGGGCACTGGCTAGCTACCACCCTCACAGGCGTAATCTGCCGCCATAACAGTGTTCCGGCAATATTAATGTAGGAGCCAGTACACTTGAACTTAAAGGCCCGACGATCAGATGAGCCTACACAGTCTGGCAGCACATTGAGCGCCGCTTCTTGATAAAGTGTCCCTCAATGGAATACGCCGCAGTTACCGCTTACCATCAGGTGGGCTGCGTGTCTGTCTGCCAACTGATGTGGTATGAAGAAAACTATGTTACTCTCCGGTTCTCAAACTATGTAGTAACAAAAAAATAATTATAAAAGCAATGTTTATGACGAGCCATTTGGTGTTATGGTCGAGAAGTCGGCTATTACACCAGAGGTCGCAGGTTCGATCCCCGCACGGTACAAACATTTGTGTGCATGAACATGTTTGTTTGTATCGGTCTGGGTGTTTCTATTTATAATGTGTATGTAGGTATTTACAAAAAAAGTATACAAGTAATGTTTATCCGTTGTCTGGCACCCATAGCACAAGCTAATGCTTAGTTTGGGGCTAGATGGCACTGTGTGAATAATGTCCCAGAGAGATTTAATGTTTATCCGTTGTCTGGCAGCCATAGTACAAGCTTTGCTTAGTTTGGGGCTGGACGGCGCTGTATGAACAGTGTCCAGAGAGAGAGTTCTTATTTAAAAAAGGACAGATGCATGGAGAGCAAAGCTACTCCAAGCTGATGGTGTCACCTGGGCGCATAGAGAAAATACGTAATTTCTCTATACTTGGGCGATATCCTGTGAGACTCACTCAAACTCAACCGAGTCGCGTCCTAGCGCCGCGGGTGGTGCGACATTCTTGCGCCTGCTCACGGTGTTGCCAGAGGGAATTGAAATCTACCAGATGTGCTCTGTGCTGTGTCAGGGTTGGTAGTATGGTAGCGATTTTATCATTAATTTACCACTACACCCAGCCAGGACACATGAAATCAAAGGCTCGAAGATCAGATGAGTCTACGTCTGGCAGCACATTGAGCGGCGCTTCCTGGTGAAGTGTATCTCAATGGAATAGGCTGCAGTGGCCGCTTACCAGAAGGTGGGCTGCGTGTCTTTTTGCCAACTTACTTAATATTTATAAAAAAAACTTAATATAAAGTAAAGGTTAACAATACATATATGCTTCATGACAAAATCTACTCCAGTAATTATATTAGTCTGAGCTTTTCATTTTCACCGGCATGATTTTACCTAATTTTCCCTTAAACGTGGGAAAATAAAATTTAGCTGTGCTATGGCAACCCTACGCGCACTTTTTGTACATTCACGATTGCTCTCTGACAGCGCTAAAAAGGTGCTACAGTGTTAAACGGATAAGAAGAGCTTTATTTTGATTTGCCACTTTGTGTTGCTGAATACAGGGTTGTAATTTCCCCATCGTTTTAGGCTTGACTTAACATTTTGAACCTTTTTCAGCAAGGATACTTTTTTTTGATGTGATATCATTACATGGGGGATGCTTTCTGATTGCGCGATTGGGATAATTTATGTTACTTAAATATTATTGGTTTAGAGGTTTAATTTTAATGATTGGTAATGTTCATTTAGGCGTCTTTGGTTTAAAATCCAGGACGAGCAAATAGTGATTTCATCGGTAAAAGTATGGCTTACTTACCTATCAGGCTTTCCTTACTTATCAGCATCAAAGATGATTTGACTTAATCAGTGGTACTAGAGAAAATTTTGAAAAATGGGACTAGCATTTTATTAAATTTTTCGGAGCAAATAGAAAAACTTTTTTTTAAAGTGCCGCATTTTCATGCTTAGTTAAAAGTTGTTACTTTGACGTTACAAACAGACATTTTAATTCCAATTATCTGTAGTATAGGAAACAGGTTAACAAGATACATAGATAAGGTTAAGATATCCCGTACAAATTCATTAAAAAACATTTATTCACCGTCATTATACTAACATTCGTCGCAATAAAAATTTATCGAGTTCAAATAGGACTATTTCGTTACATTGTAGAGTCAGTGGGCCGTTAATTAAGAGTTAAAATAAGTGCGCATAGATAAATATCTGAACAAAGACGAACGATTGGCACGCGATCACGCGATGGTGGCGCCGCGGCGCGGTGGGGAAACTACGGTAATACATACTAACATGTGCGCTTGCAACTAATCCTGCGTGAGAAATAAGGCAACATTTGTTCTTTTTTAGTCTCGATTAGTTGATGTTAAGCGGCCACTGTAGCCCATTTCTATGAGGGACACTTTGTTACTTAGGTAAGCGAAGCGCACTCAAAGTGCTGCCACACTGTAGGTTCCTCTGGTCTTCGAGCCTTTGCTTTAAAGTCTTTCTATTACTGGCTCTAAAAAGTTCTATCATCAATCAGACCCAGAGCGATTGGCGGAATCAGAACGTATTTATTCATATTGGCTATTAATAATAATAAAGCTGAAGACCAGAAAAATATGATACCATACCTACTCAGGCCACTTAGATTTTTTTAATAGTAACGTAGATGCACTTTTTATATTAGAGCAAATCAAACGAGTAAAGGGGCCACCTCATGGTAAGTGATCAATGTTGCACATCACCTGCATGACAGAAGGATCTCATGTCGTATTGATATCACGGCTGCCGGAAGTTGGTTGCACACTGCACAGTGTGGGCGTACGTGGCAAGAAGTGTCTCGAGTTGAGACACGCACGGTGCTAGACCGCCACTACTAAGTCTTGTTAATATGGAGAAAACATCAGTTTGTAGCCTAGTACGATGGTGAAACTTAGCGGCAGATGTATATTAATTGTCAATTAACTGTAGTTAATTTATTGGGAGAAAATGCAAAACCAATCTATGTACAAATATTTCAACTTGCCTGCTTATAGATTTTTAACTTTTTTAAAGCAATTTAAAAAAAAATGATTCCAATTAATATTTTGTCACCTCATAACATCAAAGTGCGTGCTTGTGCAATTGTTTTAGTTGTTTATCAAATTGTAAATGTGCTACAATTCACTTCAGTCATGGCACTTCTCAATAATGTTCTAGGCATACGTAACAACTATTCGCTCATTACATATTACGTGCTTGAGTTTCCTGGGGATTTTCCGCACTTAGCCTCAAACACGAACCATTGTGCGTTATTTTATAAGTGCAGGCTTTTAAGTTTTCTAATGCGCTATCCTAAAGACGAAACGTGAAAAGCCATTTTATTACAGAAATTCTCAACTGTGACAACTGTGTAATTATTTATCTGGTTACATTTTATATTTTTACAATGTATGTAGGTAGGTACTTATTAGTAAATAATAATATAAAAAATCCTCTTCTACGTTTAACATAAACAATAAATTGTTGATAAACGAATTATGGAGTTCGCGGCCGGAGGATCCAAAAAAAACCAAAATCAATTTAAAACTAATTTATTAAAATAAAACTTATTACATTGATTAGCCTAGTTGACCCTATCGATGTGAGAATAGAAGTGAACGAATATAATGCAAAAATGTATTATTCCGGTAAATGCGCAATTGCGTCAGTCAAATGCAGTGTCAGCGGCGCCGGTCACGTAGGCCACGATGGTCGGCGCATGTTGAGCTGTTGCTATGTTGCAATCGGGTTCATCGCTTACTTGCGTTTTATAAGGGGAATATTACTATAACACCTCCCCCCTCAGATCGTCCACTATTTTTGAAGTTTGAGTTGAGAAAATAGTGACGGATGCTGCGTCTGCGTTGTAGGCTTCTCTGGATCTTCATAAATTTTATCTTTGGGGGTTTCAGCTTTAAATTCACCTTTAAACATCTTGAATCGTTTGATGAGTAGGAACACGACGAGTGCAAGTGTACTGGATAGTATAATGTATAGCGGGATGGTTGTATGGTAAATTGCAGAGTCCAATGGTACTTGGTCCAGTTGCAGTGCAGGCTGTATAACGACCTTTTGCTGTACGTCGTGTAGTTTTCGTAAGTCGATAGAATTAAGATGAATATGGGGTTCATCTCGTGGTAGCGATTCCAAATCTTCGGTAAGTTTCATTATTTTCAGTGGCTGACCTTCGACTTGATTGTTGGTGTTCGTGATCGTGAACTCAGGTGTGTGTAGGAAGCAGTTCACGGGTATGGTGGCAAGGTAGGTGCCGTTCAGGACGTCGTAGTCTTCTTTAGCACAAAGGGTATGTATCCTTGTAGAGTTAGGGAACGATATCACATAGTGCTTTTCATCGAGTTCTTCCATGGCTATCCTTGACAGTGATACAGTAGCGATCTCGCAGGATTTATCGATCTGCTGGCTGGTAATAAGGTTCTGGATGCAGTCCGAAGTATGGTGTAGTTGGTGGTCCATCTTTTCTTCACAAAGGTACCAGTCGTTGTACTTCGGGCATTCAGCCTCAATGTACACGTAACCTTTCCTGTTAGTTGCTAGGAAGGGGAAAGGAGGGATAAGGACCTGCTTATTTTTATTAGGTGCCATCGATAGCTTATAATAATCGAAACTATCTTTACTAAATATAGGTAATTTAAATATTATAACTATCTGGTTGTTTGAATAATAGTAGCCAGGTTTAATGATATCATAGTACTCTCTAGGTTCTAATTCTAACACTTGTTCCCTACTGTAAATGCTAATTAATCTTTGAATCATCTTACTTAACACATCAATGCTGATCATCGAGTGATGAGAGGTTGAAGCATGAATAAAAGCTAATATGTTTTCTATTCTGAGGATTTCTGCTAAAACGTCATCGATATTCTCAGTTATGATAACGAGATGCTGGGCAAATTTTGCATATTTAAGAAGGCTTGATTCTTTATAAGGATCACTATTTAAGATTAACTCTAATGTATCATTTAATTTAATTTGGTTTTCAACTAATTTATCTATTACGTTAGAATGCTGGACCATCCACTCTTTACTAAGACTTACGTGATTATTGAACTCTTGTACAATTACATTGTTACTCTTTTGAAGAATTTTAATAGCATTATCATATCTGACTGCATCTGTACTATCTAAATTACCAGTTATGCTTTTAACTACAGAGCCTAATCCGTCGATGAGGCCTCTCTTTGTACGACGAGGTTTTAGTGTATCTAAGTGACCTATAACTTTTAACAATTTAGACGATAAGTACTCGAATTGTAGTTCATAAAGGACGTACGTATCATTACTTAATTTATTCTTAAAATCTGAGAGCTGATCCTGTAACAAATGAATCTTACTATCTATATTATTTATATCTACGTATTGAATAAAGGTATGGTGGTGTGCAGTAAGCCTGGTGGTGCCGAGACGAAACGGTAGAAGTCCGGGGCCATCGCCGAGGCTCTCAAGTGTTATCTCCTGGGATGTTATCAAAGGAGCAATCAGGACCAGTAGCACCCTGCAACAATTGGGCACTTTTTGGTACTCTCTTGAGACGGTTTTTAGCGACGGGTCCGCGTTTTCGCGAGGTATAGATGTGAATGGGCAGGTCTGCAAGTACGGTATCGTGACTATATCTCGGTGCTAACTTTTGACGACTCGCAAGCGGATTATTAACAAAGATGCGTTGGTGAGGTTGATACTCTATCTCTGGATCGCGGTTTTTGTTAATATTAGCTATTATATTGGTACGAGCGGGAAGAGTGGATTCATTTATTATTTCGTATACTAATTTCATTTGATCTCGGTGATTCTGTATATACTGTTGCATGAGATGTTTAGATAAATCTATGTCGAGGGGATCTCGCGGATCAAAGTGACCGGTGATGATGTCATAAGGCCTACACTTGGTAAAACTATGAACTGAGCTGTTATATGCTAAGATTGCATAGGGAACCAGATTAACTACATCTTCGCCTTTATGTTTTAATTTGAGAATCCTAAGATGTTCTAGCAATGTTGAATGGAATCTCTCCACGATGCCGTTGTCGTTCGGAGAGTGAGGTAAGGTCCTATGGTGGTTAATTTTGTGAAGGTTGACAAATTCACTAAATAACTGATTTGTAAATTCAGTACCGTTATCCGAAACTATTGTAAGAGGCAACCCGTGATGTGTACAGAACTTAAGTAGTGATTGAAGGATGCTGATAGCTGTACCATCGCGAATGTGGTACGCCTGAGCGTATTTGGAGAACACGTCCACGACGGTAAGATATTTCTCGCTTTGGATACTAAGTAAGTCTATATGAACTTTCTCAAATGGTTTGGTGGCAGGGGGAACAACGTTAAACTGCGGTTTAATTGGATTTCGATCGTATTTAGCTTGGCCACATACAGTACAGTTATTAATAAATTTAGTTATCTCATCTTTCATCCTAGGCCAATAATAACGACAAGAGAGAGCAAGATGGCACTCATTTATCCCACGGTGGTTCGTCTTACCATCGTGATATTGTTTTATTATCTCCTGCTGTCTGAGATAGTCTTTTACGTTCTCTACTTCAGTTTTGGCTAGCACTAAGTTCATTGCTGAACTTCTAAATTTGTCTTGAATGATCGGAATAATATCATACATTGCTAACGGGGGTACTATTAATAGCGCGGTCTTAACTTTTGGATTAACATACTCCTTTATAAGATTTACTATGTCAGTTTCTAGATTCGACTGGGATACCTGTACATCTGTTCTCGTATGTGTTTCGAATGGTTTAGATGCTGTGGGACGCTTCTTAATATCACCGACCACAGTTATAACAATCTGTCGATGAAATTTGTTCAGAGGTTCATCTACAATCGGAACTTCGAGGATGGGGTTCTCTCTACTAGTATGCGCGGATGCTGTAGTCGAACTAGCTACAGATGGCGGATGCTCAGATGCGTTAACGGCTAATGAATCTGTCTCTTCATTATGTATCTCGACACGTGAAAGGGCATCTGCGTTCGTGTTAGATTGTCCTTTCTTATAAATTACAGTATAATCGTACTCAGATAGTTTGAGTCTCCATCTAGTCAAACGAGAGTTCGGCTCCTTAAGGTTCATAATCCATTGCAATGGTTTATGATCCGTAACAATCTTAAACTTTCGTCCGAATAGATAAGGCCTAAAATACTTAGTTGCCCATACTATCGCGAGCAACTCTTTTTCGATTGTGCTGTAATTCATCTCGCTTTCGTTAAGTGTGCGCGACGCGTAGCAAACTGGCTTGTCTGCGCCTACGGTACCCTGGGATAGAATCGCGCCTAAGGCCACGTTAGAGGCGTCCGTAGTTAAGATGAAGTCTCGCGAGAAGTTCGGATACTGTAAGATGGGGTCATTAGTAAGGAGCTGCTTGCATTTCTCAAAACAATCGATGTATTGAGAATCCAGTGTAATCTTTCTGCCTTTCTTCAGACACTGTGTAAGAGGTTTAGTTATTCGCGCAAAATCAGGTATGAATTTCCTATAGTAGCCAACGAGACCTAAAAATTGTTTAATCTCTTTAGGTGTCCTTGGAATCGGATATTTCTGGATGGCCACGATTTTATCAGGATTAGGCTTAATGCCGTCTTTGGTGATAATATGCCCTAGATAGGCAGTCTCTAACTTAAGGAATTCCGACTTATCCATTTGGACTTTGAAGTTGGATTCGCGTAATCTCGAGAAGACCTTTTCAAGGTTGACCATGTGCTCTTGAAGGCTGGTACTGAAGACGACGATATCATCAAGATATACCAGGCAGACGGTGTTCTGGAGGTCCCTAAGGACATTATCCATAACCCGTTGGAAGGTCGAAGGTGAATTTTTCAGACCCATCGGCATACGTAAAAATTCGTAATGACCATTTTCTACGTTGAATGCCGTCTTAGAAATATCTGATGGATGCATTTCTACCTGGTAAAAGCCACTTGCAAGGTCGAGGGTTGAGAAGTATTGGCAATTGCCTAATTTATCGAGGACATCGTTGATGTTGGGAATGGGATACTTATCATCGTAAGTTTTCTCATTGAGTTTGCGGAAGTCGACGACTAAGCGCCATTTAGCCTTTCCGGAAGCATCAGCCTTCTTAGGGACTATCCATATGGGAGAACTCCATGCAGAAGTAGAAGGACGAATGATACCTTGATTTAACATTTTAGTGATTTGATCTCTAACCTCATCACGGTGTATGTAGGGATACCGGTAACTCTTAGTATAAACTGGCAGCTCATCTGTAGTTTTAATTTGATGTTTTATTTTATTAGTAAAGGTTAGGGACTCTCCGTCGATGTAAAATATATCGGCATAGCGGGCGCATAGCGTTTCTAGGTTCGCGCGTTCCTCCGGATTCAGATGATCGGTCCGTAGACGAGAGAGCACGTCCGTAGCGCGGCTACAAAGTTTCGTAGTACTTGAGTGACGTAAGTCATAACTCGTAGCACTCGACTGTTCCGTAGCGCGGTAGAGTGTTTTAGTAGCGTCAGAGTGACGTATGCCAGAATCCGTAGTATGAGGCTGGCGTAATTCGCCCGTAGCACACATAGGATCCGTAGCATGTTCGGTTCGCGTATACTGTTCATTATAAACCTCGGCTTGCACGGCACGGTCCATGGAGAAAATTACGTCATGCGGACTGGAATTAGTTATCTCGAGGATTCCGCGACTATTTTTAACTGTAGTTATGCACTCGCTAATAATGCAATTAGATAAGACTTGTTCACTAATATACGCATCACAATCATGTAGGTTAATAGGTATTCTAACTAATTTACTAGAATAAGCTGGGATAACATCCTCGTACAGATTTACATTTCGGGAATTGTACATAGAAATAGGGTTAACGGAATTACGGGTGATTAACTGTTTGTCTTTAAGATCGATTTTAGCCTCCCATTTCTCTAAAAGATCTAGGCCTATAAGGCCATCGAAGTAGTTATGGAATTTGTACACGTAAAATTTAATAAGATCGTCACATCCCTGAAATTCCTTAAAACACGGGACAGTAATAGAATAATTATTACGCGTAGTAGCGTGAACGTTGGTGACCTCGAAGGGATCGAATGTTAGAGGGACGTTACCGAAAAATGTTTGTACAGCCTCGGGACTTAAAAAGGACTGATTCGCACCAGTATCAATTAAGAGTTTTAAGGGCGGTTCAGAGATCTGTATGAAAGGAAGCTGTCTCTGACATTGCATATTTAATTCTATTTTGCAGTGCGTGATTTCCCGCGACTCGGAAAATCCTGCTCTTGGGATGTGCTAGTAGATGGCTCAGGCTCGCTACAGGGCACTGGGACTGTTTGATAAGATTGATCATAGGACGGTTCATTATCTACGTAGTATGAGTAGGGTTCCGCATCGTAATACTCGGGACGGTCTACATAATAATACTCGTCGGGTTCGCCATAGTCGTAGTATTCGGGTTGGTAATAATTGTTAAATTCGTTAACATTCATTTCCCTGGTCTTGAAATAGTTAGATGGCGGCGGGTTACCGTATCTACGCCAGTCATGACCTGATGGCTGACCTCCGGTCGGTCTTTCTCTCGCGACATAATGACTGACTCCACTCATAGGCTTAGGGCCTTGGTTAGGAAGATTATTACGCGGGGGCATTTGGAACCGGTTCTGATAAGCGTTATAATTTGGAGGTGGTGCGCGGAACATTTGTTGCGTGCGCGTGGGCATTCCTATTGGTCTGTACGGCACGGGATAATTTTGTTGGTTATTAAAATTAGGTCTAACTGGATGCTGTGGATATTTAAAATTAGACAAAGGCGGGGCCTGTGAGGGGAAATTGAATGGCTTAAAATTTGGCATAGTTACCGGGGCCATATGAGTAGGCTTTGGTAACTGTGACGCTAATGATTTTTTATCAACTGAATCATTACGGCTTTGCAGGTAAATGACATTCAATTCCTCCTGCACGAATTCGAGGGCCTTTTCAGCACTATCAGGACGCATGCATCTAATGCGAGAACCTAAGGGCTCTTTTAAACCGCGAACAAATGCCTGCATCGTGAGTTTTTTATATAGGGCGCGTTTGGCCTCTATGGTGGTAGCGACACTTTCGTGTAGAGTGACATATGTCATGATGGTGCTGAATAGATTAGTACAATGGTCATAGAACTCTTGCGGTGAGTTATTTCCCTGTGTAGCTAACATTAAGTCGTTGTACAGAGCGGTCTCATCTCTCTGATCAGAAAAATTGTTAACTAGAGCCTGTTTAATGCTATTCCAATCTTCAGTAATACCGTTCGAATTTATGATTCGGGCGGCTGGTCCAGTAATCTTGTTAAGTATTCCGTTAACAAGACAAAGCTTAGCTAACTCATTACCCTGGTTTCGATCTATGTACTCGGTTGCAATTTGGTCACAGAGGTGAATAAAACGGGGTAAAATATGTGGGTTCCCGTCGAAATCGGGTACTAGGCGAAGCGCCTTAAAAATAGTATCTACATCTGCCATAGTGGGGGTTTCTGGACTCTCAGAGCTCACAGAATCCTCTAGGCTACAAAATGTATTGTCTAAGTCTAAACTAAGATTTCTATTTGAATCTAAATCTAACCTACGGGCTGTTCTGGGTCGATCAGGCCCGTTTGGAGTAGTTTGCCTGGGATGGAAAATGGTGGCAAACTAAAGGACACTAAGGACTAACAAGGAAGCAACACAGAAATGATTTCAGCGTACTTACATTAACTGCATTCTGGTACCTTCGGAATCGATGTCTTGATTTATCTTCCAGCCGGGACTCCAGGTTCTTCTTATCAGGATACCCAAGGACGCTCGCGATCGCTCGCGACGGTAGCGATTATCACGGGAATTCGATGTAAGAAATCCTAGTGATTCTACACTCAAGGCGGCTTGAGTATCCTACCGACTGCGCCAATTATGGAGTTCGCGGCCGGAGGATCCAAAAAAAACCAAAATCAATTTAAAACTAATTTATTAAAATAAAACTTATTACATTGATTAGCCTAGTTGACCCTATCGATGTGAGAATAGAAGTGAACGAATATAATGCAAAAATGTATTATTCCGGTAAATGCGCAATTGCGTCAGTCAAATGCAGTGTCAGCGGCGCCGGTCACGTAGGCCACGATGGTCGGCGCATGTTGAGCTGTTGCTATGTTGCAATCGGGTTCATCGCTTACTTGCGTTTTATAAGGGGAATATTACTATAACAAACGGCGACAGAGAAGAAGTGCGTGTTTGTAAATATAATGTAATTACTTGTTTGTTTGTATTTGTAAAAGTGCGTAAATGCAAATAAGAGTGCGTGCGTGTAAACTTGCCAGGGCACGGTCAAGGCCAAAAGTGCGTGCTTATAAATCCGTTAAATTTACTTATAAAATAGTAGTAATTGTCACGTCACAGTACACGGAATACTATTGTTAAGGACAGCGGAGACAACAAGTTAATTTACGCTTTAATTGGTTTAAAATGTATATAGTTACGTAGGATTTATCGTGAATATGTAAAATAAATATAAATCTTATTAGTAACTTAAAAAATGTAATAGGAATTAAGCGTAGAATATGTAAGACTTGTAGTTTGGTAAGGATTTTTTACGTAGATTTTAGAATTCCAATAAGAATAATGGTTAAAATATGTAAATAAGTTATGTTTCTAGTTGGAATTAACGTAAACTTTAAGATTATGTATGAAACATGTAATTTCTAATTAGATAAGTAATAAAAATTAGCGAAAAATGTGAGCCTACAAAGTAAAAATGAGATCGAAATTATGTTACTTTTAAGCGGCTCTCTTTAAGGTATTGCCCCGAGGTTCTTAAGTGATGTGGGTTGGCCAAGGGGGCATTCCTTAGTGTACGACCATAAATATAGGATCAAGAAGAGAAATAAAGAAGCTTCCTGAACAACCTGTGTTTCCCTCAGTCCCCAACAACGCCTGGTCCTTCGAGCCGGATGAGGAAAACCGCGAACCCAGGAAGAATGGTCGTCACTAGGAGTCAAGCCGGGAACGACGAGGGATACCCCCAACGGCGAGTTTTCGTCGATGCACCGCGCTCGCCGTCCACGTCCGGCCCCCCCGCACCCCCGATCGGGGGGGGCCCCGCCGAACTCGACGTGTACGACCGAGCGGAACCTGCGGCATCGACGGAGAGGAGAAACGTGTCCTCGCCGGGTGTCTCTCGCCCCGCGCCCCGGGCCGAGAGCAGGAACGCACCCTCGCCGGTGGCCTCTCGCCCCGCCCCTCGGATCGAGAGGGGGACCCCTGCCGCCGCCGGCGCCCCGCACGCCGCCGCCGCCGGCACTCCGCACGTCGCCGCCAGCGCTCCGCACGTCACCGCCAGCGCTCCGCACGCCGCCACCAGCGCTTCGCACGCCGGCACCCCGTACGCCGCCGCCGCCCGGCACGCCGCTGACGTCACCGCGCCGCTAGGCCGAAGCAGCTCGCCGATCGAAAGAGAAGATGAACCCACCCGCTGCGCGCCCCGAAGAAAAGCGAACTCGCGCAGATCTACTGCAAGCGCCATCGCCCGCATACAATATGAAGCCGAGAAGGAGCTCGCCTTCATCCGCCAGCAAGAACTGCAAATTCAAGCGGAATTAGTAAAGAAGAGGCTGGCTGCAGACATGGCGGCTCTGGAAGATAGTAACGAGGAAGAGGATGAAGAGCCACCCGAACAGCTGACTCAACGCGTCGCATCGTGGCTACAAAACAACACCGTCGGCACAGAGGTTCTCCAGGCGGGGAACACCGAATTCCCATCGGCCCCTCCGCCTACTGCTGCTACATCGGGACTCGAACGAGTCGAAGCTCGCCAAGCAAGGGCTGCGTGGGAAGAGCCGCGGAAGGAGCGCCCACCAGCATCGGCAAGAACGCATGGCCGAGGAGCTGAGCAGCTAGCAGAAGTCCTGCAGAAGATGATGACCAGACGTCCACCACCACGTCAAGCAGCAGACCTGCCAATATTCTCCGGATCGCCGACTGAGTGGCTTCAATTTAAGGCAGCGATGGAAGAAACAACAGCCATCTTCGACTTCACACCAATTGAGAACTTAGCAAGGTTGAGGAACTGTCTACGAGGGGAAGCCAGAGAAGCCGTAGCTCCTCTACTTGCCGCAACGACATCGCCGAGCCAAATTATGAAGACGTTGGAGCAATGTTTTGGTCGACCGGAACTAATTGTCGATCGAGCCCTGGAAGAACTGAAGAGGCTTCCCAAACTGGGGGGAGCAACAAATGAACTAAATACGTTCGCCGTGAAAGTCCAGAACACAGTTGCTGTGCTTAAGAGGATCAAACAGGGGTACCTCCACAACCCTCTGCTGATCAGAGAGATCCTCGAGAAGCTCAGCCCGCACCAGCGATCGAGGTGGTACGACTTCGCCGAGACTGCAATGGGAGCCAGCGAGGAACCAGAGATCGTCCTCCTGTCTCAATTTCTGATGAGGGAAGCTGATCGGGCTTTACGCCATGGATTTTGCGCAAGCTTGAACCTCAAGAAAGAACCACCACGACCGCAAGGAAGAGCAGTTGACTTCAAGAACCGAAAAGCAGTTTTCGCTGTATCTGAAGAAAAGAATGAAGCCGACGCGCCGAAGACACAGAACTTCAGATGTCCTTCATGCGAGCAGGAGCATCCACTCACAAAATGCTCTCAATTCTTTGCGAAGAAGATCCAAGAACGGTGGACCATCGCAAAAGACGCAAGAATATGCTTCAAGTGCCTGACTAGCAGACACCGAAGAATAAATTGTCGGGCGAAACCCTGTGGTGTTAACGGGTGCAGAAGACCGCATCACCGACTGCTCCACGATGAATCAATGACATCAGCCGCAGTGGCCTCTACGGAACCAGAAGAGACAGTGGTCACCACCTTAGCTACCACCAACCGAGAGGTGAAGCTGAAGATCTGTCCGGTCACGCTCTCCGGACCCAAAGGGGAAGTCAAGACCTACGCGCTCTTCGATGAAGGGTCGACGGTCACTTTACTCGACAACAGTGTGGCTGAGGAGATTGGAGCAGAAGGTCCCTACAGAACTTTGAATATGCACGGGATCAACTCCGAGCGACGTGACACCAACAGCCGCCTGGTCAAAATTAACATCCGAGGTCAACAAGGACGTCATCACGTCATAGCTGCGAGAACCATCGGCAACATGAACTTACCGACGCAGTCTATAGCCGAGCAACTACTGCAGCTGGATCACCTCAAAGATCTGAAGAAAGAAGAGCTTTGCTACGATCAAAAACAACCGCGAATTTTGATTGGCAGCGATAACTGGCAACTGATCGTGTCCAGAGAGCTACGTTTGGGGAAGAAGAATCAACCCGTCGCCTCACGAACTCAATTGGGCTGGGTTATACATGGCAGCATCCCCAAGAAGATCATCAAACAAGATGATGAGAACGTCCTCTACGTTTGTACAATCAAGCAACACGAGGAAGACCTGCAAGAGATGGTCAAGAAGCACTTCGACATCGACGCCCTGGGAATAGCGCAGAAGTCCAAGATCAGCGAACGTGATCAACGAGCCATTGATATCTTCGAGAAGACCGCAAAAAGAAGAGAAGATGGTCACTATGAAGTGGGACTCCCATGGCGGGCAGATGATGTCAAGCTGCCTTTGAGCTACAACAACGCACTCAAAAGGCTGCTGAACCTGGAACGTAAACTGGACAAATCTCCGAGCGAAAGGAAGCAATATCAGCAACAGATAGATAACCTCCTGCAGAAGGGATACGCAGTGGAGAGCGATGGATCCGAAGCTGGCAGCCGCGTGACTTGGTACCTGCCTCACTTTCCAGTGAAGAACGTTAATAAGCCCGGGAAGCTGAGACTGGTCTTCGACGCTGCAGCAAAGACCCAAGGAGTGTGTCTGAACGACTTTCTGCTGGAAGGACCTGATTTATTGCTTTCTCTCATGGCAATACTCTTCAGGTTCAGAGAAGAAAAGATCGCCGTGACAGCTGACATTCAAGAGATGTTTCTTCAAGTTAAGATCAAGAAAGAAGATCAACCGGCTCAAATGTTCCTGTGGAGAAACGATCGAACGAAGCAACCCACTCAGTACAAGATGACATCAATGATATTTGGAGCATCAAGTTCGCCGTACTTAGCTCACAGCGTGAGAAATCGCAACGCGCTGGACTTCGCTGAGTCTCACCCAAAAGCTCTACGTGCCATCACAGAAGCGCACTACGTGGACGACTATGTCGACAGCTACCCGAACAGAGAAGTTGCCAAGGAAACCATTGAAGAGGTGGACTACGTACACCAACAAGCTGGTTTCCATCTGAGGAGCTGGAATTGTAACGACAGAGACGTTCTACGTGACATACCTGAACAGCTGCAGACTAGAGCTAAGGAGCAACCTATTACGACGAACGAACTCTGCGAAAAGACACTGGGCATGCTCTGGGATGCTACCAACGACGTGCTGAAGTTCAACACTTCACTCAAGAGAGTCAGCGACGAGGTACGACAACTGTTACGACCACCGACAAAACGAGAAGCACTCAGCACAGTCATGAGTATCTACGATCCACTGGGACTACTCAGCTGCTACACAATCACGGCGAAGATCGAACTACAAAAGTTATGGCGACAGAAGATCGACTGGGATGATCAAATTCCCTCACCCAGCGCTGAAGTTTTCGCTCAATGGCTGAGAGACCTGGAACACATCAGCCACATCGAACTACCGCGAAGCTACAACGGGGGGAAGCCAGTCATGAACCGCCAACTGCACGTCTTCTGTGATGCAAGTGAAGACGCCTACTGTGCAGCCGCTTATTGGAGGCTGGAACAAGAAGATGGAGTAGTGGAGATTACCTTGGCCGCAGCCAAAGCCAGGGTTACGCCGCTCAAGACGCAAACGATCACACGATTGGAACTACAAGCGGCGCTGGTTGGAGCTAGACTAGCGGACAGCGTCGTGAAGGAACATCGATGGAACGCCGATGCAGTCATCTATTGGACAGATGCTCAAGTGGTTCTCCATTGGATTCACAACAACAGCCGGCGCTATTCACCATATGTAGCACATCGGCTGGGAGAGATTGCTGAATTAAGTTCCGTCCATCAATGGAGATGGGTGCCAACGCACCAGAACGTGGCAGATCTAGCCACCCGATCGGGATACGTCCCTAAGAACGCGGAAGACACATGGTATACTGGCCCAGAATTTTTGAAGAAACCCATGAACGAGTGGCCGCAGAACCTGATGAACTATGAAGATCAAGAGCAGGAGCAAATCGTCCTACACGCTTCAGATTCTGACGTCAAACTCAGCAGTTTGCCAGACATCACTCGCTTCTCGAACTACGAGCGTCTGATAAGAACTACTGCACTGGTTCTACTCTTTATCGAGAAACTCAAGAACAAGAGGGCGAAGCTGGACGTTGAACATCTGCGGAAGGCAGAGAAACTGTGGCAGCAACAGTCGCAGCTAGAAACGTTTCCGGCTGAGATTGAATTTCTGAAGAAAGGAAGAACGATTCCCAGATCGAGTCCACTCTACAAACTCGATCCTATCTACGAAGACGACCTGCTCAAAATCAGAGGAAGAATTGGAGCTGCACACGTCCCAGCGGAGACCAAGAAGCCGATCATACTGAGTGGAAGACACCCGTTCACGAGATTTCTGGTAATGCGAGAACATAAGAAAGCGGGACATGGCGGCCGAGAGAGAGTCGTGAATGATTTGAAACAGAGATACTGGATATTGAAGTTACGACCTACCGTGCGATCCATCACCAAGGATTGTCCCTTCTGTCGACTGAGAAGAGCACACCCTCGGATACCACCCATGGGAGATCTACCTCAAGAACGATTAGGAGCATTCCAGCGTCCATTTTCCTACTGCGGCTTGGATTATTTCGGACCTATGACCGTCACCGTCGGACGACGACACGAGAAGAGATGGGGAGCTCTATTTACGTGCCTGACTACACGGGCTGTTCACATCGAACTGGTAGCTTCTCTCTCAACGGATTCAGCTCTGATGGCGATCAGAAGGATGGCAGCACGAAGAGGATGGCCGACCATCATATACTCCGACAACGGCACGAACTTCAGAGGAGCGGACGTGGAACTTCAGCGAGCTATAAAAGAGTGGGCTCCGGAACTTAAACAGTTGGGACTGCAACACCGAATGAAGTGGAGGTACATACCTCCTGGCGCTCCAAATCAGGGAGGCGCTTGGGAAAGAATGGTCAAGTCGGTGAAGATCGCTCTTCAAGCCACACTGAACGAGAAGTCTCCGAAAGAAGAGTGTTAAGGACAGCGGAGACAACAAGTTAATTTACGCTTTAATTGGTTTAAAATGTATATAGTTACGTAGGATTTATCGTGAATATGTAAAATAAATATAAATCTTATTAGTAACTTAAAAAATGTAATAGGAATTAAGCGTAGAATATGTAAGACTTGTAGTTTGGTAAGGATTTTTTACGTAGATTTTAGAATTCCAATAAGAATAATGGTTAAAATATGTAAATAAGTTATGTTTCTAGTTGGAATTAACGTAAACTTTAAGATTATGTATGAAACATGTAATTTCTAATTAGATAAGTAATAAAAATTAGCGAAAAATGTGAGCCTACAAAGTAAAAATGAGATCGAAATTATGTTACTTTTAAGCGGCTCTCTTTAAGGTATTGCCCCGAGGTTCTTAAGTGATGTGGGTTGGCCAAGGGGGCATTCCTTAGTGTACGACCATAAATATAGGATCAAGAAGAGAAATAAAGAAGCTTCCTGAACAACCTGTGTTTCCCTCAGTCCCCAACAACTATACAATTAATATCGTCCTCATTACGTCTGCTGTTGTCGCTTCGACGCAAATGAGCTGCGCGGGAGTCGAGAAAGTGCATTGTTTGTCGCGTTTGTGCGAAACGGGACGATTAATGAGGATAGTACTAACGAGGATTGTGTAACACTTGTTGAGACTTGTTTTCCCTTAGGCTAATATTCTGAAGTGCAAGAATATAAATAGACAGCTTACAGTGGAACGGTGGTCAGCTTGGGTTGATGAAACTTGGAGGAAGTGAGTTCACTTTTCGCGACCGGGCTTGAGATAAGACATTTCAGTTCGATGGACTTGCTACCACCTCAATATCACCTGTGATCTCAGCTGTTTCGACAATATCGTCAATAGGTATGCTAAATAATAATAAAGGTATGAAGATTAGAGTCTGGTTATTTAATTTTGTACTTAGATACTAACAAATGACCAGACACAGAACAATTACGTTTATCACATAAATAGGTATTTGTCCTGGGAGGATTCGAACCAACGATTTCTGGCACACAGGAAGAGGTCGCTCGCTACCAAATGTGCCACAACCCAGATATTTATGCGTTGTCTGGCACCCATAGCACATTATAGTTTGGGGCTAAACGGCGCTGTATGAATAATGTCCGTGGATATTTATTTATTATTTGTAAATTCAAACGGAGATCTTTATGTACATGTGTCCGGTTGCTTGGCATTCAACGGTCGCCATTATTCTGACTACGGTTATATTATTTGTTTACGGGCAGGATGAAAACGTAGGATGTAAATATCTTATCCTGTTTATGATACTGTAAATGCTTTATCTAGTCAGAAACTTATCATTTTCCGAGTGCTTTGTGCCTATGGATACCTTTGAATCATAATCCAAGATCTGGCAAGTCCAGTTAGTCATTTATTGGATACCTAAACTTAAACGCCTCGTTGGTCGAATGGATTAAAAACACGGCCCGGTCCGGGGTTTGATTGGCAAATTTTTGTAGTAGTAGAGCCTTGCTGTTTTGCAGTACGAATGAGCCGGCTCGTCCGGGGAAGTACCACCCTCTCACATAACACCAGCGTAAATTATAGTGACTACTATTGTTTTGTAAGAGTGCCGGAGGCCCACACCCCCCATAGGCCGGCAACGCATCAGCGATCCCTCTGGTGTTGCAGAGGTCCATGGGCGGCGGTGATTGCTTACCATCAGGCGACCCGCTGGCTCGTTTGCCGGCTCTGACATAAAAAAAAGGAAAATTTGTATCAGATTTTCCTCGGTTTAAAGCAAGCCTCATGTCGTTGTAATGAGAAATTTATTTTAAGAAGGCTAGCGGAACCTGCGGCCGTGTGTGGGACTCTGATCTTAATGCGTTCGTCCGACTACTCACTAAACTCCTTTTAGTAGAAGGCAAGCAACCCTTTTTTTGGACACGAGACTAAAGCGTCCACTACCCACTAAACTCCCCCGGTTCCCCTTCACACCCGATTGGGACGAGCCGGTGCCAGCCTTGTGGTTATTGACCAGCCCAAGACGCAACCCTACTGAGTAAATCGTGTAAATATCAAAGAAGTCTTTAATTTGTTTCAATATCCTTCCAGAGTAAAGAACCATGATACCTTGTAACAGGCTTGCAGTTGCAACCACTTATGTGCAGTAATAGTTTTATGATGCATTTTTAATGTCGTCTGAATGCGATCCTTTTGCTAAAGTTAATGGCTTTGATGGGGTTTTTGTCTTGTTTTGTAAATGTTTGTATGTCTGTATTTACACAGGACTGTGGGTGGTAAATTGTGTGGAAATAAAATATTATAAATTATATTTTATTCTTGGACTTTATTCACATAGCGCCATCTAGGCTCAAGCTAAGCAATCTAAGCATAACTTGTGCCAGACTACGGATAAACAGCTATATTCTTATTTTGTGTAAATTACATTCATAGGAACACCCAGACTGCTACAAACAGACATATCCAGGCAACCAAATGTTTTATCATGCGGGGATCGAACCAGTTTTCATGTGTTTTCATGTGTGATAACTGATTTCTCAACCATTACATTAACCCTTATCTTGGCGCTGCAACACGGGTGATACATCCCCATCTAAAAAATCATGAGTTAAGAAAAAGCGCTTTAGGAAATTAATTTTATACTGAACGCATTTGTAATTTAACGTAGAGAGAAACAAAAAATTACGTCTCGGTCGGAATGATCACCGTTGTCACTGGTTGTCAAAATGACGTCACGACGTCACGTCGGCTTCAAGCGAATGGTCAGTTTATTTGTTTTTTGACTGTTTTTAGGAATATTGGTGAATAATTTTTATGCATTTTAGAGAAATAATACTAGTGTTTCATTTTTGATACGTTCCAATAATGTCTGTGGTTATTTGGCAAATTTGTAACTGTCTAAATACAGATGTAACAAATATGATACATTGCCAAGACCACCGGGTTTTGGTTTAATGTTAGATAATTATTGGAAATTGTTGAAAATACGATACATATTTGATACATTGGTACTTTTATTTTCTGTTTTTACCTTTTTTTGATTGTGGGTTTTGTCAGATTGGTAAGAATAGGTACTTCGAGGTCTTTCAAAATACTAGCTCGTCCCTCTTTTATCCCTCCTACATGCACAGTCCAATTCTGAATCAGACAAGACCAATGCAGAAGAATTTTTATTTGAGAATAATCATAATGAAGAAAAGTTAAGTTCTCCACCTTCGTCACTTAAAAATAATCACATCCAAACTCTACAGATACCTTCACCGATGGCACCCCTTAGTCCTGTTTGTCCGTCAAATTCAATACTGATTTTTTGTCATTAAATGATTTTGTATGTTCAAAATAAAGTTCCAAATCGTTTTTGGGTTAAGTTTATTTGGTTATGTTTGAATAAAATAGATTCTTTATAACTTTTCGTATAAGTTCCTGGCTACCTATAATTGGCAATGTAACATCCTTGATACGTGTTCGAGGTGACTATTGTTGTAGGGAGCTTGGCAACGTAACATATATGATACATATTATTTCTCAAAAACTTAAAACAGAATACTTTTTTTTATTATTTTTAAATGGTTAATGGATGAAAATTTTAACAATAGTAAGAAATTTACAGTCTTGCCAAGACAAGGGTTAAAAAAGTAGTGTTACTTTATTTAAAAAATAATAATTGTAAACAAAAAAAAAACTCATTGCCTGATTCTGTGTTTCCTATTGGGTAGGTACAATATGACGGTCTTCAAGGTACCTTCTAGGCAAGCATGTAACAGCTTAGGCCGCATCAACGCTTTCCATCAGGTGTGATCGTGGTCAAATGCAAGCCTATAAATATATAAAAAAAAAACTTTTAGCGGCACCCACGTTGGCCAAAAAGTACCACAATGATATTTTATTAATCAAGATATAACATAGTCGGTAAATAGCAAACTTACCGTTTCTTGACGTCACACAAAGGCCAAACAACTTAAGCAGCCATCCCTTTCCCTCATCGCCAACAGGACGCATAAAAAGGCTTAACCGATACGCGATTAATTATCCATCCGGTCGTATCCCAAAGCGATTAATACGTACACCATGACCGTTATCTAGTCACTTTCGTGCACTCGAGATCATTAATATTATGTCCTGTGAGGTTAATGGCGTGAGAACTTGCAGTCATCAGATATATTAAGACACAGGTGCGATCCTGCGTGGAGTATTGCTCTCACCTTTGGGACGGCTCCGCAAAATACCTTCTCGATGCCTTGGACAGATTGCAGAGCCGTGCTGTGCGTATTATAGGAAATTCAGAGGTCACTAATACTCTCGAGCATTTGCAACTGCGTATACCATGGCGAGTTTTCTGAAGAACTGTTTGCTCTCATCCCTCCTTCTCCCTTCCTCCATAAGAGTACGCGTGCTGCTCGCCGGGGTCACCAATTTACAATCTCAAAAAGGCAAAATTCCATCACGCACAAAGAAATTCGGTGACTCTTTTCCCAATCGCACCTTCAAAAAATGAAATAGTCTACCAGCGCAAGTGGCCCAGCGTAAATGAACTTGTCAAATCTTAGATCATGGTTCAAACGTACTCGAAAAAACGAATCTTTTGTAATCTTTTTTATACCTTTATGTATTTCGTAAGTCATTTTTCCATCATTCTCTTACCGTTGGGGTTAAAATTCTAATTAAATATTCTTATGTTGAACACATGTCCCGATCGGGCTTCGTATCCACGACCTTTGTTCCACTAAACATAATAATATCATCAGCTTCTAACACTATTTGTTATTGAGAAGAACCCCGTTATGTGGTCACTTTCGTGCATGAACCGGGCATTGAATTGCGTCCTGCAGAGGTCGTTGTCGTGGGAACTCCACACCGTCGGCTGTTATTAATATTAAATAACATCCGAACTGGAAAAACGCTAACTGTATCTACTTAAACTTTAAAACATTCTATACTGTTATGTGTCTATGGTAATAAACAATTTTTGTACGTAATCATATAACATTTTCTGAAGGCTTTGTCCGTTATCCACACTAATATTATAAATGCATGTACGTAATTCTGTGTGTCCATCCTTCTGTTACATTTTGAACACTGGTTAATTTTTTCTGAGTCGGACTAGCTACTACCCAAACAGGTGAAATCTTCCAGCCATAACAGCTTAAAGCTGATGTGTTCTGGTAATCTGTGAGAGCCAGTACACTTAAAATGGATGGCTCAAACATCAGAGGAGCCTACAGTCTGGCAGCACATTGAGCGACGCTTCCTGGTGAAGTGTCTCTCAATGGAATAGGCCGCAGTGTTCGCCTACCATTACGTAGGCTGCGTGCTTGTCTGCCAACTGATAATAGCATAAAAATATAGCTAAACCGATTTTGATGCAATTTTTTACCATAACAGCCCTATCCTAAAAATAGATTGGGTTCTAACCAACCAGTGCCCAAAGAGGGCCTGAAATAACCCATTACAATATACCCAATAGATACAGTCATGGGCTCAGGGTGGGGCAGCCGTGGGCCCAGGGTGGGGCAAGTGCCCAACCTGCTCCACCGTGGCTATTTTAATGTGCTATTGGCATATTTTGTTTATTGTTTATCAATTTTTAAATAATGTATTTTAGGTTTTTCGAATTTGTATTTCCAATTTCGTGGTATCTATTTAGTAATCTGGGATACAGTTGTACTTTGTAGGTAGGTACTTCACTGGCGTTGATGGCATTGTGGTATATCTGAGACATCGCGATAGACGTCCGTTATGTTATGCGTTTGGTTAAGTAACTGTTGGCTAATTAAAGATACGTCCTGTGGAGGTCGACGCGCCCGCCAGCCGTGAGAAGATCCAAGTCCAGCGGATTATGTGTTGACGTTTCTTTTTTTTTATTGCAATGGGTACAAGACGAGCAGATCGTACACTTGATGGTTAGCGCTACGTCTGCCCTTAGACAGTTCAGTGCCAAACAGTAACAGCAGTTACTGTCTGGCACTGCTCTGCGCCCGCTACACCGAGACGACAGTTATTAGGTCTCATATACCCAGTAATTTCACTAGCTTCAGTGCCCTTTCCCCGAAACACAGATGTGCTTGACACACTTCTATTTCACGGGAAATTATCTGGCACTGCGGTGGTACCCACCTAGACGGCCCAGTACAGGAACCTACCACCTGGTAAAACGGGTAAAACCCGAAAGATTTCAATTCTCGCTTTTAGTTTCGAGTTCGACTGGTTAGCTACCTTCACAGGGGAGACGGCCATAATAGCTATGGATGTGTTTCAGAAATACTAATGTGGGACCCAGTTCACTTGAAACTTAAGGTTCAAAGATCAAGTGAGCTGTGTGCCTGTCTGCCAACCAATGTGACTAAAAAAAGAGTATTCCGAGTGTGACAGTGAGGCCTAAAATTGTCTGGGAGTGTAACGGAAGTAAGGGCTTTTGTCGGAGGCATTTCGGAGTTTTTAGTGGGTAGAACAGCTGTCCGAGTCCCACATAACTCTGTATCTGTAGTCATTAGGGCGTGCAAAACCGGAAGGTTTTCAAAACCGGTTTTAAATTCCGGTTTTGAGGGTCCAAAACCGGAAACCGGTTTTATCTCCGGTTTTGGCCACATGTTTATATCTTTTTGCATACAGTAAAAGTTGAACAAGAAAACAATATTCTTTGATATACCAGATTTTAATCAAATTTAAGACAACCAAGTGGACCACATTAATAGTTTGGTTGACATGGTATTTGACCAGAAAACTAAAATATGATGTCCCAAATCCGACAATGAACGGAACAGCGATTACAATGTCGGAGTAAATAAAACTGCTTAGGTTAACTATAGATAAATTAACTTTAAACCAACACGTTGCACACACTTGTAAAAAGGCGCTAAATGTTAACAAGCAGTTGGCCAAAGCAACAAAGGTCAAACCCAGAGGCCATAAGAATAATCTACTTATGTAGCAACAGTCGAACCGATTATCACTTAAGCTGCATGTGCCTGGGCCCCAGATACCCAAAAAATTGGAATAAGGAAACAGCTTGATACTGTCCAAAAAGGCTTCGCTCAGATTGTGTAAGGCGTACCGGACCGTCTCCTTGCCTTTAGACCACAGAATCCAAGAGGCTGCCTCTCTCGTTGAGAAGATGAAAGGGTCGTCACGGATGGTGCATGGAAACCTCCACATCCAGAGCTTCCACATCCCGTAAAGCGGATGGTCGTAAACTTTCTATGCCTGGAAAACCAACAGCAAGTGGAAAATCAAAGCTCACTGCAAACAAAGATGGCAGCAAAATTAAGAACAAAGCCGGAGCCGCGCTTTTCATCTGACACAGTGAGGCCGAGACTAAGTCTACCAAACTTTGTCTACCGTCATACTGCACAGTTTACAAGACGGAATTGCTGGCCATCTGAATTCTTCAGAATGAAAACGACAAAAATCGGCATATTCAGCGACTCGAGAGCCGCCCTGGACACAGTGACGAATCAAGGTGTAACCCCATCTGCTAGCAGTCGAAACTCGCTGTAACCTCGCAACGGCCAAAACACTCAGGGAAAAGAAATATCTTTCTTTTAGGTTAAGGCTCTTGCTGGGTTACAAGGCAACGAACGTGCAGATGAATTGGCTAAAGAGGCTGCCCTTAATTCGAAGAGAAAACCGGAGTACGATGTCTGCCCAGTTTCTTACGTGAAACGCTTCCTTAGAGAAGAGTCACTCGAACAACGAGAGGTATACGGCAGCGAATATGGGCGGGCACACCCGGCAAGTGTATTTGGGTGACTGACCACTCTGATCTGACAAGTAACAACGCACGCAGAGCCAGGTGGGCTGCGGGGCGCTTTGAGTCGTTTGCGGCTGCGGGGGTGGTGGAGGGAGGAATGTAAGGATAAGGTATAGATTACGTTCGGATAAGGTATAGATTGCGTTCGGATATCTTTGATGACACAAAATTTAATATTTCTTGAGTGCATTCGATAAAATTTGATTTAAATCAACATGAATTTTAAAAACATAAAAACCGGTTTTGACTCCGATTTTGCATCTCAACCCCGGTTTTGAAAAAGCGATAAATTTTGTCCGGTTTTCCGGTTTTCAGAAAAACCGGAAACCGGTTTTGCATGCCCTAGTAGTCATCTGTGTACTTGGGTATGCATTGCATTTTCCCCTCGAAAAGATATATCTAATGGCGACAGATTTTATAAAAATGAATAAGGTTCGGGGCACTGACATTTCTCTATTGTCGCGGCCGTCTACCTAGAGTTCTAGCCTCTGTCATTTTCTTATTTTAGTACATTGGTTAACTTGGCGAATCTAATTGTTTAGGACGGTGATAAATTCGGTGAAGCATTTTCTGAACGATTTTGGCTTTTTTAGTCTAGCACAATAATAGAATTACCGTAGTACTAGTTTTTTAAGAGATTTTTGGGCACGAATCGATGATTCCTGGTGAATCAAGTGGGCTGCGTGCATGATTTGTAACTAAAAATATTTTGTACCTTAGCACCTAAATTAGAGTACCTATCAGCTTATTCCTACTGCAAGGCGGATGTTATCAAGTGTACTTAGTGTCCCTATAATACTTACTACATATTATTTCATATCCGTATAGTCCATACCTTCTGAGCAAATTAGTTTTTAATTGTCCTAGACTAAGAGCTCGACATAAAATCACATTTGCTACTTCCCTTTGCAGAACAAACTACAGGCGCAATAGTTTTATTAACAGATCAACAGATAAACATAACACATCCCATAGTCATATGGGTCAAAATCACCGAGGTGAGCATTATGCTTCTGACAAAGATTTTCTTAATAAAATAAAATGAAATCACTACAATGTTTATTTCAAAACACAGGTACCAGGCATGTTTTTAAGGCACTAACATATTTAATTTTCTATAATAATTTATTAATTTATTATAAACAAAAAGAGCCCTAAATAATCACTCCGGGAACGCGTCCTTATTCCATGTTTCATAGTTCAGACACGTCAAAACATTTTACATCTACAAATTTAAAATCTCATATTTAAGTATAAGCTTTAAAAAACATTTAATTAAGAATATATGCTAAAAATACAATTTAATTATGATCTTTTCTTCATATTTTAACACTAAAAATGATGTCTGACGTTTATCGAATCATTCCGTGAATGCGAAGGATGAACAACTATTTAATATTAAACAACAAACACTAGACTGCGTTATGAAGCATCATTGTGAAGTTCACTAGTCAAAGCAAACGGCCGTATGTTGTTTTTCGGAAAATAATAACTGATTTTGGTGGTAAGTACTGTTTAATTTGATATGTGTGAAGCGTACTTTAATACCCTGTCACTACGTGAACGCCGTTTCGTTATTGGTATTTCAAAAAATTGAATATTTTTAATGAAATTCTAATAAATATTTAAATGTACTTGTTCACAATATAAAAAACCTAAATCTAACATGGCGGTATCATGTGTAACCTAAAAATGTTTATCGAATAATCATTTTGGGAACGGTCATTTCGGTAACGTTCTGGGATATGACCGACGTTCCCGAAATGAAATTTTGTATAGAAAATGTTACTGAAATGCTTTTAAAAAGCTTAACCATGCGATATTTTGGTTTTAGGGATCCATTTAGAACGCGTAACATAGATAACAATAGAAATGAAGAAAAAAGAAGTCGAAAAACAATCAAAACAGGACAGTTTAGCTTATAAAAAGCATCATCTAAAGGCTAATGCGAGGAAGCGCAAGTTTTTTGATAAAATGACAGCTTAACGAAAAAATAAATGACCAGACTGAAAGATAGGGAATCTTAGCAAAGAAAAAAGCTAAAAATAAAGTTAGCGACATGATTGATAGAGAGAAGAGAAAACAGATAAAGTCGTGGTGGAAGAATTAGTAAAAGTATAGGCCGAAAAAATATATAAATGCAGGCAAATATTTTAGCTTAAACCCTCTTTGTTCGGAAAATGAGATGGAATGACACGGAATTCGAAAGACAGAAATTCTTTAAGGAGGTTTCCAGTGACGCATTATAGGACTTAGATGACAAATACAAAGAAGATCTCTGTTAAATTTTCTCTGATAAATGTAGACGGCTCCTGAGCTGAGACAAATTGCGGTTTATTCGGTGGTTGTTTATTTGGTGCAGATGGTACATCTTCTTTGCTAAAGAGGATGGTAACTTGGCGCAAGTATTGACTAAAATATCTAATAACATCTGTTCATCTTCTGCCGGATCGTAATCGACATCAGAACCATATTCTGTTTCAATATCACTTAACGGGTCATGAATCTGATCTACGTTCACTCCTACCATAACTAAAGTCTGAAACATCAATACCTTCGTGTTTGTTAGTTAATTTTTCCGATTCTTTCAAATTTCATATCAGGAAATACAGTTCTGAAGTTGATATTTAGATAATAAGTACTTGCGCCCAGTTACCACGATCCTCAGCCAAGAAGATGCTAACATAAGAGTAAACTGTCCTAACATTCGGTGTCATTACGATAATTATTCAGTAATATTGATTATGACGGCACCGCTATAGCACTCAACTGCTATAGCATATTTACTGTCAAATACTAACAAGTTTAAATTTTGATACTCATGTTCCTCATTCTTACAATAAAGAAGGGTAAAATATTGCTAATGTATTTTGTTTTCATGCATAAAGTATGTCAAAAATCGGATATTTTGTTCTTTCAAGGAACGTAATAGGTGAACGGAAACTTGCCTGTCATTTTGGGAACACCCCCATCATTTCCGGGAACATCACAAAAACGGCAAATAAATCACTTAATATGTAACGTTACATTTAAATCCTGGATATATAAGATAAATTATATTTGAACTGTGGTATTTAAATTACTAATTTACTACAAATTGCTAGAACATGTATAATAACTTAAAGTATCGTACTAGAAATCACGCCGATTGAAAATTTATGTCGAGTAATTTCAAAATAACTGTTTTATTTGAAATATCATTCAAAAATATCAATATTTTTCTATTTAGCAAGATATTTATTACTACTCATTAATGGTAGTAAATTAAATACGTTGGTTAATGTTTATTATAAAAAATATTTAAAAGTGTTCCCGAAATGACTTACGACTCTGCCTTTATTCTTATTAACTAGTACAATTTCGAAAATATGTATTTTTGTGCGTGCCTATTCACAGAAGAGTTTCATGAAAAACGACACAACAGACTCCTCATGTTAATTTTCTTCAAAAGGAAACTAATTTTTTCAGATATTTCAAAACTCAAATTGCTCACCTCGGTGATTTTGACCCATATAGACATCTTTCACGAAAGTTTGTCAAAATATCGCTGTCTCCTGAGAAGTGTCTAAAATATATTTTTCTTTTTTAATTATTTAAGGTATATAATAAAACTATAAGTTATAAATATATACATATATATTATAGATAGATAGTTAATAATGTTATAAAGATATAGAATAACATATAAATATAAACCAAGATAGTCCGATCGATGTAATTTAGTAATTGTATCTTTTTCTGTATTCGCACTAGTCTCCATTACAATAACAAAATAAATATGTATAAACTAGCTTTGGAAACTTTAATTGCTTAAGTTTTATATATTGTTTTTAGCTTTAAGTATTATATAATGCTGTATGTTTCCTTAATAAACAAAATAAAATAAATAAATAAATAAATATCGACATTCCAAAAACAGCAGTAGGCAGGTCACATTGCGAGAAGGACTGACGGCCGTTGGGGCGAGATGGTTCTCGAGTGGAGGCCACGTACCGAGACTCCTGATCTCATTAAGACCGCGAAAATCCACTGGATGCGGGTGGCGCAGGACAGATTGGTCAGGATTTCTTTGAGGGAGGCGTCCAGTAGACGTTTACGTTGATTAGACTAAAATGATGATGATTATATTTCATACCAATTAAGACGTTTTATTTTTTTGCCCTATACATACCTCATATGCCTCATACAGTCCTATAGGTTATGTACCCTAATCTGTCAAAAATTCTCGAGGCGGAGGCGTTTTTATTACTCTATGATTAAAAGAGATCTCTATGCAATGTGTAAAGTATAAAGCTGAAAATTGGTTGTAGAAATTTGACAGATTAGGGGAGTCGGTGCTGTTGACTGTACCTAATACAATTAGCGAGTGTGTCTTTTTATTAATATAATTATGTAGTTACTACGAAACCTTGTCCTAATTTGTTATTGTGCGGCGCCTCACACGGAAATACGAGTAATTTAGATGTTTTATTCAAACGCCATCGGTCGCCCAATGAACAATGGAATTATCTAACGACTGCCAATGTTAACTTGTTATTGTTGTGGCTTGCTCACCTTAGAATATAGGCAGAACACTGGTGAATAGAGTTACCCATCATTGTACCGGTTATTCAATTCTTATTAATATATGTACGGTCAACAGCACATCACGGTTAACACTTGCAGTTCGATAATAGCACTTATGCCCCCGACATAAGATTGGTACAAATTCCAAAGTGTTACGTCTGACGTGCTTTTGACTGTACTAGCGGTCGCCTCCGCGGTTTCACCAGCGCGTATTTCTTTTTGTCAATCATCCCCCCTTTCCCCCCACATTCCCGGGCTCAAAGGTATCCTATGTCACCCGGGTATACTTATCAAACTTTCGACGAGGCGTCATCGACGAATTGTAATTCGATGAGATGATTTTCGAAATGGAATAGTGACCCCAATTGGGGAATACTTTTGCGTACAATCAGCCCTATAAAAACCTAAGCAAATGGTACGGAACTGCCAGATGTTTAACTTCTAACAATAGATTATAGAACATTGGATCAACCCATTGTAAACTGCGGGGTGAAGCGTGACTTTTTTTTGAACAAACTCAAAAGATGTACTTTTATGCTGTTTTTTTCTTTTCGGCACGTGCTAGTTCACAATGAAACATCTGGTAGGCTTCTGTTGTCCTGCTATAGGAATTTGAACTCTATTGAGAGGGGGCAAGGTAATAAAATGCAGATGTTTTAGGCTTGTCTTACGTAATAACTATTTTGGGTTTTAAATAATGTAACGTAAGGTTATTTTTAGAACGAAATGTCGTTTGTGACTTTGACACTAGATAACATGGCCGGAGTTTATGACCTTTTTTGTATCGTTTTTTTTTTTCATAGTATTCCAGCTGGCAGAGTAGTGGCCTACAAGAGATAAGAGTGGCCGATTCCATTGAGGGACACTTCATCAGGAATTTAGTTCGTCTAGAAGTATCTCCACCTTTTTAGGTACAGTCAGCGCCAACATGATCTGAGCGTTCAAACCTACCAAAAATATCTCAACATTTTTTATTTTATGTCAGTTGGTAGACAGGCACTATTTCAGGTTTAATTGCATTATATTGCGTTATTTTATTTTTTTAATAACCTCACCAGCCAATGAAGGGCCAGCATGTTTCTTTCTTCTCTTCTAGTCTATAAGTGTAACGGAGCCTCGTACAAGCACGCAACAGTTCAAGGGGCAGTAACAAAAGAACCCATAGACACGGGTTTCTCACTTTTTGCCGCAGTGAGGCAACACCGTGCGTACGGATTGATGGCTTAATGTTGGTATTAATTAGGGTTCCGTGGTCCAATGACTCAAGTCAATGGGACCCGAGGTTTAGTGGGCAACGGGCAGTGGGACATATGCCTTTAGCCCCGAGTCCAACAAACGGACACACTTCCGCGCAAAGAAGGGTTGCAACCCAGATGATATAATATGTATATTATTTTGAGGGACGCTTCAACAGAGTAATTTACGCTTATAAAGAGGGTCCATGAAGTAACTACCTACTGCAAATTTTTTGTATGGTTTAATAATATAAATAAATAAAGAAAATAAAGAATGCATTCTTGACCAAAACTATTTAGTTTTAAATAAAAAAAAATTAACTTTTAAAAACAACTTAAGTATGCATCAGCAGTTGATGTACGAACTGATGACTGCCAACGCTAAAAAGCACGCTAAAAGGTGTAAGACTAGTTATAAGTTTCTTTAAGACTTTAAACCTAGGGCTTCTCTTAAAAACGGAGGACCTGAGGTGTAGCAAAATATTATTATGTTATGCTAAGTGAATGTTGCTTCCTCGGTGTCTCTCAATGCAATATACCGCAGTGGACGTTTATCATCAGTTTGAACTGTTCCTTACTAATTTACCTCTATATTATCTATACTGAACCCTTCACCAGTAGTAAGTTAAAGCACGTACAGGGGTCGCCACGGTCCAGTTGACAAGGGTATTAACTCCGTTGTGACAGAATCCACGGCCTTCAGCGATGCGGTGTAGTATCGGCCATATTTCGCACGGATTTGTTGTGCGTCGAAAATGCTGATACTCTATTTAATTTATTTTGTTTACAAATGCATGAGATATTGCGTATTGGTCTTGTTTTACAATGAACTGTTAAAGTATATTTCACGAAATGAGAACTTAAAAAAAATAGTAAACGTTTTATTCTGCATAGTTTTGCTAAAGTCGGTTTTGCCAAAAAAGAGTTGAACAGCCGAGCACATCAACCTACGAATTTTCAGCATAATATCCATTGCATTGGGCTCTTTCAATTGAGACTTTTAGACAGGGTATATAGGTTGATGTGCTGTTTTCTGTATTCCCAATGAAGAGGATGACATTTTTGTTTATAATATCTGACCAGATTTTTTGGAGATAATTTAAAATCCTACTTCCTACTAATATTATAAATGCGAAAGTCTGGATGTTTGGATGTTTGTTAATTGTTTGTTCCTCAACCACGCCTAAACGTCTGAACGGATTAAGATGAATTTTGGCACACGTATAGTTTATAACCCGGATTAGGACATAGGCTATAAAATTCCTACGGGAAGCGTCTCATTCCCGCGGGAATAACAATTTTGAAACTACTGAACCGATCTGAATAATTCTTTCACTGTTGGAAAGTTACAATATCCTACTTTTGATCCCGAAAATGTCGGGGGAAGGGGGGATATTTGAAAAAAGAGATTACGCGCGGGTGAAACCGGGGGCGGAAGGCTAGTTATTTATAAAACACACAACTGTTTGCAAATTAAGAGGATATGTTTGTCATCAAGCGTAGTAGATGAATCAAGGTCCATTAATGTCGAAACTAGTGTCCAGTGAAGAGCACTGGGACGTCAAAATGAAAAAAAAGAGAGATCAGAATGTGGCAACACCAATTTTGATTGTTACAAAGTAAACGGTACAGCCTTTACACAATCGCGAGTCAAGTGGCAAATCAATCTAGTTTTTGTCAATGGATGCTAATAAAAGAACTCATTCATTGAAAAGTCACGTACGTAAATTTATTTATAACCAAAACAACATTTAAATGCAGTCTTATTCTCACAAATTCTCACCAGCCGATAAATTTTGAGTCTTTACGCGAACCAAATAAGACTCAAGTCTTTACCCACGATAAGTACGTAACGGCAAAAACGTTTTGCCTTACTTAAATCTCACAAAAGATAATGTAAACAACCTACTTTCTGGCTTAGGTAATAAAGTTCAAATTACTTCAGACTTGAAGGTTGATGAAGTTCAACGAACCAAAAAGTCGCGAAGCAAATGCCTAAAAGACTATTCATGATGAGTCGTGAAAAAATCTCTTGTGACCAGTTTTGGGCGTTAGATAATTTCTTGTACCTACGAGTATGTTACTAAGTCTTCTAGTAACCAAACGAAGAATTTTATTTTATTTTTATTTATTTATTAACTACACACAACAAATTACAATCATAAAAATAACTAAATGTAGAGTAGACAATTTTGATCTGGATTGCAATCCAAAAATACGTGTAACATAAGTGCACACATGCAGTAAGGAGGACATAACAAAATTCATTTGATGTAGAGCTGGACAAATCAAAAAGTTTAAAGTAATAGGAATCAACACATTTTTGGTTTTGTCCGAGCGTTTGTCCCGATGTCTTGTCTTGGCTGTCTTGTCACCATTACTTTAACTTTAGACCTCCAACTGTGAACCCTCTTAGATCCACCGTTCCTGGACACATAGACAAGTAATAAATAACCCTTAAACAGTAAATGGGCAGCTAATTACCCCAGTAAACGTCTCGGTCATTACCGGTACCGTAAGAGATGAGTAGATGACTTAGTGACGATCCATTGGTGTTAACGGAGGATGCACTTCGGAAAGGTTGACTGGGAGAGAATGCCATGAGGCATCAAGTCCGCCTTTTATACTTGATTTGTGCAATAAAGCTTAAATAAATAAAATGCTTGTCATCGAATTGCAAGTGTGGCTTAAATGCTTGGTTAATTGGCATAACAGAGGATTTTATTGAAATTAGCATGATGTATGAGGCCCTCGTGGCGCAGCTGTGACAGTGGTTAGCGATAACTAGGGATTGCAAAATCCGGATTTTTTTCAAATCCGGATTTCTAAATTTTTGTTTGAGTAAAATCCGGATAATCCGGATTTTTATAAAAAAATATATATAAAAAAGCATAAACCATTCAAAATTTGAATTTTTTCAGACACGACAATAAAATCAAATAAACAACGAAATTTTAAGAACTTATCAGTCCAGTTTCCATTACAAAAGGTAAAGTACCTACATCGAAAGGTAAAAACGAAACTTTTATAGGATCACTTTGTCGTCCGTTCGTCCGTCCGACTGTCAAGGACCCTTTTTCTCAGGAACGTGTGGAGGTATCAAGCTGTTTATATCAAATACTCAGGTTCATTTAATTTTTTCAGAGTTCTTAGGTTCTTAGGGACCTACTGTCCCTAAGAACAGTGAAAAAATCAAATTACTAAAACAACGCAATCAATACATACAGCCGGTTAATGCAGCAAATTTTCGAAACTCGAAAGGGAATCAAGCAAGACCTACTTACTGTGGACTCAGAATCTTGAAATTTGTTACGAAGCAACGTCATATAGCACAGATAAAGGAAAAATTGCGAATACCGTACATCTTTAGTTACATCACCTACCAATGATGTATATCCTCCTACTCGTGTCGGTCTCCTCAATGCTGAGGGTCGTAATCACTCTGCTGACAGAGCACTTAGTTGCGAATTATTTGTCGCCATCTGCCTCTGCCCGAAGCAGAGCGAAGAGCATCGTGGACGGTAGTTTCAAGGGTAGTGCGAATTTGATCACTTCATCGCATTGGGCTCCTTCCTCTTGGTCTTTTACCCTCGATTTTCCCGGTGATGATTAATTTCTCCAGGTTGTCAGGGTCCTTTCTTGCAATGTGTCCGAAGTACTCGAGGATTCTACGTAGGCAGATGGTAGAGAGGCTGGTTTTGACGTTTACTTGCTGTAAAATCGACACATTGGTACGATGTGCCGTCCAAGGTATGCCCAGCATTCTCCTTTAACACCACATTTCAAAGGCATCTATCCGGCTTCGGTCGGCTTTCTTTAAGGTCCATGTATCTGCACCATACATGAAGATAGAGAATACTAAGGTTAGTGAGCTTATGCCCGCCCACGTTTACTCCCCTGTTTCAGTCGTCGCAAGTCGTTCGTACGATGTACTCGCCATATACGTTGAAAAGGATCGGCGAGAGAATGCGGCCTTGACGTACTCCCTTTTCAAAACTGCAAGGCTCCGATGTTGTTTGGTCAATCTTCACCATACCGTGGCTGTTGTAGTATAGTGACTGGGTTAACGCTATAAGGTGTTTGGGTACGCCTAGCTCAGTCAGCACCCTCCACAGACAGCTCAACTCCACACAGTCGAAGGCCTTTGTGTAGTCCACAAAGCACATTACATGATGTGATGACATGATACCTACAGGTTTGTACGGAACCCTCGGTGCGCGGGTTGACTCGCACTTGGTCAGTTTTTATAAAACCGCAGACTCAAAAAAACTGATGATGTTAAACTAAGTCAGTTACAACTTACAACTAAGAGAAGAAATAATAAATAAATTTTATTTTTAGGTTTGTCTCTTTATATGGGTAAAGTCGCTTAAACAAAGTATGTACTTATTAGCCTGTACGTAATCTCACTAATTCAAATTTAGTTTGAATTTTTATATTAGAGTAGACAACCTATTACTACCTACCTATTACTCTTCTTTGATTGAAAATTTGAATATGTTATTAGGACAATAAATCTTTATTTAAATATATTTACTTTATATTAGAACAATAATATCAATTGAACTAGAATTCGAATAAACCGGATTTGAGTTTAAAAATTCGGATTAAAAAAATTCTCGAAAATCCGGATTTATCCGGATTTTTCGGATTTCGGATTATCCGGATTGCAATCCCTAGCGATAACGTTAGTCAAGCTACCTACGCCGCGGTCGGTTAATGGATGGGTGACCATTCTGACCACAATTAGTGACATTAATTTCGAGCGTCTCCATGATTCGGAAGGCACGTTAAGCTGTTGGTCCCGGCTGATATTTACTATAATTTAGATTAGTCGTCAAGCCTAGTCAGGCCATTTGGCGGCTTGATAACATCTGACATTAAGGTTGGTCACTTGCTTTACGCACCCCTCCACCAACCCGCACTAGGCCAGCGTGGAAGAGTATGGCCCACACTATCTCATAATTGAGATAAGGCCTGTGCTGTGTCCCAGCAGTGGGAACGTATATAGGCTGATGATGATGATGATGAGACTGGGACTTACACTAACCACCAAACCAAGTACCCCCACCTAACGGAAGACCACCGGGATGCACCACTTCATAACTTATGTATGTTATGTTTCTGTCTATGATTGTGGCTCAAGACAGCATTTCACATTCACTAGCTAGTAGGTACTTGCCAAAACTATGTATTTACATAAGTATATCCAGCATGAAATAATATGTTTTTCTTGTTTGTTATAGGTATGTCTTCAAAGTATGAGCAAACTATGACTTCATTGGAGTCTGGTGACGTTAAGGACAGCACCAAACGCCAAGGAAGGTGTAAAGGTAAGTATTGCTTAGTTCTGCACACGCACTAATAGTTCTTCAACTACGCAGAATATCATTAATAGAATTAATGTCCTCCTAGCCGAGATTTCGGCAACGGCGGCTAATCTTTACGACCAACCAACTAGGCACAGAATATACTTAATCTAGTGCACAGACGCACAGTCTATTCTCTTACTCTTATTAATAACTAGCATTCCGCCCGCGGTTTCACCCGCGCGTAATCTCTTTTTTCCAATATCCCCCCTTCCCCCCACATTTCCAGGATCAAAAGTACCCTATGTTCACCGGGGATAGTGTAGCTTTCTAACAGTGAAAGAATTATTCAAATCGGTTCAGTAGTTTCAAAATTGATTTTCCCGCGGGAATGAGACGTTTCCCGTAGGAATTTTATAGCCTATGTCCTATTCCGGGTAATAAACTATACGTGTGCCAAATTTCATCTAAATCCGTTCAGCCGTTTAGGCGTGATTGAGTAACAAACATCCAAACATCTAAACATCCAAACATCCAGACTTTCGCATTTATAATATTAGTAGGATACAGCGGGACAGCAGTCTGACACGACCGAAGAGAGATCAGGCGCAGGACCAACGGCTTAACGTCAGTGGCGTAGCTACCTAGGGGCTAGGCGGGGCAGTGCCCCGGGGCCCTCAAGCTCAGGGGGCCCTCAAACCCTTACCAGAAAATCTCGATCGAACACAACTTCTGAAAATTTCTCCCATTTCAAAATAAATATGACAGGTTGCAACCCGACTTTAATCATGGTAACTCAGTTGAGAGAAATTCGAAAGTTATGCCTTCGGAATTCCCCTAAATTCTTTCTGTGGGTTGGCAGTGTTGTCAATTTAACGGATAGCGTGATATATGTGCGTTTTATTATTCATTGATTTGCGTTTTATTGTGAATTCGTGTCAAGATTTTTTTTCAAGAACGATTAAAAAAATTATGCTGTATCAGGAGTAAGTTTAGTAAGCTAATGTCAATAAACTTTTTAGTACTATCAGATTTAAATGCTATTAGGATAATACCTTTTGGAATTGAGCGACAAATGACGTTAACTGCGCCAGTCCGTAACGTTAGCAACGCATTATTTTGTCAGTGTTTGTGTCAGTCATCACTGTTAATGGTAGTGTCACAGGAATCGGCATAGCCTTGCATCTGTGACACTACCAGCGGATCCCTCGCACCCTCCGCTTTGGAGGGTGGGGAGCAGCACTTGGCTGCTACCGCCCGACACGGGGGGCCTACTGGCCCCCTGTACTACCGCCATGCCACAACCTGCGGTGTGGCCCCGCTTGGGCCGCCGATGCGCAGGGGGGAACGGCAACGTAACACCGGCCCCCTCCAACCGGTTGCGCACCGCGGCCCCCACCTCCCCACCACGCGCCCGAGGGCGCGCTGAGCAGACAGTAATGACTACTGTCCGCTCCCCTCGTGTCGCAGGCAGACCTGTCTGTTTCGACGGTCCGCCCACTTGGCCACTCTTAGTTCACCGGAGCCCACCCGGCTACTAAGCCCCCCCACCGCGACAAGGTGATGGCCCATCGGGGGGGCATCACTGTCGCCTAACGCAGCTCCAAAAGGTTTTATCCTAGTAACATTTGAACCGGATAGTACTGGTCAATATAGTGGTTCGATTTACCACTCATATTGATGTCCGTTACGTATAGGTATATTACTAAACCATGTCAAATCTTTAGATTTCGGCTAATCATTGTATAACGCGAAATATCGTGAAAAAAATGTATTACAAATTGTAATTGTAATTTAAGTTGTTACTGTTTAATATTTTTATTACCTGCTCTAGCAGTGCACGAAAAAAAGCTGATGATAAAGTAGCCTAGCACTTTTAAAGTACTTACTTATTAGTATATTTAATATTTTTACTTGATAAAACCTAACCCCTCTTATTACAAAAAAAAATCGCTAAAACAGGTTTAGAACTGTACTAGTTAGTACAGGTACCAAGTCCGGCCTATTTTTAAAACCTTCCTACAAAACAAATACCAATATAAGAATAATTTATTGGTACTAACTCGTTCAGTGCGTTTCATTTTACAAGACTTTGTTTCATGACATGTTTTAAAATCTTTAAATAAGACTCTCATATTTCTCCTCAGTGATTTGCAATTCGGATCAAAGGCTTTTGACAAGGTCTGGCACGATGTCCTTATTGGCAAGCTTTCCTCCTATGGGATCCCCGCTGCAGTCTGTGCTTGGATCAAGGCTTTTCTGACTCGCATCAGAGTAGTTGTTGACGGATTTACCTCCGACTCGCTTGAAATAAATGCTGGCGTCCCTCAGGGATCTGTACTCTCGGCTACACTCTTTCTGCTGCACATTAATGATCTGTTGGCTACTCCCGGAATTCTGGGGTATGCTGACGACAGCACGGTAGTCGAGAGATACTTGTGCAATGCACGTACAGGTAGCGGTGAAACTGAGACCTTAAGATCAGACATGGTGGACAAATTGAATCAGTCTCTTCAAGTTGTTTCAGACTGGGGAGATGCCAATTTGGTCTGCTTTAACCCCACCAAAACGCAGGCGTGTCTTTTTTCCACCAAAAAGAGCGCATTTGAGTTGGCTCCCTCTTTTCGTGGCATTTCTGTCCCTCTATCTGACCGACTACAGCTCCTTGGTATGGAATTATCTTCCAACCTAAACTTTGGGAGCTACATAGAGTCTGTAGCAGCATCTGCCTCTAAAAAGCTCGGAATCCTTTCTAGTGTCAGGCGCTACTTCACTGCGGAACAGCTCCTAAACCTCTACAGAGCTCAAGTTCGTTCCTGCATGGAGTATTGCTGCCATCTTTGGGATGGTTCTGCTCGTTACCAGCTGGCTGCTCTGGGCTCTATTGAGCGGCGTGCGAAGAGGCTTATCGGTGGCGATACTCTGGTCGAGAGCTTACAGAGCCTCGATCATCGTAGGAGGATTGCATGCCTCTCCGTATTTTATAGACTTCACTTTGATGAGTGTGCTGCTCAGCTACACGATTTGGTTCCACCAGCTCCGTTCCATCATCGTACTACTAGACTCGGTCAGGGACTCCATCCGCATACAGTAGGGATACCGCGCGTACGAACTAAGCTATTTGCTTCATCTTTCTTGATACGGACTGCGCGGCAGTGGAATTCTCTGCCGAGAACTGTCTTTCCTACACAATACAACTTGGAGCTCTTCAAGGCCAGAATTAGCGGGCTTTTCCTAAGCAAGCGCGCTCCATCGTAGACCGCATAGTTGTTTAACATCAGGCAACTTTGTGGTCAAGTGCTAGCTTAGTCCAAATATAAAAAAAAAGAGTAAAAATAATAATTCTTAGTTATAAATGTGTTTTAGTACATAATGTAAGAAAAAGTAACATATTACTTTGAATTTTCTGTTCACAAATTAAATTATTCTTTTCAAATTTGTCTTTCTTTACGTAGAACGGAGCGAAATATTAAAAGTGTAATCGTTTTGACGTTTGAAAGTTATACCATTGTAAAACTAGGGGCATCGGCGGACTTACGTGGGTCTAGTTAAGTACTCGAAATGAAGTAAAACTTCGTTTTGTAATAGCGTTTACTTTAGTCTTAGGCGTAAGTGTAGTACCAACTAAGCCCGGTAACATTTTTAAACCATGTTTTGTAATAAGAGGGAACCATTTAAAATAGCAGTGGGGCCCCATTTTTTGATTTGCCCCAGGGCCCTTGGCTACCTAGCTACGCCACTGCTTAACGTGCTTGCCGAGGCACGGGGGTGTTTTATAACGCCAACTTCCATTGTTCGGACTGTCATTGAGTATTTTCTGAACTTAAAAACCCGGTTAACTTTTTAATCCGACCCGGGATTTGAACCCAGGACCCCGCAGTACGTGTTCCATGATAAAATGGTTAGAAAACCATTTTATCACGGAACACACATAAAGTCTAGTGACGTCACTAGACTAGTAGCAGCTATGAATATTTATAGTCGCTGTTGGGAACGTAATTCTATTTATTCTGACATAACTTACTTTTCTAATATACGAGAAGCACAGTTTACATCGGTAACATGGCTACCCCCGGTGAGGCAACATGAAACGTTAGATGCGCACTTAAACAAAAATAATTTAAAAGCATCATGCGGTTTACATCGGTTCGAAAACTGCACGATGTTATGATCCTTTTATTTTTCACTCCTAGAATCGGGTCTGGGTGTTTATGGTAGTCCGTCATGACCGGACATTGGTAAAATCCCACATAACTCTGTGGCTGCCACCAAGTGGCAGGTTTTGGTGATTGACCAGCCAGCCCATGCACTCCGGCCAGTTACGGTAAACTGGGATACAAGTTTTAGCCAATAAAAATACATAATCAAGAAAAAGTCATCAAACGAGCAAAAGTGACACCTGATTGTAAGCAAATCAACGCCTGCGACTAAGGTCTCAGATACGTTGCCCACCTTAGGGAACTTAATAGGATCTTCCGAGGTGTAGGTTGACCTGCGGGTGGGGGTAGATCCCCAACGCCCGCATTGCACAGGAGGCTCGAGCCAAGTCTGAGGGTCACCTAGTTTCTCGGATGGCTCTCTCTCTCTAGGCGCCACCCTGACTGGAGGCCTCTCAAGTCAGGGTACCCGGGAATGGGCTGGTATAGTCACAAGGCTGGCACCGGCTCGTCTCAATTGAGTGTGAAAGGGAAACCGGGGGAGTTTAGTGGGTAGTGGAGGCTTTAGTCTCGAGTCCCACACATGACATAAGAGGAAGCAGGGGGATTGCAAGGGGTAGGGAGCGAGGGTGGACCTCCGGCATTCTTACTCAAAAAACGAAACGCAGTCGCAAAGATACTTTTAATTTTGTTACTTTGATCAATAAAAAAAAAATCTTAACGAATTTTATCAGCCTTGACCAAATTATACATCGTAATTCTTACACACAAGTATGAACCATATTGAATAACTCAGCTATTCCATAACCAAGTTACACAGTTCGTAATGACGGCACTATCGTCTGTTTAGTCTTAATTACGGACTAACAATGCGGCTATAATTGCGCACTTTCCTCCGGTGGCGGGCTCTGGCGTAAGCGCGTGGAAACTGTGACATCTTGCGCGCCCGCATATCTGATCGCAGTGGGATATGGTTTGACACCCGGGTCGAGCTGTACAAATATGGCTGATATTTTGAAATTGACAAAATATAATCTAACTATATTTTTTTTATTGCAATGTGTAACAAGACGAGCAGATCGTACACCTGATGATAAGCGCCACGTCTGCCCTTAAACAGTTCAGTGCCAAACGGTAACTAAGCAGTTACTGTCTGGCACCGCCCTGCGCCCGCTACACCGAGACGACAGTTATTAGGTCTCATATACCCAGTAATTTCACTAGCTACAGTGCACTTTCCCCGAAACACAGAAGTGCTTGACACACTTCTATTTCACGGGAAAATATCTGGCACTGCGGTGGTACCCACCTAGACGGCCCAGTACAGGAACCTACCACCTGGTAAAAAATCTAACTACTTATATATATTATTTTGGATGCTAAGTCAGTTGGCAGAAGAACCGCAGGCAAGACACCTGATCGACAATGTCGGATAGAAGTGGCCCGGTACTCCCGATAATTTCCGTCGTTCCCTCGTAAAGGGGGGACCCAGTAGGGCGAGCCCTTACCCAGGCCAGGGCATCCGGCTTGCCGGGTGGCGTTGTGGACGCAGAAGCTCTAGCCAGACTCCCACGACGCTTTCGACACGGCTAGGAGGAGCACCCCGGGGTTTAGTGGGTAAACCCCTCCTATTAAGGGTGGCGGGAGTCCCACACAACGCTTTCCGCCCCCGAAAGAGGGTGACGGCATTCCCCGGGAATAAAAAGGCAAGACACTAAACTTGACGGTACGCAGCCACTGCGGCCTATTCTATTGACGCACACTTTACTAAATAGCGTCGCTCAATGTGCTGCATATTAGGCTCCTCTGATCTTCGAACTTCTGATGTACCGGGCCAAGATCTCGGTCCTTTGTTAAATTCCCGGGTTATGCTAACTTTGTATCGGTTTTTTCGGACACAGCTTGGGTTTCTGATTACCAATCCTCATTTGGCAAGCGTGGTAATTAAGCCAATACCCATCATTGTAATGATAACTTGATTTCTAGGATGGAGGCGTTTGCTCTTAATAAGCTGATACCTACTTTACTTTTTACAATCGGTCGCCTTTGCTCTTTTCTTTAATTTGCGCGTAATTTCTTTTTTCAAACATCCCCATTTTTGGGATCAAAAGTACCCTATGTCTCCCGGAAATAGTGTAGCTTTCCATTAGTGAAAAAAATATTAAAATCGGTTCAGTAGTTTCGAAGCCTATTTAACATAAAGAAACAATCAAATCTTTCCTCTTTATAATATTAGTATAGATATTATTTGCCAGTGGTGTAATTGACCTTTTAATATTGTCTCTATATGTAAGACTTTCGCATATTATATCAACTTCATGCAAGTGTTCGCTAGCGGTGACGTCAACGCGTGGTAACTATGACATCCCGCGCGTGCGCAGCGCAATCTGATCCCGCGCAGATTTATGGCGACGACGCTCAAGTGCTAATTTAGGAGGATTAATGCTGTTCCGTTGGGAGAGGAATTTCTGTTGTTTGTGGCGGTGTATATTGTTCGGTCGTGTTTGTTGAGGGTCGCTAGGGTCATTACTATTAGAATACTAGCCTTTCGCTCGAGGTTTCAACAGTATGGACTTTAGAAGTTATCCCTCAAGAATAAATAAATAAATATCTCTGGACATTATTCACACAGCGCCATCTAGCTCCACACTAAGCATTAGCTTGTGCTATGGGTGTCAGACAACGGATAAACATATTAAACATAGGAACACCCAGACCGATACAAACAGACATGTTCATGCACACAAATGTTTGTGCCGCTATATTATCGACAATATTCTTCAAGAATGTGATATTATCGCAGATAAAAAGTAGCCTTATCAGCTTCCAAAACTATACTTATACGAAAAATCAGGTTATTCTATTGCTAAGTTGCGAGTGAAGGATAGACGAAAAAAAACTACTATTTCTGATATTCCTCGGGACTGAGTCAGACAGAATTCTGGTTCTAAAACCTTGACCTTCTTTCACCCAAGGACATTAAGCGTAATAATTTCCTCCCAAAACATTTTGTTTTGGTGAACTTAATAGTTTATTAGTGAATTGCTAATAAATAAGCCCTGAGACTGAAGAAGTTTTTCTACTAGTTGGATGTCGCCTAACACGTGTTAAACAACGTATTACATCATACTTCCTTAGAAAATTCCAACACACATTTGCTTCTAAGAAAAGAACAATCTAGCCGCGTTCCATTTTACGCGAGCAATCAGAAACTTTCATTCTCACCGCGAACAGATGGGTCGTTGCACAAAAACCCTAAAATCGAACAATGCGCGCAACCGAACGTGGGATCGAGATGCGCAGTATAGGGATGCGCCGATCCGATCCGATCCTTTGAAAGATCGGATCGGCAGGCATACGATCCGGCGATTTTCGGATCGGATCGAGGTCATACGATTTTTGGCCGTATCGATACAAAAGTTGAAAGATCGGATCGCTTTGATCGTATGAATTAAAACGCGGTTTGTTTACTATAAATTGGGTACTTACTTAAGTTTATTTGTTACGAACTTTATCTTTGTTTACATTTTGAACTTGGCGGCATCCTTTACGGGTAGATCTGTTAATCTTATACATCATATTATTATACCTGAACGAATTTTGTGGGTAGGTAAGCATAAAATCTGTGGATTTACTACAGCTGTAGTTTGTTTGTTACCCTCCCTCGCTTGTTACTAACCCTCAAAGTACTTGTGTACAAGTTTTACATACTTTGAAGGGTTTACCTAATAAAGATCTAAAATTAATTGTGTCTTACTTATTTGCATCCGATCCGGATCGATTTCTTGAAGATCGGATCGACGGCATGCGATCCGATCCGCGGATCGGATCGTAGCATTACGATCCATTACGATCTGAAAAATCGGATCGACGACCCGGATCGCGCATCCCTAGCGCAGTAACGGTATCATGGTGTGACCTGTCACTGTTACGCAATTGTTATATCACATCACTAGTTCTTGTAAGGAACGGCCCAGATTCAAAATTGGAATTGTCATGACGGGTAATTTGTTTTTCTTATTGTGACAATATGGCTGTGATGTCAGCGGTGGCCATTACGACAAAACTTGAAAGTCAGACGTTTCCCGAAGTCGGAATTAAAATGTTGAGTACTGATAAGTATTTTTTCATTGAAAATCTTTTACTCAATCGTCAAGTTGTAAAGTATGAACGTTATAATGTCCTATTGCAAAGTCTTTGAAATGAAGTCATTGTGACAATAATCATGGGCCCTGGCCTATATACCGCGCTTGTCAAGTGTCTATTAAAAATAACTCGGAGATTTTTTTCTCAAAAAACAAAAAACCCAAAATCAAAAATAGCTAGAGCTTCATTCATAGACTTTTTGACTAGCTCGATGACGAATTTGGTACAGGTCCCGGCAAACTTCTTGAAATCGGGTGGGGATTGCGCAGAACACGAATTTTGAGATGCCTGCGCGCTATTGGTCAGAAGCATACCTCTGTCTAATAGCGGGCGCGGGCGTTAGGAGATTGGCGCGCGCTATTGGTCATGCGCAAGTGCTAGGGTTGCCATCCGTCCGGGTTTCCCCGGATTTGTCCTAGTTTAGAGGGCATCCGGGCAGCGTCCGGGGAGGTTTCATTTGTAGACCGAGTTTTAAAAAATAAATACATAAAAAAAATTTGGGCCGCCCGCGCCCATTTTATTACATTGAATATGTTTTAAAGATCTTGTTGACATGTCCGGCTTTCGGACTCTAAAATCCAGGGTTTTCACGCGTCTTGTCCGTCTTGCCCAATGCGTCAGGGGTCGTGGGTTCGCATTCCACTTAGGGCAATCAATCATGTGATGAACATTTGTGGTTGTTCTGTTGCCGGCTCGTCCTATTCAGGTGTAGAGGACAAACCGGGGGAGTTAAGTGGGTAGTGGACGCTTTAGTTTCGCGTGCAATGATTATGGCCCTTCGTAAAAAACGACATGACATTACTACTAGGTTGTATAACAAACCAACATGTTTGTAAAATAACCGGTTTATTATATCGATTGAATAATTATAATATGTAATACATGTAATAATTATATGGTAAGACGTTAATCTTCGCATTTGACATAACGATAGGATCAATATTTTGACTGGAGTGTTGTTAAAATTAACATTGATAAATCTATATTAATATTAAAGAGGAAAGATTTGATTGTTTGTTTGTATTGAATAGGTTCTGAAACTACTGAACCGATTTGAATAATTCTTTCACTGTTGGAAAGGTACACTATCCCCGGGTGACATAGGGTACTTTTGATACCGGAAATGTGGGGGGACGGGGGGGGGGGAGCATTTGAAAAGATAAATTATGCGCGGGTGAAACTGCGCGCGGAATAATTAATAATTTTAGGCGTCAATTATTCTCACAAGCCAATATCGCGGTTGCAAATAACATAATACATACCCTGCCTAACCCAGAAATCGAACCAGATACCCCAAAATCACAAAATTTTTCCACATCGCCAACAAGGTTAAAATGTCATCGCTACGTTTTCCCACGGACCGGTTACAAGGCGACCAAAGAAGCCACGGTCCCAAAGTATATTAAATGTAGGTCATCAAATAATTAAGTTTATCGAGTTTAACGTTACGCGGTGTTAAGTAACAGTCGGATTGTGGTGAGAAATACTACTGAATCGATTGATACGTAATTAATGCAATATTGTATTTGCGTTAATAGGGTATTACACACCATGAATAAAAAAAAATTAAATTATGATTCTATGATAGATTCATGAAAAAGTAAACAAAGAATAACAAATTCCATTCATAAAAGTGAAAAATAAATTTAATATTTCAATTTTAAAATTAATGTTTTTTAATCTGTCCTTCATTTGACGAAAACGCTGTACGCCATGTTGGCTACCGATGTGACGTCACTCGACTTGTAAACAAATAACCTCAGTTTTTGTAAGTACTGTGTTTACTGCATTTACTATTGTTATTTCGAAGTTTCTTAGTTATTATTATCACGTTTCTCGATATTCCGGCACTAAAATATAATTACATCGTGAAAGACGGTTTTCTAAAAGCAGAAAGCACTAATCTTCCACGGATAGATACATGGATGGTGGCGAAATCTTTCGCTTGCAATCCCGATTTCTGTTCTGCGGAATTGAGAAATGTTAAAACGTCTATGTAAGTATTGATGATATATTGCCAATTTTTGTTTAATATAATATAATTCTTCATGTCGTTTTCCAGCAACACATAAATTTCAAACACTTTAAAACATAACCTATGAAATATTAGTTTTGTGATGTTATGAATATAATTTTGCATGTATAAAAGGTCTATTATATTGCATACTTACATCATAATGATATTTACAGAAATAGTATTTAGTCTTTCTTTGTGGACAATGACTTCGGATCTCTTCATGCTACTTTCAACATCGTATTTCTCATTTTAATTCTCTTGGCACATGTATCCATAACTTTCCCGGCGTTTTAACACTTGTATTCTTACATTTAGACACAAGACCCCAATGATATGGACTATAATTCTTTATTTATTGGCGAAAATAACTTTATTCCCTCAGTAAAGCGTCATGTTTACACTGCGAGTGACGTCACAGCATGGCGGCCTAGGATTTGAGGCGTTTTCGCGCTAATTTTTAAATTGAAAAATGAAAACTCGTTTTTATTAATTATTAGGTACATAAAAAATATATTTCTATTTTTTCATGCTATTTTATCACTAAAGGATTAATTTAAATTACTTTTTTAATGAGGCTATAATACCCTATTACTGTATATATTTTATATTCGTTCATATTGGTTCACGTTGGTTTTTGAGAACCAAAGTGACCTTAAAAATTCGTTTGTGTGCCTATAATAAAGGTGCGCCATGTCTGGGGATCACCTAGTTTCTCAGGTCATATATGAGTATATGGGCCGGTCAATCAGTCGTCCTACTCGGGTGTAAAGGGAAACCAGTCAATATAAATAACCAGTCAAGTACGGTCAACAGCACATCACGGTTAACACTAGCAGTTCGATAATATAATAGCACTTATGCCCTCGACATAAGAGTGGTACAAAGTCTAAAGTGTTACATCTGACGTGCTTTTGACTGTACCAGCTCGTCCTAATTGGGTGTAAAGGGGAAACCGGGGAGTTTAACGGGTAGGGGGGTGAAATAGTCCCGAGTCCCACACACAATATTCGCTAAGCTGCGGTTATGGTGCATCAACGCATTCTCCAAAAAAAGATCTCTTTAGCCTGAGATTATGGTGGTTAAACGAACTAAAAGCATTGATATTACTCGTAAATAGAAAAAATTGGTTGCAACTGAAAGATGCTAATAATGCATAACATAAAAAAATACATCAGCCTATCAATGCTGCAAGGTGAACGCCTCTTTCTTTACACCTATCATCACCCTTGCCCAAAACTAACGATCGCAATCCCTTATCAAAAAAAAAAAAACCTGTCAAACTCTTCTTGTTGGTCTACCCAGTAATAGACTCCAGGACCCGTCACAACCATCAGACTAGTGAGTCGAGTAAAACATGTGAACGACTTATACCGGTTCTAGTGCGAGTTGTCAGAAAAGCCTTTAAAATTAATTAGACACCATGTTCTTCCTCATTCTAGCCCTCAATGGCGGACAGGCTATCAATCTGCGGCGTCAATGATTTATCACTAGGCCACCGTCAGCATAGATAGATATATCTATCTATCTATCTATCTATACAGACTGCCTTCGTGGCAGCGTTGCCAGACGTCCCGATTTTTAAATTAAAATTAAATGTCCCGCTCGGGACAGGCTCAGTCCCGCTTTTCAGGGAGAACTCGACCGTCCGTGCAGAGTGCTGAGAAAGAAAGGCGCGTAATAAAGATAAGAGTGTGGGAGAGAGAGGCTACTTGAGATGGCTACTTTTGCTATCTATTGTCACTTATACGTAATTTAATTCAAATAAAAAGATAAATATTTGAAAACCTTTGATTATATACGTTTTTTTACTATGTCCCGCTTTTGGCGGAAGAATCCCGCTATTTTCACTCAAAAAGTACCAAAGTCCCGACTTGGCAAAAATAAAACTGGTAACGCTACTTCGTGGTGGCTGGTAAGTCGCACTTTAAGCAACACTGAGGCAGGGCTTTTTGAGTGGTCGGAAAAACATTGTGTCGGATTTTTCGAACACAGCTCGGTTGTGATCACCAAACCGCTTTTGGCAAGCGTGGTGATTAAGCTTGTACCCATCATTGTGACGATGATTTGATTTTTTATTGCAATGCGTAAGAAAACAAGACGAGCAGATCGTACACCATGGTAAGCGCCACGTCTGCGCTTAGACAGTTTAGTGCCAAACAGTAACTAAGCAGTTACTGTCTGGCACCGCCCTGCGCCCGCTACACCGAGACGACAGTTATTAAGTCTCATATACCCAGTAATTTCACTTCAGTGCCCTTTACCCGAAACACAGAAGTGCTTGACACACTTCTATTTCACGGGAAAATATCTGGCACAGCGGTGGTACCCACCTAGACGGCCCAGTACAGGAACACTCACCCCTGGTAAATTGATGATTTTCAATGATAGAGTCCTTCTCTCTGCAATGAGACATTAAATAGGCTGATGTACTTTATACCAGACCCTCTGTACCGGCCATCTGCCCAATTGACTCTTAGAAATGCTTTAACCCGGCTACTACGAGTAAGACCCCCAGACTGCGACAAGATGTTTGGCAGTGGCCTGCTTGGATATATTATGGATTCTGAAAAAGTCCCATCATCAAGCCCCACAAATCGAATCCATGGTCTCCGCATTATATGATTCAAGTACCTTAACCACTGATCCACAGGCGCGATCATAATAAATTTTGTTACAGCTTAGAATAAATACCCAAATATTGTTTAAGCACATTATCAAATAACTACTTCCTACATCATGGGAACATCTTAGGACATCATATGCGACACTGAGGTCAGTCAAGTTAAGGATAAAGTTACACAATACAGACGACATTGTGATGTCATGGTCAATTGTAATTATGTTAACTATTAGACGAAGTTATGTTTGTACACGCAATGAGAATTGGTGTAGGCATTTCAAATTTATTGCATAGTCTTACAAGTTTTATTAAACTCAAATTCGTTACCATTAATGGTACAGTGTCAAACTCGGTGACCGAGTATTAACTTCACTTTATTTACTGTATTTTCTTAGCACAGGTGAACTCCCTATTCCCTCACGTCAAAACTCAATGGAATAGCATCTGACATGGCTGATGAAACCACTTACAAATTGTCAATCTGACCCCGTACACCTTTTATTTATTTTTTCGTATGAGAATGCGTTTATGCACCATAACCGCCAGCTAGCTAGACCAGCGGCCGTGTGTGGGACTCGAGACTAAAGCGTCCACTGCCCACTAAACTTCCCCGGTTCCCCTTCACACCCGATTGGGACGAGCCTGTGCCAACCTAAATTACATAGCCTAGTAATAAATTCTCCGGCTTCCCATTCTCATTTGAAAGGGCCAAACCGGTACCCGCTTTGTGGCAATTATCTGGATGTTTGACCCACGAAGACATTTGCCCCAAATACAGACCAAAACATACGAACACCTCCACCAACCCGCATTAGGCCAGCGTGGTGGAGTATGGCCCACACTATCTCACATAGAGATAAGGTCTGTGTCCCAGCAGTGGGAACGTATATAGGCTGATGATGATGATGATGTCAACGCATTGCAAAACACTCTCGCGCATAATTGTATAACCGTGGCTACTAAATACAATTAAAATAATCAGCCGGCATAGGTACAAATTCCTAATACGCACTGTGACCACAAGTATTAGGTATAGTGTACAGGACTAAAGTTAAAGTAAAGAATTAAGACAAAGCATATTTAAAGTCCCATGCTGTGTCGTATGCTTGAAAAATGCGGATTTCGGGCTGTGTTTGTAAAATATGATACATGTTTTGTGCAGGACAATCTACTTATGTCCAGCCGACGTTCCGGGGTATTGCATTAGAAAAGAAGAATACCGGTGTTTTTGCCAAACACCGGTATTCTTCTTTTCTATGCTTTGCTTTATAAAAATAGATAGTACAATACATATTTCTTTTTATTTCCGCATTGGTCCTGGTTGGTGTTAGGACTTTCGCAGAGTCCGACTGGTCTGGTCACAACTGTTCTGTGTTCCGGCCATATGAATTTGGGAGTTTGAATGAAATTAATGATCATTATCATCATTCTGCTGGACGTAGGCCTCTCCAAACGCTCGAAAATTTTCCAGTATTAGAAGGGTTGGCGATCGCAGGATAGATTTCACAGAAAATGTTTGTATTTGTACTATCGTGCAGTAACCGACTTCACAATTCTACCAAACCGGTCGTCACCTGTCTTCTATGTCCCATTATAACCAAACATAATGGTCACATTACTCATACGCAACCTTAAGATCGGTATCTGCGTTCAAGTGAAGAAAAACCAAGGATTTTCGTATAGTTACAAACTCGCGTGGGAACACACTGAATAATTGTTTATTGTTTCGTTTTGTTTAAACAATCGAATAGTTGCGAAGTAGGAAACCCGTGTGTGACCCTAAAGATGGTTCGTCGTGTGAAGGGTTGGCTAATCTTAAGCTTGATTAGAAATAAGGACAGATGTCGACCTCTTGGCATTCTTTACAGTTGCACTAACAATAGCTAAAGACAAATTACTGGGGCTAATCTAAATGATTAATTTTACTATACTACTAATTCGAGGAAGTAGCCATTCTTCTACTTCTGTGTCTTTTTTACAATAGATCAGTTGCAGACTCATAGCCATGAAGAATCACTGTAGGCTCCTCTTATCTTCAAGCCTTTGATTTCTAGTTTACTGGCTCCTACATTCATAATATTGGCGGAACACAACCAGAGCTGTTATGGGGGTGGTTATATGTGACTTAAAAAAATTAATGTTTATCAGTTGTCTGGCACCCATATTAGCCCAAGTTATGCTTAGTTTTGGTGAATAATGTCCAGAAAATTGATTTAATTAATTTTTTACCCAGTCATTTAGCTTAAATGTAGTAGAGCCATGCTGCAGAAAGCTTCTCTGTGTCAGTCGAAATCGTCCGACTCGACCGAGAAGGTTATTTTAAGCAAAAACAAAAACACTTTTACTGGTTCGAACTCTTATTAACAGTACAATTTGGGAGGCCCAAGCCCAAGCATTATGCATGTCATAATATGAATGATAAGTTTAAACACGAGTTGGTGTTGAAATTAAACTTCCTTCCACAAAAGGTAATATTAGACAAGACTTTTCGATCAGTTAATATGCGGAGTAAAGATTCTACGGGCCTTTTATGGCCCTTTAGCTGTCGCGCCATATCTGGAAGACCAGGGTTATCAACATTGCAAGATAAAATTGGGAATGATAAAGTGAGATTTTTGAGCTCGCAAATATGTAGCCGTCCATAAGTTTAGTACATATTATTATAAGTTGTCATTGCGGTCTATGCCATTGAGGGTCACTTAACAGGCAGGATCGTTCGCTGTGTGCTTTATGCTTCTTTAATCTGCAAGCCATTGTTTGTTATTGGACACTGCTCCATCTAGTCCCAAAATAAGTTAATCTTGATAAGAACTCTTTTTCGGGCTTAGCAACCATGCAGGCTAGCTAAACCTGCAACTGTATATGGGACAAGAGACTAATGCGTCCCACTGAACTCCCCCGGTTTTCCCTTCACCCCCGAAAAGAGACGGTGCCCGCATCGTAGCGATTTACGGTTCGAAATTTATTAGTACTTGCCCGCAGACTATAAGGCAGTGTTTTGTGGTTTTGGCCGGTGGCTTCTATTGGGTGACCCAAAAAGAATTTCCATACATAGGTTTAGGTTGACAGGGGATTTTCTGCACTTAGCCTGTAGAATGGCCAGGCCAGGGCGTGAAATGCGTCACCAACAACGTCACTCAAACCATCTGAGCTCGGTCCAGAGGTCCAGCACTGCTGTGATGTCTCGGAGCACCTCCTGCAGGGTGCCGCGGTTAAATTAGGAAGCAGGCGCGCTCGATAATGGTCCACACTTGCACTGCAGTAGTACCTGGACCGGTGTTTCTTCGGCGTCCATGCAGCCCTCTGCAAAGCGTCCGTCATGTCGATGTTGAACAGGTGCCATTTCCATACATATTACGGTTTATTCGTTTAGTTTTATGATGTATGTTGTCATGGGGCAGCCCTATGTTTGGAATGGGTCCTCATGACCTCCCAGGTATGGTCCAACGACACGCACTCCGAATGGTGTCAGCGATCCGACCTTGGTCCGATCGATATGGAAAACCAATAATGGTAATGACTTATTTGCATTACAAAGTGGTTCCTTTGACTGACGTGTAGATGCCTCTGTTTCTGATAAGTGAGGTCTTTGTGCAAGATAATTTTAATTATTTTGAATTTAATTTTCGTGGATATTCTGAGTCATTCGGCCTTGAAAAATACAATTACGCGTCAAAGAATTTATAAATCTTCCTAATTTTTTTTGTCAGAGTCGGCACACGAGCCAGCCTGTCGCCTGATGGTAAGCAATCACCGCCGCGCTCATGGACATCTCTCAACACCAGAGGGATCGCTAATGCGTTGCCGGCCTATGGGGAGTGCGGGCCTCCGGCACTCTCACAAACCAGACAAAACACAATAGTAGTCACTATTATTTCACGCTGGTGTTATGTGAGGGTGGTACTCCCCCGGACGAGTCGGCCCATTCGTACTGCTAAATAGCATGGCTCTTATCTTACCACTATAAAATAACTACGTTTTTTGAAAGATAGGCTCTTTTTGGCTATGGCTACAGAACGGAATAGGCTGAATTAGCTTTGAATATATTCTTAGTCCATAATGTCACTTAGTAAAATTAATATAACATGTTTAAAAGAATTAATATTTATCGCTTCATCTTTCATCACAGACCGCCACCTTAAGCCGGTCGACCTCAGACGCCATATTGGTTCGGATGACACTTGTAACTCTTTACTGAACCATGTTTGTAACAGTCGATTATGTATAAATAAACGTGGGTATTTTTGGTGCGAATACCTTTTAATTTCGGATTATTCTTGTGTAAAAATTAATCCCTCCATAATTAGTTTTAGTCGACTTCTATAGGTAATGGTAACTAATCACTTTATTTCAATAATGGATTCCTTTATTTTATCAGGTTGAAACCACAGTAGGTACATAAAATTTCTATGGTTGAAACAATATTTGCTTTTCTGAAAGCCAGATCTCTTGAAAGCAAAGTTAAGACTAAGGTATAAATTAATGGCAAAAAGGCAGACTATATTAAGCGACACTTCTTGGTAAAATGTCTTCCAAATGCACCATTTAATTTTGACCCTTTACTATCAGATGGGTCATTGTTTGTCTAAGTAGAAGTAGTTAGCTTAAAAATATACAACAACAAAAACTGAAGTAGAATATTGGTTCATAAAAATTACAATTCAGAATGATTTACTATAATTAGTTACTTAAAAAATCCTATACCTTGAACTTGATTATATCATTACCAATTACATTCAGTAAGTTATTAACTTTTAATCAAAGCAAGCTCCCAGTATGGTCATCAGTTTTTACTTAAGATTATTGCTGAAAAAACAAGGCATTGCCCGAAGATTTTGATCTCATATTACATATGTACTCATTTATTGGTACATAAGGCGTTAGTCGATCGACTAAACGCTTGGTTGTACGAATAAAAAAAAACTGTAATACGGTCTGGAAGTTGCCACAGACTTGCGACATTGGGTCGGTTAATTGACACAAGTCGGCTACTGGCTCATCCCTTTTGGGTAGAGTTGCCACGAATAGTGATTTGGCCGAATACCGAATATTCGGCACAAAATACATGCTTGTCGAGCGCGCGCATAAATAAGAACTTGTAATGATGAGGAGGACGTGAAGAAGAATGCTGTGGCAAATGAGTAAGATTGTTATTTGAAAACTATTCGCCTAGATTGGAATACTGATCCTTACAAGTGGTGGTCAGTAAACGAAAAACAATAACCAAATCTCTCGAAATTTGTTAAAGTTTATCTTTCTTCACCTGGGAGTAGCGTTTACAGCGAGAGGTTTTTTCCGAAGCTGGTATTATTTACGATTAAAACCGTAATCATTTGCTACCAACAAATGCTGAAAAATTTGTTTTCATCCACCATAATTTAGCACTGGTAAATTTTACTTACTAAGAGATTGTAATTTGTTAATAAATACATAGAATTTTTAGTAATATGACGTGTCTTTTTTCATGATTTGGTACTCGGTATTCGGCCAAATAGTATGTATTATTCGGCCGAATACCGAATATTAAAAAAATTGCCGAATAAGCCGAATACCGAATAGTAGCCGAATTTTCGTGACATCTCTACTTTTGGGTATGAAAGGGAACCGGGGTAGCTTAGTAGGTAGTGGAAGGAACGCTGGTTGCACTTGCCTTCGGTTTTATGTGGTGCAAACGCATTGAAGGGAGTAGTTATTCCCACAAACAAGGCAGAATTATCCCTTAAATGGTCATTGTGGTCAAATGATACTGCTTTTATTCCTACACACACACACTAGCTTTTCAGTTGCGTCACCCGCGCGGACTATGTGATGTATCCTGCTAAAATGTGATATTAAAAAGCAGTCTGACGCGTCTTTTCTTAAGGTCTAGAGTACGAAACTTCATCAAAATGTATTCAGTTGTGTTGGCGTAAAAGTATAATAGACAAAAATAATGTAATACTATTAAGCTAAATAAATAAAATAGAGAGAGATTAATATAGACGAGCCGTTTGGTGTAATGTTTGAGAAGTCGGCTATTACACCAGAGGTCGCGGGTTCGATCCCCGCACGGTACAAACATTTGTGTGCATGAACATGTCTGTTTGTATCGGTCTGGGTGTTTCTATGTATAATAAGTATGTATATACAAAAAAAAGTATATAAGTAGATAATGTTTATCCGTTGTCTGGCACCCATAGCACAAGCTAATGCTTAGTTTGGGGCTTGATGGCGCTGTGTGAATAATGTCCAGAGAATATTTATTATTTATTAATATAAACCGAAATAATCGCAAATATGTGGTATACACTTCATATAGTTACTCGTGGGCGGACAAAAAGTACGAACTGCAAAAAAGCAATAAGCATTTCAATGTCAACGTGAAATTGCTTCTCATACATAATACTCGTGTAGTACCATGACTCATACACCTGAGACTATGTGCTAACTTAAAAATAACTTGAGGCTTACGTAAGGCTCAGATAAGTGCAAGAGTCTTTTTACTTAAAGTATTTTTTCTTTTATTCGGAAGAGAATGCGTTTATGCACCATAACCGCAGGCTAGCTATGTTAGACCTGCGGCCGTGTGTGGGACTCGAGACTAAAGCGTCCACTACCCACTAAACTCCCCCGGTTTCCCCTTCACACCCGATTGGAACGAGCCGGTGCCAGCTTTGTGGTTATTGACTACTGACTAGCCCATTTTACTTAAACTAATGAGTCTTTTTACTTAAAAGTTCAAACAGAACAGATTTTATTTTCTTGGTCTTGATGGCTGGATGGCCATGGATTGGCTACTGTAATATTATGTTTGGATGTTAGTAATTGTAATTTTACGAAAATTTTGCATGCCAGATACTGGTGAATTGTGCGAACTTTACCTTGTATGTACCATCTTCTGTACCACTTTTCGTGCAAATAAATGAATTGAATTGAATTGAATTGAATTGGTCAGGCTATACACGTATTTCTGGTACCTTCGCTGTCTCTGATACCTATAAGACAAGTGATTAGGCTACTTACTTTGTGGTCAAATCAATGTATGTATGTGCTGTGGTCCAATGTAAATTCGGGTTTTAGACTAACGCCGGAATCACTCCTCACTGGAGGCGGTCCAAGACATCCTGGTATAAAAAGACTAATAAAAAACTGTAAATCAACTAACTAATTATAACTAAATACACTTGTCTGTACATTCTAATGTGAGTAATTTCGTTTCACCTCATGTCATTATAACGGATATTCTTCCGGATCAATATTGATGATTCAGTGAACTTTTATAATACCGGCTTCCGCGAGCGACTTCACCCGTGTGTAGATTGTAACTACGTAAGTACTATTATGTATTCTGTACTTTAACAGTGTTATTCTAAAGTAAAATCTATGTATGTCACAGTAAAGTTTAATTTAAATCCATTTAGAAGTTTTACGTGAAAGAGTTTTTTTATACTAGGTCAGTTGGCAGACAAGCAAGCAGTCCATTTTGTGGTAAGTTGCCACTGCAGCCTATTCCATTGAGGAACATTTCAATAGGTAGCGTCGCTCAATGTGCTGCTATACGCTAGGCGGCAAACGAACCAGCGGGTCGCCTGATGGTAAGCAAGCACCGCCGTCCATAGACATCTGCAACCTGCAACACCAGAGGGATCGCTGATGCGTTGCCGGCCTTTTAAGGTGTGTGGGCCTCCGGCACTCCCACAAACCAGACGAAACACAATAGTAGTCACTATTATTTCACGCAGGTGTTATGTGAGAGAGTGGTACTTCCCCGGACGAGCCGGCCCATTCGTACTGTAAAACAGCATGGCTCTACCACTACTAACATTTACTGTAGACTCCTCTGATCTTCGAGCTTTTGATTTCAAGTCTATTGGCTTCCATATTAACATGCTTGGAACCCGGGACCTTTCGCGCTTCAAAGCAAGGGCTCATACACACGAACAGCAATTTGTTGTCGACTGCCAACTTTAAGAGGCGGCAGCTAGTTGTCGGAATGCTGACGACGTGCTGTAGATGCGTTGGCGGCTGCAGCCTGCAGATGTAGCCGGCTATCCGTCTTTAGCTGTTGGCAAGCTGTCGACAGGTCAGCGTATGCCGTCGACGTATAGTCAGGTTGCCGACAGCAAGCTGCCGCCAGTTGATGGCGACTGCAGTTGCCTCTGACGTCTTCAACGTTCTGCTCGGGTTTTAGAACCCTAATTGCGCAAACCAGGTCGCCAAATAAGGTACATACAGTATGTGATTGTACCCGTTTGTAATTAATTGCAGAACATTAGGTAACGCAGTAATTTTTGAACCCAATCATTCAGAAACTGGACTATCTTTTTGTGTCATCGCGTTTCATAGTCACATCAAGCGAAAATGAACTTACAAACAATTGCTCTGAAGATCACATTAGCTTGATTTTTTATGTAGAGTGGAATGCATTTGTGAAATTGTATAATGAACCTTAAATCTTATCCGATAGGTTCTATTTTTCAATAAACTAATGGTATAGCACCTGTCGTAAGATACGAGTGCGAATATTGTTGTTGATAGGTTCATAAGATGGATTTACAATGCGAAATTATTCAGACGTTGATAAATATCTTTGATCTTACCGATAATATCATGCTATTGTCTTTCTCTTTCTTAGGTTGAGTAATAAGGACAAAAAATTAACTGGTCCCGTACCGAACTTCGGTTACATCAGTTATTCGAAGATTTTAATACGCTATTAAGCGGTCAATTATATTATTTGAAAACAGAAAGAAGAAGTTTAGTAGTGATAGAGCTAGGGTTGCCATCTTGCCATCTCTAAAATTTGGAAAACAGGACAAGACGCGTGAAAACCCCGGATTTTAGAGTCCGAAAGCCGGACATGTCAACAAGATCTTTTAAACATAATATTCAATGTAATAAAAAACATCGTGGTGTGCGAGCATAGTGCGTGTCTCGCGGGGGGGGGGCGGCCCAAATTTTTTTATTTTTTTTAAACTGTCTACAAATGAAGCCTTCCCCGGACGCTCCCCGGATGCCCTCTAAACTAGGACAAATCCGGGGAAACCCGAGTACAGTACAGAGTTACAGTACCAATAGGCCGGCTCGTCCGGGGCTGTATAACACCAGCGTGAAATATTTGTGACTAGTTACTGTTGCGTTTCGTCTGGTTTGTGAGAGTGTCGTAGGCCCACAACCCCCTTTAAAAGGCCGACAACGCATCAGCGATCCCTCTGGTATTGCAGATGTTCATGGGCGGCGGTGATTGCTTACCATCAGGCGACTTGCTGGCTCGTTGGCTAAAAAGAAAATTAAGGTGCTCATAAAATATATGTGCAAAACACTAAGAAACAAGACGGGCACAGGAAATTTAACCTATGAACTGTCTAATGGTTTATGATTACGGACTCTTATACCATTAGACAAAGCTTAAAAGGGCTAAAGACATTAAAATTATAGCTATTGAATTACATACATAGAATAAAAATTTCTTTGAAATAATTCAATAGGTCAAAACTCATGAATAACAATAGATTCCAAGTTCATGCCATTGAATTTAAAAAAAAGAGTGCACGTGTGACAAGGTCTATACGAAAATGCACTCTATTCCTTTGCTATAAGAAATATCTATAAATTATTATTGTACGTGATCTATCGGTCTTTTGCCGACCACGTGTGAATGTATTGTGAAATCATAAAATAGATTTCCTGCTTATAAAGAATGTATTATACTAATAAAACATCGTCTGGCTGTCTCGAACTATCTGTCAAAAGGTTAACTCGTTTGAGTTTTTATTCTGTGGGTTGTAGTTGTAGGTTAGTTATAATTCTATTATCTATTGAACCAAGATGGTGGCGTCGTGAAATAGTACGCGCGTATTTTTGACAAGAAAGATATTAATGTACAATAGGAGCAAGTATACCTTAAAATGAAAGGCTCGAAGATCAGAGGAATCTTTAATATGGCATCACATTTAATGGATCAGAAACTCAGGAAGGGAATCTACAATATCAAGAATCAAGAATCAAATTCATTTATTCAGGTTTGGCTCGTAAAAAGCACATATGAACGTCAAAAAAAAATTGTACATACATGTCACAAATTATAATAAATTAAAATTATGTAAAGCAAAAATGTCATAGATAATATAATAATAATCATGAATATTATGATTCGTGAGCTGGTTCAAAAATATGATTTATGTGGTGGATAACTCGATTTTCGGATTGCGGAGGAAATTGCTTTTAAGCTCTCAAACCACAGGACAGCAAGACCTACGGCCATGTTTGGGACTAAAGATGTTTGTCCCACTACACAGCTCTCCCGGTTTCCCCTTGAGTGGGTACCCTTCTGGGTTGATCTGTTGTAAATATATACTCTACAAAAGAGGCGGGACTGCCTCCGTGGTACAGTGGTAAGAGCGTTGGGCTCTAAAACCCGGAGGTCGTGGGTTCACTTTGTGTGATTGTTTCCAGTTCGGTAAGGACATTGTAGGCTTGAATCACCTGAATGTCCGAAAAGAATGATGATTCCGTGCTCCGGAAGGCACGTTAAAACCGTTGGTCTCGACTATGTTCCAAGTAGGTCTGGCTTCCCTTGTAGGGGTTACGGAGGTCAGATGGCAATCGCTCCATTGTAATAACCAGGCTTGTCAAATCTAGGATCATAGTCGAAGCGGACCCTGATCTTTACAAAGGATGCAATCAGGAATACGCTGAGATGATGATGATGATGACCATAGGAGGCGGGAGTTCGGTCCAGCACTGAACCACAGTATTACAATTGTAAAACTGTGACTGAACTAAGCACAAAAACATTCGCGTCTGCGACACACAAATGTGGATACATTCTTAAGGTGTAATGGGAGTTATGGCTTTTGACAGATTCCTATTTACACCCACTAATCGCACAGTGCAGCAGTGGGAATACCGGGGGGTTATTATTGGGAAAAGGACGTTTGTCCAAGTCCTACATAACCCCTGTAGTCATCTGGCTATAGGGTATTAAAAAAAATGTGTTCCCTAGTGCGTATTGCACTCCAGTGTAGCAGGCTTAAGAGAATCTCCAATAGATTAGTCGTTGCGATTAGTCGCTCTATCAAAAGTATCTTCATAGGGTCAATGCTTTGTCAGCACTACTTAGAGCTTATGTAACTAAGATCGTGACATCAAAGCCTTCATTTTTTTCCGGCAGTTTTTATTGGACCGTATAATAAAACGCCAATCAAACTGACAAGATCAAGGTAATAACAAACAGATCTCGCGAACCAACGTACGGATATTGTGAAGAAGATAATGTATAATGATATAGATAAATAGATATGATATAATATCAGTGCTGTAACAAAAATAATTAGTTGTAAGGCCTCGGCCTCGAATAACGGGGTTATTCCCATATGCCCCCTCAGGCATCGCCCCCTCAGGGGGCAACTGGGAATTCGTTTAAAATAATGTCCCAGTTGCCCCCGTGCCTCCTTTGAAGGGGCAACTGGGAGTATAATTTTTGAATTTTGATACGTCTGCCCTACTTGAGACGCCGTAAAGTATAACTAGATATTTTTTCCATTATGTTGCTAGAAGTGAGTGAGTGAGTGTAAGTTTGAAGGGTCAAAGGAGGCACGGGGGCAACTGGGACATTATTTTTTACGAAGTCCCAGTTACCGTCTAAGGGGGCGGGCGATGCCTGAGGGAGCAACTGGGAATAACCAGAATTACGCGGCAGCGGGCAGCTCCCGCCCCGCATTCAAGAACGGGTCTACAAAACATCTCTTATTCGAGGCCGAGGCCTAAGAGAGAAGTAAGAAGAGCTACTTCACTGTAGTGCAGAAGTCTGTAAGGTACGGTACTTCGCCAGTTTTTTTGGAGCAATACTCCAGAGAGTTGCCAGGAGTCGATTAACCCAAAAAATAAGGGTTAGTCCATCTAGTTATAATTTTAGTTATACAATAAAACAGAATGGACAAAAAAAACTGATTTGTTATACTGCTCAGTGTAACTAATTGGATTCGAAAATAATAATAAAGGGTTTGTCCATGCAGTTTGCACATACAAACAGTTATAAATGAAACAACAAAATAACATCAATAGTTTAATTTACGGGGATTAGTTTAATTTTAGGTACAATATTTTACATACAAGAGTACTATTTTATATTCTGTGACACAAGTATGTATTCCTAATTAATTTATTATTTTGAGATTAGTTTTTGTTTGAAGTTTGTTTTTGTATGAATACCAACCTGTGTAAATAAATAAATGACTGTCGTAAGACACATAAGCAGACGAAATTGAATAAAACTACATAATAATAGACACCTTAACTTAACCATGGAACTCTACTTATAAAAACAGTTAAAAAAAATAGGGCGACCGGTCTTCGAGAAAAAAAACATCGCATGATTTTATGGTTCCAGTCCACAGATTTATATAATTGCACCTGTTCCATAAATTTTACTAACCTTATTGAGAGGTAATAAAGTTTAATTTCAAATGGCCTATTATTTCATAGTGCCTACTCAAGTTTGCTAACATACTTAATTTTTTAGAAATAGTAGACGTAGTGTATTGAATTCTAATAAAGGTTAAAATAGATTGAAAGGGTGTGTGTTGATTTACATTTGATTAGCGGATAATGACTTTTGGGAAACCAGGTGCCAGATCACTTTATGAGACATTGAGACCAGACTAGAGTATCACCCTCTCACATAAAACCAGCGTGAAATAATAGTGACTACTATTGTGTTTCGTCTGGTTTGTAAGAGTGCCGGAGGCCCACACTACCCCCCCTCAAAAGGCCGGCGACGCATCAGCGATCCCTCTGGTGTTGTAGATGTCCATCGGCAACGGTGATTGCTTACCATCAGGCGACCCGCAGGCTCGTTTGCCACCTTCGACATAAAAAAAACTCAGTATAAAGCACCTTACTAAAGCGCTAAAACATATTCTAGACAAATAAAATATAAAGATAGACTAGAACCAATGAAAGTATCAAATAAACCCATTCTATCGTCTACAGCTCAGGACGAGGAGGACCATAAAATAAATCAATGGAGTCATTATAGTCTGAAAGAATAAAATATACCTTAAGCTATCAAACTTAACCCTGCAAATGCCGAGGCTAATGTTTCAATGGTGAATGTTGCATTGCAGACGAAAATGAATTCGGCATAAATAGCAAGAAAATGTTTAATTCTTATGATTAAAGTTATCTTGTTAGCAAATTAATGCCTGTGATAGGTGACTATACTTTTGCTTATTTTTTATTAGCTATAAATCTACAATTGTTTTTATATTTTTACTTTGTGACCGGTTAATCATCGTTCGGTTGTGCATTGGTATGTCCTCTTCGTGAGAAGGGACGGTTTATTTCCGATTATCACACACGGCTGCAGGTATTGCTAACCTGCGTTAAAGGGATTTAGACACATTAGGAATTCTCCTTCTAAACCTCTTGAGCGACTATTCCTGGTCAAGGGTCATTCAATGAGATAGACCATAGACGCCGCTTACTATGAAAAAATCAATAAAAGATAAAAAATGTATGAACATTTTTACCAACCATAATACCAACCGAGGCAACCGACGATTGAAGGGTTAAAGAATCTAAGCAAAACTTCTTTTCGGTGCACGCCATTAAAACACTTAATAATCGCCTGATCTCCAGGCTCGCTACTGAATTATTCAACGAGCTTTACGACTATCATAAAACCGCGGCCTCACTCGCCTTTTTAATTGCCAATTGTATTTTAAAGGAAAACTAATTGGGCTTCAGTCCTGGCACGATTACACCTTTAAATGTGATCGTGGAAATAAAGTTAATAATCATCTGTCATATATTAATTGGGTGGATCCTTAAGACTGTATATTTATAATCCGTACTGATATTAGAAATGCGAAAATAACTGTCTGTCTGTTATTCCTTAAAGTCCAAATCACAAGCGAATTTGATGTAATTTGGTAGCGATTATTTATAGATAAGCCCATGGGAAAGCTCTTTTTTCCGGTAAAATATCAAGTAGATTCTAGTTGGTGTCTTGTTTTTCCAGTTAGACTTGCCACCACACTGTATGGAGAATAGCTGGGTAAATTTTTCATAATTTTCACTGTGAAACTTGAAATGAAAAGCTTCATGGTTACAAATGCATAAACTATTATGAACAAGATAACTGATGTAGTTACAGAAAAAAAAAACTGCTGCATTTTTTACTTGGACTATGAAACGAAAGGTTGATAATCGAATCCAATGCTCTATCGCAGTCAGTCAACTGTCATCACAAAAGACAACCGCTTGACACTACGGTAATGATATTCTTATACGATTGTTATCCAGCTTTTTGTATCCAATACCACCTGTGCACTATTGTTCTAGCGTACTCCCATATACGTTATACAACACAATAGCATGTTGCGTAATCTTGGAGAAAAACATTAGTAGGACACTGTTCTAAGTGTTTATGTTTATGTGATACAGTAGGACGCAAAATAGAAGACATATTTTTTAATACTATACCACTGAAGCGGCCATTGACGAGCCATTTGGTGTAATGGTCGAGAAGTCGGCTATTACACCAAAGGTCGCGGGTTCGATCCCCGCACGGTACAAACATTTGTGTGCATGAACATGTCTGTTTGTATCGGTCTGGGTGTTTCTATGTATAATATGTATGTATTTACAAAAAAAAAGTATATAAGTAATGTTGATCCGTTGTCTGGCACCCATAGCACAAGCTAATGCTTAGTTTGGGGCTAGATGGCGCTGTGTGAATAATGTCCCAAGATATTTATTTATTTATTATTATTGAGGCCTATTCTATTGAGAGCCACTTCACCAGGAAGCGTCGCTCAGTGTGTGGCCACACTTAAGGCTTTTCTGATACAGGAGCTCCCTCATTGATCTTGCTGGAACACAGCCACAGCTATTATGCCGCAATTTTTACATGCTGGTAGCTAGCCACTCAAATTCTGATAAAGTCCTCCCACAAATCAGACCCAAGATGGTAATTGAACCCTCAACCTCTGGGTCTGGGTCTGGTGGTAGAGCCATGCTGTTTTACAGTATGAATGTGCCGGCTCGTCCGGGGAAGTACCACCCTCTCACATAACACCAACGTGAAATAATAGTGACTACTAATGTGTTTCGTCTGGTTTGTGAGAGTGCCGGAGGCCCATAATACCCCCATAGGCCGACAACGCATCAGCGACCCGTCTTGTGTTGTAGATGTCCACGGACGGCGGTGATGCTTACCATCAAGCGACCCGCTGGCACGTTTGCCGCCTTTAAAATAAATTTAACCACCGTTCATAAGATTATCCTACTTCACCAGATTGGTTCAAAACGTGTACTTTTTTAATAAGTTTTACAAGGTTTTACAAAAAAAAGATTGTTGTGTATTTTTATTTAAATTTAAATCGCTAGAACTAACATCGTTACGGTTAAGCGGATCTAAATATTGAATCGAGTGAATCCGAATGTAGGCCAAGAGCTTGCATTGAAGGTTGTAAATTCAATCTTTTACTTGGACTTACCGTGAAGCTCGTGGGTTGGTTCAAATCGAATAGAATTAGATGCTTTGATCAAAAAACTTTTGTAAACAACTTTCTGTTGACCGGTGTTTGTTGCAATACTTTTTTTACAAAGAAAATCTTACCACGCCGAAACGATCTTGATAGTTAGAAAATTTACCTATACTAGATAGCGGCACGCTATGATGGCCGTTTTGACATATTACAATACACGGTTTTACAGTATAAAACCCAAAACAACGGTTTAAAAAACGGCTTTAAAATTAAAAACAGAACACTAACTGCTGCACAGCAGATAGTTAATATAAAAAATGCGAAAGGAATCCACTGGGTGCGGGTGGCGCAGGACCGATCGGTTTGGAGATCCTTGGGGGAGGCCAATGTCCAGCAGTGGACGTCGTTTGGCTGAAATGATGATGATGATGATGAATATTTATACTAAATCAATACTTGCCGAGCGATTTCTAGGGTCCAAATGTCATCGGCTTTTGCACCAGAGTTCGCGGGCTTATTCCTCGCACAGTTCGAACATTGTGTATAAGATCATGTCTTTTTGTATCGGTGTTTTTGTGTATGTATTTATTAAAAAAGTTCATAAGAAGGTTTATCTTCTAGTTTGGTGCTAGTTGGCGCTGTGTGAAGTGTCCAAGGATATTACTTTTGTTGATGATTGTGTACGGCAAAACACGCGGTTTGTGTAATGTCATAATGAGTTCAAATAGTGCAATAAAACGTATTCTCATAGTAACAATTGGTTTTTTATGTTAACCGAAGTACTGTTACAATTCAGATTAACATAATTATGATATTTTTAAATTATGAAATATTCTCACGCACAATACAGTTTTTGGATTGGTGTTTTTGAAGTGTGATCTTTGAGCCTTAGATTTCAAGCGTACTGGCTCATTATATTGTCGGAACACAGCCAAAGCTGTTATGGCGGCAGATTTCACCTGTGGGGGTGGTATCTAGCCAGTCGGACTCTGAAAAAGCCGTGCCACCAACCAAACCCAAGGCGGGAATTGAACCCACGACCTCCGTGTTTTTGTTTACGGGAGGCCGGGTTAGCCACTGTTCCACGGAGGCGGTCTTTTTTACGTGAAGTGTCAGCGCTGATGGAACTGCGGATCCGTCACAGACGTCTAAACATCGGTCTGAGCCATACGTCAAAGATGTCTTAACAACCATCCCAGTCGTACGTCAGACGTCCAGCCGGCGTCGGGGTCGGTGTAAAAATGACCACATCAATAACATTTGATTGGTTACGCCTAGGTGTTACGAAGCTATGGTAGTGCGAATACAGGCTGATATTTCGTTCGCGACCGCTGTGCAAAAGTTCTTAAAGTTCATTTAATGTTAGGACACACGCATTTTCACTGTGGTAGGCCTCAGGGCAATACCTCCATCACTGAAATCACGTCTTAGTTACGATGAGTTACCGGAGAAATAACTTCGCTTGCCATGTTAAAAAAAATGAATTGATTTCAGGACTCTGAAATAAGGGTCTGGTTCATAAACCACAAACCATAGAGGCATTTCTAAGCCATTGCAGGCTTACTACTGTTAGGTTTATTTTCTTTTTTGAAAGGGGGAGACAAACAAGTTAATAAATAAATAAATAAAAATAAACAAGCAAGTCACCTGATGGTGGTCACTACTGCCCATGGACATCTGCAATTATTAGGGTCTTAATAGTATAATTGCCTGCACTAATAATAACATAGAAAGAGGGAAAGGTGAAGGTAAATGGGGAATGGCGATAAGGAGAGATATACACAAGTTTTGAAATAAAAAACCATCATAATCGGTTCACCTAGTAAACTTTTGTGAGGACTTCTATATATATAAAACCCAAAGGTGACTGACTGACTGACTGACATAGATATCAACGCACAGCCCAAACCACTGGACGGATCGGGCTGAAATTTGGCATGCAGGTAGATGATATGACGTAGGCATCCGCTAAGACAGGATATCTCGATATTCCCACGGGAACGGGAACCACGCGGGTGAAACCGCGGGCGCCCGCTAGTATAAAATAAAATCACACAGGCGACTTGAAAGCCGTCTCTCTTTTTAAAATCAGCTAATAAATACGTAAGATACACCCGCGTGTTTCCATTGAGTACATCGCGAATAAATCTAGTGTCAGTGTGAATTTCTTCAGTAGTCAAATTACATTAGTGATTGGTAACTCGTGTTTATTGCTATCGATTATAAACCTCGTAAATAAAAATATAAAATTTGATTGCACTAACGTGTGTGCAATCGTGGAAATAAAAGATCAAGATGTTATTACGATTGTAAATGAGTTTTTATAATGAAGTTGTAAGTTTTGTAGTAAAAAGAAAGAAATATTACGAGTATTGTAATTTACGTTAATGTTCAATTATTAAATTATAGATATTTTTTCTGTGACCATAATACATAATATAAACTATTAAAGTAAAGTTTGACGGTGTGCAAAAACGTATTTATGTTTTGTTTATCTTTCTTTTTCTCTACTATTTTTTCGTTTTTATTATTTCTTACAATTATTGGCGATCGAAAAGAGTAACTACCGATTTTCTCACTGAATTCCTGTCAAAAGAAACAGCATTCGAAGCCTGCAGAATTGCTGATTTAAAACTGCTCTCTTGTAGGCCTTGTATAGTAGCATATGTGTAAAGGGCTTGAAGATTTTGGCCTTCCCACTGGTCACCATTTTTTTTTTTTAAACTGTGTTGACTTAAAATTCTTTCAAAAATGGATACTTCGTATTAATACAAACTTAAAGTGATTAGACGAAAACCCGTAGTTTCACATTTTTGAAAGAATTTCAAGTGAACACTGTTTTGAAAAATAGTCAAAATGGCCAGCCTTCATACAAAAATCTTCATATCCCTTTTTTCCATTGACTTTGAATCCGTTTTCTAGCACCAATGGTACAATTTGGGTATGTTAGAATGGCGCTGTGACACAGAATATATACTCTGTGATGCGATTCTGTTGTTTTGAATGAACCAATCATTATTGCAAAGCAACATTTTAAAATCCCAACGTGTCGACACACCTGCTAATCTCGTGTGAACATCGGTTTCCGCCGACTGGGAACATGCAGATATGGAGGAAATTGGCCGTCAGCCCATTCTGGCCTATGATTTGTGGTGGGCGATGGGCTCAATAGATTCTAGAGAATTGTTCGCTGACGAGTAGTGGGTCATCGAATAGTGTGAAATAGAAGGGTAGGAGTGCAGTCGGTTCTTTATTTTTTTATATAAATGTTGGTTCTATAGTTCTGGGACTGACGATATCACAAAGAAAATAAAATATAGGAGGCAAACCAGCGAATGAATTACCTAATCCTAACCTAATCACCCACCATCGGGGATATATTTGCAACACCAAATCATCATCATCCCAGCGTTAAAGTTATTTATGACGAGTGCCCATAAATGTGTGTCGTAATAATTTATGCGTTCGGAGTAATAAAGGCGTAAACATTGGCAGTGCTCGCCGTAAACGGACGTGGGTCACAGGTTCGACCCCTGGCTATGAATAGTAATGCGACGGTAACTAGCGCATTCAGACTAATGCCCGGTATGCGCAAATAGTTGAACGTTATGCGCGTGAGTTATGAGGGTGGGGGTAATGGTGCTTTTGATGGGCTTGAGGTTCAAGGTTCGAATGTTGGCGGGCAATTTAGTGGGCACTTGGACGCTTTTATCCCGAGTTCTACACACGTAATGATGCTTGAGACCCAGTTTTGGATGAGCTCCATCGAAAAACTGGGTCGATTTTTAGGGACTCATTTATCTTCTTCTTCTTCTTCAACCTGTAGCCACCCAATGCTGAGTGTAGGTCTCTTCCATGGGGCGCCAATTCCGACGGTCTTGTGCCTTCCTCATCCAATCCCCACCCCCGATTTTCACCAGATCGTCCGTCCATCTGGCCGGTTGTCTGCCGACGTTTCTGCGTCCAATTCGTGGTCATTTATCTTAGGTGTTGCTTACGAGTAGGTACAATGGTAACACGTTGTAATCTTTTTTTTTTCATACAACGTCAGTTGGCAGGCAGGCACGCAGCCCACCTGATGGTAAGCGGTCACTGCGGCCAATTCCATTGAGAGACATTTTACCAGAAAGTGTAGCTCAATGTGCTGCCAGACTGTAGAATCACCTGATCTTCGAGCCTTATATCTCAAGTGTACTGGCTCCCACATTATTATTGCCGGAACACAGCCAAAGCTATTATGGCGACAGATTTCACCTGTGAGGGTGGTAGCTAGCCAGTCGGACTCTGAAAAAGCCCTGCCACCAACCAGACCCAAGGCAGGAATTGAACCCACGACCTCCGGGTTTTTTATACCCGAGCCAAGCGGCAGCCACTCTTCCACAGAGGCGGTCAAGGTCACAGAGGCGGTCAATCTGATCTTTTTCAAATGCCTATAAATATTCTGGAGGTATAATTTCTACCTTTGATTGGTGGTGGGCCTTCAACAAGTTTAAGTACAAGTTACTAAAATCAACAAAATTATGCTTTTCTAAACACTGTCCTACGTTAAATCATAGCAACAATCTTACCAAGCAGTAAGGAAGAATTAAAATTGCTTTACCACTAATCTACACCCCAACAGCACCTAACTTGGTTGTACATTTACGATCATAGAACATAGCATACTCCCAACCTAGTCCTTCGCATGTGTTAACACGAGATTACCATATACTAATAGCACCGTGAAATTGGCCATAAAGGATGATAGCGCGACTGAATGGTGCGAGTGTAAGTGGTTTTAAGGCTGTTTGCTAGCCAGACGGTTTTTTGCTAAGTGACCTGCAGACATGTTTTTTTTATTATTGCAATGTGTAACGAGACGAGCTGATCGTACACCTGATGGTAAGCGCCACGTCTGCCCTTAGACAGTTCAGTGCCAAACAGTAACTAAGCAGTCTGGCACCGCCCTGCGCCTGCTACACCGAGACGACAGTTTTAGGTCTCATATACCTAGCTTCAGTGCCCTTTCCCCGAAACACAGAAGTGCTTGACACAATTCTATTTCACGGGAAAATATCTGGCACTGCGGTGGTACCTCTAGACGGCCCAGTACAGGAACCTACCACCTGGTAGTGTACGTACAGGCTAATCTTCTCCGATTTCCCCTACACACCTGAAGAGGGGCTAACCGGTGCCGCCTTGTGGTGATTGACTAGCTTTTGCCAATTAGAATTATGATTGGGTGTTTCTTTTAAGAAAATGCTTAGAAAATGTCTGAAGTCAAGAAGTTGGCGGTGAGGGTTCATGCCAATTTACCACAAATTAAGTTTGTGGTTCTGTGACTGATCTTTTGTTCGGTCATGTGACATGTCAGATTTGTGTCTCAGCAAGCTACGAAAGAAAGGGATAGGGATTGCGTCCGTGCTTGTGCACTAATATACATTGGCTGTAGTTGGGTAACTCCGGAGATTTGGATTGCGCTGAATCTGAAACTAGGCTAGGTAAACAATAACAAGTATAATTTTTCACTTCACAGGAAACTTCGTTGCGTTAGCTTGGTTTATGGCTAACTAAAGGCGGATCTAGAAACCGCCTCGTGACCAAACAGCCTTAGATCATCGTATCGTGTATACTGTCATAAATTAAACCAACCTGTACTCAACACCAGGATGGAAAGAACAGTTACTGCAGTTAAATAACAGTTCCGTTCTCTTGTTGCAGGTGGCGGCCGTCGCATCAATGGCCTGACACAATGTTCCGAACGGCGTCAGTCGAGGGCTCGGGGCCGAGGACGCCGCCGGCCTACGCGCCCCACCCCCCCTACGCGCCTCCCCGCTTCTTCCCCCCTCGGATCCGCGCCCCACCCCCTCAATACTGCTTCGACGCCGCGCGCTTCGCCTGCGACGCTTCCAAGCCTAGATACCTCGATGTAGAACGAGAGAGACTAGTAACTAGGTGGCTAGCTGAAGCCAATGATGCACTAGTCAGGAGAGAACGACCCCCTAGGTACAAGCCGAGAAGTAGTGAGCGACGACCTGACTTCTTAGAGCGAAGGCCCAACGCTCCAGAATGGGCTGATAACTTCCTTCTGGGCAGGCGGAATGGGTCCGTCGAGCCTGAAGATGACACGAACGAAGCGATGACGCTTAAGGAGTTTGTAGATAAGTTCTCGTTGCCTCGGGTGGTGAAGTTTGAGGGGGAGGAGCGGCCAGTGCTGCTGTACAGGGTACTGGAGGCGCACAGGCGAGTGGAGGCGGTCCCGCTTTCGGGGAAGAAGGGGAAACTCGTTGGGAAGCCGCTTTACATTCCTGATAGTTATGATGGTAAGTTTTATACTTTATTTAACTTATTAAATACGTTCATTGAGTTAAATAATACAAATATTGATAGGAGTATAAAGTAATTAAAAATAAGGTCTTAACTTGGAGCCTTGGCTAAACCCAATACAAGAATTATTGACATGACTTATTGTTTTCAATCAGAATTTAATTATGCACAAGATCCCACCAAATGATAATTGTTTTGATAAATATTAATGTATGTCTGTGGTGTAGGCACAGGGTGTAAGTACTCATCATTTTTGAATATTTAGTCAATCAAAAGCTTACTTTAAATCCAAAAAAAATGCTTTGTTTCGTCTACTTCTGTGTATTTGTGTGTATCAACTTCTCTAACCGTATAATGTTTGCTGTTTGTTTATACGTGCAATATTTACTCGATCCCAGAGTCTATAGCACAGATTCTCAATTACCGTCTATGCAGTTTTTGTGGCTATTAACAACAGATAACTTACAAAAACTGCATACCGTCTCCGGCGCGTACAAGAAACGGATACGACGCGATTGATTGATCAATGACCAGTTATATCATTGCAATTAAGCTTCATTCATACACTGATCAATTATATCATTGCATTTAGGCTCATTCACGACTACACGAGAGCTATTGTGTTTTAAATGGCTGGTGGAACTAATTGCGTCTCTGTTTTCACGGAAATTTGAGTCAGGAGATTCACCAACAGCTTGCGTTTCGTTATTAATATCAAATACACGATTGATTGACGATGAAATTGATAAATTGAAGGAATGTGTTCTTACAATGGAAAATAAAGATAGTTAATTCAATCTATAATATTTTATGAAGACATACACAAGAAGTATCAGTTCTTACGCTTAGATCTGAAAAATATTACAACATAATCAATATTTACTGGTTCTGACTGACGTGTAATGACTGAGAATTTGGTTTCAATTTGCTAAGAATATCTAAAGAAGAAAGTATAATCAAACATCGGCTGACAAATGCGTATTTAAAATTCTCAAAAAGCAATCAATAAGTCAGTAAAAAAGTCAAAATGGCTACTGTTTCTTAACTGGTAACAATGGCGGATGACAATAGCCCAAATGGAGCGAACGCTTGGCTATCGGAAATGATCACTTAAGGCTATGACATAATCGGCAGATTTTCTAATGCCACCTAATACACTAATTTACTCTGCTAACAGGCTATTGTTATTTTATTTTGTAAGAGGTTTTCGTATGCAAAGTCTTTATGATAGTAAACATCTTTAATCTAATCTTCTAAGTGAGTCGACTATTTTATCGTTAATAATTTTTCAATGTAGTCAAAGTAATTTTAATCCTGGGATAATGCTTAATTAATCAGTTCTCATGTCATAAATAGGAGCGTTATTGTTTCTCCTTATCGACGTGAACCTCGCGATGGAGCAAAATATCGATGTCGTATTTGATATGGGGATAGTTTAAAAGAAGTAGAGTGACATAATGCTACTTTTTATCCCGGAAAATATTATATTCACGTGCCACGTGGGCGACACGGGCGAAAGAGTAGTTATATTATATTGGCTCATTTACCACGATTACCAAATACGTCCAATTGACTAGATAACTGTGATTATCTTGTTTATAATCTACTCTATATTCTGTCAAGGATTCGTGAGACCACACTCGTAACTCCGGTTTAGGACAAGACAAGGTACGCGGAAACTATAGTGCAGTAAATATTGAGTGAAGATTATGGTTTGGACAAGCGGACCAATTAAACATATTGATGTGTATCGTATGGGCTAGGGATGTGCTCGATAGCTATATCGATAGATCGATAAATATAATATATTATTTGACTACGGTTTCAATGCTCTAGTGGTTGAAGTACCGGACTGTGATCTCGAAGTCCTGAGTTCAATTTCCGGGTCGGGCAAATACTTGCGTCAGAATTCTTAGACACAGGTTTGTGATCAACAATTGTAAGTATTTGACGAAACGACAAAAAGGGCGACTTAGATATCTGTCAGAAAAATAATCATAGACTTATTTGACAGCTGTTTTGAGGAGTTAAAATTAATATCTAGATGAATATTGAACAAATGACCATGGAGGTTAACTCTATATAACTCTAAAATTTCCATCGGAGGTAAATCTTCTTCTCACGGATGGCAAATATTATTTATAAAAAAAAAATAAAAATGAGTAATGAGGTTATCCAGAAAAATCCAGGAAACAATTATGACTTACATTTACACACCACTTTACTAATAAATTGCCATAAGACTACCGTAATCAATACGTATGTTATCTACACATTACTATTCACACGCTAATATTAATTGCCTATATCAGCTTTCAAATTACCAGCAGTAATTACAAGTCACAGATACGATGGGTAGGAAATATGTATGCGTGACATTACTTTATTACTTCGGTTGTTAAGTTAAAGTGTAACTTATTTGAGTCTCTAGTTAGAAATTAAATCCAATTTTACATGCAGAGTTGCAGACTGTGTTGTTTTACATGAGTTAGGTCGATTGTTCGTAACTCGTCGCGGAACTAGGGTTTTTTAAAGATCGAAAGAAGACCTGCACTGTCCAATGAAATAAATCCATATTATTAGGGATAAAACGTCCGGAGAGTTCGTTCAATGTGCAGTTAAATTCTAAGCTTATTTGGTCTTAGGGATTTAAAGTGCACTTGCACACGATATTATTGCAAAAATATTCTAGTGTATTTAAAAAAAAAACTAGATTACCTACGTTACCACGAAACACTTTATCAATGTCATTGCAGTGAACTAAAGTAATATTGTGTTTTTTGTAAAATTTACTAAATACTAAATTAATTTATCGATATCATCGCAACCCTAATAATAGTAGTCTGTTTAGTCACATGGAGGTCAAGTACGTATAGAGTGGTCGTGATTAACTTATTATATGGTCTAAATGGGCATTTTAAAGGGTCCAATAAAATTCTTCCATTGCACGGAATCCCGACTGGAATTCAATGTCGTACCTATTAAGTTTGTTAATGGGTCTCCTATGTCTTGAATTTATATGGTTTTGTACACAGTACAGTTTTAAAACGGTAACTATATTTGATACAAGATCATTACTGATTACTGATATTTCTATAGTTGCCAGTAATTCAATTAACTAGCTATTATTATTGTCACATTGCTATTACTTCGCTATGTGAAGACCATATTAATAAAAAATTTTGGAAATTGAAATGAGTAACTATCGATTTGTTTGCCGTTTCTTCTCGGTAGGTAAATAGTAACATTTGGAAGTAGGTGGTAGAGTCACTTTGGTCATTTACCATTCAAAAAATGAATCCCTTTGATAATTATCAATGTATCGTTAAAAATAATTATAATTATACAAAAGAACAGTTCTCTGAAATGAACTTTTTTACTTTATAATAATTTTACTGAACTGGGCAGGGTACGAAATGATCTATTATAACCTAATATTTAATTGATGTAAGCATTTATCAATGATTCGGACATTTTCATACGTATTAGTAAAACGCAATATTATGCTTCTATCTACATATTTGGAATCCACCTGGCTCTTTCGGTATTTCATTTAATTAAAGATTTTATCGTGATCGTTAAAATATCACTTACTGCTCTCAATTCTATTATGTCATAGAAGCCTCTAATTGAGCTAATTGTTTATTGCTATTTGTAGTTTTGCTTTATTACTTAATTGCAGGCCAGTAATGGACATTATACAAAACTTTGTCAGCCCAATAAGACTGTTGTATCATTTGAATTTAATTATCAACAGATTAATGAAGTTGATGAAAAAAAAATATGTGGGAGCAGTCATAAAGGCATTTTTAATTAAGTGGTCATGAACTAGTTCCTCCTTTGTCTCGATGGTATGTTTAAGTACCGGACCGTGTTTTCAGGGTCCTAGGTTCCATTCCCGAGGTCACTTTGTGTCGGATTTTTTGTCACTGATTACCACGTTTGGTAAGCGTGGTAAACCTTCCATCATTGTGATGAAAGCTTAATTTTAGTGATTTTCCCTGCAGTGAAACATTAAATATTGCCGGTAGGTACTTTATAGATTTAAGATTACAAACCTTAAGTCTGCGATGCTTCCTGATTTAGTGTCCCTCAATGGAATAGGCCGCAGTGGCCGATTACCATAAGGTGGGCTGTGTGCCTGTCTTTTTACTGAAATGACTTTTGTTAGACGAATAATTGGTTCGCACAGACTCACAGCGCACCGTGCCCCGCACTAGCCAAGGAGATTGACTTGACAGATGGAATTACCGCGCTTTCAATGTATGTATAATGCCTAATATTGTAAAAGTATATGAAATTGTAATTATCAAGAGAAAGATATTTATTTCTAATACTTTTTATATCCATTGCCACAAAATATCCTTAGTTTAGCTAGATGGCGCTGTGCTGTCTTTAAACGCTCAAGTACTTAAAGACATTGAAATCACAGTTCCTACCGGCATTTAACTTACGATTACCATTCATAGAATCAAAAAACCAACTTCCAAATATGGCCGTAGCATCTACAAGTACAGTCAATTACTAAGCAATTAACATGGCGCATGAGCATTTGAACTGAGGCCGCGGCCTCGGGTACACCCGTGAGCTAAGACATGTATGTATGTGATGTGCGATTGTAGACTCTATCGCTTTGGTATAAAGGTCATGTGATTTGGAGCGTCCCACGCTGTTGGAAGTTGGAAGGCTGTGGGTTTTTGTTAGGGTTGGCTCTTTTTTTATTTATATTCTATTAAGTATCAGCCTATTAATGTCCCACTGCAGGGAAAAGGCTCCCATCATTGAAATCAAGTTATCGTTACAATGATAGGTACTGGCTTAATCACCACGCTTGCCAAATGCGGATTGGTGATCACAAACCCGAGCTGTGTCCGAAAAAACGATACAAAGTTCGCTTGACCCAGGAATTGAACCCAGGACCTTGAGATCTTGGCCTAGACCATCGAGGCGTTCCCATACATCGTATTTTTATGATTAGGCCTACGACTAAACACTAACCTTTGTTTCTTTCTGCTTGGCCTAAAGTTTGACTGGTAAAAAATGCCACGAGCAATCACACAAGTCCATCAGTCTATTTTGACCGCCTCCGTGGAACAGTGGCTAAGCCGCTCGGGTATAAAAACACGGAGGTCGTGGGTTCGATTTCCACCTTGGGTCTGGTTGGTGGTAGGGCTTTTTCAGAGTCCGATTGGCTAGCTACCCCCACAAGTGAAATCTGCCGCCATAACAGCTTTGGCTGTAGTCCGGCAATAATAATGTGGGAGCCAGTACACTTGAAATTTAAGGCTCGCAGATCAGATGAGCCTACAGTCTGGAAGCACATTGAGCACATTGAGCGATGCTTCTTGGTAAAGTGTCTCTCAATGGAATAGGCCGCAGTGACCGCTTACCACCAGGTGGGCTACGTGCCTGTCTGCCAACTGAAGTTGTATAAAAATACCAAAAAAAAAACGGACAGTCTTTCAAGTAGCATCCCTATGGCCCATAGGGTCCCATGACATCTGAAAGGGCCCCATACATCAGTCTAAAGAGGTATTTGCTACACCAACACGTCATCCAGGCCTAGTAATTTATGCTAGTCAATTTCAGATTCCATCTGCCTTCGGTTTTAGTGCGAAATGCATAATTTATTTTTAACATCTGCCAAGAACTGAACGATAATAAATCACGTAGTTTAATGTTTTAATGGACTTGTGGAAATAAGAGTAAAAGGGAAAGCTAAGGGTAGAATGAACTCCCTGCTTCATATGCCAAGTTAGGCTAAGAACTCACGGCGCGGTTTTTAATCGCGCCCGTAGCCTCTGTCGAATGTTGATTTTTATGTAAATCGTAAGTGCAGTTTTCACGATGCGATTTTCGACCGCTGCGCGCGCGGTTTGTTTGCGATTCCCTCCCGCAGCCGTGGCGGGTAGCGGGTGGCGGACGACCGCAATTAACCGGCAGCGGGCGGGAGGTACAGAAATCCGACGCCATACAATAATTTGGCAACGTGACGTACCAAAAGACAACTTATCGTGGATGGTTTGTAACCGCACGACAACCACGGCGGCTGCGGAATCGCACAAATCACCGTTCTTGTGAGGTTTGAAATAAAATCGCAGGAAGCTGAGGGCCCGCTGGCCGCTACCGCTGCGGGTGCGATTAAAAACCGCGCCGTGAGTTCTTAGCCCTAAAGTTTTGTTTATTCACAAAATAGTACTTTGGCGACCGTTTGGTGTAATGGTTGAGAATTCGCCTATTACACCAAGAGATCGTGGGTTTGAATTTGGCAAGCGTGGTGATTAAGCCAGTAGCTGATTTCAAACAATATTCCTCAGACAAAACAAAATTATATACAATTTCAATATCCAACAAATAAACAGAAATGTAAACATAAAATACAGTAAAATTACAGACTCGACTACAATTATCTACCCAAGAGTCGATCCACTGGATTATCCAAGTACGACGTACCTAACGGTCCGGGATTGTTAGCCGGGGTCGTGGGTTCAGTTCCCAAGGCTTGCTAAAACTGAAACCGGTCAAGTTCGAGTGGGGTCAAGTGATTAGGATTCTGTATAGGACAGGAATATAAATGAAATATAATATAAATATAATATAATATAATATAATATAATAATATAATAATATTATCTTGGGACATTATTCACACAGCGCCATCTAGCCCCAAACTAAGCATTAGCTTGTGCTATGGGTGCCAGACAACGGATAAACATTACTTATATACTTTTTTTTTTTGTAAATACTTTTAGAGATAAATGCATTTCTCTTGTTAATTACAATTTATTATACATTTACAATATTAGGAATTAAGTAATCGGCGTTATACATTGCAAGCGCGGTAAAATCTATCTGTCATCTCTCGGCTAGTGCGGGGCACCGTACGCGGTGACCATAGTGATGTGTAATTCGATTCTACTAATTATTCGTCTAACAGTCGGCCATCCTGCAACTTCCTTCGTCCCCGAAGGATCCTTCATTCTTCAAATGTCCATGCTGCTACACGTTCTTCCGTAGTAGGTTCGTCTTGAACAGCTTAACTGCAAGTCCTTGCAGAATTTCTTCAGGCTTCAGCTCCAGTCGGCAAATCCAGCTTCAGCTCCAGTCGGCAACATCCAGCTTCAGCTCCAGTTATCAAATTCCAGCTTCATTAAGTAAAGACAACGTCTTCAATTGGCATATACCTACGACGATATGACGACACGGTATTTAAGATTAAGAAATACCCCTAAAGTAGATGCCAAGAGCAACCACTATCGGGAATGATTGTACCTTCGACAATCCTCTATTTGTAACAAGTATCGTTTATTTATTTATTATTCAATTTACCATACTCTCAACAGTTTCAAACTAACAAGTATACTCTTTAATTAACATTAACAATAAAATCAGAGCTAAGTATAACAACTACGCGTCTACCGTCGTCGTCGTATCGTTTGATGCCTCTGTCGGCATGTATAAGCCCTTAACAGCTTGTATCGTCTCAAGTCCATGTCGGCACGTCTCACGGCAGTATAATATGAGCCACTCACGGCAGTACACTATGCCAATTAAGGCAGTGTAACATCTAAAGCCCCTCACGGCAGTACGCTGTATGCCAATGAAGGCAGCGTAACATCTAAAGCCCCTCACGGCAGTACGCTGTATGCCACTTAAGGCAGCGTATCATCTAAAGCCCCTCACGGCAGTACGCTGTATGCCACTTAAGGCAGCGTAACATCTAAAGCCCCTCACGGCAGTACGCTGTATGCCACTTAAGGCAGCGTATCATCTAAAGCCCCTCACGGCACACATTGGGAAAAAAATCGCGTTTCTAAGAAATAGGACTTTTGAAAATTCAACTGTTTCTTTCATTGAAACTTGTTATGTAGTTTGATTAAGTATCAAATTGTAAGACTTTTTTTATATGACAGCTTTGTCTCATAATGTATAGTTTTTGAAAAAATCGACCTTAAAGTTTTTTTTTGTATGGAAGCTGATTTTCAAACTCCTCGTGCTCATTATTTTTTGAGAGTCCCAGCCTGAAACTACTACTCGTCTAAAGTTCTGACGTTCATGCAACCCGGACATACATTAGTTTGGCAATTGGCGTCCGGGAAGTTCTTGAAATGAGGTGTCAAAGATTATGCGTTTTTGTATGGATCCCGGACCATTGACGAAGATAAACAAACCTGTTTTTTTGCAATGAAAAACGTTATTTAAATGCAATAATGCATTTGTAGCCTTTATAGCCAAAAATTAGGACATGTGAACACATTGGGGTGACCATGCGTCAAGATGAGCAAGGACAATATAAGAAAAATATTCAATACCTACGTTATACAGACAGATTATTTAAAATATCGAGAAATCGGGGCTCACGCATTATAAACTAAATAAGATAACTGTTAGGGTGACCATACGTTGACGGTGAGCAGGGAAAAACAAAAAAATTTGTCGTCGCTTGGATAAAACGGACTGTCCGAAACATCTTATTTGTACATTGTAAATTCTTTGCATAGCTTGCTCATAGGTTTTATTAAAAAAATAAAAATTTGGATAGGATATGTAAGGTGTAGGAAATAAAATAAAACAACATTTTATTCATGACCAGTCGTAAGAAACAATGATATGCTTATAGCCCTGAAAAGGGCTTTTTGACAAATTATATTAATTTTGAAAACTGACTGCAATGAATTTGATTAGTGTGGTGATAAAAACTGTGGTACGTCTCCGAAAACCCAAATTGCAGGTAAAAAGTAATTAATTAAGTAATTACCTATTATCGTTTGTCGGCACCCTATTTGTCACCGCATATATGACATGATTGTTTCTGTTGTTTGTACACTTTATTTAAAAAGTTTTGGGAATAATCTTGTTTGTTTGTCCCATCGTTGTTTCTTACGACTGGTCCTATCCTATTTTCTATGTTTTTAATAAAGCCTATGAACAAGCTATGAAAAGAATTTACAATGTATTACAAATAAGATGTTTCGGACAGTCCGTTTTATCCAAACGACGACAATTTTTTTTGTTTGTCCCTGCTCATCGTTAACGTATGGTCACCCTAACAGTTATCTAATTTAGTTTAAAATGCGTGAGCCCCGATTCTTCGATATTTTAAATAATCTGCCTGTATAACGTAGGTATTGAATATTTTTCTAATATTGTCCTTGCTCATCTTGACGCATGGTCACCCCAATGTGTTCCCATGTCCTAATTTTTGGCTATAAAGGCTACAAATGCATTATTGCATTTAAATAACGTATTTTATTGCAAAAAAACAGGTTTGTTTATCTTCGTCAATGGTCCGGGATCCATACAAAAACGCATAATCTTTGACACCTCATTTCAAGAACTTCCCGGACGCCAATTGCCAAACTAATGTATGTCCGGGTTGCATGAACGTCAGTACTTTAGACGAGTAGTAGTTTCAGGCTGGGACTCTCCAAAAATAATGAGCACGAGGAGTTTGAAAATCAGCTTCCATACAAAAAAAATCTTTGAGGTCGATTTTTTCAATAACTATACATTATGGGACAAAGCTGTCATATAAAAAAAGTCTTACAATTTGATACCTAATCAAACTACATAACAAGTTTCAATGAAAGAAACAGTTGAATTTTCAAAATTCCTATTTCTTAGAAACGCGATTTTTTTCCCATAGTGCGGCAGTACGCTGTATGCCACTTAAGGCAGCGTAACATCTAAAGCCCCTCACGGCAGTACGCTGTATGCCACTTAAGGCAGCGTATCATCTAAAGCCCCTCACGGCAGTACGCTGTATGCCACTTAAGGCAGCGTATCATCTAAAGCCCCTCACGGCAGTACGCTGTATGCCACTTAAGGCAGCGTAACATCTTAAGCCCCTCACGGCAGTACGCTGTATGCCAATTAAGGCAGCGTAACACCTTTAGCCCCTCACGGCAGTACGCTGTATGCCACTTAAGGCAGCGTATCATCTAAAGCCCCTCACGGCAGTACACCTTAAGCCCCTTACAGCAGTGTAACATCATAAACTTTTTACGGCAATACATATAACATGAGCTCCTTACTGCAAGTACACCTTAAGCCCCTTACAGCAGTTTAACATCATAAGCCCCTTACGGCAATATAACATAAGCCCCTCATGGCAATAGACTTTAAGCTCCTTACGGCAGCATAACATCATAAGCCTTTTCCGGCAATATAACATAAGCTCCTTACTGTAAGTACACCTTAAGCCCCTTACAGCAATACAACATGAGACCCTCACGGCAATTTTCCTGAAGCATCATAGGCCCCGTAGGCAAGTATATCAGACTAATAACCAATAGTGCAAATCTCCATAAGCAAGCACTTTGTCATCGAAGGCCCCGTAGGCAAGTATACAAGATAAACATCCAATAGCGCGGCGAGGCTTCATGAGCAAGCACTTAGTAATCGTAGGCCCCGTAGGAAAATACATCAGATAAATAACCAAAAGTGCGAGGCCTCATGAGCAAGCACTTTGTAATCTTAGGCCCTGTAGGCATAGGCCAGTACATCAGATAAAGAACCAGGTGCAGTTTCCTCGACAATGCTGCCACAACTTAATGTTTGTCACCAATAACAACACTTTTATAGCCTCTTTTCCATTCCGCAGAGAATGTTGACAGTACTACAACACCACCACATACAGTACCTTATAAATCTCTGACTAGGCGAGATTTAAATACAGAGGACTCTAGGGTAAATTCGCTGGACGTCACTAACGAGCTGATACCCAAGTTACCCAAATGCAACTTTGGGATATGTGCATCGTAGCCTTTATGCCTTTTACAATTAAAGGCTATTAATCTGTTAAGAATCGTAACATTTAGAGGTTTTATCTGACTATTTGCTTGTAACTGAGGCAAGCAGCGACAGCACTTAATACATATTTTACACCATGCTCCTCACAAAACGCTGAAACTCTGATAAAAATCGAACAGTAGCTTTATCACTCATAAATATTCTTTACTCCTTTTGAGTAACCAAATATGTGATCTTTTACTGGTAAGTAAACCCTTAAAAACGGCAATTGAACCAGTGTCGCTTGTCAATAAACCCATATTAATGGTCCATTCGTCCATATCACCTGGAAATAAAACCTTACCAACCACTGGTAAATAACCCCGTTTCCATTATGAATCAACCATCATTACTTATCAATAAACCCATATCAATGGTTCACAAATCCATATCACCTAAAAAAATAAACCCTTTTCAAGCACTGGTAAATAACCCCATTTCCATGATAATTCAACCAGTATAACTTGTCAATAAACTCATATAAATGGTTCATTAAATCATATCACCTGAAAATAAACCTTTAACAACAACTGGTAAATAACCCCGTTTACATGTTAAATCCACCAGTATCACTCGTCCATAAACTCATATGAATGGATCATTCATCCATATCATCTGAAAATAAACCTGTACCAATAACTGGTAATAAATCTTATTTCAATAAATTAACCAGTTTATCTTGTAAATAATTCCTTGTTAAGGGTAATAAATCCATATCACCTGTAAGGAAACTTAAACCAACCATGGGTAAATAACCCTGTATCAATGGTAAACAAACCAGTACCATTTGTAACTAAATCCATATAAATGGCTAATAATTCCACATTTACACCTGTAAATAAACTCAAACCGACCATTGGTAAATAACTCTGTATCAATAGTAATAAACCAGTACCATATTTTGTAATGAAACCCCATATCGATGGTTCATTATCGATATCACCTGTAAAGAAACCCACTCCAACCATTGTTAATAACCCTGTATCAATGGTGAGTAACCATTATCACTTGAGTTGTAATTAAGCCCATATTGCCTGGAAAGAAACCCATACCAACAATTGGTAATAACCCTGTATCAATGGAAAGTAACCCAGTTTCACTTGTAAATAAACTCATATTATCATATCACCTGTAAAGAAACTCAACCAACCATTGGTGGCAATATTAAATAAACCAGAATCACTGCACTGGCATCAATGTAATACTACACTGCAATTCCCCAGTTTCATTCCATTGCCAAATAACAGAGATCATATATTTCCAAAACTTCATTCATGGGTCATTTCATTTAAAATATTAATATAGCCCATGTTCCCCTCAATTAATTGTACCTTTGCTTATCATCAGCATATATTTTAAAACTATTTTTAATAATCCTTAACATTTCTTGAGGCTATGTTGTCCTGTAAAATATCCTTTTCATAATAGCATGATTCATTCACTTTATAATGCCCATTAATAATGTGACACAGCTTTAGATATCCTCTTGAAGAAATCTGAGATATAACATAATGAACAATATTTATTTGATTGCCTCTTCTTAAAACAATCAGCCTTACCACAGCCCTTATTGTTGCATATAAATCATATTAATTTTCCTTTTCTTAAAATAATTAATTTCTGTTCACAATGTCCATTATACATTTTTAATTTTAATTTGAATTCACATTATTACATGTTATTGATACAATATGCTGAATGCATGATTTATCAAAGTTGGTACCTGAAAGTTAAAACTGAAAAAGAGAACTAGTACCATGACAACCAGTACAAGAGTACCAATAATGGCTTCAGTGATTACTTCATCACATTGTTAACAAGGCATTACTATGCCTAATTTATTATACCACATAAGAAACATTTTTAATTTTAATTTAAGTTCACATTATTGGATGTTGATACATCAAAGTTGGTACCTGAAAGTTAATACTGAAAAAGAGAACCAGGACATGGCAACCAGTACAAGGGTACCAATAATGGCTTCAGTGATGACTACATCACATTGTTAACAAGGCATTCCTGTGCCTAATTTATTTACTATAAAACTCTATTAGATCTTCGCTTGACAATTTGACACAATTTAATAATTTGTGATAAATAAATAATATTGCTAAAATAGAAATGAATTAATTAGTTTATCTTTCCACTCTGCCCAGCTTATCTCATAGGATGCTTATTGATCATGCCACCCCTTGGCATAGATATGACAGGTATAATTTATTAGATATTATGTACAGTTTTATATCAGTGTACGCTCATCCAATTATAATGTAATTTTTGAGATGCACTGGGTGATAGTATTCTTAAATGGTTGTAGCTCTTTGTCTTCCTTAATTCTCTAAACAGACCTTCCAAAACATCAATACTTATTTATTTTAATTTCTTTTTACTTAAACTTTGTGCGGACAGGAGAAGATGCACTTATTTAAGTTGTTTAATTTAAGACATTGTTTATGTTAAACCTGACTGATCATGAATTAGCAATTAACATCTTAATAACCAAATATTAATAACACACAAACAAATTATTTCTTTAAGTAATTCACATTACCAAAATGTTGCAAATAATGACAATAATTAACACAAAACCAATTCTCAGTTAAATATTAATTAATTGAATAAACTGAATATTATATTTAGTATTCATCAATAACTTGTTTGTTCTGTTTATCTTTTGATGAAAACTATTAGTGTCTGTTTTATATAATTTATTTACACCTAATAATTTGCAAACCTATTTTTACTACACTTATGTGTCAGATATTCTCAATTTGTAATAGTATGGAATAATACAGCTTACCAAAAACAGCAACTTATATAAAGGATACCAAAGTATAGATAATTATAAGTGCAAGTCTTTCTATGACCTTGGGACTCATCAACCAAGACCAAAGATGTCACTTAGTTTATCATCACGCTGAACTTCCATCAATAAAACAAGCATCATTTCGCAATGCTATCACAATTTTATCATGCCTCTTCAATGTAGATTTCAACATTTACAGCAAACCAAACTTGTCGTAACTTGTCAACTTTGCTTAATAATCCAAATCTCCAATTTAGAACAATACACGTCGAATCTTGATTAAAAGTAAGCCATAATACTTGTTATAGCTTAGTAAACAGGTTTAAGCATAGTTTACTTGTCCATTCTCACAGAAAATTACTTTTTAAGCGTCTTCATCGCCATTACAATCCGTGCAACGAGCTAGACATACTATTTTTCAGTTTCGTTTATGCCGTACATTACAAACACAGTTTACGCACGTGAGTACTTTATCGCACTTCTGAACTTTTAGAGATAAATGCATTTCTCTTGTTAATTACAATTTATTATACATTTACAATATTAGGAATTAAGTAATCGGCGTTATACATTGCAAGCGCGGTAAAATCTATCTGTCATCTCTCGGCTAGTGCGGGGCACCGTACGCGGTGACCATAGTGATGTGTAATTCGATTCTACTAATTATTCGTCTAACAATACCTACATATTATACATAGAGACACCCAGACCGATACAAACAGACATGTTCATACACACAAATGTTTGTACCGTGCGGGGATCGAACCCGCGACCTCTGGTGTAATAGCCGACTTCTCGACCATTACACCAAATGGCTCGTCAAAAATAGAAAAATAGATTTTCGTATGTTTGTGCATTGGTATAAGTGAGTCTGTTGTTCTGGATCTGGATAGGTTCTGGATTAGGATTAAGTACATGGCAATTTTGGAATACAAAAAAGAATCTATACTAATATTATAAAGAGGAAAGATTTGATTGTTTGTTTGTATTGAATAGGCTCCGAAACTACTGAACCGATTTGAATAATTCTTTCACTGTTGGAAAGCTACACTATCCCCGGTGAACATAGGGTACTTTTGATCCGGGAAATGTGGAGGGAAGGGGAGAAATATCCCCATATTTGAAAAAAGAAATCACGCGCGGGTGAAACCGCGGACGGAAGGCTACACTATAATTTGGTAATGTAGTATTTATGTATTGATAAAGATTGTAGGTAATTTGGCGATTGAAAATAGTAACTATCGAGATTATTGCCGGTTCTGTTCTCGACATCGTTGTGCTTTTGTAACATCGTAATAATTATATAGGTCGCTTCATCACTTATCATCAGGTGAGTGAAAAAGAGTTCTAATGCAAGGCATTATTAAAAAAAACTCTTCCTGTCATACATCATACATTTACAATTTTGTGCATAATTATTTTGTTTCGTGTTATTCCTATATTACATATTAATATCCAAAAAGTATGAAAATATATTTCTCTGTTCAAACCATACTAGCCAAACAGCGGGAACAACTTGCATAGCTGGGCATCGTTAATCAAATAGTTAACTTCGTTAATCGCTAATCCGTTACTAAAAAAGTTAACTTCGTTAAACGTTAAAGCGCTTCTTTTGGGACGAATTAACGCAAGTTAACGTTAATCGTTAATCCGTTAACACATGGTAAATAATGCTTAAAAACATCAGAAATTAAAGGGGTTATTTACCAACTGGACACACGAGACTAGACAAGGTGGGTCCATTTACTGAAATTAAAATTTGTATCATTTATTACTTTGTTATCTCGTCACGAAAAGATTTACTTTGTTTCAGGTTACAGTGTGACTCGTTGGGATAACTTTGTAAAATGATTTCCAACTAGTCACACAGAGTCACACTTGACTGTAACCCGTTGGGAGCAGTGGCGTAGCGTATTCCCAACCAGTCACACTCATTTAATATTTCAATCTACAACAAAAAATATTAAATCTCCAGTTACACTGTAAGGAGGTTATCTTTATGATATTCAATGATAATAAAAGACAAGAGAAGAACTAATTCAAAGATACCGGTTGAGAATAGTGCTTTTACAATTTCTTCTTCATTTCATTCCAGGTCCACGACTGGTGGACGTTTTCTGAGGTGGACGTTCAGAATAATATATTTATCTCTTTTTCGCTGTTATTGTTCCTAACGTGCCCTGTTGGTGAACTTTGCGAACAAAACTTAAAAGTTGTCGCATCGTTGCTTGGTGGACCTTGGGAATAATCCAAATGAAGTAAGGTTGTTATTCGGGCAATTAATTTCTTTCTCAAAGGCCGGCAACTTACTTGTGACTCCTCCGGTGTTGCAGGTATCTATGAGCGGCGGTGATTGCTTACCATCGGGTAGGTACATTAAAAAAACGCAAAATTTGAGTTCTACTTATTATATTTTTCAACACCGATACTTATATTTCCGTAACTTTGATTCTTTATAGTTGCCAAATCGTTTAGTCAGACGATGGTCTATTTACGTGGCATTAATCTACGTGATCTCAGGCACTTTACCATCATCATCATTTCCTTGCCCTTATCCCACGTTATGTAGGGTCGGCGCAACATGTTTTTTCCTTCCACACACTCCTATTAGCCGTCAATTCTACATTCTTTCCTTTTATTTTCAAATCATACTTCACGCAATCCATCCATCTCTTTTTCGGTCCTCCTCTGCTTAAATCTCCGTCTACGCACATATATATCTATCATTCTTTTGGCGACATGTGTGTCTTCTCTTCTCATTCCATATTAACCTTGCACTCCTTACTTTATCCACTACCGGTGCAACTTTCAAACTTCCTCTTATATACCTACTCATTCCTAATCGTATCCAACCTCCACACATCCATCTTAGCATGCGCATCTCAGTTGCATATACCTTTCTTTCGATCCATACATTGCGACAGGTCTGATGACCGTTTAGTAATTTTTTCCCTTAAGCTTAAGGGGCATCCGTGGGTCACATGTTGTTCCCGAGATCTGTCGCCACTTCATCCATGCTGCATTCATTCTATTCTGCACGTCCGGTTCCATGCTATGCTGTTCGTTCAATGTTTTGTACTTACTTCACCATAATAATGTTCTTATTTTATCAAACGTGTTCAGTTGACGAAAACATGAAAGTGATTTATTTTAAGTTTTCTTAAGTGGACACGTGTCGAGATGACATAGTAATAAATGATAGAAAATTTAAATTAATTGACACAAACAAAAAAAGAGTGTATATTTAGAGTGTTTAATGGCACGGTGCGGTAAACCGTCCTCCTAGCCGAGTTTTTCAACTACGGCGGCCAATCTTTTTACGATCAGCAAACTACGCAGGATATATTTAAGTGCACAAGTGAGTTCGCAAGCACAGGTGCACTCTCTATTCCCTCACTCTCATACGGTGGGACAATAGTAAGTAACGGATTAACGGACTTGGAAAAATGTAACGGAAGTTAACGAGTCCGTTAACATTTTTTTAAGTTAACTTAAAAGTTAATCCGTTACTGGAAATGTTAACTTCGTTAATTAACGATTAACGGATTAACGAGTTAATGCCCAGCTATGACAACTTGTAATAATTAGTTCTAAGAACAAACACAGCACCTCTTTCCTCGTAGTCGGTAAATGCGTCCTTACAAGTGTCGTGCTCGGCATGCTAAACAGTCGACGATTCCACACATTCCCTTTAAGACAATGGGATTCCCTCACTATCAACCTTCGATCTCAAACACGTGTGTCCACCGCTTTAGAAGTTCCAATTATTTATGACTTTGTTATCTTTGGCATTACGATTTCAATTCCTTTGCGTGGATGTATCTTTGCGAAAAATGTTAAGTTGATTGAAATTGCAACCATGGAAATAATATTGTCTATAACTTTTTTTTATAGTCGAGTCATTTTAAAATTAAAAAAAAAAGAAAAAAAAATTGGTCACACATAAATTTGACAGTTCATTTATGCAAAGAAAAATATACCTTACGCTAAAGGAATAAAACTCAAGAAAACAACATAACTTCTTATTAATACAATTATTTATTTAGAATTAAATGACAGTAGGCTCATCTGATCTTCGAGCCTTTGATTTCAAGTGTACCTACCTACTGGCTCCCACACACACAGCCAGGGCTGTTATGGCGGCAGATTTCACCTGTAGGGTTGGTAGCTAGCCAGTAAGACCTACCACCAACCAGACCCAAGGCGGGAATGGAACCCAGTTAGTTTTTATACCCGAGCGGCTTAGCCACTGTTCCACGAAGGCGGTCTAAAATCATTCTTGAAGAACTCCATACTATAGTTTGAAAAAACAACGACCTTTTGTGTTTTAATTATATCAATTACGTGTTTAATTATTACAATTAAGAAGAAACAACATTTGTTTTCATACTGGTAGTGGGTGTTTAGAATTCCTACGACCAGTAGACCGTGGTCGAATGATTCACTGATGCGACGCGATACTGGGTTTACGATGCGCGAGCGCAGACAAATAGGAACGGGGAAACATTCCGTCTTTGCTATGAAAGTATTCCATGTTACGTTATTCTGGTCTCGTCCACCGGCCATTTTTTAATCCTACTAGTATTATTAAGGCGAATTTTTTTTACAGTAATGTAGCTAATACAATTTATACCTACTAACGGCACGCTATGCTATGATTTATGTAATATGTCAAAACGGCCATCATAGCGTGCCGCTAGTATAATAATAGTAAAGAGTAACTATCAAGTTTATTGCCGTTTCTTCTCGATAGATACAGCATTCCGAATCCAGAGGTAGAGTCACTCTGTATCATTCATGCTTCAAAGATGCACTTTATAGGGTTGCCATCCGTCCGGATTTCCCCGGATTTGTCCTAGTTTAGAGGGCATCCGGGGAGCGTCCGGGGAAGGTTTCATTTTGTAGAAGGTGATTTATGACAATTTCAACTGTTTTTTATTACATTGAATATGTTTAAAAGATCTTGTTGACATGTCCGGCTTTCGGACTCTAAAATCCGGGGTTTTCACGCGTCTTGTCCTGTTTTACAAATTTTAGAGATGGCAACCCCACAGGCAACTCTAACTTTAAACAACTTGAAATGGATTTTAACACGTGTATGTACGGACGGCAGCAGATCAACCTACCCTAATCCTTTAATAATTCCCAATTGAAAGAGAACTCTATGAGAAAAAAAAAACTGATTCCACATGATTTGCAGATGTCTATGGGCGGCGGTTGTCTTGTCACTTTCCATCAGGTGTGCCCATAAAAAAAAAGGGAATAAAGCTGAAAATTGGTTGTAGAAATTTGACAGATTAGGGTAGTCTGATGTGCTGTCGACTGTACATAATATTATAGACGTAGTCACAGATAACAGAAACTAAATTTTTATTTTTATTTTAGATCTCTATGGACGTAGTACTACATATTATGTCTGTGCTAAAGTAAAGATACGAGTATGCAACAAATAAAACAACAAGTTATAAAATAACTATATATTTGTTTTAAATAAGTAGGTATGGGAAATCAGAGGCGCCTACAGTATGTCACTTTGTAATTGAAATCAAATAACTTTGATGCTGTCATTTTTGTCCACTTAAAAAAGGGCGCGTTTACCAATGCAAGCAAAGCCACAGAAATTAGTTAGTCTTGTATATTTTGCAATGAAGGAAACGTTCGCTGTAAGTTCAGGAGACATGGATTCTGTTGTTTCTTATTAGCCGTGTTTCCGATATTTGTTAACCATTGTTTTGTTAGTTTGTTACACAACCTTCAAGGGATAACAGATTTATTTATAGAACCTTGACCTGCCTCTACTGGGCAGTCAATCGCCACAGGGCGGGCACTGGCTCGTCCTCTTCGGGTGTGAAGGGGAACTGGGGGAGTTTAGTGGGTAGTGGGACGCTTGAGTCCCGAGTCCCACACACGGCCGCAGGTCTCGCTAGCCTGCGTTTAAGGTGCATAAACGCAATCTCCTCTGAAAAAAAAAGAAGCTCAGTTGGCAGACAGCCCACCTGATGGTAAGCGGTCACAGCGGCCTATTCCATTGAGGGACTGTAGACTCATCTGATCTTCGAGCCTCTGATTTCAAGTGTACTGGCCAAACCGTCGCCAAGTGAACCATAGTTTTCAATATGAGATAGGGGGTTGCCATCTCTAAAATTTGGAAAACAGGACAAGACGCGTGAAAACCCCGGATTTTAGAGTCCGAAAGCCGGACATGTCAACAAGATCTTTTAAACATATTCAATGTAATAAAACACAGTTGAAAATGTCATAAATCACCTTTTTTTTAAAACTCGGTCTACAAATTAAACCTTTCCCGGACGCTCCCCGGATGCCCTCTAAACTAGGACAAATCCGGGGAAACCCGGACGGATGGCAACCGTAGATAGGGCACCTATAGTAGATAATATACCAGTGCTTGCGCATTCACTTGTACCCTACAATAAGATAAATTATTTTGTATAGTTGTTGTAGCCGAAATTTGGGTTGGAATCATTATAATGCCGTTATTTCTAAATTTCGTTTGAGTTGAGAACACGCGAAAAACACAGTAAAGATCGTTAACGACATTCAATCTAGACAAACAAAAAATGTCAATTGTTTTTTCTAGATTGCGTTAGTCTTTTTTTTTTTGCTTATTTAGCCCAAAGGTTGACTGGTATAGAGTACCATGTGGCATTAAGTCAGCCTTCTGTAAATATTTTTTTTTAAATTGCGAAATAAATATGAAGTAAATAAATAAGTTTCAAATTTTTATATTACACTACCGTTCCACAGTTTAAATTAAGTTGTATCAATTACTTCGACTATCATAGTAAGCGGATGTGAAATTACGCTATTATGATAACTAGACTGAATCATTGTTATAATCTAGCTGTTACGAGAAACCATATCGTTCACAATGCACTTACGAAGCAAAAACAAAGCCTGGGTTTAAACACTGTTTAATTAGCCAGCAAGGAATGTACGCTTTGAATAGGGTAGCTATATGCCACAGCAGAACATGAAGTTTTGACTAAAACATAAAAATTAAAAATCCAATCTGTTATGCACTTATGAATCGTCAGATATGACTTAACCTTTTTAACCGACTTCAAAAAAGGAGGAGGTTATATGTTCGACTGTATGTATTTTTTTTTTTTTTTTTTTTTTTTTATGTATGTCCGTCGATTTCTCCGTCAATTGTGGACCGATTTAAATAATTCTTTTTTTATTTGAAAGTGCATAGTTCCGAGGTGGTCCCATTGTCACCATGTCAGGATCTGATGATGGGATCCCGGAAAAATCAAGGGAAAACCTCAAATTTTATAGGCGCACACTACGCGTTACTTGTTTTTTCTGAAGCCATTCAAGTTTTTGCGTCCGATAGACATCATTTTATGTTGATGAGCTGATGATGGAAGGTACAACTCCTTAACGGTTAGGAGTTAGGGGATAATTCTTTCAGTATTGTAGGAATATGTGGACCGTTAGTTGTATTTCATGTACTTTTGCAGCTAAGGTGATGATGGAAAGTACAACTCCTTAACGGTTAGGAGTTAGGGGATAATTCTTTCAGTGTTGTAGGAATATGTGGAACGTTAGTTGTATTTCATGTACTTTTGCAGCTAAGCTGATGATTACCCGGGGATGGGCTGGTCACTAGCCAATAAGGTTAGCACCGGCTCGTCCTAATCGGGTGTGAAGGAGAAACCGGGGGGGGGGAGTGTAGTGGGTAGCGGACGCTTCGGTCTCGAGTCCCACACACGGCCGCGGGTCTAGCTAGCCTGCGGTTATGGTGCATAAACGCATTCTCCTCCTACCCATGGTGCTGAACACTTAATGAATACCTAATATTATCAAATAATACAATTCTACTATTTTACTCGTATTTTCGCTATCATTATTATGAAAGAGTTTTACTCACTACCTACGTGTTATTCACACTAAAAATAGAAAAATAAACAAACTTTTTAAAAAAAAAATTAAACCGACTTCAAAAAAAAGAGAAACAAAAAAAAACTACCTAAAAAACTGAAAAGCAAAAAATAATTTTAATAAGACATTCATCAAATGCGCTTATTGTCTAAGCCTATTAATTAAATTGTATTTTACGTGCTAGGTAGGTACCTACTAATCTGTTTGAAGTCGGTGCCAAGCCAAAGGTAATAAAAAATGATATATAATAATATTATGTATTATAAAGGGTTACTTATTAATCCGCGGACGTAGGTACGTAGTCTGGGTACCTACTATTTGGCTTGGCACCGACTTCAAACAGATTAGTAGGTACCTACCTAGCACGTAAAATACAATTTAATTAATAGGCTTAGACAATAAGCGCATTTGATGAATGTCTTATTAAAATTATTTTTTGCTTTTCAGTTTTTTAGGTAGTTTTTTTTTGTTTCTCTTTTTTTTGAAGTCGGTTTAATTTTTTTTTTAAAAAGTTTGTTTATGGACGCCAAAGTCGTCGTCTATACTTGACGAAAACCCTGCCTCTAAAAATATGAAATAAATACGTTTAAAACGATTATTGGAATTTTTTCCTTACATTCATAAAAAATAACCCAGTTCTGGCGTATAAAATCAATGTATCAATCGTATCGGAGAAAAATCAATGGTTACTCTTTCAATCGGTAAAAAAATCTCCATTATGGAGGAAACATCCATTCAGTTTTCTGTGTTGGGCAAGATTTACAATTATATTAAAAATCTAGGTCCCAAATAGTCCCAATCGACCAGTATCCAAGGTGGCACCTGTTTACAATTATATCGTAATGTCGGCCATAATTTTACCCGAATATCAATGGGACCCGCCACATAGCGCCACCACAATCATGTTTATTTAATGTTTCCTTATTATTTTACTTGTTTCAAAGATCTTTTATTTTATTGTAATAGAATATAACAGAGAAAAATGCATTTAAATGAATTTAGGCTAGTACTCTTTTGACAAGTAAGGTTAAAAAAAAAATTTGTAACTTTATACCTCTAATATTAATATAACTTCATGTGTTATGTTATGTGTAAAGTCTGGTAGATAGTTCTAACTCATTGCCCCCACATGCACTGTGCCACGTTCGACGTACAAAATATTGATCATGACATGAGTGGCACGAGAGCCGTTAGCTATCAGTCGCAATCGGCCGACGTGTGTAAACTGCCTTAATAGCCGACACACCGCACACGATCGCCGCTACACCAGCTACACGGAATACTATAGCTATAGTAAACACAAACATTTTTCACAGCTTAGAAAAACTGGCAGTGGAGTAACTAAACTTAAGTAACGGTTTTATCTATCTATAATTATTTTTTTTACTACATCAGTTGGCAGACAGGCATGCAGCCCACCTGATGGTAAGCGGCCACTGCGGCCTATTCCATTGAGGGACACTTCACCAGGAAGCGTCGTTTAATATGCTGCCAGACTGTAGGCTCATCTGATCTTCAAGCCTTTGATTGTAGTGTACTGGCTCCCACAATAATAATGCCGGAACACAGTTGTTATGGCGGAAGATTTCACCTGTAGGGCTGGTAACTAGCCAGTCGGACTGAAAAGTTCTATCATCATCCAGGCCCAAGGCAGGAATCGAACCCACGACCTCGGGTTATATACCCGTGCGGCTTAGCCACTGTTCCACGGAGGCGGTCTTTTGCCCTTTAAGCGATTTGACTTCTTATGCGGCAACGCATATAATGTACAGTCAAAAGCACGTCAGACGTAACACTTTGGACTTTGTTCCACTCTTATGTCGGGGACATAAGTGCTATTATCGAACTGCATGTTGACCGTACATTCATACAAACATATAGTAGCTCTTCAGCCCCCGGCGGATGAGCGGGTATCACAGGTATTAGAGGTGGTTAGATGACGTCAGCCATTAGCCTAACTGTGCGGTATTACTGGCAACTGCGCGCGCGCACCATACGTGCTTGTGTAAGATGCGTTTATTGGTGTGTTTGAACCTGTGTTCTGTGTTTGTCTTACAGTTTCTTTAACGCCTCGTTGGTCGTGATCTCGGAGTCCTAGGTTCGGTTCTCGGGTCGAGCAAATTTTTTCGGATTTTTCTGACACATCTCGGGTTTGTGATCACCAATAAGCGACGCTGGCTTAATTTCAATAATAGAGACCTTTGCAGTGCAGTGGGACATTAATAGGCTGATACTTTACTTTACTCTTTAACAAGTTCCGGCGCGGTAGCGGCATAAGCCGTAAAAGTAGAATTCACAAAATGACAGTACGGGTACCGCCGTTTTCACGAAAATCAATCTAAAAACCACTACGGCACGCGTATTATAATGGACCTCAGTGCACTACGGTGACCGCCGTCCAATTTACATTAGAGTTTCATAGAAAGCAGTCTTACTGTCATTCTGTAAAGGAGGCTAAGAGGCTTGTGTTTCTAGTGTCAAAAATACGTGTACCTACAGTAGAGCGTTTAAGCATTATTACGGCCACCACCGTACTGTCATATAAATTGACAGTACGGTGGTGGCCGTTGGGTTTGTATGAACGTTACTAGGACGGGCGAGTCAGTGACAATTTTTAAGGGCAATAAAAAAAATGTATGAAGATTTTACTGTCATTCTGGAGTAGACCACCGCGCCCATACCGCGCCGGAACGTGTTAAAGACAATCGCAAAATAATTTACATGTGGACGAAGCAACAGGACGGTACCTTCTACATACTAGTTTAAAATAAGAAAAAGCAGTTCTGTCCCCTGTAAATAATACGAAGGACCAGAACCGCTTCAAAAAAAAAATACAAATAATAAACCTTATCCCACCAAACAGAAAGCTGTAAAAATGACTGCGAGTTAATTATGTGGTCGGCGGCCATTGCGAAACATAGACAATGCTCTATGGCTTGCGACACCATAGACAATGACGGTGATTTGTCGCCGAGCACGAGGCCCCTACGTTATATCATAAGAATGGACCATAAATACGTACTTGGGAGAAACTATTGTGTGTCGTTCCTGAGTTTTGACCACAAGGTCATGAGTTCGATTCCTGTCTTGGGTCTATTTGGTGGTATAATTTTTTTCAGAGAACGACTAGCTACCACATGTGAAATCTGCCACAATTAATTTTAGCTGTGTTCCGGCAATATAAATAGACGTACACGCAAATGTATTAATAGCCATTAAAAATCCATTAAACAGTAAATTTTATTAACAATACATCCACTGCACAAACTGACAGACAGAAGGACTTCTGTATTACGTAATTCGGTTATTACCGTATTACTTAATAGGCCAGTCATCTAAGACATAAAAATCGCGTTAGGTCGCAAATAATTGCAAGGTTCTGATTTTTTGTGATGTTGTTAGGATAGATACCAATAGTGTAAATCTAAATTTGCAACCTCGAAAGACCTGTGCTAACTTCGTGGTGCTCAAAAAACCTCTTAATTTTCGGACTTTTTTCAGTTTTTGGCTTACAGCTACTAAAATATGCATTTTACAGCAAAGTCATTTATGACACTTTCAAAGAAAACAAAATAAGCAACAATTTGAGTGTAACCCCAGCTCTGTATGTCTAACAAATCTCAAGATATAACATTTCAAAAATGGGCAAATTTCCCTAAAAAAATTAAATTTCTAGTTGGCAAGACTTTCGAACAAAATACTGCCTAAAATACTAATTCTACGAGGAAAGTTAACAAAAGTTAAGTGTAGAGCAGTTATTTAGCTTTGATTTAAGTGTAAAAGCAACTGTCTAGGACCACTAGTTCTCAAATTATCAGGTAAATAAGGAAATCAGATTTTTTTTATATCGGATAAAGACATTAAATTCGCAAAGCGTGATGTAGTTCTGCATTTTTGGTATCTTGTAAGGGTCTATTAGGGTAGTGTGAATTCCAATTTGCAACTTCGGAAAACCTGTGGAAACTGAGAAAATCGAGAAAATCTTCGAAATTTTGGGTCTTTTTTTACTATTTGCTCTCCAGGGCCAAAACTATGCTTTTATTGCGAATGATGTTTTTTACACTTATAACCTGTATTAAATTACTTGTAAATTGAGCCTAATAGCAGCGCTATTAACTCTTTAGGAGCCAAGCTATGGCACTTTGAAGATGACCAATATTTGTCGAAATGAGAAATTTTCAGGATACTCCCACTTATTTCGTGAAATATTGGCAAAACCACTTGGCCTATGAAGAAAGGTCACTGAAAATATTTTGTAGTACATTTATTTAACTTTTATTTAAGCCTAAAAGCACCGCTATTCACTTCATAGGAGCCAAGCTATGGCACTTTGAAGATGACCAATATTTGTCGAAATAAGAAATTTTCAGGATACTCCCACTTATTTCGTGAAATATTGGCAAACCCACTTGGCCTATGAAGAGAGGTCACTGAAAATATTTTGTAGTACATTTATTTACCTTTTATTAGAGCACAAAATGAAGTCTGTGAGACTAGCTGTTCCCTCACAATCTCAAAAAAACGAAAAGAAGGTAAAATGGGTAATAGTAACAAAAGACTATTATATTGGGTAATTGGAAATGAGACAGGAATGTTATAAATAGTAGTGGGTGGTAGGTTCTGTAGGAATGTTGGGCAGCAGCCTCTTCAGTTGAGGGCAGACGGGCGAGGTTGTTCTGGCATTGGCAGCAGATTGGACAAATCAAAGTCAAAGTCAAAGTCAAAGTATTTATTTTGCAATTTGATTTACCAAGAAATTCTTTTGCACGTCATAAACTTTTTTTTTAATAATTCGACAAGGCGTGGAGAGAATCCTCTTTTCCACCACCATACAACGCCACAAGACATTTATTTCCAGCAGAGGCTATCTCTTCATGGGTGGCGTTATTATTAAGGAAAGTGTTAGCTGCATCAAGAAGGTCTGGATGTTTTGACAAGACGCTCAACATCTTCGTTTTCCCTTGCCCGAAAAGAGCAAAGGTTTCCTTATTTACCTGATAATTTGAGAACTAGTGGTCCTAGACAGTTGCTTTTACACTTAAATTAAAGCTAAATAACTGCTCTACACTTAACTTTTGTTAACTTTCCTCGTAGAATTAGTATTTTAGGCAGTATTTTGTTCGAAAGTCTTGCCAACTAGAAATTTAATTTTTTTAGGGAAATTTGCCTATTTTTGAAATGTTATATCTTGAGATTTGTTAGACATACAGAGCTGGGGTTACACTCAAATCGTTGCTTATTTTGTCTTCTTTGAAAGTGTCATAGATGACTTTGCTGTAAAATGCATATTTTAGTAGCTGTAAGCCAAAAGTCCGAAAATTAAGAGGTTTTTCGAGCACCACGAAGTTAGCACAGGTCTTTCGAGGTTGCAAATTTAGATTTACACTATTGGTATCTATCCTAACAACATCACAAAAAATCAGAACCTTGCAATTATTTGCGACCTAGGATGTCTTAGATGACTGGCCTATAAGAGTTATAAACTTCGCCGGTAAACTGTTAACGGAAGGAATAAAGCTTAATATTGTTTGGTCGTACTATACATGAATAAGCAAATGTATTGTATTCTTAAGTCTTAAGAAATATAGTTCAAAGTTGAACACGTTTTTCGACAGACAAGTAATCAGATTTTTTTCAAAATTTTTATAGCGCTTATTTTAAATGGAATAGAATTCAAAATCGTTGTTTGTTTTACAGGTATTCGAAATTCTTGTTTACGTTTGTAAATGGGCATTTATCAGCAATTAGGCAAAGATAATGATCGGTGAGTGAAATCGTAGCGTAAGGTCGTCAGTTCGACACGGGCTGTTGAGTTTCTGTGAGCTGGTGGGCGTTTCGGGAGTATTTGTAGGTTTTGTGCAGTTTACATTGATTTTGACTGGCTTGAACGTCCTATAAGTGCGCCGACTCATATATGAGAATCTCAGAAGATAAATAATCATGTCTATTTATCAATGTTTATATGTACGTATTTGAGCATTCGTGTGGCTAGAGCGTTGGGCTCTAAAACCCGGAGGTTGTGGGTTCGAATCCCACGGGAAGCATAACCTTGTGTGACTGTTTCCAGTTTGGTTAAGACATTGCAGGCTTGAATCACCTAAATGCCTGAGAAGAATGATGATTCCGTGCTTCGAAAGGCACGCTAAGCCGTTGGTCCCCGACTATGTTCCAAGTAGGCCTGGTTTCCCTTGTAGGGTTACGGAGGTCGTGGCGATCGCTCCATTGTAATAACCAGGCTTGTCAAATCTAGAACCATAGTCGAAGCGGACCTTGAACTCCATACTGGATGCAATCGGGAATACGCTGAGATGATGATAGTGATATGACTGTGTAAAGCATCGCGAGGGTTTCCACGTTTTTCGTCATCACCGAGCTACTCGTAGTAAAGATGCACATATTAAATACAGTTGCGCGCAGAACATCGTAACATCGACATACGCTTAAGACGCGTCTCTTGAAACCACTCGACTACAACAGCTCAGAGCCTTTAGCAGCAAAGTATAAGTTTTTAAAAGAAAGTATCGCAAATGATAAACAGTAAGCGAGTAATTAGCAGGCGAGACTTCGTTCCGGGCTGCGCGCGCGCTTGAAATGGAAAGTGCTATTAATGGGCACGAGCTATTTGCGTATGCGACTGCGTAGTGTCACCGCAAAAACTGTGATAAACTATAAGCAAGTAAGTACCGACTGTTTACTGCGAGTATAAGCAGGGTTTACACTGCTAAATCAGGAGGCTTAGACAAGATGAAATATCGCGTCATAGCTGGCGAATTTCGCTAAGTCCAATTTGTATGGATTTGACAGATGCCATAGAAGAGTCACGTGTTGAAAGTATGGGATTTGACATTCGCTATCGCAAATTGAGCTATAACGAACGTTATAAATGCCGCTTGTCTAGGGGGGCTGGTCTAAAACTTGAAGTTTCAGACGTTGTTCCTATGGATTTTTATGACACGCGAGGAAACCTACTTATGCAAATGGTCGTGCACCCCTGAGTATAAGTTGGTCTGATAGTTCCCCTGTCAAGGGCTACGGAGGTCAGATGACCATCTCTTCAATGTCATAAGTGGATTTGTCAAATCCTGTATCACGTTGTAAGCGTAAACTGACTCGCCGATCACCAAAATGTGGGCACTGGCCCGTCCTCTTCGGGTGTAAAGGACACCGGAGGATTTTGATGGGTAGTGGGAAGTCCCTCACATGGCCGCAGGTTTCGCTAGGTGGTTAAGGGCATTCTCCTCTGGAAAGAAGTGTAGTTGTAGAGCCATGCTGTTTTACAGTACGAATGGGCCGGCTCGTCCGGGGAAGTACCACCCTCTCACAAGTCTCACATAACACCAGCGTGAAATAATAGTGACTACCAGTGACTACTATTGTGTTTCGCCTGGTTTGTGAGAGTGACGGAGGCCCACAATCCTCCCTTAAAAGTTCTAGTGTTGCAGATGTCCATGGGCGGCGGTGATTGCTTACCATCAGGCGACTCGCTGGTTTGTTTGCCGCCTCTGATATAAAAAAAGATCAGATCAGGACAAAAAACACAAAGACACAATTTGAAAAATACCTTCTATACTTTCAACACCAGTGTACCTACTAGTTAATACATTACAAGCCGGAACAGAACCAAATAGGGGGTGATAGTATCCATCAATACTATAACTTTATTGCTACTAAATGCAAGATTTCTATAGAACGGGATAGAATTTCTCTACAATACAATGTCTGCCGTAATTTAATATCGCCGTCCTTGTTACACGTTTGTCCTATAACTCGACTATCTTATGTCTTTGCCTATTTTGGTCCCAATGTCCTAATAAGTACCACAATAGGTATAGGGCTGGTCAAACAGAATGGAGGAGTTTCCCCCTTCTTAAGAATCTAGTACAGATATCACCAGGTGGGTTCCTGTACTGGGCCGGTCTAGGTGGGTACCACCGCAGTGCCAGATATTTTCCCGTGAAATAGAAGTGTGTCAAGCACTTCTGTGTTTCGGGGAATGAGCACTGAAGCTAGTGAAATTACTGGGTATATGAGACCCAATAACTGTCGTCTCGGTGTATCAAGTGCAGGGCAGTGCCAGACAGTAAATGCTTAGTTAGGTACAAAAAAAAAAAAAGGTACAGTTTGGCACTGAACTGTCTAAGGGTCGCGCTTACCATCAGGTGTACGATCTGCTCGTCTTGTTACACATTGCAATAAAAAAAAACTAAACTTTTGTCTTAATATTATCTTAAGTCACGTGCCCTCAGTAGGAGGCGGAGGGTGAGGGCGGGATTCCCAGGCCCAGGGAGGGCGGAGTTTACCCATGTAATCCGGGGTGCTTCTCCTCGCATGATGGTGTCTTGTGAGGGACGGATAAGCCTAAGTTTCGTAAGTTCACACTATTGGGATGACTGGATGTGTAATAAAATCGAAATTCTGGTACATGTTTCATTGATTGATAGTCTTGCATTTTTCTGAAATCCATATTTTTTCGACGTTTGTATGTACATTTTATCGACAATCATATTTTATCCGACGTTATCTTCTACTTTAGAGCAGATTCGAATTAAAAAGTATTTTATTTTGCTTCACCAGTGGCAACTTAGTCGAGAGTAGTGGAATTAGTCCTCGTTTTCTCTTTAGTCTTTAGTGGAAACTGTCTTCTGTTGCACTCAACTGAGTTGCGTCTTGGTGGGGGGCAAGAATGAAAATTCTCGTTCGTCCTACTTATCTTAATGGTGCAAGAAACGGGAAAAAGTTCCCGCTCGTCCCGCTTAACTCTATATTCGAACGGGAATGAACCCTTTCTAACTACCGATGTATTTCTCGACCCTATAACAATACGTCCCACGAGTTTCGCAAGACAAAACGTTGTGACCTGTTGGTTCATCCGTCGTGCTCTCGTAAATCCATAATTTGCGAGTAAACATTCATTTCCCGGGTCATTGACGTATCTGATTTGTAATTTCGATTCTATCTCTGTTATTAGTTTCTTAAATAAATGATTTAAATTATGAATCCATTCTTTCTTAATGGTACATTTCAACATTTACTTTGAAATTGTATAACTAATCAAATGAATGTCAATAGCCACAAGGCTGGCACCGGCTCGTCCCAATCGGATGTGAAGGGGAAACCAGGGGAGTTTAGTGGGTAGTGGACGCTTTAGTCCGGAGTCCCACACACGGCCGCAGGTTTAGCTAGCCTGCGGTTATGGTGCATAAACGCATTCACCTCCGAAAGAAAGCGTTCATTGTGACGATGCCTTGATTTCAATGAGGCCTTTTGCTGCTACTTTACCACCGAAGTAAGCCTTGCTTATCAGAAGGCCTACAACAGTAGCCCACTTGTGTTATCAGAAGGTACCGTTAACCGCCAAGTAGCACCAAGTAGCGCAAACTGGGACAACCATTCACGTACAAAATTAACTGACAGTTTGGATGTGGCACATTTTAATTAATTTGTCTTGAGCAATTAGCTTCTGAATTAATTTTGTTGATAAAGTAAAGACACTTAATTAGATGTTTAACATGGTTTGTTTTCACGGTCTGATTGATTTTGTGACACTTTTAAAATGTAAATCTAAAGCGTCTTTACTACTCGTACTATTAATTTGACAACATCTCACCGGGACAAATGACAGGACTGACAATTAAGAATTAGCATTGAATGCGACAGCGTCGTTTCATCAGCGACCGTCGAAGTGATAATTACTGTTATGCAATACCTACTTGTATTAACTGACCTACTTGTAGGTAAGATGGAACATTTTCTGAATATCGCTGTACAGACCAATAAGTAAGTATTATGTAGAGTGTAATCGATCTTCCTTTAAAGTGGTAGTGGTGACGATGTTTAAGATTTTTTTAAATAAATAGTATTCCTTCCTAGTTCTAAGTATTCCAAGTGGGCAAGTGTTATCGACTTGTATGTGCATTTTAAATTAAAAATTAAAGAATGCCTTGTGAAACACAGGCTATTACCAAATAAAAAATTATTAAAGATATTTTATCTTGCCTGCACATGTCATACATGCTCGTAGATAGACATAGGTAGTAGGTAACTACTAATTGTATTTTATATTATTTATATCAGTTTTATTTTAAAAGAGGCAGACTGCCAAGTTTGTTGCGGCACTTCTTCTCAACAGACCATTCACGCCGAAGTGGTAATATTTGTAATAAGTAGCAAATGAAACAGGTTGTTTTTTATTGCGGGAATGTCAATATAGAGGTAATTTTTGGTATGAGGCTAGTTTGGGAGCTGAAGAGTGAATTACTTTATAATCCGGAAAATATCACATTCCTGCGAACGAATGCAACGTGTATTGTTATCCAATCGATTCAGGCTGAATATTAATAACAACAAACAGTAGGTATAAATTGCTTTAGCCAATGACATACTAACTTTACTATGCGATACTGACTCATAAGTCTTTAACACATAACTATACTATGTTTGTATGTCTACAGCTATAATATATTATCACTGTCACGGAAGACCTAAATGATGATGACTGTAACAATGACACAAATCTTTTTTGTTTCAGGTATGTCACAAATTCACAATCTGTGCTGCTTTGGTGGAATAAATGCGTAAGATAAATATTAAAGTTGAAAGCGGCCCAAAAACCTCTTAAGCTTAACCCTAAAAGGTTTAATAGAGTATATAAATAATAGAGAATAGTGTAAATATAAGTCAAAATGTAAGGGTAAGTTACTTTTTTAAATTACCGGCCTTTTTTTGGAGGAGAATGCTTTAGGCTGGTTTCAGAGTAACGCTGGCGGCACGCGCGTAGTTTTCTTTGCAGTTCATATCGTCGCTATCTTACAAGAACAGCGATACTAGCTGAGCGCGCTGCAGTGGCGTAGCGTGGGTGTCAGCCGCCCGGGGCGGAAGACGATTCTGCCGCCCTTTTTTGTTTTTTTTTGCTCTCCAGTTGGCAAACAGACACGCAGCGGGGGGGTGGAAGACAATTCTGCCGCCCTTTTGTGAAATTTTGCCGCCCCCTAAAAAGTGCCGCCCGGGGCGGACCATCCCCCCCCGCCCCCCCATCGCTACGCTACTGGCGCGCTGTTCGCATGCTTGTCAGCGTGACTCTGAAACCAGCCTTACGCTCCATAACCGCTGCTATGTGGGACTTAGAACTACTCGTCGACTACCCAAAAACTGCCCCGGTTATCAAGAGGTTGTGAGGGGAGACAACCTCTTGATAACATTTCCATAACATATCCTTATTTGTTTCTTGTTCTTTTTTCTTTACAAATAGCCTAAATCTGGAAGTCTTTCGCCTTTCGGAAATCAAATGTTGACCTTGTGGGATGTTCAATTGTTCAATATTTATGAGTTCTCCCATGGAAATAGTTCAACAGAATTATTTAGTCTGATTCAATAGAATTATTTAGTCTGATACCTACTACTGTTATTGCTCTGCATAATATGACAAAAAAGGATAACGGACAGAAAATATAAAAAGTACACATTTAATTTCGTGATTGGCAACACGTAAAACCCACTCTATCTCTACCGATGGCTTCATAAATGATTCTCTACAGAACTATTTTTAGTACTTGCTCTGTGGCGCCGATACAGAACACCACGGGTATACCAGCCATGGCATTAATGTTTTCTTAGACAAATTTGCGTAACACTAAATTAAATACGGAGTTCTGCGCCGGCAAGCAAGAGGTTTTCGTGCCAGAGGAGATTTGCCTAGCGAATATTTGGGTTAACTTGATCCGGCGAATCAATGGTGAGCCGTGAGACTGTGTAGTAACTAATAATAGATTAAAGACTTGGATGGCATGATAAACCTACTAATATTTTAAATGCGAAAGTCTGGATGTTTGGATATTTGGATGTGTGGATGTTTGTTACTCAATCACGCCTAAACGGCTGAACGGATTTAGATGACATTTGGCACACGTATAGTTTATAACCCGGAATAGGACATAGGCTATAAAATTCCTACGGGAAACGTCTCATTCCCGCGGGAATAACAATTTTGAAACTACTGAACCGATTTGAATAATTATTTCACTGTTGGAAAGCTACACTATCCCCGGTGAACATAGGATACTTTTGATCCTGGAAATGTGGGGGGAAGGGGGATATTTGAAAAAAGAGATTACGCGCGGGTAAAACCGCGGGCGGAAGGTTAGTGCACCATAAAATATAAAGCAATAACCACCAAAACGTCTACCAGTGGTGGACGTTTGGATTAATCCCATTGCGGCTTTCCATTGAGGGATTTACTAGAAAGCGTCGCTTAATAGTAATCATTTCAGCCGAAAGACGTCCACTGCTGGTCAAAGGCCTCCCCCAAGGATCTCCAAACCGATCGGTCCTGCGCGCTGCGCCACCCGCATCCAGTGGATTCCGGCGACCTTTATAAGATCATCGGTCCACCTTGTGAAAGCCTACCACGGCCTCGTTTTAACAGTACGTGGCCACCACAAGTAATTTTGTATCGAATCTTATAAACTTCGTGTGTGACTCAAGAACGTTACGGCTAATGTTTACAATGGTATATTAATTTAATTAAAATAGATTCAGTGAATCGCTTATAAAATTAATATTCATAATTAAATTGTAACTAGTGTAAACTAAGGAAGCACACGGCCTTCGCGCAAAAGTGCGTAAATACAGTTTTCACGATTTCAAAATAAGGAAACGGCAGTCATTATTCGATCATTGTATTATTTCCTTTATTTAGTTTTTTAATTCATCGGGCTCTGTTTCTCAATTTAGAATGGTGTGTATATTAGATACGTTTTTTTAATACGGATAGTAGCGGTAGATAAAAGGCAATGATCTTTGTGAGTGTCTTCATTTAATTTAATTGACTTGAATCTAATCGGCTTCCACAACTCTAAACCTCATCTCTATTTTAAGTAAAAAAAAATTAAATATTATTATGGTAAAAAACATCAAGTGCAATGTGATTGTGATAAGGATCAAATAAATCTTATTCTATCTTCTATCTAAAACAAGAAAATATCACATCTAGACTATAAGAATAAGAAATGATACTACAACAGATTATCACCCTTAATTTCAACTTTAACACATAATTATTACTAAATTATCTGTTTTCTGATCGAAATAATACAATAACAGATTTTATCACATTTATTGCGCTTACACTTGCTATTAGACGCACGCCATTTAATGTGAAACTGGCTTTTAATGAGATTAACCTCTGAAATTGCGGGTGTAATTGAAACTTTAACATACTCGATTTAAAGTTCAAATTCAAATGCGTTTAAGAAGTGTATTGTTACGATTTGATTGATTCTTTACTCCATTACAATTTATTGTAGCATTTAATGTACAGTCAACAGCACATCAACCTATACACTCGCAGTTCGATCGATATAAGCGCTTACGCCCCTGACATAAGGGTGGTGCAAAGTCCAAAGTAAGTGTATAGGTTGATGTGCTGTTGACTGTACAGGGGGAAAGAAAATATAACTATATTTTTTCAATTTTCGTGGTAATCAAATTAGATCTCGGGATCATGGAAATCCGGTCCCCTATATACCTAGCCAACAAGCAGAGGCTTTTGGTACCAGTTTATCTAATCTGAAATGCGACTGTCAGAATTTCAAATCTCTAATAACTACCATAAATTACAGTCTCCCAAACAAGTTTCTGACCTTGTATTTTATTGTAGTTGCAGATTGCTAAGAACACTTAAAATTAACTGTGTGAATTATTAAATCAATTCACACACTGACTGTACCCACATTAGATGTGTAATGTTTTCCTAATACATAATTACGCTAAGCTAACAATGTTTAGTCACGGAGTGGCGAGTGGGTTGTTTATGCAAAATTACATATAACTTGTTATGTTATTGTTACATACTGAACCAATTATGCGATGCAACCGTGTTAACCACTTACTGTTACGTAAAAGTAGAAAAAATATTAATGGAACTTTATTATTTTTATTTTATTGGCTGAAAGATTGCTTTTGTTTTTTTTTTACTTTGGTATTTCTTTTTATTAAAATATGTAAATATTTACCCTGGAGTTAATATGGTAGTCGTTTGTACTTTCCTGACAAAAGGTAAAAGACCAGTATTAAAGAATTCTCCGAAAAAAGAAGACTGTCGAATCAGTAAGACAAGTAATAGTACCTTTTTTACCATAACCTTTTTAGCTAGATCTGCTGCCGTGTGTGGGACTCAAAACTAACGTGTCCTACTACCCTAAACTCCCCTGGTTCCTCCTTCACATCAGAAGAGGGACTTGCCGTTTTCCACCTTGTGGCGAACTAGTACCTACTATAATAAGTACGGACTCAGGAAATGATGCAATGAAATAATCTCACTATCTTCATACAATCTCACAGAAACCACAACGCCTAAGACCTCAGTCGAGTGAGCAAGACAGTGACACTGGGGTCATCTCAAAGCCATCGTTATTAGAGCGAGACGGTCACGGTGTGCACTCCTTATTCGTATATTGTGACGTCATATTTCGAAAATATGACGAGTTGTTGCTTTACCTTTTGAACTGTGAGACCTTGTCATATTGTGATTTTTATGTTTATTGTGTACCTTCAACTGATTTCGTTTCTACATTACTGTGACATGGTACTTTGTTTCTGTCAGCGCTATTCTTTTGTTAATTTTATTTCTCAACGAAAAAGTGGTTTTGTGACTTATACGGTTTTGCGCCAGGGCAGGAATTGCAGATTTCAATCACAGAAAAACTTTATGACTAGTAACTGTAAAATACAGTGTTAAATAATAATGTGCTAAATGCGGTTAGGTATAAACTCTTTGTTCAAAAATTCCCGACTCTTTTTGCCCGACCTAAGATTTGAACCTACTACCACGAGATTGCGGCGATCTAAATCTAAACCACTAGACCATCGTGCGACTCTAGTGATACCTAACTACGAGTATTTTATAACTGGACTGGGAAAAGAAGATCATTGAACTTCATAAACTTATTGATGATAATCCTCGATAGCTCGGGCATCGAATCTGGGACACAACGTACTCTTAACACAATAATTGAAACTCAGATAATCTGGGTATCGCTCAAGATGCTTCTAGCTGTAAGAATTGTAACAAAAGTTTTATGAAAGTCATTGTCATTTTGAAATCAATTGCGGAAGTTTTGACGACCGATTTTGTGTAGACCAATAACGCGCGCGGGCATTCGGAAGATTCGCGCGCGCTATTAGTCACGCGCATACGCGCAAATGCTGTGCGCGAACTGTCCCCCTCTCCGTCGACCGATGTTCAACAAGTTTCCGACGTTTCAGCTCATAATGTCAACTTCTCATAATGTCAACTGGACTAAAAATTCACATTTCTTATAACGTCAACTTCGCAAAAAGGCAACTTCTCGAAATGTCCACGGGATTCACTGGAGGGTAGGCGATGGGTCCACGCGTCTTTTAGTATTAAATCTTTTTATTTGTGATCTAGTGCAGTTTGGTGTTGAAAAGTGGTGTGATTTTCATTCAGTAAAGTGTAACGAAGTGTCATAAATAAGAAGATTGAAACAAATTGACTGAATGGACGGGTATTGCGTGTAGTGTGTCTCATCGGAAGATGAGACGCTCTTACCGCAATGGCGTCCATTCCCCCGTGACCTTGAGAGTATCCTCCAGTGTTTCCATGAAGCGTTAAAACATCTAACACCAATGTTTTAACGCAAGGAGAAACTCCCATATTCACTCGACATTGGCAGAATCACCGCGCCGCAAACAGGCGCGGGACAGAGGCCATTAAAAAAAAAAAAAAAAAGAAATGTCCACTTCTCACAATGACAACTTCGCATTTGGTCAACTTCGCATAATGTCAACTTTTAAATTTATGTTAGAATGGGTAGAATTCGGTTCTGTGTTCTTTGGTACTGTGGTCGCAGTTCTAACCTAACCTAACACAAAAAGAGTTGGAATTATGCGAAGTTGACCAAATGCGAAGTTGTCATTGTGAGAAGTGGACATTTCGAGAAGTTGCCTTTTGGCGAAGTTGACATTCTAAGAAGTTGACGTTATAAGAAATGTGAATTTTTTGTCCGGTTGACAATTGACATTATGAGAAGTTGACATTATGAGCTGAAACCGTTTCCGATAGCAATACTATCTTGTCTTGTATCATTTTACAGTTTCCAAAAGTAGAATAATCTTGCCAGTCTAACAATATCAGATATCAAATCAAACCAAGTTCATGAACAAGAATTGATTATAAGAATGCTTTTGTATTTATCCAGCGGGTAACGGTATAGCATGTACCGTCTTGCTCACTAGTTGAAAGTTTGAATAACGGGAACCTATGCTTATCCTGTAATTTTGACCAATCTCATATTATTAGTCTGCGTTAGACTTACGTGCGATACGAGTGCTAAGTATATTATTGGGTCGATTGTGAATTTCTCGTTGTATTTGTACCATTTTTTTTACTACGATAGTGGTGGTCCATAGAGGTTACAAAGCCATTTTTAATGTACATCAGTTTCTGTACAAGATTATATGTTTCCACCGAGCTACCTATTACGAATTAATTTTTTCTAATTCTATTTATGTCAACTTTGTTTACGTAACTTACTGATAAAGGTTACTGTACCACCATAAAGTCACAAAATCAGTCACTTTGGTATCATTCCGTTATGCATGTATAACAGTGGCAGTTGTTTACATACACTTTCATTTCCTGCCTCATTACGTACAAAAAGTGAATTATCAGCCTTATTTATGTCTTACTATCAGGCAAAGACATCCATTCATTTAATTGAAAGAGTGACATCGTTCTTTCTTCTTGAACCCTGCACAACGTTTTCTATCTGGCTTATTCTCTGTCCAAATTTTATTTTATTTTTGGAGGTAAAATAGTTTGAGCACCATAAACGTAGGTTAGCAGAGACCAGCGCCGTATGTAAGAATTTTCTGGAACACGGCCTGAGCTATTAAGGCAGTAGATTTCACCTGTGGGGTGGTAACTTGCCAGTCGATCTCTGAAGAAGTCCTACTAACCAGACCCAAATCTATACTCATACTATTAATAATATAAAGAGGAAAGATTTGTTTGTTTGTATCGAATAGGCTCCGAAACTGCAGATTCGATTTGGAAAATTCTTTCACTGTTGGAACCACAGAAATCTAAATATTGCCTTATTATTTAGATTTCTGTGGTTGGAACGCTACATTATTCCCGGGTGACATAGGGAACTTTTGATCCCGGAAATGAGGAAATGAGGGGGGAAGGGGGGATAATTGACAAAAGGAATTGCGCGCGAGTGATACCGCGTAGGCGACCGCTAGTCTGGAATACAACCCACGACCTCTGTGTTTGAGACCGACAAGCTCAAACCTGTTTTTTTAGGTTTTTTAGGTTTTCGGGTTTCCACAAGAAACAAGAACAATGTACCAGGCGCGCATAAAAACAAGAGAACTAGATAAAACGCTATCGCATCCGGGTGTTTTCACTGAAGGCAACAATCGCGACGTGTGAACGTCCCATTGCCTCATGTGTTCCTGGTACTTTCCTAACACTTTCTATGGCGAGTAAAAATAAACAACTCCGCGTAATTAGCCGGTGTGAGAAATTGAAATGGCTGTAAATTGTGGACTTTAAAGTCTAGAATATTTTGTTTTGGATAATTGTCTATAAACTTGTGTGCTTTGAAGAATGACGAAGGATTTAGGAATTTAAATGGGACTGGTCGCTAGTCTCGAAAAATAATAGCAACGATTTTTTTTTTTACTAGGTCAGTGGGCCAGACAGGCACTCAGCCCACCTGATGGTATGCGGCCACTGCGGCCTATTCCATTGAGGGACGCTTCAGCTGGAAGCGTCCCTCAATATGCTCCCAGACTGTATAGTATATACTCATCTGATCTTCGAGCCTCTGATGTCAAGTGAACTGCCTCCTACATTAATATTGCCGGAACACAGCCAGAGCTGTTCTGGCGGCAGATTTCACCTGTGAGGGTGGTAGCTAGCCAGTCGGACTCTGAAAAAGCCCTACCACCAACCAGATCCAAGGCGGGAATCGAACCCACGACCTCCGTGTTTTTATACCCGAGCGGCTTAGCCACTGTTCCACGGAGGCGGTCAAATGCCTCTGGTGTTACAAGCGTCCATACGACGTGACGGTGACCGTTTACCATCAACTGGCCGTAGGACGTACATAGGTTAAAACGGCACTCTCGTGACAAAAAATACATTTATAAGCTCGTTCCGACCTGGAAATTGAACTTAGATCCATCGTGATACCACTTAGTGAAAGTAATGACACAGGATATTACCAAATGTGACTTATTAGGTGAGTTGCGCAGGCGCAACATTTAATAGAAATGCCTGCATGTCGCGCTAACTGCGCGGTTTGACCAAAGATGGTACCGCTGAGGCTCGTCACGGGACTTGGAATTTCTGATAGTTATCATGGGAAAATTTAGTGGACATTAAGTATGTACTCTAGAAATAGGTACATGGTATGTTACCGAAGCTTTAAGATCGGGCGGCTAGCTATCGACCCAAAGGGCCAGAAAACTATTTTTTTTCTAATCTAGTAAACCGATGGCTTACTCCATTGACGAACACAAAGGCGAAAAGTGTCATATCTCCGATATCAAGTGGTTAAGTAAACATTAACGTCGTCTACAATGTTCTTTCTGATACTTTCGGTACATTCCACATTTTAAGTGGACGTAGGGAAGGCATAATAGTAACGCAATAGCCACTTCCATAGTACAGGGTTTTATCCATGTGTCAAAACCCTTTAAAGTCTGAACAGGGGTAAATCACCCGAAATAAAACCACAAGCAGGTACCTACACATTGTATAAAATAGCGAACTTCCTTTTCAATAAACTAAGTACATTTTAATCCGCCTTCAAAGTAACTTCAATAATACTTACTTATTTTTAATTAGTACTAAGATCACTCAAGCAGTAAGTTAGTCTAAAATACGCGGCAATTAGGTTAAACGGTGGTAATTATAATGTAATCTCGTTATCATTCCGCCAACCGGTGCTATTACGAGTACCTTTATAGTCTGTGGATTTGCATGTTGCACCAATTAAAAATAAAAATGGCAGTGGTTTGGGCGGGAGTTACGTCAATATTGTAATTTAAAAAAAGTCAAATATTAATGGATTTCAAAAAAGGAATTAAAGGCTATCTGAATATGCTTTTGCCCACTTAAAATAAAATTCAGAAAAAAAAATCCTCCTTAAGTCGGTCCCTCAGTGCTGAGGATCGTGGCTCCGACGAAAGCGTTGTAATATACTTCTCCATCTACTACGATCTTCAGCTTGATGGAGAGCCTGGGATATCGGCATTCCGCAATTCCTCGGACACCTGGTCGGACCATCGTCTGGGATTGCGTCCTCTCGTTTGCCACCGCGAGAGACGCTGCTGAGTGTCTAGCTTGAGCTCTTTCAATATCGAAACGTTGGTGCGATGCGTTGTCCAGGGGATTTGAAGCATTCTTCACCAGCATTCAAATTCTTTTCCTATCGGCCGCCTTCACAGCCCAGCCCTCAGAAGCGTAGAAGAAAATAGGAAAGACCAATGTACGTATGATGTAAAAGGACAAAATTGGAACTTCGTGAAGTTGTTAATTATAAAAACTGCTACAGGATAGTGTTGTCAGTTGTTATTGTTACAAATGTGCTATTAATTTTATTTGGTTGATCACTTTTTGCACACTTGGTCGCAGATTCCGTCGGTTCTCTAGAAACCGCAAATGTTTGTTTTAGATTATTATTGGGTGTATATTTACCTCTCCTTATCTTTTACCCGTCGATAACCCATCAAATGATTGCAAAAAGCTAGTTTCTCATCCGTTTCCATAGATACAATCTGTAAACAATGGCGGCGTGGGCGCAGGCTTGCAACAATACATCGGTTATGGACTTATGGTGTTATGTTCATACTTACGCAATGAAGCGGATGCGTGTTAACTTATAATCTTAATACGGTATGGTTTTTACACTCTCTATTTACTATATGATTAGCTACTATTAAGTCATGTGTTATCTGAGCCAAAGGCTTCCATCCAAATGTCATCATCATCATCAGCATAATATTGCCATTCACTACAGAACTAAGGATGAATTAGGATGAGGCGCTCGTGGCGCAGCTATGACAGTGTTTCGTTTCGATAACGAAAGTCAAGCTACCACGCCGTTGTCGGTTAATGGATGGGTGACCATTCTGACCACATTAAGTGACTTTATTTCGAGCGTCTCTGTGCTTCGGAGGGCACGTTAAGCTGTAGGTCCCGGCTGATATTTACTATATGTAAAGGCGGCTTGCTAACGTCTGACATTAAGGTTGGTCACTTGCCTTACGCACCCCTCCACCAACACGCACTAGGCCCACGTGGTGGAGTATGGTCCATAATATCTTAAATATTATGTTTACCGAGACGCGGTCTCCACTCCAGAACCCGTTTTACCCCAACGGTTATCGGTTCCACGTCTGATATGGCCAGTTGAACCATGGGTAACTTTACTTCCCCGTGGCACAACCAGTTGGACATCGCAGTTGTACCACGGGTCAGGAGCGCTGTCATCTTCGTGTAAATTTATTACCTGAGGCTGTATTCTCTGATCTTTTAAAATTGCCTTGGCTAAATCCTAATCCTATAATTCTCCTCTGCATGCCTCACACATTTTACCGAGTCATCTTTAGAAACGTTACCTATAGCTTCGTGTAGAAGGCTACGTTAAGACTTTATTTTTATTACGAAAAGAAATCGTAGAAAGACTTTTTATCTGACTGTACAAAGTAGCTAATTATATCGCGGTGTCCGAATCGACAGTGAAAAAATATTAAAATTAAAAAGTGTCAATTCGGACACTGTGTCCGAATAAACTGTGTCCGAAACGACAGTTAGTCACTTCAGCTGGCTAATCCAGTGAGCTATAGACTTTAGATCTTTAGCAGATCACCTGATTTCAGATTTGATCCCGCAAAAAAAAACGCCGAGCACAGCTTATCCATCCGACTATGACAATATTAGTTACTTTTACTTAAACTACACACAAAACTTTCAATTTGTACAATGATATCTTGTATTTACCTCAACTAGAGAACCTAAGTTCCACAATAATTGTGGAAGTTAGGTTCTTAGTTAATTGCTTAATTATTATGTAATTAACTAACGTAGAGAGCTAGGGAACTGAAGTGTGAAACGTGTTTAATTATACAGGGCTTAGGTTAGCAGAGCGGTGGAAAGTCTCACTGGCGGTGTACGCAGTTCATGTCCGATACAGATCTACACGCAACGAGTATAATTATTTAAGTAAGATTATGAATTCTTGTACTTTCACTGGTTAAGAGAAACAGCTTTTGTTCACATGTTCGTCTCTATGGAACAGTGGTTAAGCTGCTCGAGTTTAAACGCATAGATTGTGAGTTCGATTTCCACCATTCGGTTGATGGGAGGATTTTTCAAGAGTTTGACTGGCAGCTACCAGCACAGGTGAGTTTTTGTTGTAATAATAGCTTTGCTGTGTCCCGGAAATATTAATGTTTAAGAGCCAGAGAGACAATTGGAAATTGAACCCAGGACCCTGAGATCTCGGCCCGGTACTTAAACCACTAGATCATCGAGGCGTCACAAAAACTAATTAATCATATCCAAATCAAAACCAATGTATGTTTTTATATCAATTATCTAAAACACGAGTAACCAAAATCGCTTCACTACATTATCCAACTTAACAATTACTGCCTTTTCCATTCAAAAACCAGTCTTATTCTCATAGCCATAAAGTCATATTAGTCATATGTAACCAATTGTAATACTAGCTGTCATCACTATGTAACGAAATTATCATTGAACTGTGCAATGTATCTCTCATTAGTTAAGTTCAATTTTGAACCGTATTTGTATGGATTTTAGGGTGTCGTATTAGTGTCTAGAATACAGATAATAGTGAAAGGTGGTACAAAAACGTCAGAAGGAGTTCAAGGCAGATAAGTCAAGTTTGAGTCCCGGTTTCGGTTAGAATTTGTTTATGGCCTGAATTCCTATCGGAAATCAAATAATACCAGGTAGAAACATATTTTCCTATAGTCAGTTAATATCGATACAAGTAGAGTCGATAAAGGACGAAATCGATAAAAGTCAGGTAAATTGTCAACCCTTACTAAAATTATAACGTCTTTTACGCTTTTACGTCTAAACGGATTTTAATCTGGAGGCCTATTAGACAAAGTAACATTTTGACAGCGCTAGCGAAATTCGCTAACTTCAAATTGTATGGATTTGACAGGTCCTCAGAAAAGTCATGTGGTCAATCGATATTGAAAGTACGGGTTTTGACATTCGCTATCGCAAATTGAGCTATAACGAACGTCATAAATGCCGCTTGTCAAAATATGGAATTCATTGTCATATGCGGTATTTCCGCTCGATATGACGAAGTATCGTTCATAACATAACACATGTAAACACACACGTGCCTTTACTTAAATAACTGTCTGTGATAAGTATAACAAACGGTCACCGTCCACTCGCCGCGTGTCAAATCGCGCGATGATCCAACTGCGCTTGCGCAACATACTAGCCGCGAGCTTATTCCCACTATCCCCGCACTAAGCTGGTATGGGGCAGATGGGAATAGGACTCAATGAAACTGAGATGGGCAGAGCAAATAATAATTCTTAGCCTACAAAATTATTAGAAAAATAATAAGTTAAAAAAATATTTTTCCTAATCTTTATAATTATTGCATTTATTTCGCAAATATTCGTTCAAATGTCGATGGAATGGCATGCTTGCTATCGAATTTTATTTACGTTTACAATATTTCTATAAATAAAATTAAAAAAATAATCTCCGTAATGTGTATGCATTTTATTATGTTTATTCTCGTCGGGTCAAGGTTTGTATCTCCATTTTTACACCGCCTGTGTAAAACCAGGGCGTGCATTTATTAATTTTTATGAAAATCCTTGACAATAACATTTAAAAGAACATACTCAACACCGACAAGATTCCTTTGACCATTCCCATCTGACCCATGGGATTATGATGGACTTTAAATAGGGTCAGATGGGATGTAGCACTAAGAATATTAGCGAAGCAGCTTCCGCTTGGTTTCTAACGGAAAATGATGGCTTGTGGGAGGCAGATTGGCTTAATGGCCCGTGTAAAGGGTAAAGTAGTTAATAGACATATACACTATACAGGGTGTAGCGGCGAATAGTTGCATTTAACACGCAATCTTGACATTATCCTTAACGCTTTTGCTTTATAACATTTTATTAACCTAGGAACTAGTTGTTTTTCATCGCGGATAAAGAAGTATTTGGTCGATCCTGTTGCCTGAAGTGTAAATAAGTTGTAGAAGTACGAATTAATCGTGGTCTAGCATCTAGCACTCATAGTTCAGGGGGCCTAGACAAAGTAACATTTTGACAGCGATAGCGAAATTCGCTAACGTCAAATTGTATGGATTTGACAGGTGCCTGAGAAAAGTCACGTGGTCAATTGATATTGAAAGTACGGGTTTTACCATTCGCTATCGCAAATTCAGCAATAAACGAACGTCATAAATGCCGCTTGTATAGGGCCTCAGGCTATGCATATTGGGCTTATACGGCACAATGTAAATAATGTCCAAGGATCAGCATAAAATACCTAATTAAACTTATCTGTCCGATCCAAATCCGATCACTAAGAAACTGTTTTTTTTTACATCTGATGGATAAATTGTCACGAACTTATGACAGTGGCGAAACTGGCCATTATTTATTTTTGTTATTCAAAATGAATATTAATAACCCTGTATAACTATGCCGAAATGCATACAATTATGTCATAATAACAATACTTTGCAATAGATCGTAGCCAATTGAAACGACCGTGTATAATGTTGTTGGTTTTTAATAACAAGTAGAACGCAAAACATTCCTAAGCGATATATGTAGTAATATCGTTTTGTCCGACGTTACGTCAGGTCATAATGCGATCTGAGATCTCAGACATCATTAATCAAAGGCATTTGGAGCGACAAAACGTTAACGTTTTCATAGATTAAGGTTGTACAGAAGGTTTTAAACGGTGTTTGTTTCTTAATCCTCTAATGCGAAAGTTAGGAGGATACGGATGAGGGAGTACGGACACTTGCGCAGTCCCCTTCCCAAGAATAAAAAGTATCACTAGTTCCGCCGGGACTAAGTGTCAAAATTGACATGGGACTAATGAGAAAAAAGTATCACTAGTTCCGCCGGAACTTTTTTGACTGGAACTAGTGGGAATAATCCGAAGATCACACGTAGACGGGCTGTCGAGGGATGGGTCGCGGGGCAAGAGCGTTTGCTGGTGCTCGGGAGTAATTCGGGGTTTAGTTTCAGAACTAAACCCCTGGCCTCAGAGCCAGTTTCCAGTAGCAGTGCTTTTTTCAGACAGCCGGAAACCTTACACCGGCTCTGTGGCTGTTGGCCCCTAGGACAGAGTTAATGCTCCCCGTTATAAAAAAAGATGTGACAGAGATTTGCGACTGTATACCAAGTGTGAAACATTGTTTCATTAATTTTGGAAATAAAGTTAACCAAATAAATAATTGCCGTGCTTTTTAGTACATCAAATCTAATAATGCATTGAAACAAATACATGCCTCCTTCATGTATTGACTGAACACATTGTAGTTCAATGACTGAACATGCTAAATCCTGTTTTTTTTTTATTGCAATGTGTAACAAGACGAGCAGATCGAACACCTGATTGTTACCAGTTACTGTATGGCACCGCCCTGCGCCTGCTACACCGAGACGACAGTTATTAGGTCTCATATACCCAGTAATTTCACTAGCTTCAGTACCCTTTCCCCGAAACATAGTAGTGCTTGACACACTTCTATTTCAAGGAAAAATATCTGGCACTGGATTAGATAAAACCCTGCCCGGACCCGAATAAACCGCTCGAAGAAAGCAAATGTAGGTAGGTACAATACAAACATTGCCCCTTCTGCAACATATCTGTGTCATAATCGCGATGCCAGTCGTGCGTAAACAACCCGAGCATTGTTTACACGGAAGATAATGTTACATCGCCGCGCGCGCATGGTCTGATGAAACCACCTTAGCTGTTCACTGCCTGATTGGCTTTGCACTGAATCAGGTAGAAAGTTCCTAGTATAAAAACTTCATAGTGATATGGTTGTTTTTATGACACTTTAGTTACACTGTCCAATCAATTGGGGATTGTAGTGGTAGAGCCATGCTGTTTTACAGTACGAATGGGCCGGCTCGTCCGGGGGAGTACCACCCTCACACATAACACCAGCGTAAAATAATTGTGACTACTATTGTGTTTCGTCTGGTTTGTGAGAATGCCGGAGGCCCACACCCCCCATATCCCCATAGGCAGGCAACGCAGGCAACGCATCAGCGATCCCTCTGGTGTTGCAGATGTTCATGGGCGGCGGTGATTGCTTACCATCAGGTGACCCGCTGGCGCGTTTTCCACCTCTGACATAAAAAAACTAGTCCAGGTCTCGCTATCGTACGTCTAACCAATCTCCACCAAAAAAGCTTTATAAATAAGTGAAAAAGCTGTGTGAATAACTATTTGTAATCGGATGTATGAAGATCACTTCACACGTTACACGCATTTCGTAAGGCAATATTTTCGTGGAAAAGTCCCACTGTTGGTTTGTCGAGTGCGCGCGATCCCGCGATGTTTGCATAGACACGATCCCGTCGATCGATAACGGAACGGTTGTAACGGTTTTTAAATTCAAAAGACATCTTTAAAGGCACTTTTACATTAACAATTTTTTTGTTTATGGTATAATGAGATGCACATTTATGACCGCCTCCGTGGAATACTGGCTATAACAATTTTTTTGTTTATGGTATAATGAGATGCACATTTATGACCGCCTCCGTGGAATACTGGCTAAACCGCTCGGGAATAAAAACTCGGAGGTCGTGGGTTCGATTCCCGCCTTGGGTCTGGCTGGTGGTAGGGCTTTTTCACAGGCGACGGTCCGCCTCCGGCGCAAAGCAAAAAAAAAGGGCGGCAGAATCGTCTTCCACCCCGGGCGGCTGTCACCCACGCTACGCCACTAATCACCACAAGGCGGGGGCGCTCGTCCACTTCTCGGGTGATATTAGGTAAAGGGGAAATTCGCCGTCATCCAATATTTGATCAAATATTAGATCCAACCCTTTTTCGCTATATCTGGTAATTTATAATTATTCTAAATCTTGCAATAATAAACATTTTTGCATTCTATTTATCCATTGTTACATAATTTAGTTCCACCCGTGTAGAGGGACCTTTAACTCTTGCTCGAGAATTATAACCCTGGGTTACCCATGTTAGACGAAATACCCCGTAAAACCTTCAATAAAATATCTACTTTATTTTCTTTGAGTTAGAGTTGAAGTTCATTTGTGTGGAATGGAGAAAGTAAGCTTGATGTACGGTCGGGGTATTGATAAGTTGGCTTCCCGGTCTATGCAAATTATTATCAGTGTGACCTGTGGGTGTGGCGTTGTGTAATCTAGGTTTCGGCCTGCCTAGGTGGATCTAACAATTGTCATCAGTAGTTATGTACTCAGAGAGCAGGAAGAGGTTAAAAAACCAGCGCGACCCGAAGGCACCTGCGCACCGGTGGCAGATAATCCAGAATCTCTTTATTTTACCTGTGATATTTTTCTATCATAACATCATTTTATTTTATTTATTTTTTTATTTTATTAATAAGGAATAACAACAGCCAATTTAACTTACAGACTAGCACTAAACATATGGTTCCAAAAAGCTTGGGCCAAAACAGTTATTCACAATAATACTTATTTTAACCCTGTGGTTAAAATGAAATAAAAAAAACTTGACTTAATAACACTTAACAAAATTATGCCCATGAAATACTGGGTGTGTAACAATTATATCAGTCTAGTGTAGGTTGTAGGTAGGTACTTTAGTATATGATGTAATAGTTATACATAATAATGAAACATAAACTGATTATACAGGGTGGAAAGCTTCAATGGGGCAGCCAAGGGATCATCAATAATTAAAAAAAAAATTCTTTCTGTATTTATTTATTTATTTAAACTTTAATGCACAATCAATCTTTAATGTACATAAGGCGGACCTAATGCCTAATGGCATTCTCTGCCAGTCAACCTTTGGGCCAAGCAGAAAAAATAATAGTAGGTAGTGCTAACGGGCAAGAGAGAAAAAAAAACGAAAAAAAAGTAAATAATAATAATAACGAAATCCTAAACAAACTTACTTTCTTTCTTTAATTAAGATTAGTGATGTCTGTTTGTAAAGAAGTCATATTTCATACTAATATTATAAATGCGAAAGTAACTAACTCTATCTGTTTATAACGCTGTCAGGCCTAAACTACGGAACCGATTATGATAAAATTTCGTACAGACATAGATTAAATCTTGAGAAAGGATATAGGCTACTTTTTATCCCGAAATGACCCTTAATTCTCATGGGATAACAAAAGAAGAGGTTATTTCTTTCACAGAGGTCTGTATCACCTTTCACAGATGCTTGATCGAACTACTAATCGGACTAGGCGGAATAAACGCGTTTCCGAATAGTTCGATCCTCCAGTCGAACTATTTGGAAAAAAAATGTCCGAACAGTTCGACGATCGAACTGATCGGATCGAATCGGACTAGGCGAAATAAACGTTTATTTCCTATGTTGGTACTAAACCCATGAAAAACGCCTATAAAGAGAGGTCATCATTCGGGAAACTATTTACCAATTTCAAAACCAGTAGCCACGCATTACCAATGTCAAATATTGACATAACATCACATCGCTGGGTGTTGGGACATGCACTTTAATGCATTCTGTCGCCGCAAGTCCCGTAATTATGTAATGAATCCGCCTCCGCCTCCGTTGAACAGTGGCTAAGCTCGGGTATAAAAACACAGTGGTCGTGGGTTCGATTCCCGCCTTGGCTCTGGTTGGTGGCAGGGCTTTTTCAGAGTCCGACTGGCTAGCTACCACCCCCACAGGTGAAATCTGCCGCCGTAACATCTCTGGCTGTGTTCTGACAACATTAATGTGGGAGCCAGTACACTTGAAATCAAAGCCTCGAAGTTCAGATGAGCCTACAGTCTGGCAGCACATTGAGCGACGTTTTCTGGTGAATTGTCCCTCAATGGAATAGGCCGCAGTGACTGCTTCTTACCAAGGTGGGATGTGTGCCTGTCTGCCAACTGAATTAGCATAAAAAATTTACTTTGACTGCATACATAGAGGCCACACTTTAAGTGACGGCCGCGTCAGGGGTCGTAAGTTCATAGCTCCCCAACGCCCGCATTGCACAGGTCGCCCGAGCCAAGTCTAAGGGTCACCTAGTTTCTCGGGTGGCCCTTTCTAGGCGCCACCCTGACTTAAGGCCTCTAGCCTGGGTACCCGGGGATTGGCCGGTCAATAGCCACAACGCTGGCACTGGCTCATCCCAATTTGGATGTGAAGAGCAAACCGGGGGAGTTTATTGGGTAGTGGACGCTTTAGTCTTGAGTCCCACACACGGCCGCAGGTCTAGCTAGCCTGCAGTTACAGTGTATAAACGCATTCTCCTCCGAAAAAGAAGGGGGTCCTAAGTTCATATCCCGAGTTGGACCAAACAGAATGCCTGATTTTACAGTATTACTAGTACTACTTAGTCTAGAAAATTACTTTCGAAACCACATTCATTTATTACCCAGTACCTCTGACTCTAAGACAGATCAATCAGCCAGGACGTCTAGAACAGATTTAATTTAGCTACAAAGTATAGCGCAGGTCTAGGAAGACCTAGGTTTAGCTTGCACAAGTGCTATTGGCACATCTGACATTCACGAGTAGCATAACCGTTGCAACTGTATTGAGTGATCATTGTTGTTGAGCTATGCATAATTTTAGACAGAGCGAGCCAACGAATATATCGTTGAGCGACTAGCGAGCATAAATACTTGACTGAGATTGCACGGTTACCAACTTAGGGGTTTTCCCCCCAGATTTAGGGGGTAAATAAGTAAGATATTTGAAAAAATAAATTACGCGCAGGTGAAACCGCGGGCGGAAAGCTAGTGTCTATATTTTTTTAAACTTGAACGTATTTCTTCCTATAATACGTTTAAAATATCGTCAGTGGCTAAAGTACAAATCGTACAAAGCCAAAAACTAAGAAAAAAATATGAATTTATATTTATATATTTTTTAGGGGGACAACTCAATAATTAAGGCGATTTTAGGGGTTTTTGACACAAACTTGAGAGACAAATATTTTTGAAAGTTGGTAACACTGAGATTGTCTGTCAAAACAACTTTGCAGTGAATTGAAAGTGTTCGATATAAAAATAATCAGTGTTTTTTTATGTTTGACAAGCAAGCAGCCCAATGACGATAACCGGCTACTGCCAGTAGCCTGTTTCATGGAATGATCTGCTACTGTAAGCCTCTGTGGAATGTGGAACAGTGGCTAAGTCGCTCGGGTATAACCCGTAGGAGGTAGGTTCGATTCCTGCTTTGGGTCTGGTTTGTGAAAGGACTTTTTCAGAGTGTGACTGGTTAGCTACCACCCCGTAGGTGCCGTAGGTGAAATCTGCCGCTATAATATCTTTGGCTTTAGCACCGTCTTCGATATCACAAAAATACCGAAGTATGGGCGGTTCGGTATTTCTTTCTGATAAATTTTTCTCCATAAAAGACCTATCACACTTATCCTAATTAAGTATACATTGCTTTTTCGATTGCATCACATGCTAAAAAAGAGCTCAAAGAAAGCAACGTATGCTTAATGAGGATCCTAACTAGGAGTAAACGATTCAACTATCAGATTTGTAGCCGTTTTTTTTTTTTGCTCGCTGTTCGGTAGGTATTTATTTGAAAAAGACCTAGCAACCCTGGTGTTGCGGCAATATTAATGTGGGGGCCAATCACTGAGGTCAATTATAATACGCGCGGCGTATTACGCTGGAGTGGCTATAGACATAGAAATGACAGCTATTTTTATGTCGATTTGAAGCGCCCCCCATTAGTGCACTGGGAACTAAAATGACTTCAATTTTCTCTGTCTACACTTCAAATGGACAGCCACTGACATTGACAATGACAGCGTTATCAAAGTTTATCTGCCAAATTTAGTACTATTATTAGTTCCAAGTACACTAACTACTGCTCTCAGCGCCAACATGGCGATTTTCAAATCGGATCAAACATTTGGTGACAATCGCCCATCCAGTGTCATAGAGATCAGTGGGGCCAATACACTTAAAAACAAAGGCTTAAAGATTAGATGAGCCCAAAGTTTGGCAGCACATTGAACGATACTTCTTGGTGAAATGTCCCTCAATGGAATAGGCCGTAGTGACCGTTTACCATCAGGTGGGCTGCGTGACTGTCTGTCAATTACCTGATCTAATACAAAAAAAGACTAACCAGCCGATGTCATCTATAAATTGCCTTTTTCAAACCATTTTTGGATCGTCGAAACACGAATTAAGGGCCGGTATTTCAATGTAACCTTATCTTATTGCTTAAGTTAAGTATAACATTTAAGATAAGTATTACTTTTGACAGGTAAAAGTGTATTACTTTAGGTGCCGCTTAACTTTAATCCTATAATGAAATACACTTAAGTCATACTTATTATCAATCCCGGATTCAGATCAAGATAAGTATATATTGAAATACCGGCCCTAATTCAGGTCTTATAAAAAATTAAGACTTGTTCTAAGAATTTAATCTACTTTAAATATAAATCTCGCGACAAATCGAGATATCGATGCAAGTCGATGCAGAATGGCCTCCGAATCGGTAAGGCACGCGAACATCCGGTTTAGTCGGATGCGGGTCAACGACCTCGGTAACCTGGTAGATAATGAGACAAATGGTATAGGTTTTATCTATCTATCTATCCAAGATAGATAACCACTTTGAATTTGTTGATTGTGATTTTAATTTTTTTTTAACCATAAGCGATTGAAAAGAGTTTCTAACTATCGAGTTTTTCGCGGGTTGTTCTCGATAGATAACAACATTCCGAATCCAGAGTGGTACGAGTAGAGTCACTCTATAATCAGTGTGTTATAGGCTATCATCAGTGTTGTAACTGCCTGCCTGTCAATAAATGAATAAATAATATGTATTACTAAGTGTCTTGCAATCATAAATCTGTGACCCCTTTTTGAATGAAGCATATTTTGATTTTGCTCATAGTAAAAAAAAATGTCGCAAGTATAATATTGTCACACGTAATAATTACGCTGAAAAGTTGTTCTAGAAATTTGACAGATGGGGTGGTTTATGTGCTGTCAATGCAACTTTCGCATTTTTATAAGTAAATAAAAATGATTGCTGTTCGTTAGTCTCGCTTTACCTCGAGAACGGCTGAACCGATTTGACTAATTTTAATCTTGAAATATTCGTGGAAGTCCATGAGAAAATATTGAAAAATTGCGAGGAAAATACTAAAGTAAGTGATTCGAAGTTCATCGGGTTAGCTAGTAATATAATATTAGAGGTATGGATTGATAATGACGTAAAAAAACTTCTATGTGCCTATACATATAGTTATTGTGTTATTTTTTTTAAGGTACTAATAAAATATTGATATTGGTCCATATTTAAAACAAATCTTGTATTGTCTAATTCAAACTATTTGTATCTTGCGAATACGTTTTGAATATTAAGTAATATGTAAATTAGGATCCAATGAGAAACATAAATAGACGACAACATTGTAAGGTCTGTTTGATACAGCTAGATAAGCTATAAAATGTAAATATTATACAAAATATTTTTTTGTAGACAAAAACACCCTAAGAAAGAGCGGAGTCTCCTGGTACAGGCATTAATATGCTTAAAAGGAGGCTTCGACAACTGCTGTAAACAACTAAAATTGAGATAATAAACGAAATTTTTATTTTTATTTATTTATTTATCTACAAATGAAGAAATTTAAATTAATAAAATTTTCCGTCGTCTGCGGACGCTTGCACAGTCGACAGCACATCAGACTTCCCTAATCTGTAAAATTTCTACAACCAATTTTCAGCTTAATTCACTTCACATAGAGTTCTCTTTCAATTGAGAATTTTTGACAGATTAGGGTAGATTGATCTGCTGGCGTCCGTACGAGAAGAGGCCTCACTGAAGACATGAATTGAAGGGAAAACAACGTTGGCAGCAAAAATAGCCACATTACCTACTTGCCACCAACAGAAAATAGCAAACTAGTTTAATAGGCTACTTTCCTGTGGTCTTCTATACGGGAAGAGGTACCTCCTCAGACGCGAACCTCTACTTCTTAAAATTCGACTATCATGTACATACATATGTCTTATTAGCTTATTTTTTCCTTTTTTTGTAAGTTTTGTAAGTTTAATTCAGATTTACTCAGTATATGATTTTATTTAAAGAGGCACAAGATTTAAAGAAGTGAGAGCTGTTTGGCCTGTTCGCGCCGACTTGATAAGACGATGCTACTCGTATAGAATCTCTTAGCTTTTAATTTTACAGCTGTCACAATACCACAGTCTTTAACTTCATTGGTCAATGTCCGCCATGTTTGCCGATTAGGAGCGATGAAGACACAATACAGTATTAGCCTAATTTATATGAGTCATTAAGCATTCTCCGCGTTTCGTTTCACGCGTCGACGTTGCGCGGAACAAATATTTTGATGAGATGTCGTGAAACCGTATGGGTGTTAAACTGTCATGCGTTTTATTGTCTTGATGGCTTTATTACAACACTGTGGACTACCATTGTGGTGCAGTGGCTTATATAATTAGGACGACGTAAGTTCAAAAACTAATTTTATCTACATCCATACCATAATATGTCTATTTTATATTCAGGAGCGATGAGCAAACGCCCTACATTTAGATATAAGTATCTGTGGCTGCATTGAAATGTTTACATTTTAGTGTCGGTAACCGATACTTAATTTCGTTCAAATTTCGAACGTCTTCTTTAAAAGTAAAAATTAATAGGTTTTTTCGATTATCGAATTAGTCGATTAGTAATTTTATGTTCCATTCCTATACATTTAATTCGATGCTGAAATTATAACAATCGATTTGAGAATCGAAATCAACTCGAGTCTAGATTGTTTATGGATTTTAAAAACTACAAACGTCAGTCATTATGTCAGTACTAACTTTTACATACAGATTAAGTTGGTAACTAGGGCGTTTGCTCATCAATCCTGACTATAAAATAGACATATTATCGTATGAATGAAGATAAAGTTATGTATGTGACTGTACATAATTAGTCATTAAAATACTCATGTGATTCTTTTATGAAACTCACTTCGTTCGTTTTATAAAACCACATTCGTATTTTAATGACCCTCATTATGCAGCAGTCACATAAATAACTATTTAGGAAATTAGTTATCGACAAAAATACAAAAGTTATAAATCATAAAAAAATACGGCTCATTTTTAGAAGATTTTCTGTTTGCGCAAACTCAGAAAATCTTCTCAAAATAAACACACTGAAAATCTTCTTGAGTCCGCACTTGTAATGTCTGTGTGAAGTGAAACTTTTACTGAGGGCCAGATTTGTATGAAGCCTCCTAATCGAATTATCGTAAACGAGTATAATTATTGGAAATTGCTGTTGCAATTTTTTCCTATGACTAGAACCTTTTAAGTGCAAGAACAAAAAAAAATGATTATGATTGCGGTATTAATGCAATTTCAATTCATAAAGCCTACCTTAGTACCCAGGTGAGATATTTCATTTAGTAAGGGTAAGTTTCAAAGAAGGCAGTATTATTTTATCTGACAGATGAGATATATTGTAACAAACTTATCATTCACTCATAGATTGAGTATATTTTTTACATTCACTGGTGAAACTGGCCCTTAACACATAATTTATGTAACTTACAAACAATTAAAAAATGTTACAAAAAATCGCCTAAATTCAAATTAACAGAACATAACCAAAGAGTTCTAATCTAAATTCAAATCAACGAAATCAAAACTTTTTTAGTAACTGTGATGTGCCAGTATGCCTGCACGTTGGAAATTAATTTTAAAATATTACCTCACCCTGGAGCTACGTCACTGGCTGTCAGCGAGGTCGTTCACCCCGCCCTAAAGGGCTGTCGAGCCAGCGGTCGGCCTTGGGAAAGGTCGCCGCGGCCACCGGTCGTTTTTTAACCATAAAAATGGCCCATAAATGCTGAGCGATCCCTTTGTACAGAGTAATGTTTAGTTGTAGAGACTCAACTTTTTTTATCAGGTACTGTGAAAACGTTGAGGAAATTATTTAAATTAATTTCTTGGAATAAAACAAGACAAAAAGTTTGCAAGTCTCTAACGAAGACTTGTAGGTATATGTAAATAATAATATGCAATTTATTTTTAAATAGCAGTTCTTTTTGCGTTGATTAAATTATTAATCAAAGGTTACTTGTAAGAAACGGGAGCCATTTTTTAAACATATAGTCACCACGTTTAACCAAAGATAGCTACGAATTCCGCATTAGTTTTATTGCACCCATATTTATTCCAATAGTATATTAAAAGTTACTCCTTATTTAACTTAGAACCTCATAAAAAGTTTAAAAACAGATTATAAAGCTCTTATAAGGATATTTATAAGGTTAATTAGACAAAAACATACTTCCAATAGACATAGTAAAATTGAATGTTCATTTAATTTAGTAGGCCATTATATTTTTTATGGTTCTATCTGTAATTTATGTTGCATTCGTTTTTATCAATCGCCTAATGAGTTTTCGATCCAATGTTCTTTTTACTGTCGTTTTCGATTCCGATTTATTGGCCTATAAAGTTAATAGCCTCTTTGCCTAGATTAGGTCTTTTTTTAGAGACAACTACGTCTAGCAATTTTATTTTGTCTGTGCTATCAATATTATTAGCCATAGTACAAGCTTATTGGTTAGAAAACGCCATGTGAATATTAATAAAGGGTATTTTTTTAGTTACATATTTCAAAAAAAAAAAAAAAACTGGATCCGTAAAAGATCTGACTTATTTTTATGTTGTTAACGTTCAAATAATAATTTGTGTAAACTTTCATTATGTAAAGATTACTTTACTTTTTTTGGGAATCAGATACAGATACTTAAAAAAACAGCTATAAAAAGGTAAAATAGTTTGCTAGCTTTAAAAACTGATCGATTTAGATATATTGCACCACTGTTACACATTCTAAGCGAATAATTGAATTATGAAATACTAAAACAATTTCTTCCGATTCTCTGAACTGCATTACTCTGCACAAGAACCTGTTGGGTAAGAGTGAGAGTATTACAGATCGAGTTATTCGTCATCTCGCCCGAAAAAAACTGGCCCGATCGGGCGACTTGGCACCTTTCAAATTTACCTAATATTTCTGTCGTCAACTCGCACGCTCATATAAAGTACAGCCAGGTAAAAAACTTTGACATTATATTTGGAAACTACTTCGAATAAGTATTAAAAAATAAAGCTACAGACTTACAGTTGTTGTTTTATATATGGAAAAGATTACATTATTAAGTATATCTATAAAAATAAAATATTTCGGCTGTACACTTCAAAGAAAATTCTGACGCGAGGAGAATAGCGCTCTTCTACACTACCGGGCTAAACAGGTTATGCTCACAAAAGGATAGCGCTATCTTTTTTTTTTTTATGGACTCTATCCCGCGCTTGTTTGCGGCGCGGTGATTCTGCCAATGTCAAGTGAATTAGTGAGGGAGTTTCTCGTTGCGTTAAAACATTGGTGTTAGATGTTTTAACGCTTCATGGTAACACTGGAGAATACTCTCAAGGTCACGGGGGAATGGACGCCATTGCGGTAAGAGCGTCTCATCTACCGATGAGACACACTACACGCAATACCCGTCCATTCAGTCAATTTGTTTCAATTTTCTTATTTATGACACCTCGTTACACTTTACTGAATGAAAATCACACCACTTTTCAACACCAAACTGCACTAGACTAGATCACAAATAAAAAGATTTAAAACTAAAAGACGCGTGGACCCATCGCCTACCCTCCAGTGAATCCTCTTTCTTTTTATCTAATCCTTTATCTCAATCTTGGCGCATCTTAGTGACGTGAACGTCAGTCAGTCATCCCTTAAGCGTCTTTTAATGCGCCCGCGCATATAAAACTGCGACATGCATTAAGTAATTTATTGTCAAAATGTGGGTGTTTTTAGTGTTTTTCATGTACGTTGGAGGTAAGTTTATTAATATAGGTAGTGTTATTTATTATGTCTTAATCAAATCGAAAATGGGTGCCTAATACAGGGTGTTGAACATACGATAATGGGTAGTTGGGGTGGTCTGTTAACTAACTAGCTCAAAAGATTTCACCTAGGCATCAAGATTTTTTTTTTAATATTTTTTTTTAAAATACAAAATTTTTTCGCTTTTGTACCGGTCTTTGCCTTGAAACCCGTCTTACTTTTTTTTAATGTCTAGATCCATTTTTTTTTTCATTATTAGAATCTCAGTGGTTGGTAGGTTCCTTTAAATAAAAAGGTGTAAATTGCACATTGCTAGAAACAAAGTTATGGACCCTCAAACATGAAATAAGAATTAAAATAAATTTTGAAACTCAACTTCGCGTAGCATTTAAAAAATAAACAAAGTGATGGATGACTTCTGATTTGTTAAAAACATCTCCAAAGTGTGAGCTTTCTAACGATATGTCGTTTATTTTGATATCTTTAAATGTTTCTTAAATTATTTTTATTATTAAACGTTTCTTAAAAAGGATTTTTGTAGCTGACTGTACATAGTTACCTCACATTTTTATGGTCGGGCGAGTTGACGACAGAAATTTTAATAAATTCTAAAGGTGCCAAGTCGCCCGATCGGGCCAGTTTAATTCGGGCGAGATGACGAATAACTCTACAGATCGATGGCTGAAGTTTTTGTGCGCGCGCGCAGGTTAACTGCCATCTTAACCGCTTGAGAGCGCTGGCGTGACGGGTAATTTGAATTTGAGGCGGGGTTTTTAAGTGGGTTCACTTACCCTATGAGTTCCAATGTTCAGTATAAAACAATTACTAAGTGAAGTTTTAGTCTTCAGAAATTTAATGAACGTGCGCGGAGCAACATGTAAACACTAACTCAAAAATTTTAACCCAAAAAAGGCACGGATCCAGGAGTCAGGGGAAAATCTGTTTTATAAAAAAAAAATTGTTCGACTACAGGGTAAAAGCCCCTATAATGGTCCATCAAGTCATCATCACCATGATGGGTACTGGTTGAATCACCACGCTTGCCAAATTCAGATAGGTGATCACAAACCCGAGCTGCGTACGAAAAGTCCGGCACACCTAGCCCAGAATTGATCCCAGGACAGATTTTTCATAGATTAGATATGAAACGACTAGAATTAGGGTACACTTATAAAAAATTTGTTCGTCACACAAATGTATGTACTGCGAGAGATCGAACCCACGACTTCTGGTATAGGCCGACTTTCTATCCATTACACCAAATTGGTCTTCATCTTAATAAATATTAAATATAAAACTCAAAAGTGACTAACTGACTGACATAGATAGATATCAGCCCAAACCACTGGACGGATCGGGCTGAAATTTGGCATGCGGGTAGATGTTATGACGTAGGCATCGGCTAAGAAAGGATTTTGATCAATTCCCACGGGAACGGGAACCACGCGGGTGAAACCGCTGGCGCCCGCTAGTATCATATAAAAGTGACTGACTAGACCGGGATTTGAAACGATAAAAGCGTGTTAATATTACGAGTACCTAATTAGTTCACTTATGTAATCAAATAAATCAGGCTAATTGGTCGACGGAAAGAGAAAAACTAGAATTGCTTAGATAATTAAACCGTTTCCCTTCTCAGTTAATTACAGGTTTCCTTACGCCAATGTAGAATAAAAGTTTTTAATTTTGATACAATAAATCATTACTAGCTGTAGTCTCTCCTCCTCTCATCGCATTACTCATTACTGAGGGTCGTGATTCTCCACGTGAGGAATTATCCTGTGCCTGACGATGGTTCGCCATCTGTGACGGTCTTTGGCCACGTGGAGATCATCCGTCATCGTGGAAGTTGATGTTTAGATTCGAGCGGATTTGACCTGACCATCTGATTGGACTTCGGCCCCTCGGTCTTTTGCCGTCAATCTTCCCGGTAACGATGAGATGTTTTAGGTTATTAGCGTTTTTCCTTGCAATGTGTCCGAAGAACTCTAAAACTCTTTTTTTTAGGCATACGGTAGAAAGTCACTACGTACGGTAAGGTAGAAACTAGCCGTAGTAGCCACAAACAAACTTCGATTCACATGCGTGAGAATGATAGTTTGAAGCTCGTCGCGTTTGTTCATTTTTGTAGTGGTAGAGTAGAGCCATGCTGTTTAACAGCACGAATGGGCCGGCTCGTCCGGAGAAGAACCACCCTCTCACATAACACCAGCCAGCCTGAAATAATAGTGACTACTATTATGTTTCGACTGGTTTGTGAGAGTGCCGGAGGCCCACACCCCCCATATAGGCCGGCAACACATCAGCGATCCCGCTGGTGTTGCGGATGTCCATGGGCGGCGGTGATTGCTTACCATCAGACAACCCGCTGGCTCGTTTGCCGCCTCTGATTTTAGTCACTTGCGTGTGTGCCTATCATCAGCTGCTGGATGAAAAACTTTGAAAAAATCTTATAAAACGCCATACAGCTCTGTCTGTGTTCCGGCAGTATTAATGTGGGAGCCAGTACACTTAAAATCAAAGACTCGAAGATCAGATGAGCCTACAGTCTGGCAGCACATTGAGCGATGCTTCCTGTTGAAGTGTCCCTCAATGGAATAGGTCGCAGTGGCCGCTTACCATCAGGTGGGCTGCGTGCCTGTCTGCCAACTAACTGACTTAGCATAAAAAAAAGCTGAATATTGTTTAATTTGCTTTGGCGAATTACTCTCTGCGTTCGCATATAGACCATTAATAGTGGGTTAACCCCACAACGAACTCAACAGGAAAATATGGTGTCTTTTTCGCTGAACTCCATAAAGCCGGTGGGAGAGGGTTAACTAATCGACATTACCTATAATCATGACTACCTTAGGGCCTTTACGACCCCAGGTGTCACATTTTTTTTATGAAATTAAATGTTCACCAAAGCTCAATTACTTTGTAAATCTTTATCGGAGTAGGTACTACCTACTTAAAATTAATTTAAAAAATGTTATTACTTAAAAATTACTAGCGGTTGCCCTCGCGGTTTCACCCGCGCGTAATTTCCTTTTTCAACTATCCCCCCCTTCCCCCATATTTCCGGGTTATAAAGTATCCTATGTTCTAATCCCGGTTATAAACTATACGTGTGCCAAATTTCATCTAAATCCGTTCATCCGTTCTTGAGTTATAAATAGTGTAACTAACACCAACTTTCTTTTATATACATATTATAGATATAGATAGATAATCACTCAATATTTGACTGACTCGATGGCGCATTTAGTAGTAACCCTGTATGTGTTCTGGTCGTGAGTTCGAATCTTATCCACGACAACCATTTTTTTACGTGTGACTACAGAGTAACAAACTAAATATAGGTGCCATGAAAATGAAATACAACACAGCAACAACAAAACAATTAGTCGAACAATAATTTTTCATTTATTTGAGTATCAAAATATTTTAGATTATTGTAAACCATATTTCAGATCACAATTTATCGACACAAATTAATTACTAACGTTTTTTTGCTATTTCACAAGTGACATACAATGTACAAATATCAGGACTTAACGGCTTCACAGTTAAATGTTAGTGCCAAACAGTTTTTGCACCATGACCTTATGATCCATTTAGTAGTCTCCCCCCTACGTACCTATGTGACCTTTCAATGGTAATTATAGCGTTGTCTCCCCCAACTTTCACTGGTATTAGAGACATGTCTGAAGGCAAGAAATGACACGCCTTACAGTTCGTAAAAGAGGTTGACTGAGCGCTGTCTTTTATTGTTCATTTTGCTTGTTAACTAGGGTTACTACAAACTGCAATGTTTTTTTTTGTTTCAATTAAATAAGTCATTTTCTTATCAGTCAGGGTGGCCATCTTAAAAGTAGGGAACTACCATTGGACCTAAACCTGCTAAATCTGCCAAAAATATAAAAAATGTGCTAAATTATCCTTTGTAAACGTGGTCTGTTGCGAATTTTAATCAAAATCGTGAATGTGTAATAAGACAGGCAGACAAATTAATGGCATATTTGTAACAGCAACAACTGGCAACACTATCCTGTAGCAGTTTTTAAAATTGTTTTTAAAATTGACAATGTCATTATAGTTCCAATTTGGCCACCGGAACAGAAAAGTATGTAGGTGTAAAATCGGTTTCAATACAAAACTCACTTCTGTTTTTGAAATCGAAATTCATAAGTACAGCCCTAGTGTTACATTACAACACGTGATAAGCCAAGAATGCTCCGAAGTCAGGTGGTACGACTACGTAGGAGTAATGCAACAATATCCTAGACTTGTACCATAAAACATGAGTAGGTAATACGGAAATCTCGATTGTTTGCATAATTAAACTCTAATGAAGTTTACAACTATAGCAAAATCTATGGTTTAAGGAAATTTTTGAATGCGCAAGTGCAAGTACATTTCTTTCTCTTTATTTCATAGTAATGCGACCACTTACCATCAGGCGGCTTTCCTAGCCTCTCCGTATTTTACAGACTTCACTATGGTGAATGTGCTGCTCAGCTACACGATTTGGTTCCACCAGCTCCGTCCATCATCGAACTACAAGACTCGGTCAGGAACTCCATCCGTATACAGTGGAGAACTGTTGCTAATACAAATTTTCCTTTGTTCCCAGGATGGTTCTCCGCATGTGGCTGCCGAGGGGGGGCGCTGGCGCCTCCCCGGGGCTCCGTCTCAGCCCTGCTGAGGGCGCGAGCGTTCGCCCTTGTCTCCCCTAGAGCCATCTCTGCGTACAGGGCGAGGCCGGCGTCCGGTGAGTATCTTTCTATCTCTTTCATTATTAGTGACCTCTAGGATTCGTTCTTTTTCATTATTAGCGACCTCTAGATTCAAAATTGGAATGGAAACTGTAATGAAAACGCGTAACGCGCTATCGTCACTCTATTGGGACCTTGAGAGAAAGACGGAAGCGAACAAGATGGTACCCACCTGACACCTGGTAGACACCTGATGGTATGTGCTCACTACACTAACACCTATGGACACCTGCGACTAGGGTTTCAGACACGTTGTTTGAATTTGATACGAGAGGGAAGGTAAACAGCTATGGAGAATGGACATCTCCATCATATTCTCGGAGGAGGAAAGAGAAGAAAACCAAGCAAAGCGCAGCAAAGCTACTATTCATATTTCGATTATCTATGAGAGGGTGTATCTCGTTTGAGCTGGCTTGAATTTGAATGACAGACGAAGTTTGTATATTAACAGCATAGCTCTACCATACAACAAGACCTCAAGCCATGAAATGAATCCTTTACTCTACCATTATTCCATCATCCACGTGATTTCTTCCTCCCCTACCAAACATTTGGCAAACCTTGTTTACTACGAAACGAACACATCTAGGAGATTTAAATTGTGCGCTGTGTTACCTTAATGTAGCTATACAATTAGTTGAAGATGTAACTTTGTATGTATACCTTAAAATGATAAGAATGTTGTATCTAGCTTTGGTAACCTAATTAAATAAATAAATATTCCATGGTCCGCTATATGATACAACGACAATTAATAGGCTTAAACCTCTAGCATCTTCAATACTAAAGCCTCTTTTATTAAAACTTTATTGGCCTCATTGACTATATTCTGAAAATAGCTCACCAGGAACTAAAAAAACACATTCCATCATCAACATAACTTCTTCTTCCCTTCCAGAGAGTGGGCGAGTGGGCGCGCAGTACGAAAGGGCGGCGGCTCGGCCTGGCACTCCTCTGAGGCTGGCTGGGGTCTTTGCTGACGGCAGCAAGGCCAAGGCGCCGAAGTACGCGCAGCTCATCGATCCGCAGGGGAACGTGAGTTGTCTTTTTTTAACACCTTATATAGGATGGTTGTATCTCTTTCTACCACCTTATTTATTATCGCATCAAGTTAATTCTGGCCACCAACTGTTCTGCTGACGGTAGACTGCTTCGGATAACGATTGCAAACTAGTATAGAACTCTGCATCGCGCAAGCATAATACTTGCTGTCCGCTAGCAAAAAAGACGACGTAATACCAATTTATTAATCTGTGGTAATACATTAAGGAAATCTTACTCTAGTTCAGAGTAAGATCTTCCAGTCAATGGGACATTGGATCTTCTACAGCGCAATTGCACTAGGAATAGAATACGGGGAATTTTCTCTTTTCCCATAACCTTGCCATTGGAGGCCACGGATATTAGCTCTCTGGCTCAGCGAGTCCCTCGGTGAAAGCTCTATGAGGGCTCCTCCTACCCATCTACTGGGACTTTCCCGCCCATCATTAGTAAAGTCGTGCAAAGCAAAACAGATTTAACCGAATCATTTTAATTAACCTCATAAAACACTGAATTAATCAGCTGTGTTGAATATCTAATTTCAACACTTTCGATTTCATCGAAGGTACGCAACGATCGATCGGTTCTTGATAATTAACAATTACTCGTAACGAAATCAGAACAATTAAAACAATTGTAAACCTAGCAATAATTAAAAGGAATAGAACAGAAGGACCATTTAATAGATTGGTAACGTAATGAAGTGACCTTGGGTCCAAGAATTGAGAGAAAAGCAATTTTAAAAAGTATAACGTCCCAGTACTCCCAGATCATGTGTCACTATGATTGGTAGAGTCTTAATTACCACTTGCCTTGCCTGCCAAATTCGAATGGGCGATCACAAATCCAAGGTGTGTCCGACAATTTGTCTATCGAAATGTCACTTTACCTAGGCCCCCAGATGAGGCCACAGTGTGGCAGCACACTGTGCGATGCTTCCTGGCTCTGAGTTTTCAATAGAATAGGCAGCAGAGGCCGCTCACCATCAGGTAAGCTGCGTTCCTGTCCGCCAACTGATCTAGTATAAAAGAAAAAATTGAAGTGTGTCAAGCACTTCTGTGTTTTGGGGAAAGGGCACTGAAGCTAGTGAAATTACTGGGTATGAGTCCTAATAAATGTCGTCTCGGTGTAGCGCAGGGCAGTGCCAGACAGTAACTACTTGCAGACGTGGCGCTTACCTCAGGTGTACGATCTGCTCGTCTTGTTACGCATTGCAATAAAAAAAGTAAATTCTCATCTCTTATAGTTCAGACCGCCTGTTGCCGGGCAGAGCATAGGCAGTGCTGTATTGCCTCGGTGATGTCGATTAATCAACCACGTCACGGGCGGAGCGCGCCAAACGAACAACCGCTACTATTGGAACTCGATCACAACTCGAAGATATAATGGAAGTTCATTTATGCTAGAGTGGGCAAACAGGTTCTCACATTCATATTGCCGAAACACAGATAGAGCTGTTCTACCATAAACAAGACCCAAGGTGGAAACCGAACCGACCTCTACATTTTGATAATATCTGAGCGGCTTACTGTTACTGTTCCACGGAGGCGCTCAAATAGCGATATATTAACTTCATAATAAATAAAAAACGTACAAGCATAAATTGTGTAGATAAGTGGTCAACTTACTTAATTAATTTCACTTAATGTCATTAATCATCGTAATGCCATTAGGCATTAGGTCCGCCTTATTGTTTCTTGATTGTGCATTAAAGTTTAAATAAATAAATAAATAACGTACTTGCTTTCCCAATTTTGAAGGCCTATTGCTGTCTTATTTTGCAACTGTCCAAAAATTTTAATTTTAGAAATAAACAAAGTTTTATGGTTGTTTTAGGTAATTCCCTTTCAAAATCAAATACTCACATAACAAGGATTTAGAATGTTTGTTGATGTGAAGTTATTTAGCATTGAATGTTTAAAATTTTAAAAATGATGATCAGTTTCAGTAAATTCAGCTAGGAACAATATTTATTGCTTTTTATTAAAAAAAAACAGGTTTTTCCAAGCAAAAATTAACATAGCGCAGTCCCATTGTTCTGTTAACAATATACTATTTCTGCCTTTAACAATCCCACACCGTCCAATCGATAATAGACTCATCTCGATGCAAAAATTGCATTCAACAATGTATCGGGCTGACACGCTACATCAGCAGGGCCGTGTACGCTGGCTTTAATTAAAAAATAAAATAGAAGACGAGCTTTATAATGGCAGTGATATCGATTTATCAAGCACATCACGCGCGCGCGCTCGACGCAAAACGAAAAACTGGTGGAGTACCATTGGAACTCGATTGAAACTCGATTGTTTTTAAGGCTCTTTTAGAAAGATTTTTGTTTTGCAACTCGTGCTTAAGAGTTGTGACTGAGTGGTTTCAAACGGCTGCTTTCCCATGGTAACTACAAATCTGGATTTTTCTAGTAATATGGCAATTATTTAAAAATACATACCTACTATAAAATTTCATATCAGAGATGGGGATGGCATTAAATTAGTCAGACCCTCAAAATATCAAACAATAATTCATGTATTCATTTATAATTTAATAGAGAAAATTGTATCAAAAAGACTGCGTGTTGGCTCTGAACCCTCACGCTTCAAAGATCGCGATACCATGGGGGGTTTCGCGATCTTCAAAATCAACAAAATAATGATAGTAAATTGATATATTTTAGTCTTATCCGAACCTAAACAAAGTATAACTTAATGAATAATAAATTAAAAATTAAACCTCAATCTTAATTCAAAAAAGCTTAGCCCAACCCTCTGCAAAAGAAATTAAATTCCAATCACCACAAGACGATTATGAAGTCGAAAAAGCCAACAAAAAGACTCAAAAAAGCAACTAACAACCTTCGCTCAAAAGAACATTAAAGTTTTCTATTTTTTATTCGACAACCCTTGGTAACACGCAGCAGGGCTCCTAGGACTAGCTAGTGCATTAAGATACCTGCAAAAACCATCCTTCTAACTTTAGACTTAGGGTGGAAATTCGCCTATACAGAAATGGAATGCGAAAATATTTTTCTTTTGCAACCTGACACAGACGAAAGTAGACTTTAATTTAAAGGAGTAAGGATGAATGCGGTTGTTTTTCAGTGTTAATAGATTTTGCTGAGGCCAGTGTACTCTGGGAGCAAGACGATAGGACTAAGGATGTCACGTTTTGAGAGGTTCAGGTTTGACGTTAACTTTGACATCAGCCCTTTAAAGAAACTGTTAGTCATTTTAAATGTTGCACTTTTGCAAAAATTAAAAAAAAGAAGATTGTACATTACATTGTAAATTAGACAGCTAAGTTATTACAAACTTGGTGACCTTTCTGAAAAAATCTAGGCTCGTATATAGCTTTTTTTCTTTCAGTAAGGTCAACAAAATTAAATAACTTATTTAAAGAGGTTTATATTTATTTGCATTAAGTAATAAGAGTTCCTCATTAAACAAAAAGCATTAATAATATTATCAGAGCTTATGAATAATATAAAGTTTTAACTTTTAAGTATCCTACGTATCACAAAGAACTATGAAATAAATGATTTTTTATATTCAGTTCGATACTTTGCGGCTATTCAATTAGCAAAATAAGTATATTTTTCAAATGACCTTAGTTGAATCCAATTGCCCGATTGCCTTTGGCAAGTATGCCCTACTCACAAGATAATGCCATTATTCTAAATTACATATCTGACATAACAGTTATACCTCTGTACTGACACCATTTTCTAACTATACAACGCTAGTAATTTGGCTTTCCTCGCAATGCTCTCTAATTTCCTTCAAAACAACGTAGTTATCTAATTTTACAATTATACTTAGTTACTTTTTTTTATTACTTACTTACTGACCAACATAATCACTTAACGATTTGACGCCCGGAAACTAGCAAAATTGCCGTGTGATTGTACCCTTCTTGTGTTAGTACAGTCGTGTAAATAATGACATTTGTGACACTTGTGAATTAATAATTAATATACCTATTTTGACACCTAGTTAGAATGTCGAATAACCCTAAACTGAATAGCACCAAAAGTATTCTGGTTGCAGCACCAATTTGCACTGTTCGAGTTTAACTATTTCGTTTACAACATAAATTAAAAAAATATAAGAGAAATAGCGGCTATGTGATTCCACTGTCCCTGCGAGCCATGGCAGACCTATTGTGTCCGCCGTTTTGTTTGTTTAAGAACCATAATCGCAGACTAATAAGACCTGTGTGTGGGACTCGGGACGGTATCGGACTTTAGCGTCCCAAATGCTACATACCCACTAAACTCCCCCGGTTTCCTCTTTACACCCGAAGAGGACGAGCCGGTGACCCTTTGTTAGATACCGGCCCGTGCCGGGTAGATTTTCACCTCAAACGTACGTTAGATTAGGCTAAGTAGCTTATCCAGCGACGCCCGTGGCCGAGGTCCGGCCCCCCTCTGGGGCACCCCCTGGCTGTCGCTGTATTGGTGGTAGAGCCTTCCGCTCCCACATTGCTCGGTTAAGCTGTCAAGGCCATCCGCGGCCAACAGCGAGGTCAATCCGAAAAAAAAAAGAAAAAAGAGCCGGTGACCGCCTTGTGACGATCACCGGTCCGTAAATATTTTAACCGTGTGGAGATCTAACCTGCGACCTCTGTTGTACAGCCGACTTCTCTTCACACCAATTTAGTCACAATTTAGTTGATTAATTAAAATGCATTTCCCGTGGGAAACCCCAGACAGTCGTCTAGCCTGATCTTAACATGCAACTGTCTCGCATACTAAAGAAGAGTCAGATGCAATAGATAGAATTAAAGTTCAATACCGTTATAGCGGCTAGGAAAATACAGTAAAGGTCGTGGGTTCGAATCTCACCTGAGACAAACATTTAGTTTTTATTGGCATTGGCACTTTGATGACAAGCGATCCAGTTCCAGCATTCCAGTGCTGCTGCATTGTAGGTTCCTTTAATTGAAGTTATCCCGAAGGAATGTGATATTCTTCCGGGTTAAACTCTCCAGCTTTTAACCTATCCCTATACCAAAAATCGACGAGCCATTTGGTGTAATGGTCGAGAAGTCGGCTATTACACCAGAGGTCGCGGGTTCGATCCCCGCACGGTACCTACAAACATTTGTGTGCATGAACATGTCTGTTTGTATCGGTCTGGGTGTTTCTATGTATACCTAATATGTATGTACTTACAAAAAAAAAAGTATATAAGTAATGTTTATCCGTTGTCTGGCACCCATAGCACAAGCTAATGCTTAGTTTGGGGCTAGATGGCGCTGTGTGAATAATGTCCAGAAATATTTATTATTAATATTATTTATTATAAAAATCGCGTTGATTCGTTGATCCATTGCGACGTGAAAGAAGGACAAACAAAAAAACTTTTTTCTGTTATCCCACGAAAACTGAGCATTATCCCGGGACAAAAAGTAGCGTTTGTACTTTATCAAGGTCTAGTAGGTATATCTGTACCAAAATTCATTAAAACCGGTTCAATGAAAGCATAATATAATAAGCATTTATAATATTACCATTGTATCTGTAAGTATGGATTTATATGTATGAACAGACAGTTCTATAACTAGCAGACCATACGAATTAACCGCCACATATGCCTCTTTATCGGGCCCATAATAAAAAAGCGACCTACCAATTGCGTCGACTTACCTTATAAGGCGTAAGACTCGAAACAATGACATTGACTTTTACCACCTACGAATTAATGCGCGCGCGCACGTATATCTTATTGTAAGGGAATAAGGCTTATTTTTGAATGGCAGTTATTAGTGATGAGGAAATCGGTCAAACTTATGGCGTGCTGATTTATTTCGTGTCAGTAGTCTATGCTTACGTGTTATAGTGTATATTTATATAAATAGAGTGGTTATGTATAATTGGATGTAGCACCTATTATCATCAATAGGTGGCACTTATACATAATAATTGCCCAGGTTAAACACTAGGGTCTAATTATTTCTTTATTTTATGAAAGAGGGAGGCACACGAGTAAGTACATAGAGTAATAAAAACGCCTAGTAAGTACGGGTAACACCTGATGATAAGTGATCACTATCGCCTGCGACTAAAGTGGAGTCATTATAATAGGTAACATTTGACAGATCGTAGTAGCACTGCTTTGCATAAATGAACTGTCAAATGTAAAATTCCTTTTTTTTTTTTTTGGTTTCGCAGGGTACCGACTCCACTTTAGGTCTAAAATGCGTTGCCCACCTTTAAGGGAATATGGAAGAAGGGAAAAGATAAAGGGCTATGAAGAATAGGGATGGAGAGGAGGATATAAAAGAGAGAGGGGGCTTTCTCAATCAGCATACGGTGATGTTCTGTAAGAGAGTGGTACTTTTCCGTTCAAACCAGCCCACTTCGACTGACAGATGGAAACTCTGCAGCATGTCTCTACTACACTTAAAATTAAAAACATCTTTATTCATGTAGCCACTTATAACTTATTAAATCGCCAAAAACTAGTATCCATTCCATCCTCCATTCATATGACTTAATGTAATATGTATGTATTACACATGTTTAGTAAATAAAAATATCTTTTATCTTTAATAAAACAGTGGTCCGAGGTACTTTCGCATTTTAAAATGGACACATCCATGAATCATCCTCACCAACGTGAAAAAATCACCAATGAGGTTAAAGTCATATTTTAAAAAAGGATTATTGCAACATTGCAACCTTTTTAAAATAAAATGATCTGACATTTGCCCTCTGTCACAATCGGCCAACTTTATACTTCAAGCTTTAAACGTTATCAAGACAATCAATTTAATATACTACGAAAATGGCGATTTCAACACTATTCCCACCGTGGGACTGGCTGGCACCAGCGAAAATTTACAACAAAAAGAAAGAAATCGTCCCCGCAGACTGGATCAAGGAAAATGCTGACGTCCTACTCTTACTCTTTACGGCGAAAGGAATAGACAAGGACGGCATTATAGAGAACTTCTACAGCATTTACGAGAATGTTAAGTACATTAATCTTCCAGTAGAGGTAATTTACGTTCCAATGGACGAGAATGAAGAAGACATGTTGGCTTGTTATGAGGAGCAAGCGAATTGGTTTACTCTCAAGTTTCATGATCCCCTGATACATGAACTAAGGTTTATGTATGGAATTTCATGTATACCCCACATATCTGTTCTTAGAACCGACTGTTCCATCATTTCTAGCTGTGGTTTGCTAGATTTAGAGGAGTATGGCAAGAATGCGGTGATAACTTGGATGTCAAATAACTGTTCGGCGAAGATTCAGAGGAGACTGAGCAGAGATAGGGGGATGTATGGGGATAAATGGAAGTATCTAAATGTAGGGGCTGGGAGTAAAACGGATTACCACAGGAGGTTCAGTGTTGTTCCTAAAGTTGATTAAAATTAATCACGATGTCTCAATGACAATAAAGAACTGCTATTAAAACATAACTTTTATTTTGCACATTTTAAGAGGAGAATGCGTTTATGCGCCATAACCGCAGGCTAGCTAGACGGACTCGAGACTCAAGCGTCCATTACCCAATAAACTCCCCCGGTTCCCCTTCACACCCGATTGAGACGAGCCGGTGCCAGCCTTGTGGCTATTGACCAGGCCATATATTGCACACTAAAACTAAGCAAAGCTTATAATAAGAATATGGTTTTCTTTTCAAACTTCTTGATATCTGCTGCCATGACAGCTCTGGGTATGTTCCGGCAATATTAATATGTGAGCCAGTTCACGTGAAATCAAAACCTCGCAGATTATAGAAGCCAACAGTGTTGGAAACTTGGAACACAGCGAGCCCACAGTTAGGTAACACGTGAAGCTTTCTGGTGAAGTGTCCCTCAATGGAATAAGCCGTAGGCCGCTTACCATCAGATAAGCTACGTATACCGGCCTGTAGGTCGAGAACAACGAAATAAACACCTGCTAATAGATCGAACTTTTCTCTAAAGGAGCTCCTTCACCGGGAGCATTCGCGTGTAATGTAACGTTACAGACTCGAGCATTACAACAGTGAAGGAGGAGAACCGAGCAATACAATGCGCAACTTGTAATGATACAATGTGTAATCAATCACTCGGCAAAATCTATAATGTTACATTACACGCGAACGCTCGTCAGTCAGGGAGGTAGTTGTAATGTAATGCTCGGAAGACGAATCTATAATGTTACATTACACGCGAATGCCCCCGGTGAGGAAGCACCTTATGCTAAACGGATGGCTATCCAATGTTCAATTAATTATAAAGTCCCATTGTCCAATAATGCTAAAAAAATGTTGGTTAATTAGTGCCTTAACCAATTTGTGTGTTCCATCCTTGTCAAGGGGAGTGCTAACCGTCTCTCCTTTCAATAGACACAGTTTGAAGCTCGACGAAGTTTTCTTATATACCCAGAGGATTCAAAAAAGTTACAACCGCGATGTAGGTAATTCACCTTTCAAAGTCAAACTAATTGTATTTAATCACATTTGAATTGTTACAAAAATAAAATAAATCGAAACAAGAAATTTGATAATAAATTAATTAAATTATAGTAGTTGGTAATGGTTGAAAAATTAATTAACGTATTGATAGTGAACACATTTAATATATCAACGCCATCTATCGTCTGTTTAAGGAACTAACTTGTATTTTATTTGTTTAAAATCTTTTAAATAGCAACATTATAAACGTACAAAGACAAAAGCTAAAAAAAACCCATTATAATGACCAAGTTCCGTGTTAATTTTAGATTTTATAATCACTGTAATCGTAATGGATGCGGATACGTTTGCTCACACACCAGAGGTCGCGGGTTCGATGATCGATCCTTGCATTGTACAAACGTCTGTGCGAATTATAAAATAATGATTAAAAGTAGGTGTAATGTTTATCAATTGTCTGGTACTCTTTTAAGCTATGCATAAATAACTGTGTAAACAATGTAGAACATTTCGATAGTCTAGTATTAAAGCTGTGATCTCGGTGTCTTGGGATATCAAGTCGGCCAGAAAGTACTATTGGATAACTTAATGCCATATTGCATTCTGTCTGTACCAGTCAACAACAGTGATGTAGAAATATTGTTATGTAGGATAAATCATTAATCTTATTTTATTTTCCATTTATTATTTATATTGCCTGATACTTTTTTTTAATAATTACACGCTAAAGACATTTAAAATGAGTCAGTAAACATAATACAACGAGGTTATCATTGTTACAGCACATCGTATCGTCAATACACCTGAATGAAACTGGTTTACGATCAACCTAAATAACGCACGAGTGCCACGAGTTGATGCAACTTTTAGGCTGCGCGTGCACGCTTTGTTTTTTAACAGGTGAAAAAAAGTTCCTGACAAATAAAACTTATCCACTGTTTTATGGATTTATTTTTAGTGGGCAGTTAGACTTTTGTTCCGTTTTTGTTTAAAGTTGTAAGGTAAGGCATTAGAAAAAGTTTGTCCTGAAACCAAGAAATTATATTTTATTATACTCGGGATTTTTTTTAGCTATTTAGCTGGCTAAACGTGAAAATTTTGAAAAAGTTTAAATTGGCAATATCTTGAAAACCGAGCAACTTTTACTTAGGTCATGTTAGGCTTGTTCGATGCCTCTTGTGCTGGCCTACCCCCAGTGTCACTGTAACGTGTCATTTTTGGGACACCCTGTATACATCTTATTATACATAAAATACTAGTTGTTTCTAATGTCACTAATTATATGAGCGTCAGCAAATGACCCCCCCCCCTTCCCCGCGACCTCTGGTGGAACTAAATCTACTAAATCGGTCTATGGTCGAATTATTAAAATCGCTAATCGTTAGTGCTTAGCCTGATTTTCTAGATTTGTCTTCAGACTTGTATTGTATAATGGATTGTCTAAACAGAAACTGACCACCATGCATGGACGTAATCTTAACAATTAAATTGACATTGACACCTTTTATTGACGGACATGGCGAAATGTATCGCATACATTCATTAGTTATTCAACAAACATTTCACATCACTATCTTGACAGTAATAATTTGATGAATATTCTGATGCCCATAAACAAAAGTTTTAAAATGTTTCCTGGTAATTAGGTTACACAGCAACTCTTAACAATCTTGTGAGGATCTCCAAACTGATCAGTCCTGCGGCACTGGCATCCTGTACCTACTGGATGCCAGGTTCTGGATCAGGATAATTCCTGCGATCTTAATAATTTAGATTTTAGTACCCAATTAAAATTCATTTCTAGTTTTTTATACTACATCAGCTGGATAGGCAAGCAGTCCCCCTGATCCCTATTCCATTGAGGGACACATCACCAGGAGGCGTCGCTCAACGTGCTGCCAGACTGTAGGCTCATCTGATCTTCGAGCCTATGATTTCGAGTGTACATTTAAAATAATATTCATCATATCATATCATATTAATATTTTCATCAATCTTTAATCTAAAATAAAATAATGCATGTTTTGGGTCCTCCTTGCCTACAACTAAAAATGTTTTCATATAGATTTTATCAAATATCTCTGTAATCAAAATCCAGATCAGAATATCAGGTGCCGGAGTTAACAAAATTTACGACTGCAGTCATTTATGACCTGCATAGTGCATAGGAATTTGAGCAGGCTCGCACGTGGGAGTCATAATTATTTGGTTGCTCGCGCCAACGTCGTAAAACCACAAAGTACCTACTAGTAGAACAACATTTGTTTGATTATTATAATCTGACAATTTAGTTAAATTAACTTTTAACGATGCAAATCTATGTACGTTTCTCTACGCGACACCAAAAAATTGTTTACCTTTACCTTGTGGGATCGTCAAACCGTTTGGGACGACGTTTTCGTTTGTTCTTAATCAGATAAAAGGTTGTGTAGTTTTTTATTTGTTAGATATCATTAGGATAAAAAGGAGTCGGCTTCATAGGTATTTGACAGATAAATGAGAAACTTATTTCACAGCTGTGAAACTAGTCTTAAAAAACAGATTCACTTTCGGATTTATAATAAGACGTATCTGTTCACTAGTATATTACCGATTATATCGGAGTTAGCTCTCTGTTATCATTTCACTGTGGTGTCCGAGGACTTTGTAAATTCGTCGTAAATATCAAATCTTATGTTGCGCCATCGTCCCCGTACTTATCTCGAGTTATAAAATACAAAATACTTAAGTATTTTTTAATTTCTTGATGATTTTTTTACCTTAAAAGGTTTTTTACAGTTACAACTAAGTATAGTCCGAGTCCAAGAAGCAAAATCAATCCAATTTTTTGAAAACGACCAAAGACAGATGGAGATCATTTCAATAATAATAATTATTTTCTGTACTTCTGAAGACCCACCTTTTTTTGTTGATATTCAATGTAGATAGGTACGAAATGGTTCAGGTCTATCTGTCAGACAATAGAACCTTTTCATCATTTTTTGTGTGATCAGATGTGAAAAAAAAAAATGTTTCTTATAAAAAGCTTTTTTATTGCGATTTATTGCATTTTTGTCTTGTTTTTGGTGTAAACTGTATGTAATTATTGTAATGTGAAATGATTTTGAATTCGGTTTGCCTAACTAGCACACCCACAGAAATCTAAATATTTAGATTTCTGTGAGCACACCTGACCTGACCGAAACGCACATTGACGTGTTTAAATTGTCAAGTTCCTTTAGTTATTTCTAATTAAAATAACTAAATTAAAAATATTAAGATAACAATTCCAACCAGGAAAAGCTAGAAGTACGGTCTTCTTCAAAGAACCAGTAACAGAGGCGGTCAAACTGACTGACCACAGAGATTAGATCTCTGTGTGACTGACACATCGGCGTGCACGCGCATAAACAATTCGCATGGCGTGATGGTGAATGCATTACGACGACAGTAAAACAGAGACATTAGCTTCAGAAGGTTTTTACAAGTGAAGATACGATTTTAGGAACAAGTTAGAGTCAGTTTCATTTAAGCTGAAGCCTGGCTAATGATGATTAATAATATCACTACCTTTCGCTCCAAACTAACTTTTTTTAATATATGAAAAATTATAGGTTTTATGTGCTATGTATTTTAGTTTTAATGGCAATTCTGATCTTGGGTCTGCGTCGAGGTTTTGTCGCGGAAGGGGTCGGTAGGTTAGTTTGCGCGATGTAGTCCGTTTAGTTATACCGCTCAGTCCTACTAGTAGGAATAAACGGAGAAAATAATCCTTTTAGTCCTACTATCTGCTGTGTGAAATTTAATCGAACAAAACGTACAAAAAAGTTCTTTTAGTACTACTAAATTTAAAGCAAACTTCAATAGGACTAAACGGATAGTACTAGTACTAAACAGACAATAATAATAGGACTTTTCTCCGTTTATTCCTACTAGTAGGACTGAGCGGTATGACTAAACGGACTACATCAGTTTGCGCAAGTGACCTAAAATAGACAGGACAACATTTTTAATAAAGTTCTTTTGAAAAATGTGACCTATAGGTATTAAAGAGTCGTTTAATCAATTCTACTCGTTATTCTGATCTAACTATTTTTAAGTTCTGCGCATATAACGTAACACGATGTTTATACGAGTGTCTGATTCGTTCCATTACCCTGAAATTTCTGTAACATGACTGAACATATAAATCTTCCTATAGTTTATGATTTGCTATTTATTATCTTTTGCTCCAAAATCTGAAGGTGTAAATCTCGCTTCGGAGTCATAAGTTACACTTTACTAGGCAGTCTTTTATTAGGTCCTAAGTTATAGTGCCTATGGCCCATGGCTTGCAAGAGCAAGGTCCGAGCGTAGTGTTGTCAGATTGGAAAATTACGGGACTTGTGTGAAAGCGAAATCGGGACAAAAATTTAACAATCTTAGTTTATCAATCAATCAAATTCTTCTTCTTCGTTTATGTATTTTTATGACGTCATGATAAAAAACTTAAGTATTTTAGCGACTATTAATAGTTTAAATTAAAAACAATTTTTCTTAGCAGAGAGATAATAATTAGTTATATTATTTTGAGGAAATATGTATAAATATACGTCTACCTTTTGGCTTTCATAACTATGCGATCACTTGAGAATAATTTAAAAGATCATATTTATCTGAGGTGCTTTTTTTTTAGTCTGTGTTTATTCATTTAGACACCGGAAAACGTAACTGAAAACTCACTACACGTACAACAAAAGCCACAAAGAGCCTTCTTAAATGCAGGAGGACAAGGCCCGCTATACGAGAATGCACATTATTACCTACTTAATTGTAAAAAAAGAAAAATGTTGGACAGGCAGTCTAAAGAGATGGTCGAAAGTGGGACGTCCCACCCATCTAGTTAAAGTACGTAAGTGAAACTTTTATGTATAATAATATTATGACATATGTATATAACACTAAGTATATTTATGACAATAAATGATTATAATTATGAAAATTAGAGACTAGTAAGAGTTTTGTTGACTGTTTTTTGTTGATAAAGGGCCTTGTAGCCTGCCTGATGTTCATCCTACTGAGAGACTCTTGGGCGACAAGTCAACAATGCACAGTGTTCAGTAGTTCCATCATGAAACTGTATCATGGAACTAGTGTCTACGAACCTTTCAACATGACCATTTTTCGGACATCGCGTTTAAAAAAAAAAAAAAAACGACGGGTTGCACTCCGGGAGTGCCGGCAGAAGTGAAAACCTGAATATTAACGTTGTGCATTTTTGATATGTATTTTGGAATGGTTAGGGATTTAATTGATTGGTAGAGGTATAAAAGTACTATCATTTATGTGGTAAAATACAATATTTATTTATTGCGCTATCGTACACAAACATGACAATTTATATTACATTAAAAAGTTTATCTCTCAGAATTAATGTAATCAGAAACTTTTTCAGACTTATCAGAAACTCCTTGCTGTGACAATGAAACGCCATGTAATAAACGATGATAAAATGATTGACAACCGTCAATGTCATACTTTTTTGATTGACAACTATTTATTTTCTAAATAACGAAAACAAAGTTTGGAATTTACAACTAATTGCATACTGGAATCTGCGGATAAACTTTTGAATTTGGAGCAATCGGCCAAGAAATGATTCCCTTTACAGAATCCGCAGACTCCCGAATCGTTAATAACACGAGTGGTGTTACAGTAATCAACATGTCGCTTTCGAGGATGTTCACTGGGAATTTGGGGTAACAAGTCAAACTGTGTGTGAGAACGAGGCTCTTGTCGCAGGAAATCGGACAGCATTTCCAACTTCATACGACCTGATGCATGCTCCGCAGCATAGCGGATCCAAAGACTGCAGAGAAGTGGTGTTAATTTCCACAAAATACTGTTATATAATTCCGGCGAATAAAGATATTCCAAACTTTTTGAATGTTTTATTACGGCAATTAAATTTTGAATTTTGCAGGGTATCAAATTAAGGTCTTTTTTGTGGTTACTTTGTAGCATAGGAAGCATATAGGAAGCGACCGCACTGCGGCTATAATAGTAAAGGAGGTCACACTTGACAGTTCATTTATGCAAAGAAAAATATACCTTACGTTAAAGGAATAAAACTCAATAAAACAACATCAGTTCTTATTAATACAATTATTTACTCTACTCCTGATGTACATAAGAAGCACTTTTCTTTGCATAAATGAGCTGTCAAATTGAACAAAAAACCATTATTGTCTATAGACCGACAAACTATCTGTTCCGGTGGCGGCGTCGCTACTGTCTATTTAAAACTGTCATTAAATATCGTTTTTGCATTGCATTTCACGTAGTTCCATTTTTGGCCACCGGAACAGATAAGTTTGTAGAAAACACGTGTCCGGACTTCAAATTTTATATGGATTTTCGATCAGGTCACGTGACACATAAATCCTGACGCGAGTTTAACATTTTTTCCCCATACAAAAAAAGTGCACAACGCCGCTAAAGAAGTTTTCACTTCAAAAACTTTTGGACAAGTCGTGAGTGGGACGTCCCATATAAGACATTTGACATCCCTATACCGCAGCTCAAAGCCTTTACGGTTGGACGTATGGTCATCGGGGAATACTAATGTAGGGAGCATGCGGAAGTTGACTGTCGCTTTTACGGCTGGTCGGGGTCAAATTTAAAGTCATCTCGGCAGACGGTTTCTGATATCCTTGCCAAATACTTTTGCAGTTATTCCACGTCGTTCCATTACGCACTTTTGGCCATTCAGTCAAGTGTCTCCTTTTACTTTCGCGTTAAAGTAAAAACCCAAAATAAAAACCCTGGACATCCCACACTCTTCGCCTTGGTGGTCTTAATATAAGCATTAGCTTGTATTAAGGGTGCCGACAACGTAGTATAAAAATCATCGTCCACTAAAATGATATTTAAAAAGCTCACTTGAGCATTATAAATGTCGTATTTTAGTCAATAATATTATGGCCCAAACCCAATTTTAAATGCATCTTTTTAATTATAAATATTTTATTTACTCAAGATAAAGCATGACTCCTTAAAAAAGGGTGTGATTATTTTGGTCTGGTTCCCCTATTAAATCACGAGGATTCAGGCGACTGGGACCAAATAAAACTGGGACCGCGGTCCCAGTTACCTGATAACATTTTTGAATCGGTCGACTGGGACCATATACCTAATTTCCTTTAATGTACAGTTAACAGAAAAATCAAGTTATAACTCAGGATTTTATTTTATTTAGTATTACGGTCAAGTATTTTTGAAGTGAAAACTTCTGACTACACTTTTTTCATGGGGAAAAAATGTTAAACTCGCGACAGATTAGTAAGATTGATTCGCCATGCTCGTCGAAGTTATAGGCGCCCAGAAACACCAAAGAGAAGTCACACGGAATATCTAATGGCGGAGTAGAATTTCATGGAAATAAAAGCGAGTGATGCAAAACTTCTATTTGAAGTACCAGGCGCCCATAAGTACCGAAGAGTAATCAGACGGAATATTTCATCCTAAAATAGCAGCGTGGTGAATAAAATTCATGTAAAATAAAAGCGAAGTGATGCAAAACTTCTATTTGAAGTACCAGGCGCCCATAAACACCAAAGAGTAGATCGAAAATTCGTAAGACGGATGGAGAGTGGACAGGCGGTGCGGCGTTGTGTCAGTATGGATTTGTCATAAAAGTGACATTCAGTTGCTAAGTAACATTGTTATGAGGAGATGATTGTCATTGCAAATAAATATTACACCATGATATGTGCATCTTCTGACTTTATTATAAATATATATTAGGAGTAATGAGTACTTACTTTATGGTGTATAAAGTTAAGAGACATCTAGAGACATTAAGACTGATTTTTATATTATTGTTTTGAGGAGATTTCTGTTGAATGTTTACTTAGAATTACTAGTTAAGTAGGCATATGAGCCAACGTGATTTTTAAAACATAATTAAGACTGTTATACTGTTTAAGTAGGTAATACAAAAACTAACTTACCTTTGCAAAAATTAACTTTGTTTTATTTGTGACACCTTTTCTGCTAACTGTACTAAATCTTGTATTTCAACAATGGATTTGTGGTTAAAATTACGGGTGGTCCCACTCGCCTGACGAAATAATCAAATAAAAACTAATCAGGCAACTGGGACCGCGGTCCCAGTTATATAGTGGTCCCAGTCGCCTGAATCCTCTAAATCACTACTGCAGTGTAGGTGCAATAATTATTAGGTAATAATAATTATCGCCCTTTGCCAAATCCTGGCACGGATAATCGGGCAAATCAGTGTAAATGTCATCCTGTTTATATTTTCTCAAATTTTTTACTTGGATCCTCCCCTCATTCCAGGAGCTGTTCGTACCGATCAACACGAAGGGGGAGCTCTACGAGGTATGTCCCGAGGAGCTGTCACCCGCGGAATGGGAGCTGGCGGGGTCAACGCCCCCTCCGGCGGAGGCGGCTGCGCGCGCGCATCGTCTGCCGCACCTGCTGAGTCTGTGGCGGCTGCCGGCCCGCGTGCGGCTGCTGGCTGGATCTGTGCCTATTGAGATGGCGCATGATGTAGGAGGTGGGTTGAGGTCACTTGGTTTTTGTTGATAAAGGGCCTTGTAGCCTACCTGATGTTCGTCCTACTGAGAGACTCTTGGGCGACAAGTCAATGTGCTTCCAGTTGAAACACGAAGCTACAGATTATTCTTAACTTAAGCCTTTTACTACGCATTTACCCGTAGTTCGCAACAATTGTAAATAATGTACTTAGCAAGAATACTATACTTAGTAGATTGACAGGCTAGCTCACATTCGTAGTACGTTGTATTTATTAAAACTGAAATGATTTAAGAGCACTGCTTTAGCTTCATGAGTACAACTATCATATTCCGCCCAGACAAATGTATCAATATTTAGCTGAGTTTCCTACATATACAATTGACCTTCTGACAAGAGTATTAATCAAATCTTCATGGTTTTGTACACAATTTATTTAATTACAAGTCGGGCCTAGAATCAGAATCAGAACTTTAAAGATACACGTATTAAAAATTTACCTTTTCCACCTTCCAGACGATCTTCTACTACGGGCGGCAGTGACCGAACCAGTGCTGGTGATGTGCAGCCTCCCAGAGTACAGCTCCATGCCCTCCAGCCCGAGCAAGCAGGCCTACCACTGCAAGGAGGCCTTACAGCTGCTCCCCCTCAACAGCACCCTCAAGATCCGCCGCACGCAGCTCGGCTTCGAAAGCGAGAAGCGCATGTTCCTCTCCGCCCGTCTCCAGAAAGCTCTAACCTTCTGTCAACTCAACGTTGACAACTGGATCAGGCAAATCTCCTACGCAAACTCGGCAATCGTCGGCAAGGCGAAGACGGCGGAGGACCTCATGAAGGAAGACCACGAGCCCGTTAAATTTGAAAAAGAAAGGAAGTTCACGCTCCAAGGTCTCAAGATCGACACGTCCAGACTTTTTGGGAAAAGCGAGAAAGTACTGAAAGACATACCTGACGAGACTGAAGGCTCTATTATATTTTTAAGTAAAAATGAACTTGAACATATGAACTATGATGTCTACAGCGACGATGAAGGTAAAGATGATAAGCAGGAAGACAAAATAGAACAGGAGCAGTTCTCAAGCGACAAAATGCAAGTTTTTAGAGAGGATTCAGGACATAAGAAAAGTAAATGGTTTAAGAATCTTAAGTTACTGAAGAGCACTGAGAAATTAAATGAAAAGATAACTGCAATAGAAAATAGTGAGAAATTGAGAGATTTCAAAGATCCATTCGATCCTTTAGCCGAAAAGCATAGTTCCATAGAAAGGTATCAGGATATGGCTAAGCTCATCGAAGATAGGTTTGGTGGTTCTAGAAAGAATGATGGTACAGCGGAGAAAAGTCATTCTTACAAGAGTCTTACTACTTCCTCATCTGAAATGGGGACAAGTCAATGCAGTTCCAATCATAAAAAGCCAGTGTTAACTAAATCTGTCTCCGTCCAAACAGGGATGCCTGACGGTACCTACACTTCTGAAGAGGACAGCGGAATTAATATGAAACATGGCCGCAAGAACCTAAGTGTGGACCAAATAAACTACTGCGGGTCCATGGAAAGTGATACAAGTTCCGGTCGAAAACTTAAGTCGCTCGATGAGAACATGCTCAAAAAATCAATGGCTACCAAGTCTTCAACGAATCTTGAGAGAAGACAGAGGATACAGCCAGACTTGATCCCAGAGAAGGCCATGGTTAAATCTGAGTCGTACAATCAGATTCAAAGCTGTGAAGAGATCAACATGTTCGGAGTCGGATCGCTGTACAACGATAGCGACTTCGAAATAAATTCTAAGCAACATTCCTTCATAACGGAAAAGCTATGTTCAGAGTTTCACGTTAAAACGAAGAGAGTGCTCAGTAAATCCACTTCTAATTTGCTCCATCCCAAAAAGTTAACAGACAAGAAAGAAGGTAGTAATAGCAACAGCATGCCGACTAAAACTGAAAGATCTAGTGACGGCGACAAGTTAGTCAACTTTAGAAAGAAAATCGATAAGCCTAGAGCTCCTACGCCTAAATCTGAAATAGAAGAAGATCTCACTCCAGTCGACATCTCTGAAGAAGAACCTCAAACTCAAGTTAAAATAAGAAGGTCGATTTCTTCTATACAGAAGCGAAAACTGCCTGTTATAGAAGATTTACCGTACGGGCAAGTAGCAGACGCTGTGCAAATAGAAGAAGAGAAAGCAGACTCAGATGCTAGCTCTGATAACATATACGCAGAGATATGTACACCAAACGGCAACAAACATAGTGATGAGGAAAGCTACGATAATAACATAGACGTGCTAGCAACAGACCCTGTGATTTGTAATGTTAAGAAAGAGGTAATAATAAGAAACGACGAACGAGCGAGACAGATGATAGAAAATCAAGAGAATCCGTTCAGGCATATCGAGGTTGTGGTGATAGAGAAAACGACAGATTTCGATTTAGACAATTCGAGCGTGGTTTCCAGTGATTTAGATGATTTAGGGAGCAAGAATGATGTGTCTATAGTAGACTCTTGGGAGCGTGATAAAGGGAATTCGGAACAGAAAATCCATGCGATTAGACTAGAAATAACGAGTAACATGGATGACTATCCGATCGACAACGAGAGTCATAGTATAGATAGATCTGATGTTGTTATAAGTAAAGATAACCTAAGTTTCAGTAACAGCATACATTTGAATGGTACATACCCAAGCGAGGCCATTTACGATACTTTAAAATAGTTAATTTTAGTCCACGATCCACGATGTCACAAAATATTTGTGTAAGTCATGTTATTGAATTTTTAATTGTAAGCGAGAATGTTGTATAGTATATTTGTCTAAAAAGTCAAATATATGCAATGTGAACAAATTATCGAAGGGGTTTCCTAATCTAGCAATATAAATAAAAATTTATCGCCGAAATGTAATTTGCGTATTACTTTATAGCAACTGCATGAAACTAGATATACCTAAATTTTTTGTTGTTCCTGTTTGTTAGTAATTTATTCTTTACGTGGTTAAAGAAAGGTGCAGTCGACAGCACATCAGACTACCCTAATCTGTCAAATTTCTGATTATCATAATATGAAAAATTGTATCTGGATTTCTATTTTCTTTTTTACTATTCTACAAGTTATCAAAGGGAAGTTAAAGGGCACTTTTAAGCCTTTAAAGGCTTTAAAAAATTCCGTTAAATCGACTACCAACTCAAATAATTTCGGAGAAATTTTCATTTTGAACACAGAATTTTTTGAATTACATTTTACAATGTGCAATCATGTTCTCACAGATAGGAACCTCTTCAAATTATTAATAACGAAATATACATACACATGTATATAACTCACATTAAATATAGAATAGAATATATCTATAACCTCTGGGGTAACTCATATCATGTACAACGGGTTTTGATTGCTCAAAAACGGTGTATTAGGGCAATCTGTGGCGTTGACAGTTTAACATCATGCAAACAGTATTTTAAAGAAATGAGGATTCTAACCGTTCCATGTATGTATATATACGAAGCATGTGTGTGGGTTAAATCCAACCCTCAATCATTCACAACAAAAAAGGAATTAAATGCCAATACAAGGTATCCCAACAGGCTTCTCTTGCCTACTCATTCCACAGTTCACTACAGTAGAAATGCCCATTATATGGCTATTAAAATGTATAATAGTCTGAATGACGACATAAAAACACTTCCCACTAATAGTTTTAAAATCAAACTGAAAGGATGGTTATTGGAAAAATGTTTCTACTCTGTCGAGGAATATTTCAATTCGGTAGGGTTTCGAAATTGTTAACCCAGTTATTTTATAAAATGTTTACTTGCTAACTGTGTTGTGATGTTTTTTAAATCTTTTGACATTATATAATTTTAAATTTAATTAATTAATTGAAATTGGCAGAATGATTGTTACCTAGGATATTTAATTAATCTTAACTTGTGCACATTTTTATAATTATTTTTGCATGCCGCTGCGACGGCTAAACATGCGATCTAACACACAACTTTTAACATTACTCATGTACCATGTTTTAAGCAAAATAAAAAATTCTATTCTATTCTAATTCTATTCTATATTTGAAATTGTGTTTTAACTATTACAGTAGAATCCCGATTATCCGGATCAATTAAAACCAGGGGTATTCCGTATAATCGAAAATCCGGATAACCGATTAACCGGATAACCGAAAAGCAAATCAAATAATATTTAAGTTTTAATAATTTTTTATTATGTAATGGGTTTTACATACTTAGATAATATGATACATATATAAAAAACGAGCTATAACGATAGATTATAATGAATTACATAATACCTATGTAATTTAAAATTTTGGTTGGAAATAACTTGTTATAGATTTTTGACGTAATGAATCACATCTTTTTCTCGCAGCCAAGTCCCTGATGCGCTTCAGTTGTAACAACTGTATGGGATCCTATTCGTCCTGTCTTTCAAAATACTTAGGGATCTAACAGACGAACGACCCATCGTTTGCGACGCTCGACGACTGCGGTGAGCGGCTGTCGTTCGGGGCCGCAATGACAGCCGACGACCCTCTGCGACTGTCGCGCGGGGCCGCAACGACCGTCAACGACAGTCGCAGAGGGTCGTCGGCTGTCGTTGCGGCCCCGAACGACCCTCGACGACTGTCGCTGGCTGTCGTTGCGTCCCCGCTGTCGTCGAGGGTCGTTCGGGGCCGCAACGACAGCCGACGACCCTCTGCGACTGTCGCGCGGGGCCGCAACAACCGTCAACGACAGTCGCAGAGGGTCGTCGGCTGTCGTTGCGGCCCCGAACGACAGCCGCTCACCGTAGTCGTCGGGGGTCGCAAAACGATGGGTCGTTCGTCTGTTAGATCCTTTAAAAGCAACATCTAGAGCTTCAAAAGCTTCTGCGTGAGATGGTACTTGACATATAAGCGAGACAGCGGTCAGCGACAAGCGACAAGCCGACAATTCATATTAATAAAGTGGCGCGCTTTCATTTGCTCTAAAGCAGTCTCCGTCCAACGATACATAGTTTTACAAAGCGCTTTACTGCTTAATTCAATAACAAACGTCAAATAAGGCGTGCGCGCAGCGCACCAGTGCTTTAAAGCAGATAACGTGCAACAATACACATTGCGTATTCAGCGCTTTAGTTGCTTTTTTATATACTGCTGTGTTGTATTTGGTTTATTGCGCGAACGATTGATATAAATTAATAATTAGAGCCGAGACGAATGAGTCCGGATAATCGGATGTTCGGATAATCGATGTTCGGATAATCGGGATTCTACTGTACTTAATTTAGACTTTAAATCAACCTACCTATGTACTTTTAAGTCTTAATTCATAAAGCATTTAACTTAAGGAAATGACGAATGATTAGGTAAATGAAGAATTTTACATTGTATTTTCAAATGGTCCTTTTAACTGAGCAAAAGAGTGCAAGTGGGGCTTATTTTGTAGAAATTTAATAAAAGTTTAAAGTTGTCAAATTTGACATTTGGGTAACCGTGCTTTTTTGTTTTATACACTCACTCATACTTGACGAAATAATAAGTTATAGACAAAAAAATGGTGTAGGGCTTTAGTGTAGGGTTTAACTTTTATTTTATACTGGCCAATCAAATTAATTTCTTAAAGTTTTAAACAGATTAAAGCTGCATTGAAAAAATAATATGACAGTTAAAGATGTTGGATTATGTTAAAGATGCTTATTTTTTGTTTTGACATTTCCTTTCGTAAAATGCTCTAAGTTATTAACCATTAAAATAATTAATATTTTAATTAAATGACACAAAGTGTACCATGTAATGTAAAATGCACTGTTAGTTACGCATTGTTAACATTATAGCACCTATTTCATAAGTCGGGAAAGTTATACAGCACCTCTTTCCTCCTTACCGCCGTTAAAATTGTAAACTGACAGTTAACTTTCACAATCGCACCAACAAGTATTTTTTATGAAAATTATTGATTTAAAATTTTGATGTAATTGTTTTACAGATCTGACAAATAAAAAAGTAAAATATATTTCGTATCGATAAATTAGTACTTTTAGTAGCGCCACTGTGGCGAGTAACAGAACTAACGGAATTCCCATACAAATTACTTGAATTTATTAACTTTACTAGCGACGTTAGAACCATAGTGATCCAAGTCACATTTTCAACTTTTTGAGAAAATGAGGGAAACGCGTTTGGACTTGTTCCTGAAATTGTTCTATTCCAAAGTGACTGATATGAGTTTCCTTATGAAAATTGCTATATTATGCACTTGGATCAATGTGGCATGAAAGATATGTCTTTTTTTGGGATGTTAATATCAAAATATCCATTTTGACAAAAATGTGACTTGGATCACTATGGTTCTAACGTCGCTAATTCTCGATAGTTAGCTGCTAGCTCTACAGTCTGAACAGTTATACAGTTATAAATATCTCTGGACATTATTCACACAACTAGCCCAAACTAAACATTAGCTTGTGCTATGGGTGCCAGACAACGGATAAACATTACTTACCTATATAATTTTTTTTAATTTAAATAAGTACATACATACATATTATTATACATAGAAACACCCAGACAGATACAGACATGTTCATGCACACAAATGCTTGTACCACCGTGCGGGGATCGAACCCGCGACTTCTGGTGTAATAGCCGACTTCTCGACCATTACACCAAATGGCTCGTTATGTATTATGAACAGTTTTTTAAAAGTAATTTTGTACACAAAAATTGCAAAAAGTTCTTGTGGATTTAAGTTTTGTTCAAGTTTTTTTTGACAATTTTTTCCGGTATGTTTGTTTATTCTCTATTCAATTATGTTTTCACTTATTTTCAACATATGTATTAAAGAAGCTTTAAATAATAATCATTATATTGACATTTTCCGCCTTGAAACTTATTGTATGTATACAGTTAAGTATTATGCCATAAATTGTTCAATATCAATAGTAGTAATATTACTTATCTATGATTTGTAAAAACGTGTTTTTTAATAAAATTTATCTTTCTAATTGCAAACTGTAATATTTTGGTACGCCATTAGGCACCAAGAAGACGAAAAACTTACTTATTCTTTTATTATTATATTAAAATTGTAATTATGTACTTATATAAGGACATGTTTTGGTCTATATAAATTATAAATTATTATACACTATATAAATTTTACTTCCTACAGTTGAAGCCATTTTATAAATAAGGACTATTTTTAGTTTTTTATCTCACCATAATATCCTTTTATTATATTTTTCCGGAAAACATCACAGTTTCCAAAAATAAGATTTAAAGAACTACACAATTATATCCGAACGACAAATTGGTGCTATATTTAGGTGCTCAAATTTAATACCTAGTTTAAGTAATATTAAGTTCCACATATCACATGACAATTTGTAAATTGAGTGTACCATATAGGCTTAATGTTGTGTAAAAATATAAAATTCGTTTTAAGTCTGATCGCTCTCCATGTAAAATTAACGTCCTGAGTTTGAGCTGTGGAGATTCGAAAATAAAAAATTATCGAAGAATTAACTGTTTGTTATTATTTTCTATCTAACCATTATTTTTCCTGGGAAAAAAATCTATTATTATTTTATTGGTGAAGGATCTTTATTTTGCAAAAACTACTGAACCGATTTGAATAATTCTTTCACTGTTGGAAAGCTACACTATCCCCGGTACTTTTGATCCTGGAAATGTGGGGAAGGGAGGATATTCGAAAAAAGAGATTACGCGCGGGTGAAACAGCGGGCGGAAGGCTATAGTAATACAATAAATTAATACAGCCGAATATGTATTGCTGGTGTGCAGAACCTTTTTTTAATAATACGGATACTGGTATATGGTACTAGAGCAACATGACCTTATTGGAGTTGTATTTATTTAAAAAGTAAAGGTTATATGCACACTGGTATATATGGTACTAGGGCAACATGACCTTATTGAAGTTGCGCTAATAAGTTTGGGTTATACGGATACTGGCATAGTACTAGGGCAACATGACCTTATTGGAGTTGTGTTTATAAATTTGGTTTATACGAATACTGACATGGAACTAAGGCGAATAATACTTATGTATCTATATTAGGGTACTAGGGCAACATTACTATACCACTAGGGCTATACCAGTACCTATCAGTTTTATTAAAAAATGGTTCAGCACAATGAAAATACGGCCTCTTAATGTTTTTTTTATTTTACGATGACAAGGAAAGTAAATATTGTGAGGTCAATTATATTCATATTAATGGTGCAAACGAATTAGAGTAATTATTTAGACTCATCAGCAACCTTATACATATTTACTATACTACCTATTTAAGACTTTATGTACCATATTTTTGCAATAAATGATTATGATTATTGATGTACGGTCAACAGCACATCACGGTATACACTTGCAGTTCGATAATAGCGCTTATGCCCCCGACATAAGAGCGGTACAAAGTCCAAAGTGTTACGTCTGACGTGCTTTTGACTGTACTAAAGACTGAAAGTAAGTAGCGGATCGGTCGAGACTGCTGAGCAAAGCTACTTACACTAGAATTTGTGCTTGAATATTAACACAAAAGTTGGCTTTAACGCCTTTATCAAGGAGGGTGTCAAGGTTAACATAAAACGACATTTTATGACAAATATACTGTATTTAAATCAAATAAATTACATTTATCATTAAAAATATAACCGACAAATAATTTCGACGTGGCGCGGATAAAACAATATTTCATATAAGTAACTATTACACAAAAAATTGAACTATATCTTTTATAATAAAAAAAACACAATTTGTCTTAAAGAAATCATGTTTTTGTGCGTCTTTCAACACTTAAGTCTCAAATAAAAATCAGGAATGGATAAAAATCAACAATTATTTTCATTATTTTATCTAAATGCCTTGATTTTTCACCTTAATATTAAATTTCAATTTTATTTTACAATATACAAGAATATAGTACGTACAATTATGTTTTCATTAAGTTGAGATTATATTTTATTAAAAAACCTGCGCTTATATTTAACTAAACGTAAAATTATGTAACTGCAAGCTACATAGATGCGCAGACGATGGGATTATATACACTAAACATGTTATTAATGGCAATTACCAATGCATTTAGTATATTCATCTATGGGACCTGTGGCTTGAAACTACGTCACCAAATATACAAATATCACATATAAATAATGCAAATTAAAATAAAACCAGTAAAAAATCTTTATTGTTATACCAATATGTAAGTTTCCAGCTTTTGATTGGTTGCCTAAAATATTTCCTTGTATGAAAAGAATCCTATAAGAAGCATTGTAGGGTTAAATATTGCCGTTTTTTAATATTTCAAAGCCTTAGCCAGAATGTTATTTAACAACACAATTATTTTTTAAATTATATTGGTTTGACAATAAAGATTAAAATCTTTGATATCGACATTAGAATTTGTATTTAAAAGAAATTATTATTTTATTAGCTCATCAAGATTTTCCGACTTCCCATCCAAAATTATATTCTGAATAAAAAGTTGAAAAAAATAAACGAACGAAAGTTTTAGAACAAAAGTTACTAAGAATGGGTAGAATAAGTGTGTAAAAATGAATATTATAGTAAAGTAAGAAGGCTTATACACACGCTGTTTCTCACCAGAAATATACTAAAAACACTTTTAAATCCAATAATACAATTACGCAATATAATAGTTACTATATTAATGTATTAGAGAACATACATATTGCATGCAATTATAATAACCAGATTTTCAAGCAATTCTAGCAATTTTAAAACTTAAACCATAGATATCTAGAGAGACAGCTTCACATGTTTTGACCATAAATAAAAACAATTTAATCTATGGTCTTTTTTGACAACTTCAATTGGCAGAATGGCATAAAGTCACATGATAAGTATTTCCTTTCCATTGTAAGATACGTTACCAGGACTTCAATGTTCTATTTACTGCCATGTAGACTCAGATCTTCAAGCCTTTTGTATCAGTAATAGAAATAGTCATCAGTCAATTCAAGAGTTCAATCGAACTAAAGTTTCAAAATGTCTTTTGAAGAGAAAAACAAGAATTTCAACAAAAATACTTGTTCCGTTACACCTGCGTCTTTTTGGTCTGTTTCGAAGAATCATCTTCTAAGATATATCAAGCCATCAGGTCGTCTATACATATCAGTCAGGAGGGGGGAGGAGGGGTTTAGGCGAGCCTGATAGACTGAATTATCTGGAAGACAGCTGAGCCGCATACTACGAAGATAAATAGAGCTAAGAGCCACGGCGCCACGGGGTATTGGTCGTCTTTTTCCTGTAACAAGAGAATTTATATGTTAGAAAACTTTTTAAAAGAATTTTATTTTACGTCATTTCTAATTAATGAGGTTGATGGTGATTCGAACCATAGCACGCATTAGCGCGCACCTATGCTTTCATACAGGGTGTCCCAAAAATAACACGTTACAGCGACACTGGGGATAGGCCAGAAGGGCAAGGAGGGGGGGGGGGGGGAGACGGCGAAATGTTGCCCGTCGTCTCCCTGCTCTCCGTGGAGGAGGCCAGTCGGTGAATGGTACGGGGGTGCCAGCGCCGGCATTGCACCGGCCTCCACCACCGCCTGTTAGGGACGGCTCGACGCTCTCGGCTGTCCCTATTGTCCCCCCCAGCCTATCTGGGGGGGGGGGCAGTGCCCTGCCCGCCGTGTAGGCGGGTGCCGTCCGGGGAGGACCGCGTAGAAGGCTTCGTGCCGCTTACCGTGGTTCCTCCCCACTAAGGACGATGAGTCATAGAACAAGCCTAACATGACTTCAGTAAGTTGCTCGGTTGTCATGTTAGGCTTGTTCGATGCCTCTTGTGCTGGCCTACCTCCAGTGTCACTGTGACGTGTCATTTTTGGGACAGCCTGTATAACTAGCTTGGCGGTGACGGAAAACATCGTGAGGAATCTTGCACATTCAAATGCCCGTGATCCAATTGGTCTGATTCCTTTCCCATATTAAGGGAGGTCAGATGGCAGTCGCCCCAATGTATTGACTGATTGGTAACAGAAAGCTCGGAGTGATAATATTTTTCATTTCCCTTTTTAAATAAATGTCTTTGTACAATAAATAAATATCTCTGGACATTATTCACACAGCGCCATCTAGCCCCAAACTAAGCATTAGCTTGTGCTTTGGGTGCCAGACAACGACGGATAAACATTACTTATATACTTTTTTTTAAATACATACATATTATACATAGAAACACCCAGACCGATACAAACAGACATCTTCATGCATCCAAATGCTTGTACCGTGCGGGGATCGACCCCAACCTCTGGTGTAATAGCCGACTTCTCGACCCTTACACCAAATGGCTAGTCAAAAGAAAAATCCCTCACGAATTGAAAAAGAAAACATTATTTACCGTGAACAACTGAACAAGCATGTTAAATCAACCTCGCGGTCGAAAAGTATTTTCCAATATACGCGCAATTTATTGATAAACACTAGATAACCTTCACAGTAAACTGCGTCATATCTCGTTACATTAAGGAACAAAATGCGATACCGAGAAGCTTGCAATTACACAGGTGGTTTTAATGTTTGATTACATTAAGTTTATGTTAATAATATTCTTAATTCAACTGATATTGGAAGATTTACGTCTTAAGAATAGAAATGTTACCTATACCTAGTTGTATAGTAATGTAAATAAATAATTTATACCACCACTATCTAATGGTGCGTCTATGCTTACGAAGCGAGCACGAGCGGCGCACGAGCGGAGCACGAGTCGAACCGTTCTGCTCGCGTGACAAGTGTGGACGCACTTACGAGCCTGCCACGAGCCTACGACGATCTCTCCTCGAACATAGTTTCAGCCTAAATATCGAAAAACCGGCACGCGGTGCGAGACAAAAAATTGTGTAGTTCTATCTCTTTCTTTTACGTGGTCTATCCGTATCGCCCTCTTTTTCTTGTGTGAATGCGATAGATACTATCAATTTGTATGCAATTTGTCTATAGTTTTCTCTGTCTACGGGCGGAGCACAGTCGAGCACGAAACGAATGCTCGAGCACGAAACGAATGAAAGGCTGAAACGTGCACCAAAATAAATTTTGGTGCACGTTTCAGCCTTTTTTGGATATACACTTAAATATTTCCCATTTATTTTTGTCTCTGTTTACATTTACATATGGCTTAGGTTTAAGCAACCACCAGATATAATGAAATATAACGCCCAAAAAATCCTAAGTACTTACCAGAATTTAATCCCCATTTTAATATGAAATGATCACCAATAAACGTTAAGTCTGCCAACCTAAAAAACGTAAGTATCGTCAGAATAATCACTGAGCTACCCAAAAAGGCCACGCGTCCACCAAATTTGTACTCGCATTTTATTTAAAAATGTCATCCAAATATATAACATAATTTTATCCTAATAAAGTAAATTAATATACAAAAAATCATTGTTTACCCAAAAAATATAAATGAAGTTCTAAAGGTTTACCGATACTACCGTAAAACCGTACACCAAAAAAGGCTGCAACGTGCAGCAAAAAAATTTAATTGATAACCTAACCTATTGGTGTGCCTTTGGTTTATTTTGGTGCACGTTTCAGCCTTTTTTGGATATACACTTAACTAAAGGCTGAGCTTCTTATATTAGAGCTTTCACTAAAATAACGCCCCCCCCCCCCCCCCCCCAAAAAAACAAAACATTAGTTTGCATTCATTTATTAATGGCTACCATTTAAAGCGGCCGTTTACATACAATTAAACTTAAAACTTAGTTAATAAGGCAGTCCTTAGTACAATTTAAAAATTTTAATGAAGAGTGGATCTTCAAAAAACTTAAATATATGAGTCTTCAAACAACCAACATTAAAACAGTCATTTGTAGGGTTATAATTATTTAAAAATATTAATAAAGAATCAGTCTTCAAATAACATAACATCACACTCCTTTGTATGGTAACAATTGTTTTAAAATCTTAACGAATAAAATATCAGTCTTCATAAACATAAATACAATTATTTTGTTTAGTTATAATCATTTTAAAATCTTAATTAAAAACAGTCTTCTAAATAGAAATTTTCGTACATAATTTACTGTACTATTAATAAAGCTTTCTTGGCTTTAGCTGGTCGTCCCCTTTTACGTTTTATGCCAATAGGAACAGTTCTTGCTTCTGGAGGTGGCTGGACGTGCTTAAGTCGGATTGCAATTGTTTTAAAATCTTAACGAATAAATCAGTCTTTGTAAACATGAAATACAATTATTTTGTGTAGTTAAAATCATTTTAAAATCTTAATTAGGAATCAGTCTTTTAGGTAATCATACATAATTTATTGTACTATTAAAGCTTTCTTGGCTTTAGCTGGTCGTCCCCTTTTACGTTTCATGCCAATCGGAACGGTTCTTGCTTCTGGAGGTGGCTGGACGTGCTTAAGTCGGATTGATAATCCAACAAGATGCTTGCAAATATAATCTTTGAGGAACTTTGGACAGTTACATTTGCCTTGGAGCCAATTTTCTTTTTCTCGGGGCAACATAACTTCCCATTCGCTAAAATGTTGTTCTTTATACTCATCAAAAGTCTCCCAAATTAGTTCATAATTTTTACATTCCAGATCGGAGCCAGCTGGAATTCTATAAGAACAAATCAGCCCAGTATTAGTTTTTAATGCCACCTGCTTTGGAAGTTTTGCCCATTGGTAACTTTCCGTCCAAATTCTTAGAGATACTGTTGGAAGAAGAGCAAAGCGTCTTTCATCATTAAACTCGTACTCCTTAGACCAATCTCCGATCATAACAGACGCAATGACTAAAAACCGTGCCAAAGGATGACGCTCACGAAGTGTGCCGCTGTCTTTTATAGTTTTGTTAAAAGATTCCAAGGCATTGTTGGTGGCAGGAGATCCAGGAGATGCGCCCAAGTACCAGCACCGATTGGATATAAGCCATTCGCTTTCAAAGTATGCCACGAAGTCTTCTTCGGCTTTCCACTTTTCTAAGAACTTTTCGCAGGCTCGATCAAATATTTCCGGAGTTGAGGCACACTGTAAGGCATCAATATCTTGTAGAACTTCTTTTTGTGATTTTTTTTGCACGCTTTGCTCTACTTTTGTTTGCATCTTCTTCTTCGCATGAGCCCAACACATTCTTATAACTGCATCAGTTCCAAAGGTGCGCGCAAAGGCGTTTTGTATGCTCTTGGCTGCATCACAAACCAAAACTTTACATGTTAATTCATGTGCGTAGAGGGATAAAGCAGCGTTTTTCAATGCGGAAAACAAAAATGTGAAGTCTTCCGTTCGTTCTGTTGTAGTAACAGCTAACCCGAATGGGTGAAAATGCTTGTTTCGGTCCGTCGTCCCAATCACAAGTACTGGAAACCCCTGCCAAATTAATTTGTACGTGGCATCGGCGTGCAGAATGGTACAATGACGTGACAAACCTATTAAATGCTTTGTTGTTAGCATAAATCGGAAGCTCGAATCTGAATCATCTTCATGAACTTCATAGGCCACAACAAAAACTTGGTGGTCTTCATCAGGCACTTGCGAGTTTTCTATAAGCCATGATTCGAGCTCTCCCAAGCTTATCACTGTTGGCCCGTATTTTCTTTCACGTATGTTATGGAGACAGTTTTTTAACTGCCTTTTAGTCGGCTGATTTATCCCATCAATTTTACTTAAACTTTGCATGATTGATTTAGGTTTTAGGCGAAGTTCATATAATTTTTCGATTTCCTTTTTTGTTTTATCGTCTAATCCACTTTTCAATGACTGTGAATCACTATTTTCGTGATCGTGACATGTTTCAGTACGAAACAGTAATATGTCGTCACATGATGCATCGAACAAAAGATACACTGCCGCGGAACATTGCATATCAGCCTTATACTTCACTTTGTTACAACGATAGTACCTCTTTACGCCGTCTTCAGTCCTATGAATCCTTTGTATTGCCCAGGTTTTCTCATTTTTGATAAATTCCTCCGCTCTCCGAACAGTCTCAAATTTTCTCTCAAAAATCCAAACTCTAGCTTGTCCTCGAAGTTTTTTCGCAAGCTCAACTTCTTCCTTCGATTCCGATGAAGTATTCAACAACGGAACATAACTCGGTCCCGCTAAGTTTTGTTCCGCCATCGTAAATACCGATTACGCATCGCACTCGAATACGCAATGCCAACGCCAGTGCTCGCGCGTGACTGAATCGCGGCGCGGCGCCTGCGGTGTAGCGACGGGTGGGAGGGGTGGAAATAAAGCCGCGAGACTCAACCAATTGCCATGAATATAATATACTTGGTTATATGAATACATTTTATGGCAAACGTAGTGATATATTTGGGTAGTAATGACGCAAAACTTTGCTAGTTAAAATTTGGTGGACGCATGGCCTTTTTGGGTGACGAAAAGTTTTTATAGTGCAGGCATGACTTAAATAGGCCGAAATATTTTGGTACAGGTTTCATTTATTTGTACATATTATATTTTTTTTGGATGAGGCTATTTGGGTTAACGATGGTTTTTTTGGTGGTCATTTAATTTGTTCCCTTTACATATTATAGTAAAGGCAACGGCCACCATGATATAAATCAAATCATTGCTACAATGATGGGTACTGGCTTAATCACACACTTGCCAGATGCGAATTGATGATCATACACCAAAGCTATGTACGAAAAAGCCGTCACAAATTTTGCTCGACACGAGAATTGAACCCAGGACCCCAATCGCGACCCGGTACTTAAACCTCTAGACCATCGAGGCATTTTACCTATTATGTCTGGCGAATTAACATGTAATTTGTATAATGAAATTGTTTATCAGTCTTATCCATTTAACATACTAATGGAAAATTAATTAACTAATGTTCAGGTTTTCTCACGTTTTTATACTATCAAGCAAATTAGTTCGCTAATGTTTCGTAAAGGAAAATAAATCTACTAATAAACTATAGAAGTCGGGTTCTTTCGATGCAAAATTATTATTTTTTTATACTAGACTAGCCTTCCGCCAGCGGTTTCACCCGCGCGTAATTTCTTTTCTTCTGACAGAGAGACGGACACCAGCTGATCTACCTACCCTAATCTGTCTAAAAAAAATCTCAATTGAAAGAGAACTATGAAATGTGAATTTGCAATGGATGGGTGCAAGCAGACAAAGGAAGTCTTCCCGTCTCTAGATAGACGACTGACGCGTTGTCTACTGAAACTGTCCAAGGTGAACCTACGACACGCAGTGGGCATTATAACAGGCCACTGCATGCTAAATAAGCACATGTTCAACATCGGCATGACGGACAGCCCGCTATGCAGAGGCTGCATGGACGCTGAAGAAACACCGGCCCACGTACTACTGCAGTGCAAGAGTGTGGACCATCATCGAGCACGCCTGCTACCCAACAGCGGCACCCTGCGGGAGGTGCTCCGGGACATCACAGCAGTGCTGGAACTCTGGACAGAGCTCAGATGGTTTGAGTGATGGTGGTGGTAATGTATTTTTCACGTACAATGGCCCATTTTAGAGGCCAAGTGCGGTAAATCCCCGGCTAACCTAAACCATGAAATGTGAATAAAGCTGAAAATTGGTTGTAGAAATTTGACAGATTAGGGTACTCTGATGTGCTGTCGATTGTACATTTGTATTCAACACTTAATCCACACAGAAACTGTACTGTAGCTTTGATTTGTTTAAGGATAGAGAGTACGAAAAAAATCCACAGAATGTGAATCTGACTTTCGACCTAGATTATGCTTTAATCTGAACTAAACTGCAAGAAACTACTGTTTGATGAGCAGTTTCATAAGAACCGATGAAACAGTTACGCAAGTTCGCAAAAAGTAAGTGGCGTAAGCTTACATTCACTTCTAAGCTATCGGGACAATACACAAGTTTTAGTATAAACATGATATACTGTATTAATAGGATATTAAAACAAACATACCTTAGTGGTTTTAGGTACATTCCCCCTCATGGTGATGTTTTTGCTAGCGATTTCATTGGCGATACGCATCCTCTGCTTTGGAGCCATTTTGTGTTTGCCAGAATATTTGTCCTGGAAAAATTAAAAAATATATTTATGGTGTTAGAAAATGAAATGAATCAAAATACTTTATAATTTTATGCAAATTAAAAAAATAAATAATTACTTTCTTTTTTCTATTTGAACATCAACTGTGAGATTGACCATAAAATATTGTAGTCATACCTAATTTGTAAACACAAAATGCTTCATTCATAAAACTAAACATAATCTCAAAGTAAAACCTTGAGTTTATTGAAATGTATTTTCCACTAGGAAAAAAATTACAGTTTCCTATTTTTACGCTTATTTGAATTTACCTAGCTCCAATTAATATATTCTGAATATTTGACACTATAAATTGTAGTGGAAAATGGTTTTCAAGTAAAACAAAAAAATACCTTAAAATCAATAGTGTTAGTGTAGAAAAAGATCAAAATCAAAATTTGATACTTAATAAACTAGTTTATTTCTTTGAAAAACACTATTACTATTAGAACTGTACTTTAACTATTTTCCGCACAAAATACACAAACTTTCACTATTAAAACCGACCCGTAAGTGTGTCGGTAGGACGTGGCTAAAACGTAATAAACATCCACCAATTTGATTGCAAGATAACATTAATGTTCAATTATTATCTAATTACCTTTAGATTAATTACTTAAGTAACACTCTAATCACTTCCCCAAGAAGTTTGAGGCACGTATATAGAGATATAGCACAATAAATCGAATAATAAATAGAACAAAACTGTTAAAACTATGTTAGACAGCTGTAATTTTCTATCGAACGTTTGTAGTGAACTCTGTATTTTGCACGCAAAATAAGAAGATAGTAAGTGTAAGACCAGTTTTAACACGGTCTGATTACAGTATTAAACATGATTTCACAGTAAATCAACCATATAAAAATACAAAATCACTTAGAAATCGTAAAACATGAAATTTTCTTACTACACTACGCGGGTATATTTACAGTTGTTTTTTAGAAGCACAATAGAACACAGATTTAAAATAATTATTAAATGGAATAAATAACGTTATACTTACAGCTAAATCCTAAAATTAAAGGCTTTGAAGCCAAACGCGTTCAAGTTCGCTTGACACGTAGTAAAAAGTGAATTTAATCAAAAATGTCAACACGTCATTTGACAACGCTCATCGCGCATGAACGAAACAGACACGCGTCAGTTTAGTGTTACAAGAAATAAAAATAAAAACTGTTCATAATTTATTCATTACATAAATATGTAGTAATTCTTAATATTAAAAAAATGCAATTAATTAACATTATTATTTAATTTTTTTTAATATTTTATTGAAAGGTTATGTATTTGATACGAATGTATTTTTAGTGCCATCTAGCGAGTAAGTATTGCATAAACAAGTTAAGTTAGTTTAAATAAAGATAAAAGTTCGACAGGAATTAGTACCTTTACAACATTGTAGATGGCGCTATTTTATCTTGTGTTTTATACTAGCAGGCTTCCTAGATGGCAGCACAGTAAGATTTCTAGAGAAAATTTTCTTGTTCTGTGGATTTCTATATTTTCCTGTTTACGATTCAAAATAAGTATTTGTATGGATGGCTAGTTCTTTTCTGAGGGGAAATGCCGCTATGAGGAGCTCTACCAGTACCAATGAGTGCCTAATTAAAATTCGTTGGTGCCTTCCCACTAAAACGCCCCCGTGCACTGCACACAACAACGGGTTTTCGCAAGCACCGCAGAATGGGTCGCTTAAAATTATCATAACATTATGTATAGAGCTTAAAAAAATACATAACCAGTCATCGTTCTCAAATATTAGTGCCACTACTCGCCGCAATGGTGCTTTAATTTCTCACTTCAAAATAATCTTCAATTTTCGATACTTGTACTAGGCTAGGTAGGGAAGAATAATGCGAATACTTAAATTAGGTACTTTAGGCTTGAGAAACTTAACGACATGAACACACACAATGAAACGGACAACGAAATGAGATTTTAATGTTTTTAAAAATAAAATAACTAAGGCAATGTATTAGGCAAAACTGTTAGCGGCAGACTGAGTTTGGTAGGTACCAACTAAATCGAAAGGCCTCAAACTCAGTCTGCCGCTAACAGTTTGCATAGTGGGGACACAGCCTAAAATTAACAAACTACCTACACAGTACTAAAATGTGTAAAAGTGCATACCTAGTGCACAAGGTGAGCACTCGCTTACGTCAATCTAGTTCGTAGCTCGGTGGGACAGCATTCTGATACGACATAAGAGAGATCAGGTAGATGGAATTAATTAAATAATTTTAATTATTAGGATTGTAACATAGCGATAGCTCGATACTGAACCTCGGACTATCGCAGAGAAAAGAAGTCTAGCCAGAGCAATACCGAAGTACCTACCTAGTTGAGATTCAATTAAAAACATAAAAACAATTTTGAACTTCAAAATTGGTAGGTATCAGTGGCGTAACTACAGGGTGGCAAATCGGCAAAATGCCACGGGCCCCCAGCCGGTGGGGGCCCCCGGTCAGATAAGAATCGCAACTCCCAACATTCATTAATTATCATTATAATGTACATGTTTTGTTACCTACTCAGTTGCATACACAGTAAAAAGCGTGTTAAAATGTATTGAAAATTCAAAGCATTTTTAAAAAAAATTGTAGCCCAGTTTTAGAACGTATCCGATGCCACGCGTGTTGGTAATACTGCGGATGTTCGGAGAATTCCCCCTGTAAGTTTCGGTTGGTTTCGGTCAACAGCGCTTGAATTTGCGTCTACTAAGGTACCTACGCGTCCCGCCAATTTGACGCTCACGGGGAAGCCCCGATTCAAGTTTGTTTAAAAGAAAGACTCCACTATTCTATTATTACGCAAGCACTCAAGCAGTCAAGCAGTAAGCAGTTTATTGTTGTAAGAATTGGGTGTTTGTTGCAAGTGAGGATATATTAAAATAATCAATTGTGAAAATAGGTTGACAATGTCTACTCGGTAAGAATTTTATTTTAATATTTAAAATAATTTATAAGATATAAAATAACAATAAATTTAATTTTTTATTTACTTATAAGAGCCCAAATCACTATTTTTAACCCCCGACGCAAAAAGAGAGGTGGTATAAGTTTAACGTGTCTGTCTGTGTGTGTGTCTGTCTGTCTATCTGTCTGTGGCATCATAGCTCATCATAGAAGCGATTTCAATTTAGCTTTTTTTTTGTATTAAAAGTCTGTCTAGAACAACTTGAAAAGTACCGACATGACTTTGAAGATTTAAAAACGGAAGCAAATAGTATTGCAGTGAAATGGTCTATAAACCCTGAATTTCCTAAAACTCGTCAGAGAAAAGTGAAACGTCATTTTGATGAAATTTGTGAGGATGAACGTCTCCAAGATCCTGAAAGCTTTTTTAAAGTGAACGTATTCTATCGTGTTTTAGACATAATAATTAATCAATTGAGATCGCGTTTTCTTGGAATGAATGAAATTGTTTCCAATTTCAGTGTCTTGCAACCTGGCACTTTGCAAAATTTGAACGATACTGATTTATTGGAAAAGGCTTTAGCATTTGTCCATCTATATAAAGAAGATATATCCATCTCGTTTTCCAAGGAAATTCTCAGCTTTCGATCCTCTTTTAGAAACGAAATAGAAACATCATCGTCTATAAGAGAACTTGCTGACTTATTAATTATAAAAAATCATTTTATATCTTCAAGCTTTCCTGAAGTGTGCACTGCATTTCTATTATTTCTGACTATTCCTGTGACTACGGCTAGTGCCGAGAGATCTTTTTCAAAACTAAAATTGATTAAAACTTATTTGAGAAATTTTATGGGACAAGACAGGTTAAGCAATTTGGCTATTCTATCCATCGAAAATTCTATGGCTCGAAATTTAAACTTTGATGATGTTATTACCACTTTTGCTGAACAGAAAGTCCGAAGGAAAGAATTGTAATAATTAAATATTTTATATTTTGATTTCTATTTCATTTTACCTACTAGGTATACAATTTTATTTTGAATTCAAAATTGGTATAATTCCAATTTCTAAAAGCAAACTGAGAAACTGTTCACAAATCTATTATTAAAAAAAATCAATCAAATTAAAATCAACCAAAACTCCAGACAATTAATGCAGACTGCATCCTTTTCTCACACGCGCTGCAAGAAGGAGACAACACAGTCCTCATTACGAGCCAAACAGAGATAGTTATAGGATCGAAGGATTCAAGGATATCATTATCTTCGCGCCATCTCTCGACCAATCAGAGACAGGCTTTATCCTTAGATGGGAGTCCTGCCGCTGTGATTGGTGGATTGAGATAACGCCTAGACGGGGCAACGCCCCCGAATAGAATCCATTTGAATTTAAATATTGAAGGGAGAACATCGAAAATGGAATTCTAGGTCTAGGTAAATTCAATTCTGAGGTTACATCCTGTAGGTATACATTATGTAGGTACGATAAAATCTATATAAAAATGAATTGCTATTCGTTAGTCTCGCTAAAACTCGAGAACGGCAGAACCGATTTGACTAATTTTATTCTTGAATTATTCGTGGAAGTCCAGGGAAGGTTTGAACGATGAGAAATTATGGAAAAATTTCAAGGAAAATAGGTACTAAAGTAAGTGATCGAAGTTCACCGGGCTAGCTAAGCATAATAAAAATGTATGCTAAAGAATAAAATTTTTTTTCGTCGTAGTTTTAAGAATGTCCAAAATAGGTACTTACCTAAATTATAACGAGTACCTACCTAATCGTATTTATCTTTCAATGCTTTATAAATGAAATACTTCAGAGGCAGCGGGTTCGATTCCCGGTTTAGGTAACCGTCTTCTATGAACAACATTGTCTGTTTAGTATCTTTTTGGACCTGGGATTTTTCTGTTGTATAAAATGTAGATATTAATTATTTTTAATAACCTTGTGTCTGAAGTCGAGGCTTTGTTAAACAAGGTCTCCGTTTGGGGTCGACTTAATCTTGTCGAATTTAACCCCAAGAAGACACAGGTTTGCGCGTTCACTGCAAAAAAAACGCCTTTCGTCGTGTCGCCTCGATTTGAGAACACCCCCATAGCTGCCTCAGCCAGTATCGGGGTTCTGGGTGTCGACATTTCAAGCGACGTTCAATTTCGGGGACACATAGAGGGGAAGGCTAAACTAGCCTCTAAGAAGCTTGGTGTGCTTAACAGGTCAAGCAGGTATTTCACTGCGGCTCATCGCCTGCAACTTTATAAAGCTCAAGTTCGGCCGCACATGGAGTACTGCTCTCACCTGTGGGCGGGTGCTCCCCAGTACCAGCTTCTCCCCCTTGACCGAATTCAACGTAGAGCGTCTCGTATCGTCAATAACCCGGTACTCTCGGATCGGCTTGATCCTTTGGCATTACGGAGAGATGTGGCGTCATGCTGCATTATGTACCGAATTTACCATGGGGAGTGTTCCAAGGAGCTATTCCAGCTTATCCCTGCCGCTGCATTCCGCCACCGATCTTCGCGACAAAAAATTCATCCCCACCGTATCGATGCTTGGCAGTCCACAACTGTACGCTTTACGCGCAATTTTCTGCCTCGCACGACCAAGATATGGAATTCTTTGTCATCAGCGGTGTTTCCGATCAGATACGACTTGCAATTGTTTAAAAAAAGAGTGTATTCCTTCCTTAAAGGCCGGCAGCGCATCTGTGATTCCACATGATTTGCAGTTGTCTGGTGGGCGGCGGTTGTCACTTTCCATCAGGTGTGCCGCATGCTCGTCTGCCCGCTATACCATAAAAAAAAAAAAAAAAAAAAAATGTAGATTTTTGTTGGTCTGGCATTTTCAGAGTCCGACTGGCTAGCTACCACCCCCACAGGTGAAATCTGCCGCCATAACAGCTCCGGCTGTGTTCCGGCAATATTAATGTGGGAGCCAGTAGGTACACTTGAAATTAAAGGCTCGAAGATCAGATGAGCCTACAGTCTGGCAGCACATTGAGCGACACTTCCAGGTGAAGTGTCCCTCAATGGCATAAGCCGCAGTTCAATAAAACAAACAATCAAATCTATCCTCTTTATAATATTAGTATAGATAAATTAGGTAGGTATATTGTGTGATATGATTACAGGGGTTGTTACCCAATTAAGAACTTCGTGGAAACACAAAACTTACCCTCATCCACCCTAGTGGATTTACTAAATTAATTAGTTTGTAATAAATGATACACTGAGCGAAATGCCTACTAATATTAATTAGATAATTTGAGCTCAGCTAGTTAGGAGGTGATTACTATGAAGCTTAATTATATTTACCTCTTCTTTAAAAAAAAATATTAATATATAGGTAGGCAAATAGGTATTTTCATAATCATAGTTTTGGTTTCTGTAGCCCTACGCGGCGCTCGGCCTGTTGTAAAAAAGTGGAAGTATTTTATATAGTTTATAATATTATTCAATGTTTATTGTATACAGTGTATTCAATAGTCACCATTTACGTTTCATTATAATTATATTAACAGAAATATGGTGTAGGTAATTACGGAATTTTTTTAATAAAAGTAGATACTTTGTGGATATCGCCAACACAAGTGTGCTCCTGAAAATCTAAAATAAAACACATTTCTCTGCAAAAACTAATTTTTATTAACTAAATGTAACAACATCTATAGAAGAATAAGATTTCACAGTCGCTGGCGCAGAATGTCCACAGCATTGAGACCTCTGTGTGCCTCTGTCCTATTCATTTGCGCAACATAAATAAATAAATTCGTATCTTACAATGATAGTTTCAACAATGTTATCAAATATAAACCATCTCTAATCAGATAGTTTCACTATTACAAAAACACAATATTACCTTACACTTCATTTGTATTGCATTGTGTTGTGTCCTTTGTCGTCTCAGCTTATGGGATGAAGGAAGAATGCAGAAAATCTTTTTAAAACTGCACTTGGTGCATAGGGCTTTTAGCGAAACGTTTTTTGAAAAAAAGCTTTGGCACATGGTAATCGCAACAAGTAAGTTTAGTAATGGTAGAGCCATGCTCCGGGAAAGTACCACCCTCTCACATAACACCAGCGTGAAATAATAGTGACTACTATTGTGTTTCGTCTGGTTTGTGAGAGTGCCGGAAGGCCCTCACCCCCATACCCCAGTAATTGATCAAAATCCTTTCTTAGCGGATGCCTACGCCATAACATCTACCTGCATGCCAAATTTCAGCCCGATCCGTCCAGTGGTTTGGGCTGTGCGTTGATATATCGCACACCCGGTAAAAAACTGTCATAACATAAAAACAGGCAAATCTGGTAGAGTCATTTTGTTACTTAATAATTAATTGACGACATAATCGCACACATGCTAAAAACTGTCATAACATAGAGGCAAGGTTGGTCTCACTTTTTTCAGTAAAATAATATTTTTATAATCTCACTTTTTGCACTAAAATAATATTTTACTGCAAGGGGTGAGATTTGCCTGTTTTTGTGTTATGACAGTTTTTTACCGGGTGTGCGATATATCTATGTCAGTCAGTCAGTCAGTCTGTCAGTCAGTCAGTCAGCCACCTTTGAGTTTTATATATATAGATTATGCACAAAATGTTTTGTCAAGTATCGTTGGAGATTCGAACCTGCATCCTCGTACTTGCCGACTTCTCAAACAGCAGCCGAAAACCGCCATCAAAAATTTTATATTTTTCTAAGTCCAGTTGACTTTCTTCACGATTACCCAAAGGGTCTTGTTGTCTTAGGACGGCGCCGTCGGCACCGCAAAAACATTTGCAAATATCCACAACTACTTTCTAGAAAAGACATTTTTTTCCAAACCGTAAAGCCCATGTTGCCAAGTGCCGAGGTTACCGTCTCGGCAGTGACGGAAACCATTGTGAAGTAACCTGCACGTCAAATGGCTGTGTAGCCATGATCCAGTTCCTGTCAAGGATTACGGAGGTCAGATGGCAGTCGCTCCAAAGTGATAACTAGACTTTTCAAATCCTGGATTATGGTGCAAGTGTACCCTGACAAGATCAAAACGCTAGAAAAAGCAGTATGTAGCCAAATGCCGTCGTTGAATATTATTTTTATCATAAGTATTAAGCTTAGGTATATAACGCCTCGTTGGTCTAGCGGTTTAAGTAGCGGACCGAGTTCTCGGGGTCCTGGGTTCAATTCCCGGGTCGAGCTTACTTTGTTTCGGTTCTTTCGGACACTGCTCGAGTTTGTGATCACCAATCCGCATTTGGCAATCCGCAATCGTGGTGATTAAGCCAATACCCATCATTGTAACGATAACTTGATTTCAAGGATGGAGGTCTACCTATTTGCCCTGCAGTAGGACAATAATAGGCATACTTTACATAATCTTATAATATAAAATTGTAAATCTTACTTCCTGTTTGTTACAACCACGAAATACGCCATCGTGCGAGTTATTTTTCTATGATACAGTGGTTTGGTCCTTAGCACGGCCGTCGCATTACCATAAGTCTTGGATTCAAACCCAAGCGATATAAGTAGGTAACAATATTTTTGATTTTGATTTGGATTTGTATGGCGAATGTCACTTCATCTACAATCAAACAAAACGCTAAAACCAATTCAAATTAATACCTCACAAAATGCAACCGAAAATGCACAAAAAGTGCATAAAAAGCGCAGTAAAAGCGCATCCGTGGGCCCCCACGCCCAACAATGGCTGGACGGCGTTCATTTAGCGGCGTAACGCGATATTTTATAGCCCTGTATTGTTTAAACAATTGCGTAAGTGATTGTACTGCCCGAGGGATCTGCACCTTGCTGGTCGGGGTAATGTTGAAGGGAACTACGTGAATAAAATACTCTTGGCTACTGCAACACAATTTTTATAATGTAAGTGAGTATTTTAATGTGTAGTGTGTAGTGGCTGATGCTCCTCTGTTATTCATAATTAATAATGTATATTTGCATGCTATGTTATGTATGTAGCGCAATAAGGTTTACTTTTATAAACTAATAATGTATCAACTATTGTTACCTATTTCATACAAATAAATGAATTTGAATTTGAACCAATCAAAATTTAAATTGTTAATGCGAAAGTACCTAACTCTGTTACGCTTTCACATTAGATCTATTGATCAGATTTACAATGTTTGGGCTGTAAACAGGTTATTTATCCTTTCCCAAGGTCCAATCGGAGTCGAGTCCTGTACTCGAATCCGATTGGACCTTACTCCGATTTGATTTGTTACATCTTTTGCTTCTTCCACTCTATTCATACCATGCCCGTCGGTCAAGGGTATTTCTGACCTGACCTCTCCTTATGAAATCATTTATTTGGTCATGGAATTTAGTCATTTTGTTTTTTATTATTATTGTAATGAAAGCATAGTTGGTTCTGTCTCAAATGCCGCCGACCCCATCTAGTGGATCGGTAACGAGCATACGTTCCGAGTTGCGGCACTATTGAGGGTTTCGAGGGTGGCTGGGAGGGTGGCCGGGGGGTGCGGGTATCAAGTTCCCGGTTGTCTGCTCCCGGGATAATTTTAGCCGTCGAGAGCTATCGGGGAAGGAAATATCGTTGAATTTGTTATTTGGATCGGCTTTTTGGTTTTTAAGTTACTGTCAGCACGCCATATGTGGTTGTTACTTAAGTATACTTACCTATACCTATGTCTATAAAATCATTTGAAGTGCTTGATTCTCCACTGACAAGTTTCTGATAAATAGTTAAGACAGTTTCATGACTGTAGATAAGTTTTAGGTTAAATAAATTACCTGAAACTTATCTACAGTCATGAAGAATGCCAGGTAAAATTGATGTCGTGTTATTTTAAAAAATTGACAAAAGTGAGAGCATCGTTATAATTTCTGACAGATTATATTTCTTTAGTCGATTTAAAAAAAAGATCTGACAGATAATTATTTTATCAGCATTTTAATCGGACTGTTTGACTTTATGGTTCCGTCTGCTGGTCTGCTGGCTGTTCTCGACATTTTCCGTCACCGCCAAAGTAGTGATACTCGTAAGTCCCAAAACTCCATAGTTGCATAGCTACACGTAGTTTTGAAGCGTCAATTTCACACGAGTGAAGAAGCATTTATAACTTAGCTACCACATCTTACGCTAAAGTATAATATTTCATTATTAAAAACCCCATAATATCTGCCCGCATCCCTCACACTTGGATGAGTCAGAATGCGCCGTGTAATTGGATTTCGGTTAATATCGATCTGCGCAGTAGATCTGCGCACTACGTGTGGTCGTGAGATACCAAAGTTAATACTAAAGGTGTTATTCATTTGATGCGGAAACTGGAAGGCATTTTTGTAAAAATTAAAAATATTTTTACAAGCTCACCAAGTTACTATTCATTCCATAGTTTTTTGCTCTCAGATCCTAGTCGCGGGTGTCTATGTTTATTGACCTCTTACCTTACCACTAAGAGAGTGAGGTAGAGTATCTTCCTTATCACTAAAAGAGGTAAAGTATCTTCTTCTCAAATAAGCCGCTCGTCTGGGAAAGTTCTTGTTTACTATTAGGCCACAGTGAAGTAGCACTATAATACTGTTGTGCAATTTTTCTGTCGATGAGTAGACTCCTGGGGACCTTGACAAAGTAACATTTTGACAGCGAGAGTGAAATTCGCTAACTTAAAATTGTATGGATCTGACAGGTGCCTTAGAATTAGAAAAGTCACGTGGTCAATCGATATTGAAAGTACGGGTTTTGACATTCGCTATCTTGTCTGAGCTCAATTGGGGAGACCGTGGTGTCTGTCAGCGGGAAGAATCTTTTTTTTTGCTAGTACTTCTACCATTAGACATCCAAAGTTGCTCTTAACTCATAAAATATAAGTTTAAAAAATCTTAGTTAGTTACCAAAATAACGTTTTATTTAGAAAATTACTCTCACGGACAAATGCATTTCGTCTAACCAATGTTTATCTGCAAACTGTCGGCCCGAGTCACTCAAAATGGCCAAAACAACCGTGAAAACAAACCATTTTGCCATCAAAACTGTTGTCTAGCCTTCGTGGCACTTTGTCCATCAGCGATTTAGAGATCCGTAACCCAATTTTAGGTTCATAAAAACACAGATAGAGTCGGTTGCACCACTCTACTACATTTTTGTGTAGTAGAGTGGTGCAACCGACTCTATCGGGGAAGTACTACCCTTTTATAGAAGACCGATATAATCATGACTGGTGTGAGTGGTTCGTTAGCGATAACGAAAGTCAAGCTACTTACGCCGCGGTCGTTTAATGGATGGGTGACCATTCTGACTGACCCCATTTAGTGATATTTGTTTCGAGCGTCTCCGTGCTTCGGAAGGCACGTTATGCTGTTGGTCCCGGCTGATATTTACTAGAATGTAGAGATATTAGTCGTCAAGCCTTGTCAAAGACCTAATTTTTTTTTAATTTTTATGTCTAGCAGCTTTGTTATTGCGATGTTTTAAAGCTGGAGGTCCAGCCAGGCCGGCATTGTTAACCAGCCCTTTACTAGAAAATCTAAATAAGATCTTATACGGAACCCCAACCATTACAAACCGAACGTCTTGTTATTTTTTCACCGTTTACATCCGTAACAATAAACATGGGATAATCCTAGAGCTGCGCGGAGGTGCGCCGGCGCCGGCTCTAACGCCAGGCGAGGCGTTGCGTGGCTTTATAGACCGACAAACTTTTTTGTTCCGCGGTGGCCAAAATTGGAACTACGCGAAATTCAATGCAAAAACGATATTTAATGACAGTACTAAAACGACAGTAGCGACGCCGCCACCGGAACAGGTAAGTTTGTCGGTCTTTAATCACATTGTCTGCGTGTTTTTAATTTACTGTAATTTTTTTATATTGTACCGGAAATAAGATATTACTTTAACTTTGACTATGCTTCTGCTGTCTGCAATACCACATGAGAAATCAATATAAAAATAAAACGTTTAAGTAAGTACATATGTATTATAATTTAAATAACAATAATTGTTTCAGGCTTATCGAAGTCGAACGAGAACGGGTCTATGGGATTCCATACAAAACATCTTACCGCTGCCGCTCCCGCTGCCGCTTCCACTGCCGCTTCCGCCCCGCTGCCGCGAAATTTGAGGCCGAGGCCTAACGACTAAGCTCTAGCAACTCAAACTTCTGATGTCAAATCATTGAATGCAATGTATTTTCATTTATGTAACACTATAAGTAGGGCGTTTATATACTACATTACAGTACAATTATGTAGAGTCCTTCTTACTTACTATAATTATTTTCATTTTCTTCAGAGAAAGTAAACTCTCGTCAAAAACTTTAAAAAATAACCTGTACACTGAAAGTAATGTACTGGAAATGAAAAAAAAAAACAATTGCAACCTCCACACGTCTCGAGTGACGCAAATTTTGGCGCCAACGACAGTAGGCGCCATGATGGATTCTGCGTTTTGTTACTGCATTCCTTAACAACAATCATCGCGTTATATGGGCCAGTGGGTTTTACTATCCAATTGCTTACTGGTTGAAAATGTGCAATGTTTTTGCTCCGTAAATATTTTAATGCCTAATGCATTCTGGATTGTATAGAAGATTTAAACATGTTGGTATTTAACGGACTGAAGGTGTCCGGCGTTTCTACTCGGGTTGATTTTTATTCCTCTAAGTGTTCTGCATCAGTATGTCGTTTCAATTTATTTAAATAAAATCAAAAAGTAAGAAGAATCTATCCATAGACAAAACTTATTTTCTGAAATATTCTTGTCCCGATCTTGTCAGGGGACCAATTAGACCATGGCTACACATATAGCCTTCTGACTATTGCAGGTTTCCTCACGATGTTTTCTGTCACCGTGGTACAGTGGTTAAAACCTTGGAGCCCGGAGGGTTCGAATCCCGCGGGGAGCATCACTTTGTGTGAATGTTTCCAGTTTGGTTAGGACATTGCAGGCTTGAATCACCTGAATGTTTAAAAACAATGATGATTCCGAGCTTCGGAAGGCATGTCAAGCCGTTGGTCCTGCGCCTTATCTTTCTTCGGTCGTGCAAGACCGCTGTCCCATGGCTATGGAGTACACCTGTGCTTGCGCACTCGCTTGTGCACTATAATACCTATATCCTGCGCAGTTGACTGTGGCCGTAAACGTAAACTCGGCTAGGAGGACATTATTTCTATCACATTTAAGCAAATACGCACATAGAATAATCCAAAGGTGCGCGCCAAGATTTGGCTACCACAAGAGCTTTCACTTGAATTCTGACATACGCACAAAAACAACACGGCCTTTTAATCCAGGCCATCCACTTAAATTATTCATGCCAACAAAGGTCCTATTCAGTTTTTGCGTATAGAATATTGCTCGACAAACGTCGAGTACGTAAGAACACTTCAAAACACTTTCATAGAGGTGCCTCACGCATCATTTAACCCGACTGTCTCTTGCGTTTTGTTATTCCATCGTAACTCGATCTTTGCATTCTAAAGTTACGTCACTATTATATTTTTTTCTGCGAATACTTTGGATTGCACGCGTTTGAGGATTAGGCATAATTTGCCGTGAATAAGTAGGGTACTTGAAGCTCATGGTTAATCGGTCACTTTCTGTTTTATTTTTGGAGAAGACTTAAGTCCGTAATCGCATCTTTTTTAATTTTTTAACCGACTTCAAAATGTTATTAACTAGATAGGCTAAATAATTTGTACACCATTGCCTTAAATTATAAAACCTATGGTCTATAGCTCTGTCTACTCTATGCGTTCTCTCTGGTTCGTACAATGTATTATCCTGTAAGTGTTTTCTCTAAATAAAACAAAATATATAAAATAAAAGTTCTTTATTCTTCACAAAATACATCAAAATGGTAGCTGAGATCAGTAGTTAAAACAGTGCCGACTAAAACAAGATAAAAACAGTAAGATAAAGAACGGTAAAATCAACAAGAAGTGCGGCGAATTCTTCATCAAAATGGAGGACGCTACAAAGCATATTCATCGTTTAATTGATGAAAAATCATTTTCAATGTGGAAGTTCACTATAGAAATTACATTCAAGAGTGAAGGATTACATAATATTGTCTCAAATGGGCTTACAAATACAAAACCGACAGAAGAAGAAATGAAGCTGGATGCAAAAGCACAGCGATTGATAATATGCACAGTGGACAGGAAATTACTATCATCGTTAATGCCGTGTAAAAGTGCGAAAGAAATGTACGATAAACTTATTATAATGTATCAACAGCAAACTAGTCAACAAAAGTGTCATCTGTTGCAAGAATTCTTCCAATATACATACGATATCAGCAAAGACATGAACCACCATATTGGTATGTTAGAAAACTATGCCCACCAGTTAAACAGCCTTAATGAGAAAATAAATGATAACATGTTAATGTCAAAAATACTTTCAACTTTACCAGAAACATACAAATATTTTGTAACAGCATGGGAATCTACCCCTAAAACAGAACAAACAGTAAATAATCTTACTGCCCGGTTATTGCTGGAACAACAGAGACATAAAAGTAGTGAAAATAATCAAGACACAGTTGCATTCAAAGCAGCAAATAAGAAAAATAGAAAGACTAAAAAATGTTCAATATGCAAGAAGGATAACCATTCTGAAAACAATTGTTATTACAATCGCAATCGAAATCAGCAATGCTCCATTTGTAAAAAATTCAATCATAAAGAAAAAGATTGCTATTTCAACAAAAATAAAGAAAAGAAAGATAAAAAGGAGAAAGGAGCTATCTCATTCCTTACAGAAACATTTGTGATTGACTCTGGGTGCTCGTCTCATATGACAAACAAGGAAGCACTACTAAACGAACAAGAAGATTGTTCAATTAACATACAGACAGCAAATAAAGATAATGTTTTAAAGTCAAATGTTAAAGGTAAGATTCAGACTGAAAAAGTAAATTTTGAAAATGTTTTATTTGTGCCAAATTTGAAGAAAAGTCTCTTGTCAGTCCACGCCATTACTGAAAAAGATGGAGAGGTGATATTTACAAAAGATAATGTGACTATCAAGAAAAATGACAGCATTATATTAAAAGGAAAAAAGAATGAAAGTGGCTTATACAATATAAACATTACTAATAATACTAAAGATGCTATGTTGTCTTGTAAATCAGAAACTCCTGAAGACTGGCATATGAGGTATGGTCATCCTGGAAAACAAACATTAAAAAATATATTAAAAACAGTTGACGGAATAAACATAACTAATGAACAAATAGATAAAATGTCAAGAAACTGTGATATATGTATCAAAGCGAAGCAAACAAGACTGCCATTCTACAACAGACACAAAGCTGACAGAATAATACATACCATACATACTGATGTGTGCGGTCCAGTTACACCTGCAACCTGGGATAATAAAAGGTATGTGCTCACCTTTATTGACGACTACACAGACTTTACACAAACTTACCTGATTGCACATAAAAGTGAAGTATTTACCTACCTGAAAGAATATATACAAGAAGTGGAACGACACACAAGTGAAAAAGTCAGCATGATCCGTTGCGATAATGGTGGAGAATATACAAGTGCTAATTTGAAAGATTGGTGCAGAAAAAGAGGTATAAGATTAGACTACACTGTCGTTTACAGCCCGCAACAAAATGGAAAAGCTGAACGTTTTAATCGCACCCTAATGGAAAAAGTAAGAGCTATGTTATTTCAGGCAGAAATAGATAAAAATATGTGGGGAGAAGCGGTACGGTCAGCAACTTACCTATTAAATAGAATACCAAAAGAGGGACAGACAAAAACACCTGCAGAAAAATGGACAGGAAGGAAACCTAATGTTAAAAATATACAAACATTTGGTTGCCCCGCATATGCAAAACAACTAACTCCACTCAAGAAGTTAGATGAAAGAAGTGAAGAACTCATCATGGTCGGCTACAGTCCAACAGGTTACCGACTATGGAATCCTGTAAGAAAAGAAATAAAAATTAGAAGAGATGTCATCTTCGGTAAAATAAAACCAGGAAAAGAAGAAGAAGAATCAATAATACCACCTAATATAACTCAAAATCAAAATAATGAAACAGAAGAAGAAGATATACATACAGAAGAAGAAGACATACAAACAGAAGAAGAAGATATACATACAGAAGAAGACATACATACAGAAGAAGAAGATATACATACAGAAGAAGAAGACATACATACAGAAGAAGAAGATATACATACAGAAGAAGACATACATACAGGAGAACAAGATATACATACAGAAGAAGAAGATATACATACAGAAGAAGAAATACATACAGAAGAAAAAGTAATACATACAAAAGATGGAAAAATAAATACAGACGAAGAAAAAGGACAAATACAAACAAGATCAGGTCGCAGAGTAAATAAACCAAATTACCTAAATGAATATGAAACTAATATAGCATTAAATGAACCTGCATCTACAGAAGTACCAAATACCTATCAAGAAGCCTGTAAAGATAAAGGATGGAAACAAGCAATAGAAACAGAATTAAATGCATTAGTAAAACTTGGAACATGGACAGAAACTTACTTACCTGAAAAGAAAAAGACTATAGACACCAAATGGCTATTCAAACTTAAAGAAGATGGAAACAAAAAGGCCAGGCTGGTTGTACGAGGCTTTCAGCAGAAAAGCTATGATAATACAGAAATGTACTCACCTGTTGCAAGAATGCCAAGCATTAGACTGATGATATCCAAAGCAGTAAATGAGGACTTACCAATAAGGCAACTTGATATTCCGACAGCTTTCCTAAATGGTGAAGTAAAATCTGAAATATACATTAAACCCCCTGAAGGGTATATATCTGGAAATAGAAACAAAGTTCTAAAATTAAATAAAGCTTTGTCTGGTCTTTATGAATCTCCAAGATGTTGGAATGACACCATAGACAAATTTTTAAAAGAAAAAGGATTTAAACGATCTGAATATGACTCATGTTTATACTACAAAGAAAATTGTTGGGTGATATTGTATGTTGACGATATCTGGATAATAGGAACAGGAAGTGAAGAAATAATAGAAGCACTAAAGAAAGAATACAATGCTAAAGACTTAGGAGAAGCAAAAAGTTTTTTGGGTATAGAAATAGAAAGAAACTCAGATAAAATAAAAATAAAACAAACAAAATTAATTGAAAAAATACTTACAAAATTTGACATGAAAGAATGCAAACAAACGAAGACTCCTATGGAAGTTAATTTCAAAATAAATCCTGAAATAGAAAAAGAAGAAGGTGAAAAATTAAAAAATCTGTATAGAGAATTAATAGGAAGCCTTTTATACTTGAATACAATATCAAGACCAGATCTTGCCTATTCCGTGTCTTATCTCAGTAGATACCTTGATAAATGCAACAAGACAGCATGGAAGGCTGGCAAAAGAATTCTACGATACCTACAAGGTACCAGAGAACAAGGTATAATATATACTAAAAGTAAAAACTACAACATAAAAGCATACTCGGATGCAGACTGGGCCAGCGATGGTATAGATAGAAAAAGTGTCAGCGGCAATGCCATATTCCATGGCAACAACATTGTTGCTTGGTCATCAAAGAAACAACCCTGTGTTGCACTATCAACTGCAGAAGCAGAATATGTCGCAGCAGCTGTAACAGCACAAGATCTTCTCAACATAAAAGGAATTGCAAAACATCTCAACTGTTCCGGAGAAACAAATACACTCCTAGTAGATAACAGCAGTGCAATAAGCATAGCCAAGAATTATGAAAACTCTAAACGAACAAAACATATTGATATAAAATATTATTTCTTAAAGGATGTAATAAATAAGAAATTGATTAATATTAACTATATTAGAAGTGATGAAAATTTAGCTGATTGTATGACTAAAAGTTTGGGCTCAGAAAAGTTCATTAAATTTAAGAATAAAATGCTTAATTTAAATAACTGTAATAATTAAAAGTAAAAGCATTAAATTTACTTAACTTAAAATTCATAAAATTGTAAATGAATAGATTATTTTAAAAAACTAAGATTGTAAAAGTTCATTTATATGTATAAATACTTGCTTTATATTGTAAACTTAAAAATATTAAAATAACTACATATATTTAACATTGTATAAGACAAAGACTTAATTAACATTTAAATAACTATGTTTAACATTGTATAAGACAAAGATTAGATTAACATTAAAATAACTTAGTTTAACATTGTATAAGACAAAGGGTGTAAAATTAAGGGGGTGTGTTATTAACTAAATAGGCTAAATAATTTGTACACCATTGCCTTAAATTTTAAAACCAATGCTCTATAGCTCTGTCTACTCTATGCGCTCTCTCTGGTTCGTACAATGTATTATCCTGTAAGTGTTTTCTCTAAATAAAACAAAATATATAAAATAAAAGTTCTTTATTCTTCACAAAATACATCAAAACAAAAAAGGAGGAGGTTATATGTTCGACTGTATGTATTTTTTTTTTTTTTTGCTTTTACTTAGCAAGCAGGGAAACTAAAAAGGGCCAAGCCTATTATTTGAAATTTTGCTCATTAACTGACTTTGAATAACGATCTTTAATTGGCAACAGGGTCTTTTCACTTCTATACTTTGAAGTTTTGTATGGAGGAGGATTAGCTCTCTTTAGTAGTTTCCTATATCGCTAGATGGCGTTAGCGACAAATTTGCGAGACGTTTTACGCAATTTCTTATTTTATTATTATTCTCAAAACTTAAAAATAATAGATAAACTGGATTTACATAACACATTGTATCGCATATTTTATTAATAATTGTTACTTTAAATTCTTTTGTTTCCTTTAATACATAAGAAATTTCAGTAAATTTATTTAAGTATGCAGAATCTGGGGGGAACGGAACGTACATATATTGACATATCGGCAAAATCATGGATGGCTATCTGTCAATAGTGTCAATGTCAATACCGTTTGTTTACGTTATTACGTGACACGAATGTGATATTTTGCTTTTTCTTGTGGTTTTTTCTATTTAACGACCCTGCTTTTTCACCTGGACGCCGATTTATCTATTCCCTCGCTGACCAGTGCATTGAATTTAGGACTCCGATCTCTCCGGCGCCCCATACACTTTGACCCATCGCCTCGTTTTCCGGACTCCGATTTCTTTGCCTATCGACCTTTGCCTTGTGTTTTGAACTTAGATTCTTTGTTTTAAATAAATAAACATTATATTAGTTAGATGTGTTGTTTTATTTATGCCTATTTTAGTTTAAAATATAACAATAAAAATTAAATCATAAAATATGTATACCTATATATAGGCACGTAGGTATAGTGTAGTTATATATATTAGTCAATGGTGTAGCTATAGTTATAGATATTGAAAAATGTAATTTCTTCCGGTTTCACGAGATGGCGCTGAACGGCGATCTAACTGATGACTCTATTATAAGGTACTCTGTGATTGGCAACCACTGTCACACTGCGCCACGAGCGCCTCATATCTGTTGTTTAGAGTATAATTCATACTCCCGTAATATAGACTGAGCTGGTTTGTAAGAACTGAGGTCTGTCGCCTACGAAGAGATTAAAAAAACATTCCGGTGAACTTCAAACCATAAACAAGTGGTTCCCATAATTATGTTTATCTTTTAAAGCCGACCAACCAGCTCATAGACAAACAATGTATTTTCTAATGAAATGGTCTCACAATATTTTTGTCGTGGACGACAAGCGATGTCGTGTGCGTTAATCTGTTTGCGCTCGTGTTTGCGGTCGCGGGTTTGACTCTCGGTCAATATTGTGTTGATCGGTTCTGGTTCGACCGGTAAGAAGGCTTTTTGAGGAGAGCTTCTCTTATTTTTCAAGTTTTTGTGTTAAAATAAAGTAGAGTATGATGTAAAAATAAAATAGAGTATGATTTTTTCTTCTTTTACAAGTGAGAGACAAACGGACAAAGTGTGACACCTCTTCTTTGTTGCCAGACTGTCTTATATCCGTATCTTCGAGCGTTTTATTTCAAGTGTACTGATTTCACCCTTAGGAGTGGTAGCTAGCCAGTCGGACTCTAAAAAAGTCCTACCACCAACCAGACCCAAGGCGGGAATCGAACCCACGACCTCCGGGTTTTTATATCCGAGCGATCTTCTAACTAGTCTGTGTCCGAGCGGCTTAAAGCCACTGTTCCACGGAGGCGGTCAAAATTATTATTAAAATTACTGCTTACTAAATATTTATAGTACGTCCCTGCCTACTTTCCTAATATTTCTGTGGAGTGCGTGTGTTTGTTTACTCGGTATAAACCGCGGTGTTTGTCACCGGACCTAATGTATTACTTTGAGGACTCCTACACAACTGTATACAGTTACATAATCGATATATATAGACCGACAAACTTATCTGTTCCGGTGGCGGCGTCGCTACTGTCTATTTAGAACTGTCATTAAATATCGTTTTTGTATTGCATTTCACGTAGTTCCAATTTTGGCCACCGGAACAAATAAGTTTGTCGGTCTCTAGGAACTTGTCTCGAACTCGAGTGGTAGAATCAATGCAGATTGCTAAGTAAAATTTCAATACGAGCCATCTATACTAATACTCGTATAATAAGGAGGAAAGATTTGTTAGTTTGTATTGAATAGGCTCCGAAATTACGGAATCGATTTGAATAATTCTTTCACTGTTGGAAAGCTACACTATCCCCGGGTGAAATAGGATACTTTTAATACCGGAAATGTGGGGGAAGGGGGGGATATTTGAAAAAGAATTACTTAGCTTGCCATCAGGTGGGCTGCGTGTCTGTATGCCAACTGATGTGGTATTAAAAAAAAATTCAACGGATTCTCCTTCGCCAAAAAAAGTTTAATCATACAAAAGTATAAAAGTAAAGTTAACTTATACAATTGATTCATTTTTACCGTCATTGTCTATCTATCGCGCCTAAGACAATAAAAAGGCACAAAATAAGTTGTTTTTTTGTAAACCGGAGGGGAGGGTCTTCCTAAAAGGTTTCCCTGTTGGTGTACATTTCCCGCGGGGGCAAGTCCCTCAGGAAGGGTTGGGAAGCCGCATAAATTAGGAAACCTTGTCTTTGTTTTGTAAACACATTTTTAAACGTCCGGAAGGGAGGGAAAAATGTTGGCGTAAAAAAGTTTTCTTTCTTTACATTTTGGTTTGACTTGGAAGTTGTAGCTGATTTACAAATAAAATAAAAGAAAATCTAGCAGTTTATCTATGGAATCACAGTAAATGAAATAAAGCCATTAATGGAACTCATGGTCTAATGGTTTAAGGCCGAGATTTTGGGGTCCTGGGTTCAATTCCCGGGTCGAGCGTACTTTGTGTCGGTTTTTCGGACATTGCTCGGGTTTGTGATCACCAATTCGCATTTAGCAAGCGTGGTGATTAAGTACCCATCACTGCAACGATACTTGATTTCAAGGATAAAGGCTTTTGCCCTGCAGTGGGACATTAATAAGCTGATACTTTTGTAACGAATGGACGGTTTTTTTAATCTAACTGCCGTTGGCAACCAGACACAATATAGCTGCTGAAATCGAAGAATCGAAAGATCAGAAGAGTCTACAGTGTGCTTGTGCTAGTGCAGCAGGCATCTCTGATCTTTCTAGCTTTACATTTCAAGTGTACTGTTTCCACATAAATATTGCCGTAACTCAGCCAGACTTATGTATTACGGTGGCAGCCTGAGTCTGAAAGACTCCTACTGCCAACTAGCTCTGAGGCGGGAATTGAACCCACTACCTCCAGGTTAGATCCCAGTGGCTTAACCACAGTTCCACGGGACCATTCTGGCTAAAAGCAGGTAGGAGCAATTATTGCAATTAAAGCTATTTCTTTGTCTTGCAGCATTTTTGGAGGACGTAGCCTATCTTTTGTTCAGTAAATATATCCTACTAATCCTACCAAGATTATAAATGCGAAAGTCTGGATGTTTGTTGGTTCCTCAATCACGCTTATACGGCTGAACGGATTTAGATGAAATTTGGCACACGTATAGTTTATAATCTGGATTAGGACATAGGCTATAAAATTCTTACAGGAAACATCTCATTCCCGCAGGAATAACTACTGAACCGATTCGAATATTTTTTTCACTGTTGGAAAGCTACACTATCACCGGTGAACATAAGGTACTTTTGATCCCGGAAATGTGGGGGGAAGGGGGGGGGGAAATTTGAAAGAAATTACGTGCGGGTGAAACCGCGGGCAGAAGGCTAGTGTAGGTATTCCATAAACAAACTAGCTAGACTAACAACTCGCCGTATAGTTTAAAAATATAATTTATTGTTTCAACGGCATTCGCTGAAACATCACGTAGGCACAGTATCGTTTACCACCATAGATCTTGTGTTTTGACCAGAGATAATATCTTTGGTTTTGACGCACGAGTGAAACAATAGAAAGATAATTTGTGGAGATATTGTCGCTCTCAGATGCGTGTATCCTGACTGAAACCCTTATGCCTTATGCGGTTAGGGCGCAGTTCGGGCGTCGTGAAATTTGGTAAACAAGCAAGTCAGTCGCGTTATCGGGCGTTTTCGAAAATTTATTAAAAATGCCTACACCGAATGGTCGCGATTCGGGCGTCCTATTTATTTAGCTCTTTCAGATAGTCGCGTTTCGGATGTCATTGGAATTTTACACTAAATGCATCAGTCGTGACTCGCAATCGTTACACAAGAATAACTCAATAGGTAATAAGGCTTTTGCCAGCGATGCCTAAATGTTTTGATGAAGAACATTTACCTAATGACTAAATAATAATTTATTAAGACATAATACTTCCAGTGAGGGACTGACTCTGTTGTACAGTGGTTAGAGCGTACGCTTCTAAAACCTGGAGGTCGTGGGTTCGAATCCCGCAGGGAACATCATTTCAATGGGGGCTACGTGTGAATTATCCACTAGATGTGCTAGTGTAGCGTGAGGTCTGTAATGTCATTTGACTCTGTATTAGCCCGCTACGAACAATTTATTTGTGACTTGAACAGTGTTGATGTACCCTAATGTAATTTAAAGCAAATATATTGGTTACTAGTCGATATATTTAAGTTATTTTCTGGACCTCATGCGACGGTGGCGCCAACTGGTGAGCACTAAAACGATAGCCCCCATTTGTGTCCAGTTTGGTTAGGACTAGTGATGTAACGAATATTCGTATTCGCATTCGCATATGCGAATATTCGCATATTTTTACACATTCGCATTCGTATTCGCATTCGCGAAAATACTGCGAATGTTTTGCGAATATTAAAAAAAAAATTTTGTTGTAATAGTTGGTTCATAAAACAAAATCCATTAATTTCTTATTGTTTTTTACCTCGAAATTCACTTGTTTTGTTTGTGTGTCACCATAAAATCGGATGAGTTCGTATTATACAGTGTGCCCCCGGATAAGGTGTACAAACGAAAATGGGTGAAACTACATCATAAATTATCGACAAAAAACATAGACGTTTTCTTTAAAAATTAGTTAATGTTTTTAAAAAAATTTACTACTTTCTATGGACTCCATGTACAACAAAACTAATTTCTAAGAAAGTATTGGTTCTATTTTTATAAAATAAAAACAATAGTTATGCTAAATATTTTGTGTTTGTGATAAAATACTTAATAACTGGCATAATAGCGGATGTCAGGTCATAATTATTTTATTTGTACAAAAAATGCATTTTTGTGCTATTTTTTTCAATAAAAATCGTAAATTTTTTTGAGAAATAAATCTGTTTTTGTCGATAACTTATGATGAAGTTTCACCCATTTTCGTTTGTGCACCTTTTCCGGGGGCACACTGTATTTAGTTCGAAGAATGTAAGATGATCAATGACTTATCAATATCATATAATATTATAATTCTTTTGTACCGAATGAGTATGACCCATCTTTATGTTATACTAGCCTTCCACACGCGGTTTCACACGTGCGTAATTTCTTTTTTAAATATCCCCCCTTCCCCCCACATTTCCGGGATCAAAAGTACTCTATGTCACCCGGGGATAGTATAGCTTTACAACAGTGAAAGAATTATTCAAATCGGTTCAGTAGTTTCGGAGCCTATTAAATACAAACAAACAGTCAAATCTTTCCTTTTTATAATAATATATTAGTATAGAAATGATATAATAATGATACCTTTGACAGCTGTCATCGGATTGACAGCAATAAAGTTTCACAATTGTTTTGCCGACCACACCCACTTAGAGATAGATGGTCATTGTTGTCATCTTTCGCTTACACTTAATAATCGATTGGTGTAAAATATCGATAAAATAGTTTTATCACTTAAAACGCAAAATTCTATACTAAAAGTCAATCAATTTGGTTAAAAATTGCGTCTTGGGTATAAAATCGAAATGGTTATGCGATTTAACAATCAGAACAATTTCTTAAGGTATATACTCAATCTTATCGATTTTTACAATTTGTTGTAGGATAAAACTACGTCTCTAGAAATGTCAGTGTGACACCTGTCGCAGGTATCATCCTAAATTTTAAAAAGTTTAAAACTGGTATATTTTCGAAAAAAAAAAACGGAACGCACTTCGTTCGAACAGGCCTGCCGCCAAGGTCACCAAGCCAAAGACAAATGGTGCCAAATTAAAAAAAAACGGAATATTCGCATTCGCATTCGTATTCGCGAATGTTGGCAGCAGATATTCGCATTCGCATTCGTATTCGCGAATATCCGAAATATGACATTCGTTACATCACTAGTTAGGACATTGCAGGCTCGAATCACCTAAATGTCTGAAAGTAATGATGATTCCGTGCTTCGGAAGGCACGTTAAGCCGTTGGTCCAGACTATGTTCCAAGTAGGTCTGGTTTTCCTTGTAAGGGTTACGTTGATTTTTTAAAGATTAGATTAGTCAAGATTAGTCTGTGCCGTAATAAACTTAAGTTCATCAGTTCAAGTCTGTTTTATTTCAAAGTACAGTCAACCGGTTTATTGTTCGTGGACTAATATTTATCTGCTAATAAGGCGATTATTTTCATCTCGAGTGTAGTCATTGCAAATGTTTGGCGCAAACATATACATATATCATTTTACGTTGGCTTTGCGTAGCTCGGTACCGGATGAACTTATGTGTTTAATGACCTCAATGTCCTCAATGTTTTGTTTATGGTGTGAGGCGTGAGCACAACCGCGAAAGATATCGGGTTTGATTTCTGGTCAGGTCAACTTATGTATTTCGGGCTTTGTGTTTTATAGTTATCTACTTGTTTTAATTATGAGTATAATTAGTACAAGAAAGGAAATTGTATGTTCTTTACAAAAGTTAAGCAGCTTTGTGCTTCATCTTGGTAGGATGGGTAACCGAGTGTGGGAAACGGCTTCTCTTTCCTGCGGAGCCACGTTTTGCCTTTGGTTTCGGATGTTGTGCAAAGTTTTTGTTTCTATGTTACCGACCAAACCCGATTTGAGGACAAACTAGTGTGGCCTAGGCCAAACTAGTTTGTACAAAGGGGGAAATCGACTCGGATGGATGTACGTTAGAAGGCCTTAGCCTTCGTGATTATTTTTTTTAAATCCTGAAAACCTTTTTTGTTCTCACTATAATAATATTATATATTCTATGTTGTTAAATTAGTTTGGCAGAACTTTTTTGTCCTGAAATCGGGTTTGGCCGGTGTAGTGCTTACCCTTTGTGAGGATACCTCTGTGATTTATATTGGCTCGTTTGCACACCAGCAGTCTAGTCCAGTTTCGGTCGCACTTCCACTTTCGCGCGTACCCACTGACTTGCCCGTGTATCCGAGACAACCATAGACAGCCATAGACAACCGTAGACAAATAAAGGTTTGAATACACAAACACTACATCCCTTCCTTGTTGAAATAATTTAATATTTCTATACAAACTTTATAATTTGAATTACAAACACTTAAAAGTATACGCCTATAAATGTCCCACTGCAGGGCAAAGGCATCTATCCTTGAAATTAAGTTATCGTTACAATCATGGGTGCCGGCTCAATCACCACACCCGCCAAATGCGGATTGTTGGTCACAAACCCGAGCTCAGTCCAAAACAACCGATACAAAGTAAACTCGACCCCAGAATCGAACCGAGGACCCCGAGTCTCGGCCCGGTACCCAAACCACTAGACCATTGAGGCATTACAAACACTTATATAACTTTTAAAATTACTCTCTCAGTCTAATCCTTATCCACTCAAACGTCCGCGCGCGTTTCGCTAGGTTGTCAGGACAGTCCGCGAGTCACGTGATACGCGCAAAATAAAATCGATAGGAGACGTATGCTAAATAAATGCTTATTACTCAGTAAATAACTCAAATATCGCAAAATGAAAAATACTAATGAAAGGCTCATTAGTTGACTATTTTTAGGCAATAGTTATGTTTGATTTTAACATTATATTCTATTAATGATCTTACAGTGAACTTTAAGAAATGCTAATTTTGTCCTAGTTTTCAATTTAAATATTTTTTTTTATTAGATATTTTTGACGTTTACAATATTAAAACAATTTTGGGTTTTAGGTAATTTAATGGCCTTTCATTTGGAACCAAAATTCCATTATAAATCATCTTAAAAATATTACAAATAAAATAAAAACTAAAGCTACATGATCTGTGAAATCGAAGTTCACGTATGGTAAATTGTCTAATCCAGAATGAAATATGGAATATTTCAAGAAAGTATGGTAATAACCAGGCTATAATATTAATAAGTTTTCATATTAAAACATTTAATTACGATATAATGTAAGAACTTTTTTAGATCTTCCAATTATTCACTAATAAAAACACAGAGTCACCGACCTATTTTTAATCCAAATTTTTACTTAAAATCTGACTGGAATCGCACATAATGTTATAAAATATGAAAATATGTAAGATTATAAATATTTTGATATACAAAACAATAATATTTTATTACTTACGGCATGATTTCTCGAATAAAATAGCTGGAGTCACTCGCGCACTGATCCACAAAAACAACAAGCAACTTGACAATTTATTTTTTTTGTAGCCATGAGCCGAAGTTATTTTCCACTTGAAATAAGGTGTGGTACATATCATAGAGCGTCAAAAACCAGCAACACTACAGACTATAAACATCCACAGCGATAAGAAAAAGAAAAAAACAATCGGCGGGCGCGAATTCTTAAAAATGTAACTGTAGTTACACGGACTGTCCTGAGGTATATGGTCTCTGTAACTGTGGTTACAGTGGACGTATGAGTGGTTATCTATGTCTATCTCCTTTATATGTCTTCCTTCTCAGTCTAATTCTCATTCTCTTCATTTGGAGTTTCTCTTGGAACCTGCCACTCTTCTTCTATTCTTTAAATGAATTACATTCCATCTAATCCTTTGTCCTATCTTCCCATTTCTACCAATCAAGTCTCCTCTTCCAGCATGTTCAACTACATGAAGTGTTTCAAATTAACATCTTACTTATTCCACTTTTCATATTTTGGAAGTAAAGTTTATTTATCTCAACATCATTTTCCTTGAAGCCTTACTTATGATTGACATAGGGACAGCACATGAACAGGCAATCTCCTACTTCTCCAGATGAATCATTGTCACAATGCATAGTTGTGACAGTTGACTTGACATAGTTGTTGGGGGTTATCTGTTTGACTGTACTTCCTTTCCAATTCCGTCAAAGTCCTATTGGCATATGCAATAATTCCAGGGCCTCTCTTATCATTTTAATTAAAACTGCACCCAGACTGACCAGACTAGCATCGGCTGTAACTTTTTAGAGCAAAGAACGTAAAATCTGGAATGCTGCCATTTGTTCTTCAATAATATCACATCTATAATGATATACATTATACATGTATTTTCTCTTCAACCTTCTTTTCAATATGGATTGGTATTCGGTTATAAGGCTGCAACACTTGCTTGCTTAATTCATCTATGGGAATTTCAATCTGTCTGTCCTTGAATTCGAGAAAGGTTTAATGGTATTGCACCACCTTGTTAACTTCAAAACTCCTAATTGGATGGCAGTTTCTTTTCCTAATAAGTCTCTTGACCCTCCATTTATAAACAAAGACTTAATCTTGTTCCAATTTTCCATTCAATTGAATAAGTGTATCAAAAGATCCCATAAAATCTAGGGGTGTGTTGTTTCCATATGCATACAGCCTTTTATTTGACCCTTTTGTTTGATTTGTAGCTTTTACTTTCCTTTTCTTTCTCTTGTCTTAGTCTCACTTCTAGCAATGTTCTTTCCAGACTGATTCCAAATTTCATTTACATATATTAGGGGCTATATTTTTTTTAACCATACTCTTTCAATTGATAACTCACTATTTCTAATGTATTTGCTTCCATTATTATCATATCTAAGGTAATACTATCCATCATTGTTAATAAAAAAAAAAACCGTAGTTCTGATGATGTACATTTTCCTATAATTTGATCAATTATGTGTTCTTCTGGACTAGTAAACTTACATTTTCTTGCTTGTTCCCTTAGTCTTATTATAAACTTTCCAATTTTTTTTTTTTGTCTTATTTGTCGAAAATTGTGACGTTCGTATCATTTTGCTTTGGAAAAAAATAACCATCAAGTTTGTCAAGAGCTATCTTAAAAACATCATCAACTGTAGGTATCTCCTTGCGGTTTAATGTAGGCAATTATATAATTATGATTTCCTGTAGAACTGGTCTACCTAAAAGCAACAAAGTCGCTCTTTTCTTCTGTCTCTTTCTGTCTCTCTTTTCTGTTTCCACTATTTCAGCAGCCTCCAGATAAATTTCTAGGGATCTCTTCCATTGTTCCCACTTCAGGGCAACCATATTGTTGTCTCCTTCAAGGTCAAGCTGTTCCGGGGTTGGAAGAAGATTGGTCATGTTTAATGATAAGACCTGAAACAATTATTTTTTTAAAGTAACCACTCTGAGGACTACAAATCAGAATGTTTACATTCTATACAAAACCGATATATTATTTGAGGGCCTATAACGCCTCTCTAAACTCAAATTTACACTTTACAATTTCATGAAGGCTTGTACTGTCTATCACATTTGAAGGCAACGCCTCTCTAAACCCAATAATGCACACTTTACAATTTCATGAAGGCTTGTACTGCCTGTCACACTTGAAGGCCTATAATGCCTCCCTGAACGCAATAATGCACACTTTACAATTTCATGAAGGCGTGTACTGCCTGTCACACTTGATGATGTATGGTTTACAATTTCATGAAGGCCCATACTGCCTGTCACACTCATTGAGGCATGGTTTACAATTTCATGAAGGCCCATACTGCCTGTCACACTCATTGATGCATGGTTTACAATTTCATGAAGGCCCATACTGCCTGTCACACTCATTGATGCATGGTTTACAATTTCATGAAGGCCCATACTGCCTGTCACACTCATTGATGCATGGTTTACAATTTCATGAAGGCCCATACTGCCTGTCACACTCATTGATGCATGGTTTACAATTTCATGAAGGCCCATACTGCCTGTCACACTCATTGATGCATGGTTTACAATTTCATGAAGGCCCATACTGCCTGTCACACTCATTGATGCATGGTTTACAATTTCATGAAGGCCCATTCAAACCTCTTTTCTTCTTCTTCTTCTTCAATGATGAGCTGTGATGTTGAGCTCCGTTTCTTGTCCTAGTTTTGTTCACGACAGCTAAATTTTCTTTTTACTAACCTTTCACCTCGTCGTCATTTGTAGTGCTTACCCTTTGTGAGGATACCTCTGTGATTTATATTGGCTCGTTTGCACACCAGCAGTCTAGTCCAGTTTCGGTCGCACTTCCACTTTCGCGCGTACCCACTGACTTGCCCGTGTATCCGAGACAACCATAGACAGCCATAGACAACCGTAGACAAATAAAGGTTTGAATACACAAACACTACAGCCGGTAAATAATTAAATCCCTTACCAGAATGTGATAAAAAAATCATTTTAAACAAGCTGTTTTCGAATGATCCGAAACGAAATTCTTCTGTCCTGGCAATCGAACCCAGGATAGGTAGGTACCTAATTGATACACTCAATTAGGTAAGGTGTAAGGTAAATAATCGCCTAAATAAAAGTCTTCCTATTTCTACTTGATATTAGTACCTACATGACCTACTCTAAAATTATGAAGCTAACATTAATTTTAGTTTCTCAACGCAAAAGAATTATACGGGAAAAGCACCAATTAATTGTATTAGGGGAAAACGTCTCGTCAAAAGATATTGTGACAAGCCTATTAATCCTAAACAAAGGATAAAGGCTATTATCTAGATAATTTTTCCCATTAAATTAAGGGCTTTCCAACATAATGGAAGTCGCGTGGCGGTACGCATTACCCATTGTTACCCCACATTCACCCCCAATACGTCAAACAACTTTATTAAGCGTTTGATATAACATTTCCTAAAACATTTTGAACTTTATAACTTAAGCAGTAAGAGCGTAGGTGTAAAAATATAGATGGAAATAAAATTTTGCCAGGCAAAAATAATTAACTACTGTAGCACAATTCTCGACCTTATGTTTTAGGCATTAAGGAAGATAAGGGTTGAAGGTAATGAGACGCGAAACCAATATGGCGGCGGATGTCAAAATTCGCGCCAAATTTCTTGTCAAAATGGAATGAGAGTCACGTGCTGGCTGTTATTTTTTTTAGAAATTAATGGTAATTAAAAGAAAATTTTAAGCTTTTAAGTATATGGTCTGTCTGTTTGGGAAAATTCTTTTTTCCTTTGGCACTGGCTAGTGTGTTTGAGTTTAGCCATTGTACTAGAAATTAAAGGCTCGAAGATCAGATAAGCCTACAATGTTGCAGCACATTGAGCGACTCTGAGTCTCTCAATAGAGTAGACTATGGCCACTTACCATCAGATGGGCTACGAGCCTGTCTGCCAACTGATCTAACATAAAATAAAAGTGCAGTTAAGAGTACAGGGTGTGTAAGCGACACTGCACAGTGGACCGCAAGCCGTAGCCGCGGAAACCGCAGCGAACTCGTCACACGGTGCACAGTGGACCAGATTAGAGAATATAGAAATCCTTTTTTCTTAATAGGAGATAAAACGCTTTGATGAGCGTCTAGTAATTTTCCAGGTAACCACCAGGTCGAGATTACGGTTTCTAGGGCTCAATTCCCGGGTTGGGCCAAAGTGTTAAATTTTTTGAACACAGCTCGGGTTTGGGAACGCCAATCCTCATTTGCCAGGCATGCTGATGAAGCCAACATCTGTCATTATGAGTTAACGATCACTTGATTTCAATGACGTAGGGCTTTGCCCTGCAGTCGGCCATAAATAATTAGGCTATTAATTTTATTTTCCTAATGAATTAGACTCCGGTATTCAAAGTCAAAGTATTTATTTTGCAATTTGATTCACCATGAAATTCTTTTGCACGTCATAAACTTTTTATCCTACCTATTATAATACACTCTTGAGTTTTCTTTTTTATACCCCTTCAAAAGTATATTTTATTTTTGTGTTCCGTGGTCAGACCACAGTGCAGGCTAGTAGCTGGAGCACACAATGGTCAGTCAACGTAACGGGGCGGTCACGGGGCGCGCGCGCAACTCGACACCGAGATGACACGGAGGCCGTGAGTCCTGTGACACATACCGCCATTATTTGTCCACCTTAAGCCTTTTTCATTCATTTAAAAAAAATATAAATTAATTTTTAGCCTTTTTCATTTTAGGGATAAAGTAATTTATCACTGTTTTTCTAACACCTCTTTTATTAAACTTCCAATGGCCTTTTTTTTTGGAGGAGAATGCGTTTACGCACCATAGTTATAGGCTAGCTAGACCTGCGGCCGTGTGTGAGACTCGAGACTAAAGCGTCCACTACCCACTAAACTCCCCTGGTTTCAGCCTTCACACCCGATTGAGATGAGCCGGTGCCAGCCTTGCTTGTAAACCCTTATTGGCCATATCCTGGAAATAGCTCACCATAGACTAAAAAATATGAAATTAAATGAAAATGTTTCATAATCATGCACTAATAAACCTGTTTAGAAGTTACCATACGTGCAAGCTATTTCAATCAACTGTATTGGCAATTCAAAAGAGTACCTATGTACCTAAGTTTCTTGCCAGTTCTTCTCGATATGCCGAAGCCGGCGGTAGAGTCCATCATGTAGGTACCATCATTGATAAAATTGATGATTCATAAGTGCACCTTTGAAGCCTATATTATTATGACTAAAGAATATTCTGATCAAATAATCCTAATATTCATTCTGGTACGTTTCGTCTAAAAAGGGTGTGGGAAAAATCATGCTTTGTGGGAAAAATATAAAAAAGGAAAACTAGATTTTCGTTATATTAAAGAACTTCCTTCAAGTCGCAAGAAACAACTTATAAAAGCGGATATTATTAGTTATGGTCGCATATTGTCTTTGGTTTGGGCAGGTGGGTGCCGCGCCCGGCCGGCGCCCGATGTTTGCGCTCCACTCCGACCCACCGCCCCCGGCTCATGCCGCCCTGGTACTTTCGGGGATGCGCAAACATTTGCACTGGGCTTTTATATGAAAAAAATATTTAAAGGGATGGTGGAATTATAGGCAGAAAAGGCCGAAGTGTGGAGGAAAATAATTGCCACATTTTGGGTCAATTATCTGAGCTGGTGAAAGAAAATTGTATTAATAATGGGTATCGGGAAATTTTGAGAAAATTTATTACAAATACACTTTTAAGAAGCAATTTCATTGAAACATGTTTTCATATCGGTCACCTTTGTGAACATGAAGTTAGTCGATATTTGCCATGCAATGCTAAGATCATACAAGTATAGATGTACAAGTTTAGTATTAAAAACGCCTATTCAGGTTTTTGACATGATTTTTAATTTTTATTTAAGGAATGATAGACTAGATCCTTTTTGGCTTGACCTAAAAGGACTGGCACATTACAAAAGAAAAAATACTATTTTCTCTCTTTAATTTTTCTAAGAAGCGGTATTTTAAAGTTCAGTGTGGGACAAAGTCGACTAGGTACCGAAAACGTCCCCCATTAAAATGCTTAATGGCCAGTCAAATTATACATTGATCAATCAGCGGGCCATTACATTGTTTGCTTTATTAAAAGGGACGTACACAAACAGAATCCTCCCTTCTATTTGGGAAGTGCCCTTCTTGCTGCGAATATTTCGATCGATCGAGTTGTGATGGAGATTTTGCTTAGAGACTAGTTAAATAGGAATAGTTATGTATGCACCTGTCACCGTAAAAAACCTTAAGAACAAAACCTTTGAACTGTACTTTTTTGTGTCAGAGGCGGCAAAGAGCCAGCGGGTCGCCTGATGGTAAGCAATCACCGCCGCCCATGGACATCTGCAACAACAAAGGGATCGCTGATGCGTTGGCGGCCTATGGGGGTATGGGGGGAGTGGGCCTCCAGCACTCTCACAAACCAGACTTATTTTACGGGTTTTAGAGGGTGGTACTTTCCCGGACAAGCCGGCCCATTCATGCTGTTAAACAGCATGAATGGGCCGGCTCGTAGAGCCATGGCTCTATCACTACCTTTGGGTAAAGCCAATTACGTAAGCACGTCAAAGCAATTTTTGACGACACTGAAACATGAAAGTGTTTGAAATATAAATAAAACCTCATAAAATAGAAGCTTTTTGCTATATTATAAAAATTTCTCCCAAAAACATGTTTGTTTCTTCTCGGGTATCAGTGAGACTCATCAAAATAGATACGGCTGAACTGATGAAAAATTAGCGTTTTGTCAATTATTTTATAAACTGCAATAGCGTCCATTTTTATTTATCAGAAAATAAAAAAGAACACAAAATTTTCACAAAAAATCTTTTTTTCTTTAAATATTCAGTAAGGGTTTTATGATTTATCAAATATTCCCAGGTATAATTCTATGCAGAATATACAGATGTTTTTTTTCTCAGCATGATTTATCCACAGCAAAGGGGTCGGGGCAAACATCCCGCAATTACCACCGTGCGCCCTCTCGCCACGCGGCCATGATGGCACTAATTATTTGAATTTGGAATAAAAGCGCTTGTTAGTGGAATGAGATAATTTTACCTCTACTGGATTTATGCGAGCCTGGTACATTAGAAGACAACTGAGAAGATATATAGGTAGGTAGTTCTAGAAACTTCTTGCTACGTCTGACACGACTGTGGAAGCAATTTCCTGCGGTTGAGTTTTCAAAGTCAACAACATAGATCTATAAAAAAGCGATCACTTACCATCAAGTAACCCACTTGCTTGTTTGCCTGCTTAGAAATATAAACAGAGAAACTAATTATTATTCAGCCGAAAGACCACTGCTTGACATAGGCCTCCCTCTCTCAAAACCGATCGAACCTGTGGCACGCGCATCCAGTGGATTCCAGCAATCTTCATAGAACATCGGTGTCCACCTTAGGCCTACCACGGCTGCGTCTCCCGGTATGTGTTACTCGATAACATTTCCTCTTTAGCGGCCGTCAGTCCTCTTCGCAATGTGCCTTACTCACTGCAATTCTTCGGGCAATGTCGGTAATTAGAAAAAAAATAAACTAGTATTTCCGTCAACGTTGGACCAAATGAGCGATATGTATGTAGGCAGCGATGTCATGTAATAAAGTGTGCATTTAATACGCCGGCATGTAATGATAATGTAAACATTCGAACTGCCTCCTACGCTGAGATGATACCGAGGTGAAATAGCGTCACTTACATTGTAAGCGACTGCAGTGACACAGTGTAAGTTTCAGTAACTTGCTTGGATAAGCAGAAGAATCATCTTCCTGCCAGGCAGTGATCTCTCAGAAGAAGGCAGCAGAGAGGAAGCGGGAAGACGATATTCTTGCTGCTCTCTTTCGACGTAGACGGCTTTCTTTTTATTCTTTAAAGCGTACATAGTTAGGTTACTTTTTATTTCAGGATACTCAAAGCGTCAATTAGAGAGATAGAGAGGTAAACGTTTTTTGTTTGTCCTTCTTTCACGTCGCAACGAAGAAACGGATCAACGTGATATTTTAGTAAGGGGATAGTTTGGGATCTGGAAATTGACATTCTTCTTGTTCCAGAAAATATTACAATCTTGTGTCGTATTATCCACACGAGCCACTGGCATGTACAACAAAATAACGTTTGTTTTGGTAGCGCTAGCATAGTGAATCTGCAAGTTGCCATCGGTTACTCTAACCTACCTTATTGTGGTATTCTCTAAAATTCACAGAGATCTTATAGAATGAAAGCTTCTTTTACATATTTCTACTGTGGCAGTTGTTACCACTTGTAAGCATTTTGTCATGGACTAGTCCACCGCCCACACGTGCGTAATGGAGATGTTGGCCCACAATGTAACACGTGTAGGGATGCCCAATACACGATACACTGCAAAACTCAGGAGTCCATTACAATTAATCAAGATTAGAAAAGTTAAACATGCGCGAGGTCGATGGATGGTTTAAATTAAATCTTTGAATTTATAAGTGCATATTTCGTATAAGTATATTATTATGTGAGGGAATCTGCACAGTCAAACGGCTGTGCAGCCCTAAATCCATGATGACGGAGGTCAGATGGCAGTCGCTCCGATATAATATCTGGAATTTTCAAATCCTGGATCATGGTTCAGGACAAAACGCTCCAAATAAAAAAAAGATCACAAAAGTCTACAATGTAGCCCAATCAGTAATAATTTAGATAAAGGACGGTGTCAAATAATCAGAACAAATTTGGTATCTACCATTATTAACAAATAATCAACCCCTCGACCTGTCTCCGGGAAACAGTGGCTTGTATTGGCTGAATAAAGTACAGGTGTACCGGAAACAACTACTACATGAAGATTCTTGACAGTTTAGACAGAAAAAAACCTAAAGATTAATATGTACACAGTACACACACAAGTAATTCCTCCTCAAAATCCATCCCTAAATTCAATGTGGAATGTGCATTCTATTCCTTACTTGTACAAGTAAACATCAGATTTTTACTCCAACTGCCAACCTTTATCGCATGTTAGGCATTCTGTAATGGACTGAAACAACATGTAAATAGTTGAAACAAAAATTATAGTCATTTCATATTAGTTTCCGTCATAGCTATGCAACTACTGGCAACATCATAAGCTTTAGAGGTCAGTAACCGATTCTGATTTTCATGTTGACTTGAAAGGATCCGGTATAGGATATTTTAATTGAACATGTTTCTTATAATGTCGATCTGGCAGACAGGCTAGTTCCATTTTATGGTAAGCCGTCACTGAAGGCTCCTCTGATCTTCGCGCTTTTCAATTCAAGTGCACTGGCTCCCATAATAAATATTATTATTGCTGAATTGCATAGCCAAAGCTGTTGGTAGCACATCTGTGGGGGTGGTAAAAGTTTTATCACCTACCAGACCAGTCAGACAACAAGGACACTTTTCTTTGTTTTTGAAAATTAAGTAAAGAGACAGTATTTTTTTAGACTACGTCAGTTGGCAGACATGCACGCAGCCCATGATAAGCTGACACTGCGGCCTATTCCATTAGGGGACGCTTCACCTGGAAGTGTCCCTCAATGTGCTGCCAGACTGTAGACTCATCTGATCTTCGAGCCTCTGATTTCAAGTGTACTAGCTCCCACATTAATATTGCCGGAACACAGCCATAGCTGTTATGGCGGCAGATTTAACCTGTGGGGGTGGTAGCTAGCCAGTCGGACTCTGAAAAATCATTTTAATTAAATCTCAGCAATTTTTCTTTTGACATGTTATTATTATTTTAATTTATCTGTGTTTAATGTATGTTATTTTATTATTGACTTTTTATCGATTTAATAACTTGTGAATATGGATTGATTACCTAATATCTGAAATAAATGAATATTGTTATTATTATAAAAAGCTCTACCACCAACCAGACCCAAGGCGGGAATCGACCCCACGACCTCCGTATACCCTGAGCGGCTTAGCCACTGTTCCACGGAGGCGGTCAAGATCTGTGCCTTTAGAAGATTATTGGAGTATCTCGAACTTCTTTATTTAATAAGTTAATAAGTGAAACTGGTCCTGAATAAAGCTCATTAATTTTTTTAACGGAATTTAATTCTTTTAATTCTTCTATTTCCTAAAAACTAAACCAAAATCACCAGGAGCTCATAAGCGCTATAAATATATTTTTTACTTATTTTCTAAATAAACTAAATCAAAAGTACCAGGAGCGCATAAGCACTGTGGAAGTGTAGAATCAATCGGCACGCGTAGGCTCTCAGCAGACGCCCGCAACCCGATACGACCGAGTTTATTTGCGAAGGCGGGAGTGCTTTCGCGAATCTTTTCTACACGTTTCCTTTGTGCCTTTGTTTTAAAAGAAGGAATGAAGGCATCTTGTCTTGAACAATACTAGATAGAACAATACCTAACCTTTTGGTTATCACAAAGTTTCTTATGGGAAGATATTCAAACGCCGCTTCATATAATATTCTCATAAAAGTTCAAATCTTTTCATGTAACTTCCAGACGCAGAACAAACGCAGTGTTCACATGAATATTTTTCTGGGTCAGATTCGAGCTACTTACTTAATAATAAAAAGAAATAACTATTCTCAATTTGTAAGATATTTATTCATGTTACAATTTTCATTTACTTATCTAGAAGCGATTGCAATTCAATACTTTGAAAAGCACCAACTTTGATCGATTACATAGGTACAGTGAACGTAAGTTGTCTTAATGCCACAAACGCGTTCCTTGGTAGGTATTATGTCGAAGGTTGTAAGAGCCGTTATAATAAAGATAATCTTCCATATTCCATAAATTATATCAACGGTATACCTAATTCATTTTTTACAATGAAATTGTACTGGCTATTTTTAGGTTTATTATTATAAATATATTTAATAGATTTATTTTCGGAAATATTATAATATATTTTTCATAATATTATAAATGTGCACTTTTGCTTTTTGTTTCTCAGTCTGTCTGTAGGTCTAATAGAACGTTACGCTCACGCCTAAGCATCTAAACTGTTTTTAAAGATATTTGGTGTACTATCTAAATATCTTTAAAAACAGTTTAGATGCTTAATCAATGACCACATAATTATTACACCTTATAAGTCATAGGATCGTATACTCCTCGCAAGAGACGCCGCGATAAAATGTTAGTTATACTTAAAAGTGCAATTAAGAAATCGTCTTTGGAATTTCATTTATGTGTAATTTTCAAGTATTTTAATTTTTTGGGAGGTTGGTCTATATTACTCTATTGTTTAGCATATCTTCATAGGTGCATTTGCCTGCATGTTTCATAATTGCGTGGTCGCATTGCACTCTGAAAAAAAAATTACCTTATTAGGATATTACTTTTTTTTCTAATTGCTCACTTCATATTCAATAAAGGGAGGTGCCATAAATATTTAGTTAAAAACATAATAATGATCAGGATTTTTTTCAAAAATATTTCTATGGTAACTATACGGGATATTTTTAAGTGTACATCAAAAAAATACTGAAATGTACATCAAAATAACTGATTGCACACCAAAGGTTAGGTGAGGTTAGCAATTCAGTATTTTTTGATGCACAATCAGTATTTTTTGATGCACAATCAGTATTTTTTGATGCACAATCAGTATTTTTTGATGCACAATCAGTATTTTTTTGATGTACAGTTAAATACAACCCTAACTATACTAGCGGCACGCTATGATGCCCGTTTTGAAACGGCCACACCACACAACGACCTCATCCGTTGGTAGTGCTATCATCACGTTTGAAACACGCGACGGCTGTATACGAGATCCGTTTTGATTTGGTTGAAAATATTTCTCAAGGGCACTCACTCGCACTCATTAAAGTATGTGTCTGCCTGGTGACCAAGGGTGGCACACACTGGCACGTATGGCTGCTTGAAGCACGGCTTCTTGCATATGTCAGCTTCATTCTGCTCGTAATAATATGCCGAGGATATCGCCATCATGGAGAACAGGGTCAATGCTGGAACACGAAAACATGCCAAGTGCCAACAGATTATACTGGGTGTTTTTTAGTCGTTGTTTTCCCGCAGCAGAAAGTTTTACCTGAAGGTATTTATGAAAGTTATTTTTTTTAACGTATTTTTTAACTTCTTTTGATTTTTTTTTAGTTTGATGGGAAAAACGAAACCAAGTGTTAGTAAATACTAAATCATCATTTTTTTATAAACGCGAAGGGCAATGACCCCGGCCGGTGACCGTCCGCGGCTCAGCTAGTACTAATGGTTCGAGTTTCGTCTATAAACGAAAAACTAAAAAAAAAACTTTATTAATCTATTTTACTACTAAGACAGAATCATTTCACTGCGGGAAAACAACGACTAAAATTCCACGCTGTATAATAAAAAACGTGGTCATTAGATTAATTAATATCCTTCAACTTTTTAAAAGTTACTCCAGTTAGCAGCCATTGACGACCAACACTAACAACAACAACAGCTTATCACAGTTCACATTTTTTTTCTTGGAGGAAAGCCTGTGCTAGGTCCGTGTGCGGGATAAACAACCTTTGCAAAAACACGTGATGCCAATATTTCGGTACATTGTGCAATGTTTTCTAGAATTCTAGTGACTTAAGAAGTTGCTTCAAACCTATCGCAAATTTCACTAAACTGGTACTTAAATGAGTGTCCCCAATCACTGCTTTTGTCAAAGAAACAGACGAATAACATGACGTAGAGTTCATATGGCAGCACATAGAGCGGTTCTATTTGAATTGAGCGTAGTGGCTTTTTGCCATTTAGCAAGCTAGTAGCCAGCATAATACTAGTACTTATCTGGGAGTCCGGTAGTGCCTCAGCCAAGATGAGCCAAGCAATTAGTTAAATCTTTACTAAAAATTCTAATTTGAATTAACCAAATTGTCCATGTTTATCAATCACTGATATATTAAGACCTTTTAAGATAACACTATCAAAAAGGTTTTCACAATATTGCAGTAAATTGCGTTCAAAATATGTTATGATTAGGTACTTGTGAAAAATGCCTTAGTGCCTTACATAGAAAAAGAACGAATAAATTGTATGGATTTTACTAGAAAAACATCTGCATATAGGACTTTTGCAAAACAATCCTACCCAGACTAGACCAAGATTCAAACTGGTATAATCACAGCTCTACCAAGGTCATCTAAGCAAACCACGATACTCACCGAAAATCTTCATGTTTACTATTGAATTCACAACCGCCACGAAAGCAGACCAATCACGAATTAATATTAGTAGGCCCCAGCACAAGTATATTATAGAAAATATAACATTTACATCTGAATCAACATTATGTCAAGAGAAATAATACAGCACTTCTTTGTAACCGTTGAATAATGTTCATGCCAAACTGAACCTTATCCGTCTGCCATAGAAGTTACAGAAAGATTTGAGGGTGTTTAAAAGACGGCTTAAAAACACTTGTCTGATTTTAATATATTCTAGTTAAATAATTAGCATGCAAATGAAAGGCATTGTTTTTTAATTTAATTGTGAATGCGATGTTAATATGTTTTTGCAAGATATTGTCACAGTTAAGGCCGAGGTTCCAGTAAAGAGCATAAACTTTCGTGTAAACATTAATTATGTATCAGAACTGCGAAGGTATGGACATCTTCTGGTATCTTTAAAGCATGTGCAATTTTTTTGCTCTCGTTTTTAGGTCTTAAAATATCGTTGCAATATTGGGTACTGGCTCGATCTGTGATCGATCTAAGTATCCAATATTTTTTTCCAAGCCTTGTTCTTACAAGTAATATGTTAGGACAGACCTTCCAAACGGTAGAGACAGGCCATTTGGACACCCAATTGAGTGACGAACATTAAAATTACTTAGCTCTCGTTGACCTTATGGAGATTTTGTCACTCTATTTTAATACTAGGTCAGTTGGTAGCGGGGGAGGCCCCACAAGTGTTGTCGCGTCGGTACGTCCTCGTCGTCTCCCCTGGAGTGCGTGGGAGGCGGCCGCCTCCTTCTGCGAGAAAGTAATGTCGCAGAAGGAGGCAGCGGAGCGGGAGCGCGAGGAGGACCCCCTTGCTGTTCCCCTCCGGCGTAGACGGCCGGGCCGGAGAAGGCGAGCTCTTTTAGCACGCCTTCTCCGGCCTGAGGGTTGATCTGTGGGCGGGGGTAGCTCCCCAATGTCCGCATTGCACAGGTCGCCCGAGCCAAGTCTGAGGGTCACCTTGTTTCTCGGGTGGCCCTAAGCACCACCCCGTCTTGAGGCCTCTCAAGTCGGGGTACCTGGGGATGGGCTGGTCAATAACCACAAGGTGCCAGCCTCGTCTCGTCCGGCTCGTCCCAATCGGGTGTGAAGGGAAACCGGGGGATTTTAGTGGGTAGTGGACGCTTTAGTCCCGAGTCCCACACACGGCCGCAGGTCTAGCTAGCCTGCGGTTATGGTGCATAAACGAATTCTCCTCCGAAAAAAAAAGGTCAGTTGGCAGCCAGGCACACAGTTCATCTGATGGCAAGCAGCCACTGCGGCCTATTCTATTGAGGGACGCTTCACCTGGAAGCGTCGCTCAATGTGCCGCCAGACTGTAGGCTCATCTGATCTTCGAACCTTTTATTTCAAGTGTACTGGCTTCCACATTAATTTTGCCGGAACACAGCCAGATCTGTTATGGTGGCAGATTCGTTTATTCCATCTAGTCCACCTGTTTTTCCGATTTTTTCCAAACTAGTCAGGTTACGCTTGGCTATTACCTACGTTACCCTTGACAGGGAAACTAAACTCATTGAATCATTGCTACACAGCTTCCGAGGATGAAATATTTTGCGGTTGATTTGTCTGCTAAGTCGTCATTCGATGGAGCAAACCTGGTTCCCATACTGTAATCTCTGTTTACTATACTAGATTAACCTCATTAATGCCTATAGCGAATTCACGTCAAATGTTTTAATGAAGTGTAACGAACAGACGCGTGACGGATATTTATAAGTTCATCGTGTTTGTGTACTTGTCAGTTGACAAGACTTTTGATCTACTTAAGTGTAATGGCCTTGCAACCCTTGAGTCAGAGGCAGAAAAAAAACATGCATGCCAAAAAAACGTTTCGTAATTTTCTGACTCGGTATCAAACTTGTAACTGTGCTATTATTCCATCGCGGTCGTAGAATATTTTTCCACGCTATTTTTAATTATTAATATTTTCAGAACATGCTGCCGTGACAAACACATCATTTACTCAAGTGTTTCGCATCAGTCGTACGCATTTTTAATCATTTTTATCTAGTGTTGCAAAACTTTAAAGTACTACACTTACGGGCAAAAATATGGAATCACTTCTTGTTTCTTTTAACTTTTTTTGCAAATAATCATTTATAAACCTAAAGTTTAAATTGGTATCATTATAAAGATAAAGAAATGGGCTATGAAATGATAACAATATTATTAAATTACTTAAATAGATGCTGAAGAAAAAATATGTTTAAAGAAGCAGTCGTGATTCAATATTTTTGCTCGTAAGTGTAGTTACTGCTTGACATTTTGCCTTTCATCATCGTCGACCGAAAGACGTCCACCTCCATGGATCTCCAATTGATTGGTCTTGCGCCATCCGCATCAAGTGTACTGCGTTTTTTACCAGATCATTCACCAGGTGGTAGGTTCCTGTACTGGGCGGTCAAGGTGGGTACCACCGCAGTACCAGATATTTTCCCGTGAAATAGAAATGTGTCAAGCACTTCTGTGTTTCGGGGAAAGGGCACTGAGACTTAGTCGTCAACTCGCGGACGCGAAACTCGCGGACGTCCGCGGGTTAGCACTTTTTTATTTTACCTACTTTTTTTGTCGTCAACTCGCGGAATCATGAAATCTGACGTATTAATGTATAGTCAGCTACAAAAACGTTCCATAAATTCCTTATTAAAATTAGGCCAACTAAATGTAATATACTAAAGTGTATAATTACTTAAGTAATAAGGTTGATAATACGGATACTATGTAGTATTATTGTACTAGGGCAACATAACCTTATTGGAGATGTATTTATTTGTCACGCATTACTTTTTTCATCAAGGTTATACATACTGCAGCATTAAATCTCTTTTTTCTTCTATACGCTTGGTTCGTCTACATAATCAAGTCGTAAAAAATCCTTAACAAATGAATACATCTCCAATAAGGTCATGTTGCCCTAGTACATTGTAAATTATCTGTTGGTTTTAACCTGTTTTTATTAGACTGTACTTTATATAGACGCGCGAGTTGACGACAAAAAAAGTAGGTAAAATCAAAAAGTGCCAACTCGCGGATTCCCGCGAGTTTCACGCCCGCGAGTTGACGACTAAGTCGGCACTGAAGCTAGTGAAATTACTGGGTATATGAGAACTAATAACTGTCGTCTCGGTGTAGCGGGCGCAGGGCGGTGCCAGGCAGTAACTGCTTAGTTACTGTTTGGCACAGAACTGTCTAAAGACGTGGCGCTTACCATCAGGTGTACGATCTGCTCGTGTTGTTACACATTGCAATAAAAAAAAACATCAGTCCACCTAGTGGGAGCCTACCACGGCTGCGTATCCCGGTAAATCGCCCCACTCGAGGGCCTTTCCGCCCCAATGGCCGTCAGTCCCTCTCACAATGTGCCCTGCCCATTGCCGCTTCAAGTTTGCAAATCTTCAGGCTATATGGGTCACATTGGTTGTTCTGCATCATTTCTAATGCGATCACGCATGGAGTTTCAAAGCATAGGCCTCTCCATTGCCCTTGAGCCTTTTTAAGAAGGTTATGGTAACCATTTTCAACCCGATCCGTCCAGTAGTTTGGGCTGTGCGTTGATAGCTATCTATGTCAGTCAGTCAGTCAGTCAGTCACCTTTAAGTTTTATATATATAGATGCGAAAGTCTGGATGTTTAGATGTTTGTTTGTTTCTCAATCACGCCTAAACGGCAGAACGGATTTAGAAGAAATTTGGCACACGTATAGTTTATAACCCGGATGAGGACATAGGTTATAAAATTCCTACGGGAAACGTCTCATTCCCGCGGGAATAACAAATTTGAAACTACTGAACCGATTTGAATAATTCTTTCACTGTTGGAAAGCTACAATATCCCCGGTGAACATAGGGTACTTTTATCCCGGAAATGTGGGGGAGAAAGGGGCATATTTAAAAAAAGAGATTACGAGTGGCGCGGGTGAAACCGCGGGCGGAAGGCTAGTAATAACAATATTAAGAAGTTGGCTATTGCGCTGCTTTAACTTTGGCGTTAAAATCCTAGAATTTGTTTTGGGCACGAGTTGAAAACAACATTAACACAGTAATAACCATGTAATTTTCTTGACGTATTTTGCAAAAACCTGAACAAATACTATATCAAATTGATTAATTTGTTATGAAATCGCTTTATGATGTAAAACACTTGTGTCATCTTTTCTTAAGAGTGTGTACGTAAGTTCTTTTGTATATACAAATATAAAACAGCTCAACAGGTTTAAATGTAACTTAGGTCGAAATTGCGAGGACGTGATCATTGACGACCTGAGAATAAAATAAAAGGAGGAAATTGCACAGTTTAGGTGGCTACTCCCCCAAATCAAACTCACCCGAATATTTAGATTTTATTTTTCTTGCTAACATTCATCAAAATTTATAAAAAAAAAAACTGGTAAAGATTAAACAGAACACTTAGGTTAGAATTGCAATCAATAAAAAAAATAAAAACGCGGGTGAGTTGATTTGGGTGAGTAACCTAAACCCAATTGCACGCAGGATAAGCACGCTGAAGTGGAGGTGAACCGGTCAATCTGGGGGCCTAGACAAAGTAACATTTTGACAGCGATAGCGAAATTCTCTAACTTTAAATTGTATGGATTTGACAGATGCCATAGAAAAGTCACGTGGTGAAAGTATGGGTTTTGACATTCGCTATCGCAAATTGAGCTATAACGAACGTCATAAATGCCGCTTGTCTAGGGGGGCTGGTCATGTCTCTAGATGGACTGATGGACTATGGAGCCGACACGTACTGGAGTGGAGTGGCAGCCACGTAAGGGTTTCCCTAGTGTAAGACGCCCTGCAGCACGATGGACTGAAGATGGCTGGTGTGAGTTGGTTGCAGACTGCACAGGACCGGGATGGTTGGCGCTCTTTAGGGGAGGCCTGCGTTCAGCAATGGACGGCAATTGACCGATTGATTGATTTGATTGATCACACGGAAAATTGGAAATGGCACATTAATATGGAATGGAAATGAAATAAAAGCCTCTGTAATGTCATTTTTATGTGGACAGAACCCACAGACATAACTAATATTAAAAATTAGTAACATTTGTATCGAGCTCATTGGCTATTGTGCTATATCGGTCACCTTGAGTTTACCTCTTTAAGTTGCTTTATGGTTTAGTATTTTAATAAATAGTAATAATAGAGACGAGCCATTTGGTGTGATGGGCGAGAAGTCGGCTATTCACCAGAGGTCGCGGGTTCGATCCCCGCACGGTACAAACATTTGTGTGCATGAACATGTCTGTTTGTATCGGTCTGGGTGTTTCTATGTATATTTCCAAAAAAAAGTATTTAAGTAATGTTTAACTGTGGTCTGGTACCCATAGCATAAGCCAATGCTTAGTTTGGGACTATGTGACGCTGTGTAAATAATTTTCAGAGATACATAAATATTTTATTTATATTTATTTATTTAATTACTTGTAATTGCATTGTCTGGAATTAGCATATTTTTTTATTGGAAGAGGAAGGTGAACGGGCAATTGACATCTGATGGTAAGTGATCGATCACTACCGACCATGGACACCCTGCCTCTATGTTCTCAGATACATGGCTTGCTTTTGAGAAAATAATATAAAGTAACGAGAAAAGCTATAGGCGATGGGAATGAGTAAGAAAGAGTTCTATATTGACAAAGTAAAATACAATTTACGACAAAAAAATAACTTTTTCTCAAGAACACTTATTTTAAAAAACCATGTAATTTGTCAGAAGGGTTAAAATTGGTAACCCTTTTCTATTTAAAGGTCTTTTGCGGGACATTTTTGACCTTTTATTGCAAAAAGTAGAAACTTCAAAAGACATTTTTTTCCCTGAATTTGTAAAAAATAAAATGAAAAGGGTAACAAATTGTAACCCTTTCTTATTATTGTTTACGTGACCTTTTGCGGTAAAAAGTACCTTTTCTTAAGATTACGATTTTTTTTATCAAAATATAGAAAGGGCTATACAGGGTGGCCCATTCATTGGCGTCCAAAAGAAAAATTTTGATGCGTTATGCTATGGGGTATCCGAAAAACCCCCATGTATGTTCAGCGATTTTTTGTAGTTTAGGAGCTAGAATTATTTTTAGTTTTTTTCCGTGGTTTCCACCTGATATTAGTTTATCTTTTTTATCTATTTTTTTGTAACGTTTTCAGATGTTTTTTTTTTGTGTAATTAATTATGATGATACTAGCTAACATCTAAAATAAAGCGGATTGGCTAAACATTGCAGAACTTACATAAAATTTTATCTGAAGTTCAAAATTACTGCTGGAGTTCAGTAGTCAAAAATGTTTAGGGCTCTAAAAAAAATTAGTGAGGGGTGCTAAAGGTTTCTTAGCGTTCTTAAAAACTGCTAAGAACCTTTTATAATTAATATCATTCATAAAAACCAGACCTTAATAGGGGTTTTTCTCCTGTAACTGGCCTAGAGGCCAACAATGGTAATTAATTAAGAAAACTGTTTAAAGACAAATTGTCTTTTTTATTTTTGTTTTTTCTTTAGGTAATGATGAATTGTAACTTGTCTAATATTACTTAATGTTTGGTAATGCACGTGTTATTTTTCAGATGATTTTTGTTCTGTGCAGATAGCTGTATTCTAATAATTTTCACGGAATATCCCCTTTTAACCTTAAAACATCGACACAGGTAAAAAATCCTTTACCTGTGTCGATGTTTTAGTGAAGAAGAGCTGAGGTGGAAAATTAAAGAAACAGGAGACATAATAAGAAGCAACAGGGAAGCTTTTAGATAAAAGGAAGGACAAAAGGAAGGAAGGAAGGAAGGAAAATTTTCTTAGGAGATGTAGGTTGTGCATTTCTGTGGGAGGACGCCAATTTGAAAACCTTTTATGAAATAACAACTGTGTTTTAAAATGATTAATCATAACTCCGTCAATTATAACTAAAAATAATGCAAAAACCATAAAATCCATAATCTTAAAAAAATATTTTTTAAGATTATGGATTTTCAAATTGGCGTCCGCCCACAGAAATGCACAACCTACATCTCCTAAGAAAATTTTCCTTCCTTCCTTCCTTCCTTTTGTCCTTCCTTTTGTCTAAAAGCTTCCCTGTTGCTTCTTATTATGTCTCCTGTTTCTTTAATTTTCCACCTCAACTCTTCTTCACTAAAACATCGACACAGGTAAAGGATTTTTTACCTGTGTCGATGTTTTAAGGTTAAAAGGGGATATTCCGTGAAAATTATTAGAATACAGCTATCTGCACAGAACAAAAATCATCTGAAAAATAACACGTGCATTACCAAACATTAAGTAATATTAGACAAGTTACAATTCATCATCACCTAAAGCAAAAACAAAAATAAAAAAGACAATTTGTCTTTAAACAGTTTTCTTAATTAATTACCATTGTTGGCCTCTAGGCCAGTTACAGGAGAAAAACCCCTATTAAGGTCTGGTTTTTATGAATGATATTAATTATAAAAGGTTCTTAGCAGTTTTTAAGAACGCTAAGAAACCTTTAGCACCCCTCACTAATTTTTTTTAGAGCCCTAAACATTTTTGACTACTGAACTCCACCAGTTATTTTGAACTTCAGATAAAATTTTATGTAAGTTCTGCAATGTTTAGCCAATCTGCTTTATTTTAGGTGTTAGCTAGTATCATCATAATTAATTACACAAAAAAAAACATCTGAAAACGTTACAAAAAAATAGATAAAAAAGATAAACTAATATCAGGTGGAAACCACGGAAAAAAACTAAAAATAATTCTAGCTCCTAAACTACAAAAAATCGCTGAACATACATGGGGGTTTTTCGGATACCCCATAGCATAACGCATCAAAATTTTTCTTTTGGACGCCAATGAATGGGCCACCCTGTATATTTGTAACCTTTTATTCTTAACATTATGTACAACAAAGAGGTAATTTATTACAGTGAAAATGTAATTGATCTCGATTTCTTATCAAAAGAGCTAATAATGTGTAGGTACCTTTTTTAGATGTTAGCAAAAGTTTCTCAAGAACTTATTTGTTGTTATGTTGCTTTTGACATTTAACCCTTTTGCTCTGGTTGGGGTCAAAGTACAGTTTTTTCTCATAAACAAAAATTTCTAATACCGTTTCGATTTCCATTATTAAGCCATGTTAATTTTTATTATACAATTTAATTGTATGCAAGATTTTTTGTAGCTCTTAATTTGGATTTTTGCCGATCCCTGCGTTACGCGTTCAGCGTCTTAATATTAATAGGTACTTATCATGTCCTGAAGTGGCCAATCCTAGATATTCGTGAGAACTGGCCAGTGCGGTGAGCCGCGACCGACATGAAATGTGCAGTGTTGGCTTACGAGCTCACCGCGGCCGCAACTATGAACAAAATACTTGATTTTAAATTAAATACGAGTATTTTTACATTATCATTATTATTATTTTTATTACATGAGAACAATGTAAAAACAACAGCTTTTCTGATGAACATCTGATGGCAAAAAATGCCCTTGCTTTGATAGAGCGTACTTTGACAATTTGCGAACTTGACAATTTGAGAATTTGACCGATTGCGTCCGCTTGGCAATTTGCGAATTTGACCATCTGATGTAAGTACTTAAATTGTTTTTTTTTTTTGAATTTGACAATTTGCGCCTGACCGCTTACATGTGATGATATTTACACCATTTGCACGGACCTTAGGTCACATGACATAATGTGATATCAATGTTTGACTACAAAAGAAATCGTTTTTGGTTTTATTGAAAATATCCTGGAAAATTATTTCATAATCTAATCTAATCATTATCTAATCATTATAGGTTAAAAAAAGTATGTATCAATCATTGATCAATCAGCAAAAGAATCATAAGTTTAAAAATATTCTGTCAGAACAGTAGGCATACATTTTTTTCTACGCTTTCTACGCCACGAAAAATAATTCTTGACGACATAATCAACTCTGGAATTTATTTGTAAACCCAACCTGACACAACAGGACAGAAAAGAAAACTTTCAGATTGAAAACTCTTACATCGATTTACATTTCGACGTACCAGGAGCGCATAGGAAGTCGGGATGTACCGTTGACAGTTGATTGACATCTCACTCGCGCGGCAACCGCCATGTTGTTTCAGCGGCACAAGAATTTTACGCGCGGAAAATACTTGCCGGCTCTTTTAGTGATGGGATTAAAGTTTATAATCGCGTGAATATTGATTTGTTGTACGTTTAGTCATTTTGCAAGGCATTACTAATGTAATGAATGACTAACAAGACAGAACTAAACTAAATAGTCAAGACGCGGGCCAGCTGTGTCCTGTGACGGATTGCTTCAGTTTTAATTCTAAATGGCCACTAATTGAAAACTGCCAGGCGTGAAGATGCATTTAAATATGTCGTTTTATATTAAAACTGAGTTACATCCTGTTGGCTTTCTGCGTTCATTAGTGTTGGAAAATGTATGCGTCTCGTCATTTAATTAATTTTGTGAGTACGAGTGGTACATTGATGGGTAGTATGGGTACAGTTGTCCCATTCAATCAATTCGGATCGTAGCAAATAAATTCGACTGCTGTTTATGCAAAATAAGTTTCGTTTTAATGGTTATACTTTTTCATCGTGTTCGCTTTTGTTTTCATAAAGCAAAAGTATTAAAATGGACTCATCATTACGTAATTTGAAGAGTTCATTAATAATAAAAGTGTATTTTAACTTACATAATGAAATAAGTGTAAAGCTTTTTTTATTTTCTCTTTTTTTGTGGTTCCCGCAAAGGAAACGCGTGCATCCATGTCAAACAGCCTTTGTCTATGAAAATACGCAACGGACCTATGTCAAGAGCACATGTAAAATGCGAACCAGCAGCCGATAAGTGAAACAGACCGCACCGTTCCAAATTCGAAATTCGATATTTTTGCGCCAAATTAAGGAATATTGTGTAAAAAGTCTATTTTTCTTACAAATCGTTCGCGCATGTGCGTTGCGGTTTTGAATTACGAAAAAAAACTAAGAATTGTTTTTTTTATTGGCTGTCACCTTTTGTACGTGAAATATGGACGGAAATCGTAGAAAGGGTCAAACTGCCATTGTTTGTTTTTGAAGTACGAATGATTGTCGCTTGTGTTAACCCTTTGGGAGCGATTGACCCTTTTGGCGGACAATAAAGATATTTTTCTGTTTCGATTAATATAATATGACCTTTAACTTTTGGAATTGATATGTTGGAAAAGGTATTGGTTTTAAATTTTATTAAGTGCATGGGAACACGCCCGCTAGGGTAAAAAAAAATGAGATTTACGCATTTTCGATTTGTTAACATAAAATTTGATATTTCATTGCAACATTATATTGAACAACATGGGTCATATTTTGTAGTTACAGGAGTAATAGCGAAACGAAGAAGTAAAAGTTAGTCAGCCAATCTAATTACATATTAATAAAACGACATCTCAATTTTTATGTCCTTAAGGACGCATTAGCTTAATATAGAATATCCAATACGTGATATCGGGTTCAATTATCAACAATATTTTCTGCAGCTGCAATTGTGGTGCAGGCAGGTAACACATAAATAAATTAATGTCCTGGGTTTGCCACCAGCGCTTGAAACAAAGCAAGTGTCAGAAAATTGATACATGCACGGAGGATACATGCTCAGTTTTTTGTTCTAGATATGAATCGTACGTGTAATCGTACAAATTTTGGTACTGCGCGGGATTTGAATCCATGACCTGAGCCGATCGATGGACCGAAATATAATAGTATAATTTAATAATAATAATAATATTATGGATTAAGTTAGTACTAAGATGCCCTTAGCCGTGGCAGGCCTCCCACAAGGTGGACCGATGATCTGATCTTATAAAGGTGGCGCAGGAGTCAGGACCGTGTGACCGTGCAGGCCTATGTCCAGCGGTGGACGTCTTTCGGCTGAAATGATGATGCTGATGAGATTAGATATTAAGCTACGTTTGATATAACTGTTTGCTACTGAACTGTCTAAAGGCAGACGTGGCGCTTACCATCAGGTACACCTGAACTGCTCGTCTTGTTACACATTACAATAAAAAAATAATTTTCATTTCCACAAATATTGACATCATCTTAAATTCCGTAGGTATGACCATAAACGTAATATAACATAGATAATATTAATTCCATGGGTATGACATAAATATGTCTAACAACGTTCCCAACATTTGACAACGAAAATAAACCTAAATTGAGACAAAACGTTATTTTTAAACCGCTCATTATAAGTTTCTAGCGAGGTCTCAAGTAACAAAACTGCCGTCGGCCGCAAAGGGTTGGATGTCATCGAATCTTTGCTTAACGAAGATAAACAAAGTTAAACGCAATAGCCGTACAAAGCCATAGAAGTAAAAAATAAGCAAATAAATAGTTTCTTTTTAGAAAGAGCCACTGAATGAATTTGATACTTAAAGTATGCAGTGCAAAAATATTCTATGCTATTCTACGAGTATCTGGTGAACTGCATAATAGTTATATTTTACCTAAAGGTTGTGGAAGAGACCATTTCATGACCGTCTTAAAATAAACTAAAAAAAAACAATTTAAGGGCATTGTATAAAACTTCACTTTCCAAATTATGAATCATAGTTCACGCTTAGTTTGACTAGAGTAAGTACAAAAGCACGAAAAAATAACAAAAATATTCCAAATTAAAAAACGAAATCAAATCTCGCAACTTTACCGTCTTCTAAAAATATACCGAAACGACAATTTTAAGAAATTGTTATTTATAAACCGCTCATTACGAACGAGGTGTCGAGTAGCAAAATATTTGTAAGCCGTCAAAGGGCTGAATGTCAGCGATTCCTTTGCCTGCCGGACGACAAACAAGACACGAGTTTGTTCACATGGCGCTACTAGAGAAATAGGCTGAAATAATACTGGCAGCTTTATGCTTTTGAATCATCTTGTTCGAAATTCTAATTTTAAATAGATTTATGAAAAAATATTTAATGAAAAACATCAATTGAAAAGAAACTTTTTTTAACTGAATATTAACCAAAATGATAAAGTATTCCTTGTTGCCAGTCCCAACAATAATTATTCTGACAAGAAATTTAAAAAAAAATCGTAGAGAAATGGAAAATTACTTCTATGGATTAAGACGCAGACTGTTTGTTCCTGTTGTTTTAAAATCCTACTAATATTATAAATGCGAAAGTCTGGATGTTTGGATGTCAGCGTTGGATGTTTGGATGTTTCTTCCTCAATCACGCCTAAACGGCTTAACGTATTGAGATGAAATTTGGCACACGTATAGTTTATAACCCGGAATAGGAAATAGACTATAAAATACCTACGGGAAACGTCTTATTCCCGCGGGAATATCAATTTTGAAACTACTGAACCGATTTGAATGGAAAGCTACACTATCCCCGATGAACATAGGGTACTTTTGATCCTGGAAATGTGGGGGGAAGGGGGGATATTTGAAAAAAGAGATTACGCGCGGGTGGAACCGCGGGCGGAAGGCTAGTTTATAATAATATCTGAAAAAGAAGAAACTGACTGACTGACAATCTTTGCCCAGACTAGTAGCTCAATGGCCCAGACCAAATTACAAGACAATTAAACTTCTAGAAGTCTAAATATTTTAATACTATCATATTTTAGCAAAATTTGATGCCATGGTAATTAAAATTATGTACTAGGTAAGCATAGACAACAAGGACTAGTTTGTGTTATCGTTATGATACACCTATCATGCGTGCTATAATTAGAAGGATAAATTATCTTTTTATTACATAGGCTCAGTGATTATTTTGTTATGATAACAAAAGGAATTTACAGCCACACGTGTAATGACAAGTATCTTATCCAATCAAAAATGTACCTTCAAGACATTCACATAAGACCAATTTGTGAATAAGGGCATAAATCCCCATTACTGTCGAAAAAATCCCGATTATTTTTGATAAAAATATATTATGTGCCCGTGATTATCGTCCGACGAAATATTATTTTTGGGATGAATTAAGTTTATTCTGCTTTACTTGTAAGTATGTACTATATAATATAAAACTCGTACGATATAATATCGTACGAGTGGAAAAAAATGTACGTAATATTTAGAAGTCATGAAATTGTCATCAAACTATTGAGGTGTGACGAAGAGGGACAAGCCGGTGCCAGCCTTAAATTAGCTATTAGCTAGCCCATCTCCCGGAATGAACCTTAAAGTTTTGCTCTATTTAAATAATAAGTTGTTATTTCCTATAACGAATAATGTATCTAAAAACCTTATACCGTAATTAATCCTATAAGAGTAAATAATAAGAAAGAGTAAAACAACTCGTTCGAAGTACCAGGCAGTCATAAGTCAACCGCAAGCGTTTCCTTTAATTCCGAATCAGCGCTGACGCAGCGGCGCCTGCCCGCCGCGACGACTCTTAGGCTGGTTTTAGTCTCACGCTGACGGCACGCGTACCGTCAGCGCTGACGGCCGAGATCTATGAACTTGTAGGAGCGTTTTTGAATGACGCGTAGCTATCAGCGCTGACCGCCGTGCGCGCTGACAGCTCCGCGGCCGTACGCGCCGCGCGTCGGCGCCGCGTAGCTGTCAGCGCTGACGACCGCGCGAGCGCCTCTGGCTTCAGGGAGCGTTTTAGTGTCGCGCGGAGCGAACGTCGTCAGCGCGTACAGTCATGGCGAATCGCGAAGTGGATACAGGTCGAGTTATCGATGAGGTACACTTGAGGAAGATATTGTGGGATGCATGCGATACCTTTGCCAGTAATTCGTCAAAAGTTCTAGTTGACATTCGAAAGTAATTAAAGAATTTACTTTTGTCAGCCCTCAAAGTGCAATATAACAAGACAAATTCTCCTGCAACGGCTGTCTGGTCAATCAATGGATGAACATGGAGTCTTTGTCGTCGCCGGTTTTTATTATTTTGGGATAGATAGTACAAAGCAGTAATAATTAATACACTTCGCATTTTTGTCGTCGTCTGTACGTTAAGGCGGTCAGCACGAGACTAAAACGAGCCACGCTGAGCGTCAGCGCTGACAAACTACGCGCTGAGCTGTGAGCGCTGACGGTGCGCGTGAGACTAAAACCAGCCTTAGCGGTTTATGACACCCTGGTACACAATTAATTACTAATTTACATAATTAATTAGTAACAAATTGCAATTTCGTTTTTGTAAAATTTATTTAAACGCGAGCTCTTTTAAGTAATGTAATCAACGGTATTTAATATCGTTGAATGTAATGCCAGAACAATAAGTAGGTATAATAATGTTTTTAGATCTTTAAATTGAGACAACGATGTAACAATAACAGGAACTAGTAAAATCATCACGCTTACCAAACTCGGTTCGGTGATCACAAACCTAGTTACGTTAGTGAATCCGATGCTAACCTACAGTTAATAGTTTTGCCTGAGCATTTATACTCGTAAATAACGATTGACATGTATTATTATAAACCTTAAAAAATAATTTTATTATAGCGCGCAGGCACAGAACATATACTGCAGGTACGTGAATTTCGCCAACAAATTCTGTGCAACATTGTTAACCAACTTTCGTACCAACCACGTCTTTATCCAGATGTTTTATAAAACTTTGTCTTCTAAAGAAACCTTTTTGTTCGTTTTATCCGTAAATTTCCCCGTCCATCTTCCTCAACTTTATTTCAATAAAGAAAAATTATACATTTTTTTATTATTCCTAAATAAAGTAAACCCATCGAGTGAGCTGTGCGTAACTTAATACGTTCGGAAACCGGATAGCAGACAGTATGGCGCGGCCTTAAGTTTTCTTTTTAATTTTTCTTTTTTTTTTGGGAATGAGCAAAGGACTTTTATCTCTGTGCGTGTTTTGTTTTTTTAAACCACGGCCCTTTTTGTATCGTGTGTGATCTCGGGTTGACGGAATTGTTTTGGTGGTTTGAGCCGTTTCAATAAAAAAGTTGACGGGCCAATGCATTCGATCATCGGTAGTTCAAGTTTAAAAACAGCTACCAAGGTTTATGATTTCCAAAAACATGAGTTTAACGGTTAAAGTATAGGTATTATTTCATGACTCAAGAAATTATAATTTGTTTGAATACTCATTCCAGACGTTGCCAATTCAATCTCAGCACATTACAAACTTTGGGCATAATTTTAAAATATTTCTGTGGGTGGTGATCATAATTCCCAACGAATTCCTGATTGTATCCAGTATGGAGCTCAGGGTCCGCTTCGACTATGACCCTAGATTTTATAAGCCTGGTTGCCATCTGACCTCCGTAACCTTTACAAGAGAAACCCGACACATACTTGGACCTACTTGGAACATAGTCGGGACCCACGGCTTAGCATGCCTTCCAAAGCACGGAATCATCATTCTTTTCAGACATTCCGGTGATTCAAGCCTGCAATGTCCTAACCAAACTAAAAACAATCACGCAAGTGATGCTCCCCGCAGGAATCGAACCCACGACCTCGTTATTAATTAACCTTTTAACTTATATTGGGATACTAATCGTAAACTGATACCTACCTGATAAAACATTTCGTAACCTATAAGGGGTCTATAATCGTTTCTCACCACGAGTTATTTGACCCGCGGTGCGAATCGCCGGGTGTTTCCGTTTTCATCCCAAGTTTTCATCCCACGAATATTTTATTCCGTTTTCTACCCAAATCTTAGTCCGTGTTCTACCCACAATCATAATAATAGTTGTTTTTTCCGTATTCTACCTAAAATATATTCCGGTTTCTACCCACTGCAGTTTATAATTGTTTTTTTGTACAGACAGAAAAATAATCTTAAACTATTTAAACTTTGTATACTTATAATTTGATGAATAGGTACTTATTTACGACGTCACTTCCTTGGCACAGACGCGCATACACACACACACAGGCACAGACACTATGTCTATTTCATTCAGCCGGAGAGGGAGTGAAAGAGAAAGCAATATTTCTAAAGAATATTGCTAATCTGTTATACCCTTTGTTTCTCTTATCTGTTAGTTAGTCGTAAGCACAGATTACCCCCAATAGATTCCGTATAGAGGGCCGTCAATAGTCACCACACATGGTTGCATTTGCTCCTATCCTTTGAACAGTTTTCCGTGCGCGCGAAAACGCACTCCCACCTGTTATGACATGGGCGGGCGGCTCCGGGCAGAACTGACCGATTTGGATTAGTTGAAAGAATGCCTTATATCTCATTAACTTCAAAAGCTACAAGGAAATAATGTTCTAACATAATTAAGCGAAAACATCACAGAACCCACTTAAATTATTACATTCCAGAAAAAAATAAACAAATTCTTAAAATACGATGATAAAGTAAGAAATTTGGAACAAAATTAGGCATTTAGTGATAATTTTCCCAAATTTCGTAATAAACTGACAAGTTTTTGTAAATAAAAAAATTATGAGCATAAACTACATTTCTTTCCCTTTCAATTGATACCCTTACCTTATCTTTAACTATAACATGTATTTTTTCAAAAATACAATTAAAAACCAATTACTTCCGATTTTATTGCACGTATCCGGAACTACCGAGTCGCAAAAAATTCGCAAAGATGGCCGCCAAATAAGGCCCGCAACGCACGTTGAGTTTGCCGTGGATATTGGATATCATGTGCGAATTGGTTTTATATGAGGTAATGACAATGATAACCAAATGTTTACATATAATTATTTTTTTATTATAATATATAAAACAATAATTTAAATATTAAAACTAAACTCAAAATAATTAAGTTCGCTATGCCGCCGGTCTTTCATAAGTTTATTTTAAGCTTTACAAGAAAATAAGTTTTTGCTTATAAATAATTAAATATATATATATCTAAAATTTCCCAGTACACACACACTCGAACCCCTTGTTTTTTTTAAATTATGTATTAAACACAAGTAATCTACATTAAACAACAATGCTACCGAGGCCTTTGCAGACCAATTTAATTTTCTTATAATATAATTTTTACGCTAAGTCACTAACCCAGAGAGCGGCCCCCCTCGCTCGGCGGGTTCGATCCCCGCCTGATACCTGGACAAATCGATTTTTTTCTAATATTATAATATATTCGTAAGTAAGCAAGCAGAATGCTTTAAAAATTATTAAAATAAAATATTTAATACAAATTAAACTTTTTTTCATATATTTAACCCGAATGCGTGTCTATTATTGGTTTAAATTAATCCGCAATAGTTATTTATTTAATTAATTTTAATGAAAATACATATCCCACGCAATAATCGAAATCATAATTTAAAATCTTTCTTCTTTAAACTATTATAAAATAAACTCAAAATCGCAAGCAAAATAATTTAAAATTAGCGTGCGTCTTTCCGTGCGAGTCCGCCTTATTTACCACGTGATCACTCGTGACGTCACTCGCAAACGGTAGTTAACCCATGGCAACCCTTTGGAATTGTCTGTTCAGCGATGTTATTTTGTCGAATCTAAACATAATTTTGCATTGATATAATTTTGCATTGATTGTACGAGAAAATGTATTAATAAATATATTACATGATTATGGATTCCTTTTCTTTTTTGACCTACAATGCCTAACGCACGGAGTGCCACATGGCCAAATTATCTTAATTCAACTTAATAATTATCACTTTATTCCACAAAAAGTTGGTTAAGATTTATTTCTTATTAGATACTATACAGGAGAAAAAACAAATTAAAATTAAAAATAATTATTATTGTGCAAATGTATACTATACGTTTCCGTATGACGAAGTGTATAAATGTTTCCATTATAACTTTTGTAATAGAAACATTTAGTTACTTGCATAGCATAGGTTCTAATAATAATACTAATATTACTTATAATTTGAATTCAATTTTATGAGAAAAATTAATACTAAATTCTAAATTGTCCGTAACACAATTATAAATTTATCGATAAAACTATCGACATTGCTTAATACAATTGTACATCACTAGATGAATGAGTGACCTTGAAATAGCCAATAGCATCGCTGCAGTAATGTCCCCCGCAACCCGTTCCTACCTCCTAAAAATGTGACTTTAAACTAGGGATGCCCGATATACCGTTGTGTATCGATATATCGTATCGTAATGTATCGCGAGTGATTGTATCGATACACGATACGTATCGAATGCCTTTGTATCGATATTGTAAATATCGTATCGAAAATATCGTATTGGATCCCAAAAGTAAAACTCATAATTCAGATGACGTATGTAAGTTTAATTAAGATTTTTAACACAAAAATTTGTAAGAAGGTACAAGAAAAATGAAAAAAAGTTTAGCTAGCACATTCGAATGTGTGAACATAACAAGTTAATATGACATATAACATATATAACAATATAATATATATATAACAATATAATATATATAACAAGATAATATGTATATATATATATATATATATAATATATATATATATATATATATAACAAGATAATATGTTTGTTTGTCTGCTAACGTTACTTACATAAGTTACTAAACAGTTATGTACTATGCCGTGGGTTGAAAACGGAGTCCATTTTTGTTGCGGGTTGAAAGCGGAATAATTATTATTATTTTTAACTCCTGGGATGAAAACGTGGGATGAAAACGGAAACACCCGAATCGCCCTCTTTGAATAGGATCATTCACGTTCAATCACATTCTAAAAACACTGGACAACCAGCTTACGCAGATGATAAATACCTAAATAAACACACGATCCAATGTGACATACAAACGCCTTTATTTAATGCACTTTTAAACGTACCTATGTAATATTACACCTTGCGTTCCGGGAATAGAACATTGTACTTCTGTCACGAGCCGCCGTCCCAGTTTTGCAATAGTTATCGCAAAATGTACGGTTTTTGTCGTAAACTACGTAACCTTGACAATGTACCATATGACGCATGTGTCATAGACTAATAAAATAGCAAACTTTCGCAGAAGGGGCAGTTTTTTTATGTCAGAGGCGGCAAATTATCCAGCGGGTCGCCTAAGCTGATGGTAAGCAATCACCGCCGCCCATGGACATCTGCAACACCAGAGGGATCGCTGATGCGTTGCTGGCCTTTGAAAGGGGGGTGTGGGCCTCCGGCACACTATTATTTCACGCTGGTGTTATGTGAGAGGGTATGGTACTTCCCCGGACGAGCCGACCCATTCGTACTGTAAAACAGCATGCCTCTACCACATCTTTTAATTAAATGTTCGAGGATAGGATGTTTTTTTTACCCCGTGAAAGGTACCGCCACCATCCTTTAGGGGCAAAGTTTATCCACTTAACCTCGGGGCGTTCTGCCTAGTTTCTAGTGGTTAAAGTAGCTTGCACTGATCACAGCATCCAGGGATCGATTCACGGTTTCTTTCAGATGTAGATCAGTGAGCCAACAGTCTAGCAGCACATTGAACGACGCTTCCTCGTGAAGTGTCCCTCAATGAAATAAGCCACAGTGATTACCATCAGGTGGGCTGCGTGTCTGTCCGGCAACTGAAGTACGAAATAAAAAAAAATGTTTATTTTTTGTAATGAATACAACAAATGAACAAGATCTTTCCCTTCTGAACAAACATACTCTTTGCCGTAAAAGTGCTAAGTAGTCAATGGCAGCACAATACACAGTGACTCGTGAAACAGCGCACTCAGCGAATCGACCGTGGGAACAATTACTCTGATTAACCTGGAGTTATCATTACCTACTGTAATTCATACCTAGTATATTTCATGGTTTTACTTCCTGATTCCTCAAAGACCTTTAAATCCCCTTTTTTTCGGAGGAGAATGCGTTTATGCACCGTAACCACAGGCTAGCTAGACCTGCGGCCGTGTGTGGGACTCGAGACTAAAGCGTCCACTACCCACTAAACTCCCCCGGTTCCCCTTCACACCCGATTGGGACGAGCCGGTGCCAGCGTTGTGGAAAGATATTATAGATATTAGTCGGATAATAAACGAAAGGCTAGTAAATAAATAAATAGTGTTATTGTAAATTACTGGCAATATGAGACCTAATAACTGTCGTCTCGGTGTAGCGGGCGCAGCTGAACTGTCTAAGGGCAGACGTGGCGCTTACCATCAGGTGTACGATCTGCTCGTCTTGTTACACATTGCAATAAAAAAAAAAAGTATAAATGTAAATGAAATGTTATGTACGAAAAATAATTTGAAATGAAATGAAATAATTTATTCTGCAAATAGTTTTATTTAAAATACTTATGCACTTCAATCTTTTTTTCCCTACCAGCACTTCGACGTCAATGGCCTGTTGAGAAAAGAAGTGCCGCAAGAAACTCAACAATTTTTGTACAAATAAAAAATTCAAAAAATTTAAATTACAAAATTAATTTATGTCAATAATAATGCCAATATAAATGATCATGTCAAGTACAAAGTAAAAGTCAATACAAATAACACTAAAAAGACGCAGGCAAATGTTGAAACATGTAAGTGAATAGAACCAACACATCCGTCGCAGGGCGGAACTCCCAGGATCGACTCCCGCGCATTGCTCGGGCTTCACGCTTCCATTGTGTGCTTTCCTGACGAATTGTGGTCTAAGCGACTTGACGGGCCGGTCGGGTGAATGAGCTTAAGTACTTAGGAAAACAATGTAACTGTGCCTATGTTTTAAACGCCTCGATGGTCTAGTGGTTTAACTACCGGGCCAAGATCTCGGGGTCCTGGGTTCAATTCCCGGGTCGAGCTAACTTTGTGTCGGTTACTTCGGACACAGCTCGGGTTTGTGATCAGCAATCCGCATTTGGCAAGCGTGGTGATCAGGCCACTACCCATCATTGTAGCGATAACTTGATTAGAAGGATGGAGGCCTTTACCCTGCAGTGGGACATTAATAGGCTGATACTTTACTTTACTATGTTTGTAATAGTATTGGGACAGTAAGTGGGCTGTGAGTCTGTCTTCTGATGTAGTATAAAAAAAGTATGGTCCTCTAGTAGGGGATACATACCGGGAGACGCAGCTGTGGTAGGAACTTAAGATCGACCGATGATCTCTTGTGTGGAGATGCTTCGAGAAGGCCTATGTCCAGCTGTGGACATGTTTCGACTTAATTGATAATCTAACAGCCTATGTCCTACTGCAGCGAAAATGCATCCATCAATAAATTAAGTCATCATTACAATGATGGAATGTTTTATCACTACGCTAGCCAATTGCGGATTGGTGATCACAAACCTGGGTGTGTTAAAAAAAACTGACACAAAGTTTGCTCGACCCAAGAATCGAACCTGGGACCCCTAGGGAGGGTAAAGTTACATTACATATTCTCCGGTTATCAAATGTTACATGTTTTTATAAAAAACAGAGATTTGCGACGAAATCTGTTAATCATAAACCATATTTATAATTCCAGATAAGTAAATTACTGATAAAATTATCAGACATGAAGCCATGTGTTCCCGAGCACTCCCATTTTAATGTCATTAATATCGAATTACAGTTTTTATCATTGTTCTATAACTTATGGCCACTCGTGAACACATCATTTGAGGAATATTTTTTCTTTAAAACAATATGTAATGGTTAGGGTAAATTAAATATTTAAATAAAGGGTTGCCAATATACTGTTTTAGAACATAATTATAGCCCAACCAAATAAAATAAAAAACCTCGCCATAATGCGGAAAAATATTAGAACTAATTTCTTCAAGTGGCAACAATCAAATAAAAAAACAATAAGATGTCATTAATTATTGCGTTCTGTCAAAGTGTGATGTCAATTTGTCAACCGTGCCTTGTTACTATTGGATATTGTGAGTTATTTGTCATAAAACCATAGCAACCAAGTGTTGCTATAACCGTAGCTAATGTAGCGCCTCCAGAGCAAGTTTTTATTTTCTTGGTCTGGCTATAGTATTGTTTCGGTTAACTAATGCTGTTTAACCATCTATACTAATATTATAAAGAGGAAAGATTAGATTGTTTGTTTGTTTGTATTGAATAGGCTCCGAAATTACTGAACCGATTTTAATAATTCTTTCACTGTTCGAAAGCTACACTATCCCCGGTAAACATAGGGTAGATACTTTTTATCCTGGAAATGTGTGGGGAAGAGGGGATATTTGAACAAAGAAATTACTTGATAACTATTAGACTGCGTAAATAGATATAGTCAAGATGAATGAAGAAACGTAATAGCAACGACCTTTTCAAAGAATACCTAGCCGGCAGCAGTGTCACAGAAAACGCTAGGAAAAAACCTTCAGAAAAATTCGAAACGCTACATAATTATGTCAAAGAAAAACAAAACTTTTAATTTACTTTTTATTACTGTCAAACTTTTGTGGCACTATTGCCAGTGTTACTTTAAAATAACAAAATAACGACGAAGGTTACATCAAAATAATAAAAGTTTTTAAAATTTTTGTGCTGGCTAAATTATTCAGAAAAAATCTTTACGCCAAGAAAAAAAATATTTATTTAATTTACTTTTTATTGCTGTCAAATTTCAGAAGCATTGTTGCCAGTGCCTCTTTAAAATAAAGAAGGTCAACGTCTTTTGAAAACTTTTTGATATCCCTTTTAAAAAAAATATTTGCTTTTTATTGCTGTCAAATTAATCGTAACTCTGATGCCAGTTACATTGAAAAAACCAAGCAGGTTAGGTATTTAGCACATTTTTCATTTGATGCTAGCTAGATTCTTCAAAAAAAATTTAAACGCCTTTAAAGGAAAAAGAAACAATTATTTTCTTTTTATTACTGTCAAAATGGAAATTATGCTGCTAGCGTTTTTAATGATCCAAAAAAGGTTGCATGTTATTTGAAAATAATGATAATGAGATACAAAAAAATTAGAATCGACTACCAAAATATTAGTATTTTAATAGTCGAAACAGAATAAATATTTTTGGTCATCGAAACTACTGAACCGATTTGAAAAATTCTTTCATTGTTGGAAAGCTAAACTATTCACGGGCGGAATAGGGTACTTTTTATCCCGGAAATGTGGGGGTAAGGGAAGGGACATTTGAAAAAAGAAATTACGCTAGTATGTAATGTATATTTCAATTAATTTACGTTGTAAAATAGTTGTACTTACCTTGGTAACATAAATGAGGTAATAGGTAAATAATTAGTTTGGGGTCAGATCAATGTCCACCAAATAAAAAATTATGATCATGCCATAAATGTACAGGGTAACCAATTAAAATTAAAAACATTCACCCCTTACCGCGAAACAAAGCGTCCACATCCCCTCATTAGGCTTCGTTATCACCCAATTAGAGGCACTTGTCGCATACCGTGATAAAATCACCCCGTGGTTGTCACACCCTTTATTAACACATTGTCACTTCAACCCCTAAGCTGTTTGCGCGGAAGAAATCTTATTACTTGAATGCGGTATGAAATGCCAGAATATTTTATTGCTTGTAGTAGAAATATTTCATTTGTGGGCTTCAATATTCCTATGGAGTAATAAAGATTGTATTGATATAATTATTGTAAAACTTTGGCAATTTAAAGGAGTAACTAACGAGTTTCTTGTTGGTTCTTCTCGTTAGATAACAACATTCCGAATCCGGTGGTAGAGTCACATAATGTTACCTTGTTAATTAACATTTCATAAGTACAGTCAAAAGCACGTCCGACGTAACACTTTGGACTTTGTACCGCTCTTATGTCGGGGGCATAAGTGCTATTATCGAACTGCAAGTGTTAACCGTGACGTGCTGTTGACTGTACATCTCTGTTCATGAATAAAGTGTACTTAGATCTTGTTGAAGGTAGGACTAATTCAGAGTCCCACTGGCTAGCTTCTAAAATTACATAGAAATAACTCAGTAAGAATTAAGTCAATCAGTCAAACATTAGGTGCTAACGCGATTTGGGCTTATACCGCCGACTGAAGCGATATCGCAGCCCTCTTATGAGCTTAGCACGAACTTATTGTTGTGGTGTAGAACGCTGTACACCGACTCAAAAAAGGAGATTTTTTTTTATTGCAAAAGACGAGCAGGTCGTACACCTGATGGTGTACGATCACGCCAGCGCCACGTCTGCCCTTAGACAGTTCAGTGCTAAACACTGCCCTGTGCCCGCTCCACCGAGACGACAATTATTAGGTCTCATATGCCATGCATATGCCCAGTAATTTCACTAGCTTCAGTGCCCTTTCCCCGAAACACAGAACACATTATTTAGTAAAAGGATCATTTTCACCTTCACCCTTCACCTTATCAAAAATCTTAAAGCTAAAATTGTGAATAGACATAGAATACAAGAATTATAACCAAGGAAGGATTATTTATTGACAGAATCTGTCAAAAAATAAATAAATATATAATTGCCTTCATCTGATGAAGGCAAACGCGCTGGTGTGATACCTGATGGTAAGGGTGTCATGTGGTCATGATCACTCTGCGACTAAGTCTGAGATGCGTCGAAAGAAATATGGAGGAAGGGGAACATTATTATTTTAATCCAATAGCATGACATCAGTTTTAGGCAATGGAATTAATTTTACGCGGGCGAAACTGCGCATATATTATTGTAGTCTAAATACTATCACTTTTAGATGAGTAAATAACATCGAAACTGACCGAGCCACCATAAAATCTGGAAGTAACAATAAAGTTTCAATCTCATAAAATTGAGTTCTAAAAAATAATCGCACATACCGCCTTCCACTTCACGCTGCTGGTCTCCTGGGAGTTTCGGTTCCATGTAACCTCACACCGCGCGATATGGGGATAAATTATGGAGTTTTAGTTCATCGCCGTCACGGTAGGTGGCGCCACCCCTAATCTGATCGAATCGTTTTCACCAATCTTGCCACCAAGGAACTTATTACAGCGAAGTGACACATTATGTTTTTTATTACTGCATCTTATATGTATTATGACCCCTTTGGTCCACGATTTCAGTTGTTATTTTGGATTTTTTAATACAAGTGGTTTCTGATGTTTATGCGATTACTACTCATTGAATGATACAGCAAACTGAATAATGAACAATTAGAAATACTAGTCTTAAACCAACGGTTATGTCTGTGTAGACTATCATGGTCCAGCAGGAATGTGATAATCTTTCGAAAAAAAAGTGGCCTATGTCCTATCAACTCCTATCCCTAATGCTCGAATAGGTCAAGTAAGTTTTTTATGAAAGCGTTACAGGCTGACAAGCACTGACCCGATTTTATCGTAATTTCACAGATTCAGACAAGACCTTAAGAAATCATTAGGCTATTTAATATGCTCAATTCCCATGAGATGACAACAGGTGGATTATATCGTTTGTCATTCTTTCACGTTGCAACAATAATTATTTTTAGAATAAGGATGGATCGGAAGTTGGAGAGTAACATTGGCAAATTTTTTCATGTAACAATGGTGGTTAAGTAGACAGAAAGAAAGATAACATTTATTAACCCAAGACAAAAAAGGCAAGATTACACAAAAAATAATAATAATTTAAATAAACCAAAAACAATTTCACTTAAGAACTAAGTTAGAAAACAGGCCAACAGGGTTCTTGCCTCAGCATACGGAGAAAGTAGTCGATTTCTATTCTCTAAATTATTTTCATTATTTCACGTTACGTTATATTAAGACGAATCATTACAGCTTAATCTAAATAAAGAAAACAGATTGGATTAAACATGACACCATGCTCCAAAACACGCAAACCAAATCAAATAAAAAAGAATATTGAAAGTGAGCGCAATAATTGAGTGATACATAAATAACGCGATGGCTGACACGGTTTCAAATTGAATCAATCGCGACAGTCGCCCCTCGCTCTACCGCCCTAAGGGCTAGGGTTGATACTACAACTACCCCAGTGGAACAATTCCACAGGTTCCGCTTTTTTATTGCAATGTGTAACAAGACGAGCAGATCGTACACCTGATGGTCAGCGCCACGTCTGCTCTTAGACAGTTCAGTGCCAAACAATAAATAAGCAGTTACTGTATGGCACCGCCCTGCGCCCGTGACACCGAGACGACAGTTATTAGGTCTCATATACCCAGTAATTTCACTAGCTTCAGTGCCCTTTCCCCGAAACACAGAAGTGCTTGACACACTTCTATTTCACGTAAAAATATCTGGCACTGCGGTATCTGCTACTATATTAACCTCAGAGCTTGTAGATTCGTAGACCAATTGTTCCTTAAGTAGAAGATCTTCCTCTAAGCTAGATCTGCTCTGTGCCGGAGGTAACACCAGTGTCCAGATAACAACTCCTTTGAAGGAAAGTGTCTAAAGACGTTAGTTCTACTACCCATTAAATTCCGGTTTCCTCTTACACCCGAAAGGACGAGCTGCTTCTTATGACGTTGATCGGCCAAACGAAAACACTGGTTTAGATATTTGATATTTCTTTTTAACCAAATTATAGTCTTTAAAAAGTCTAACCAACAACTAAACACAAGAGAATCGAACGAGCACGACCTCCGTTTTAGACTCGAGCGGTCTTCTAACAGGCAGATATCGTTTCTGTAGGAAATTATAACTCCTTTAGTAGTAATCCTTTTTTATAAACTTTTTTTTTGCCAGCGAGTGGCAACCCTTATCACCTCCCGGGGGAACATCACGAATTCATTACAAGGAATGATTTCCCGCCCGGGGCGGGATTATGTTTATTTGATTATCAGAACAGCTCGTTAGTGCCCGCCCTAGCAATCTGATTCTTTGTAATTTGGACTTCTGGTGATCATTTTGTTTCTCTATTTTTTTTTATCGTTACACATTTTTAGTATTTATATTAACTCCTAAAATGGTGGTTCGAATTTTAATAAAGGTTAGACACTTGCTTTGTATTTAGATATTTTGTATCTGATCTATTATTTTTTAATTCAGAGGTGGCTAAGTTATTATTATTATTATTATTATGAGCCTTTAACGTCCCACTGCAGGGCAAAGGCTTCCAACCCTTCTTTCACTGTTTGCGGTCTTGTAAACGCAACGACACGCCAGTTCTCATCAAATTTATCGAGTGGTGGTGGCTAATAGTAGTACCATAATATGCCTATTTAACTTTCCATAAAGCACAGACTCTTCTATAAGGGCAAATCCAGAAAGTTAATATCCTCTAGCCAACGCTCACACTCCATCATACGCCAAAAACATTATCAAAATAGACCAAATTAATCAGACCTAATAACAGGTTGACAGCAAACTATTAGAACGCGATTCAAATTCTAAATGCGAACGTCCGTGGCGGTTGACAGCTGTCAAAACGGTGTCATGGCGGCCAAGATGGCGTCCGGTTACCGTCACTCTGCCGCTCGCCACCGTGACCGGTGCAAAATGAGTAGTAAAAATATGTTTCCGACTCTTGGAATAGGGTTAGATACAGTTATAATGAAATTAAAAAATGGCCGGTCTATTAATAATCTGTCAGAAGTGATTTAGATCTGGTTTAGAGTTTCTTTCTTTGATCCACCACCATGAGTCACCACAGTTAATCACATGTAAATCTGGTAGCCAGAATTTGGAAGCCACTATTTTGAGATTTTTTAAAGATTGATGGATTGCTATCTTGTAATAGTACTAAATGATGCTTTTCGAATTATAGCAAAGGCATATTGCATACCGACACAGTGGCTTGCTTCTTTTTCTTCTTCTTCGTTAGCCCGTTTTCACCCATTGTTGGGTATAGGCCTCTTCATGGTCTTTCCACTTTGGGCGGTTTTTAGCGTCGCGCATCCACTGCCGTCCCATCACCCTGATGTCGTCGGCCCGTGTGGTTTGCTGGCACCTTATAATAGTCTCCTAATCGACTTTCAATATAAGCATACAATATTATAGATCAACACGCATTTAGTGCACAAGTGATTGCGCAACAAGCAAGCAGATTTGCCCTCCTGTTCTCTCACTTTTAGTTTATTAATAAGACAGGAACCCCCATAAAACTTAATGCAAATAATGACAAACTTATCCATCAGTATTTCTGGATCTAAATGACCAGACGAAAAAAAAAAGATTTTTTAATAGTAATTTACACCTGGAGGAGGCTAGCTACGTAGTCAATAATGATAGAGTTTGACGATACGGAATAAATATTTTCACTTGATATATTGACCCTTAAAATACCAGATACAAACAGATTTCCTATCACAAACTGACGCCTAGATATTTGATATACATATTTTTAAATCACGGTTTTTCCGTTTGTTATCAAATATTTTGGAAAGATCGGGTGATAGCGAAGTCAATATTTAGGTAAAACAAACATGGTGTCACTGTCAATTTTCTAAGTTTGGTTTTTAGGTTTGATCAAGAGCACACTTTGTTTTTTTTTTATGTCAGAGGCGGCAAACGAGCCAGCGGGTCGAAAGCAATCACCGCTGCCCATGGACATCTGCAACACCAGAGGGATCGCTGATGCGTTGCCGGCCTTTTAAGGGGGGGGGGGGGATTATACCCATAACACAAGTGCTTAAGCCACTTATTTAGAGGTCAGATGAGATATTGTCCAATATCTATTCTATTTATTATCTTCATAGCCTGTGTTACCTTCCAGCTCCCAAAAAAAAAAAACCGTACGTGGTGTATATAATAGCCCATGTTGAAATTGGTCTAGGGTTACGAAGATCAGATGGCAATCGCTCCAATGTCGCTCGACTTACCAAATCCTGGAGCATGGTGCTACCTTATCCTGACCAGATGGAGACCAATTGCTCGGAGAAAGAAGATATTGAAAGAGTTGAAATTAATTTTGATATTAAACAGTTATTAGTCACTGTGGGACAACCGTTACACCACGGTTGTCCCACAGTGACTGTGTTGTCTCTAGGCCAGTAATATGAACTCACACGGATCTTACCGCGACAGACCGTGACTACGCCGATATTCAATACACATATACCTTTACAACACGATTTCTCTGTGTGGTGGACAAATATTTTGAAAATAAGAGTATTTAGACAGCCAATATTTAGGAGTTTATATTATGTGTCGTGTGTTGGCTATTTTAATTTAGAGGGACAGATTTCCACTCTCTTTGCTAGACCGTACAGCAATGGTAACATTTTATTTTAACTTAGGATAATTACTTAAATTCTAAAGGTGCTCCCTCACCGGGAGCATTCGTGTGTAATGTAACGTTATAGACTCGAGCATTACAACAGTGAAGGAGGAGAACCGAGCATTACAATGCGCAACTTGTAATGATACAATGTGTAATCAATCAATCAGCAGAATCTATAATGTTACATTAAACGCGAATGCTCCCGGTGAGGGAGCACCTTAAGGTAACCGGCTCCTCAATTGTTTTGTCTGTAATCTGTGTTTAAAAATGATGTTTGCTGTCCTAATCCTATACTGTAGTATATATACTCGTATTAGTTGAAATATCAATGCGAAAGTAATTCTTTTGCCCCAATGCCGACAATCCAAGTCGCTCATTCGCTTAATTATTTCTTTCAAGAAAACAAAGCACCCTTATTCAAACGCTTTACAAAACCTTGAATATTTATAAAACACTCATATTTATAGCCAGTTTCCGCTAATCGGGGCGATTGGGCAAAAAGACGAGGAAACATCGCGGCTATGCTCGAGATTTGTTGACTTTTCGAGTAATTGAACGACATTGTTAATAGGGCTGGCAAAATTAAATCGTTTCTTTTGTAGGAGATCTAGTTTTCTTTGGAAGTAAAAGATCTTTGAGCTAAATCGATTGTGCTCGGGGACAACGGTTAATATAATTATGTCTAAATGTTTCAATTGAAATAATACTCTATAAGATGGACATAAAGCTGAAAAGTACTGTGTAAATTCAACAAATGAGGGTAGGTTGATGTTTTGCTTACTTCTCGGTGCTACTAGCATCTTTGATGAGTTGAATATTATGCTGGCAATAACTAGGGTAAACTATACTAATGTTGGCCCCCCTCCAGTTGTTGGCACTCTGGGTTTTAAACTTAAATATTAAGCTTTTCGCGGCAAAAATCCATAAACTAAAGATTTAGAATAAAAGTTCAATTATTCATTTAGAACACTAAATAGTAGTTTTTAAATAATTACAACTGACAACACTAGAAAAAATTCTTTTCGGTCATGGTCCCGAGAGAAACCAGTTTGTGCGTGATTCCTTAAGAAAATTTGTGAATGCAGGGTAAGTTTAACGACTTATTACCTTTTATTTTGTAGATAATTTCTGGTCAGTGAATGTTTTTTAGTTAAATAAGATGTTAAATAGTGGGTTTTGCAGCAAATACAATCGTAAATCTTGTTGGAAAAAACTTTTAGGGGGTGTCAATAATTGTAATTTTGTTTGTATGGAGAACTAGTTCGTTGACACCCCCTGCCAATTATTGTAATACGGTTTTGCAAAATCGCTGTTAATGTTATGATTGTGTTTTAACCAGTCTCGAATGTTCTATTCATAAAATGCCTACTTGTCTTCTTATCTATTGTGGTTTCAAATTTTAGCAGTGCCAATAATTGTACTTTTTTTACGATTGGCACTGCCAATTATTGTACCTCGAAGGGTGCCAATGATTGTATCAGCTTTTATGAAATTCTAATAGTGATGTGCCACTGTTTTGTAAAATTTATATATTAAAGCATTATAAGTCCTACTAATAGGTAGATTTTTACACGGCGATTTAAAACGACTGTATATTTACTCAGCTAATAAAAAGTGAGCTACCTATCTACATATATCATGGGAAACCCTTGGTACCTTCGGCGCTCCCGCTAAATTCCCCCTCCCAGTCGCGTTTGGGCCCTTTGGGTACCCTCAGATGAGAGTCCCGCGACGGCCTTAGGTTTCGGAGGGGGAGGCTTTAAGCCTTGGGAGCCTTTGGAGGCTCCCGAGGGTTTCAACGCTCTCCTCTTCGGTTCCTTTACGCTGCTGGTGGTGGGCGGTAGATTCACCACTTTTGGGGGTTCCGTCTCCTGGCCTCCTTTGATTTTGAAGACAACTGTCCTCACACCAAATTTGGCCTCTCCACGGTTGTTTTTGAGGGTTTCCACAGACTGGTCATCGAGAGAGGTCACAATAGATCCTGTCGCTTCCTCCTTCGTGTGGAGAACCCTCCAAACTTTTGGGTTGAGATCTTCATTCTGCACCCATAGCATAAATTGCTCCGGGGCAGAATGCGGTCCCAACTTTTGGCTTGGGCAGTTCGCTCTCTGGTATAATAGAGAGCTTTGCACCGGGCCATGGTTCCGTTTCTCGGATTAAGCCCTCAAGCCAGTCCTTGGTTCCCTGGTTTGTGCAGTCGCCAATATCCAGCCTGTCTTGTAGGCAAAACCCAAGAGTTTCGGTACCCCCCTGAGGCTAGCATCTACCACCTTGTTGAAGCCTTGATAGCCTCCTGTATCAGCCGCATTTGCTCCTCGGTCATCGGCTTCAAGTGGCTAATACCGACTATATAAGAGCCAGCAATGTCGGTGTACTTGGGGGATTGAGTTTGTCCACCGGGATGTTTTCCTCGGTTGGACTTGAGTACCACGGCCGCCTACGGAGATACCAAATTGGATATATTTATGATCCGAAAAGGTCTCCGCGTCGGCCACCCGCCACTGGGTGACGCGGCCCGCCAAATGTGAGGTGGCCAGGGTGATGTCGACGACCTCACACAGGTCGGCGTGCTCCCCCTGTTGAGGATCACTAGTCCCAAGCTGAGTGCCCAGGACATTAGGTCCTCGCCGAAAGGATTGTTCGAGGGGGAGCCCCACGTGGTGTGCTTGGCGTTCCAATTACCGCCAAGCAAGACCTACGTCTAATTCCTCTATTTTCTCACATTTTTAAATATTTTCTGGACTTTCACGAACATTTCAAAACCAAAATTAGCCAAATCGGTTCAGTCGTTCTCTAGTTTTAACGCCTATAACGAACGGCAAATTATTTGTATAGGTACTCGTAAGTATATAGATTTCACTTTTCCCATCACTATCAGGCGATCCGATTAGTTATTGGCACGGTCACGTGTACAATTATTGGCACTGCCAACAATTGTACATTTTTCTATGCCAATATTTGTACTTTAGGGTGCCAACAATAGTGACTTTCGGTGTTTTTTCATATTTTGCGGAAATTTTCGTATTTCTAACACATTTCTTAACTATCAACCCGTTTAAATCTATTCTCAAATAAATAAAGAATCATACGAAATCAAATTTAAGTCGATATTTAAATTGGCTGATTTTCTACAGGCCTTTAAAGTTGCGAAATTCCTTAAAGTGCCAATAATTGTACCTCTTACCCTATACTTGCTGCAGAATACTATCACAAACCTCGGTTTGCGCCGTCTTTCAACTATTTGTGGAACTGTTCATCGTGAGCGCGCACTTCATGTCTGCTGCTCGTCTTGATGTGAAGTTTGTGCGAAGCACGCGGATTTCTAGTTACAAATAATTGTTTTGGTAACAGATACACTTTTTTATTAATAAAAAATATTATTTTATGCTTTATTCTTTTTATGGTTAGATAAAATCTTAGCAAGGGGGCAACCCTCAGCAGTCGTTAGTGCTTACAAGTCAATAGCGAATATATTTTAGGATCTAGACATAATACAGTGCTTACAATTGGTGCTACTACTTACCACCCATTTTAACGTGCTAATTATTCCTTTAACAATGTATTTTATAAGCACTTCATTTTTTCTTACCCGCAAACGCCTCGCTCGTCTAGTAGTTTAAATTCGGGGCCGTGATTTCAGGATCCTGAGTTCGATTTTCGGGTTAAGCAGAATTCGTGTCGGATTTTCACAACTCGGGTTTGTTTAATTCATTAGTTATTTCCACGCGAGTGACGTCGCTGGCAAAAAAGGACTTTTACAATGATATTATAATAAAAAAGAGGTAGATAGGTTATGTCACTACTGAAGCGAAGTCAAAAATTGTCCACGGCGCGGCGTAGGTACGTATAGACCGACAAACTTATCTGTTCCGGTGGCGGCGTCGTCGCTACTGTCTTTTTAGTTCTGTCATTAAATATCGTTTTTGCATTGCAAAAATTGACATTACACGTAGTTCCAATTTTGGCCACCGGAACAGATAAGTTTAATTGTCGGTCTGTCAATGCTTTCGCTCAGGTTTGCTACTATACTCCATAAAACGTAACATGATTAGAATGACAGCTGTCAAAGTGTTGTGGCTCTCTCGCTCGCTCTCAATAAACCTCTATCGATGTGTCTCATCTCTAAGATTTTATTTTTTTGTAGAGTGAGACAAATCGATAGAGGTTTATTGAGTATAGCTTAGTTTTCGGGTGCCATTTTTTTTAGCACAAGTAACCTATCTACCTCTTTTTTATTTTAATATCATTGGACTTTCATTAGAAATAAACTAAAAAACGCAAAATAAAATTGAATGCATTAAAAGTGTGAAATCTCAAATTCAGTTGGATGGGTGCAATAACGGCCAATTATCCGATGCGCCAATTGACTGCGTTGTTAATTAGGCCATTAATTAACGCCCGGCTGACTGCAATTTCACGGTGCATTAATATGTTTGTATGTCACACATACTGTACTTTTACGAAAAAGATAATTTAATGGAATAAAGCATAGATAAACATAACTTTTTTGACTGCGTGTTTCTTCTATGAATGTTACATTATGCAAACACCCAGACAGAGAAAAAAACAGACTAGTTTTGTGGTCAGTAAAGTTTTTATAAGTAAATAAATAAATAAAATTAAAAAATTACACATAGAGCCGGAGCCTAAGCCATTGCCAAACTATTTTCATTTAAAATCAAAAATCAAAATCAAAAATATATTTATTCATTAATAGGCATTCACTGAAGCACTTACGGATTGTCAAAAACTAAAATATTCGTGTTATACGTTGTCTGTCAGACTATCTTAGTAGGTACAGATGGCCGAGATACGTCTGGCCGTAGGCGTATTTCGCTAACAGCGCAGAGTCTCAATCATTTACAGGTATCAAATGTTCTACACAGTAGCAACCAAAGAGGTGCAGAGCAACTTTAGGCGACACTATTTCGCTAGCAGGATAAAAATTTAAGTTGCAAATTGCGTCCCAAGATTCAACTGTGCCATATAGTAGAAACAAAACCGGCGCTAGAAAGCCCCCTATAGGCACACCTATCCTAAGACAGAGGGCCAGGATACGTCTGGCCCGTAGCAACTCACATAAGAAGCCAAAGCTGTGACCATTTGCATCGCAATTTTCATTTTTTTTTATTTTTATTTGGACTAAGCTAGCACTTGACCACAAAGTTGCCTGATGTTAAACAACTATGCTATCTACGATGGAGCGCGCTTGCTTAGGAAAAGCCCGTTTATTCTGGCTTTGAAGAGCTCCAAGTTGTATTGTGAAGGAAAGACAGATCTCGGCAGAGAATTCCACTCCCGCGCAGTCCGTATCAAGAAAGATGAAGCAAATCGCTTAGTTCGTACGCGCGGTATCCCCACTGTATACGGATGGAGTCCCTGACCGAGTCTAGTAGTTCGATGATTGAACGGAGCTGGTGGAACCAAATCGTGCAGCTGAGCAGCACACTCACCAAAGTGGAGTCTATAAAATACGGAGAGGCATGCAATCCTCCTACGATGATCGAGGCTCTGTAAGCTCTCGACCAGAGTAGAGAGAGAATTGTACTACTATATGTATAAGTAGGAACAAAACCGGCACCAGTGAGCCCCCTATAGGCACACCTATCCTAGAACAGAGGGCCAGGATACGTCTGGCCCGTAGGCGTATGCCTAACAGCGCATTAGTCTGAATTGGCCCGGCTGAGGCCGATTCCATTTGCATCGCACGTGACCGTCTGCGCGCGCGTCTAGTCGGCTCATCAAGCAGCGTGCGATTAATTTGTCTAATGCTGCTGGACGGGCTATAAGAGGTAGCGGGAGCGTAGTTCCTTATGATTACTTTAATGTATTGATATATGTATAAATATGCGCCATTTTTTCATTTAGGTATATTAAACAATAAAACTAAAGACGAATTGATCAGATTGATTTATAATATACAAATTACAACACAAAAACAAAATCCAATTACATTTCTTTCTTATTTTTCTTTTTATGCGTACCTATATGTCAACTACGAGTATATATGTCCAAAAAGGTTGGTACAAATAAAAGTTTTTATTTACATTTTATTTTGGTTACGTTTGGACAATTTATTTATTGTAAAACTTTGGCGATTAAAAAGAGTAAGTATAAATTTTTTTGCCGGTTCTTCTTGATGGATAACAACATTCTTAAGCCGGCGTTTGAGTCATTTTGTATGTAGCCATGATATTGACAATTTATATAAATTCATCTTTAAGCCTACATGAATAAAGATTTCTTATTTTTTATAAATAATCCGCCGACTGTTCTTAATTTCTACATAAAAAATCGTTTTGAATATTTCTTCTTTCATATTTTTCGTTACTTGACCCGCTCATGTTACACGATTTAAAACCTGACTTTCATTTTTTTATTGTTATCAAGGCAGCTTCAACGAATAGGCGAATACCCTACTAGTTCCCAGTTGTAATGTTTTCCATTTATATTATTATAACAGGGTCGGCGAATCACGAGTTACCTCTGGGTGCCTAGACAAAGTAACATTTTGACAGCGATTGCGAAATTCGCCAACTTCAAATTGCATGGATTTGACAGGTGCCTTAGAAAAGTCACGTGATGAATCGATATTGAAAGTACGGGTTTTGCCATTCGCTGTCGCAAATTGAGCGATAACGAACGTCATAAGTCCCGCTTGTCTAGGGCCTCCAAGCGTCCATTGGCGACGATAACCCCTTCCATCAGGCGGGCCGAAAGCTTAATCCACCCGCATTTTATTGAAGAAAAGTTGTTTCTACAGCGATATTTCTGTATTTAGAAATAGTAAATGAGTTTGTGTGTTCATTGGACCACGCGTTGGCCATTAGCGCTTCGGCCGGATGGTCTCAGTCTCACACCTATTTACGCTTCCTCTCGCGCGCGTCTGGACTCCTGGTACCCGTCTGGGCTATCCGTCTTAAATGTTCGCCTAAATAGTAAACCTAAGTAAGTAAAGTACGGTCAACGGCACATCACGGTAAACACTTGCAGTTCGATAATAGCACTTATGCCCCCGATATAAGAGTGGAACAAAGTCCAAAGTGTATAGTCTGACGTGATTATGACTGTACCACGATTTTTGACAGCCTCCGTTACACAGTGTTTAAAATGCTGTTCGGGTCATAAATACCCTCAGGTCACGGGTTTGATTCCTTACTTGAGTCGGTTTGATGGTAGGCGGAGGACGCCTCTCGTTGGCGACTATGGTTCGTGCCATGGTCACCAACAGGAGTGCGTAGGAGGCAGCCTCCGTCTGCAAGAAAGTTATGTTGCAGAAGGAGGCAGCGGAGCGGGAGCGCGAGGAGGACCCCCTCGCTGCTCCCCTCCGGCGTAGACGGCCGGGCCGGAGAAAGCGAGCTCACTTAGCACGCCTTCTCCGGCCTGTTGACCTGCGAGCGGGGGTAGCTCCCCAACGCCCGCATTGTACAGGTCGCCCGAGCCAAGTCTGAGGGTCACCTAGTTTCTCGGGTGGCCCTCCCTTGGCGCCGACCCGACTTGAGGCCTCTCAAGTCGGGTACCGGGGATGGGCTGGTCAATGGCCACAAGGCTGGCACCGGCTCGTTCCAATTGGGTGTGAAGGGAAAACCGAAGGTGTTTAGTGGGTAGTGGGACTTAGTCTCGAACCCCACACACGGACGTAGGTGTCCCTAGCTTGCGGTTATGGCCCGTAAATGCGTTCTCTTTTGCCAAAAAAAATAAATAAAATAAAAAAAGGGTCTGTTTTATGTTTGTGTTGTATGTGTTGTTTGGTAGTACGTTTTCTTTTTAGGCAAAACAGAGCGAGTTGCAAGACTACGAAGACTAGATGATTTCTATTGATATCTTTTGTAAAAAAAAATAGTAGAAAATACTAAACACTTGACGGCTCCATGGGTAAAAATTACGCTATTCATGTAAACGAAGGAGAAAACCACATTTCATCAAAATAGGTTCAGTTGTAAGCATGAAAATGTAACAGGCAGACATACAGAGCTATTTTCCCGTTCTAGAAGTGTCCTGAACGATAGCATCTAAAGTTTAAACCGCATCAACACTAGTGTAGTATGCAATATGCATAGTGCAGCCACGCACGGTGCATAATAAATTAATTTTTATCCCAATTGAGCGGGCGGCCTCGCAACAATTGCAATTAATGCAGTGTGATGTCATGCGCACATGTGCAATTGTGCCATCATTAAGGAATGTCAATTTGTTATTGTGGGTGCTAATTTACGTAACAAACTCTTTTTTATTTTATTTATATACGGAAGAGAGGCACGCAGCCCACATGATGGTAATCGGCCACTGCGTTCTATGCCATTGAGAGACACTTTACCAAGTAGCGTCGCTCAGTGTGCTGCCAGACTGTAGGTTCATCAGGGGGCCTAGACACAAAGTAACATTTTGACAGCGATAGCGAAATTCGCTGACTTCAAATTGTATGGATTTGACAAATGTCTTAGAAAAGTCACGTGGTCAATCGATATTGAAAGTATGGGTTTTGACATTCGCTATCGCAAATTGAGCGATAACGAACGTCATAAATACCGCTTGTTTAAGGCCCCTGATCTTAGAGTCTGTGATTTCAAGTGTACTGGCCCCCACATTAGCATTGGCGGAACACAGCCATAACGGAGCTGCTATAGCGGGGGTGGTGGCTAGCCAGTCGGACTCTGAAAGTCCTACCACCAACCGGACCCAAGCCGGGAATCGAACCCACGACCCAAGCGGTTCAGCCACTGTTCCACGGGGGCGGTCAAAAGCTTTGATAGTCTAATGGTGTAAGTATCGGGTATGATCTCGGAGTCTTGAGTTCAATTCCCGGATCGAGCAAGAAAAACTGTATTCTAATGTAACTTGCGAATAGAATTAATCAGGTTGTGGTCAGCTAATCGCATTTGGTAAGCGTGGTGATAATTTTTTTTTTAAGACTATTCCAATATGTAGACTTTTGCCCTGACGAGGGTATTTTTTTAATGTCGTAGAAAAAATGCAATTATGCATACTCTGTAGCCGGATGGTAGTCTTGTCTCGGACAAGATGTCCTCTGCCCCATTAAAACTAGTCTCAAAAAACTGCGCAATAAGTGGGGGTGTAATGGGAAACTAGTAAAACAAGGCTTTTAATTTAAAACCTAGCATACTACGATACCCCAGCATTCTAAGTCCCACAAGCTATAGCATAGCTATGGTTTCAATGAGGCATGTTTCAATACACTATCTCTCTTTCAGACACACAACCCGCCTATAAACAAACCTTAACCTTTACAATAGTTCCGTGAAACTTCCATTGGTAATAAAACAAAAGAGCAACACATTAATTACATCAAAAAAGACAAATACGCAAAGGAAATTACGTGTAATTCGTTCGGAAGCGGCCCGGCATTATCGGCGCGGTTCGAATTTCAAATTACGCGCGGTATCGGGTGGACCCTCCGGCGTCGCCATGGCGACCGCAGGTGTCGTATCGATCGACAATCGTACTCCTGCGGCGTTATGGGCGCCTGGTACCTTTGATATATTTTTGATAAATTAATTCGAGAAAAACAAATCTTTTTATTGAAAAACTCTTTTGATTAAAAAAAAGTAAAGTATCAAAGAGCCAAAAGCCAGCAAAAGCCTCCGTCATTGAAATCAAGTTTTTTTTTATCTGTACAATGATGGACCCACCCGTATGGTCCCACTACCCGTAGTACCCGTACTGGTTTAATAACCACGCTTGGCGAATGCGGATTGGTGATCACAAACCCGAGCTGCGTCCGAAAGAAACCGACACAAAGTAAGCTCGACCCAGAAATTAAACACAGGACCCCGAGATCACCGCTCGGTAGGTACTTAAACCACTAACCATCGTGGCATTCTTATAAAAATGATAATAATCATATTTATTAAACAAAGATTTCTTTTTTCAATCGGTTACGGACGTCAGATGGCAGTCACGATGACGACTATCTAATCAGGGTACGCTTACACCATGATCCAGGAATTGGCAATTCCAGCATGGATACATTGGATGTAAATGCTATCTCCGTAATGGTTGACAGGGATAAGGCTTGTGGCTAGACCAATAGGATCATAGCCAATTCGACTGCAGGTTTTCTCACGATGTTTTCTGTCACCGCCAGAGGTAAATACGGGATTAAAAAAAATCATACAAAACTATAAATAATATTAGGACGTTCGAAAAGTTTCTCCTTTTAATAAAAGACAGAGAAGGTAAAAAAATCTCTGTCTTTCATTACAGGATAACCTTTTCGAAAGTCCTAATGTCTCCCAAAAAAAAATGTTTTTACTAAACTACCAATTCTGCAACTTGCTAAAAGTTATATGGTGTTGTGTAATAAATAATATGCTAATGAAAATTCCACAAAGGCCTTAATACACATACAACAAATCAAATTAACAATCGTAATTTTATAGAGAGAGATCTTAGGTCACTTCTATCTCTGTATCTTTTTGCACATTTATAAGAGCACTATTTCTGATCGCCAAGAGTAAATTCTAAAGAATGTAGGTCTAGTAGAAAAGTAGTAAAAACATTTAAATTTAAGCCAAATCCATCCAACTTCAATATCTTCAGATAGGTATTTTTTTTTAAACTGCATGCATGGCGCAGCCCACCTGATGGTAAGCGGCCACTGCGGCACAGAACATAATAATATATGTATACTTACTAAAGTAACTGCGGCCTATTCCATTGAGGGATATTTCACCAAAAAGTGTCGCTCAATGTGCTGCCAGACTGTAGGCTCATCTATTATCATATTATAATTTTATATTATTCTTAAGAGCTTTAGGCTACGTATCGTTTTTTTTTTTAAGAAAGGAGAAGGCTATTAGTACCAATTGTGACGCCTGATGGTAAGTGATAACTACCGCCCATGGACGTCCATTGGTCAACTGCGAGTACTGCGACTAGAGTCATAGATGCGTTGCCATCATTTCAGAAACGAAAATGAAGAGAGATAAATTGGACGGAAAAACTTAAGGGAATGGGATGGAGGAGGGGGGAAGGGTTTGGACTTCTCCAGCTTTCTCTCACCGAAAGCAGAGCAATAGCAATGCTGCTACTCTTAAGTTAGGTGTGACAGGGTGGTGCGTCCCTGGCCCATTACAACTGACTATTAAAGACTGTCTGCATGGCTCTACCCACAAAACAAATAAATACATTGCATTGTGGCTCTACCAAATGAATTTATACAATAATACCAAATAAATTAATGCACCCGCTATAAGATTTACTGTTTTGCGGTTAAGAAACATGGAACTTATAAATAAAAACCTACTACCTACTACCCTTTTACAATTTCCGGCTTTGTAAATAAAAAGGAATATTGTAATTTCTCTTGCTGAAGCATTATTTTCGTCATGAATGACAATTTTCTGACGAACAATGGACTGGTCAAACAACGTAAGGGGGTGGTAACGGCTCTTCTCGTTTTCAGACGAACAGGGGAAACTCGAGGGAGTTTAGTGGGTGGGTTGAAGTACGCTCGAGTCGCACATACAGCCACAGACCTAGTTAGCTTGTGGTTACGTACCTATCTGACCCATTGTTTCTTTTTAATATAAGAAAATAAATATAATAATAAAAATATCTAGTTTTACAGCACCTGACCATTTCAAAAAAGCAAAATAAAGTCTCCAATAAACTCGAAATAAACATTAATACTCTACATCCTTAAAGCTTTAAAGCTCTACATAAATAAATATATTACTCTAGAGTAATAAAATACCCGACTACCTACAACCTGCTAGGAAGCATCCCAGGTACTAAGAGCGAACTCGACACCGAAACTGAATCTAATTCGCGAAATAATACGCAACGTGAGGCGGGATAGCGAAAAAATGAGCAATAACTCGAAAGCTGCGAAGTTAACTCTATATGAGAGAAAGAGACGGACGTATACGCGCCGAGCGACTGTCCACTCCGTCTTTAAATTACACGTTCTCATAGCCTTGTCCCGCACCTGCGACGAACGAAAGAGACTCTACAATCAATATTATCTATAAGATTTTCGACTTTGTTCGTATGAGAACAAAGTGGAAATTCAGTTAGTAGGGTTTGGAGTTAAGTCGTTTTAGATTTGATTGGAAATTCAGTAATGGGGGGTGCGCGACATGGACACCGAAGTCGGGGTTTAGAATTTCAGTATAGCTTCGGATAGCTACGAAGCGCAGCTTTGTGAGTTGTCCAATTGTTTACAGATCATTTTTTTTTAATTTCCCCTTACGCGCTTTTGTCGTGCGAAAACTAAAAACCGGTAACTACCATTCAATTTATATGCGTATATGATTACGAGTTTTGAACTGTGACATTTGTGAAGTGGTGTGCGAAAAGCTTTTTAAAAATAAATAAAAGGTGTTGTGAAGATAAAAAAAAATATTTTTTTATTAGGTAAGTGTGGTGTTTGAATGGAAATTAACATTTTAATGAAAAATCTTGTGGTGGTGTGGAATCTTACGCATGACGGTTACTCAAAGCATGATTTTGAAATGTTTGCGATAGGTTTTTTTAATGAAAAACTATAATGTACGATGAGAGAGGAGCGCTAGCGATGATACAACAGGTAAATATTAAGAAAGTTACGAAAAAAGTAACACTTAAAGTTTTTTATGCTTTCATAAATACGCATGCAAAATTATCTTATTATGACTCTACTTTTTGCTCTACAAAGTTTTAAGAGCAACATTTATAATCAAAAAGTTTGAAGTTATAGTTTTTTAAGGTATAAATATTTAATTGACTTTGTTTATCAGTAATACCAAGTAGAGTCACTTAGTTTATGAAGGACACAAAATATTGCATTGTCTAAAAATTGTCTTAAAAGTTTAGAAAATATATTGTTGAAACAAAGTTATTTATTAACTTTATATAGGTTTGTTACACCAATACAAAATCATCTTTAATATAAAATATCCGACAGTTAATAAAGTTGGCACATTATTAAACTAGGTATGTAATGAAATAAATATGAATTTAATTTGTGTTTTGTTTTAAACACTAAGTAGTACCTACCAAATTATTTATTTTAGTTACTTTGCAATAATACATTTTAGGCTTTACAAACAATAATATTTTTACAGTCCAACATGCATGATAAAAAAGTTTAAATAAACAACACCGCATTAGTCTAATCGCTAAGTATCTGTCTATAAATTATCTCTAGCTCCTGGGTTCATTTCCCTGGTCAGGCACAATTTAATTTTTGACCGCCTTCGTGGAGCAGTGGCTAAGCCGCTCGAGTATGAAAAACCTGGAGGTCGTGGGTTCAATTCCCGCCTTGGGTCTGGTTAATGGTAGAGCTTTTTCAGAGTCCGACTCGCTAGCTACCACCCCCGCAGGTGAAATCTGCCGCCATAAGAGCTCTGGCTGTGTTCCGGCATCATTAATGTGGGAGCCAGTACACTTGAAATCTAAGGCTCGAAGATCAGGTGAGCCTACAGATTGGCAACACTTTGGTCGACGCTTCCTGGTAAAGTGTCCCTAAATGGAATAGGCCGCAGTGACCGCTTACCATCAGGTAGGCTGCGTGCCTGTCTGCTAACTGACGTTGTATAAAAAAAATAGATTTTCTGGACATAGCTCGACCATTGACCCCATTTGGCAGGCATGGTTACAAATTCAAGAGTCAAGATTGTTTTTAGTGAACATTATCATGCTGACCCTCACTTCTTTCTCCAAACATTTTTTTATACTACTTCAGTTGGCAGACAGACACGCAGCCCACCTGAATGGTAAGCGGTCACTGCGGACTATATTCCATTGAGGTACACTTCACCAGGAAGCGTCGCTCAATGTGCTGCCAGACTCCGCCTGTAGGCTCATCTGATCTTCGCCTTTGATTCAAGTTTTGTCGTTTTGTCCCGATATAGTCAGGGTCCGCTTTCACCATGATCCAGGACTAGGCAAGACCAGTTGTTAAATTGAAGGGACTAACGTCAGACCTCCGTAACCCTTAATAGGTATCCGCCAATCCATTAGTGAACGGCTATCCCCAATCAATCTAAAAAAAAAACAAAAAACGCATCTTCAAAAAAAAAAACCTGCCATACTCTGGGCGGCAATCATCATTTCAGCCAAACGACGTCCACTGCTGGACATAGGCCTCCCCCAAGGATCTCCAAACCGATCGGTTCTGCGCCACCCGCATCCAGTGGATTCCGGCGATCTTTATGAGATCATCGGGCCACCTTGTGGGAGGCCTACCACGGCTGCGTTTCCCGGTACGTGGGCACCACTCGAGGACTTTTCCGCCCCAACGGCCGTCAGTCCTCCTTGCAATGTGTCCTGCCCACTGCCACTTAAGGCTCGCAATTCTTCGGGCAATGTCGGTGACCTTGGTCCTTCTGCTGCTTCTTGGTTCTTCTGGGCGGCAATAGCCAGAGCTAAAAAAACCCCTAATAGGAGAAATAGATCCAGCGGATGATGGCTAAACGAACAGCCATTCGACTTTACAGAATTCCTCATGAATTTTTCCGTCACCGCCGAGGTGAATACGCTCATAGAAAATGCTGATACATTTTCCTTTTGATATAATAAATGTTGATACATTTTACTTTTAATACAATTAATACTGATACATTTTACTTTTAATACAATTAATACTGATACATTTTACTTTTAATACAATAAACCTAATATTTTTTTTTATCATACGGAAATCTTTACTGCCAAAAATACCCGATAGAGTTTTAAACCAAATCTACCATCCGTTTCCTCATATCGACATATTTTGATTATCTACAAAGATAAACAATTAATTTGCATAATCTGATGTCATTGAGTGGTCCTCCACTCCGCCGTTTGGTTTTACTATTAACATTAATTATACGAATTTATAATTAACGTTCGGTCACATTAAGAGTATGAATCAAATTCTTTATTATTTCAGTTTAGTTTTAATCTTTCTCCCTCAGATAGGCCACTATACTTTTAAAGCGACGGCCGGGACAAGGTTCTTATATACAAAACAAAACCCATAGTTATTTATACTCCTAACATCCCATCATCATCCAAGCGTATTCCCAATTGCATCCAGTATGGAGCTCAGGGTCCGCTTCGACTATGATCCTAGATTTGACAAGCCTGGTTAATACAATATACCTACTCCTAACTTTATGAAGAAAAAAATTAGTATAACGATAGTTGGAAATGGGCTACCTTAACACAGTTAGTATAAAATGGTCGCGGGAGACTTTCAGTTAGGACACAACTTCTAATTAGGGTACTCTAAAAAACTAAATACTACGAGCCAGCTTATGAGTATAATATGAATACAAAACGTGGCTCATTTATTACTCTGTTGTATTAGCCATATATAATTAATTATATTGTTATGTAGACAAATCCTATTACAATACGAGTAAAGCACTTTTTGCCGACATTTTCACATCTGGTTCTAATTGCAAAAACATGTACCTACCACCTTAGGCCGCATCACACTTTCCATCAGGTGAGATTGTGGCCAAATGGTTACCCTTTTCGCATAAAAAAAAATAAAAAAAAAATTTCTTTAAGAACACTTTCCCAATTTAAGAGCATTCAGTCGTACCTATAGCCAATATTTTGTATTTACAAACGAACAATATCTGAGTAAATAATATTAAATACCTATTATGTCATTAGGTATGAATAGCAACAATTTATTTTATAACTAGCGGCCGCCCGCGCTTTCATCCTCGTGGTTCCCGTTCCCGTGGGAATTGATCAAAATCCTTTCTTAGCGGATGCCTACGTCATAACATCTACCTGCATGCCAAATTTCAGCCCGATCCATCCAGTGGTTTGGGCTGTGCGTTGATAGATATCTATGTCAGCCAGTCAGTCACCTTTGAGTTTTATAATTATATATAGATAAACCTAATCTTATACTTACTAGTAATACCGATCATAAGCGCGCCTAATCCAGAAAACCGTTTGTAATGTGGCACAGACCTAGGCGAAACCGTATATATGTTACGGGCCATTTGATAAGTCCGGGCATTATTCATAAGGGCCGGTCTGTATTAATAATGCCCGACTCAATTGGGCCATGTGATTAAAACAGCATGATTTATCACTTTTCCCGGCCATTATGAATAATGCCCACCCTATCTTGGGCCAAGTAATAAAATAGGTGAACAGTAGTGTTTTTGTTTATTAAAACACAAAAAACTTACAATTTTTTCATGAAAAGTTACCAAAAAATAAGCGGTATGTATATATAACCGGCCAAAGCCGATTTCAGGACAAACTAGTTTGGCCTAGGCTAAACTAGTTCTTACTAAGGGGGAAATCGACTCGGATGGATATAGGTTAGAAGGCTAAGGGCGGGAGCGAAGCAAAGCAAAACCACCTTCAATCACCTTTTTTGTTTTAATTACTATAATAATATATTCTATGTTGACTTAAATTAGTTTAGCCTAGGCCAAACTAGTTTCGTCTTTAAGTCGTTAAATCGTTAATATGGGGAATAGGTGTTAAAAAAAAAATAACCACGAAGGCTAAGGCAGGAGCTCCGCTCCCGCCTTAGCCTTCTAACCTATGTCCATCCGAGTCGCTTTCCGCCGCACGTAAGGCACAGCCGCGGTCCAATTTATCACATTGCCCGGCTACAAGTAGGGAATTATTCATACTGCCCGGTCCAAGTGATAAATTCAACCTATCTTAAACACTGATTTATTACATGGACCACGGGCCGTCGGGCATTATTAATAAGGGCCGGTCAAAGTGATAAATTAATCACTTTGCCCGTCGCTCTCGGGCATTATTAATAATGGCCGGTCCTTATTAATAATGCCCAGTTAATCACGTTGCCCGACATATATATAACAATGAATACTTTTCATCCCAAAATAATGCTGAGTTCCCAAGGGATTAAAAAAATTGAAGTCGGTACGAGCGAAGCTGCGGATGTAAGCCAGTTATAAATACAGATAAAACTAAAATGTTGTTTTAAAAAAGTAGTTCAATTTATATCATTGGACATTATTATATTCGTTGTCTATGATACCCATAGTAGACACCTAAAATATTTGTAAGATATTTATTTAAATATTTAAACATAACACAGTATACCTACATACCAGTCACTTAATTCGTAACTTATAAATAAAAAAATTGGCCGAGATCTCCGTCCATGGGAAAAGTACCTACATAAGACACTTGCAACGTTTCCGCGCTGGATGGGGTGTATCCCACTTTATCCATTGCGTATATCCATTAATGGATAATCTGGGATTATTTGTATTGCGACAAAAAGTCGCGCGTGGATAAAGTGGGACATAATTAGAAAAAAAACTTGTCCCACTAAATCAATTTTGATTATCCACGGATAAAGTGGGATTGACCCGCTGGATCGCCAGGCTGAGTTGCCTTAATTCGTTAATTAAATCGCAAATTGCCCGCAAAACCATCACGGCGTCTCCTAAACAATATAAATATGAACGTTTGTTTGACAGGCAGTATTTGGGAAACTTCACTCGTAGAAATGTAATAATTAAAACACGTCCGCCGACTGTTCGTAAACATTGCTGGTATTTTCAATGGGACGTATGAAATATTGTGGAATGATACTACTTTGAATGTTTCGTCTCTTTCAGTCATTTAAAATTATTTTCTATAATTTAAAAAAATACAGCGCTTAAAGTAGTATACACCAGCTTCGTCCGCGTAAACTCCATTTTTTTGCGACAAAATTCACGGCCTATCTTTACAGAACTTATACCTAACCCCTATTTAATCCCCTAAGAATGGAATTTCCAAAATCGGCCTCTTATTTGAAGTTTACATTTAATTAAAAAGATACTTCACCAAGTTTGTGACTTAAAAAATACAAATCATTCTTACTTACTTACTCCAGTTTAACTCTTTAAGGGGGTGAATATCATAAAAACCCCTTCTTAGTGGGAACTTACCCATTATAAAGAACTCCCACACAAAATTTTTAGTTAAGATTTTGTCTCAGTGAGTACATATTATCTTCTTTAAAATATTTACATTTAGTTTTTGCCAATTGCGTAATTTAAAATATAATAATTCCGTAACTTTCTTTAGTCAAGATTTTTTTACCCAGGCTAAGTAATTAAAAAAACAACAAATATTTTTTATTATTTTTTTAAGCCGAATATTTTACCAAAAATAAATTTTTAGAACTACTTTGTTAGTACTTATAAAAAATTATTAAAATTAAGTATAACAATCATAATTTATTTCAATTTTTTTTATTATATTTTATTTATTTCAACAGTGCGTATAAAACGACCTTACAAAAACTGAAAAGCAAAAAATAATTTTAATAAGACATTCATCAAATGCGCCTATTGTCTATAATTAAATTGTATTTAACGTGCTAGGTAGGTACCTACTAATCTGTTTGAAGTCGGTGCCAAGCCAAATAGTAGGTACCCAGATTACGTACCTACGTCCGCGGATTAATAAGTAACCCTTTATAATACATAATATCATTATATATCATTTTTTATTACCTTTGGCTACAGTCGAACATATAACCTCCTCCTTTTTTGAAGTCGGTTAAAAATACGAAAATCACTTTCGATATTTTATGACAACTGATTAATGCTCGAAGGTTAAATCTATTTATAGAGAGGTAGTGATGAATTGATTGTAAAACAAAGACCCAGTGGTCCGGTGGTGGCATTTCTCCGAACCTGCAGGATCGCGTCGGGTTTACTTAGCTTGCTCAGGCATAACCCAGCCACTAGGGATGCTGGTAATATCGATAAATCGCAAAAAGGAAGAATTTACCACACTTTTCTCCCCTTGGTAGGTAATACCAGGTGGTAGGTTCCTGTACTGGGCCGTCTAGGTGGGTACCGCAGTGCTAGATATTTTCCCGTGAAATAGAAGTGTGTCGAGCACTTATGTGTTTCGGGGAAAGGGCACTGAAGCTAGTGAAGTTACTGGGTATCTGAGACCTAATACCTGTCGTCTCGGTGTAGCGGGCGCAGGGCGATGCCAGACAGTAACACCTTAGGTACTGTTTGGCACTGAACTGTCTAAGGGCAGGCGTGGCGCTTACCATCAGGTGTACGATCTGCTCGTCATGTTACACATTGATAAAAAAAAATTGGTGCTATTCTGATAGGCACTCCAGATCAAGCACCATGAAGGTATGATGACGGTACTTATCAAGTCCTGAATTATGGCTTAATAATACCCTGGCTAGAATAATTTATTATTGGTTGACTGGCCCAATTGCGCTGTTGGTAGTGACTCTGAACCATGTCAGAAGTTCCATCAGAAACAATATTAATGCAATGAATAATTTGTTTTTCGTAAATTGTCTAGATTATATTTTAAGTACTTTTTGTTTCTATTTATTATAACACAAGTGCAAGCTACTTACTTTGAGTTCAGATCAACGTATGTAATGTTGTCTAATTATTATTGTTTGCTGTAGGTATTTCTTTATTTAATCTTTGGTTCAATCACCGGATCGCCCTTTCAGGATGGGTTATTACTAATGAGACCAACGTCTTTAGTCTCAAATCCCACACACTGTAATCTACACTATCCTAGTAAAACAAAACGGCAGTGGACCACGATAGGCGCACGTGGTCGCAGAAGATCGCATCGAGTTCGCGACAATAGCCTAGGATCTGGTTACGCTGACATCTCCGCACATGATTTACGATTGAGCAAATTAGATGACTACAGCTCACTGCGAATTCAAATGAGCCGGCTAACTTGCAGGAATGACATACGAGTACTATGGTTTCTTGTTAAGTGTTCTTTTTCTAGTCGTATTTTGTTGAAAATCTCGTAATATAAGTAATTACAGAATACTTAAATTTTATATTTTTTCAAAATGTTAATTCTTGTGTCTAAAAAAAACTACCTAAAAAACTGAAAAGCAAAAAATAATTTTAATAAGACATTCATCAAATGCGCTTATTGTCTAAGCCTATTAATTAAATTGTATTTTACGTGCTAGGTAGGTACCTACTAATCTGGTTGAAGTCGGTGCCAAGCCAAAATAGTAGGTACCCAGATTACGTACCTACGTCCGCGGATTAATAAGTAACCCTTTATAATACATTATAATATTATTATATATCATTTTTTATTACCTTTGGCTTGGCACCGACTTCAAACAGATTAGTAGGTACCTACCTAGCACGTAAAATACAATTTAATTAATAGGCTTAGACAATAAGCGCATTTGATGAATGTCTTATTAAAATTATTTTTTGCTTTTCAGTTTTTTAGGTAGTTTTTTTTGTTTCTTTTTTTTTTTGAAGTCGGTTTAATTTTTTTAAAAAAAAGTTTGTTTATTTTTCTATTTTTAGTGTGAATAACACGTAGGTAGTGAGTAAAACTCTTTCATAATAATGATAGCGAAAATACGAGTAGAATTGTATTATTTGATAATAATATTAGGTATTCATTAAGTGTTCAGCACCATGGGTAGGAGGAGAATGCGTTTATGCACCATAACCGCAGGCTAGCTAGACCCGCGGCCGTGTGTGGGATTCGAGACCGAAGCGTCCGCTACCCACTACACTCCCCCGGTTTCTCCTTCACACCCGATTAGGACGAGCCGGTGCTAACCTTATTGGCTAGTGACCAGCCCATCCCCGGGTAATCATCAGCTTAGCTGCAAAAGTACATGAAATACAACTAACGTTCCACATATTCCTACAACACTGAAAGAATTATCCCCTAACTCCTAACCGTTAAGGAGTTGTACTTTCCATCATCACCTTAGCTGCAAAAGTACATGAAATACAACTAACGGTCCACATATTCCTACAATACTGAAAGAATTATCCCCTAACTCCTAACCGTTAAGGAGTTGTACCTTCCATCATCAGCTCATCAACATAAAATGATGTCTATCGGACGCAAAAACTTGAATGGCTTCAGAAAAAACAAGTAACGCGTAGGCGCAGCCTATAAAATTTGAGGTTTTCCCTTGATTTTTCCGGGATCCCATCATCAGATCCTGACATGGTGACAATGGGACCACCTCGGAACTATGCACTTTCAAATAAAAAAAGAATTATTTAAATCGGTCCACAATTGACGGAGAAATCGACGGACATACATAAAAAAAAAAAAAAATACATACAGTCGAACATATAACCTCCTCCTTTTTTGAAGTCGGTTAAAAACGCACCAGTTTTGCCATAATATCATAAATAGTACCATCAGCTTTAAAATACTATTACCATTTTATTATAAAATCATTGTTCTGATGATGATCACAAAACTATGTTTGAATACTCGGTATCATAAATTTGCCCTACCCGGATATAACTGGATCCCTAAGATCGCGTTCAAGTAGGTACTAGAACAATGAAGCGTTGAATCTAAATTATAATAACTACACGAAATAGATACTACGAATTCAACGTATATTATTATAGTAGCGTTCTTAACCACACCGCCAAATTAAAGTTTTATAAGTAATAATGACACTTTATACGTTCATTGCCATTTCCACGACAAAATCTATATCGGTAACTACAAATCTACCGATAAATTTTAATATCGATATCGATATCTACACATCACTGGCCCGCTCGTGCCGTAAAAAGAGGACAGCGCACACTTCATTAATAAAAGGTTAAATATCGGCGAAGTCGCCATTTTTGTCCGGTGTCGTGTTCCCTTCGCGGTGGCCAGCATTGACAGGTTAAATCATATTTGCTGCATCTTAAGTCCATAGGGACGTATAGACGAAGCGGTTTAGGGTTGAAATTTCCTTCCGAAAAAATATTTTTCTCTTCAACGGCTGACTTACCGTCCCGACTTACGGTCTCTACTCTACCGAAAATGTTAGTACAAAATTATATTTCATTTTGTCTCATATAAGTAAGCCTATTCAATCAATTCATTGCCGCTGGGTTAGTCACATTGGCAAATGCTGCTTTTCTGATTGCTTACCATTAGGCGACCCGCTGGCTCGTTTGCCGCCTCTGACATTAAAAAAATGCGGATTGGTGATAATTATCTCGAGCGGCGTTCGAAAAATTTAAACAAATTTTGCCCAACCAACCAAGTAATAGAATTCTTGAGATCACGGCCCGGTACTTAAACATAGACCATCGAACCGCGTAGGCGTTGTACTGTAAAGCTGAAATAAATAAATATCCCACTTTTTACAAAGAAATTCTTGAGCTTAATCTAGTATAGGTACTCCTCATTTCACCGACTTTATCGGAGCAGCATCGTACCCACATACCTCTGCCCATCCCGAGCTGTCGAAGCGAATTAACCACAACTCTCTCGGGGCTTAGCCGTATGCTAATAGAAATTAAGCCAGCGCGGTTTAGCACGAACGGCCGTTGTTCTTCCAAGGATCTGCGGGGTGAGGAAAAAACCATTACTTTAAAGAAAAAAAAAACACTATCAAAATATTCGTCACCTGCCTGTCTTTACCCCACACTAAGTTCGGTTCGGTCACTCCAATCAGCCATTATTGCGCTATGGCTTGTCAAGTATTTAAGTGCAAATAAAAAAAAAAACTGTAATGCAAACCAAAATAGCAAAATGCGAATCTAACCAAGCCTTTGGTGTGCAATTAGTTATTTTGAGGAACATTTTTGTTTTGATGTACACTTATATATATTTTTCTTTCTACATTCTCACCTTTCATGTCCAGTCCATAATTATCATAATTCACGCAATCTATCCATGTATTTTCGGCCTCGCCACAAGGCGGATATCGGCTCATCCCTCTATGGCTGTGAATCGGGAGAGTTTTGTGGGTAGTGGGACGATTTCGTCCCGAGTCTCACACACGGCCTTAGGTCGTCCAGAAATTCGTCCTACCTACTACTCACTAAACTCCTCCGTCTCTTATGGAGGTCTCACTACGCTAGCCTGCTATTATGCTGCTCAAATGTATTTTCGACCGCGTTCATAAAGTGTCAAGCTTGGGCGACATATCATCCGGCAAATCATCCCAATAACATAATAGTTATTTATGTGGCTGTTGCATAATGAGGGTCATTAAAATACGAATGTGGTTTTATGAAACGAACGAAGTGAGTTTCATAAAAGGATCACATGAGTATTTTAATGCCTAATTATGTACAAGTCACATACATATCTTTATCTTCATTCATACGATAATATGTCTATTTTATAGTCAGGATCGATGAGCAAAGTTAGTACTTAGTACAAAATCATGTCATAATTTGTAGGTCAATTTGAATAAAATACATTTTAAGAAGACGTTCGAAATTTGAGCGTAATTAAGGTCTCGGTTACCGATACTAAAATGTAAACATATTAGTACCGATACTAAAATGTTTACATTTTAGTATCGGTACCGATGTTAAAATGTAAACATTAAGATGCAGCCACAGATACTCATATCTAAATGTAGGGCGTTTGCTCATCGATCCTGACTATAAAATAGACATATTAGGGTATGGATGTAGATAAAAGTGATTTCGAATACGATGGAAAAAACAAACATCGCAACAATCACAGAACCCTTAGCTGCTAAATGTTCGCACGTACTTGACCCCTGCACCTTTTTTTTTTCGAATTTCGTCCGCACAACACCCGCATTGTATGCGCGTGCGTTCCGACTTCCAAGAATGATTTCGTTGAACGTGAGAAAAGGATGGACGTATCAAAAATTCATAAGAGTGAAAGGGACGCATGATGGATATTAATTTTGTTTTTCTTTTCGTTAATGTGTGACCACATGTGGCGTTTGTTCTTGGACCTTATGGTCATTCGATGGGACTTGTTTCGAACCAAGTTAGTGAACTTTAGGGTGTTGGTTTAATTAATACGTTGTCTCCTAGTTGTTTATGATGGCCTGGTACGTGAAAGAATTTAAAGTCATATAGGCCTAAAGCTATATCGTTATTTGAGTGGTTTATGAGCGTATTTTGCCTCCGTTAAACAGAGGATAGGTAGCCAGACAACGATTTCTGGGTTTAAATCCCTTATCGTAGGTACCAAAAATGTGTGACTTCCCTTGGAAGATGGGGCGGCCCCTTGTTTGGGTTGCGACTGGTGTTGATCTTCCTTTGTCGGTTGGCAGGGCTGGTTCTGCTGAAGACCTCAAAAGGCGCAAACATTCTGTTATCACTATCAGTGATGCCTATTTATTTGAGCCTTTTTGGGTGGAAACGCTGGGGCCCTGGGGTCCAAGCACTCACAGGCTGAATCGTGAGATATCCAAGCGTTTGCTGGAGTCATCTTACGCTCCCAAAACTGGCCTGTATCTAGGGTAACGTATTAGTCTGGCCATTCAGTGCGGAAACGTTGCAAGTGTCTTAGGTACTTTTCGTGTGATTAGACAGATAATACTCAGTCCTGTCTCAGAAACCGTATAAACTCTTTGGTGCTGCGCCTGATCTTTTTTTGGCCTGGCAGACTTCCCCGGTTTCCCATTACTTCCGAAGAAAGTGCCCGCCTTGTGGTGGGTGATTAAACGGTCCATCCTCGGGTACCGCGGCTTGGTTACAGGCCGGGATTAGACCGCGAAGAATGTTTTTGTTTTATTTACACAAATCGAGTACAAAGGCGGACTTAATGTCTAATGGAATTTTCTCCCAGTTAACCTTTAAGCCAAGCAGAAAGAATAGGTTTCGTGCCGCTTACCGTGGTTCCTCCTATTTTATTTTTATTTATTCATTCAATTTTACAAGCATGCTTACAGACTAATCCAATGTGCACACAAGATAATTTAATATAAAAAATATAATATAGAAATGAGTCAATACAGTAAAAGATGTCAAATTAAATACACAAAGTGATGAGGGCTGGGAGCGTCGAAGCGTTCTGGTGGGTATGCTTCTGGGTAGCTTCTTCTGTGAAACATCCCAGATAGGGATCCCAACGCTACACAATATATGCAAAAGGGTGGTCGGCCCTTTGCATTTCGGTCCGGAGGCATTTTCCCTGCGATACCAAAAAAGGTAAACCTTGCAGAAATGTGGCCTCTGGTGAAATAGGCAACTATTACATCAAATGGGTCGTCAATTTATTTAAAGTATGAAGTGGACAAATTTCCCACATTATTTTAACGGTATCGGCTAAATAGTAAAAGTTTACATACATTAGTCACGAAATAATCGTCGTGTTGTAACCCCGAATGCCGCGCAATTTTAAAACAAACACATCCGCTACGAATGTTATGCAGTTCACGCCTTTTTGAACTCTCAATCAACACGGTAAAGTTCATAATAGAATGTAGTAAATCAGTAGCCGAAACCGAAAGAATTGTAAGGACTTTAAAATTTGTTTTTAAAGACGACCAATTTAGTGTACCTAATGGTTAGAAATTTACTATTAGGTACACCCAACAAGAGGTGACGTACAATTTAATTATGTGCGTGTGTGTCTATTTGTATCAGTCTGGGTGTTTTATATGTATATGTATCCTACTTACAAAAACAAGTGAGACAAGATTTTCATAGGAATTTTACGGATAAACATGACTAATTACATGTTTATCCGTAAAATTCCTATTAAAATATTTGCCTGTCTGTCTGTTTTTAGATTTTTCGCTGTTATCTATAAATAGTAACGGATTGAATTACACGTCATTATATACGCCTCGACGGTCAAGTGAATTTGAGTATCAGGCCGTGATTACTAGGTCTTGGATTCCTTGTCTAGGACAGGCATTTAGGCAAAAAAGATTAAATGCAGCTCGAGTTTGTGATCACCAATCAAAACAATGACGAGCCGTTTGGTGTAATGGTCGAGAAGTCGGCTAGTACACCAGAGGTCGCGGGTTCGATCCCCGCACGATACAAACACCTGTGTGCATGAACATGTCTGTTTGTATTGGTCTGGGTGTTTCTATGTATAATATGTATGTATTTACAAAAAAAAGTATATAAGTAATGTTTATCCGTTGTCTGGCACCCATAACACAAGCTAATGCTTAGTTTGGGGCTAGATGGCGCTGTGTGAATGATTTCCAGAAGATATTCATTCATTAATTTCTTTCTTTCTTTCGGTCCTCATTTGGCAAGCGTGGTGCTTAAGCTAGTACCTACCCAAAATTGTGACGATTACTTGATTTCAATAATACATAAAATATCTTTACTTCACGTTTTACTATACACTAATGTTATCTTAGAAAAAAACAAACCTACTTAAACCATACTTACATGTAACCCAATTCTCATTAGAAATTATTTCCGACATGACAAGCATAAAACATAGGTATTAGTCTCATTATTTGAACCAATAACATTGATCCTAAAATTCCTAAGAGCTTTATCTAATGAATATAGATGACTTACACACGTGTCATTATCAAAAAAATGTCACTTGTAATTAGATCCAGGAATATCCATCATAATCTTTATTTCGTCACTAATACGTAACAGTATGAATGTGAAAAATGTGAAGTAATTTTTCATAGCTGAAATGATTTCATTAAACCATTCGAATGACAGATGGGTGGAAACTTTATATTTCAATAATTAAACGTTTAAAATATCTTACTTAAGAAATGTGATTTATAAGAAAACATAATTAAATTACACGAGTTTGACAAGCTATTTAGTGTAATGGTCGAGAAATCGGCTATTACACCAGAGGTCGCGGGTTCGATCCCCGCACGGTACAAAAATTTGTGTGCATGAACATGTCTGTTTGTATCGGTCTGGGTGTTTCTTTGTTTAAAAAAACGACGGGTTGCACTCCGGGAGTGCCGGCAGAAGTGAAAACCTGAAAATAAACGTTGTGCATTTTTGATATGTATTTTGGAATGGTTAGGGATTTAATTGATTGGTAGAGGTATAAAAGTACTATCATATATGTGGTAAAATACAATATTTATTTATTGCGCTATCGTACACAAACATGACAATTTATATTACATTAAAAAGTTTATCTCTCAAATGTAATCAGAAACTTTTTCAGACTTATCAGAAACTCCTTGCTGTGACACTGAAACGCCATGTAATAAACGATGATAAAATGATTGACAACCGTCAATGTCATACTTTTTTGATTGACAACTATTTATTTTCTAAACAACGAAAACAAAGTTTGGAATTTACAACTAATTGCATACTGGAATCTGCGGATAAACTTTTGAATTTGGAGCAATCGGCCAAGAAATGATTCCCTTTACAGAATCCGCAGACTCCCGAATCGTTAATAACACGAGTGGTGTTACAGTAATCAACATGTGACCTTGTCGCTTTCAAGGATGTTCACTGGGAATTTGGGGTAACAAGCCAAACTGTGTGTGAGAACCATAGAAATATTATGTACGTAGTAATAATAGCTCAATGGTGAGAACGAGCCTCTTGTCGCAGGAAATCGAACAGCATTTCCAACTTCATACGACCTGATGCATGCTCCGCAGCATAGCGGATCCAAAGACTGCGGAGAAGTGTTGTTAATTTCCACAAAATACTGTTAAATAATTCCGGCGAATAAAGATATTCCAAACTTTTTAAATGTTTTATTACGGCAATTAAATTTTGAATTTTGCAGGATATCAAATTAAGGTCTTTGTGGTCACTTTGTAGCATAGGAAGCATATACTCCTTGTGAGTAAAATTTTTCTATGAGCATATAGGAAGCGACCGCACTGCGGCTATAAAGGCCGCTCTACACTTAGCCCGCGGATCGCGCGCGATGGCTGCGAAAGGGCGCGAACGCTATTACCCGTTCCACATAAGTTGTCCTTTTGCCGCTATATTGGCAGCATTGCCTACGCTTTGTAAATCTGTCAAAAAACAGATTGAATGTATTGAAAAACAATACTACCAATATAGCGCCTAAAGGACTTCTTATGTGGAACAGACTGTAAGTGTGGAGCCGTTTCGCATAAAATAGGAGACGGCTCCACACTTAGCGTTCGCGCCCTTTCGCAGCCATCGCGCGCGATTCGCGGGCTAAGTGTAGAGCGGGCTTAATAGTAGAAGAGGTCACACTTGACAGTTCATTTATGCAAAGAAAAATATACCTTACGCTAAAGGAATAAAACTCAAGAAAACAACATCAGTTCTTATTAATACAATTATTTACTCTACTCCTGATGTACATAAGAAGCACTTTTCTTTGCATAAATGAGCTGTCAAATTGAACAAAAAACCATTATTGTCTATAGACCGACAAACTATCTGTTCCGGTGGCGGCGTCGCTACTGTCTATTTAAAACTGTCATTAAATATCGTTTTTGCATTGCATTTCACGTAGTTCCAATTTTGGCCACCGGAACAGATAAGTTTGTAGAAAACACGTGTCCGGACTTCAAATTTTATATGGATTTTCGATCAGGTCACGTGACACATAAATCCTGACGCGAGTTTAACATTTTTTCCCCATACAAAAAAAGTGCACAACGCCGCTAAAGAAGTTTTCACTTCAAAAAATAATATATATAAAACTCAAAGGTGACTGACTGACATAGATATCAACGCACAGCCCAAACCACTGGACGGATCGGGCTGAAATTTCGCATGCAGGTAGATATTATGACGTAGGCATCTGCTAAGATAGGATTTTGATCAATTCCCACCCCACGGGATCGGGAACCACGCGGGTGAAACCGCGGGCGTCCGCTAGTATGAAAATATAATGTTTATCCGTTGCCTGGCACCCATGTAGTTTGGGGCACAGATAACCTCCAATCTGTGGTTTGGGGCAAGATGGCGCTGTGTAAATAATGTCCAGAGATATTAATTTACTTTAGAAATGTAATTTATAAGAAAAATATTATTCAATTACAGATGTTTTGCCTAAACTGATCTCTATCTGAGTGTTTTCTTCTGATCTAGTCAGGGCATGCTTATTGCTTACACTATGATCTAGAATTTGGCAAGCCCAATTATTACAAACGGAGCGACTGGACTGCCATCTGTCCTCCGTAACCCTTATCAGGAAAACTATACTAATTGGATGATGGCTAAACAGCCATTTGACTGTTTCCACATGATGTTTTCAATAACCGTCGGGAAAACACCTCTTCCTAAAATTATGTACCTAATTCATTTTGTAATAACCGGGAATCGAACCAATGATCTACGCTTTTCGTGGTCCGAGTGGCTAAACCAATGTTTCACGTAAGAATAAGGTCTTCTGTTGTTATGGTCATATACATACATAGTCCTACATAGCTTGTTATTATGCAGCTCAGCCTTATATTTCTGACTTGACAAGATTTCTGTAATAATAATAAAATATCGAAAAACGCGCCTGTCGAAAAATTACAAATTCATACAATGTACCAGGCTCCCATAAATGTGTAAGAGGTTCACCCGAGATAACAATCACGGCCCTTTCAACATGGCCAGCTATCGTACATCTAATTCATGCCAGTTTTTGTACGCATACCAGATCTTTATCTCGATCTATGTTATTTATAACACCCGGGTAGATAAGTGTGGATTAACGTGAAATTAGCCGGATGGATCTATAATGTTTTGTTCGTAATTAGATAAATCGTTACGTTGGTAATAGATTTATTATCTGTCTTGTTATCTTGCAGCATTATGTAGATATTTGTTTTCCAATTATAACAAAATGTAATGTAACGCCTGGTTATAATCGATTTCTTATCATCATACTAGAACTCAGTCAAATTATTTGCAAATTGAATATCTACATAAAGTCAATAGCACAGGCACATGGAAGATGTGCTTGCTGTGCAGCCGTGTTTTTGTAGGGGTAGAGCCATGCTGTTCTCACATAACACCAGCGTGAAATAACAGTGACTAACTATTGTGTTTCGTCTGGTTTGTGAGAATCCCGGAGGACCACACCCTCCCTTAAAGGCCGGCTACGCATCAGCGAACCTTCTAGTGTTGCAGATGTCCATGGGCGGCGGTGATTGCTTACCATCAGGCGATCCATTGGCTCGTTTTCCGCCTCTGACATAAACAAAATATGTCTGGTTCTAGTTTTGACTGTAGTCGTAATCAGTTATAACTAGACTTGTAAAATCTTAGCTTATGGTTTAAGCGTATCCTGAATTCCTGATTGGTTCGGAATTGTGTTTGGCTAAGCAAGCATCAATCAGGCTCTTTCATTTCTATATTAAACTCATTTGTAATCTAGAAATGAAAAGCGATATTTTACCTCAACGTCGTGCACACCCAAAAAAATGCATAAAAGTCCGCGCCAAGATTCATACCGTCAACCTCATAAAATTATGTTAAAATAGCAAATTATTAAATGTTAATTAGCGCAATAGTTTGCTTACGCCTGGCATTTTTAGATCTCTGTACTAGGCTCGCATAACCTGCTAGGCGGTGCACGAATCATGTTTACATTACGATACGACCCATATCGGGCCGAGACACCTAACGCTTACGACCTCTGCTCGCCTGGTGGTCGCGATATGGTTTTGATGATGTCACACTTTTGCAATGCAACTTAAAACATTGGTAGGTCACTTTCATTACAATCAAAAGTAAATTAAATGTAAATTGATCCAAAAAAAATATTAGATAAGGTAACGTTTATAAACACATCAAACATACACAAAATCACAACACCAGCGTGAAATAATAGTGACTATAATGTGATTCGTCTGGTTTGTGAGAGTGCCGGAGGCCCACACTCAGCGATCCCTCTGGTGTTGTAGATGTCCATGGGCGCGGCGGCGGTGATTGCTTACCTACCATCAGGCGACCCGCTGGCTCGTTTGCCGCCTCTGACAATTGACATTTAAAAAAAAATACTTTGGCATAAATAAACGCTGGCATGAAATGTTTGTTCTTTGTTCTAAATTCATAAATTCGCTGACCGCGCTGACCGCAATAAAAAAATCGGAAATAGTACATAATGAGGTGCATTACATGATTAAAAAATGAGCAATGTTTTTTCTGGCTCTTCTCGATAAGTAACAACATTTCAAAAACGGAGTTAATTTTGATGTTTGAACAAATATAATGATGCAAACTAAGCGTAATAATTTTCGCTAAGTTTCCTTAAACTTTAATATACCTAAATAGGAAATGTTTGCTAACATTTTCACTGAAATGGACTATAGGTATGCAATAGGTAAAGTTTGACGTATGAATCAATTTACAAAGGCTAGCCGCCACACTATATCATGTATAGTAGAGACCTTGTTTATATTGTCATCAATATTGGCGCTAAGTTTGGCTTTGCTGACTAAGGCTTTTTTATTTATTTTGTAGTAACTGATCTATATTATATTACTCTCCTAAAGCGGGTTGGGGTCAAGTAAGCTGACTTGATTGCTTAATGGGGTCTTAAGGCGTTTCGCACCACGAGTTATTCGACCCGCTGTGCGAATCGACCAAGAGCTGTTTTTGAATTGTTGCTTTCGCACCACGGTTCGAATCGCCCAATAACTTTTTGAAATGGGTCGATTCGCACCGCAGTGGGGAATAAAACAGCTCTCTTTTTGGATGGATAATTTGGTTCGAAAATAGGTATTATAGTTTTATTATTGGTTTTATTACATATCTCTTAAAGTACAACCAGGCACGAATGAAACACATTTAAGAACATTATTTTAAAGTCAGGACTTTGGTGGGTGGTAGAGAAAGGGCTGAGCACTTAGGGTTTCTATGTGCGAATTTACCACTAGCACGGCGGTGACGGAAAACATTGTGAGGAGACCTGCACAGTCGAATACTTGTGTAGCCACTTAGCCAGATTTCTTTATACACTAGATCAGTTGGCAGACAGGCACGCAGCCCACCTGATTGCGGACGCTTCAGACCTAGAAGCGTCCGTCAATGTGCTGCCAGACTGTAGACTCATCTGATCTTCGAGTCTCTGATTTCAAGTGTACTAGTTAGCTCCCACATTAATATTGCCGGAACACAGCCAGATCTGTTATGGCGGCAGACTTCACCTGTGGGGGTGGTAGCTAGCCAGTCGGACTATGAAAAAGCCCAACCACTAACCAGACCCAACGCGGGAATTGAACCCACGACCTCCGTGTTTTTATACCCAAGCGGCTTAGCCACTGTTCCACGGAGGCGGTCAAAAACTACCATGATCCAATTGGTCTGGTTCCCCTGTTTCGAATTACAGCGGTCAGAAGACAGTTGCTCCAACATAATCATTGGCATAATAATTATCCTGGATCATGGTGAAAGTGTGCCCAGACTAGTTTGGAACAAAACGCTCAAAGAAAGAGTCGCTCTATGTGCAGCCAAACTGTAGGCTCTCATTATAGAAATTCTTTACAGTGGGACCTTAATAGGCTGATTCTAGAGACAATAATAATTAATATCTCTGGACATTATTCACACATCGCCATCTAGCCCCAAACTAAGCATTAGCTTGTGCTATGGGTGCCAGACAACGGATAAACATTACTTATATACTTTTTTTTTTGTAAATACATACATATTATACATAGAAACACCCAGACCGATACAAACAGACATGTTCATGCACACAAATGTTTGTACCGTGCGGGGATCGAACCCGCGACCTCTGGTGTAATAGCCGACTTCTCGACCATTACACCAAATGGCTCGTCATAATAAGTATTAGGACCTCAGATCTGAGAACCAGATACCGTGGAAACGCCACAGGGCACGACAGTATGGCTGCCTACTGCGCTTAAGCAGGTAATAAACAGCTAAGTAGCCAACAGAAATACAAACAAAACCCGTAATTAGATACAATGATCATAAAATGGCTATGCCATTGCATTATAAACTATTGCATTTTGAATTAAGATTACGATTAGATTTAGAGATACCTATATTTTCGGGAGCTGTATTTTTCAGTGCGCACTGTGTACCTACACTGCAAACACTGGCATAAAATATAAGGCAACCGTTTGTTAAACAGAATAATTTGGGTAAGTATCGGGATTTTAAAGAATTAGAAACATCAAGTTCCGTCGTGATAAAATAATAGATTTAAGAGTCGCTTTGCATTCGCATGCGTTTTTTATCACATTTAGAGCCTTTAAGGCCTGAAAACTAAATAAAATATTGTAATGTAATGTTATACGAATATTTTCCGTATAAAGACCGATTTAAAAGTTTGTGATTAAGTAATAACTATGTTTATTTGTTAATAGGGCAAAAACTTTCATTAAAATCAAGTTATATTCACAATGATAGAGATTACTTACCGCGTTTTTATCTTTCTTTGATGTCATTAATATCTTATAGTACCTAATAGACAGAACGTCAAGAAATCATTGTGTGCCCATTCCAAACCAACATTATTACAATTATACAGTTAGTTACAAAACGACATCCGCTTAGCCGTCCAATTGTTACTCTAAAACCAATTATATACCTCTTTCAAATCAAGCCCTAAACATAATAAAGCCGTTTGGACTTCAATTCCTTTGCCACACCCGATAAAACCAACAATATCATAGACAAAATTCTAACCATAAACTACGAGTCCGCCCACAAACGTCAAAATCGCATTCCATAAACAAACGACATTCTGTTATACTTGCATCCGATTATGTTTCCCTGGTAGCAGTAAGATTAAAACAATATGGCTGTGCTTGTAAATGTTGTAATTTTATTTGAAATGTAAATAGATAAAGATAAATTGGTATAATGTATCCGGTCTAGATCTAGAACAGAAGCTGAGATTCGATCCAATTATAAAAGTTATGGAGTAAAGTACTATTTTACTGAACACAGGTTTACTCCTAATTCCCTTACTCCCATTATGATTACGGTGGGACAGCAGTCAGACACACGACCGAAGAGAGATCTGGCGCAGGACCAACGGCTATACGTGATTTTCCAAGGCTATGTTTTACATCGCGAATTTCCAGACTCCGGACAGGACTAAGTATTTCCTGAACAGAAAAACCTAATCATGATTTTCTTAGCGTACACTACATAGTCATTTCTGAAAGCAATGCTTTTAATGAAGGTTCCTAAATGGAATATGTACTTAACAACTGTATTTATAAAAGAAGAGTTACTTAATGTCTAAGAGAAAGACCGAAATGCTTATTCACTTCCTGCAAAGTTGCAAACAATAAAACTGAACTATGAAAATGTGACTTCACAATGGAGTCGAGCTAAGAAAAACGAAGGAAAATTTTCTCTCTAAAAAACATAAAAGACTACATATCTTCAACAATCGTAAAAAAACTGGGTTAAAATACCAGGAGCACAGAAGCCCTATGAAGTAGCCAAAACAACAATGCGGTCAATGACGTTCAATATAAAATGCGGTCGATTAAAATTTATGGTCTGATTCGGCCGCGAATGATCCTAGGAAAGCGTCGAATTGTTCGAATTTCAAATTTAGTTCGGCGGCGGAAGGGGCGTGGCGCCGATTGGGCGGGCCGCGGGAGGGAGATATGACGCCCGCGGATGTTCCACGTTTAAATAATTGTACAGCTGTCCGCGCAGCGATTTTCGGTGCGCATTGTGTACACTGGCACAAAATAATATACCTAAATAAGGCAGCCATTAAAGCGTGAAACAGATAATAACGTGGAAGGGAGGATAAATTTAAATTTGAATTAGGAATATCCACTTCTGTTGTTTAGGGGGACCATGAGTTTTGAAATAATAAATAACAATTACGCTTGATTCAAATTGTTTGCTTTGTCTAGCAAGGCATTATTTTCTCTACTAATAATTTGTGAACTTTATAGAATGGGACATTGGAGTCGGTCTAAATTCAAAGGTTATTTATCAGCTAAGACGTGCATTCTAAACAACAAGAATCAAGAATCAAATTCATTTATTCAGTTTAGGCTCGTATAACCAACCATGGCAAAATCCAAGCAACTTAACCCAATTTCGCCTCAGAGATTCGAAGGTTTCGTTGAGCTATCAATCGTAAGCTATCGAAAGTGGGCAAGTAGATTAACCAAGTAACATTATGAAGGTTTGGGAAATAAAATTTGTAAGTAAATCTTATTGCTGATGACACCCATTCAACAAAAACCATTATGGTATTTGTTTAATTAGTAGAAAACAAATTATCAATTTGTTTATAACAGCAACAAAATACAGCAGAGAAACCGATTTGAAAACGTTTTGGATTCAAAACTTTTAGACTAACAAACATCTATGTTTGTTATTCTTCCACAGAAAAAGTGGATGGGCTTAATGCACTTGTTCATAATGTGGATGAGCATACATACTTATAATCTCAGTAAATTAATTAATTATAATCTCAGTAACCCACGCTGACGAAACCTGGTAAAAAATAGGTAAACATTTGTAGAGACCCGCATATTCGCGACGATAACATTAAAAAATTTGATAGCTTAGTAAAATTATGAATTGCATTTTCTCAGAGTTATTCGCAATCGTATCTCATTAGCAAATTTAATGCATAATCCACCTAAATCAAAGAGGGCGATTCCAACAACCGATCGGGTTTAATTCGATCGTAAACTCGGTCGAATTATCGACTGCGCGCGCTTTTATAACGGACGGGAAATATAATAAACGTAATAAAACGCGTTTTGCAAGTTCGATCCTGCAAATTTACTATTGTTTTATAAAGATTTCGAACAAACAATTGAGTGTGAGAGCAAAAGCTAACTTCTATACAATTTGCTAACAAAATCGAGTTACAATAGATACTTACTTAGTTGCGCGCTAGTTGCATAATGGTTTCCACTACCTAATTGTCATTTACCAAGAGATAATAATTGATACAACTTTTTAATTATTGGTTTTCTACTTAGGAAAAGCTCAAAATATACTCTAGCCTAATTAAGTAAGGTAACATTATAAATGCACAATAAAATATATTGATAATAACAACGTTTATCAAGAAATATTATTTAACAGGTTAAGATACTTCTTTCAGATAGTTGTTATTCGGTGCAACAATATAGTTTCAAACAATTATTTATTTTTTAAAATGAAAAGAAATCTAGACTACTTTAGTACATATTCTGTGTCTAGACGTCGGAAAATATTAAATAAACACTTTTTTTCTACTTAAATGTATCCCTGTTCTAGTATAGCAGCCAAATATCAACAACTGCTGTTACCAAATCGGTCTTCATAAATGCGATATAATAACATAATCTATAAAAACACATGAGTCTGCCTGTACCAAATTCTTTAACCGTATGCACCTAACCGGACACGGCGCAAAAAACTAACCCAAACAAGTGATTGGTATCGGTTACAATCGTTATCATATCGTTCTTCGTAATCAGCCGTCACAACATACCTCCACTCCGGTCGTGTCGCCCTGGTAGTCACCGTGACATTGTATTTGTTCAAGACCATCTGATTGGAAAATTAACCGCAAATATTTCGCATTTAATAATTAACATACCTATCTGATTGAATCGACCCAAATGGGACGTGTTTTTTAGAAATTACCAACCTGAGTATATCTTCAACTTATTTAACTGTCCAGTTCAATACTCAATGTATGATTACATGAGCTAACAAAGTACTAATATGGAAGTCCATTTATTATAATAATTTAATAATGGAAATTATGAACGCACTATTCTTTATCTCGTTTGAAGCTTAAAATATGAACAGTTATTAATATTGGCAGTTTTTTGTCAAACCGCGAGTCCTATAAATTATTTGTGATGTTTATTTGTCTGGAAAATTAACCACAAACAGTTGATGTTGCCTAGACATTCGTTATAATTCGGACTAACAGTTTGGCCTACGAGTTTTCCTTTGTATTATTAAAGTATCTTACTAAAATCAGTTTCCATAAAAAGCATAGCTTTGATTTTTAAGACGGTTGTGTGAAAAAATACGAATCTTTTCGTATTTTTATAACAATCTAAAAAAGTCTAACACTAATTAGGATAATCATAACAAAAATGGGCAATGCCTAAATAGACTAGATTTAATAAAGATGTTAAAACCAAAAGCTATAAAAATATTTTTTACGATTCCTATAACTCAGGCTTGAATAGATTAAAAACCCACAGCCAAATCAGCTAGCCATTATGTCACAGATGAATTTTAATTCATCTTTTCGCTACGAACAACTCGAAACGACACTTAAATAATCAAAACAGATTAGATTCGAAATAAACTCCTTCTTAGCGGTAAATTAGACAAAATTACCTTGTTCTTATCCAATAAAATTTATTTAAATCAACCTTTTATAGGCACGTAATGATACGGAATATCCTGTGCCTCACGCCCTCGAGGCTTAAACCAGTACGACTAGGCCAATCAGACGTCTCTTATTTATTTAATTACTAACCGATTACCGATTACGAGTATTTTAAAACGCAAATAAATCGATACAGTCGATACCGATGGTAATCGATAAATTTATGCCTAATATCGTACGCATCGATGGTATCTCATCGGTTGACCGGTCGGGCCCACGGGCATTCCTTAGTTCTCGTTTGAACGCGTGTTCTGAAATCAAATTATGGGATTTAAAAATGGAACGTAAGTTTGGATGATTTGAAGTTTTTTTTAACGCGAGAATCAAGACGAGCACGTATTGTCTTTTTATTTTTTTAATAGGTACGCGTGGCATTGCTCATTCTGCGCATTGGCCACTGATATTGGAGAGAAGTAATGTTACGTCATTAGTGATGAATTTTTGATTTGTTTTAGGATAAATCCCTAACGAAAATTAAATTAATCAATCAACTTTTATAAGAAAAACACTAGAGGTACTCATTCCTATCGCATGCCAACACTAGCGTAAGCTATTGTAGAAACTCTGATCTTTTATTTAGAGTACAATTTTATGTGAGAAAAATCTTATAGGTGGGCAGGCAGGATCACATTTTATATTCGTTTCCATGGCAAGTTAAATTTGAGATATGCTAACCAAGTAGAGGCACTATGACGAGAAAACGAGACATGTAATTTTAATTCGATTTATAATTAAATTCATTACTTACCGAATCAATTACGCACGCTTAATTCTGTTTTGCAAAAACGTGTATTTCCAAACAACAACTGATTTTACGATCATAATAATATCGGCCATCATATCACTACTGATTGAAAAAGGGCCATTTCACCAAATTATTTTTGCAAGTGTACAAATGAAATTGGACTTTAAAATAACGGGTATTGAGGTGTAAATTATTTTTTCAATGGAAACACTAGGTTTGTTGTTGGTTATTCGAGGTTGACCAGCGCCCCATGGCGCAAACGGTAGTAGCTACTTTATGACGTAGAATTTGGGATAATTTATATTTATTTAAATAGCTTCGGGGAATGGAGTTCCCTGGCACAGTCGTGTGTTTTCGTGGGAATTCATATTTCTAAAAGAGGCATTCTTTTGTCTACCACAGATAACAATGTACACAAGTCATTTATGTCAAAAGTTATAGATATTGCATGTAACTTTTAAACTTAGTACAGCAATTAAAATGTTTGTCGATTTTTATATTACATTATTTTTCTATTAAATTGAACATTAACAGCTAGGCTTTCAGACCCGACTCATAGTTGTTAAGATTAAGCAGTAGTACAAACTTACATAACCAGAACACCCAGGACTATATCAATTTCGTTTTTTTAAATGCAACTGTTATAAAACGTTTGCTATCGAGACTATGTTTCTGAAGTACAATAAAATATAAATACAATTTTAAAGCGAATATTTAATGCCAAGTCCAGTTATTAAATTGCATACAGTGGCGTAGCTACCTAGGGGCTAGGCGGGGCAGTGCCCCGGGGCCCTCAAGCTCAGGGGGCCCTCGAACTCTTACCAGAAAATCTCGATCGAACAGAACTTTTGAAAATTTCTCCCATTTTCAAAATAAATATGACAGGTTGCAACCCGACTTTAATCATGGTAAGTAACTCAGTTGAGAGAAATTCGAAAGTTATGCCTCCGGATTTCCCCTAAATTCTTTCTGTGGGTTGGCAGTGTTGTCAATTTGACGGATAGCGATATGTGCGTTTTATTATTCATCGATGCGCGTTTTATTGTGAATTCGAGTCAAGATTTTTTTTCAAGAACGATTGAAAAATTTATGCTGTGTCGCTGTATCAGGAGTAAGTTTAGTAAGCTAATGTCAATAAACTTTTTAGTACTATCAGATTTAAATGCTATTAAGACAATTACCTATTAAAAAATATACTAAATCTATGCCTATTAATAATTAATTATTACCTTTTGAATTGAGCGACAAACTTTAGGTAACTGCGCCTGTCCGTAACGTTAGCAACGCATTATTTTGTCAGTGTTTGTGTCAGTCATCACTGTCGCTTAACGCAGCTTCAAAAGGTATATTATTATCCTAATAGCATCTGAACCGGATAGTACTGGTCAATTAGTGGTTCGATTTTAGTACCACTCATATTGATGTCCGTTACGTATATAATTATAAACCATGTCAAATCTATAGATTTCGGCTATTATATAACGCCTTGCATGGCATTGTATAACGCGAAATATCGTGAAAAAATGTATTTATGTTGTTACTGTTTAATATTTTTATTACCTGCTCTGCAGTGCACGAAAAAGAGCTGATGACAAAGTAGCTTAGCATTTTAAATTTTTAAAGTACCTACTTATTAGTATAATATTTAATATTTTTACTTGATAAAACCTCCCTCTTATTACAAAAAAACATTGCTAAAACAGGTTTAGTTAGTACAGGTACCAAGTCCGGACTATTTTTAAAAACCTTCCTTATTACAAAACAAAAAAACAAGTTTCCGCAAAGGCTTTAGAACCATAGACCACATACACACGCTGCGGCAGGTTATACAAAAATCCGAAGAATATAATCTGCCATTATGCTTAGCGTTTGTGGACTATGAAAAAGCCTTTGATTCTGTCGAGACATGGGCCGTGCTTCGATCACTCCAAAGGTGCCAAATAGACTACCGATACATACAAGTGTTGCAGTCGCTGTACGAAAACGCCACCATGTCAGTTCGCCTCCAGGACCAGAAGACAAAACCCATTCGGCTCCAGCGTGGTGTGAGACAGGGCGATGTTATATCGCCAAAACTGTTCACTACTCTGTTAGAGGACGTGTTTAAGCTTCTGGACTGGAGAGAACTTGGCATCAACATAAACGGTGAGTACATGACGCACCTTCGGTTCGCCGATGATATCGTAGTCATGGCTGAGACCTTGGAAGACCTAGACACAATGCTCAACGAACTCAGTAGAGTGTCTCAACAAGTGGGTCTTAAAATGAACATGGAAAAGACGAAAATTATGTCGAACTCCCATGTCGTACCCACTCCTGTAAAAGTTGGGAACTCAACACTGGAAGTTGTAGACGAGTACATTTACCTGAGACAAAAAGTCCGACTTGGTAAGTCCAACTTCCAGAAAGAGCTCGATCGACGAATCCAACTCGGCTGGGCAGCGTTCGGGAAGCTTCGCAGTGTATTCTCGGCCCGTTTACCGCAATGTCTCAAGACAAAAGTCTTAAAAACGTGTGTGTTGCCAGCGATGACATATGGAACAGAAACGTGGCCACTTACAATGTACCGCATTAGAAGGCTAAAAATCGCGCAGAGGGCAATGGAGAGGGCCATGCTTGGGTTCTCCCTGCGCGATCGCATCAGAAATAATGAGATCCGCAGAAGGACCAAGGTCACCGACATTGCCCGAAGAATTGCGAGCCTTAAGTGGCAGTGGGCAGGGCACATTGCAAGAAGGACTGACGGCCGTTGGGGCGGAAAGGTCCTCGAGTGGTGGCCACGTATTGGGAAACGCAGCCGTGGTAGGCCTCCTACAAGATGGACCGATGATCTTGTAAAGGTCGCCGGAATCCACTGGATGCGGGTGGCGCAGGACCGATCGGCTTGGAGATCCTTGGGGGAGGCCTATGTCCAGCAGTGGACGTCTTTCGGCTGAAATGATGATTACAAAACAAATACCAACTTCAAAATAATTTATTGGTACTAACTCGTTCGGTGCGTTCCATTTTACAAGACTTTGTTTCATGACATGTTTTAAAATCTTTAAATAAGATAGTAAAAATAATAATTCTTTATTTATAAATGTGTTTTGGTAATGTTAGAAAAAGTAACATAATATTTTGAATTTTCTGTTCACAAATTAAATTATTCTTTTCAAATTTGTCTTTCTATACGTAGAACGGAGCGAAATATTAAGTGTTATCGTTTAAAACTAGGGGCCTCGGCGAACTTACGTGGGTCTAAGGGCCGGTATTTCAATGTAACCTTATCTTATTGCATGACATTTAAGATAAGTATTACTTTTGACAGTAGACCGACAAACTTATCTGTTCCAGTGGCCAAAATTGGAACTACGTGAAATTCAATGCAAAAACGATATTAAATGACAGTTCTAAATAGACAGCAGCGACGCCACCACCGGAACAGATAAGTTTGTCGGTCTGTACTTTAGGTGCCGCTTAACTTTAATCCTATAATTAAGTCATACTTATTATCAATCCCGGATTATTTCAAGATAAGTATATATTGAAATACCGGCCCTAACTTTAGTACTCGAAATGAAGTAAAACTTTGTTTTGTAATAGTCTTAGGCGTAAGTGTAGTACCTACTAAGCCCGGTAACATTTTTAAACCATGTTTTGTAATATGAGGGAACCAGTTTAAATAGCAGTGGGGCCCCATTTTTTGATTTGCCCCAGGGCCCTTGGCTACCTAGCTACGCCACTGATTGCATATTTACGTTTCAAGTGTTATTTATTAATCTTTAAGTACAGATATTAATATTATCAGTAAAATTGGAGCACAAAAGTTTTCGGAAGCATAAATAAAAACAAAAATATGAACCAAGGTCGCGTGGACACCCTACGGCTCCGTTCCGTATCACGCAGCGATGCCGACGCTACTGTTCAGCCCCCCACCAGCTCAAAACAAACACCCACTTGTTTAATAAACCATATTTTATTTTAATACCGACTACATTTTTAATGTAGTAGCGTCGAACGGAACGTAAACTTGAGTTCGAAGTTTGAATTTTTTTCATTTATTTTTTAATCGAGCAGCCGTTTAATTGAAGTGGACAGTTTGCTTCTTATTAACAAAAAAGGTTTTGAACAGAAGCGTTGGACTTTTTGGTCGGAATGCCTGAAGAATTTTAATACAAAACTTGCAATGTGCCTGCCTATGCGATAAACCGTAGAGGTTGCATAGATGCACCCAAACAAAATGGATCTACAGTCAAAATAATTTAATTAATACTTAATATAAAGCTTATTTAACTTCAAACGGCATCGAGAGATGTCATAGCAAACCTATTAAATAATTTGTAACTGTTAGGAATTAGGCTTCACAAATGCACTTAAAAAAATAGTCAGATATTATGTAATGTAACAAAGGACTCTACCACCAGATTAAAATGTCGCTAACGAAAATCAAACCCGGAACCACGATTCCAATGAATACTTAAAGTTGTGGTTGTTTTTAATTGCCCATTTATTTTTATTTGCTCTTATGATTAAATACTAATCGTACCTCATTTAATTGAATAGGGATTATTTATTTTTGTAAAAAGTTCTTGTTAATATTTTTTAACTAGATTATTGTAATCTGCGATCTATTCTGATCTAATACCAATGGTATTTGTTTTAAATTCTGCCACCAGTCAATTTTTTTGAGAGATCGCTCAATACGGTAATGGTACCATAGCTCATAGGCTCTTCGTATCTTTGAGTATTATAGTTCCTCACTTGCTAGTTAAGTTTCTTAATATTATTATAATTATATTATACATACTGGATAAAAATTAACTTACAAAGTCACGGGCCAAATCCAGTACATTTATGCATTACCTGTATGTACCAGGGCAACAGAAGCGGCGAAGAACTGTACACAAGAACAGCCCGTTCTCAATTACGTCAAACTCAATTTGACAACTTGATGAACACGTTCTCGGTTCGACATTTGAATTTGACGGATCCGCGCGGGTGGTCCGTCCGTTGAGATTTTTCTTCTTAATATGTTTTTATTTTTTAGCCTGTAGGACGATGACTAGTCAACTAGCCGATGCGATGTAATTTTTGATGACAATTTTTTAACTGTAGCGTTAATGATTTATTGTATTATTTCAATTTAATACCTTCACCCCTCAAAGCGCTTTTTCCAAACATTATCTTGATATACAGGGTGGCCCTGAAAATCGTGGATCAAACGAAACAGGGAGATAAAGGGGGTTATTACCGACATAAACCCCTCAACAGTATGACCTCACATCGACTCTACAAAAAATTAAAGCTATTTTTTGTTTTGAAAAAAATAATGCCTTATTTTGTAATCAAATGGCAAAATAATGAAAACAGATTGTTTTTTCTTTATTTTTTTTTTGTTCAATTATTGTCAAAGAAAGCATCTTTACATAAAAAGTATCTTTACCACTGTGGGGACACAAATTCGTGAGTAATGGCAACTTTCTTAAAAGAAATTAAGTTTTACGAAAAATCAATTCCAACTTCAAAACAGTACTGTGAAAAAAAAATGTATGACCGACAAGTGACCCTGTATCAAAAAAATTAGCCTGTTTTATCACCATTTAAATGAGGTATAACACTTGGCTATTTTGTAGTTAACTTATTTTACAAAACTTGTTTATTGGCGCCAAGTCTAACTTTCAATAAATTGAGCGATCAATAAAAATCGTTATTCGCGTTGATTATTTTCACTTTTAACAATCCTAGAGCTTTAACATTGGAATAAATACCCGGTATCTTTTGTCCTTTTCACACTCGGGTCGGGTACGTACCCGACTCGGGTCGTACATACGATCCATTGTTTTTTGGCTCAGGTACTTAGGTACCGCTTGCGCGTACGTTTGACCCACCGCTCACGCCGCGGCGGCGAATCAGTGACTCGCTACCGCTTGTTATTACGCACGTGTTCTGCCGGTTTGCTCTTCAACGTCTCCTGAACGGACTCGGATTTCTTGTCTAACTGTGATCTAAGCTTGCCATACGGACTGTGTGTGATTTCTTGCCAAACTTTGACCTAAGCTTTCCAATCGGACACTAATTCTTGCCTAACTGTGACCTACGCTACGCCAGATGGCCACTGTAAGAAGAGTGGAGTACAGCTGACTGTACTCCACTCTTCTTACAGTGGCCATTACAAAAGCCGTAGATGTAATGCATGTCAGCATACTCTCGCTGACGAGGGAAGGCTTCAAGAATCAGTGTCCGATTGGAAAGCTTAGGTCACAGTTTAGCAAGAAATCACACAAAGTCCGCATGGCAAGCTTAGGTCACAGTTTGGCAAGACTCACAGTCCGTATGGCAAGCTAAGATCACAGTTAGACAATAAATCCGAGTCCGTTCAGGAGACGTTGAAGAGCAAACCGGCAGAACACGTGCGTAATAACAAGCGGTAGCGAGTCACTGATTCGCCGCCGCGGCGGGAGTGGTGGGCCAAACGTACGCGCAAGCGGTACCTAAGTACCTGAGCCAAAAAACAATGGATCGTATGTACGACCCGAGTCGGGTACGTACCCGAACTACCCGACCCGAGTGTGAAAAGGACAAAAGATACCGGGTATTTATTCTAATGTTAAAGCTCTAGGATTGTTAAGAGTGAAAATAATCAACGCGAATAACGATTTTTATTGATCGCTCAATTTATTGAAAGTTAGACTTGGCGCCAATAAACAAGTTTTGTAAAATAAGTTAACTACAAAATAGCCAAGTGTTATACCTCATTTAAATGGTGATAAAACAGGCTAATTTTTTTGATACATGGTCACTTGTCGGTCATACATTTTTTTTTCACAGTACTGTTTTGAAGTTGGAATTGATTTTTCGTAAAACTTAATTTCTTTTAAGAAAGTTGCCATTACTCACGAATTTGTGTCCCCACAGTGGTAAAGATATTTTTTATGTAAAGATGGTTTCCTTGACAATAATTGAACACAAAAAAAAGAAAGAAAAAACAATCTGTTTTCATTATTTTGCCATTTGATTACAAAATAAGGCATTATTTTTTTCAAAACAAAAAATAGCTTTAATTTTTTGTAGAGTCGATGTGAGGTAATACTGTTGAGAGGTTTATGTCGGTAATAACCCCCTTTATCTCCCTGTTTCGTTTGATCCACGATTTTCAGGGCCACCCTGTATACACACAATTTTTAGTTCAGATCTTTGAAAGAAACATTGAATATATTATATCAACAAAAGATGAATTAATTTATTTAAATAGCATCATTTTTTCTAGATCAGAAACAACGGACATTCAAAAGATTTACTGCCAACTATATTATAATTATCCTCATAATCAAACGGTGAAATTAGTACAAAATCCATAACACTAGCTACAATAGTTTTCTTTAAACAATGGATTATGTGAGCACAAATCACAAGAAAAACACAACATCGATGTGCCGCTCAAAATTCAAACGCTAAGCGCAAAATGACAGCTCAAAAACTTTTTCCCGCGCAAAGAACTGTCAAAGTGACATTTAGTGGAGTGTGAGTGATCACGGCATGACGACATGGTGACGTTGATGCCGTGTAGTTACCTCGGAGGGGGTGCCTCCCCGAGATGCAGCTTGGACCCCGAACCGAAGGTCAGAGTAGTAAAAACCGTAGAAGCTTTGCACTTACTAAGAATATGCACTTTTGCTATTTATTTACTATACGCTTTAGAACATTTACGACCTTTAAAAAGATAAACAAAAACGTCAATGCAGCGTTGTTTTATCATAATCACATATTATAAAAAATATTTTATTAAATAATGTAGGAATATATTTTTTTAAATCAGTAACGAAAATTATTTCTACTTTATAAAATTATTAATAGTACCTAGTTCTTTTTATGCTTTCGATTTATGAAGCTTGTTGAAAGATCACACAAAAAGAAAAAGATTTTCTAATATGTATTATTTCTCTTTGTTTTATGCAAACAATAAGTTCTAAAGTGTCTGTTTTTTTTTTATAAAATGTAATGCCGAGAACTTTTAGTCATTTGATTTGCCTGAACATTTTGAGATTGTGTTTAATTAAGGTTTGTAAAAGTGCAAATTCCAATAATAGGTGTAAATTTCTATAAAAATAGTATAGTCAATTAAATTAAAAAACTATCGCACCAAAATAACTTTTTTTTGCACTCATATCTTAGCATGGTTTCTTCAGCATGACATTTATTTTTCTAACAAAAATCCTTTCTGCCTTTTGCTCCTTACAATAATGGTTGACGGTAAACATTTTGAAAATAAAGTAATACAAAAACACAGAAAATATGTGTAACCTACTATACTAGCGGCACACTATGATCTGCCATCATAGCGTGCCGCTAGTATAGTAGGTAACAAACACTTTTACATAAATTATAATACATGGTTTATACAGTATGACAGGAAATGCGAGGGACATATTTAAACCCCAAATAGATCATGCTTCCATATAACAAAATAAATATAAATCAATAAAAACTCTGGTAAATATCTGCCCATAACATTAGTCGAAACCTGAAAATCCGCATAACGTGCGGGCACTCTTCCCTTCACAGTACCTATTTCGTGCACTCGTTTAAGTAGGTACGACTGAAATTGTATAAGCGTACAATTTGAGTTTGCGGCGTAACCGGCCGCTCAACACACGGGATTCTTAGTTAGTTCATGAATACATAAATTATTAGGATAATTATGAAAAAAATTAAGGATATATTTTTATAGCGAATTGGACTCTAACACTCTCCTTAAATATGTCCCTCGGGTTACCTAACACGCTGTATAACGCTTTCGCACTTAATATTATTAACTATCTGCTGTGCAGCAGTTTATGTGCTGTTTTTAATTTTAGAACCGTTTTTTAAACCGTTGTTTTGTGCTTTTTAGTACTATAAAACCATGTATTGTAATATATCAAAACGGCCATCATAGCGTACCGCTAGTATAACACATAATTTTTTTCTTTTTCGTATTTCATAAATGTTATACAGCCTGTATATGTGCCTTCAGTAGACAATATTATTTCCATGGCCTTCAGTGAGCTGTGTATGTGCCTACAAATCTGTCAAATTCTTGAAACCAATTTGAAGTTAGTGTACTAAGTCTAGATTTATATTTCCATTATGACGTTTAGATAGAATTATTAGCTGTAAGTTGATGTGCAGTTTACTGTTCTATTAAATCTTTGTTCTATATTGTATAAATTATGTTCGAGACAGACATTTTATTATAATTATGTTACTTGTTAATTGAAATAGCTTATAACTTTGCACGAACTACGGCTATTTCCCTTTTTTCCTGCACGTTTATTATTATTTATTTGCTCAGCGATTGTAAGTTCCAGTGTCCATTTCTCATAAGTCTATCAAAATATTGTCACATAAGTGTTTGATGTGTTTCCATCAAACAGTTATTCCAGAAAAAGCTGCAAAAACCTTTTTGTTCCAAAAGTTAGTAGCTTCAAATCACATCATCAGGTATCGCTAGCTTGCGTTAGAGGCGCATATTGCTTGCGCTAGAGGCGCATAAACGCACTCCCTCGTCCGAAAAAGTACTTTGCCCTGCAATAGACCAATATTGCATCCTCTTTAAAAAAAAAACTCCAATTTTTGTTTTTTTAATAAAAGTTGGATGAACCTGTCTATCATATTTGTGTGATTGAGTCTTCTCTGGATCCTTACTCTACCCAGCCTGGACCCTGAAGTAATTCAGCGTGGTAACGCAAATCATCCCAAACCTACCTACAGTGATTAATCCGACCCTTATCTCGTAACTAACACCGAATTTTATTGTTCCAAGCAGACAAACTGACATACTGTTTATGTTTGTGTAGTTGAACGAGCGATCTCATGTTACCCATTCATGCGTTAATCTTTAGAGGCCATTAAAAAGTCGTAATGCTGTGTGGTACCTCGGACAGTGCGTCGTTACCACCTGACACCAGGGTGTCATAATCGCGGTGGAGGTGGCGCGGATCATTTATTTAGGAGGAATGTTCCGGTATAGCCGTTTGTTCTTATGCTCGCCTGGTAGTTGTATTGTAATTATGCATTCATGTTTGTTACTCAAGTGCAGAATTAACACTTTGAAACAAAAGCAGCATCCAAATTTCGTTTATTGTCGATGGTTTTAAAAAAGTGTACTATCGTTAAATTATAAAAAAGAAGTTTTTATAAGTTATGTTGACCCGTTTTCAAATGATGATCAGTAAAATCATGAATTATTTGATATTATTATTACAAGAAACAGGTCTTTCAGAACTACCTTATTGTAAGTAACAAAACTCTTAAAACGTAAATTTTAAAATGCATGTAAAGTTAAAGCGTCCATAATATTCATTATAAAAAACAAAATCACTACAGTAAATTGAATGACAGACAGAAGATAAATCTTAAAATTACCCGGAAAATATTCAATCGATCTGTAAAACTGTCAATAAAAGACAATATCGATATCGTTTAAAGTAAACTCGGGAACATTACAACGTTTAAATAAAAAAAGGCATTCTAGATTCAAAATAAACAGGGCATGTTAACAAAGTACTTTTGACCGAGAACACGGGCAATACCGACATCGAACCACCCAGACGGCGATAAAACAAATTTGTCTCTCGATACAAAACGATTTATCGAGAAAGATGTCTTCGATACACCTTAAATCGTAAGCCTCGGAACTCGACTTGATACAATCTGCAATCGAAAACATACTTGTTAGGGAAAGGGGTATTTCAAATTTCGAATTATAATGTCACTTTTGTTTTAAGAATGTGACCAAATTTTTTTTTGCATTTAATTTTTTTGGCATAACATCACATCAATGGTGATTAGGCCCATACGCACTATTATTTCCACTTGTTATTTTCTTTAGAGCCGTTTTTTGTATACTTTAACAAGTCAACGCGACGGGTCAACCTACTTATTTTGCTACCTAAATAAAAAAGACGACTAACAATTCTACTGCGACTAAAATCTCAGGAGTTAACCAATTAATGGAGTATCAGTAACCTTATGTATTACTCTTAAAACTTAGTAAATGTAATGCTGAATCCCCATATTAGCGCTATTTCTCACCCATGTTTTAATTGGTCAGAATAAAACTATCAACTTCAATGTCGAGATAGATAAATTACAAATGATTAACTGACAAACTTACAAAACTTAGGGCCAAGCCCTTTCTTCACAGAAACCACGCTTATTATTTATCACCAAGTCTTAAAAAACAAATCGCGAGAGAAAACAAATCGTCCCTCAAAAAACAAAGGCAAAACAAAACAGAAAACAAATTACGGGCGCCTAAAACAATAAAAAAGGCACGTCATTAAAATAAATCACTATTAAAATTGACATTTCACACGACAAGTCGAAAAACTTAAGCATCGAATTAATATCGCCGAATATCTCTGGAATTATCGAACATAACATAAAATATCTGATATAAATTCGATAATTTATTCGTGGAGTGAGAGGGACGCAGGAGTCCCGATCGTAAATATAAAGAGAGATAAAACAATAAACGAATTACGTATATAAAGGGGCGTTTTGTCTTGATGCTTGTTTAGATTACAGGATGTCCCGTATTAAACATTAAATTAAATGACAATGGGGGCAATTGAAGTTGTTAATCAAATTAGGAGCTTATTATTTTGGATGATTATAGGAGTATTGTTATGGTAACTATGGTCAGTTTTACTACTCGCCCGAGCCGTGTCTGCTGGGGGTCACCTCGTTTCTCGGGTGGCCCTCCCTAGGCGCAGTAGTACCCAGGGATAGGCTGGTCAATAGCCACAAGGCTGGCACCGGCTCGTCCCAATCGGGTGTGAAGGGGAAACCGGGAGAGTTTAGTGGGTAGTGGACGCTTTAGTCTCGAGTCCCACACACGGCCGCCGGTCTAGCTTGGCATTCTCACTCCCTCTCTTTCTCGAATCCGACAATAAGGCGTAATTCTATCTGTAACAACACTAGTTGTAACTGACAAGTAACACAATAACATTGCCACAATCTCTCAACGAAATAAACAACTTCAAGTCTTCGACCCACCATCTCGAACACCCTGTATAGCTGCGCAGGCGCGTTGTCGCCGCGTAAAACGTATAAATTAGCCGTATCGCGCGATCTCGGCCTCACACCTCGAGGAATGCCGTGATTTACGCCCTTTCACACGGCCAGCCACCTCCTATGACACATGCTGCCCTGGTAGGCATTACTTACTTGTTCCCTTGTTTTAGTAATCTAATTATTTTGAACAACAGATAGAAACGCATCTTTCTTAAATGCCCTGATTTACGCCCTTTCACACGGCCAGCCACCTCCTATGACACATGCTGCCCTGGTAGGCATTACTTACTGTTCCCTTCTTTTAGTAATCTAATTATTTTGAACAACAGGTACGATCCTACTTGGCAGTGGCGGGGCAAGACCTAAATTTGATGTGGGCAAGATATATTTTGCGAGGCCCCCTGATGGATGACACAAGAGGACGGATTTTTTTTATGTCACCACCTGATGATAAGCGGAAGTGAGGTCCAAATAAGGTTGACTGGCTCAATAGATCATAGTACCCATTGAGCCAGTCACCCTTACCCTCAAGGCCTGCTTAGATGCCGCTTCACGTCCCGCCTAAAAAGCCCAGGATTATAGGAGGAAGGAAACACGTAAGCCGGAAGGGCATTTCATGACCTAATGGCACGGGCCACCAGTCTCTGGATGGTATGGGGATGGCACCGCTATCCGGCGCGTGTTGTTTGGGAGTGGAAAGGGGAGGACGGGATGAGTCGGAATAACTCTTCAGAGTATTCCCCATTATAGAGACGGTAAAGAACACTAAGACTGGCAACGTCTCTACGTAGCTGAAGAGATTCTTGGGTCTTAGTCACCTCTTGATTACCGACAATACGGATAGCACGTCGCTGCAACCTGTCGAGAGCCTCCAATAAATACTTTGCGGAACCATCCCAGAGATGAGAGCAATATTCCACACACGGGCGAACTTGTGCCTTGTATAAGAGACAAAGCTGCACCGGAGTGAAAAATCGTCTCACTCTGTTCAGGATTCCGAGTTTACGGAAAGCTGTTCTGATGACGCTCCCGATATATTCCCGTTGGTTCAAGTTGCTACGAACATCGATGCCAAGGATGCTTAGGCTATCCTGTAATGGTAAGGGCGTGCTCTGAAGAGTGGGATGGGAAAGGAAAGGAGAAGCTTTTGCAGAAAACACACACACCTGTGTTTTCTTGGCATTGAACTTGACGAGATTGCTGGCACCTCATTTGGAAATGCGGTCCAGGACCTCGTCAAGCTCGGCGACAAGAAGATTCCTCTGTTCCTCGGTTTCGGTCTGTTTAGCCGCAGGTCTTCCGAAATAACGCGTGGACAGTGCTGTCATCCGCATAGCAATGAATATTACCTAGTGATAACATGTCATTGATATGCAGAAGAAACAATAAAGTCGGCGACAGTGCGGAACCTTGAGGCACTCCGGAATATATTGGGAGGAAGCGAGAAGCGCGTCCATCACAGAGGACACGAATCTTGCGACCCTTCAGAAATCCCGCAATCCAGTCGCATAAGCGAGTTGGCAGACCATAATATGCCGGAAGCTTGGAAAGAAGCGAGCGATGCCAAACACGGTCAAAAGCCTTGGCAATATCCAGGCTAACAGCCATAGATTCAACATGCTTCTCCATAGCCTCCCCCCAGAGGTGAGATACGTACGCTAGAAGATCACCCGTGGACCGTTTTGGTCTGAAACCATACTGTCGGTCATATAGTAGCGAGTGATCTTCTAGGTAGCGGACAAGTTGGGAGTTGATTATCTGCTCAAACACCTTTCCAAGTACAGAGGTTATGGCTATGGGCCGGTAGTAAGCAGGGTCGAATGTTCAACTTATCCCCCTTCTTGGGAACAGGTTGAACATTCGCCTCTTTCCAAGTTTGGGGCACAATACCAGAGGTGTACGAGAGGCGGTACAGGCGTGTGAGTACTGGAGACAACTCCGCTGCGCATATTTTAAGAACCAACGCTGGAATACCGTCAGGGCCACTGGCTTTCCTAACATCGAGTGACTGCAACTCAGCACGGACATCACATTGCCTGATTCGAATTTCAGGCATTGTGGTACCGCAGTCAGGAATTTTAGGCGGCTGTGCTCCACAATCATCGATGCAGGAATTAGCGGCAAAGAGGCTAGCAGATCAGCGTTCTCCTGCGGCTGATGGGCCAGCAATCCATCGGGATATTTCAGCGGGGGCAGCGAAGGCTGGCAAAAATTGGATTGCAGATGTTTAGCCAGGCGCCAGAAAGAACGGCTACCCGTGGGGTGCGTGATGAGCTCTTGGCCAACACGTGCAAATCGCTGGGCACCTGCTCTGATGTAGGCCCTCTTGGCGGTCTTGGTGGCTTTGTTGTAGGCTGCTTTAAGGGAGGCTATATTAGGACCCCGCAAAACATGAGCTCTGGCCTAAGCGCCGTACGCTGCCCGTTTCAGTTCAACGGCTGCAGCACACTCATGATTAAACCAGAGATCATCTTTGCGACCGCTGGTGACATCAGTAAAAGGAATGTAGTAATCCATTCCGATACTGATTTCAAAAAAAATATTTTTAGGTTGTTGTATTGTGTTGTTCTAAGTTATTTTATTTGTAAGTGATTGATTTTATTTCTAAGTTTTCAAACAATGAAACGGAAAACTTATTCTCACATCGAAATCTGTTGGAAATACATTAAAATATTAGGCACATCAGCACATGCGTCGTCGCATGTTGCATGTGTTTAGAAGCGCGAACATAGATGAAGCAAACAGAATGGGAAATCCCCAGCGGGCGAAGCAAGGATTCCCCGCGTCATTCACCGCCCGGAACGCCAGCAAATTTTAATGTTGCCAGATAAGATTTTTAAAAACGAATGTATTGCCAGATACTTGCTAGCCGGTTTTTTTATTATTTATTGCTAGATGAGTAAAATTATATCTATATTTGCGTTCACGGGCTTTCGAGGCGCGAGGCCCCCTGGACCGCGAGGCCGTAGGCGGTGGCCCACGTCGCCCACGCCTTCCGCCGCCTCTGCTACTTGGAATGCCCTGAATTACGCTCTTTCACACGGCCAGCCACCTCCTATCCTATGACAAACAAAAAAGTAGGTTTATTTCAAAATATTTGGTCTGAAATAGCTCAAGGGTGGCAAGATTTGTTGCCACAATAGCCGCAATAGTAGCGAAAAATATACCTAATTGGCTATACGTTCCGGCCAAACTGTGTAGGTGCTAATGTAGAAATAGGAAAAGGCATAAAAATCAAAGTAGTCCATTTAATTTAAAGTAAATTAGCATCGCTAAAAACTCTATTTCCGAAATAGGCCATAGGATTGCTTAATATCAAAATTTGAGGAGCCTACATTACAGTTTGCAGTGCAGTTACCTTCAATGGATTATGCCCGCTTTCGCAACAGAACTGACACAAAAGTATCTTCGAAGTATCTGCCACAATATTGACATGATTCAGAATATCTCGTCAATAGAAATATATTTGGTAAGAGTGATGACAAGCGCAGTGAGCTAATGCAACAGTTTTTACAAACACCTTCCTTCTAAGAATCAGTATTGTGTTGCGAAGAATGGCGGATTTGTCGGCTACGATGGTTTGTTTACAAGTTACGTTTAGACTTATTCATCCTCTAGAATATTTATTTCTGGATCTTAAAATTAAAAAAAAACATATATGTATCTATATTCATGCAGACTTCAAAGATACACTGGTATACCTAATATAGCGAAGTATGTACCCACTTTAAATCAGGCCTATCTGTCAATTGAAAAACATAAACGGGATGCGGAAAATGAAGGCATTTCTACTTAAAAAGGAAAACATTTGTGGAAATTATTTTCAAGAGGAGTTTTCTTTCTTTGCAATATGTATGTAACAAAAAAAAAATAGGATTTTCCAACCCATTATGCCGCAACCACAGACTGGTAATCACCCGTCAAGTGTGAGTTGCCAACAGAAAAATAAAAATAAAAAATTCGAAGACGTCTCAAAACCCGTAACGTACAAAATGGAGTTGACCAATTTAAATTCCACAACATATCAACTCGTAGCAGCCTAACACAAGATGGTAGATAACACAGCTGTTATAAATAATAAAGGCCTTAAAAGTCAAGGGGATCGAGATACAGAAATGACATTAATAAAATCGGCCTGGATTTATTTAACTTGCGAGGGCGCCACTGTCTTTATATTTTGTTTTTTTAATCGCTTCGCGTTATCAGTTCGTTTGGTTGGTACAACTTAACAGTTGGTTAATTTGAACGCCCCCGTTGATAAATCGCTTGCATGTAAAAGGTAGTAGTAGGTTCGGTTCCTGCCTTGGGTCTGGTTGTTGGTAGGCGTCTCGTTTCTAGAGTCTGACTGGCTAGCTACTATTAATAGCCCGACTATTAAAATGAAAAACCTCGAAATATTGCGGAAAAATATTGTAATTTGTAACTAATTTCTTCTAGTGGCAAAAATCAAATAAAAAAACAATAGGATGTCATTCATTTATTGCTTTCTGTCAAAGTGTGATGTCAATTGTCAACCATGCCTTGTTTTTCGGATATTGTGAGTTATTTGTGAGTATAACCATAGCTACCAAGTGCTGCTATAACCATTAGCGAATGTGGCGCCTCCAGCCAGAGCAGGTTTTTTATTTTCTTGGTCAGGCTATACAGGTGATACATATCTACCGCCATAAAAGCTCTAGCCGTTCTTCAGCAATATACTCGTACTGTTCCACAAATACTTTTAGATAGTGAAAGAGGCAGTAATATGCCTCCTGGTTAATTGTCCGCTATTGGAATAGCCCGCAGTGGCCGCCTACAATGGTATCCCAATTAAATCTTTCACTGTCCTAATTGTCTCCCATTCCAACTATTTAAAAAACGTTACCAACAGTTACTGAAATCTTTATTTCGTGAAATTTTGGTCTCGGAATAGACAACGGTTGTTTCTAGTCTAGACCAGATACAACTTTAAATGAGACTCAATAATTTGATATAGGTATCCTGGAGGTATTGTCACAAGTGCGGCCCTAAATAACAATTAACAAAGATAATTATAATATTATTATGAAACGATTTGTTTGGAACGGTCAGAAAAATAATTATCTGAAAGAAATAATTATTCATTTGTAATTTTCTTCTTGCAATCAAGAAGAAAATTACAAATGCGTTGCGTACTTAAAAACCGATACGAGATTTTTAATGGGCAAAAAAAAAATTTCATATTACATAATATATATTTTATTTTATTCAACTGAGCTGTATAATTTGTTACCAAGCTGCTATTTATTTTATGTAAAATATCACATGTACACGCATCCCTATTTTTTCTTACTTCATTTTTATGCAAAATGCATGGCACTGCACCATAGCTTGTTTTTTTATCTATAACGTTTCTTTACCTTGAGATATTATAATTATACAATATTTTGTTTTTGTTACAGGCAAAAAGGCCTAGGACTGAAGCAAACGCAGATGTACCAGACCGGTAAGATTTGGCACAGTTAATTTTTTTTGTTGGTATAGCACAAGGTTATTTTTTAATTTCAAGACATCACGATATAGACCGACCAACTTATCTGTTCCGGTGGCAGCGTCGCTACTGTCGCTTTAGTACTGTCATTAAATATCGTTTTTGCATTGCATTTCACGTAGTTCCAATTTTGGCTACCGGAACAGATAAGTTTGACGGTCTATACGTTCAAATCTAAACAAATCGTTTATGACAGGCAACCTTTTTATTAGGTTTGGTAGTGACCGTGCCTTATGTGCCCAGGGGTCATGAGTTCGAATCTCACCTAAGACATACATTTATAGTATGATGAACCTAGTGTGTTTGTCATAATTTGTCCGGATGTTTGCTTGTATTAAAGGATCTATTTGTGGTACCTTCGTTGTTTTTGATACCCTTTTAAGTGCATAAGCTTAACTGTAGGGTCAAATTATGTGGTCATGATTTTGTTCAATATTACACTATTATTTATTACCACACCTCCTAACGTAATAAACAAGGGTACTCCAAACGCACTTCAATACTAGGTGTGCGTACAAGAGAGCAATCCGAATTTCACGGTGCGTTTAATAAAACAAACATTGAACACGCTCTCAACTTTTCCGCGTCAGCCCTCGCGACAATAGACGGGCCCTAATCCCTTGTAATCCGCATATTGTCGACGCACAATTGCCGTGAAAAGAGCTACTTAATAAAATGGAACACGCCCAAACGAAATTATCACAGCATCAAAGGAAGTGAAGACGCACAATGGGTTTTGTGTTACAGCCGGGGGCTGGGACCGTGCAGATTTTGGGACGGTATTTTTGGGTTCGAATTTTGAATTTGACGGGCACCTGTACGACAGTGTGACATTTTTTTCTTTTTTAAATATGTATGGTTTTATGTAGAATCGTGTTTAGATAAAACAATTGTTTTGGACAAATTAATTACATACTTTTTTTAATTACTGTCGGTTCTGAAAGGAACAATTGAAAAAATAAATTTTTTATTTTCTTTTTCGTGTCTTACAAAATCATCATCATCATCAGCCTATATACGTTCCCACTGCTGGGACACAGGCCTTATCTCAATTGTCAGATAGTGTGGGGCGTGGGCCATATTCCACGCCACCACCACCACCACGCTGGACATCAATCATAGAACATAATATATCTAAAATCAAGAGATTAAAAAACATGTTTCCTTTTGTATTATAGGCCATACTGTCAGGTTTCGCTGAATACTAATGAAACATAAGAAAAATATCAGTGGATTTTTAAAACCTTCACAAACAATTCTTTCGAAGCGCCACGTGAATTCCTATTATTCACAACTATCAAAACATAAACAATTAATTAAATCGGAATTCAAAAAATCATCTCGTTAACATACAAATAACAAAACATCGCGCATAACAATAAATTAATTGCATTCCCTCAAGAAATATGCATTTCATAAATACCGTACAAAGAAAGAATGTCTGCCGCTTCGCATTCCGACCGCGCCACGATTAGTGATGTTAATTAGTGGTTAACACGACGTTTTTAACTAAAGAAACCCAAAAATAGTTAAAACCACCTTTTTAACACGTATAAATCAATTTTTTGAGACCATTCCCGTTACTGCATTTTTAAAATTTGACAGACAGGATTTCGAGTGTCGAGTTGCAAGCGTTTGGTTTTTTTTTGCTGTTTCTATTTTGTATCCTGTCTATTATTAGGATTAAAGGTGCAATGTGAAACTGCGATATTTGTGGCCGGGATTAATGAGAGGGGACGAGGTGAAGATGTGCCCGAAGATTAATAGTTCGGCCATTACGGAATTTTATGGCGATAGCTCGTAATTGGACGGAATTTATGCAGTTATTCGAGATATTTTATAAATATGATGTTGGCTAGTTTGGAATACAATGTTCGTTTGAATGTTTAAGTTTTGCGGATTGTTTATATTTCCGCTCATTTGGCAAGCGTGAAAAAAGAAAGAAAGAAAGAAACATTACATATTTTACAGATCGTTCACGATAAGAAGTCCTCTAGCCGCTATATTGGTACTACTGTTTTTCAATACTTTAAATCTGTTTTTTGACAGATTTACAAAGCGTAGGCAATGCTGCCAATATAGCGGCTAAAGGAATACTTATGGTGAACAGACTGTAGGTATTAGCCATCATTTGGCATGACTGTTACACAAATAGTTACAAAATATATAGATAAACATATGAGCGTGACGATTAAGTCTTTAAGTTTAGAGATAATGTTGAATATCTTAGATGAAACTTTATCAAAATCCGTAAATCTCTTCACGCGTAGAACATAAAAAAAATACGATCATTTAATGAAACAAGAGTACGAGCATACTCGAACTAAAACTAGTTTTTATAAAATAACCCAAGATTATTTAAAACCAGCAGTAATAATACTCTAAGCATTACTCAGTCAGTCACTCATATTATAGCCATAATATATCTCGGGGTCCTTATTTTTCGGAGGAGAATGCGTTTATGCACATAAATAATGAGAGGGCTTTGCTTACTACCTCTTTTACGCGGAGAATGGGTTATACTATACCATCCATTGATAGTGTATTTAAAAAAGAGGTAGATACGGCACTAGCGCTCGAAAAATGCTCCGCTCATATTGTGTTAATTGACACAAATCATTTTAGACGCATAATGTCAACGGTTGGTGAAGCACATAGATTTAGTATATCTCGACATTCTCGACGGATCAAATTCTAATCGCCGTGCGTCAAAGGATGGCATATCTACCTCTTTTTTAAATACACTATCAATGATACCATCTTAATTACAGTGAGACTCAAAACTAAGGCGTTCTACTACCTACTAAACTGCCCTTTTTTGTTTTGTGTTTTGTTTTGTTTTCCTTTACACCCAAAGAGAAAGAGCCAGTGCCAGTATTATGGCGATTGACCGGCCCAAACGCGCGATCAACGAAGCAAGCATTAAAATACGACTTAGCCGGCAGCCAAACAACCAAAAACAACAATAAAACATCATAATCTCGTAATGGTAATAAATTAAATCTATTTTTAACCCTTCCATCCGTCACTGTGACAGGCCGCATCGTTTGTCACACACAGCATGTGTTTTAGCGCGATTTTGGTAAAAACTTGCAAACGTAAGGGTCGCCACGTGTTCGCCAAATGGCGGTCGCTACTGGGTTTTAGGGGTCAATTTTAATTAGGGGTACAGTTTTTTTTAATAATGGTTTCGTTAAAGTTGTTTTGAAATAAATATATTATGTTTATTTGGCACCTTAATATGTTCGATTAGGACAGCAAAAGTTATAGAAGAGAAATAAAATCGCTTACTTGTTCTGGTGATGACTTTTCTGATTGGTTGTTTTTTTTTTTACATTGATTTAACACAACTACCTGTATGTCTAATGTGCTAAACTAAATCATTAGACATGGTTAATTTTATAAGAATTCCTAAATTGAGCTTATAAAACTTTTCCTGTCTTTGACCTATCGTCTTAATGACAAATCAATACTATTTATAATAACATTATCTAATAATAAAGTGAAAATCCTACGCACATGTTATATGTTAATCAGAAGAACAAATATGTGCAACTATTAAGCTTAAATAGATATTAACGACCTGACACGGAAACAAATATGAATATTTATCAGCTTCAAATCAAATAGTTGTCCTAGAGAAAACAGCTACCAGCAAGCAGATTAAGCAGCAAATTATACTTCTAAAATATTAGTCACAGTATTTCATCACAATTAAATTAAACTTCTAGTGAAAAAGGTAGTCTTATAACAAAACTCACTTTCAGTAAACTACTTCTACTTTATTTTACAAATACTTAATTTTTGACAGATTTGCAAAGGTTGATTAGTGGCTCACTGTACATAGGCTTGAAACATGCTTTATAAAAATTATAAATCTTCAATTTATTTATCAGTGTTACTTGAGTGACTCTACCACCGGTTTCGGAATGTTTCTCTATGTATAAGCATGCATAGTTACTGTTTTCAATCGTGAAAAATCGAATTTTATGTTAAATATGGCTTCAATTTCATTTTTTTTAATTAATTGGTTCCCCACAATATAACTTTAGAATTACCCACAGGCTACTATTTATCAACAAAAAAACCTGACGGCCAACTAAACAAGCATAAAAAAACTCACGATCTAATTCGCTGGGTTCATTCCCGTATATTATACCAGTCATTAGCTTTACTCAAAACAAAGGGCAACAATGCCTAAGGGCTCTCATGACGTCACTTGTCACTTAACGACCTACGGAACCCTCACGCGCGCGCGCCGGCTTGCGCACGAGTGCATTGTGCTTCGTGAATGACTTGATTGTTCGGCTTTTGTTTATTTACGAGATTGCTGTGCACCGGGCACTTTTGGCACTAACGGGGAGATTTAAAAGTCCAGACGTGTAGTTTATTATAGCTCTTTTTTTTGATTATTGTTTATTTCTTAAGGAAAACAAACAGCATAGCATCATCATCAGCTTGTTGGAGTATGCTGCTGAACAAAGGCCTCTCCCAAAGCGCGCTACTTAGCTCAACTTTGCTTCTACTACTCTCGACGACATTTTTTTTTATGTCAGAGATGGCAAACCAGCCAGCGGGTCGCCTGATGGTAAGCAATCACTGCCGCCCATGGACATCCGCAACACCAGAGGGATTGCTGATGCGATGGTGCGACATTTCATTCGTAATCAACTAGTAAATACAAAAAGGAATTCAATTAAATTTCCTATTTGCTTGTTAATCCTTAAAAATATCATATAATAAAATAAAATAAAAAACAAAAATCATTTATTCTCAGGCTACTTTGACCCATAGTACAATTATACATTATCAGATCACATGACAAAAAATATAAATCCTAATACAAAAATTATTTTATAAATTTAATGTTATAAAATTATTAAGATAATTATATAACATTAAAATTTAATTACATGAAATGAAGAACAAAACAATGAAGATTAATTTACATTACAATTTCACACATATAATATAAACATAAAAATAAAAATTAAATTGGGAAAATTATTGTTTTATTGTCTTCTCTCCACTCCGCCAGTTTACCACACATGTAGTTTGAGGAACCGGCCGAGCAAAGAGAGTCCACTCTCTCTCTCCTATCATATACCTAGTTTAAAATATTATTTAGTTAAATTAACACATTCAATTCGAATTACTGGAAAATAACATTAACGAAGTCCATTCAACAATGAAACAAGCATTAACATCTAATTTAAAATTCGCCCAACATAAAAAACTAAAAATGTGACAATCAAATGACGCCATATGGAATGTCGCACGGTGTGCCTTTGATGTCTTTGTTGTTAAGTTAAAACAGTTTTTACGACGACTACTTAAAAACTCTGTGGAGATTCCTGGACGTTAAAAAGCATTCAATTAAAAAGATAGTGACAATGCTGCCAACATACCGAAAATTCGGCCCCGGACTGTTCTTTTGATATACGATAGTGTTGTTTGATGGACTACACGAGTTAGGGCTGGGGGAATTTTTGTAGTTGCAAATCATTTATAAGCAACGGGATATTAGTGGCAAATTGGATTGTTTTGATGTTTTTTTAAATTAATTATGATAAGATAACAACAATTTGAACATTTTGAACTGCGATAGGCTAATAATGATGATGAAGACATTTTGGCTCAGGAAACTTTTTACGAGGATGAGGTAAAGCCGGAAGTCTTATTAAGCGAGTCAGTACACTTGCACACTTGCAATCAAAAGATTCTTGTTCATATTTTAACTACTGTACTGTACTGTGTAAATATGGGTGGGTCTGAATCGGTTTAGGACAGGGTACGGGCGGTCCAACCGCCACCTGCACAGGTGGGGACTGAGGGAATCTCCGGCCTGTGAGTGTGGATTCGCGGATCAGACCCTTGCGCCAGTGCGCACGTTGTGAATTACTGCCCACTCTATAGGTTTCCTGGGGGCTGAAAGAGCTCAATAGTTTGACTCCGGCTGCTAAGGACTGGTTGCAGCAATTAAGTCTGGAAGTTTGAGGGGAGTATGGTTTAATGCAGCTTTCACCATACGACATGATGATGATGAACTACTGTACAAGCAATTTTAAGCTGAACATATTTGGATACAAATTACTATATATATATCTCTCCTGGCCGAATTCGGCCACAGCGACTGGAGATTGGATAATTTTAGTGAGCTCGACGTTGGTGAGCTCTCTGGTGACTAACATAGCCAATTTTTGCAGTGAAAGTGCGGTTGCACTCACTGCAAGTTAGCACCCCATCAATGTAGTTGTAGTGCATATCAACAGCTGCTCGGGCTTTCAACTCGTCACGCTTGGCGTCAAGATCGCTTTTCCGCTTATCTTCAAAAGCCTGTACTTTACTGTGCACAGAAAGCCTCCAGCTTTGTCGATCCTGGGCCAATGATTCCCAGTGCGCTGGATCAATGTCACATCTTCGCATGTGGCGCTTTAACACATCCTTGTACCGCAGGAGTTGTCCGCCATGTTTTCGCTTGCCCTCTTTGAGCTCAGAGTAGAAGATGCGCTTAGCTAATCTGCCTTCAGCCATTCGCGAGACATACCCAGACCAACGCAGCTGACGCCTCATCAGATAGGCCTCGATGCCACTGACATTTGCTCGGCGTAGAACTTCCGTGTTCCTGACACGATCCGACCAACATATGTTCATAATGCCACGCAGACATCTGAGATGAAACCTATCCAATGTCCGAATATGTTTGCGGTACAAACACCATGTTTTGGAAGCATACAGCAACGTAGGCAAGACAATTGCCATGTATACAGAGATTTTAGTCACAAGCCTTATGTCATGTGAACGGAACACCTTGACGTAAAGTTTCCCGAAAACAGCTGCAGCCGCTCCGATTCGGCTGTTAATTTCGTCATCGAGGTGACACTTCGATGTTACAGTGCTCCCCAGATATTTGAAACTGTTTACCTGCCTAAGCAAGTCCCCATCGAGTCTGACATCCACAGGTGATGGTCCATCCAAGCTCATCACCTCAAACGTAACATCTATTGATTGAAATATAATTGTGTGATGTAACTAGGTTTGATATCTTAGAAAAAATACGAACTACACGCACGTTTCCTTTGTCGTTCCAGGTTCATCCAGAGTTCCGATATTTCAAATTGTCCTTCATATATCCTTACTGTATTGTACAGTCAAAAGCACGTCAGACGTAAATATCATGATGTGCTGTTATGCATAATATCGTGATGTGCTGTTGACCGTACATAATGAATAGTGTTTTTTAATTTTTTATTAACATAGATAAAATATTCGTAAGCTTGCGTTGCCAGCCCTACTGAAAGTGTCGGCAAAGAGCAAAGTGACACTTGAAAAAAGCGCGAACTAATATAAACAGAGGCTCCTTTTCTCTAGGCAAGGTCTGACTCTGATGTTTAGTAGCTCGGCGTGTTGTTTAAATAAAACAATAAATCTGTGTTGCCATTGCTGTTTCAGCGAAAGAGTGTCATATTTAAATTAAGTTTCAGATAAAGAGTTATTGTAAATTGAGATAAACTACGATTAGAAGGAACAAAGCATTGTTTTATAGAAGCGTTGATTGTATAGAAAATAATTGGGTACCTACTTCAGTGGCCAATGATATTTGACCGTTTTCATGGAATAGTAATTGAGAATATAAAGTCGTGGATTCGATTTGCCTTGGATTTGATTAGTGGAAGAATTTTTCAGAGCAAGACTGGCTAGCTACAGATGAAATCTGCCGGCATATCAGCTCTGGCTGTGTTCTGTCAATATTAATGCGGGAGCCAGTACACTTGAAATCAAAAGTTCAAGATCACCGGAGCCTACATTGTACCAGCTCATTGAGTGACGCTTCATGGCCCACAGACAACTGATCCAGCATAAATAAAAATGTTTGTCTTGGTCGGATTCGAACCCACGACCCCTGGCGCATAGAGTCACTACCAAATGCGCCATCAGGCCATAATCAATTTACTAATCTTAATATTTATAATTTGTGATACCACGCGCATATTCAATGTCTAATAAAAACTAATGCCTTCCAAATGTTGTCATCGACAGACATGAATCATCAACGGAATATCATACACATATAAGTTGGAATGTACGTTTGTCATAACAAATTAATAGGTTTTTACTAATGGGTATTAATGATTTTCGTCTGTATGTCTGTGTTTGTTGGTTCCTATGAATATCTGAACTTTTATTAGAGCTTTCACTTGTAGTGACCTAAATAAACTTACTTTTTTATTTAGAAGATTACAATTTCAAATAACCCCTGGGTAAATATCATTTATGCATATTATTAAAATAAAGTGTCTGTTCGTAAAATCATAACATGAAAAGCTGTTTTTCACTAAACAACATCTAACAATACATAAAAAAATCTGTCACTCTGTAATTTACGGGTAACCTCCAAATTAACAATTATTTCGACGAGTCATGCATCTACAAACTTACTTTAAAATGAGCGTTAACTTTAAATACTAAATCTTTAATTAAAAAATACCCGCAAACGAACCCACATGCATAGCTACATTTTATATAATAAAATATTAATAAACTAATTAAACAGGTGCCACGCTCAAAGTTTGTTTTAGAAGACTATTTGCATAAATTTGCTTTCATTAGCGATTATAATAATTCTGTTACGCAAAATATTATGGATAGGTGTGGCAGGCCACTTAACTGGCTTCTAGCTTATAGCTAAAAGATACATATTCAATTCAAATACCTAGTTATCTTTTTATTATTATTTTTTGTGGGCAAAGTAGCCATCCATATGTTCAGTTGGAATGCTTCCTAAATAATATTATTTATTGTTATAACAATTATAATAGTTAGAACGATTTTTATTTCCAAATAACGAATGTTAGATAATTTAAGAAGCTTTTTCTGGGCAGGCCCCTTTCCCAATGTAATGTAGCCGCTACGGGATATTTGGTTGAGGGACCTTTCACAAGGAAGTGTAAAGTTCGTTGCCCTTTTGCTCCCCTGATGCTCGAGTCCTACATAATAATTAAAGGCACTGCGCAACCTGCTTCCTGGTAAAGTATCAGACAATATCTTTCTAGTAAACACACAAAAATACTTGGCTGTATGGAGAAGACTCATTGCCAGTACTCAAGGACCTACAGAAAAAAAAATAGCAACACTAGGCTGTACGGTCTGAGGGTGCTAGTCAACCAGTACCTGGCTGTTATTCAGTTCCAATGTTTATTCTCAAGGACGAATTAAAAAAGCAACTGTCAGTCACATGTGACAGCGCGGGAATTGATTAAATGGCGCGGAGACGCGCGGACGGTCTCTGATAACGAGCTAAATTACGAGACACGTGTAAACATTCAGATAAAACAGCTAACTCCGATACGAGGGGTCTGCATCACATCTGCTTGATTCGGATGATTTGTTTAATGACACTAATTTAAAGCAAACATCTGATTTAGGATTTGAAAAACGTTTATTAATCCAATATGGCTGTTGACATTGTTGCGGCCAAAAGTTATGAATGTTTGTAGGATTAAGTTTTTTATTCACGTTCGGTTTATAGAGCTTAAAAATAAAGGGTTTGATTTAAATCTTATTATAATTTGTGTAGCCTACTCACGCGAGAAAATATAGTAATTCTAGGGGTGCGACAGAGACCAGATTTCCAAAGATAAGATATTTGTATTTAATTTTCGTTTAAACGAAACGTCTATTGAACTTTCGTTTATTGAACCCTATTATTCCTACTTTGTTATTGACTTCCCGAAATTCGATTCTCACTTTAAAGCCTATCCAGTTATAGAAAGTATTTTGAATATTTTAACAAATAACGAAAAAAAATTGCTGAAATTACATTTACGATTGACATACAAACTCACAGGTTTACCAAAGCTTCAACTTCTTCGTTGTAAAGACCTTCGTCCAATTGTTGACAGACCCATAAACCCGATTTAAAAAGCCGTCAGTTTAACAAAACAATGGAAATAAAGAATCCATTAAAATGTCCCGACTGTTTACCAAGACGCTTCTTCTGTAAACAAACGCTTATCTCAAATGTCTTCATTTCGGAAGGAAACAACGGGAACAATTAAACTTTGAACGTCCAAATAAACGGTTTTTGGGATTACTATTCGATTTGGTTAACAAGGAAGTCCTCAATAATAAAAGTTCGTGGCTCAGTTTTTAAGCTACAAGGGCTAATATTTAACAGATTACGTACAGCATGCTGTTATGTTATAATAATTAATTATGCTTTTGCGTGCTTAAAAGTGATATTAATGTAGAAATAGTTAACTGAAAGGAAGGTCTTTTGGGAATAAAAGTAGTTAACTACCTATTTAAAATATTAAAATTTCTAAATGTTAGAGTAGATGCAGCAACTTTCGCCACATAGGTACCTAATTTTTTTTTAGTAATGAATTCGGAACTCAATATTTTTATATCTAAGTTTTACTTAGGTAGTACCTGAACTACCCACAGTTAATTAATGCGATATTCATTGAATAGGACACAATTTAAACGAAGACGTGGTTCTTTGGAACCTTTTTTTAAAAACCCGATTTTTACTAACTCTCTCATTATTTCAGATCATAAGTTTTTAAGCTGTCCATTGACTTCAAAATTCTTTCCACAGATTATCCGGCGAAGTCAACACAAGCCCGTGCGAATCCGAATCCACCTCCAACTCCCCGCCATCTTTGCTGCAAGATGCAACGCTGCCCGCACTGCTAGTATCAGGCGCATCCACGCTCTTCCAGAACACGGCTACAACTACGAGTCTTGGCTTAGCTCCAGACGGGCTGTGCTTGCCTGGTACCGAGGCTGACAGCTGCGCGGTGACGGCCGGATGCGCCACGACCTCGTCCCTGGGGCTAGCGCTGCCGCTGACTTCAGCTGGGCTCTGTTCCACTACGTCCTCGGCGGCAGTCGCTTGGTTGATGAATGAGGATAGTGCAGGTTAGTAGCTAGTTAGTCTCCGATGCATCCACACTTTGCTAGAACACGCGACCACCAGGCTGATCATAGCTCCTGATAGGCTCTGCTTGCCTGGTAGCGACGCTCACCTAGCCTGGATTCTGTTCCACTACGTCATCAGCAGCCGTCGTTTGGTCGATGAATGAGGATAGCGCAGGTAAGTAGATAGTTCGATGCGTCCAAGCTCTTTCAGAATACGACGGGCTATGCTACCCTGTAGCAAAACTTGCTGACTTCCTTTAAACGGGTAGTCAAAACACGATGCTCCCAGAACTTAATATTCTGACGGGCTATGTTTGCCTGGCAGAGAAGTGTCCATTTTTAAGCCTGTTGATTGTCTTTCTTTCAATACAACTGTTGGAAGCTTAGAGGTTGGTATTGGTACATCAAATGGCATCGGTCAATGTAATTACAAACTTTAGACTCCTTTTTTTTTCCTATTTTGAGCCTTTGATTTTAACTGCACCAACCCCCATATTATTATTGCCAAACAATTTGCCAAAGCACAGTTTTAGCAAAAGTTGTGACAGATTTCACCTACTGTAGTCCCTTACTTAGTCCATTGAGAGACACACTTGTCATAATATAGACTAGAGATGCAACGGATATCCGGTTGTTATCCGGTATCCGGCCTATCCGGCCATTATTTTACTATCCGGCCGAATACCGGATAGTTACGCACTATCCGGCCGGATACCGGATAGTGATTCTGTTTGGTATTTACCTTTGATAAACAAACTTTTTTAAAAAAAAATTAAACCGACTTCAAAAAAAAAGAAACAAAAAAACTACCTAAAAAACTGAAAAGCAAAAAATAATTTTAATAAGACATTCATCAAATGCGCTTATTGTCTAAGCCTATTAATTAAATTGTATTTTACGTGCTAGGTAGGTACCTACTAATCTGTTTGAAGTCGGTGCCAAGCCAAATAGTAGGTACCCAGATTACGTACCTACGTCCGCGGATTAATAAGTAACCCTTTATAATACATTATTATTATATATCATTTTTGATTACCTTTGGCTTGGCACCGACTTCAAACAGATTAGTAGGTACCTACCTAGCACGTAAAATACAATTTAATTAATAGGCTTAGACAATAAGCGCATTTGATGAATGTCTTATTAAAATTATTTTTTGCTTTTCAGTTTTTTAGGTAGTTTTTTTGTTTCTTTTTTTTTGAAGTCGGTTTAATTTTTTTTTAAAAAAGTTTGTTTATTTTTCTATTTTTAGTGTGAATAACACGTAGGTAGTGAGTAAAACTCTTTCATAATAATGATAGCGAAAATACGAGTATAATTGTATTATTTGATAATATTATTAGGTATTCATTAAGTGTTCAGCACCATGGGTAGGAGGAGAATGCGTTTATGCACCATAACCGCAGGCTAGCTAGACCCGCGGCCGTGTGTGGGACTCGAGACCGAAGCGTCCGCTACCCACTACACTCCCCCGGTTTCTCCTTCACACCCGATTAGGACGAGCCGGTGCTAACCTTATTGGCTAGTGACCAGCCCATCCCCGGGTAATCATCAGCTTAGCTGCAAAAGTACATGAAATACAACTAACGTTCCACATATTCCTACAACACTGAAAGAATTATCCCCTAACTCCTAACCGTTAAGGAGTTGTACTTTCCATCATCACCTTAGCTGCAAAAGTACATAAAATACAAGTAACGGTCCACATATTCCTACAATACTGAAAGAATTATCCCCTAACTCCTAACCGTTAAGGAGTTGTACCTTCCATCATCAGCTCATCAACATAAAATGATGTCTATCGGACGCAAAAACTTGAATGGCTTCAGAAAAAACAAGTAACGCGTAGGCGCAGCCTATAAAATTTGAGGTTTTCCCTTGATTTTTCCGGGATCCCATCATCAGATCCTGACATGGTGACAATGGGACCACCTCTGAACTATGCACTTTCAAATAAAAAAAGAATTATTTAAATCGGTCCACAATTGACGGAGAAATCGACGGACATACATAAAAAAAAAAAAAAAAAAAAAAAAAAAAAAAAATACATACAGTCGAACATATAACCTCCTCCTTTTTTGAAGTCGGTTAAAAAATGGTGCTGCTACATGGTGAGGACAGATATTTATTTGGGCAAATTCTATCAATATTGGGAATTGATTGGCGTTTGCTGCCCATCATGCATAATGGTCACTCTTTCGATCAACTGGGATAAGTAAAAGTCAAGCTCATTGGCTATAGCACCATTTGTCGTATCTTCAGTTTGACTATTATCTTGAGCGACTTCGTCAAAGCAATCACAAAATGTTTCATAAACAACAGTTGCGCCATTGCCTGCCCTTCTTTTCATTGGAGGCGAATCACCTTTACTCCTATTTGAATCCTCTTCGCTACAACAAATTTTTAGGCCCTCCATTTTTGCCTAGAAAACGGTCCGCGCGATCCTATAATAAGTAACGGATTGAAACCTGCACGACGCGCCCGCCGCGCCACAATAAAATGTAGGTATCGTTTGGCCGGCCGAATATTCGGCGGCCGGATACCGGATATTCGGCCGGTGATCAGGGCGAATATCCGGTATCCGGTATCCGGCCAAACAACTATCCGTTGCATCTCTAATATAGACTCTGATCTTGAAGCTCTCTTCTCATTTGTCGTGTGGCGAGTTCCTTTTTTTTCGATGATTCTGATCTTCTAATCACTTCTGTCCAGGTGGAGTCAAGAGCGAGGTGCGCAGCCCGGGGCTGTGCGAGGGCGAAGTGGCGCTGTACGGGGAATCATTGCCGTATGACCAGACTGCGCTGCCCTACCAGTATTACAATAGGTAAGAAAACCCTCTTGCGCAGAGGATAAGGTCGCATTTCATGGCGACAGATGTACCAGATTGCATAGGTAAAGTATTTCTGACTCTCTAGCCCAGAGAATAAGGTCGTCGCATTTCAAAGCTAACCTTGTGTCAGATGGCTTACTTAGGTACAATCATGTGCGAAGCTGAGGTGGCGCTGTACGGGGAATCTCTACCGTATGACCAGACTGCACTGCCCTACCACTATTACAATAGGTAAGTGCCTACTTACAAGAGAAGCCTTCAAGAGAGCCTTCTCTTGCCCAGAGGATAAGGTCGCATTTCAAAGGCGACAGATTTACCAGAAAGCAGAGGTAATCGCATCTTGTCGTTATGTGGGCACCAGCTCTCCGTTCCGGTTGGAACGGAGAAACCAGGGGAAATCAGTGGGTCACCACTACCTATTAGACTCCTCCCGCATGAACACCATTAGGCTGTGTCCCCACAGTAGGCAAACTGTTAACGGCAGACTGAGTTTGCGGCCTATCGATTTAGTACGCCTTTCTATATATTGGAAATGGAGTGTCCACAGTTTGCTAGTTTTACGCTCACTGCCTTGGTCCAAAGGCGCAAGGTCGCTTGTGCTTACGGAGCAATAAATACTTTCTCCTCGGCTCGAAAAAAGGTACTTTTTTTCCTTTTAACATTGTAAATCAACACTAGCTCAGTAAACGTCGTAGAGAGAAAGAATAAAGAAAGAAAAGATTACTATTTTACCTTAGACTATATCAGACTTATCAACCATTAGGTACACCAAATTGGTCGTCAACTTTATTTTCTCGGGTGTAACTATGGCGAAAGGGAGTGGTTTTTTTATTAATTTTTATTGTTATTCCAACATACAATATTTATGATTTTAAAACAAAGGTTCATATAGGGGAGACATAAAAATAATAAATTTATTGATAACCATTGACACTCCTATAATATAATTAAGTGCTTTGTAAAACAGTTTAATATTTGAACATTTTACTGCGTATAACATGAATATGTATTTAGAAATTCACGTTTTCTATAATATAATCAATGGGTCATCAAATATTAATAAAATTATTAACGATTGTTTAAGGTGTGGCAAACATTTGCTATGATTTATTATTTATAAGCAATGCCTCCGGCTTTGTTCGCAAAGATTAGTTTGGGGCTAGATGGCGCTGTGTGAATAATGTCCAGAGATATTATTATTTAACGATTGAAGTGACGTGACCAGGCGCTCGCTCTCGGCCGTTGCTGTTCGGTTTTTTTTTCTCCGCCGGGAGGAGGCCAGCGGGGCCCGCCTTGTAAGAGGTGGGCAGGTCGCCCTGCAGTGTCCCTGGTAGTAGGCTGATGCAAGACCCAGAGGAGCTGCCGACGGCGATGCAGGAGCGCGGGGGGGGGGGGGGTCAGTGGGTATTCTTGTGAGTCCCACACACGGCTCACCCCAGGCGAGTTATGGTGCACAAATGCATTCCCCTCCACAAAAAACGGGTCGGCTCGGGTCTCTGCACTCTCTGGTGTTACGGCAACCGCCAACCATCAAGCGGGCCGTAGGTTTGACAGACACACTCGAGGTATAAAAAACTAGACCAATAGCTTAGAAACAAACGTACAACCGACACTTCCGCGTAGATTCTACACTACGCCCTCAGTTGTGGGGCTTCTCAAAATCCTTAGAGCGTTGCCCCCGAGTTGAGACGTCATGAGCGATCAGCTTGATTAAGATGTATTAATCACGATTAACGACAATTATATGCAAAGGACCGACTTGTCGTTCAAAATTACTGCTGATAGATTAATTTGTACAAATTGTCTGGTTGGTTGATTTAGGGCCGTAACTAGGGTGATATTGTGGTGCATATTTTTACCTACTTAGAGAAACTGTAAAGAAAGTCACTTAACATACTTCTGGGTAAGTAGGACCTTTATATATTCAGTGATTCTAAGCATCTTTGTTTAAGAAGCCAAAATGAAATTGTGGTCTGTCTGTTTTGGGACTTTCACATAAAAAGTACTGAAGGTATTTTCATTAAGATACTAATCCTCGACATCATTCGTTTAAAGTTCTGAATATCTGATGTGACCCTGCCAGGCTGTATTTTTTTAAAGTTGGTCAACAGAAAGTTCTCATCATTACTTTATGATTACGTTAGAAAATTAAAGTCTATCAAAAACATATTTTTTTATCACTGTCGCGTAACGCAACTCCAAAGGATATTTATTATTCTTATAGCATCTGAACCAGATATCTCGTTCATCGGTAATCCCAACTACGAGAATACAGCTAGTTTGTAATAAAAGCACAGATAATATAATACTAGTCATAAAAGCTTTCGTTTCGAAAGGTAAAATACCCCATCACTAGTGTAGAAGATGTCCGCATCTTAATTTTACTGGTGCCACAAAGTTTCACAGCCGCGACGCATTGATGGTCCTCACAGATTTACCGGCCATAAACCCGATTTCATAGCTTATGAATTAGCATTGTGTACTTTATTCTGCAATATCCTCTCTTACTCTCTCAAGCTTTGTTTTGCAAGATAGTAAAGAGATTCTGATAAAAAAAAATAGAATTGTAAGCTGTATTATTTTGTACAAATGCAAAACGATGATAAAGTGCTAATGACTTTCGGAATACGTTACGTACCGTCTCCCCCTCCGTCGGGGGCAGAAGTGGTGTGCTCTTACGCCCCAAAAAGGGAGGATTTAAGTCTGGGGTGCTTCCCCTTGCCTGATGATGGTTTCATGAGAGTCAGACAACAGATAACCCTAAGTGCCAATTGAAAAGATCATCTCGTAGATAAAATAAAAACTACAAAATGTGTAATATTCCCCTACCAAAGGCAATAACGTATATTAATAATGCTTTGTCATTAAAATGTTGCAAATAATGTTAAGCATGAAATTCATAAGACTTGTGGTGACCCTAGTTAAATAGTGTTAAAAGGTTTACAGCCTCATGCGCAAAAGGTTCCTAGTTCAATTAAAAGACAATTTAAGACGTGATTGTCTCATAAATCTTGTGTTTACATTTTAACGCCTCGATCCATCGGTTTAAGTACCAAACTTTCAACTGGTAACCAATTTTTTGGGAAAGGTGACGAGATGTTAAACTTTTTAGTCCTGATTTTTATACCGCTAACTTCCTGCTACTTTAATTTGGACTGTAACAGAGACTCTACAAACTAATAAAGTCAAGAACCGACCTAAGCTTTCTCGAGGAGAATGCAATAACGCGCTATATCACGCCTTATTTTTATAGAATAACCGCAGGCTTGCTAAACCTGCGGCCGTTCTTATGTGGGACTCGGCACACTAAAGCGTCCCACTATCCACAAGCCTTCCTCGGTTTCCCCTTTTCACCCAATTGGGAAAGCTTATATATACTATAGTCAAAGTCAACTGTATTTATTTTGCAATTTGATCTACCATGAAATTCTTTTGCACGGAAAAACTTTTTTATCCTACCAGCAATTCGAGACGTGAATGGCCTGTTGAGAAAAAGTGCCGCAAGAAACTCAACAGATAATAACCTTTTTAAATAATCATACATTTTACAATGTCATCTTAATAATTATAAGTACAATAAATAAGCATAATTATGAGTAGATGTGCAGAGAAGCAAATCTATGTGTGATACTCAGTGTAGCTCCATTCCCAAGTATTAAATAAGACTGGTGCTAGATGGGGCTGTGTGAATAATGTCCAAGGATTTCATCATCAGCCAGTCCCAGTACACTGCTATACATAGGCCTCTCCAAGGGCTCGCAATCATAGGAGGATTTCCCATAATCGCCAGGCTGGGCAAACGGGTCGGCAATCGCATTACGTAGCTTTCGCCCCAATGACGCTATCAAAGGATTCATTTTTAAATAGTTTAATAATGTATAATTACAGCTGTTTTTCTTTTACAGTATGCAGCAGTATGGAGGGGGCGGAGCTGCGTCGTCATACGTCGGTTCCACTCTGTACAATCAACCATACGCGGCGTACCCCTCGCCGCATAACACGAACAATAGGTAAAACTAATATCTACAAGCTTTTGAAAAAAAAATTAAGAAACTAGAGAAAAAAATATTATTTGGGATTCTGACCGCAGACTAGAAAGACCTTACTAGGAGATGGGCTAGTAAATCGCCACAAGGGGGACTCGTCCCTCTTAGGGTGTGAAAAAGAAACCAGGGGAGTTTACTAGTGGGACGCGTAAGTCCCAAGTCCCACACGGCCGCAGGTTTAGCGATCGCTTTATTATTGCGGGTATTATGGTATCTTAACGCAATTCCATCTCTCTTCAAGAGAATCTACTTTGTTGGAGTCGTTCTGAAGTTATACTTGCATATTGAACACATTTCGGCAATTTATTTAATACACGATTTATGCATGCCTTGCTTGGCGGTCTAGTGGTTTAGGTACCAGGCCATCAGTTAGTAAGTATCAGTCCGGGGTTCAATTACCGGGTCGAGCAAAATTGTGTCGGATTTTTCGAACACAGATCCGGTTTGTTACTTTTGTACATGGATTCCACATGGGCTCCACAGGCATAGCTTAAAAAAACATAAACACAACAACTCCTTACTAATGAACTGAACTGTATTATATTGTTACTACAAATGATTCTGTCTGTCTGTCCATCAGGTCATCATGTAAAGCGACGCCGACGTACCTGAGCGCGTACGGCGTGGGCGGCGTGGGCAGCGTGCCGAGTACCGGGTTCAGTACCCAGCCGTCACCGTACGCTTACTCCTCCTACAATGGCGGCTTGTCGCAGTCTTTTCCTACGGCGCAACAGGTAAGAGGGAAAACAATGTTTTTTTTTATATCTTCATTTTCCTGCTCTTATTACAGACTAAGTATGTGGTCTGTGGAATATAAATTGTCCATTCGTATTAGCCTACACTAAACCCTTTCGTATCCAAATTATACTTTACGCAATCCATCCATTTCTTTTTAGACTTCCTCTTCCTGTGCTTACATCTTTCCTTACTTTAGATCGATACAAAAAAAAACAGATTCGAATTTAGAACCTTCTACTTTTTTAAGTCGTTTAAGTTAATTACTATTTCTTTAATTATAAACAGGACTACAGCAGCTACGCAGCAGGGTATGCGGAACACAACGTGGCCCAATATGGCGGATATTACGCCACGCCAAGCTATTCACCTTACGTCAGCTCGCCAAGTAGCAGTGGCAGTGCTGGACACACGTCTTACCACCTAGGAGGAGCTTTATCAGGTATTCAACCACCGAGAAAACAAAACAAGAATTATTATGGTTGCACGCACAGCACAGCACAGTTGATGTACGTAGCGACATCTAGCGGGAGATAGCGGAACTTATCGGCTAAAGAAAAAACGTATGCCTAATAAATTAATTAATGACAGCACGTTATAATTTCATAACCAAATCATATAACGTATTGGAAACGGAGAGTATTTTTTTTTAATATAATTATTCAGAATTATGTTTGAAAAAATATTTTCTTGAACGCGTCCATAATATTGTTTGTTCAATGCTGCCAACCGCAGTATCTTGACATTTTTGACTTTTGGACTGACATTGACAATTGACATTTCGATACGTAGCGTTTGTTTGTTGTGTTGTTGATGGAATTAGAAAGACTAATTTTCTACTTTTTCACGTTTATATTGTTATTAAAAGTGTTCAAGACGTTTAAAAACCACGTACATTTCACTGAAAGCTTTAAACAATATTTTTCTACCGATAACTCTGTGATATTTGCTTAGCAATAATGGATAAAGAAAATGATAGTTCTTATCAGAATAAACGTAGAAAATTAGATGATAGTGAGTCAGATGTGCAGTATAATAGTCAAAATGATAGTTCTGACTCCTGGCCTGACTCTGAGAGCGATTCTGGTGCGTAGAATAGTAAAATATTGTGTTTATACTTGCTTATGTTATGACATGATTTTGTCTTAATAAAACATGATTTCACATTTATTTTACTACTTTTGTTGTCCAAATTACAAAGGGAGCTGTAGAAAAATCAATAATAACATATTATCTGGTCGATATTATAATTAGAAGAATTATACATACCGCAAATATGTAAATATTTTTACATTCCTGCCTTTCAGCTTGGGCTTATTTTAATAGAGATCAATTCATAACGAATCATCATCATCAGCCTATATACGTTCCCACTGCTGGGACACAGGCCTTATCTCAATTGTGAGATAGTGTGGCCCATACTCCTCCACGCTGGCCTAGTGCGGGTTGGTGGAGGTGGCATAACGAATACTGTGATATATTAAGTCTACAATTTGCACCCTTTGTTGTGCTATATATGAACAAATAAACAAAAAATAATGTCTATTATAGGTTTTCAGGGGATTTTCCACACTTAGCCTCTGGAATGGGCCATTGTGTGTGAAATCCATCAATGTCTATAATTTATAGAGAATTCCTCATTTAATTTGTGCATTGACATAATTTTGTCTTTAATATCACATTATATTTTATTGTCCGTAGATTCTCCGTCATCCATGTTACCTTCAATAAACGACGCAAGTCCACTATCACCTATCAAGAGTGAAATTCACTCGGTTAGTCGGAGATGTAGAGAAAATTCTGGGTAAGTTTATTTATACTTATTTAACTTTGTTACATTTATAAAGGCATACACATAGGTAACAATCAAATTGTAATGAAAAAATTGATCTTTACTAATATTTTAAAGAGGAAAGATTTGATTGTTTGTATTGAATAGGCTCCATAACTACTGAACCGATGAAAAAATTCTTTCACTGTTTTAAATCTACACTATCCTCGGGTGACATAGGGTACTTTTTATCCCGGAAATGTGGGGGGAAAGGGGGATGGAAGTGGATTGGCCACACTCTGCGTAGGGAAGATGGTAATGCTGCTGAAATCGCCTTTGAGTGGCAACCGGAGGGTAGGCGAAAACGCGGACGGCCTGTACACACGTGGAGGAGATCGGTGGACAAGGAGCTCAGGAAGGAAGCACTCAATTGGAAAGACGCTCGAAGAATCGCGCGGGACCGGCCGGCTTGGAGAAAACTTGTTGGGGCCCTCTGCACCAGCGGGGTGCCTTAGGACCACAACAACAACAACAATAGCTTGACAATCAATAAACGTTAACATTTACAATACAATAATGTGTTTCATTATCTTCCAGAGAGAGCACAACTAGCAGAACCCGAGGGAGGGGTAGACGGAACACATCGTCGTCACCAGCTCAACACGTCCCAGAGCCGGCAACGGACAGGGTGTTCATTTGGGATCTGGATGAGACGATCATCATCTTCCACTCCCTACTGACTGGGACTTACGCTACTAAGTACAATAAGGTAACTGTTAGATAGATGATTTGGTTAAGTAATTTTTTTATAAAACACCATCAAAGTCTGGTCTAATGTAGACATAAAAAAGTACACTCGACGTCAAAAAAAACCGCACCTTTACAAAAAACTGCTTCAAACACCTTCAAAACTTATTTAGTGTCAATTATGGCAAAATTTTCATTTCTTTTTAAAGTCACATTTATGACGTCAAGCATTTTTTTTTTAATGTAACGAAATGTTTTATTTTTAAAGTTTATTAATTGAGCTTTCAAATGACATCACTATTTATGGGGTTACATGCGTGTGTTAAAGGTTGGTACCGATTGAAAGTTATTTTCGCGGAGGTGCGATTTTTTTGACGCCGAGTGTATTTTAGTAAGACAACCAATGGTTCAGAATATTGCATCTGCTGAGAAGGCACTAGATGGAAACTCGGCTTGTTACTATTTTTGATCAACAAGATTGTTTATAAAAATTTATTAGTTTTAGATACATCTTACAGTAAGATTGACACTTATTAAACCCTGCATACATAAAGAGAGATATAGTAGAGAGGCATGCCACTAATGTTTGAGTGACTTTTTCTAAACATGATTCTTATATTTTTATCCTTTGTTTCAGGATACACAACAAATAGTTCAATTAGGTTTCAGAATGGAAGAAATGATATTCAGCTTAGCAGACACGCATTTCTTCTTCAATGATGTTGAGGTGAGTTGCACTTTCATGAAAACAGAGAATTAATTAATTTAACTTATTTTAATAAATATCCTAAATCCTTTTACACTAAAATAAAGAAAGGTGTTATAATGTTTTTTTGGTGTAAGTAATTTTTCTGAAAACACACCCACAGCCGCAGTTTTAGGTAGCCACTGTACCATCAAGGGAACAGCCAAGGGTACACAGGAAAACAAGCGGTGGTTATGGTGCCTAAAAGCATTTTTCGAAAAAAAAAATGATATAACTACACAATATCACTATCTTCTTTCTTTTTATTTGATAAGAGCCAGCATCTAAGATATCTGACAGAAAAACCACCAGACAGTTACCTACCTAACCCTATTTAAAATTACCAATAATCGTCCGTATCTCCAGGACTGCGACCAGGAGCACATAGACGCAGTGGCAGCAGACGACAACGGTCAAGACCTGTCCGCGTACAACTTCGCGGCGGACGGGTTCCACGCGGGCGCCGCGCCCGCCGCCGGCCTGTGCGCGCCCGGCGTGCGCGGCGGCGTCGACTGGATGCGCAAGCTCGCCTTCCGCTACAGAAAGATCAAGGATACCTACAACAACTATAGGAATAGGTACGAATGTGGTCTCCTTTAGGGAAAAATAAGCAAAAAGTCGTGCACCTGGAGTCGGAGTGGGGAGTGGACTGGATGCGCAAGCTGGCTTGTAAAACACTTTAAATCAACTAACACTGTTCACACTCGACCGCACACGCACAAACTGTCACCTAATGCTGGCCATACACCATCAAGCCTACACATGGACAAGTCTACTTGATCCAATCGATCGCATCAAGCCGATTTGACGATAGGCTTGAGTATGGCCAGCATTAGACGTAACTTAAATTTTTTTTTTTCTCCACTGAACCTTAAGATATCGTGCCGCCTTGCTAGCAGATTTAATGAAGAAGCGAGATAAAGTGTATGGAAATACGCACGAGTGTAAGAGAGATAAGCATATTTAGCTCAATCGCGGCCGAGCGACGTGGCTCACGCGCGCCAGCCCTTGTCAACCACAAGTGGGCATTTCAGATACGTATGTACGTCATTTCAACTACCAGTTGACACGGGGGCACTTAAAAGTACCAGGAGCGCATAGACACAGTAGGTTCATAAAATGTTCATGCGAGCAAAACTTAACCCTTGTCAGTACAATTTTATTGTATGCTATGACTTTTGTCTATTTAAAACCTTTTCTTTGTTATCCTTGTTACCTATATATATATATATATATAATACTTTTTATTTGCAGTGTTGGCGGTCTCTTGGGCCCAACAAAGAGGGAACAGTGGCTACAACTGCGGGCGGAGTTAGAACAAGCGACAGATAACTGGCTTACCCTGGCTTGCAAATGCCTCAATATGATCAACTCAAGGTAAAATAAAAAGGTTTTTTTAAACCTACATTACAACGTATAGTCACAAGCATTTACATGATACTCATTCAAATATGAACCTTATCGCCATCTCATGAAACCTTGTGTATGAATTTTATTGCATGTGATTGTACAGTACGTAGCACATGAGCCTACCCCAATCTATCAGAAATCTCAATTGAAATAGAAGTCTATGCAGTTGACTTGACATAAAGCTGAAAACTGTTTGTAGGAATTCCGGTCTTGGTGTTTCTATGTAAGCTCGAGTATAATACATGTATTTTTTACCAAAAATAATATTATTTAGTATCAGTACGCAGTATCAGCTTCTTCCACTGGACCGCGTTCAACGTCGATCCGATCGAATTGTCGGCGCCGAGAGTCTTTCTGCTAAGCTCCATCCCTTGGCGTTGCGGAGAAAAGTAGCATCTCTGTGCGTTCTCTACCGCATGTAACATGGGGAGTGTTCGGAGGAATTGTTCGGACTTATACCTGCTGCAGGGTTTCATCACCGTACAACTCGTCACAAACTGAAGTTTCACTCTCATCATCTTGACGAGTGGCAATCTACTACCATACGTTTCACTCGAAACTTCATACCACGTACGACCAAACTGTTGAACCAGCTCCCTGCAGCGGTATTTCCGGACCGATATGACATGGCAATCTTCAAGAGACGAGCATATCTCTTTTTTAAAGGCCGGCAACGTACTTGTGACTCCTCTGGTGTTGCGGGTATTTATGAGCGGCGGTGATTGCTTACCATCAGGTGACCCGCTTGCTCATTGCCTCCCTTTTACATTAAAAAAAAAATTAGTTTTGTTTATGCGTTTTATTTTAGGCAGCCATAGTACAAGCTATGCTTAGTTTGGGGCTGGACGGCGATGTGTAACTAGTGTCTAGGGATATTTATTTATTCACCGTCCACAGGGAAAACTGCGTGAACGTGCTAGTGACGACGACGCAACTTGTCCCAGCGCTCGCCAAAGTACTACTGTTTGGACTGGGAGGAGTGTTCCCCATTGAAAACATATACTCAGCCACGAAAACAGGTTTGTATAATGCTTCAATATTTGTTTATAAATATGATATATTAAATAACGCCTTTATGGCCTAGTAGTTTAAGTGCCGGGATTTGATCTTGGAGTCCTCGTTTAAATTTCCGGTTCAAGCATAGTTAAAATTTTTGATCACAGCTCGAATTTATTGCCACAAATTCGCTCTGACAAGAGCCAGTGCACATCACTGTGACGATTACTGCATTTCAATGACGGACGCTCTTTCCCTGCAGTGGGATGATTGTGGCCTTACTTTTTCTTTACTGAAGCTAAACTATTTTACTGAAATAAGTCGAGCAATTTCTTTCCAATTTCAGTGGAATTTTTTTATCCATCAATGAGCTTGTGCCAAAGCCTAAGGGCGGTAATTTAACAATGCATTTCATGTGAGAAATAATATGTTTATTATTTTTTACAGGCAAAGAAACCTGCTTCGAAAAGATCAAACAGCGGTTCGGCGAGCGGTGTACGTACGTCGTAATAGGCGATGGCCAAGACGAGGAGGCCGCGGCCAAAGCGAAGAACTACCCGTTCTGGCGCGTGTCTGGCCACTCGGACATCGCGGCGCTCTACAACGCGCTCGACATGGGCTTCTTATGATTTGCTGCTGCCCTGGTACTTGCGTCGCGTCGAGCTAAGACATCTCTTTATTGGTTATGGTCTCCTGGTAGTTTGGTTCAACAAGTTATCTCTCAGTTGGTTCTGGTCGCCTGGTGATTTGGTTCAAGATACAGACAAAAAAAGAACGAAAATAAATGAATTATGCGACATTGGCGGCTCTCTCCAATCGGTTAGATATGGGCTTCTTAAGGTGAGTATAGACTACATTTCCTCGAGCGTTTTGGTGTAATGTGACGTTCGTGCGAATGCTCGGTGTTGTGTTGCGGGTAAATGCTTACAGCGAGAGTGCATTTACCCGTAACATTTGGTTGTACGTGCGTTCATTCTTCTTTGAAATGTTCGTTCCTCTTCCTCCGCGTCACCCCGCACCCGCGCTCGTGCAAAGGCTCCTACACACCACGCTGTTACACCGATATGCTCGTTGGTTTTTAAAAAAGGCTGTAACAAAATTGCGAATGCTCAATGTTCTATCTATACTCACCTTTAGCATGATTCACGATCATGATTTGCTACTGCCCTGGTACTTGCGTAACGTCAACCGATTTACTGTGCTCCTGGCAGTTTGGTTCGTTTTTCAAAAAAAATTCAACTCCACGCGCTCGATGGGCCAACTGCACTGAGGTCCATTATAATACGGCGTATTACGCTGGAGTGGCTATAGACATTGAAATGACAGCTATTTTTCTGTCGATTTGAAGCGCCCCCAATAGTGTACTGGGAACTAAAATGACTTCAAATGGACAGTCATTGACATTGACAATGACAGCATTATCGAAGTTTATCTGCGAAAGTCAGCACTATTATTAGTTCCAAGTACACTAACTACTGCTTTTAGCGCCAATATGGCGATTTTCAAATCGGATCAAATATTTGGTACCAATCGCCTATCCAGTGGTCTATGGAGATCAGTGGCCAACAGTTAAAAACTCGATAATCAGAGTACACACCACGCCTACAATATGGCCGCACATTGGGCGATGCTTACTAATTAAATATCCTCTATTGGAAAAGGCTACAGTGGCCGCGTACCATCAGGTGGAATGTGTATGCCAACATACCATTAAACAAACTTGGACGCTATTACATATTAGTATATCTTTGATATTACCGATATAGCCATAATTTGGCTAGAAATTCACGATAATCATATCAACAAATGGCTCCGATATTAAGTACACTTAGACATATTTTAGGGGCCATACTTTAGTTGGACATACTTCTGTTTAGTTTATGAAGCTCAAAGTTAGCTCAAAATGTACTAAAAATGTATAATTTTAAATGTCTTTTTTGTAAATATATTTTAATATGTAGAACTGTTCGTAAGTCCATTCCTACGTCGTAAGTTTTATATTTATGTACAGTTTTATTAGTTGTATAATTAGAAGAAATGTATGTATTTATAAATCTCAAAGATGATATTATTTTTTATTTCATGTTTGATACTTGACTATGCATTATGCCTAACTTAGGGTTATTTTCACTGATATGACCGCTTACCATCAGGTGGGCTGCGTGTCTGTCTGCCAACTGATGTGGTTACAAAAAAAAGAACTTAACTGATAGCGGTAAATCGACCTTCAATGTTTTATTTCGACACACTATGATATAACTAAAGCACAATCTCCCAAAAGTCTTTTTTATAATTTTTCTAGTAGTTCAACAAAGCTATTCATTTTTTTTTTCATATGGCCATAGTGGCTCAAATGCTAGCCGAAATAATTTTTAAAACATATAAAATACAGAAAATTACATAAATAAATATTGAAGTATATTTATTTATCTTACACAATGATAAAAAATAATCGCTCAATCAATTAAAAAATAAATGATGATTTTATATGAAAATTTTGAGTAGCCTAATATGTTGGCTGTAGAGTAAATCCCACAGCAAATTGAACTACAGATCTAAATTCAAACATCTTCTTAAAATGGTTAGGTATATGTTAATTGAAACCGATTTTATATTACAAAACTAAGATTTGATCTTACTACTGCCTAATATTACTCTATGAACAAACCTCAAGTTTTAACATGTTTTAATGACTGATTTAAATCTATACATAAATCCAATTACACTATTTTTTTCACATAAAGACTGTGTTTCTGTCTGTCTGTTTCATAGGTTTATGCAACCAATCCTTACTTATATTATAAATGCTAAAGTATGTCTGTTTTCAAACAAATTATATTATGACGTTAGCCTTTCGCGCGCGGCTTTGTCTACCCCACTTAAGTCACCTAAATCTCTTCGATTCACGTGAAATAAGGTCAAACATAAACACTATTTCTTTTATGCCATGAAAACTAAGCATTATCCTAGCACAAAAAATTGCCTAGCCCTTCCCAAGGTACTAAATTTTATTGCTATTGAAATGGGACTATATGTATGAAGTAAATAAAATGTTTACCAAACGCAACTTTTGAGTAGGCACAGATTGAGGTTTACCATATGGGAAGTAGCCGTTAAGCGAGCAAGTGTAACACAAGATCTATTTTTTCATTTATGATATTAGTATGGATTGACATGATATAATGCACTATAAAATTTCCTCTCAAAACAATTTTATTAGTACAATAAAACAATATTTTGTTATCTAGCGCAACTAACTAGTTTAATTATTTAATAGTATATTTTATATGACTTTTTCGAAGTTCCATATTCTCACATGTACAAATATTAATACTTAGTAATTTTTTAACTGCAAGGTTTGGCTGTGGTGTCGAAATTATATTTATTATAATTTAATTAATATACATTTTTATGATTATTTGTATCCTCATAAAGGCTGGCTTACACTTATCCGTACTATCAAAAGAAAAAGTTTTTTTATAAAAAAATTAATTGAGATAGGTTTTCTCATTCATTTTTGATTACAGCTTAAATGAAAAAAAAATATTCATATCGGTAATTTGCACTGAATAAATACTATTAAATAAATTAATTATATTCTCATTCCTCAAAAAGCTCCTAAAGCTATATGAAATTAAAAGCCGTACAGAATATGATGATACAAAAGTATTAGATTCCTTTACAGATACGTGTAAATCCCCCTTTATTCAGTTTTCAACAGAAAACTATACGACTCTAATGGAAAATAGCAATATTACTTTGTAATGTTATTTGTCTAGAATTAAATTTGTAAATAGATATCTAAGCCTAAGATAGACCGGCTTATTCTTATTCTAATAGAAATACGAATTTTGATTCGAAAGTTATGATTATTCGAGTTGTAAATAAAATTATATTATTTGACAAATTATGTTGTTTTATTATTTCTTCAATTCTTTTTCAATGTCTACGAGAAAATCTAGCTGCCTTCATTACTCCATGTACGAGCACCAAATTGGAACTTTTAATTAAAATTAATAGTCTTCAGCTTAGGTGTTGCCCGCATTAAAATATTATACGAATATTAATCCCATAGATAAGTCAACACTTGTTGCCTAGCAACCTAGCAACGCAATGACAACAAACATCAAAACAAATCATCTGGTGACCAGTGACGCTTTATTAATCTTCTCGTTTACTTTAATTCTTTAATTATCCCAATTCTATAAAAAGGGGCTATCAATACTGTTGAATCTTGCTTCTACCGTGTAATCGACCATAATTAATATAGTGTCAAAGTTTTAAACAGACATAGGTATTATAAATCCGTAAATATGAAGGCAGTTGTAAATTCGATACTCTTCGACGTATCGAAGAATGAACTGTTCAAAATAAATGAAAACTACAAATTGCTGCACAGGAAACTGAAGACTACATGGAAAGTTATGATGTAAGTTATCCATTTTAATGATCTAAACACAAATCTATACTTACTTAAAATATCCACATTTCAATAGCCTGGCACCAGCTCGTCCCTTAATCGGGTGTGAAGAGGAAACCGGGGGAGTTTAGTGGGTAGTGGACGCTTCAGTCTTGAGTCCCACACACGGCCGCGGGTCTAGCTAGCCTGCGGTTATGGTGTATAAACGCATTCTTCTCCGAGAAAAAAAATAAGGTTTTTTTTTACAAAAGAATATTGCTGGGGATTAAGAAGCAGTCACAGACAACAAAACTAAAAAAGTTTCAGCATGCTAATAACCGGACGAATAAACTACTGGATGGATTTGAATTAAACCTTTTTGTATGAAAAGAATGGCAACCGATTTTGTGTAATTTGGAAATAAGCATACATAAAGAGGTCGTGGGTTCGATCCCCGCGCGGTACAAAAAATATGTTTGTGCATGAACATGGTTGTATCGGTCTGAGTTTTTCTATGTAGGTAGGTATATTGTGGAAGCATTTACAAAAAAACTTATAATATTTATACGTTGTCTGGCACCTATAGCCTAAGCTAATGATTTGTTTGAGGCTAGATGGCGCTGTGCGAATAATGCCCAGAAATAATTATTTATTTATTTTATTTCTCAAGTAACCGCGAAGAGCTCTCCGAGCACGCTCTCCAAGACGTGAAGATCCTGGTGGTGCCAGGTCCCCAGAACGCGTTCACCGACGACGAGCTGGCGGCCATGAAGGCGGTGGTGGAGCGCGGAGACTCGGTGCTCGTCGCCATGGCTGATGGGGGGGAGGAGCGGACCAATACCAATATCAACTTCTTTCTCGAGGAGTACGGGATTGTGGTCAATAATGGTGAGGAGCTGTTTTTGAGTAGTTTGGTTATTTGGTTATAAGCACTACCGAAGTTTTCTGGTTCTCTAGTTTAGCATTTCCACTTAGCCTTCCTGGTTTACCGGTAGAGAATGACATTTTTTTTAGACTACATCAGTTGGCAGACCACGCAGCCCACCTGATGGTAAGCGGCAACTGCGGTCTATTCCACTGAGGGACAATTCGCCTGCAAGCGTCGCTCAATGTGCTGCCAGACTGTGGGCTCATCTGATCTTCGAGCCTCTGATTTCAAGTGCACTGGCACATACATGAGGCATCAAGTCCGATTTTTGTACCAGTTTTTATGCAATTATGTTATTAAAAAATAGGGAGCTGTCACAGTATTAGTACCTAAAACTGTGGAGCTGTGGTGGAGTGGTATGAAACGTCACTTCACTCAGTCCTTTTTTAAAGTATTCTGTGACTTTACATGTATAAGGTCGAACGGTTTGAATCTTGATTTTCCTACGTGCGTATTTACCGCTTACTCGGCAGTGACGAAAAACGCGAGTAAATCTGCACAGCCCAGTGGTTGTGTTACCATTATCCGGTCTGGTTTCAATGAGGTCAGATGGCAGTCGCACCAATGTAATAACTGGACTTGCCAAATTCTGGATCGAGTTGCAAGCTTACCCTGAGTAGCTCGGGACATAAAGCTGTCTACACACCAAAGCCGCCGGCCCGGTGGCATTTTGAAACAAGCTTGCCGCCGGCTTGCGCCCGCGCGTTTTCCCGGCGGCACACCCCGCATACATTCAGTTGCCCACCGGCCTTTATTTATCCGGATCGCAACATTCAGAAGCCGCCGGGTTTACCCGCCGGCACTAACCCGCCGGGTTCGTGCCGCCGGCTTTGGTGTGTAGGTAGACAGCTTGACGCTCGGATTGCGACAGATAAATTAATATTCCTCGATGCGACACTTTCATTTTTATTTTTGGACTTTTCTAGATTGCGTGGTCCGAGCGAAGTACCATAAGTTCTACCATCCGAAGGAGTGCCACATATCCAACGGGATCCTGAACCGCGCCATCACGAAACATTTAATGAAGATGCCCAACTACTCCAGCGAGTCGGATGATTATCTGTTAGTAGCCTTTTCGTCATCACCATCAACCTATGGCAGTCTACTTCTGGATATGTGTCTCTCCTAACTTTTTGGCTACTTGCATTCAGCCAAATCTTCACTCCAACTGGCCTGAGGGCCTACCTAGCATAGAAGTAGGAATAATATTTCTTTAATCTATGGTAGGTACCTAGTACCTACCACAGATAATTATGTAGGTATAATACTAGTAATAGGAGTAGGACAGTTCATACTGGAGAACCTGAATGACCACCTAAGAGACGGACAGATGACCTGGCGAGGGTAGCAGGGATAAGTAAACTGGATGCATCAGTAAACTTTCCCGGTTTTTCGACGAGTCCACCTTGTGGCGAACTACCGGCGCGAGCTCTCGCATACATAGGGATCAATTAATGTGTTCTTCAACCAAGGATTTAATCACCAAACCTTATTTCCCTCGGTGTTTAATACCTCAAGTCTTTCCCAGAGAAGACCCGGCAACGCCAAACTTCGTGTACCCTTACGGCGCTACGCTGACGGTTAAGAAGCCTGCCGCGGCCATCTTTTCCAGTAGTGACGTCTGCTACCCCGTCAAGAGGCCTGTGGCAGCCCTGTACACTTCTGAGAAGACTGGGGGTAAGCCTCACAGCAGCCATATGGAGCGACGATGACGGTTAAGAAGCCTGCCGCGGCCATTTTGTCCAGCAGTGACGTCTGCTATCCTGTCAAGAGGCATGTGGTATGGCATGTGTGGCTTTACATAATATGGTAGGGGGACTGCTGGTAATGATTGGATGAGGAAGGCCTGGGATAGAAATTTTGGCGAGCCATGAAAGAGGCCTACGTTCAGCAATGGACCGAAATTGCCTTGTCTTTAAAGAAGACCCTAACTCTTCTAGTATTTTTTTAAATACAATTGTTTTGTCACGGAAGCTTTGGTCCGTGCCTTTTTTGTGTTGACATTTTGTGTTAGTGTTAAATGCTGCTCCGCGCAGAAACAAAATTGTGTGTCAATTAAGTTTGACTCTGATTGAATAATATCCCAGGTAAGCTCTTCGTGATCGGGTCCGGGCACTTCTTCGCGGACCAGTACCTGGAGAGCGAGTGCAACGACCTCATCCGGGAGACGGTGTTCAACCTGCTCGGCGGCGTGCTCGACCTGCATCTCAACCCGGTCGACGTTGAGGATCCTGATGTGAGGAATCTTCTTAGTTATTAAATACTTTGGCTTTTCAAAAATAGTATAATTATAATAATAATCATCTCAAAATACCATGATCCCTATGAGTATGACAGATGTCATCGTATTGACAGCATTAATGTTTCACAATTTTTGACTGTCAAAATGTATGCAGAGAAATAGCGTTCATATTGCCGGCGCCGCCAACTTAGAGATGTTCATTGCAGTCGTCTTTGACTTATTATGATATACTAACAAACAGCCTGATGGAAAGTGACCACCGTCGGTGATGAGGAGTCCTGCGCATATATTGTGACGATTCAATTTAACTTGGTCTTCGGCCGTCCCAACCATATAGTTAGCGTACTTATATCTCGTGTCGGAGGCCAAGATCCACTTCGGGTTTGCTGAACCAGCGTATGTAATACGGCCGCACCAGGGATCCTGGATTAAATTTCCGGCTCGGATTAAACATTTATATTGTTATTGAGGGGCCTAGACAAAGTAACATTTTGACAGCGATAGCGAAATTCACTAACTTCAAATTGTATGGATTTGACAGGTGCCTTAGAAAAGTCTCGTGGTCAATCGATATTGAAAGTACGGGTTTTGACATTCGCTATCGCAAATTGAGCGATAACGAACGTCATTAATGCCGCTTGTCTAGGGGGGGTTTGGAAAAATCTGCCTCAAAGTCTTGTGCCGGATCTGTCTTAGGTGTACGATTCGTACGCCCGCCTGCATATCCTGTGTAGTTTGTCGATCACATTTGCCGCCGTAGCCGAAACTTGGTAACGAGGACATTTTTATTCTGGTATGTTATGTATTGGCGTATGCAGTAGACGTATTTAGGCTAATGACGATGAAGATGATGATGTTTTGTATGGTAAGGTGAACGAGTACCGAACGCTAGGCGACACAATGTGGCTGAGCACCGTCCCGTGGCCGGAGCCGGCAACAGCGCCGCCGCCGCGGCTGCATCCGCTGCACCCGCATGCACTGTTCACGTGGCGCCTGTTCTCACTCAACTTAGCGCAATGTAAGTTGAATCTTATCTATACTAATATTATAAAGAGAAAAGATTTGATTGTTTGTTTGTTTGTATGTTTGTATTGAATAGACTTCGTAACTACTGAACCGATTGTGAAAATTCTTTCACTGTTGGAAAGCTACACTATCCTCGGTGATCATAGGGTACTTCTTATCCCGGAAATGTGGGGGGAAGGGGAAATATTTAAAAAAAGGAATTACGCGCGGGTGAAACCGCGGGCGGAAGGCTGGTTTTTCAGATTTAAAAAATGCTATCTCATTATGTAACTTTTAAAGGCAAGAAAGACAGTATCTTTTATAGGTATCTGACAGATATGTACATTACTGACTAACTTGATGTTATTCCATGACCTCATTGTTACTTCTGTGTTTACCAAATTTTTTCAGTGCCAGAAGTACTAGGTCTGTATGACGCGCTAGGAGTGAAACACGAGCCTCTCCGACTAATCGCACCGCAGTTCGAAACTCCTTTCCCACCGTTGCAACTTGCTGTGAGTATTATGAGTATTATTAATAAATAAATAGATGTTGGACAATACATAATATGTATTTGATCTAATCCCAAAGTAAATAGCGTAACTACTTGTGCAGCAAGAAACTCAACAGACTCAGTAGTGTCCGGGGCTTAGACAAGTTGACATCGCTTCATAGCTGGCGAATTTCGCTAAGTCCAATTTGTATGGATTTGACAGATGCCATAGAAAAGTCACGTGTTGAAAGTATGGGATTTGACATTCGCTATCGCAAATTGAGCTATAACGAACGTCATAAATGCCGCTTGTCTAGGGGGTCTGGGATATTTATTTCGATTCTCTATATCCAGGTGTTTCCGCCAACATTCCGAGAGCCGCCCCCACCCCCTCTGGAACTGTTCGACCTAGACGAGGCCTTCAGTTCGGAGCGGTCGCAGCTGGCCAGGCTCACCAACAAGTGCCTCCAGACCGAAGGCACCAAGATGGCGCAAGGTTCGTTTTTTTATAATACGTTAGTTGGCAGACAGACACGCATCCCACCTGATGGTAAGCGCCTATGCCACTAAGGCCCTCCGCCCATGGAGCTACTCAAAAGGAACTAATCACAAACTCAAATTACTAACGAGTTTCTTGAGCGTCACCGCCATACTAAACCATAGAGGTTCGCACACTACGCGACTAGTTACTAACTTAGTACCTAGTCACGTCGTGTGCGAACGTCTATGGTTTAGTATGGCGGTGACGCTCAAGAAACTCGTTAGTAATTTGAGTTTGTGATTAGTTCCTTTTGAGTAGCTCCATGGGCGGAGGGCCTAAGGGAAACTTTACCAGGAAGCGTCGCTCAATGTGCTACCAAACTGAAGGCTCATGTGATCTTTGTGCCTTTGATTTCAAGATTACTGGCTCCCACATGAATACTACCGGAACACAGCCAGAGCTGTTATGGCGGCAAATTTCACCTGTGGGGGTGGTAGCTAGCCAGTCGGACTCAGTAAAAATACAACCACCAACCAAACCCAAGGCGGGAATCGAACCCCGTTTTTTATAGCTCGGGTAGGCACTGTTCCACGGAGACGGTGAAAAGTTACTAAAGACATACAAAGACAAAAGTTTGGGAGCCGTGCACTTGAAACCAGAGGCTCGAAGATCAGATGAGTCTACAGTTTGGCAGCACATTGAGGGACGTTTCCAGGTGAAGCGTCTCTCAATGGAATAGGCCGCAGTGACCGCTAACCATCAGGTGGGCTGCGTGTCTGTCTGCCAACTGACCTAGTATATAAAAATGTAACTTCTAAGGAATTTTTTGTCTTCAGGTGACGGACGTCAGATCGAGAACGAACTTGAATACTACGTTAGAGAATGTGGGAGGATCGTGCGGTTGTCTAAAGCGCAGCCGACTGAGGATGCACCGACTGGGAAGGCCATACTGCACCAGTTGGCGGTGCAGCTCGCCACTTATAAGAAGATTGCACCCAAAGATTAGGTTTAGGAGGCAGCAACAACTAGTATTTTTAACATTGGATCAGACTAGGGTTGCCATCTCTAAAATTTGGAAAACAGGACAAGCCGAGTGAAAACCTCGGATTTTAGAGTCCGAAAGCCGGACATGTCAACAAGATCTTATAAACATATTCAATGTAATAAAAAACAGATGAAAATGTGATAAATCACCCTTTTTTTTTTAACTCGGTCTACAAATGAAACCTTCCCCTGACGCTCCCTGGATGCCCTCTAAACTAGGACAAATCCTGGGAAACCCGAACGGATGGCAACCCTAGATCAGACAAGCCTACAGCGTGGCAGAACATTGAGCGACGCTTCCTGGTGAAGTGTCCCTCAACGGAATATGCCTCATGCAAACGACAAAACTCTGTCGAAAATTTGTGTATGGACTAACATGTTTAATATTTGTATTCGTTTTTTCCGGTATTACGAAAGTGTAAAAGAAGTGTTTTATAGTAAATAAGAAGTTATGTAAATAATAAGTCATATAATAAAAAATGTTGTTTTATTTCTACAATTTTATTTCTAAAAATATGCTCCAATTATAATTTTAGTTGTAAATATTATGCGGTGGATTTAACACGCTAGTACTTGAGTACACAATTGAATGTAATTGTTTTTAAGTCCAAGTGTAGTAAAAGATTGAAATACATTAACGCTTGGCTTTACCTACTCTCATCATAGACATGAATATTTCAAAGAAAATAAAAATTTATCGTCCAATTTGAAAACAGTTGCCGTAACACCATAAAACTTTTATTATTCGTTTCAATGTTTTCACTTCAACCTGCCCGCACGCTATGAAGGTTGGCTTATTTATATTGTTTCTTATACATCTCCATGACCTTTCTGAATCTATCGCCCAATCCCACCCAAAGGGTATTTCCCATGGGAAGTCTCCGAAGAAAAACTTCCAAATTATAATTTCTAGGAAATACTTAAGCCCTGTTTCGATAAAAACGCCGCAGACAAAAAAGGCGAATCCTGAGAATGGTTACACAGTGTTTCCAGCTTTAGGAGATGCCGAGAAGAAACTATACGATGTGCCAGATAGCCCGTTCTTCCAGATAGACACAGCAGGCGGGCATAGAGTGAAGAAAGTCTTGCCGGATTATTCTTTAAAAAAATCCAGAAAGAAAAGGGCCGCTGTGTTAAAACAAGAAGAAAAAGCAGTGACAGGCGAGGGGAATGATATTAAAGTTCTGAATAAAACTGCGTTGGAGAAACGTGATGCAAAGAAGTCGAAAGGGCATAAAAAGAATCAATCGAACAAGCCAAAGGGCCATAAGAGAAGTTCGAAAAACAGAAAAAGGAAATTAAGATCTAACGGAACTAAGACCAGGCATGGGAAGCCATTGAGATACACAAGACGCCATGCGAAGAGGCGTGGAAGGAATGGAACTGTAGCGTTTAAGAAGAATAAGAGAAGTGGAAGAGCGAGAAAAGAAGGAAAAAAGACGAAGTTACGTTCGAAGACGAAGTCAGATCCGAAGACGAAGTCAGATCCGAAGACGAAGTCAGATCCGAAGACAAAGTCAGATCCGAAGTCGAAAAAAGGTTCGTAAACAGAAATCGAAGTCGCCATTTTGAACACGACTTTTAGCCAGCAAAAGCTATAATCTTTATTTTTGCAGACTATAAAAATATTTTATACGATTGCCAAAATCTTAATTTGGAACTTCTGGAAGATTTGGAGGATTATTTAGTTTAGATTAGTTTATCCTGTTGCCGGCAGTCGTATTCAAAATATCTTTAATAAAAAAAAAAGGATAAAAGCGTATCTTTTGTTTCATTCATCCTTCTTCCCGTAGTTTTCCTTGGTACAAAGAAAGACCTTAGATAATTCGAGAGGCATACGTTTCTGCATGAGTTACGTTTAAGTGATGCAAGCTAACATTTGAAAATAATTTGAGAGTTAAAATGAATTGAGTGGGACGAATGAAGTAAAAGAAGCGCTTAGAAGAATCTAACTCAATAGAATAATTTATTTCAAGGGTAAGAATAATTTTAAAGCTAAGGCTAGTTCAGAGTCACTCATGCATTCGGATCGCCATACATTGCCGATTTTCTTTGCAATTCAGACAGCCGATATCATACAAGAACAGCAATACTTGCTGCTGAGCGTGCTGACGGTATGAACATCAGCGTGACTGAAAAACAAGCCTACTTTGCGTAAACACTGCTGCGTTCCTGTGTAGACTCTTCTCTACCCAGTTTCCCTTTTAAACCTGGAAGGGACGACCAAGTGGTCGCTTTATAGCGGTTGGCAGGAGAAACCACAATGAAAAACACACTCTCGCGTTGCTCTAGGACCAGGTGTCTGTCAGTGAATCCCTAAACCTTTATTTTTTCGGAGTGAATCCCCAAACCTGGGTGCTATTTTCGAGATGTACCTATAGACCTATGTTTGGGAGTACCTGGCTTGGTTGCTATTTTTGCGATGTATAATGTTGGGGAGCTCCCTGCAGACCATTTGTCCCAATAGAAAAAAAATTGAATTCGTAGAAGACATCCTGAATACGCAATTTGTGTCTGACAGAACAAAAACGATTGAAAAATAAGGAAGTGCTTGATCATTAAATTAAACTACGGATGTTGATGCTGATGATGACTTAATAGGCAACGAGACCCGCCGCCTGATAGCGGCGAAGGACGCCATCATCGAGGACTACCCGTACGTGGTGTCGATACAGAAGGACCACGAGCACTGGTGCGCGGGCGCACTGCTTAACCCGCGCCTCGTCATCACCACCGCCAATTGTATTTGGAAGTAAGTTGACGACTTTACATAGTCATTTGTTATACATAGTCATTTGTTATAGCTCGGTTACGGTATATATTAAAAAAGTTTTTTAAAATAGTTTTCCTAAGCAAGCGCCCTCCATCGTAGACCGCATAGTTGTTTAACATCAGACAACTTTGTGGTCAAGTGCTGGCTTAGTCCAAACATAAATAAAAATAAAAATAATAATAATAACTATTAACGCATGAGTGGTATAAGTAAATAAGGCCTTTGCCCAGCAGTGACACATTAACAGGCTGGCTTTATTTACTTTACTGTTATTTTATTCGACCACTTGAACAAAAGGAACCCTAAAAAATCTATTTTTTTATTGCAAAGTGTAAAAAGACGAGCAGATCGTACACCTGATGGTAAGCGCCACGTCTGCCCTTATACAGTTCAGTGCCAAACAGTAACTAAGCAGTTACTGTCTGGCACCGCCCTGCGCCCGCTACACCGAGACGACAGTTATTAGGTCTCATATTATACCCAGTAAGTATGACGGTATTATTTGAATCTTTACGAGATACGACCTTTAGGATTGTTGATAACTAAACTAGGGGTGCCCTATAAGAGTGCGAAAGTTGATAGTTCGATTTTCATTATATCGAACACGCTGTGTCGATAATTCAGTAAGGCCTAGCCTGAATTTATCTTTGTATCGGTAGCTGGTATTTTTGTAGCAGAAAACTGTAGGACGTAATGAAATAGGTAGTAGGTATTTAATTCGAATTATGGAGATTGTATCGATACATTTTAGAAAATCGAGTTTCTTCCCAGTTCTCAGCAGGTTCATAAAAAAGACTAACCTTTTTTATTAGTACCTCCCGTCCATTTAATCATTGGTACCAATCTACCCAGGTCTAACCGCGTAAGCCGCCTCAGCATCAGAGCGGGTTCACGCAATACCAACTCAGGCGGGCAGACGGCCAGGGTTCAAGAAGCCATGAAGCACCCCGCCTGGAGCATCAGGAAGAACCCGGACAACGACCTCGGGTTTCTACTGCTGGACAGGAACCTTAAGTAATGTCTTTTTAATGGTAGCTCCTGAGATCTGAGAGACAGATCTCTGGTTAAAAGCAACAAGGCTGGTATTGCGTAGTGGGACGCTTTGTTCCCTGGTCCCACACACGGCCGTAGGTCTAGTTAGCCTTCGGTTATGGTGTCTCTTAAAACATTCTCTTCCAAAAAACAAAAACTCCTCACAAATCTTATAAGCCGACGCAAGAGTAGGCCACAAGGCGGGAACCGGCTCGGGTCCGGCCGTTATGCCCCCATTCCGGGTTGCCCCCAGCCGGTATGCCCCCACATTTTAAGAAAATGTGTTCCAGTTTGCCGTTAAAACGTGGGGGCATACCGGCCGGGGGCAACCCGGAATGGGGGCATAACGGCCGGACCCACCGGCTTGTCCTCTTCGGATATGAAGGGAAACGGGCGAGTTTAGTGAGGTAGGGGGACGTTTGGAAAAAAAAACAAAAAAAATGGTACCGGTGGACCCCCTATTCCCAAAACGATCGCCGAAGTAGTACCCCCGTCTAGTCTCCCGTGGGCACCTGGGGGTCCACCTGAACGACTTTGGGAACTGAGGATCTAAATAGACGACGCAAGTGTATGACACAGCGTACCCAACTACATTTTTAACCAAAACGTTACGTTAACGACCAAACGTTATCACGGTCAAACACAAAATAAAGTTTAAAAATGCACCACCACAATCTGTAAGAACTGGTAAGAACAAGTTTGTGAGAAACAGAATTATGGATCAGAACCTCCGATATGCCGACAATAAACGTAGTTGCAGTTACATACAAGCTAGCACTTACCTGTGTTAGCAGGCTTTTCCACACCGTCTGGATGGATTGCGCTATGACTCCTGATGGATCCCGGTGCCACCAAGTAGGTACGATGGTAGAAATAGGCCTACGCGGTCACGCGCGTTATTCGGACTGTATAATTGGCTAAATTCACAAAACTTGAAAAATTCACCAAACCGTACTAGTACTGCACAACATTAATGAGTTTTCTTTCACCAATTGAAATGGGAGTTATCAATGTTATATATGCAAAACACAGTTTTTTTTCCAGCAGTTTGATTTTAACGTGCTTTCCACGGCCCGGGCCGGCCAACATCACACTATCCGGGTAGCCAATAGAAATTAGCAATCAGTTACCGACGGTAGGCATAGTAAAAGAAGCGTCGCCATTGGTCGAACCGATCGCGAAATCAACGTTGGCGGCAGTTTTGAATTACTAACTCATAGTATTTACAGAAAAAAGGTGGCATTTATTTGGGTTTATTCTGGATCATAATGGAATCTTACTAATCGTTGTGATTAACCTCACATCCGCCTTACCATCAGGTGGAGTGAGGCCAATCTGACTGCTTCCTTACATTAAAAAAAAATGGCTAAAAGACTGTTAATTTATTTTAAAAAAAATTGGCGATTTGTTTCCAGATATTTACGAGTTTCTCTTGTGATGTTGTATAAGTTTGATATTTATATAATTGTGAATGTAATTTGTTTGTAATTTTGTTCAAGGTTCTCCGATTCCTTGCATGGTGTGGACCTGCCTAACCGGGTGATGTGGCCAGCTTTCGAAGACGCTTGGGTCACTAGTTGGGGATCTGAAAGAGTAAGTTCTTGAACAAATTATTATTCTTAAAATACTCGTAAATTATTAAATTGTAGCATTCTGCCCTTAGATCTGCCCACGTGAACTAATAATAAGTTCACGTGGGCGGTTCTGTGAATAAGTCGTCATCTAAATTACATTTCAACTCTCAAACTATACCCACACCATAAAGGGATTAGCATTTGGGGGAAACTGTGTATAGAGGGTTTTTACGCTTCGTTTCGTGCTCCAAATCTAAATTAAAAGAGTCAAAGCTGAGAAATCTAGGCAAACTGTTAGCGGCAGACTGAGTTTGCGGCTTATCGATTTAGTACGCCTTTCCATTTTTGCGTCACTGTACGCAGTTTACAGCGTTACTGCGGCCGAATGAACCGCATAGTGGCGAAATTTCAGTTCGCCACTTTGCTCACTCAGTCTGCCGCTAACAGTTTGCCTACTGGAGAAGCAGCCTTAAGCCCGGAGAAAAATATCAGACCCACTCTATCTGACATTGTCTATTTCGTTTCAGCGCGACGGCGTGTTCGACAAGTCAGACATGACGTTGCAGTCGATCCACACTCGTCTACTGGACCGAGCTAAGTGCAACAACGTGACGCAGCGGTACGGCGTCACCGTCACTGAGAACTTTATCTGTCTCTCTCAGTTGGGCATGCGAGCGCCATGCACTGTGAGTAAAATTCTCTATGGTTCAATCAGTAGGTAAGTGCATTCCCTTAGAAGAGGGTCTGGTTGAGCCCGTTGCTGTTGGTGCCATGGATGCAAAAGGTCACTAGTCTCCCATGGCACCACCATCTGGCAAGAACAAGTACCTCGGAGTTTAAAGGATAAACTTCGCCCTTAAGGGTAGTCCACACACCACTGAAGTAACGAATTCCCCGAAAAAAAAAAGTTGGTGTAGGATACTATTCTTACCTATTGAGACAAATGCACACATACAGCACGTTTCGGCCAAATTATTTCTGACCTTCCCTTTATAATGAAAAAACGGACCTCGATCGCCAAGAACTCTATCTGTATCTGTCTTTGAAGCAACTCCTAAATGAAATCAAATAAAAAAACCGGCCAAGTGCGAGTCGGACTCGCCCATGAAGGGTTCCGTAGCAGCAAGTATCATCATAATATAAAAGTTCTTGTAGTTCTTTGTAAGTTTGATCGACGTTTTTATATTTGAGTTGATTGAATGAGAGGAAAATTGCGGTTTACGATTTATGACGTTTTAAAAAAAAACTAATTACTTGATCTCGTTCAAACCAATTTTCAATGGAAGTTTGCGTAATAATGTACATCATATATTTTTTATAGTTTTATCGTTCTCTTATTTTAGAAGTTAGAGGGGGGGGGGGGTGACCAACATTTTACCACTTTGGAAGTGTCTCTCGCGCAAACTATTCCGTTTAGAAAAAAATGATATAAGAAACCTTATTATCATTTTTAAAGACCTATCCATAGATACCCCACACGTAAGGGTTGGATGAAAAGTTCTAAGTATGGAGAGCCCCCAAAATTTATTATTATTTTTCTATTTTTGTATGAAAATCTTAATGCGGTTCACAGAATACATCTACTTACTAATTTTCAACAGTATAGCTCTTATAGTTTCGGTAAAAAGTGGCTGTGACATACGGACGGACAGACAGACAGACAGACAGACATGACGAATCCATAAGGGTTCCGTTTTTTGCCATTTGGCTACGGAACCCTAAAAAGGTTGAGATATTTGCATAATGTTATGAATTTGATTTTAGCGCGATACGGGAGCACCAGCAGTCAGCGATGGGGTCCTGTGGGGCGTAGCATCATGGGGTATACGGAAACTGTAAGTAACATCCACACATGCCTATCGGTATATTAACAACATATACCGACAGGCCTTTTATCATTGTGCATGCAGCATGGCTGTCCCACAATAAAAAATTGACGAAACACCATACACTTATGAAGAAGACATAAAATTAAAACCCTAATTTTCAGCTGCGGCACCCAGCGGTTCCCGGCGATGTTCTCGTACATAGCGTCGCAGACCAACATGGACTTCGTAATGAACGCTACGCACCACCTGATGGCTGACGAGCGCTTCTACCCCTTCCTGGACCGGCACCCTCAAGGACACGTTAACCAATAACCCAAAACCATGCCAGTTTCACCACTGTCGAATAATTTCGTAATGATTTATTAACAGACATGTGGGGCAGCAGTTTTAAATAATTTATGTGACTTGCAAATTATACCTGCGGTTTTACACCGGTTAATTTTTTCATATAAAAAGATACAGCAGCTCTGTTTTATGTGATTTACACTCGCGTACGAGTCGCGAGACGAGGCACGAGCCGAGGCACAAGGTGAGAGTGTAAATAGATGCTCGCGGCTCGCCTCGCGTCTCGTCTCGCGCCTCGCAGCGCTCGCGTCCGGAGCGGTTTTTGGGCACGAGTCAAAGGACCACGCAAAAACGCGAGCGTGGTGTGAACTTACCACGAGAATATGAACATTTACCATCAATCACGCGAGGCGACCTGTGAATACGAGACGAAGCACGAGAAGAGGTACGAGGCGAGTGTAAATCTCTTATATCTGTTTATACACAGTAAAAAGAAACCAGTTGCGTCTTCCATATCATATCTCCTACCTTACAGGTCAGAGCCAGATTCTCCACCATGGCAATGCCCATGTCGTCAGATAACAGTGATGCTTACATACTTTTTTTTTAATAAAAGAGGCAGCATCTAAGTTATGAAAGATTAATTACCAGAAACTTATCTGGCAGCGGTTAAACTGGCCCTTAGGATCCTAAATTCATCAGCTCAAGAGTCAATTTCTGTGAAAACAAAGAAACACAAACAAAATAAACAAGTCACAGATGTGTACAGCGAACAATGTCTTTATCTTATATCCACTCACTACTTATGCTTTAGGATTTTACAAGTCCAATTATTACACGTAATAAATTTTTTGAGACAAGCCCACGTAGGACTGCCGACAGACTTTCGCAACCCAGGACCAAATCATGGCTTCCAAATTTAGAATACTTCTGCTTCTTTATTAAGTCAAGTAGATCAAAGATCAGAATTTTTTTATTGTTATTTAAAGTATTGATTTTTTTAATCGTATACAATTATATAATTCTCGAAACAAAAGTTATACCTATAACTAAATTACAGGAACTTGGAAAATAAAAAGTCCCAAATTCTGTATATGAGCATATTTAATATTTTCTTTTTCAAAATTGTAAAACTCACATTTTGAAATTGCAAAATTATAACTAAATTCTCATATCGTAATAGTAACAATCGCCATTTTGTCATTTTTCTCCATTTTTGTTATTCTCTCAAACTAATAATAATAATTGTAAACCATTTATACATCTCTAATAATAATATATTTTAATGTCTAACAAATTCATTTTCTCAACGTATTACCACCATTTTCGTCTTTTTTTTCGTTATCCCAACATCAACTTTCACATATTTCTAATCAACTTTTTTTATAATAACTCTAAACATACTTTTTACATATTTTTCATTTACAATGACTACAGCATTTTCTATCGCACCGATGATGTCCTCTTTAGAAAAATATTGGAATGACTTTTTTTAGATAAAACTAAGCTAAATTAACCCTAACATAATCCATACATAAACGTAATCAGCAATTCCACATACGTTCACAAATCAATTCGTTTCTTTGGCAATTTTAATATTCAAAAGTGAATTTACAATTTTATTTTGAACTTGCGAAGCGTTTACACTATTGAGAAAAACTGGCAAACTGGAAAACTATCATACATTTCGATTGCGGACTTCAAATAATTTTGCACCATTGTAGAAAAGCCCGGCCTGAACCGAACTACGTGATTGGCTCAATTTTTTATACCGGGCCAGTCCACAGTGGTTCAAATTACTGAAGGAATAAAATTAGTTGCAACATAATAAGCGTTTATGACATTTAATTATTCTATGCATGTATACTGTCTTAAGACTTAAAAATGAAAAACTATAGACAGTTTCGTTAACTGGAAACATCGACTAACACTGGCCGAGATTTAAACAAACTATTCTAAGTTAACTTGTCAACAAATTAAACAAAATGGTGTGATAACATCACGAGGTATAGGTATCCAAATTTAGCTCAAAACAACATAGGCCACAGATAGAAACTTTGAAAAAGGATTCAATTAAATTTTAGTGAATTGAACCTTATTTTGTACACCATAAAGCAGTAACACTAATTATACCCTAACTATTATAGTACTTGGCCATAAAATCTATGGTAACAAATAGATACACTTAAGAACATGAACTGTTCATTGTACTGAGCAAAGCGAAAGTTGTTTTAAAACAAAAATAAACATATTAAAACCCCTATTACTTGATTAAAATAAATCTAAAGGAAATTGATTTAATTTGGATGGAGCCGATCATAAAAAAAATTACTAAATATCGTAGATTTTAAATAAAATGATAAATTAGAAATATATTAATCATAATATAAGTACAACTACTGCACTATTCATATAGTACAAAACAACAAATAAATTCGTGCTTCTTACATCTAAAATGCCACTGTCGAATCTTAAATTAGACTCTTTACTTTAATGTGTAAGTGAAATAGTGTATTTCTTACTCCAAAATGCTTAAAACGCGAAATAGGTATACCTATGAATCAGCCGCCGTGAAACAAGCACGTTTCGATGATTTTTTTAATTACCTAGTCTAAATCATCGCACCAGGCAAAAAATTGAATTTTAACCTAACACTAGAAACTCCCTGATTTTCTTTCTTATATCTAAATATACACAAAAATAATTTTGTACTCTTCCAACGAGTGTCGAATGGCAACACGTATTTAATTTTCTTTACAATAATTATGGCAGCTTTGTACGATCGCCGAAATAGACATATTGGACTTACGAGTAGAAAATAGAACTCGCGACTACATACTAGAACTGGACAAAGATTAAAAACGGTAGAAAGAAGTTGGCAACACTGTACTGTGGGAAAACAAGCACCATACAACTAGACGCACAAGGACAGTGATGGCAACAACGACGATCCTTGGAAACCAAATTTGCGCATTAATATTACTGTGACTGTTTATTCTACTGCATAGCGGTTCGATTACACAAAGCATTGGTATTAGGGATGAAACTATTGAGAAAACTGTCTATTGTATTGAATCTGGATTAACTGTATATCTAAGAACAATGTCTGTACGCAAAATCGGATTGGCATCTCCAGCCGTTACAACTAACGAAGTATTATAACAATATTTTAATAACTGCATTATATTATCAGATCAACCAATTAATTTAAGCATTTTTATTATCGAACGGAAATTCACAATTTTGAATTTGTCTCTCAAGTATCACTGATACGATTATCATATCGTCCAAATATACAAAAACTTGTCCGTAACACATTAAAATTTTCTAGTCCAACTTGACACTTTGCAACTTGGGGCACTTTTCAGGCCGTTATGTACCATCCACGCTGAAATGAGGTGTAACGGATTAAAAATATCCGAATTTGAACCCCAGCGTGTCGGATAGCGAAGGTTTGGTTGAATCCTAGGGTTGGTTCAAGAGAAGCGCTTCTAACTCGTCGGCGGATCGCAGCAAGAACGCCGCTGACTCGCGGTAGCCAGTGATGAGTTGCCTGACCGCGCCAACTTCAGCTCCAGATAGCTTATGAGAGAGGAGGGGCGTCTTCGATGTGGAAGATGCAGTGTTGGCAGCCAGAGATGAGACGGTCGAAGTAGGGTGCAGTGACGTCGGAGTAGCTGTGTTCTTTAGAGATAAGTCTGTTGGCGCTGCAAAAAAATTTTACTAGTTAGTCAATTTCAGAATAGATAATTGCATTCCTAAATATATTTTTTTATTTGCTTTTATCATGTTTGTTATTTGTATTTGAACAAAATAGTAATTTTTTGCTGAAGTACATGCTTACCTACTACTTCATTTAAATTGTGTAACATAAAAGTTTTGTTTCCCAAAAGTATTGTTTGTTGCGATTTTATTTCATGTAATTAAATCATCAAATGAAACTGTCCGTTTGTAAAATCTAACAAGAAAAATGTATGATATCTTACCAGAAAGACTATTTGGGAATGTATGCGTGTGCGCCGCCATAGCCGACAGCAAAGCGCTTTGGTACGCAGCCATTGCAGCGTTGACACCCACGCCTGAAATATCAGGTATTTCTTATTTGCAAAAAGTCTACGGGAAAGATTTAGTCTATTTTTTTAATTCTCCGTTCGACAAATTACAAATTCCCAAATAAGGGGAATTCTGTCGGAAGAATGTATATAACTTCTGTGCAAAAACCTTCCCAAACTTCCTCCAATTTTCCTCGTGTATGGCTACTTTTTGCCAAAATCTAAATTATTCAGAATTTTTATTGGGACTCACACATTGGGACATGATGGATTTTATGAAAACAGTTTTTGCCTCAAATTACTTTTTATGATATTGTTTCGTAAAGATCTAATTTACCTGTAGGTGGCAGAGCCGTCAGCGTGGACAGAAGAGCACTGCTAGTTAAAGCAGATGCAGGATTTGTACTTGTTCTGAAATTGAGGAAATAATAGTTATATTATGGTCTTTTTATAAACGAATCTAGTTTTAAATGTGAAACGTCTTTAATTTAGTATAACTAAAGTAAATAGTAGACTTACGGCTGCCTTCCGAAAGTTTGCGGCGTCCCGAACGTGTTGGGGAACGATGGTCGGAACAGCGGCGCCGGCGACGATGCAGGGCTGTAGAGGAAGACCTTAATTTACAAAATGTCAAACAATACAAATTAGAAGCACTTGATTTGAGATCTCAGCAAAGTTTTAAATGGCGACCGCGTACTAGACGATTCCGTGGGAAGATGAATCCATGATCTTGCAAAGGTAGCGGGAAACCTCTAGATGCAGGCAGTGCAGGGCTGATCTTTGTGGAAATGCTTATAGGAGAACTTTATTATAGCTAAAGATGATGAACATGATAACAAAGGTTTTAATTTTCTTACGTAGAAATGTATAATAATTTATGTGCGTGAAGCTACATGTGTGTAGTGGATTTCAGGTGTACTAAAAATGTTTTAGTAAGTTTTTTTGATTTTCTAGAGACTAGACCGTGTAAAACACAAATTGTCAGTTTGACTACGTGCCTGTCTGAATTATGTGGATGTAATGAAAAGATGTGCTAGTATTGCAGAAGTAAATAAATCTTTAAACAAATACATTCAGTAGAACTACGGACAACCAACCTGGCAGTTTTACTCCCAGCATTTCCATTAGCATTATCCAGCTTCAAGCTGTTATTGTTCAGCAGAGGATTCTCCATAGTGGGACTGGCCGAGGGTCTGGTGGTGTCGGCGGCCGCCTTGCTATGCCCAGCGGTGGGCAGCGAGGAGGTGCTGGTCGTGGGAGTAGAAGCTGGGCTGCTGATGGCGCCGCTATACAGGCTGAGGAACGAGGAGGCCACTGCTGAGGTCGCTGTGGTGTCTATGGCCTGGGGGATAGATTGTTTATGGTTATCTTTGGCCTGGTGGTATAAGATGCAGAAATACGAGAAAGTTAAAGTGAAGTTAAGTATCAGAGAAGAGGTGTTAGTTTTTATTTGCATACTAGCCTTCCACCCGCGGTTTCACCCGCGCGTAATCTCTTTTTTCAAATATCCCCCCTTCCCCTCACATTTCCAGGATCAAAAGTACCCTATGTTCACCGGGGATAGTGTAGCTTTCCAACGGTGAAAGAATTATTCAAATCGGTTCAGTATTTTCAAAATTGTTATTCCCGCGGGAATGAGACGTTTCCCGTATGAATTTTATAGCCTATGTCCTAATCCAGGTTATAAACTATACGTGTGCCAAATTTCATCTAAATCCGTTCAGCCGTTTAGGCTTGATTGAGGAACAAACATCCAAACATCCAAACATACGGGTCATAAACCCATCCAAACATCCAGACTTTCGCATTCATAATATTAGTAAGATTAGTAAGATTTCCTGTCTTGAATTATAGATACTTAATTATTATATAAGCAGATAAGTGTTTCCGCCGGGACTTCAGTTAAAATGACAAGGGACTAATGAGAAAAAAAAGTATCACTAGTTCCGCCGGAACTTTTTTGACTGGAACTAGTGAGAATTATCTTACTTTTGTTTACCAGGTTACCATAACTCTAATAGACAATAGACATTACCGTAACTTTTTCAAAACTTTTTTTAAATATTGACTCAACCACGGAACAGAGAAACAAGACATATTATTATTTATTTTAAGGAAGTACTAGGCAACCATAATCATTGCAAAGGTGGAATTGAATTGAATTTGTCACAATTGAAACGGTCGGTATCGACTGTATCGAAATGACAAAACAAACTCCGTTTCACAAACTCCGTTTCACAAACTCCGTTTTACTAACTCCGTTTCGCAAACTCCGTTTTACTAACTCCGTTTCACAAACTCCTGTTTCCACATTGGACTTCTTCAAGACATACCAGGCAATCATAACTTAAAAGAGGAATCAGTATCAACTCACCATCGGCGTAGGAACGGTTGGCATCGGCTGGCTGACGGGATCCAGCCCGAGGCGCATGCGCTTCGCGTTGAGGCTCTCGTTCTCGCAGGCCTGCGCGAGTATGTGTTCCGCTTGCACCGACGTGAGGTGCGCCGGCGTCGGCCGCACCTGCAACCACCGCGGATTATGTTATGTTACGTGACCTTTGGAGAAGTGTTAGCGGGGAAACGTAGGTAAAAACTGAAGAGACAAGAAATCAAACAATTTCTTGTTTAATTTTTGGTGTGTTACATTGTAAATCCTTTGAAACCTATTCCGGACCCCAAATTAAAAAGTAGATTAAATAAATCGTCAGGGATCAGGCAGCAATCGGACAGATTTCAGAGTTGAAAAAACACAAAATTGTAATAACCATCCCAGATTTAAAAAGAGTGGAATAAACCAGTAAACTGTTCTCAATCTCAATGATACTAGGTCAATTGTACTAGAAAAACATGAGTCAAGTAGAGATCAGACTTTCACCGCCTGCTTGCGCACGAGTCGCGAGTCAGATGCTAACCCTGATAATTTTAGTAATGACATCGGTCTTGGTCTACCTGGTTTAATTTCCGGGTCGAACCAAATTCGAAACGAATCTTTAGAACTACTACGCCTATTTCATCATCAACCTACATTTGATAAGCGTGGTAATTAACTGTACCGATAACGGATAACGATGACATAAGAGTTCAATAATAGAAAGCAAATGTACTAGGATAGCATGAGTCAACCAGAGATCGGACCCTCACCGCTGAGTCCCACGCGCTGCCGGTCCCAGGGGCGGAGCTTCCATTCCCAGTAGCCGGGCCGTCCCCCCGAACCTTCTTATTCCTCCGGCAGCTCTTGAGGTAAGTTCTGATCCTCTTGCGGGCGCGCTCCGCGAACTCGGGGAACTGGCGGGTGCAAGAGTCTATGATGGCTTGGATTTTCTCCTTAGGCTGCTTGGAGATTGGGACTATCCTGTCTAGATTCTCGTCGACGAAGAGCCGGACGAACATCTGGAAAGGGGAGTTGGATTTGGGTTAAAAAATATGAATGGTACTTTTTAGAGTGGCAAAACTTCTGTGCGATCAAAATTAAAATTTTAAGTCTTCACATTTCCTGATAATGCATATGTCAGATATTCAGGACGCTTTTAGAGACAGCAGCTATGATATCTGATAGATAATTTATCGAAAACTTATCTAAAAGTTATGGAACTCGCCCTAGGTTACTTGAAAACAATTTTTTTTGGACCTTTATGGTTCTGGGTCATTCAATCAGGCTGGTTTGAACGCCTGCAGTAGCGGTCAAGAAAGGGCCTTTTAAAACGTCTTCTAAGCTACATAGAAAAATCGGCATCAAAATTTTGGTCACCCATCAGAGCATTGCCAAGCACAAAATTGCTTAACTTTTGACGTTAGAACTTACATTGAAAGCCTTTAGCCGCTCCGGGTCATGATGCTGCGGGTCGACTCTGTCATCGCTGTCGTCATCGGAGGCGCCAGCGTCATCGTCATCCTTGGTGCGGTCAGACGATGACGTCTCGTCGTGCGTGGACGCCGGTTCCGCCCCCGGGGTCGCTGACCCCACGTGGATGGGGCTCTGGAATAATTTATTTATTTATTAAATTAACAAAGTTCGTTGGTGTCGGAAAACATTGTTAGAAAAACCTAGCACAGTTGAATTGCTGTGTAGCTATGATCCTATTGTTCTGGTTCCCCTGTAAAGGGTTACGGAGGTCAGATGGTAGTCGTTCCGAAGTTTACCTGGACTTGCCAAACCATAGATTATGGTGCAAGCGTGCCATAAGTAGACCGGGTCAATATGCCCGGAGAAAGGAATAAACTGGATTTGATACCAGAGACGAGATTTTCTTTTTTCGATGCTGGTAAGCAAGTGGGGTCATTGCGATGACTTATTTCAATGATGGAAGACTTTGCTCTGGATTGGAATATGGCTTTTTTTATAACCATTTTGTACCCTCACTTCTCTAACCAGTATCCTTTTTATCCTTATTTTAAGAGATACTATAAAAACCGCTTTAATTAAATCCAAAACAGATCGTTTATATTTCAGTAAGCGATATCTCATTGGCACCTGCGAAGACTGGTTTTATTTATAAAATAAAACGCTGGGCCCGCACGAAATGAAATATGTCGAACTAGGATGGTAAAATGAGCTATTGAATAACGGGACTTTTAAAATAGACTTAGAGCTTACACTTACACACGCACGACGTATAACCACCACTCATCCGTCAATATTCTGTGGGAGGGTGGTACCAAACGGGTGGTCAAAAGTCAAGACTTTATCACTATTTTTGACGTGTACGTCGCTCTGTTACGTCACATATCCTGCCTCCCGCACCGCTCAGTGACCACAGTAACCTACTGAGATAAGCCTGATCCGTCGGGTCGCCTGATGGTAAGCGCTCATGGACACTGCAATACCAGAGGGATTGCTGATGCGTTGCCGGTCTTTTCAGGGGGGGGGGGGGGTGTAGTCCTCCGGCACTCTCACAAACCATCCGGCCGATTCGTACTTTACAACAACTACGTGCTTTCCGAGCTACAAGGCATACAAGAGTATTTTCTGAATCAACGACCCACAGTCGTCACAGGGCGACCTGCACTGCACTACGGAGGCGGTCAAAACTTAGATATAACATAGTAACAAAGTATGTTTGAAACGCTGGTCAACCTTAAAACTCACCGAGTGGCCTGGGGCCAGTGGGGTTGGCGCCTTGGGAGGCTTGCTGCCGAGGCCTAGGGCGCTGTGGTAGGAGGCCCAGAGGTCGGCCATGCTGTCGGCTCCACTCTCGGCCAGTTCTCCGTTGCGGCCTGGAAGCATCGGTGGAAAATGATAAGAGTCAGGTTCTGAGAAATTTGAATTAAGAGCTTGTGCGGACGTTTCAATGTGCGGTGAGCCACTGATCAACCTTTACAAATCTGTCAACAAGTCTCACTTTCTTTTTTTTATTGCAATATGTAACAAGACGAACAGATCGTAAGCGCCACGTCTGCCCTTTTAGACAGTTCAGTGCCAAACAGTAACTAAGCATTTACTGTCTGGCTCTGCACTGCGCCCGCTACACCGAGAAGACATAATTATTAGGTCTCATATACCCAGTAATTTCACTAGCTTCAGTGCCCTTTCCCCGAAACACAGAAGTGCTTGACAACTTAAGCTGAAAATTGATTGCAAAGATTTGACCACTTTGTAAAAGTTGATCAGTGGCTTGGTGTACACTGCCGTTCAAAAGTATTTACCTACCAGCATTTTGGCTTTATCGGAATAGGGCATTGTGCTTGGCCGTGATTTCAGACCTAGGTTCAATGCCCGTGCGAATTTTTTAACTGGGACCCAACCCCAGTTTTAATTATGTATTTGACAAGTCTGGTGTTATAAAAGCTCATCTTTGTGACGATACGTTCATTTCAGTGGAGACCTTTGCCCTGCAATGAGACATTGACATTTTCTTTTTTTGGGAACGAGGAAGACTTTAAGCGGGAGTAGATAATAAGCTTTCTTGCATGTGTAAAAAATTTATATTATGAATTTATCTGTTTTTCCACTCCGACCAACTGAACCGACCAACTAGTTGTGCAGAATGGAACCTGATGAAAGGTTTTATTCCAATCTAATTTTGAGAAATGATATGTGTTAACAATCCTTTTATTTAATGGGAATAACAATTTAAGTGTAAAAAATAAAACAAGGACAGACGAGCTTGCATTCGCATTTATTATGCTAGTTTGATGGATATTATAATAACATGAAATAACTTTCATGTACAGTAAAAAGAAATAGACAATCAATAAGCGACTCGGTCTTGTTTTCAAAGTCCAATCAATTATTGTAATTCCCGTCCATAATTGGACAAACATCTTTTTAGGAGTCCCTAGTGCTAAAAGAGAAACGGATCTTATCGATACATTTTTAATTACAACTAAAAACACCAACAAAATTAAGGAAAAAAATGACGTTTTTTTATGTTAACGTTTGCTTCTTCAGCCCAGCTATACTCAGAGAAGAGAAGGAAGATCAAGTGTTTTTGAAGTTTTGACACATTTAAAATTCAAAAAGTAGAAAGGAGGTACATGCTGCTATGCTTCGAAAAATTCTTTTACCATAAAAAACATTAAAGCATTTTCATCATTACTGTTGAGGTGACAGTGTCATTAACAGTAGTAACTACATGAATTAACTGTAAAATTAAAAATGTTAAAAGAAAACGAATGGCTACCCAATGCCGATGACCGAAGAATGCTCCGCGAGTACCTAATTCACTTTAATTTACACACGGAACCATTAACCCTTCACACGGCACGAACTCTGCACATTTTTTCATCTTTTTCCATCATTTCTGGACACAGGGTCTGTTAATTTCGCGACTGCATTTAGTATGCATGCCGGTACAAGGGACGCATACATTAACGGGAGTAACATCAGCCGCGAGCGCATCTGCTCCTAAATGTCAACCCGTACAAGCCTTCGACTATAAATAATTTGAGGTGTGCACTGTGGGCTGAGTGAATATAATTGAGTGGAACGGAACGTTGGTGGTTAACAGTGAGGAATGTGTTTTAATGCTTACGATTGTTGCTAAGGTAAATTAGGTAGAAAAATAAAAGTAGTTTAAATAAAAGTAGTTTATACACACAAGCAGCAGACAGAGTCAGTTTTAACCTGTGGTTTTAACACAAAATAAATAACTTTCTGTTAAAAATAATACATGTTAAATGTTATCGTGCAGACCAAGCCGAAGACATTACTAGATTTATATTAATAACTAGCCTTCCGCCCGCGGTTTCACCCGCGCGTAATTTCTTTTTTTATATATTCCCTCCTTCCCCCCACATTTCCAGGATAATAAGTACCCTATGACACTCGGGGAAAGTGTAGCTTTTCAACCTCTTTATCTATACCATTCAGGGATACTAGACCAGAAAGCGTCGCTCAATGCTACACTACATTGTAGGCTCCCCTTATCTTCAAGCGCAAATTTATTTTGGTCCCCTAATTATTTTAATTTAATAAAAAAATTAAAACTTCTTATTCAACTAACAGCTAGTCCTTTATCATAAGACTGCTAAAGTATGCATTTCCACTAAACTTTCCCGTATTTTTTCCTCTAGTCGTAGTCACGAATCCACTGTGTAAGCCCAGTGCCCGCGGTCCTCGATACGGCTTCGGGGTAAAAATAGCCGTCATGTTGCCTCGCAGAAATTATGGACTTGCGCCTAATATACGCGGGCAATGCAAGAACTGACTAGGGAACTAGTTTTTAAATATTTTTAATAAGAAACTCAGATGGCAGGTAACGACGCATTTCACCTGATGGATCCCTATGTTAGTCAAATGCGGATTGGTGATCACAAACCCGAGCTATGTCCGAAAAAACTGACACAAAGAACAATGGGCAAAAATGTATTTGACGTGGTACAATTTCCAATAGAAATTATATTTACATCACTGGATAGATATTTTTCATTTTCTTAGTAGAATACTATTTATTACGGCGGCGTTTTTCTATTCGTTGTACTTTCGAAGTTATGGCATAACTATTTAGTAATCTGTGGTTATGGCCCACATTGTTTATCGATTTTCCTTACATTCTGTTATTTCTTATTTTCAAAAAGAATACTAAAAAATACCTCTCATCGCTATTGAAGATTGTTACAAACTGCCCATTGTCCTTTTGAGTCGGGAGGCTTTTGTTTGATTTTAGTAAGTCCTTTTGCTCGACTCGGGAAGTCAACCCTGGACCTCGAGATCACATTAAGGTACTGAAACTCCTAGATCAACAAGTCGATTAGGGTCACTTCATCAGGAAACAGAAATAGAAGAGGTATTGTTTATCCGTTTTTAGTAACAAGGAACCGACGACGTAATATTTGGTATATTTTGGGAGTTGAAGAGTGACATAAATATACTTTTATCCCAAGAAAACGTTTTATTCCCATGACGCGGGCGAAAGGCTACTTTACATACATAAAGAGATGTCACGATAAAGTCCGACAAATGCTCAAAGGTAAAACATTTTCTTGTGATTATTTGACAGCTGTCATAATTAATAAAATTAATAACCGCTTACCTACATACGTGTTCTGTCATAATTTTTCACGACAATTAAGTAACGTTTAAGAAATGAAAATGGTGTGTAATTAATTGTTTTACTGATATGGAAAAAGAATTTGACATTATCAGGTTATCAAAGCGTTTCTTGAGTTTACTCTACATATACTAATATTATAATGAGGAAATATATTTTGTTTGTTTGTTTGTATTGAATAGGCTCCAAAACTACTCAACCGATTTGTAAAATTCTTTTACTGTTGGAAAGTTATACTATCCTGATCCCGGAAATGTGGGGGGAAGAGGGGATAATTGACAAAAGAAATTACGCGCGGGTGAAACCGCGCAGACGACCGCTAGTTCCAGACAATTGATAGATACCTGATAGATAACTTAGTTGCATATACAATTAAAAAAAAGGCATGTTGTCAGGACCCAGAGATCACGACCAGGTACCACCACTACACCAACAAGACGGTTATAATATCACAGGCAAAAAAAAAAAAACTGGTCTAGAAATAGTACAAGAATTATACAAGCTGTTTCATCTCTAATCCGCTTTTGATCCTGGATCGATAAACGCAGCGTGGGAGATGTCCCGGGCCTTTGCAGGACTCCCCGTCTAGAGGACGTCCCAGTTATTATGACGTAATAATCTCCTTTTGGCAATAATATATTGTAGGTTACTACAGGGTCAGTCACTACTCACAGATATATTTGTAATTTAGTAATTTAGATGCTGCCTCATTTGTTCATTTTGAAAAAAAGAAGACGGCTTTTTTGTTTCACATTTATACTGGCCAGTGTGAAGAAGGACCTTTCATTTTCGTTGTAAGTAGTTCGAAATCTTTTTCTGGTATGAAGTTGTACATTTGTTTAGCCATTCGATTATCATTTATTGTTTCTGTCGCCAAGTAAAAATATCAACTTTACGTGTAAATGTGATACGTTGCCTCGCCCGTTCCTCGTTCCGCCGAAAAGAAAATGTCATCATATTTATATTGGTGTTAAGTATTATCTTACTGATGGGAAAGGTCTCCAAAAAAATATCTGTAGTCCCTTCTGACATGGACCTAATTGTTACATCTAAAAGAGCCGGAGCCAGGGCCATTTAAGGCGGGCACCGGCTCGTCTATCTTAAGGTGTGAAAATGGGAGTTTAATATGTAGTGGGACGCTTTAACCAGGACCAAATTACACCACATTTTCATTTTCGGGTTGACGACAAAACCAAAGACAAAATTCTTACTATACAAAGACCAAGGTAAGTCATTCGTTTGGAATTATCGGGTTTAAGAATTCGACCGATGTGACTAAGTTGTATTAATCAATAATTGATACAAATTGTTTGGTAAATGGCCTACACAAAACCAAAAACAAATATAAAATATTTAATTATTTTCTTCAGTTGCTAGAATTTTATTAAAATGTAACCATTTACTTCACAAAACTCTGTATTCCAGAGGCAAGCTATCCTAATCATTAAAAAGCAGGTGCTTAAAAAGTATACGAAACAATATTTGGACAGAGATCCAGAGATCTCTGGCCAGTGATACGAGACCTTATACAACAGAGATCCAGAGATCTCTGTCCAGTGATACGAAACCTTATAACAACAGAGATCCAGAGATCTCTGTCCAGTTATACAAAACTTTATAACGCCATTGCGTCACACCTAAAAATTAAAAAGAAAAAAAATTGGCTTTGATAGCTTACCTCCGCTTACAAACCCTCTGTTATCGTGTACAGAAAAATAGTTCTTATTACCTTGCGATTGGTTGTGGTAATTCCATGCAAGCAACATCATTTTCAACTTCTCCGCATCTTTCGCGAAGCCATGACCTGCACCAGATCACATTCGCCAATCAATTTCAAATTTAGAATCCATTTTCGTTCAAAAATTCAAAACAAGCCAATCGGTTCGGTATTTTATGCCAGTACGATAGGAACTCAAAGGAGGTCGTGCCATTTTTGTTAATTTTTTTTATAAATTTCAATATGGCGCATAAAATACCAATAAATTTTAATTGATTTGATGCAAGTGGCTGTGTGTGAATGTGAAATATGTGTTTGTATTGGTTACTCACTTGAGAAGTTTTCGTCGTCGTTCATATCTGCCGGTTCCGGAGTTATATTATCCTGTAGACAAAAGAAAAGTAAGGTTACATTTGATGTAAGAAATTAATCATTGAGGCCACCACTAGTCATAAGAATTAATTTATATAGAGGGCCTCGACACAAAAATTAATGAGGATAGGATGCAAATGTGTATTACCTAATTTCTTAACGCTTCATTACTTAACTCTTGTTCACAAATTGTTGTGGGTTTATAAAGCTATCTAAAACCTTTCACCCTACCTAGAATTAGCAGTAGCACTCAGCAGCATTCAATTATAATTATATTTTATTTCATAATTTGATAGTTTATGTACATTTGTTTAAGCATGAATAAGGGGAGATCTGGGAAACGTACTAATATACGAGTAACGAGTAAGCTCGACACCATCTGACCACAAAATGGAACTAAAAATCTCCGTAAACCTCCTCTCATCCCTGCTGCCCTGTCACTCGCGTATTTTCGGGCGCGGCCACCACGCGATGGCTAGTTTTAAATAATTAATAAATTAACGAATCGGCCGTCGGGCGGGTCAACGTTCGCACCGCGCAAATCGATAGTGCTTCAAATGGACAAGCCACTAAATATAGGCTCCATGTATGCGCTGTGCTCCTGGTACCTTCACTCATGCGACAGGTATTATATAAATATTATTTTCATATTACATAATAATATCCCTGGACATTATTTACACAGCGCCATAGCCCAAAGTCTGAACTAAGCATAGCTTGTACTGTACTATGGTCTACGTGTGTAAGACAGCGGATAAATAACTTAACTTTATTATCTATTAACTATATTAACTTAACTTTATTTCTGCAATTGGATTTATATACAAAGTACTTTTGACGACTAGAAGACGACGTTCTTTTTTAACCTACCAGTTGATAAACTAACTTCGGTCTAATACTTTTATGTACTCTACATGGAAATGATAAGATAAGGTTGTGTGTGACTTCTTGCGTTATAATTATTTAGGACCTACTCTTCTTCTTAAGAGTAACTTGAAAATGGCAGTGCCCTTAGAATAATTAATTATTAAGTAGTGTAGTAGTAGTAGTGACGCCATGTAGGGCGGAATAAAAATACAAAGATATTATTTTTCTTCAAATTTAGAACACACTGTTAAAATAATGATCATAGCAATAATTGAACGCACTGAGGTCAATTATAATACGCGCGGAGTGATTGAACGTCATTGGATCATAGCTAAAAATTCTCTACCATAAAACAAGAAAGTTTAAATGGTACACAATTTAAAAAGATGGAACACAACTCTATAAAGCCAGTTACGGAAAGACGATGCCAAAACAAATGACCGACTGACGGCATGAATGGAGTGGAGACGCGGCCGAACGGATTTTGTGGAACCGACACATGCAAATACGATAGCCGAAATTGGACGGCTAAAATGTTGCTGGCATTTGAATTTAGAAATTGGGAATTTATTTGCTAATTAGCTTAGTTTGTAGCTTCGAATTCACCGCTTCAAACCACCAATAAAGGACAAGATTCGATAGTAAAAACATTTTCGTGGTATACATTTTTAGGAAATAAAATGCTAATATTTGACGTTTCCTTTTCATCTATATAACTAAGATAGTCACATTAATTTATTTAGAAAACCAGTAATAGACTTTTTGTTCATCTGAATAACTAAGTTAGGCACTTCATTTAGAAAATCATTAATAATTTTTAATAAATATAAATTGCCATGGCTAGCATTTAGTTTAACAGGCAAAATTGTCACACAGTCCTGCGCAGTCGTGCAAAAATACGACTAAGATTACTCGTAAGACGACCCAGTTGTTGTACCCTTATCAAGATTTTCACTAATTGACACTCTTTCAAAAGATTACATTCCGTTTTTAAGCACATCCGTCGCGGAGCCTCGCGTTACACTTTAGTGCTGCCCAATATCGATATTCTCGAAATTCTGTTTTTTTTTAAATATTGTTTAGATTAGAGAAGACGAGAGCTATTAGGTCTATTGAATAGCCATATTTGACACAGCTTTGACGTTTATATGTATTGTTATTTGAACTGAAAAAGTTCAGGTGGTCAAATTTCAGGTTCGTCGGTGTCAACTGGATGAATCTTGCGCAGGACCGTAATAGTTGGCGTGACAGAGGAGGCCTATACTCAACAGTGGGTGTATACAGGCTGATTAGATAGATAGAAAAAGTTCGACCGATAATGCCAGTTCAATTATAATAATTTAACTACCTGTCACCTACATTTTGCTATCTAAAAGATATTTTATTTTAAACCACCTTTTAACAATGTAGATTCCTTAAATCTCAGTTACTCAAGGGACAGGACAGTATGTTTTGAAATACTAATAAATGTTGGTATGGAAAACCTATAAACCACACTTCAATAGATAATTCACAACTTAATACCACAGCGTGAAAAATTGGGATTGGATGGCACTTAATTGAAAAAGTACAGTCAGCGTCAAAATGATCTGAGCGTTCAAACCTACCAAAAATATCTGAACATTTGACAAAAATAACTCTTAGCACAATACTTTTAGGTGTAAATATCATTGTTGTCAATTGTTTTCAAACAACAAATGAAAATGCACCTTTTCGTCTTAAGGTATTGTTGATTTTGTCAAATGTTTAGATATTTTTGGTGGTTTTGAACGCTCAGATCATTTTGACGCTGGCTGTACATGGATGTCTTCAAAAGTACGAGTATATTTAATGTTACGAATGGAATGTAATCGACAATCGACTATTCACACAACACTACAGCTAAATATTGTCTTATTTTCCCATCGCCTCGTTTGTAATTATCACGATATTTATCTCTTACGGTATGCGCTAATTAACAGTTAGTGCTCGAAGTAAATTATGTCATTATAGAACCCTACAGAACTCTAGCTGGTATTTATTTTATGTCATTTACGAATAAAAATACTATTTTGCCTGACTTTTCATTTTAATGGAATTTATTTTATGCGTTTGAGAATGGATAGGCCAAGACTTTAATGGCGTCTTAACGCTTAATAGTTTTATTGTGTTTATAATTTGCTAATACTTAATGTTATAATAATAAAGTAGCTTCTTGGAAGACGTTTTATATTATTAGGTTTGGTTTCTCTTTTTTTTTAATAAGATAAAAAAATATTTATGTACTTAATAAATTATTTTGATGTCAATGAATCATTTATTCAATTTTACTGTAAATTATCGTGTAAAATTATAAATGAACGTGTCCTATAGTTTTTAACCGACTTCAAAAAAGGAGGAGGTTATATGTTCGACTGTATGTATTTTTTTTTTTTTTTTTTTTATGTATGTCCGTCGATTTCTCCGTCAATTGTGGACCGATTTAAATAATTCTTTTTTTATTTGAAAGTGCATAGTTTCGAGGTGGTCCCATTGTCACCATGTCAGGATCTGATGATGGGATCCCGGAAAAATCAAGGGAAAACCTCAAATTTTATAGGCTGCGCCTACGCGTTACTTGTTTTTTCTGAAGCCATTCAAGTTTTTGCGTCCGATAGACATCATTTTATGTTGATGAGCTGATGATGGAAGGTACAACTCCTTAACGGTTAGGAGTTAGGGGATAATTCTTTCAGTATTGTAGGAATATGTGGACCGTTAGTTGTATTTCAGGTACTTTTGCAGCTAAGGTGATGATGGAAAGTACAACTCCTTAACGGTTAGGAGTTAGGGGATAATTCTTTCAGTGTTGTAGGAATATGTGGAACGTTAGTTGTATTTCATGTACTTTTGCAGCTAAGCTGATGATTACCCGGGGATGGGCTGGTCACTAGCCAATAAGGTTAGCACCGGCTCGTCCTAATCGGGTGTGAAGGAGAAACCGGGGGAGTGTAGTGGGTAGCGGACGCTTCGGTCTCGAGTCCCACACACGGCCGCGGGTCTAGCTAGCCTGCGGTTATGGTGCATAAACGCATTCTCCTCCTACCCATGGTGCTGAACACTTAATGAATACCTAATATTATTATTTATTATCAAATAATACAATTCTACTCGTATTTTCGCTATCATTATTATGAAAGAGTTTTACTCACTACCTACGTGTTATTCACACTAAAAATAGAAAAATAAACAAACTTTTTTTAAAAAAAATTAAACCGACTTCAAAAAAAAAAAAAGAAACAAAAAAAACTACCTAAAAAACTGAAAAGCAAAAAATAATTTTAATAAGACATTCATCAAATGCGCTTATTGTCTAAGCCTATTAATTAAATTGTATTTTACGTGCTAGGTAGGTACCTACTAATCTGTTTGAAGTCGGTGCCAAGCCAAAGGTAATAAAAAATGATATATAATAATATTATGTATTATAAAGGGTTACTTATTAATCCGCGGACGTAGGTACGTAATCTGGGTACCTACTATTTGGCTTGGCACCGACTTCAAACAGATTAGTAGGTACCTACCTAGCACGTAAAATACAATTTAATTAATAGGCTTAGACAATAAGCGCATTTGATGAATGTCTTATTAAAATTATTTTTTGCTTTTCAGTTTTTTAGGTAGTTTTTTTTGTTTCTTTTTTTTTTTTTGAAGTCGGTTTAATTTTCCAAGATCACTATCATACAAACCTTGTTTTGAAAACAAAAAATAATAACGGTAAAATTGACTAATTTGCTGTTTAATTGATCCACTTATACACACGAGACAATTAATAACTTTTGAGCCTACAGTCTAGCAGCACATTGAGCGACGCTTCCTGGTGAAGCGTCCCTCAAAGGAATAGGCCGAAGTGGCCGCTTACCATCAAGTGGGCTGCGTGCCTGTCTGCCAACTGATATAAAATTTAAAAAAAGGTATTTTTATACAGATTATTTTAATCCCCAATAAAAGCTTTGTAAATAAGATTTATAACCCTGTAAGAATACCAATAACACATTCGCATAACAGTTATGTTTACATACTTTAATGTATTAAATGAATTATTTATACAATTAACTGTATCTTGAAAGTCAATTTTGAATGAATCAACAGTAATAATGTTTACCTTCAATAAACCATTCGACATTATTGCGTACAGGACTTCAAAAAAAGAAAAAAGAAATAGAAATTGTAAAAAGTCTGTTCGCATTAATTTTAGAAAAAATGGCACTGCACCTGTCTCTTAATGGAAGCGTTTGAAGGGTGGACATGACTTGGGGTCTTTCTAGGAGTGGCAGGTTTTAAATGCTGTTTTAATTGGAATGGACGTAATTTTTTTAATGCTTTCTCCATAAATGTTATACTTCAATAGTTATGCTGTATGTAGCATATTCGAATTGATGGATACTACAAAACAACGAATGATTGGATGGATACGATTATGACACTGCATTGCCTTCACTATGTCTTCAGGGAACATTAACTGAGTCTACTAACAATCACAGAAGTGCTTACGCACGTTTTTATGATATTTTATTTTACTACAAGCATTATAATTATGTACAACAATTTAATTTTTTCTGCTGCCTAGGTTTCGAGCCCATGACCCCTAACAATAACTTATTAACATTTGCCAACCAATTAAACAAAGTGTCACACATTAACATACATTTAAAATTAGAAACAAAATATTACTTTTTTACGCATATCCTGAGAAGCAGCATTTTAGCCGTCCCAGACGAAAACATACGACCGAAGACTGCATTCAACAAGTGGGTGCGTTGTAAAACAATCGTCATCCGCGACCAGACTTCGTAAGTTACAAGCTGAGTGACAGATTGCGTCTAGCATTTCACTTATGCACGGTCCAGAGTTCGATGCCGATTCAAAAAACTTTAACATCGTATTTTTTTCAAGGCTTACTTTTGTATGGTTGATATAATATGAAGATAGAAATGGATAAAATATAGAATATCGATATGACGAGATGAAGATTTTTAATTTTATAGTTATTTTAGCCGCACATGTGATATGGTCCTGGATTCGAAACTCAGCTTGGATCGAAAATCGCTTTCGAACTAACGCATCCAGATTGAGCCTTAATTTAAAATTCCAAGAGAACAAAATCTGTCTGTATCTGGGCGATCTAATCTATAATTTGACAAAAAAGTTTATATAATGTAATGTTTATTATCTGGCGTGGCACCCATAGTACAAGCTATGCTTAGCTTGGAATCAGACAGCGCTGTGTCAATGCGGTTATGGTGCATTCTCCTCCGAAAAAAAAGGGAATTAAAAATATAATTTTGACTTTGAGATACACATTCTTACGCAAATTGGGCAGCACCGAACGCGAACGTTAATTTACGGCTAGTACGCATTTGTACGTATACGTAATATGTATTTGATTTTGTACGCATACGTATGCGTATGTATTAGTACGTACATGTATTCGAACGCGTACACCTAGCTGATGACGTTCTGCATTATGTGTGCGCTCGGTCGAGCGCGCCTATCTGTCATTGAGCTGTAATTAATTACGTACTAAATTGCAAACGGCTTGTACATCTATACAATTAGTCCGTTTATGAGATTACCTAGTTGTAGGTAGCATAAGCGCGGAAAGTCCCATGTTCGATTCTCGGATCGGTTTTGTGCAAAAGCCTATTTGATATCCCACTGACGGCAAAGGCTCCCTTCATTAAAATCAAGTCATCGTTATAATGATAATAATATGCCAAGTTCGGTGGTTGCAAACGCGAGCAAAATTTTGCCTTACCCAGGAATTTAACTCCGGACCCAGAGATCACGGTCCGGTATTTCAATCACTAACCATGAGGCGAAGATGTAACCAAAATGGAATATCCTAGATTGTACCCTACCTACATCGGTCATCCAGCGACATCTTGCCCAAAAATAGGAAAAGCTCGTATTATGGGCGAAACAACGAATAAACATTTTTTTTTGTAGAAACATACATAGAAGCACCCAGCTCAATACAGAATATTCATGCACACAAAATAGGTTTGTACCGTGCGGGGATCGAACCCGCGACCTCGGTTTAATAGCCGACTTTTCAACCATTATACCTAATCGGTCGTCAAAGTGTCTAAAATCAATAAATTGATTATTACTCAAAGCTAAGGGCAGTGAGTTTGAATTCCAGCCAGGCCGAGGGTTGAATGCATGTTAATTTTTAATAAGATTAATAAATGAATCAATGGTGCGTTACTGACCTAGGCTTATGCGTAAGGGGTTGTGACTTCAAATCCTAGCTTAGCCAAACATAGATGAAAGCGGGGGAATTTAGCGGGTAGTAAGACGAAGGTTAAAGGTGATTAAACGCATTCTCCTAAAAAAGTTGAGACAAACATACAATTTTCTACCTGTTTTAAATATCAGGGTGTTTCGTCAGACTATTTTTATATTTTTTCAAGCATTTTGCCTGCTTAATATAATGGCGATAAAAATATTCATAATATATCAATTTGTCCAGGGCGGGAATCGAATCCGCGCCCCTCGCTGTCCGGGCTAGTGCACTACCAACTATGCTACGGAGACCTTAGCCGACCCATTGACGGTTTCGAGTCCCGCCTGATACCTGGACAAATATATTTTTTCTAATATAGTTATTAATATCATTGGTTGGTAGCTCATTCAACACACTGCCGAATGAAACAGTCAGATCTATATTCCAATACTAAATAAACTTTACACGACCCAGGAATCGAACCTACTAACTTGATATCACGGCTACTTATCATTTCAGGGAAAAGCCTTCATCATTGAAATCAAGTTATCGTCGCAAACCTGCTCTGGGTTTGAAATAAAAAATGCCCGGCCCGGGAATTGACACAGGACCACGAGATCTCGGCCCGGTATTTAAACCACTAATGCGATAAGTTAATCAATATTATTTATTATTTTTGCCAATAATAATTCATAAATAAAACTAAATACCAAACAAAGTACTAGGCGCACATAACGGCTTGGAAGGTCAACGGATATTTAGTGTCCGCATAGCAGATGCGGTCCTTGGCCACCGCCCTCAAGACGGTCGATATCTTGCTGTCACCCCACCTAACTCCTAACTGGCTATGTGCACCTGGTACCTAACGCATGTGGCGGGTGTATGTACCACCCTTTCAGTTTAAAAAAATACAATAATTGACGCTAGGTTAGTCTTACTAGACTTACCTAACGTTAGACTAATTTTTCGTCTTGCACATGAACAAAAATTTTTTTGAGTAAGTTCAGTTATTACTAATTAAAGGAAATTGAGAGAATCATTAAATGGATTATTGGATACTTTCTTCAATATTTCGTTTTTTCCACGAAATTCAACAATTCGCATCGAGCGAAGACGTACCAGCTGAGAAACAGTCTCATTCCGGGAATCGAACCAACGACTGCTCCACAACTGACGGCATCTAGTTTGCAAAACCAATACTCCAGTGATAAAAATAATATTGAACCTTTATTCAAATGTAAATCGATTCAAAACTTGCCTTGACTTCGTTTTCTTAAGGAGGTGGTGACTGCTAATTGTAAAGACCTAACTCACCACGGGAATCGAACTCTAGGTGTCTACTATACCGATACAAGTCCTCAAAGCTGCAAATCATTATTATACTCGAGACATCTAGGAATCAAAAGGCCGGCAACGCATCAGCGATCCCTCTGGTGTTGCAGACGTCCATGGGCAGCGGAGATTGCTTACTATCAGGCGACCCGCTGGCTCGTTTGCCGCCTCTGACATAAAAAAAAACCCGCTATCAACCGACAAAATTGCATAAACCGCGAAACCGTTGTTTGTCATCGGCGAAAATTTTAATTAACTTGGAACACTCATAGTTTACCTTACCCAGGACCGAACCTCACACACATCCACGACCCGATCCCTCAGAATTCATACCGGGACAATAAATAAATCTGTCGAGTCGATAGACGTATAAATCGTGGGATAACCTAGTTTTCGATACAAAATAACTGCAAAATTTCGGGAATCCACGGCTATGTGCCTGGTATGTAGTATGTACTGATACATGGCCTATGTACTGCGGTATCCCCCTTCCCCCTTCGCGTCCCGTTACCCGTGTAGTGCGACTCCCCGCGAGTACTAGTGATGGGGGGGATGTGCGGGAACATCGACTGTCGATAGTTTTTTAATTTATATTAATATCAAAAAAGGCTCGTTTTATACCTACACTCATTTAGGACACATTTTCTACTTAAACGAATATTTAAACACTACATTTATCTTCATAAAGGCCTTAAAGTTCTTGTCAAATATGTACTTCTATTCGTACTGATCTTACATGTCAAATGCATAAATAATTTATATTACAAACACACTTAATGTACAGTCAACAGCACGTCAGACGTAACACTTTGGACTTTGTACCGCTCTTATGTCGGGGGCATAAGCGCTATTATCGAACTGCAAGTGTATACCGTGATGTGCTGTTGACTGTACAGTACAAGTTTTAGACAATATTATTTCACAACATAAATTATTGCTATGAAAACAGGTAAATTTATAGAAACTGTTACTGGTTTACCCACCACAGGGTGGGTTAACCAGTAACAAAATTTTCAAAAGACCGTTTCAATAGGCTGAACTTGATACGTAAAAAAATCGTAAAAAAAATAACACATAAAATTATCTAAATACAGAAATTCTAATTAAAACACATTATTTTATATTTATTAACACAAGGCACTGAGTTAAAGCACTGAGTTAATTCCTGTTATTAGGTCGTTAAACACTTGGTAAGTGTAAATTTAATATCTTTTTTAAAATTCATATCACCTTGACTGTACTATTTATCTGATACTAAACTATTCCTTACAAGTACTAAAGTACCAATTGTATCATAACTACTATCATAAGAAGCACAGATAAAATAATACTAGTAAGTAGTAGTGACAATAAATAATGTTAGCTGTATTTGACTGATGTATTGCCAACGTTATTGTTATTATACCAGTACACTTGACAGAAAAACCGGTCAAGGCCAAGTTAAGCTAGTGCACTGGGCCTTTTATCGTGCACCTAGGGTTCCTAACGAAATAACGAATTCGTAAAATAATATACATATATGTAAACTTTGTATTTTGCAAATTAATTATACGTTTATTTATTGTCATATTTCTATTAATGAAAGTCTGAATGTAAACTTTTAGATTAAGATTTAAGATCTATTTTTTTACTGAATCAGGATCAACTTATTTTAATATTTTATAAGACACGTTTTATCGCTCTCAAATTAACTCCGTATAAATTAGTCTGTCAGATAACCAAATACTGTCTATATTTATGTTCAAAAAAGAAGATATTATCATTGATATCTACTAGAAAAATTATCAAGAATTTATCTGACAGTCACAAAACCGGTCCTTAGTATACTTATTATAGATTTATTCATACACATACAGCTAGATTTCCTCAATATCAATATAAATAGTGAAATTACTGGGTATAAGAGAACTCATAACTGTCGTCTCGGTGTAGCAGGCGCAGGGCGGTGCCATACAGTAACTGCTTAGTTACTGTTTGGCACTAAACTGTCTAAGGGCAGACGTGGCGCTTACCATCAGGTGTACGATCTGCTCGTCTTGTTACACATTGCAATGAAAAAAAAAAACATCGACAAATCATCGACCCAGCCACGGCGGCAATCAGGTGGCAGTCAGCGTATAATCATTAAATACCCACGCGAGGGGCGCGATGACGCCCGCGGCGCCACCCCACCCCCACCCGCGCCCAATTATGAAAATACGAACAAAATAAATTTCGAATCGCTAGCCGAACGTCAAAGGCCGGTAATGTGTGCGATTATATCGATAATTATCGATAATGAGATGCAGCGCATCCTTATCTTACGGTAATGCGACTATTGTAAGTCATGGTATTGATCAATGTCATTACTTAGGTTTCGTGGGAAATTAGCGTCTTAGACACATTAAAAATCATATAAAAATGTATACAGTATGACAGGAAATGCGAGGGACATATTTAAACCCCAAATAGTTCATGCCTTCATATAACAAAATAAGTATAAATCAATAAAAACTCTGGTAAATGTCTGTCAATAACCTTAGTCGAAACATGAAAATTCGCGTAACGTGCGGGCACTCTTTCCTTCACAGTATCTACATATTTCTTGCACTCGTTCAAGTACGACTCAAATTGTAGGTAATCGCGTACAATTTGAGTTTCGGGCGTAAACGGCCGCTCAGCACCCGGGATTTTTAGGTAGTTCATGCATACATAAATTATTAGAATAATTATGAAAAAAATTAAGGATATATTTTTTATAGCGAATTGGACTCTAAATCGGATTCTGAACACTCTCCTTAAATATGTTCCTCGGGTTACCTAACACCCTGTATAAATAAAAATGATTTGTTGCATGTATGTGGGCATTTCACCAAAATATATAGATGATATTTTTTGTTATGTCTTTAAGGGTGTTTCAATAATAATCTCCTTCTTTCTCCGAGCATTTTGTTCCGATTAATTCAGGGGCTATGTATAAATTATTATATATTACAAAAAAAAAGTGTAAAATTAATGGTTATTCGTTGTCTAGCAACCTTAGTACCAGTGACGGTAAATAACGTCAAAGGATATTTTTATTAATATTTTGGTCGTGTTTGTTATTATTAGGATGAGGTTAATTTTTTATCGTGATACACCAGGTCGAGCTGTATAAAAGTCGTCAAATTAAAATACACAAAGGTGACTTAAAAAGTACGATAATATCATAACTACTAATACTCATAACTATGAGTATTAGTAGTTATAATATTATTACAAAACTGCACCAAATTCGAGAAAAGTTTACTTTTGACTAGCAGCTGCCTTCGTGGTTTCACACGCGCGTAATTTCTTTTTAAATATGATATTTGAAAAAAGAAATTATTTGAAATATCCATATGTTTAAAAAAACAAAAAAAAAATCTAACATAAATATGTCGAACGAAAAGAACCAGATATTCCACAGATTTGAGGGTAGTTACCCCATTATAAACATTCTAGGACAGACAGGCACCCCTTTCAAAACAAGTCTATGAGATTGACATTTCCAATATAAACTGGCCTCCTTTCCCATGAGAAATTCCTCGAAGGAGGGGGTCTTAATACTGGTTTCAATTCACCCTGTGCAAAATTACCAAACAGCTGATTGAGCTTTTATTAGTTTTGGAAAATGCTAACAGTTTTATTTTGTGCTCATAGTTTTTAAATCAACGGCTAGTCCACAAGTTTAAAGTCGCGTTTCTCTGCGGGATCGCATCCGAAATGAGGTGATTCGGCAGAGAACCAAAGTCACCGAAGTAGCTCGCCGGATTAGCCAGCTGAAGTGGCAGTGGGCTGGCCATATCAGCCGTAGAACTGATAACCGTTGGGGTAAACGGGTTCTAGAGTGGAGACCGCGTCTCGGTAATCGTAGTGTAGGACGCCCTCAAGCCAGGAGGAGCGATGATCTACGCAAGATGGCTGGCAGGAGCTGGATGCGTGTGGCCGAGGATCGATAAGCGTGGCGAGCATTTGGAGAGGCCTATGTCCAGCAGTGGACTGTTACAGGCTGATGACGATGATGATTTTTAAACATTTAATTTATCTGGTAAATATTGTAGACTAACCAACTTGTAATGGTTGAAAAATTAGCTTAAATTACAAAGGTCGCAGATTCAATCACCGTGGCCGGTCACCGGCTCGTTGTTTAGTTCATTATTTTATTTATTTATTATTGTTTTGATATGCCACCACCACCAACCCACATTTCCTTTTACTTTGCCCAAAGGGTTACTGGTAGATGTAGCAATTAGGCATTTCATTTGGACTTCATGTGTTGTGCAATTCAGTTTCAAATAAATTAATTCATGTTAAGCATTTTTATTTATTGTCTAATTATGGTGAGAAACAGTGAGAAAGAAGTATGAGTCTTCTATGTTCCAATTAAGCCAACCTAGTCGAATCTGTCATATAAACATCTATGCTAGTGTGAACAATTAGTAGGTATAATATGATGATAATTATTATCTAATTATAATTAATAGGAGTTTCCAGCAAACGAAGGTATGTTACTTGATGATATTCGGCATTAGTGCATTGAAATTCACAGAATATAGGTTTAGTTATGTATTGGGTATAAGATTTCATTAATCAATGGTCTAAATTAGTGTATTTGATTATATAGTGTACCGTATCGTATGAGTAGATAACGCCTCGATGCTCTAGTGGTTTAAGTATCGAGCCGAGATTTTGGAGATAGGTACTTTTATTGAAGGTAGACAGAACTGACAGCTTCTATAAAAAAAGAATAAAGGAAATATAAACAAAGAACAATTAAGACAAAAACAATTATTAGAGCATGATGTCTTCAATAATAATCGAAGTATCAGCTAATGTAATGTCATACTGCAGGGCAAAGTTCTCCATCATTGAAATCAAGTAATATTTTTATAGGAACTGCCCAATGACGTTCGATTAAAAAACTAGACTCTCAATCACGCTCAAATATTGTCCGAAGCAAAAGTCTGCCCACCCGACTATTGGGCAGAGTTTTCGTTTAGCTGTATACAATTGACATTAAACACTAACTGCCACGAGATAAGGTGTTAATTTGAACGAATGTGTTAATGTCATCTATGTCAACGCCGCTCGGACGTTTTTTGAGGAATTTTTCTTAGAGATTGGGTGTCTAGTTGTATATTGAACGTCATTGGAACTGCCTAAATAAACTGGGTCACAAATCCGAGATGTGTTGGAAAATTAGACACAATTTTTTTACAACTCGAATCGGAACCAGGACCCTAGAAAAAGTTACTTCAATAACTATACCATCGAGGCTAATCAATACCTCGTTGAGTGTCGATTGTAAGTTTCGGTAACACTGTAACCAAAGTGTTGCCAGCCAGATCTTGTCAAAAGTCACCTGAGATGTACAAAAAAGTAGCCTTTTTGTAGAAAAAGTAACCTTTCACCATTTTTAGGTGAGCAAAGAAAAAAAGCCACGACGGTTCAATTAGGCATTGGTGTGAAAGAGAACATTATATTGTTACTAGAAAAATGCTTTTCGCACGCAATTTCCAAAAAAATCACCTAAATGTAATTTTTTGTGTCGTGTAACCTAAAAGTACGGAGAAAAATTAGAAGGAATTAGGAGGAGAAAAGTAGAAGGAGTCAAAAATCACCAAAAAGGTTACAAAAGTAACCTTCTGGCAACGCTGACATAAGTTGTATTCCTATTTAAGTAGCACCGATACAAGTTACAAGCAATAATAAATTCCTCAAAAGTTGCAACTTTCAGTAATAGCCACTAATAGCCACCCGTGCGTTACTTAATGTATCAGGAGCGCAGCAAGACTAGAGAGTCTTGGTCTTTCAAAATAAACGGCTCCACCGTTCGCTGGCGCCCCAGTATTTTTAAAGCGGACAGCGCCCCCCTGCGGCACTCGCGGGGCTATGGGGGGGTTACCCCCTCCCCTCCCACACAGTAATACCATAACGGGTGCGCGCTATGACGAGATTATCTACGTACGTACTATACACATACAAGCGGGGCCCATGTACCAGGAGTACATAGGCACATAGGCGATGACTTGTATACATAACGGCATTGATTTACCCGCCGCCCGGCACCTGTCAGTGGACAATGACGATTACCAGGAATTAAGCAAAAATATATCGGCACGGAACAGGCTGTGTTTCGAGTTAATGCAGCTTTGACGGGCACTAAGAGCTGTGAAAATTCATGTTGCAGAAAGTGTTTATCTGTTGCCTGTAAGGGGAACGGGAATACTTTAAACTAGCCTTCCACCCGCGGTTTCACCCGCGCGTAATTTCTTTTTTTTTAAATATCCCCCTCTTCCCCCCACATTTCCGGGATCAAAAGTACCCCATGTCACCCGGGGATAGTTAACATTTCCAACAGTGCCTATTCAATACAAACAAACAAACAATCAAATCTTTCCCCTTTATAATACATATTAGTAACCCTAGAACCACAACATGGGGTCATGGGTGACCCCACACATAAGTATTTTTATTTTAATTTAGCGAGTTTTGCACCTACAATCCTGTGCGTCTAGGTACCTTCCGTAATTGGTAATCAGTGGCCCGTGACGCATGGCGGCGTGCGCACGCTCATTAGGTTCGGAGATTTTTCAGATTTTTCAGTTCTACTCCCAAAACATGAAGCATGGAGATGCTTCATGTTTTGGGAGTAGATGAAGAAAACAGTGCTCAAGTAGCCCAAGCTTGATCAACTTCAAGTTCCCGCTGCTATTTATGCACTAGAGCCAAAGATAGGAAGGGCAGAGAGAAATGTGTTAAGTGCTCCAAAAATATATGTGCACAACACAGGTTACCTATTTGTCATCAATGTGTCTAGATTTTAAGATTTTTACTGCATTTTTATTCCTTATATAGTCCATTCATATCCAAAGAAACTTGTAAGAATTGTTTAAAATTATTAAAGTTTGATATTTTGTACGTATCTAATCATGTTTTTAATGGGGTCACCCATGACCCGTGTTGTGGTCCATTTAACTAAATTTGGATGTTGTAGTTGTAGGGGTAAGTATGAAAGCTATTTCACACTAGCGCAGCTAAAAGTGATAAAAATCTCAATAATTTCTCTCTAAATAAAGTCAAAATGTAAAAAGTGCTATATTAATTAACGTAAAATGGCAATAAAGTATTATAACACAAAAACACAGATATTTCACATGTGATTTTCCCATTATAGCAAGATGTTTACCTTTGAAAACACGTTACTTACATAATTTTAATTTTAACAAAATAAATACCTTGCGAAATATGCCCCCATAATTACTTTTGGGCTAAATATTAATAATAAACTACAATATGAAGACTTAAAATAATTACAGGACTCTACATAGTACACAACACAAAGCAAAGTACACAAATAATAACAAATAATAAAAACATTGCGAAAAAGCAAATATGACCAAAAACTAACAATTATACCATTTTGACCAACATTCTGCTTTCATTGTCAAGGTAATGATGATTAAACCGGGTATCGAATGCAGGACTGCAATTGCGAGCCGCGTACACACAGTAGTCAACGGTCAAACTCCCCTTGCTCACCCACATTCATTAAATATGGAGGGTAGGGCTGGCGAGCAACGAAGGGCGCAAGTTTGATTCCGTATTTAGGTATAAAAATAACAAAAAATATTCTTTATTGCACATAAAACAGACAAAAAATACAATAAAAAAATCAAAAACGCACAATATAGTCATTCTTATCGCTAAGCGATCTCTACCAGACAACCCCCAAGTAAAGGATAACTCAAAGAAAGCAATTTGAATAATAATAGTTAATTAATTTTATTTAAGTAATTAAAATAAAAATAATAGAAAAAAATATTTTTATTTTATACGACGACAGATTTAGTATAGTTGGGTCGGCTATTACTCAAGAGTCAAGAGGTTACGAGGAACAAACATAAAATTGATGTGTGTGTAAGATGTAAGTTTGCCTCTGTCTGGCTGTTTCTTTCTTTCTATACTAATATTATAAAGACGAAAGATTTGATTGTTTGTTTGTATTGAATAGGCTCCGAAACTACTGAACCGATTTGGAAAATTCTTTCACTGTTGGAAAGCTACACTACCCCCGGGTAATATTGGGTACTTTTGGTCCTGGAAATGTGGGGGGAAGGGGGGATATTTGAAAAAAGAAATGACGCGCGGGTGGAACCGCGGAGGCGACCGCTAGTTTATAAAATGAGTAGAAATATTTTTTTTAACTAAAGAAATACATAGACAGATAAGTATAAAGATATTTTTTACAGTCCGAAGAACAAAGAGTGATGTGACAACCCTGACATCAGTCATCGCAATGAATAAGTAAAAATTACGACAGGCATTCGACTTGTAGTAATCGCGTTTATTTTTACAACAACCCGGCAATTTGCTGTCTCGGTAGCGAGCTTTCGATTTAATTCGCCGCAGTCGATGTCTTTTTGATTTAACCGGTATATAGACCGACAAACGCATCTGTGCCGGTGGCCAAAATTGGAACTACGTGAAATGACAATTTTTAAAACTGCTAGTGAGATAGATATGACGTAACTATTTAATAATCTGTGCTGCTAGTTGCCAGTTGTTGCTGTTACAAATAAGCCAATTATTTTATTTGGTTAATCCAAAGTGAATTATTAATATTGAGAAATGGAATTCAAAAATAAAATAAGGTGTTTTAATTATTATTCTACGTTTTTATCTACAACAACAATTATTAAAATATCAAATTAACATTTTGATAATTTTTTGCACACTAGGACAATGAAATTATTTTTATTCCCAAAAGTGCAAAAACGATATTTAATGGCAATACTAACACGACTACATAGATAATATTAATTCCATGCTCTCATAGCACAGTGGGACAGCAGTCGTATACGACCGAAGAAAGACCAGATTACCAACGATTTCTTTTGGTATTTCACATTTATTTGGTATTTTATGCTAACTTTTAGACCACAATCACAAGTTTTCGGTCCAACCTGGTATTTAGACCCAAGACCACTGGCACGGCTGTTGCTATAAAGTGCCTATTTAACTGTGACGAGCCATTTGGTTTAATGGTCGAGAAGTCGGCTATTACACCAGAGGTCGTGGGTTCGATCCCCGCACGGTACAAACATTTATGTGCATAACCTTGTCTGTTTGTATCGGTCTGGGTGTTTCTATTTATAATTGTAGATATTTACAAAAAAAAGTATATAAATAATGTTTATCAGTTGTCTGGCACCCATAACACAAGCTAATGCTTAGTTTGGGGCTAGATGGCGCTGTGTGAATTATGTCCAGAGATATTTATTATTATTTATTTACTTTTACTAAGGCTCTGCACAGAGGGGACGGACGACTGATTCATACGGACGACACAAGACACAAAACTTTCAACCTCTATTTCCCGTAATTGTAAATAACAGTAACATTTTTTTTATATTTTGAAAGACCTAATTTACTTACATAAGAATATAACAAGGCCGGGATTCCACCAAAGCGGAGACGAGTCGAGCGGAGAGGAGATGTTTTTTAAACAACCAATCTCTTCTTGCACAGCACCGCACACATCTCCGCTTTGGTGGAGTCCCGGCCTAAGAGCATGTTATAAATAGGTTGAGTGTTGCCACATCGTCCTCCATTGTGTCATGGGCTCCACGTGGAGGAAAATCGAGTTAAAATTTTCTGCGATCCGACAAAAAATAAGTTAACTCATACTGTAGGGATGGGGCGATAAGACAACGCTAATATGTCGATAAATAAGTTATTAGCTATTAAACTTAACTGTGTATGTAGTGTAGTTTGCATTGGAGTTTTGTTTTCAGACTCAATCGAATATTATTTTATAAATAAATAAATTTTTATATCCTTTATATCCTTGGATATTTTTCACACAGCGCCACCTAGCCCCAAACTAAGCTAATATAAATAAGCTATACCTTTGAGATTCTAATCCCCAGCGTCCATAAGCGGTAGTGATAACTTACCATCAGAAGTTATACATGCGATTTACCTCTCTCTATCATAAAAAGTATCGATAATCCATCGATACTTTTAATCGATAATCGATCAGGCAAAGCCTAGGCAATCATGCGTCTATTAAAATGATACAGAAGAGCCAAGCATTAGACTCAGTCATTATCATAATAACGCGACGTGCGCTTTGGAACTAGTTTTTAGCTAACAACCTGTTAGCGATTGATTATTTTTTAAATGTTCTGCCACAGACATTTATGATGCAATGACTAGTGATTTAAGTATCGGGCCGTGGGTCCTGGGTTCGAATCCCGGGTCGGGCAAAATTTGTGTCGAATTCTTTGAACACTACTCGGTTTGTGGTCAGAGTGGTCCTAATACGCATTTGGCGAGCTCGGTGATTAAGCCAGTAGTCCAGTACCTATCATAGTGACAATGCATTGATTTCAATCATGCCCTACATTCGGACATAAAATAGCTGACAGACAAACATCCCGACAAAGGACTAAAACGAATATTTATCTTAGAAATATGTGTCTTGGGTGGGATTTGAACCCACAACCTCTGTTGCATTGGGAAGGAACACTACTAAATGCAGCATAAGGCCAGTCAAAACAGCCAGTAACTAAAATTAAAAACAACCAGGATCATTGCAAAAAAGCCTTGATTTCAGTCTGTACCTTGTAAAGACATGTACTAAGGAGCGACATTCAAAACCACTAAACCGTGCCTGGAAGCAAAACCGCAGTGTACAACTAGTTTAAAGTAAGCCCATTCATTACCGAGTGAATATGCTAGTAATCTGGCGTGAGGGGGTTGAGGGGCGAAGGGGGGGAGCCCTGAAAAACGTGCAAATAATTAAACAGCCACAACGCGGTTTAGGGTTGAGTGCAGAGTGAGATGTAGTGAAGCTATACGAAGCGATACAGGCAATGACATTTTAAATAATAAATATGTTACGTTCATAAAAGTAGTGTCGAAATCTATATCTGATATCTTTGCTATGTCTGTTTGTATCAGTCTGATGTGTAGTTATTCACAAAAAAGAGTTTAAAATACGAGTACGAGTAATGTTTATTAACTGAAATTATTATTTATATTTATAGTTACACAGTTGTTTTACTGTACAGGTTTCATCACAATCCGGCCAACATGGTCCGCGAAATAAAAATGTGTTGGAGCAATATTAATGTGAGAGGTAGTTCACTTGAAACCAAAGGCTGGAAAATCAGGGAAGACTACAGTGTGGCAACAGAATAAGCGATTCATTCTGATTGTCTCTCAATGGAATAGACCGTAGTGGCTGACATCAGACCAAAACGGTCCGAGAACGGTGGCAGATAATCCGCATGCGCCTATTGTGAGGCATTTCGTGCGATTGATGACACATACAGTGGACGTGGACGGTAGTTCTTCTAGGTGTCAACCGCACGGAGTGCCTCTTAGGTACACGACGAATTAATTATTGTCTTTTTAATTTTTTAATTTTGTTTTAATTTTAATGTAAGTACTAACACCTAGTCTTTTAAGCATAATATATTACTAACCCATGGAATTTTTGTTGTCCGCAATAAATGAAAAAAAAAACTCTTCAACAACATAGTATTTTTAGCTTACATTGGTTAGCCGTCCTTAGGCACCGCATCGCTAAGTACCAGGCTCGCATAAACGCAAGGAGGCTGATACTCGAATTACGGGTTCGTCGAGGTTTTACTGACGGGAAGAAATTCGAGACGAAGATCAATCAGCAGTTTGTAAGCTGATAGGATCACGGCTTCTTCGTTAGTAGGGAAGTTTAAATATTTATCAAAGATTGGAAGTCTATGGTTATAATAAAAAATAGGTTAAATCTACGGATAAAGAAAAAACATTTCCGACATAAAAATAGCCCACCAAAAAAATTATCATGTAAAATGTTGCCAAGACTCGCAATGTCAAAAAGTTATCTTATCAGATCTCATGTAGAGCCAAGCTTCTAACTCAACACGCCCTAACTTTACAAATATGCGGTTTGGCCATTTCGGTACATTCACATAATAAACAAAAGGTGAAAAATTAATTCACTGTTGATCATTACTTTTCTGCTATGCAATAGTTCTTGTAATAACGAATGGCCAAGCCACACAATTTGCAAAAAAGACAATCTGCGAAAAGGACATTTTGCTACCAGTAGACATTTTGAGAAGGGAACATTCTGCGCATGAGCCAACCAAACATTGCGAATACACCACTGATCTCTATGAGCCGCGCGTATTATAATTGACCTCAGTGGAATACACAATTATAGACCGACAAACTTATCTGTTCCGGTGGCGGCGTCGCTACTGTCGTTGTAGTACTGTCATTTAATATCGTTTTTGCCTGACATTTCACGTAGTTCCAAGTTTGGCCACCGGAACAGATAAGTTTGTCGGTCTATAGCAGGCTTTCAATCGGGGTTATAATCCGGTGCCGTGGGGGCACATATCTACAACCAGGCATGACCCCCGAACTCAAGGCGCAAGCAAGCCGCTTGGTTACCGGTCTAGGGGACCCTCTGAAATGTTGTATAAAACACAGAGAAGCACCTTACAGTAAAGTCACACATAGCCCATAACATATTCATTGCCATTTGGTGTAATGGTCGAGAAGTCGGCTATTACACCGGAGGTCGCGGGTTCAATCCCCGCACGGTACAAACATTTGTGTGCATGAACATGTCTGTTTGTATCGGTCCGGGTATTTCTATGTATTATATGTATGTATTTGCAGAAAAAAGTATATAAGTAATGTTTATCCGTTGTCTGGCACCCATAGCACAAGCTAATGCTTAGTTTGGGGCTAGATGGCGCTGTGTGAATAGGCTTTACGTGCTTTCCGACACACGTCCAGTTTCAGAAAATTGGTATAATAAATTTGTTTTTTTCTTAAAAGGCTAAACTAAGTTTTGATATAATGTCTTAGCCTGCCCGCCCACGCCCGATAATTGGTGACCGACTTTTTGTAGGTGACAAATAGAACGTACTTACTGTTATCAATGGAGCAACGCACACGTCCTACAAAAAGTCGGTCAGAAATACCATAGAAGTAAAATCGGTCACCGATTATCGCTCCTACAAAAAGTCTGACGTGGGCGGGCAGCCTTACTGATAATAATTGTACTGTGAAGATACGTACGACCAGGCGATAAGGGTTGCCATAACGAACTAAGAATTTTAGGATATGTGTCCACGTTAACTCAGTTAAACGTAGGGCGTGAAACGGTTTTTATTTGGTCGGCAATGCGCACGTGATACCCCTGGTGTTGCAGGCGTTCATAGGCTACGGTAACCACTTACCATCAGGTGGGCCGTATGCTTGATTGCCAACTTTATGGCATAAAAAAAAAAAAAGTTATTCTTACAATACACGGTACATAATAAAAATGAAGAGGATATTTAGCAAGTGGAAGTTATATATTTTGTTGTTCTTTCACCAAACCACCAGCTCGTCCCAATCGGGTGAAAAGGGGAAACCGGTAATGTTTAGTTGGTATAAGGAGTCACTCTTTAATCTCGAGTCCCACACCCGCGCGCCGGAAACAAAAGAGTTTATTACTCAGGACATTCCATATTTACTGAGATGACACAGCCACCCTATCGCAGTGCGTGCGGCTCAGATTCTGTTCCCCCCGCGGGATTTATAAACGTGGTTAAAATTCACCGTTAGGGATGCGGTCGCTTCCAGTTTGCGACGGGATCCTGTCTTCATTTAATTACACTTAGCGAATGACGACTTAACGTGCCTATATTGAGGTATTATATGCCTCTTGTGTAGTTTTGTACATATCGAAACGGGTATGATTTAAGCTATCGCCAGTTTAATAGATTTTAAATTTTTTCCTAAATCTGTCACCAAAATAATTATAGTCATCAAACATTATAAAATCGATTCGATAATAAAATCTAGTGTATCACTTTAACTCATTGGGATATAGGTAATATAATACGTACGATCAACTTCTAAATCAATGTTTTCTGATAACTGTATGTAGACGAAAACATAGAATGTATTATATTTAAAACAAAAAAGGTTTTACAAATTAAAAAAAAAAACGTGGTATTTCATAATTATTTGGGGACAATATTTATCTGAGATTGAAAATACATATTTTTTAGCGACTGATCTATTAATGTAGGAATAAAAGTTGCTTACAAATAAATATAACTCCCTCTCGTAAATAGTAAAAAAAGACATGTCCACATTCCAAAATAAAATTTACTTTGCACTACACGGGAATCGAACCCGGCACCTGGCATGGCAGCCAACTTGTAACTTATCCAATATGTCTCCGTAGTTCTAAATTCAGTTCGCTTCGCACGATCTCGGAATGTAGACTGCGCTTAAATTATGCACGTAGACCTTGCGGCTTATGGCGCCCTGGTAACTCGGCCTGCCAACTGCATGCGTTTTCCGTGTGCACGCAAAAACTGCATTTGAAATTAATCTTTAGTGCACCAGAGTTAAAGCTTAACGTCCTACTGGGTAAAAAATCTTCCATCATTGAAATCAACTCGTTGCAAAGATAGGTATTATTCACCACACTTGCCAAATACAGTTACCAAATTTACGCTGACTGCTATAGTAAAGTATTTTTAACGTTATTTTAACGTTACCACGATTCAATTTACCTATTCTTTTTTACGTTATTTTGTGGGCAAAAGGTAGCGTTACTAATTTTTAACGTTACCCAAGTCCTGGGTGATCATGAACCATGAACCTGAGTTACTGATAATGTTCAGAAAATAATCACTATTTAGCCATTACTGGACTTCCTAATACTGTAATGATGACTTTTGACCAATAAAAGGTATGTCAGATATTTTTTATGCTGTACTATGCTATTAAAAATAGACTAAATCATTGCTATCTGACATATTTTTCGAGCCAAACACAATTTCATGACAAACTACAGCGAATATAAAAGGTTTCAATTTCATTTACAACTAGCGGCCGCCCGCGGTTTCACCCGCGTGGTTCCCGTTCCCGTGGGAATTGATCAAAATCCTTTCTTAGCGGATGCCTACGTCATAACATCTACCTGCATGGCAAATTTCAGCCCGATCCGTCCAGTGGTTTGGGCTGTGCGTTGATATACATATATCTATGTCAGTCAGTCAGTCAGTCACCTTTGAGTTTTATTGTATATAGATTATCTGACTAACAAAACAAGTCACAGACTGAGATGTAATCTTCGACTTTTCGCTGTTGTCATTAAAGGTCATCAAATCATTAGGGATTGCATAATTGATCCAGACGGGAATCCGACTCGAGACGATATGTGACAGACATCACGTCTTAGTCTTAGTTTAATTACTAAGTCTTAATGCAATAATCAATGGTCATTATGCGTAAACGCCTACTACAGGTATATGCAACGAAAATATGTACGTGGTTTGATTACCGGTTGTTAATTTCCTTTGTATTGCTAGTGCCACGAAAATATGTGATCGGGTTTTTTGCTTAAATATCTCAGTCACAGTACTCACAGTACGGATTCTGGAAGTTAGAGGTAAAAAACCCCGTGACTCTGAAAGTATGTAAAGCCGTTGGGTCCGGCCGTTATGCCCCCATTCCGGGTTGCCCCCGGCCGGTATACCTCCCAATTTAAAGAAAATTTGTTCCAGTTTGCCGTTAAACCGTGGGGGCATAACGGCCGGACCCAAGCCGTTGTGGCTATATTTTCTTGATTACTGTAATTATTTAGTACTAGCGGTCGCCTCCGCGGTTTCACCCGCGCGTCATTTCTTTTATCAATTATCCCCTACTTCCCCCACATTTCCTGGATCAAAAGTACCCTATGTCACCCGAGAATAGTGTAGCTTTCCAACAGTGAAAGTATTTGCCCAGTCGGCTTAGTAGTTCCAGAGTCTATTCAATACAAACAAACAAACAAATCTTTAAACTTTATAATATTAGTATAGATTTCTAATTCCGGGTGATACGGATTTTTTTGGAATGTGGGACAAATTTTTAGACGAACAAAGAAAAAATCCTATTCGGTCGTATCATACTGCTGTCCCACTTGGTTATGAGAGTGACGGAATAGCGAATGCACCTGTGTTAGTGCAATCTCTTGTTCAATATTATTTCGTAGGCAGGTAGTTGGTTAATCGTAAAAATAGGTCAAAGCCGCCATTCAGCTAAGACATCATTATTTATCGAAAGAAAACATATTCACACAAAGGAACGCACGGCAGACCGATCGCAAAAACGTTATCCCGTTCGGATTAAGAAAAATTCTCTGACGTCACCGACAAAAAAGAAGGCTCCTTAGACCTCCGTTAGTAATTCCAACCCCTAAACCCCCTGCCCAAGTAATTACGCCCCACGGGTGCCCCCGCCCACCCCCGGATAAGTAAAAACAATATTTTTACGCGGCCAGACCGCGCCACCAAAAGTGACAGATATAAATTGGGGGCCAAAATGGAATTAGTGCGTGTTTCCGTGGTGTCTAGTGAGTGTAAGCTGACTTTTATTACTACATTCACTTTATGTTCGGCTGGTAAGTGTTTTCGTAGACACGAACGGGGGTGGAGTTCGATGTGTTTTTTCTAAAAGAAAATCAAGTCGCCGTACAATTTGTTAATCAGAAACCTAAGCTATTTATGTTCGAAAAATCTTTAAAAGTTTCTTTACAGACAAGATACTAACTTAGGGTCTTGAAATCACGGTCTTCTGTCCATTAGTGTCCATTAGCGTCGTAAATATTGTGATTAATCCAGTTAACCACTTTTCTTTCTACCACCTGCAATCAAAAAAAACGCCCTATCCCGATATTGGAACCTAGGCCCTCAATATGAAGGCTAGATAGTCAAACTACTAAGTCTAGAGGTATCCAAAATGACTAATGTCATATTAAACAACAGCAAGAAAATGTTCAGTACTTATAAATTCCATCCGATTCAAGATGGCTATCATACGGCATTCAACCACCGTTCCGAAGGCGTCTGAAGACACATTTGACATTGACAAGTGAATCTGTGCCTAGACCTAGGATTTGCAAGAAACCTGAAAGTTCAACCGAAACATCGATTCTGGGTACTATCGAGGTCATCCGCGCGTGATCACCCTAAAGGCTAAAATCCTGTGCAGTATTTTCACGTTAACAAGCGCCGCTCCTAAGAAGTCACGATGCGCGTGCACGGTATATTTTTCCAAAAGTGATTAATTACGCGCGGGAGTCCTCGATCGTACCTATGTCGAATTTTGGTATTTGCTTTAATTAAACTTTTGATAAATCGGTCGGATTTTTCGAACTCAGCTCGGGTTTGTGATCACTGTGATGATTACGCCAGTGGCCATTAGTGTGACGATGACTTCAATGACAAAGGAGGCCTTTGCCCTGCAGTGGAACATAAAATTGCCTGATACTTTTTTTATATTTTACATAAATTTATATATAAGCATATACTTTAGTGAATTTGATTACTTATTATTTAATAAAAACAAGTTAAATACATAAAATTCTAGGAATAAACAATGCAGTCTAGTACACGGGCGTGCCGAATCCTTATATAGCAACTGCACTTATTTGCATTCGATGCGTTTTGCAAACCTGTCGCCTTCTCGCTATTAGCAGTGTAATCATTTAAGTATAATGTTTGTCTAGAAAAGTCAGCTGTGGTCAATTGCAACTAAATAAGTAAACTATTGACTTTGGCGTATACACTTTTTGTTGCAGACACAGAAAGCACACCATAGGTTTACGTAACTGTAAAATTACTAAGTCGAATTTTCGTCTACATTCAAATATCATATTATTGTAAAATAATTATGAAGAGCAGAGTCTTCTGGCACAAGTATTTTTATACTTAAAAAGAGGCTCTGGCCACGAGCTATTGTAAAACGATGTTTGAATGGAAATAAATAATTTTGATTTGATTTTGATTTTTTTGACCATATTATTTTTTAAAACATCACCAGGAAGCATCGCTAACTGCTGCCACACTGTAAGCTCATCTGGTCTTCAAGCCTTTGATTTCAAGAGTACTGGCTCCCACATTAATATTGCCTGCAACACAACTAAAGTCGTATGGCGGTAGATGTCACCTGGAGGGGGTAATAGTTAGCCAGTTGGACTCTGAAAAATCCTACGGTTGGTGGTAGGAGACCCATGGCGGAAATCGAACCTACGACCTCCGGGTTTTATACCCAAGCTTAGCCACTGTTCCACGGGAGGCGGTCAAAGTAGGTGGACACAAAAAGTAGAGGTAAGAAACTCAACAGTTTGCCTTTTTAAAAATAATATTATAAATTATATATTACAAATCACAAACATTTTAACATTACAAGTACGTAACAAGTACGTAACAAACACAGTAAATGTTCCAAAACAGATCTGATTATGCAGCCGCGACCTCCACAGCCGAGCTGCGTAGAATGCCTACGCGCTTCTAGGGATGGGACAAACTGTGCAAAGAAGAAAATATCCGATTCAAATGCTATTAGGATAATACCTTTTGGAATTGAGCGAAAAATAACGTCAACTACGCTTGTCCGTAACGATAGCAACCAATAGCAAAGCATTATTTATCTGTGTAAGTCATCACTGTCGCGTCACGCAACTCCAAAAGGTCGTATCCTAATAGCATTTGATTCAGATACACAGTGTATTATGAACCCCATTTTTGTTGCATGTGCTTTTTTTTCCAGAAATTGAAAGTTTTTGTCATTTTAAGCACACTAGTAAAACTCCGGCATTGATATGACGAATAGTTTTTGAGAAAAAAAAATTCAAAGTTAGCGTATATCCGGGTCCGGAAAACCACAAAATTAAATATTGCGACAAAATTAAAATATACTTCTAAATTTTGATTGCGTCTATCGAACAGACATAAAATACCAGATATATCTGCAAAATTGAGTCCTTCTACCTGCAATGCATAACGAAATATAAAATATTTTGTCATTTTTCTTTATAATTTTTTTACTCCTCCATAACGCTGTATTAGCAGATGATTCGTAAATAAATCGAAACCTTGGAAAGACCACTACCCATGGTATTTATTTCGTATGCTAATTCAGCGTTATGTAAAAATAATCAGTAATTTTAGTTTTTTTCCAGGGTTGTCACCTTCCTATATCCGGATATTAATATTTTTTTCAAATCAAGAATCAAATTAATTTATTGAGTTTAGCCTTATACAAGCACATATGAACGGTCTGGAACGGCTCCATGATGCCTCGCCCCCGTTTCTCCATGCTACGTGTAATGACATTGGGTTTTAGCTTTCACCTAACGAGGGCGGACTCCTTCCCATGTCACCATAGCATTTCATCGAAATAGCGACAAACAGTACATTAAAATCTATTCGAGTCAATATTAATGGATTTGGATTAAACTGTCACTATTTGCTAAGTGAAACAATGCATAAACCAATTAAAATATAATCATCGCTAGCGCTCTTTTAGGTTTAGAGAAATAAATATACAAATAAGCGTACATACAGACTACATACAAAGATACATACATACATGTGTAAAAACATTATTAATAACCTCCTTTAAATGAAGTCGGTTAAAAATCAAGATTAAAAAGAAGTAGGAATGACAAATTAATATCCCGAACGACAATTTTAAAATAAAATGATACTTATAAAAATATATTATCTCATGATCCGGATTCTAATCTCTAGTGACAACCCTAGTACCAAAATATCCGGATAAAAATTGAAATGCCCATTACTTGTACATAACGCTGAATTAGCTTACGAAATAAATACCATGGGTAGTGGTCTTTCCAAGGTTTCGATTTATCTACGAGTCATCTGCTAATACTGCGTTATGGAGGAGTAAAAAAATTATAAAGAAAAATGACAAAATATTGGATATTTCGTTATCCATTGCAGGTAGAAGGACCCAATTTTGCAGATATATCTGGTATTTTATGTCTGTTTGATAGACGCAATCAAAATTCAGAAATATATTTTAATTTTGTCGCAATATTTAATTTTGTGATTTTTCAGACCCGGATATAAGCTAACTTTGAAATTTTTTTTCTCAAAAACTATTCGTCATATCAATGCCGGAGTTTTACTAGTGTGCTTAAAATGATAAAAACTTTCAATTTCTGGAAGAAAAAGCACATGCAACAAAAATGGGGTTCATAATACACTGTGAGATAGTACAGTCAAAAGTACGTCAGCTTTGGACTTTGTACCGCTCTTATGTCGGGGGCATAAGTGCTATTATCGAACTGCAAGTGTTTACCATGATGTGCTGTTGACCGTACATGTTCATAAAGTTCGTCATCATCAGCCTCTCGCGCCTTGACTTTTCGTATTGTCACAAAAATATATGTACATATAGATAAAGTTCATCGTGTCGCAGTCTACTGCTGGACATAGGCCTCTCCTAATATTCGCCACTATGACTCTTCTTGATCTCGATCACTACTCGATCTTCAGCTAATCAAAGCGCTATGATAAAGTTGATCTATTTAGAATAATTGTGTGGTAAACACCTCGATGGTCTAGTGACTTAAGAACAAGGTCTTGACCTCGATGTCCTAGATTCAATTCTCGGGTCGAGCAAAATGTGTATCCGATTTTTCGAAGACAGCTCGTGTTTGTCATCATCAAATCGCATTTGGCAATATGGTGACTAAGCCAGTACCCATCATTGTGACAATAACTTAATTTTAATGACGGAGGGCCCATCTTGAGGGGCAATAACTTACTTTACACTTGTTTTTTTTTTCAATTTTCTATCGTTGTAGCATTTATTTATTCGCCTTTTTATGCGCTACTACGACTTTTACTTACATAGGAGAGCCTTGAAGTTACTTAAAACACTAGAACATCAAGGAGTTCGAAACACGTGTATTTTGTTCTATCTTAGTCCCATCCCTAACCGCATCTAGATAGATAGATCTAGCTAGGCTAGGGTTAGACACAGGCAGCGCGCGCGCAAGGCCGCCCGGCGCCTCACTGGTCTCGCGAGCTTAGTATGGACATTACCGTGCTTGCGGTAAAAATAAGGTTTTTATCTTTGTTTACAACACTTCTTTGCAGATAATTACGCTGATCCCGATGATCACGTAAGGTACACCGATTTTGTCCGAGGCGCCGTAGTATGAAATCTTGGGGTCGTGGGCTCGATGCCCCAATGGGTCTGGTTAGTAGTGATCCACTGAAATCTGCCATTATAACAGCTTTGGCTGTGTTCCGGCAATATTTATAATGGCAGCCAGTAAAATTGAAATAAATGACTAAATAGTTATTTATGTGACTGCTGCATAATGAGGGTCATTAAAATACAAATGTGGTTTTATGAAACGAACGAAGTGAGTTTCATAAAAGAATCACATGAGTATTTTAATGACTAATTATGTACAGTCACATACATAACTTTATCTTCATTCATACGATAATATGTCTATTTTATAGTCAGGATTGATGAGCAAACGCCCTAGTTACCAACTTAATCTGTATGTAAAAGTTAGTACTGACATAATGACTGACGTTTGTAGTTTTTAAAATCCATAAACAATCTAGACTCGAGTTGATTTCGATTCTCCAATCGATTGTTATAATTTCAGCATCGAATTAAATGTATAGGAATGGAACATAGAATTACTAATCGACTAATTCGATAATCGAAAAAACCTATTAATTTTTACTTTTAAAGAAGACGTTCGAAATTTGAACGAAATTAAGTATCAGTTACCGACACTAAAATGTAAACATTTCAATGCAGCCACAGATACTTATATCTAAATGTAGGGCGTTTGCTCATCGCTTCTGAATATAAAATAGACATATTATGGTATGGATGTAGATAAATATCTTAGGAGCCTATAGTGTGGCAGCATATTTTACAATTTACCAATTACGCAGGATGTATTATAGTGCACAAGTAAGTGCACAAGTACCGGTATACACTTTATTCCTTCACTCTCCTAGCACGGTGGGACATCAGTCTGACCAAAGATATATCCTTAAAGGTCGGCAGCGCATCTGTGATTCCACCTGATTTACAGTTGTCTATGGGCGGCGGTTGTCACTTTCCATCAGGTGTGCCGCATGCTGGTCTGCCCGCTATACCATAAAAAAAACCAAACAAAACCAATATCAAGATAAAAAAAAAATAGCCCATTTGAACGTACTACTGGAATAATGTAAACTAAACCGCGTAATTTAAATGTGTCAGATCAGGAAATAATAATTAGGAACGCATAAAATTGGACAGACCCAATTTACTGTAATGAGTCTCCTATCAATACATTTATTTATCAGTAACTAGATTGGGTCAACAAAATGAATAATGTCTGCGTAATTTATGCTAGTAAATGCAGTAATTGCATTTAATATTAACTCGGCGATGCTCGGAAGCTGAAAGGCTTTGAGAGTTACCATAGAATAGTTTTCTTTTCTTTTCTTTCTTTCTTTCTTTCTTTCAGTGCTGGATTAGATATAAATGATAGAAAGAAAAAATATCTCATAATAGGAATTATGTAAATCTTTTTGTCATGGTTTAAAATAACATTCTCTAGTGTCTTACCAATCTTAATAATTACTATTTTTGTTTCAAAGTTCATTTTTGGTCGTTTAAAGATGAAACAATAAATAAAATATATAAATTCTATAAAATTTTTGACCACTCAAAAATTACGCTCAAGATGAACAAGAATCAAACCCTTGGCCCGTGAAACTAGAGGCTTAATGCGCCGTTAGCCTCCACTTAGCCTAACGAACTATCGTTAAGGCACTCATCCTTTTGACGAGGCATAATTTTATTCCGCGACGGAAGGTCCATACTAATCTCATCAGCGTCGGCGTCACACGACCCTCGACGCCATTTTGAAAAGCGGGAAAAACGGTTTGGCGGCAATTCTGCGGAGCGATGTTGTTTTTAAAATTACGGTTTTACAATTTAAGGTTTAATTTATATTTTAAACGGTTTTAGTTTCACCAATAGAAGAAATCCTAACACTATTTATGTTTTGTTAAACACAATAAAACAAAACGAATTTGTTGACGAAATCATTTGACTGAATAGCGCTTAAGATAGTGATCGCATTCTATGTGTGTCCTAGACAGATGGCATCGAATTGTATCACATCATATTTTTATACATATTATATTAAAAATTAAATTGCTAAAATGTTGTATTACTACTATTTACCCGTTGGTGTTATTTAAGTATTTTTTTGTGTTGAAAGTATTTATTATATAAGAAGATGTATTGATTTCGTAAGAAATAAATAATCTTAAATAATTTAATCAATTCTTTCATTCTATGCTGAGGTATGTACTTAGTTTTGGAAGGGTTTTTCATCACACTACCTTCCCTACCGCTTACCAGATTTTCTTCACACTATAAAACAAAATAATCAAACAATTCGTTACGTAAACCAAATACAAAATAATACAGTTCATGTCCATATTAGCCTAGCCACGGCGTGTCACTCGAGACGGCGGCCGCAAGGCGAACCGCCCGACGGAAAAACTCACTTTGCCCGCTGACGATTTTGACGAGACTGCTCCGACCGCTAGCATCGTATACGAACGTAAGGAATACTAGAGACACGCCCTGGTAATAAAAATGGATGATGCCCGGTTAATCAGCCAAGCCTTCAGACCAGCCGGGCCTTTAGGGTTCATTTTCGTTTTTTTTTTCTGGTTGGGTCTAATTTCAACTGTGTCTGGGTTCGATTACCGACTTGGGTCAAATCTCAGTCATGCAGCAACAAGATGACGCGCGAATCAAATCCATGACCTCCAAATTGACCACAAGCGACATTTCAACAGAACCTCTACTCCATTCAGTCTTAAAAATGTCTGACACAGTTTCTATCTTATCTCAAGATCTTCACACATGACATGAAACTAAACATTAAAAGTTGTCACCCTACCTGTCCGCCGCGAATCGGCAGAGGGGTGTCATTAAAAATTCCTTTAATTATACCATTTTTAGCGCGGTTTACGGCGCCTGAGCCAAGGAGCTGTATTATTTTATAAGTGCCATCGGTTCTCAGCCTTGGCATGTTTAGGTGACCAATTTTGCTTGACCTGTAAGGGCTTGTAGTGGTGTTACCTAAATAAAACGAGTTTCTGGTTAAGTATAAGTATGCTTTTTTGTGATATTTTGGACCTCGTAGGACAACATAGTAACTTAAGTTACTAAGGGCCGGTATTTCAATGTAACCTTATCTTATTGCTTAAGTTAAGTATAACATTTAAGATAAGTATTACTTTTGACAGGTAAAAGTGTATGACTTTAGTGCCGCCTAACTTTAATCCTATAATGAAATACACTTAAGTCATACTTATTATCAATCCCGGATTAAGATCAAGATAAGTATAATATATTGAAATACCGGCCCTAAAACTCTGACATGCTTAGCTTTATTTTTATTTGCGCAGGTACCTACTACGGAAATGTTTGCAGTAAAAAGTTTTGTTTTAACTGTCAAACCTTCAAAATAAATAGTTCACCTTTCATTTAAGAATCAAAGAATATTCTTTATTTTTTATGATCTGGTATTACCAATATAGTAAAAAAAAAATAGACAAAAGTGTAACTACTTTCTTGTCAGTTTTTCTAGACAGATAACATCATTCCAAAGCCGGTGGTAGAGGCACTCTGTTGGTATAATTGACAATTCATAAAATCATATAATTTAATGAAGTCAAATCATAATATTGGAATCACTTATTAGGACTAGGACATCAGTATTTTATCAAAATCAAAACGCCTTATTTCAAAGGTCTTCTTAAAATGGTCGCAGCACGCACGGCACGCACCGCCCACTTTACCTTGGCATCTCTATAGGCTCAAATCTAGGTCCAGCAGGGGTCTTCGTAACCTGGGCGGTGCACATACGGGATCTGATACTATCTAGGATAAGTTCATTGACATGAGTAAAATATCATAAAGAAGACTTCTAATAAAAAATGGGATATCCAGTCAAAATAAGTTTTCTTTATTTTATTGTTGGTAGAACGTTGCCCACCTAGTAAGCACATGTAGATAAAAATATCCTTGGACATTTTTTTATATAATCACGTCAGTTGGCAGACAGGTATGCAGCCCACCTGATGGTAAGCGGTCACTGCAGCCTATTCCATTGAGAGACGCTTCACCTGAAAGCGTCTCTCAATGTGCTGCCAGACAGTAGGCTCATCTGTTCTTCGAGCCCATGATTTCAAGTGTACTGGCTCCCACATTAATATTGCCGGAACACAGCCAGAGCTGTTACGGCGGCAGATTTCACCTGTGGGGGTGGTAGCTAGCCAGTCAGACTGTGAAAAAGCCCTACCACCAACCAGACCCAAGGCGGGAATCGAACCCACGACCTCCGTGTTTTTATACCCGAGCGGCTTAGCCACTGTTCCACGGCGGCGGTATTCTTATACCCAAAGTAAAATAAATAAGAAAAATTACCTTTGGCAGGACATGTTGCAGCAGCGCACCAGCTTTTCTTTTAGCGGCCATCTTGGATTGTTTTTGGTTAGTCACAGCACTCTATAGTCTTTGGTTTAGTTACGATTAGCTTAGTTCGTTGACCCCATCTCGCTGTTTCAGTTGGCAAGTGACGGAATGCTATGAAAAGTGCTTCAATTAGATTTTGCTTGATATTGCCATTATTGTTATTGCGATAATGAAACGTGACAAAATATTTTATATGTAAACAAAACGTCAGGAATGGACATTGGGCAGTTTTATATTGACACAGATGTTATAAGACAAGTATGCCTTTCAACCGCAGACTTAGTTTGATTCTCGATCGCGAAATTAGTTTTAGAAATTAGTTTTTTTATATTCTAGAGTTTGGATGATTTAAAGGAGTTAGGAGCCGCTCTCATTTGTGATCTGATCACCAACTCATTTTAGTACATAGATACTAAAGTGGGAATAAAATTATAAATGTGTATGTATTGTCTATTGCAATAATTATAAAGAAGTAGGTGAGGAATTAGTGCGGGCGACAGACAATCAATATTATGTAATGGGTTCAGTTTCCTTATCGGAAAAATAATATTTCGATAATTTTTTTTTAAATACATTAACTAATTTGTGCAACCAGTCCGTACTCATGACTTTATTACTTTAGTAAAATATACTATTTTCTACTAATTACAGAACAAATTATTGTTCCCGAGCAAGCTTCGAACTCACTACCTCTGGCGATCGGTCATTAAAATGCCTGTGACGTCACAGGCTCGGCTCGACCGACGATGACGGAACGAATCGAAGCCGAACGTAAATAAAAACGAGGGGAGATTCGCCCACTTCGGACCGCGTTGCGTGAGGTCAGTCCCCGCGTACTTGCAGGGCTGCCCATGATAATAATATGCACTTTGGTTGATTATCAGAAAAATGGCAAAAAGCATAATTTTATTACAAAACAACGTACAGTCAAAAGCACGTCAGACTATGCACTTTGGACTTTGTACCACTGCCGATGTGCCGTTGACCATACATTGTAGACGCAGCCAAAACCAAAAATTACTAATAGGTTTTACCTCTTTACATCACTAAGAAAAACTAAAAACACGACGAAGATTAAAATTTGAAAGTGCCACCATTGTCAGGGCTACCATTGCACACTTGAAGTACACTTTACAAAGCTAACCTGAAATCTTTCTTTAATAAAAAAAAAAGTGAAGTCTGATTGCAGGAACTTTATCTCGAAAGACCATTCACCGTGCAAAAATATTTTTTTATTAGCCCAGTTACAGGATAAGATGATTTTGCACAACAATTGGACAATTGGACAAAGCTGATAATGTTAAGGCTTTTTACCTTTACTTTAAATGAATATTGAACCAATAAATGGATAGGTGAGGAACCAGGACTACAGTCCCAAAGGCCACTTTTAAAATAATTTTAAACAGAAAAAGTCTGAGTCGAACGCATCGCAACCGTAAATAAAAAACGCGAGGGGAGATTCACCCACATCGGGCCGCGTTGCGTGAGGTCAGTCCCCGCGATACTGCAGGGCTGCCCATTGCATCCTTTACATATTATGCAAGGGTACGTGGGTTCAAATCCCATCCAGAACCATATTTCTTAAAGAATATTGATAACTATTCTAAAAAATGTTTGAATGTTAAAGTACTTACGTGTTGGTGGCACATTCACAAGCATTTACATTTTACATGTATACAGACTAACTTTAATATGAACCTTATTGACATCGGATAGGACCCATTTGTATACATTTTATTGCACTGTCTGTACCTAGGTTAATTTTAATACCCATAGCACAAATACTTAAGTAATAAACTTTGGGATCAGATCAAGGTATGTAAAGTCAGATATTTTTTTGTTTATGTAATAACTAGTACAGATTATAACTATGAGAACGATGGTTTATGTCAAATGAAATATGCTCAATCAATGGACAAACTTCCAAACAAATTAAAATAGCCCTTCGAGCCGGACAAAGTAACAACCCTAATTCGAAACGAGCGGTTCATTTTGAAGAAGAGCCTACTTTTTGTCGACAACCCCTGTTTGCTCGATACTTTCAATGGACCATGCATTGTTTGCGAATACAGTCCAATGCGAAATAGTTGCACAGCACCCTAACTGCATAGTCATAGAGTTCGAAGTTGTTTAGCTTTTACTACGAGGGGTGTAACTGAGGTCTATATTTGAAATAGAAATAGGGTGATTACGATATTGTGTTGACCTAAAGTTCTTGAATGGCTTTGATTAGATACAGGTTTGAATTGTTTGGGTTTGTAAAGGAAACTGGACACAACTGCTCTATTATGGAGACTAAAAAAGTATTATTTACATAATCATTGCTTTCGTCATAATACTTAAAAGAAGTTATGTTCCAAGTAGGTCTAGTTTCCCTTGTAAGGGTTACGGAGGTCAGATGGCAATAATTGTAATAACCAGGATTTTTAAATCCATGATGATAGTCGAAGCGGACCCTGAGCTCCATACTGGATGCAATCGGGAATACGCTGGAATGATGATGATGACTTAAGGAAAGTTAGATGTGAGGATATTTTTGTATACGATGATTGACTAGTTGTGAACCGATTTGGTGAAGATTAAAATGTGGGATAATACACCAGAGGTCGCGGGTTAGATTCTAAAATTTTTTAAATGTTGGAAAGGTAAACTTTCCCCCGGATGACATAGGGTTTTTTTTTATGTAATAGGGGGGCAAACGAGCAAGTGGGTCACCTGATGTTAAGTGATCACCGCCGCCCATAAGCACCCGAGACCCCCTTAGGGTCACAGGCGCGTTGCCCGCCTTTAGGGTATTTTTTATCCAGGAAATGTGGGGGAAAGGGGGGATATTAATTTGTAAAAAGAAATTACGCGCGGGTGAAACCGCGGAGGCGGCCGCTAGTTATTTATTTATACTTACTACGACTATTACTTACTTATACAAATAACAACGTATTTGCGAGAAATATAGATGTGTCAAATGACTAGGTACTCATAGCATACAAACCGTTCCTTCAGTTGTGAAATGGGCTAGCTTTTATCGCGACCGAGGACCCTTTGCGATGTAATCTCAGCTCTGCGCATTTCTGCGCTCCTGGTAGTTTACCTCAGAAACGCCTCGTTTGCGTCCTTTGAAAGGTATTTCGATAGAGAATTAACTAGTCTGGATTCAAAAACTCTATCGTTAAAAACAATACAGGTGGATATTTTTATAAGGCCTGTCATAAAAAAATGCCAGTTTAAAATAAAACCGTAAAAGCATCGAGTCTATATAAAATATCGACACTCAAATATCGATATTCCGAATATGTTTGTTTCCAATAACCGATAGGGCACGTCATGACACTGCGCTAAAACAAAGCCGTTGTCTTGCCGCGACTTAGTAATAATTTTAATAATATTTCGGTTAATGTTTTACTCCAAAATCATGAAAGTTTGTCAACAAACCATGGCAGAGGCTTGACAAGGCTTGGGAAGCTCTGACAACAGATCAGCTAATAAGTGTTTCGTTGAATAGTTAAGATCCTGGAAACAGTAAAGGCTTTCGTCCGATTTGACGGATTCCCAATGGCACAGTAGAGAAATCGGCCCGTTTTTAGGAAACATTGTTCAAGTCCTGTTAAACCCTATAATTGTATATATACCCGACTTTTCTTTAAAAAAGATTTTAAATACCTACTGATGGCCTCACAATATTATGTAGCCCTTCTCTGAGCTGAGAGAGCCAATTTCGGTAGGGCATAGCTATACATCGATGAGATAGAGAACATAGCTCAGAGATCTAATTTCTGAGCTAAGGACAGTGTAAAATTTCTGTTTCCAAAAATGTTTCCTTCTTTCTTCATAATCCAAGAGCTTTCCCATTTCGTTCACAACTATTAAGAACAATGGAAAATAGTCTACGTTTTATCGTGCCGTGTCGTGTCGTGCAGCGCCCTCTAGTGGCAAACGAACCACGATAACGTTGGTGGAAAACGCCGCATTTCACGCGATAACAGCAAGGCCACTTAATAGCGCCCGGGCCGGGAACTTTTTCATATGCCGGCTAGAAAATTAGGTCTCACTGGTACTTTTGATACCCACCCATAACACGAATGCGTAATAAATACTTTGAGATCAGACCAAATTTTGTGATGTTGTAAAAACTAAAATATGACGGTAGACTTTGTTTACTTGAAATAAACTGCGTTGGACAAATTTCCAAATAAATTATAAATGGTCCTTCGACCCGGATTTCATTTTGAAGAGCCAATTTTTTGCATTATTTGCGAATACAGTACAATGCGTAATAGTTGCACCTAACTGCATGGCCCTAACTACAAGGCCACTTATAGCGCACGATCCTGGAACTTTTTCATACGGCCCACTAGGAAATTACGTCTGGTACTGAGACGTTAGTACTCAACCTAGGTGGCAGTTTTAGCCTGAAAATTGCTGGTTCAACTCGGTCGAGGCGGCGTCACGAAATGGGGCAGTTGACGAAAATGTTTTTAGTATTATTTTATGCAGTAGAGATGGTTGTATGTGAGGTTGAAAGTTTGGTGGGCATTTTTGGCTTTTTCTATGGTCGTATTTGCTCGATAGTGATGGAACACCTCGTAAAAAAGTATTTAACAGCCATTGTCATCTGCTTATGCAAGCAGATGACAGTGGCTGTTAAATACAAACCAATGGGTCTCGTTTCCAAGAGATAACGGTCGGGGGGTAGTCAATCCAAATAATAACTGGATTTGTCCAGTCCTTCTTTTGTTGACTGTCATACTCCACTCCCTACCCTACAAAGAATTACATGGATGATTCTAAATTCTACGTAGGCAAAGCTGCGTGCACAGCTAGTCTAATGATATCTTTCTAAGTCTAAACCAATATAATTTTCTTTCTAAACCGGGTTCAAAGGAGGTAAACAAGAAAATTTCCAAAGAAAAAATACCAGGAGCACATAGCCTCTCGGAGCTAAGATTTGATCGCAAGGGCCCTCGCGCATCGTAAGGTGAGGGCGTGCCATTTTCTAACTTACGGAACTAAGGTGCAAACGCACTTGAATATCCTATAATGCGCCATTTTTTACACTAGTTAACGCCCGGTTCACACATGCTCCGTTTTATCGTATACGTTTTTTTTTCATCGATGGCGTATGTAGTTGTATGAGCGACTTCACACATGGCACAGTATTCTGTATACAGTAATACATACGCCATCGACGAAAAAAGACGTACACGATAAACCGGAACAGTAAAACGGAGCAGGTTGGAATCGAGCGTTAGTTGACAGGTAGGTACATAGATGGTAAGCGATCACTACATTATGGCCTATTACATTAAAGGGTTATGAGGAGAATGATTTTCCGAAAAAAGTCAAGCGGCATTTATGACGTTCGTTATCACTCCATTTGCGATAGCGAATGTCAAAACCCGTACTTTCAATCATCTTTCAATATCGATTGACCATGTGACTTTTCTAAGGCACCTGTCAAATCCATACAATTTGAAATTTCGCTATTGCTGTCAAAATGTTACTTTGTCTAGACCCCCTGACCACTACAACTTGGGAATCTTTAAGTCCAGAGTGAATAGGCTTTATTAGGGTAGTGTGTAGGCCATATCTCTTCTTCCTTTGAACGTTTTGTCTCTAACTAATCAGGATACGTTTTAACCATGATTCAGTATTTGGAAAGTCCAATTAAATTGGATCGACTGCCATCTGACCTCCGTAACTCTTTACAGGGGAACTAGAACAATTACCAACAGGTGAAATTGTGGCCAAAAGCTTACCCATTTTGAATAAAAAAGTAGTTTAAAAATTCCTCATAACCACACGGGTTAAGTTGCCTCCGTTATTTTTCCAGTTCTTGTACCAAAGAATATTATAAAAAAACCCTTCATAGTGTTTTAGTGACGTTGCGTGCCGAAGCACAGATTAAAAGCTCCGGTGGCGTGTTCGAGCTTACATCTTAGCTGTAAGCACACGATATGATATGCTGCGCTTTGTTTATGAAGGGGTTGACTGATATTATTAATAAAAGTCTTTAGTTTACTGACTTCAAAAAGTAACAAGCTCTATTTTCGGATGTTTTTTTAGGGCATGGTCACTATCAAATCAGAATCGGGCCAGTCACTTTGCATCACTTTGTGTAGTTATTTTTCACGTCATTTTAGTTGAAAGAAAGAACGAATGTTCGTACTGTGTGGGAAACGAACCCACAACCTTTGGTGTGATAGTACACTTCTCAACTCATCACCATCATCCCAGAGATTAGCGATCCCGATTGCATCCAGTATGGAGCTCAGAGTCCGCTTCGACTATGGTCCTAGATTTGGCAAGCCTGGTTATTACAATAGAACGATTGCCATCTGACCTCCGTAGCCCTTACAAGGGAAACCGGACCAACTTGGAACATAGTCCAACGGCATAACATGCCTTCCGAAGCGTGGAATCATCATTCTTTTCAGACATTCAGGTTATTCAAGCCTGCAATGTCCTAACCAAACTGGAAACGATCACACAATGTGATGCTCCCCGTGGGATTCGATCCCACGACCTCCGGGTTTTAGAGCCCAACGCTCCGTGGTACAGTGCCACGGAGGCAGTTAGTACAGTACATTTCTCTACTATTAAACCAAATAAGTCATCAATAATACTTACAGTTCAGTAGATAGATTTGTTTTTAAAAATATGTATATAATATTTTAAACCAAGCATACGGTTATGTAGCAAGTTTCCTTTCGTGTCATGTCACACGCCTTTTTGCTACAACAATAATTTCTCGGAACAGCTTGTAATAAGAGACAAACAGTTTGAGATAAGTTTCTGATGGTACCATCTTCTGAGCACTGACCATTTTTGTGGAATATAGACTTTATGGCAGATAAATAAGGTCTCATATGGAGACTCTTATAATTATTGTCGAAGAGTATTATTGGATCGCTGCGCCATTCTACGAGAAAGATTTTTACGAACAAAGCTCGAATTTGTGACCACTAATCCGCATGTGGTAAGTGAGGTTGTTAAGCCAGTTATCATCATCATCATTATGAGGATGACTAGATTTCAATGATGACGGCCTTTGCCTAGCAGTAGAACATATTGTTATGAACCTAAGTTGTGTATTGTGAATTGAACTTCTAAGTTCTTGTGGATAGAACTACCAGCAATAGAACCCTGTATAACAACAACTTGTACTTGTATAAGGATCGAACTAAAAGCAACAGAAACCTGTATAACAACAACTTGTTTAACAAATCGCTGCCAGAACATCTTGCTTCTAAAACTATCTCGATTAGTCGACTAATTGATAATAACCAACTCAGCCTTGATGACACAATAGAGCAGGAAAATTATATCAGCACCGGCCATTTTGAAATAACGTGCAAAAACAATAATAGCTGATTGTCCCTCTTCTTCAAAGTTTGGTGAACTAAGAAGATAAGAGTACTCAAAACTCCAATTGTACAAATCCTTCGACAAGAGTTTAGCAAAATTCAGACCAAAATATTCTTTATTTATTAGGGTTTCAAAGATGCACTTGAATCGACAATATTAGAGTGACTCTACCACAAGATTCGGAACGTTGCTGTTCATTGAGAAGAACTTGCAAGAAACTTTATTCCCAAATTTTTTAACTTTTATCAATCACCGGCTGAAATGATGATAGGTAATGATATTCCATTTCAAAACTAAGTCATGAAGTTTCCCAATATGTCTATATATTTTAAAGAATAGATTGGATTTCAGCAGCAAGATTCAAGGGACCAAGACATTTAGGATGTTTTAAAATGTTGTTTAATTGTTTATAATTTCTATGGTGTCACCGTTGCCGCGTTGATTCAAATTCTCTACGTAAGTTTGGCTTGGTATTATGATCAGATCAGTTTGTGCAGTGTTATCTTTTATGATGTTCTTGCTTTTTATTACCTGCTTCATGGTATTGTTTTACTTAATTATAGTAATACAGCAACAAATAAAATAAATAAATGCCTGGACAATATTTATTATTTACACACAGCGCCGTCTACTCCCAAACTAAGCACAGCAGTCAACAGCACATCAGACCTTCAGACTACCCTAATCTGTCAAAGGAGAAGACCGATCCCCATACAATCTTGGGCCTGGCGATACAGGGCTGAAACTTGGCCTATATTTTGTTCATTTAAAAACTTCCTACGAGGCCTATTTTCACTGCGAATTTCAATGGCTAAGTCAGTAAAATAATCTACTGAAAATATTTGAGGTTATGTAACCCATGATCATTTTTAGTAAGAAAAGTGCTAGTTTTTGAACTTTTATTAACTCCCGATACAAAAAGAGGGATGATAGTGCCCGTGTATGTTTGCCTGTGGCAACGACGTAGCTCCTAAGCGGATGAACCGTTTTCATGCGTTTTGATTTATTACATTCTAAGGTCTTTTGTTAGGTAGCAAGGCAGTCTGCAGTACAACCAACTGACTATGAATTGATCATATACCTTTTATGCATACCTACCTAGCACACATGTTAATAATGCAAAGGATCTGAATATTATACTTAAATAGATAGGTATAAAAAACATAACGTTTTAATTTAATTATATTTTATTCTTAATCAACAGTACAAAATATTAATATTATAGTATCCAAAAACTGGGCAGGGATGTTGTATTTTCTTGGTGTCGGGCCCATCCTTCTTCTTCCAATAGGCGTCTTCGTATTGCGTTGTGCTGAAACGACCCGTTGCTATTCCACGATACAATTCCACAGCACAAGCTCATGTTTATACCCGTAAATCACGCTCTAGTCGTCAATAGGCAAGATCAGGTTATCCTAGTTGTATGTTCACTGTTCACTCAAAGGTATTCATGGTTTGTAGAAAACGATGTCCAAGGTTTTTTTTATAAATATAATCGATCGGTTTCAGAGTGCGTGAGTCAGTAGAGGTCTTTCAAAAATCAGGAGCAATACAAATGAACACATTTACTAACGCATGAATACGAAAAACGAAATAAAATCAAAATCCAAAATAACTGATTAAAAATAGCTGACACTGACATTACTGACATTGACAATACAGACAATAAATAGTGCCGTATATATCCGATTAAAAACACAACTGGTATAAATCGATTTTCGGCTCGCTTTCTTGTAACAACGCAACGTTTAAAGAAGTAAACCTCATTTGCAAATGTCTAATCATATTAATTATCAAGTAACTGTTTTAACTTAAAAGAAAAAAATTATTTAGTAGTATGCCAAAAAAAAGCCACCGTATTTATATATATTTAAGTATCGATTAAGATTAAATCGATTAAAACTGTAACTCGTTTTTTTATTGTCATCAGAGCATTTAGAAAGATAGTCGAAAATAAGTCTAATGAAATTCGCGTTTATAAAGCCAGTTGAATGTAATGAAATCATAAAAATCCATTTTTTTTGCTATTGGCCATTGAAATTGAGGGTAAAACGCAAATAGGCTGATCTAAAAAAAAATATAGTTTTTTTTAGTATAGGTTTCATGTCTGTATCGTTGGGCCCAAAATTGGTCTTCTCCTTTTAACAACCAATTGTCAGCTTTATTCAATTAACATAGAATTCTCTTTCAATTGAGAATTTTTGACAGATTAGGGTAGGTTGATCTCTGCTGCCGTACAATTTTGTTATATTGCATGTAGTATTACAAATACCTATAAGATATACATATTATTATCATATAACGTTATTTCTTTGTACCCGAAGCAGGCCTAAAGTGGAAGTAGGACAATGGCAATTCGCGGTAAAACCTAGTACTTACAGAAAGGCTCTATTTAACATTCATAAGCATTTGCAATAACCTATGCATGCTAACAATTACTTGATAAAATAGTAATGCATTAATTGTAACAGAAAAAAAATCACATTTAAAAAGAATTGCTATTTTATGTGAAATGACAGCTGGTGACGTTTTTATGCTACTCCGTTGGCGGCACGCAGCCCACCTGATGGTAAGCAGGCACTGCGGCTATACCATATTTACCTAGGCATCTTTCAATGTGATACCATGCTATGTTTTCGAGACATTCATTTCAAATGTACTGGCGAATATTATTCTGCCAAAATCCAGACAGCCATAGCTTGGCCATAGCAATATCATGTTGGTAGATTGAAACTACATAAAAATGAGTAGGTTAAATAAACTGGCCGAACAAAAAGCCTACGTTACCAGAGCAACATAACACGCCTGCAAGTGTTATCAACGAGGTAAGGACCGTGAACGATTTGATTAGTTCGACGCGCGCCTGCACTTCAAAATTACTTTCAAACTTCTCAGCCACTGCAACTTCCACACAAGTCTGCACGCCTGGTACCGTTACCTAAATATTGTGAGATGATTATGAAAATTGAAAACTACGTTCAATCGATTAGAATGTGCGTTTTAATATTAATCGATTGTATCGTAAGTTTTTAAAGTTATAAGGAAACAAATATGTACGTGGTATCAAATTGTTTACAAGTGAATAATCGAAGGCCGCGTTAGGTTTTCATTGCGTAAAAAATTCTCAAACAAAGACAAATTAACAGTAGAAAAAAATTCATGATTTTTCCAAAGAGCAGGTGCAGATAAATGCAGCGGTCTCATAAATCCACTAAAACAATGCCTTGTGATACTAAACTGGCGTGACAAAGGAAACTTAGAGTCACGACAGCCTCATCGATGGGCTAATTACGTTTTTTGCTGTCACCACGTACTAATGTCAAGGCCTACTTACTCATCGCAAGTTCCTATGTCCATTCCTGACGGTTTTATGTAAAACTTGCACACGGGCAAAAACAAGAATGTCAAGATGATAAACTTTACGCGCGGGCTGCCTAATTGCAATATTTATAATACACGCGTTCGACAAACGTGTCGTTCGAAGCACTGTGCGTAGCAAACCTTTTTAGTTCACAAAATTGTTTAGGTGAGCGGTTAATATTCGGGCTTCACGATGTCAGCAGATCGAGTTTCGCCAAGTTAGCGGCGCGCGGCGAACGTTCGACTAACACGGCTACAGAACGCAGACTGGCCAAGTAGGTGCGTTGTCGACGGTGTCCGGCCGCCTCCCCCATCGCCCCCCCGACCCATACCGAAATGCATCAATGACACTCGAAACACACGCACATTCTGAACCGCTCAATGTGGGGACAATCGATAGGAAAAAAATGTAGCGTTGTGTAAATCACCATTTGTTTATGATCGCCTGGTACTCGTATTCGAGATATGAACTATAGTTTCAGCAAAAAAAAAAGGCCATTCGAATTTTTGACGTTGTTCTTTTTAATTTTATTATCTATCGTGTCGTAAAAACAAAATGGCCGCTCGTGGCGGGAAAAGTCTTTCTATCTAATTATAATAATAGTATTATAATATCTAAGCTTACATTTCACGCGCCACCTCTCTAGGGATGTGAATATACCAATATTATAATTGGTACATAGGTATTCCCATACCATCTTAATTAGGGAAAATCAATCCGTAGCAAACCAACACATCATTACAATCCAGATAATGACGTTTATATACTTATGTACGCGTAATTACAGGCACCCACACAGAGTCCACTATGTGCTGCTATGTGGGATTGTGTGTCAGCACATGGATGCACCGAAGAGATACATAAATTATGGATTTATGTACGTCCATGTTGGTCCACGCGTTATGTACGCCACTGTAATAAACCAAAATTATGAACTGAAATGTTTTCCGATCGGCTGTGAAATTCTCATGTCGCTAGTTTCGCTTCGAGTTGAAATATGGCTATTATACGACTTCACACTGACATATTCTTGATGCCTATAATTAACAAGGCAGCCATGTATGTTTCAAAATCATAATCTTTATTTTGTAGTGACACTGCCCTAAGCGCCAGGTGTCGTATGTTCAAATCCTACGGAGGACAAACATAATGTGATGAAAATTTTCGTTTGTCCTGAGTCTGTATTTTTTTTTCTGGGGGCAAACGAGCAAGTGGGTCACCTGATGATGAGTGATCACTGCCGCCCATAAGCACCCGAGACCCCCTTGGGGTCGCAGGCGCCTTGCCCGCCTTAAGAGACGACAGTTATTAGGTCTCATATACCCAGTAATTTCACTAGCTTAAGTGCCCTTTCTTCGAAACACAGAAGTGCTTGACACTGCTATTTCACGGGAAAATATCTGGCACTGCGGTGGTACCCACCTAGACGGCTCAGTACAGGAACCTACCACCTGGTAAATGTGCTTAGATGCACTGAATGCATAATTATCGCGGTTACATGGTGACTCTACCACCAGATTTCGTTTGACTATGTGAATCTTTTGCGAAAAGTATACTTGAAATCTAAGGCTCGACTGGGCTGCGTGACTTTCTGCCAAAAAAAAAACATTGTAGAGTCACTCTGAAATCAGAGCATCTTTGAAGCCTATATATTTCGATTTTGATTGATTTTAATCATCAGTAAGTTATCACAAACTTATATCAGTGGTAGTACTGTCCTTTAGTCCGCCCAAAACTCCATCAACAAATAGGTATTATGAAACTGAAGCTCTTGAACATGATTTCTTTCTGCCCCTTTTCTCATTAATTGAAAAGAATTTGTCAGTGCTGTCAAGGATCACCGCTGAGCTATTGGTAATAACGCACATAGATAAATCCAGGTGCGCGTCGGGATTCGAATCGTCAACCTCACGCATATATGAATGTGATTTCTGCCAGTTTTTTTTTTGTTTCTTAAAGATGGTTATGCAAAAGCTAAGCCTCCGCTAGGAGTATAGTGTTCTGTGAGCTAAGCCATATCGGCCAGATGAAAAACTGCTAGCCGAAATATATTTTTTTACTTTCTCTAAGCTTGTTGTGTAAAATCTAAGCTATAAACTATATTTAGTTATCACTATCCATTTCTCCTGTATGTGTGTACCCAAAGGTTTTTATATTCGAGTAATAACAATACATTTGGGTGTTTTCCCGGGCCGAGATTACAGGGGTCTGCCGCCAGCCAAGACGCACCCTGTATTCGTGTGTTGTGCTCACCTGTATATTCGGGGTACGTTGCAGTTAGTAACAGGAAATAGGGTGTTGATCTCCGTGGCGCAGTGGTTAAATTTAAGCAACGGTCACATTAAAAGTCGGGGGTTCAATTCCCTAATCAAACATTTGTTTTTATTTTTTTAACATTTTTAAAAAGCGTGATTATGAAGCAAGTGGTCAAATTGTGGTTCATCAGAGAATCTGAATCTTCAACCTTTAGGGAAAGTTAGTCACCAGTGATATAATAAGTTTGTCACAGTTCATCTACAAAATTACTTAGATAGTCTCTTTTGTCAATTTAAAATAAAATAACACAGCACCATTGTTTTACACATATTAAATAAATTATCACGAACTTATCTGTCAGTGGTAAAAATCAAAACCAAAATCAAAATTTTCTTTATTTATGTAAAATTCACAAAAAGATCGTCAATTATACAGATCGACTCTACCACCGGAGTCGGCATTTCGTTATCTATGGAGAAGAACTGGCAAGAAACTCTATAGTTACTATTTTTAATCGCCAAAAATGTATTCAACATTTGTAATGGTATTATCCATCTAAATAACAAAGTTATACAGTTTTCCTGTAAATATTGAAATAATAATAAAACAAGAAAAGCTAGGACATAGTGTACAACAACAATGACATCATTAACATTCTGGTCAAAATAGGTGTTAGTGTAATTTACCGACTTTCTAATCAATACATAAGTCAGTTTTATAAAAACATAATGAATATTAAATTGTTTTTTTAAATTCTACCCTCAAGGGATGACATGAAAAGAGATGATAATAAATGTATGAGACATTTTTTTTTCAAACTTGTCAAATCAAGAAAAGTCCGATTCCTTCTAACACCGCAACTAGTACATAATTATGTAATATCAACAATAATTACTGCCTCTAAGCAGGTAGGCTGCCGCACGCAACGCTCTTAACACAACCACTTACGATCCACATTGCTATGACAAATGAACAATTAATAAGATGTGAGGAATCATAGTTCCCACTATGGAATTGCTTGAAGCGGTCCTGGGGACGAGTGTTGCGCAGAAGTATCGATATAATTGTATCGATAAACTTGATGGTCTAAAAATAGTGTTTTAATATGGTCTATAATCCTATAAGTACTCTTATGTTGAAATTGGAAATATAATAAATATATTATGTACATAGTTTAGAATAATCAAATCATAGTTACTATTTTAGTAAAGGGAGGCAGCAGGGTCTTTAAAGACAGGCATTATTTACTAAATAGAGGCTCCAATTAACCATGTAGTAGTCTGACATTAGACTAAGTGATAACTGAAATAATTTATTAATAATGCGCAGAGAGATATTGATAGTTCACTGGTATACTACAGTTTCCAGCACATCAGACTACCCTAATCTGTAAAATTTCTACAACCAATTTTCAGCTTTATTAACTTCACATAAAGATCTGTTTCAATTGAGAATTTTTGACCGATGTCCGTACAAAATTTTATTCCCATTGAATAACAGAAATAGAAGTTTTTTTGTTTGTCTTTCTTTCAAATCGTAACGTAGGTAACTACGCATTGACGAGATTTTTAGATTGCGGATAGTTTGAGATCTGGAAAGTGAGTTAAGCTACATTTTTAACCGGAAAAATATCACATTCCTGCAGGGTAACGTCGTATTTCTCACCTTTGCGAAGCAGCGGCCGAGAAATATGTATAAACAGAGATTAACATCCAGGCACAGAACAAACACAAACTGATGCATTTAATACACTACTTTATACTATCGATAAAAACTATTAGATACATCACAGCACTACCACACACCAAGACATATAGTTAAACCAAAACAGACTTTACTTCTTTGAAATGAACTTCATTTTTGATTGTCCAACGACAATTGTATACATATAAATATAATAAAATAAATAATGTGAAATATAATCGGTCAGATCAGTAATTAATTACTTGTTTCCGCCCGCGGCGTCGCCCGGCTGGAATTCAATGTGTCATGTACAGTCAACAGCACATCACGGTATACACTTGCAGTTCGATAATAGCACTTATGCCCCCGACATAAGAGCGGTACAAAGTCCAAAGTGTTACGTCTGACGTGCTGTTGACTGTACAAATGTCACAGCAATAGCCAGTAAAATATAAAATGTACAGAGTAAAGGTAATATTTTTGAAATTAAGTTATTGTTACAATGATGGGTTCTAGCTTAATCACTTCTCGCACCAAGCTTAAGCAGCAAGGGTGGGGCAGCCATGGGCCCAGTGTGGGGCAACCATGGGCCAAGAGTGGGGCAGCAGTCTAAAATAGTATACACTAGAAAACTATACTCGCTTCAACCACGCCACCCTGGGCTACGCCAATATTTTTGTTATATTGTAATGAAATATCAAAATTTGATCCCCTCCGTGGCACTCCCGTGCTTCAAACCCCAAAGGTGGTAGGTAGGGAATGCAGAACCGGTCCTGTTTTAAAGAACCGGTTCTTTCGGTTCTTGTGGTCATAAGAACCGGGAGAACCGGTTCTTTTTTCGGTTCTTTCGGTTCCCAAAATAAAAAAATTAAATTGCCTTTTTTTATTAAAAGAACACTTTTTTTAAATCAACTACTATAATCAACACCAAAATGTGTTAGTGAAATGGAATGCAACCATTTTAGTTTTTTTTTCTGCGCGCTTGGCGCCATCTTTCTCTCTTGCCGTTGTAACGTCTTGTCAATGTGATCTCTCGTGAATAAATTATAATTAATTTTATCTAAAAGCCGTTTATTTCTATACCACAACAACCTAGGAATATCCTTTATGGTAGCAGAGCGTAGTTCCGTTGTGGTACTGTTGGAAATACGGTCGGAAGTTTAGTCGAACTCAGTAAGTGAAATTGTCGTTGCGATTTTGAATCTGAAGTGACGCTAACGAAGAAAATCACGAAAAATGGGCTCAAATATGTTTAATTTGGAAAAATTGGTTGGCAGAGAAAACTTTGCTACCTGGAAATTCAGCCTAAAAACATATCTGCAGGACAAGGAAACATAGAAGCATGAAGACTTGTGGTGCTGTATCGAGCGCCCCGATAGCAAGCCAGTGGATCCAAGCAAGGATGTTAAAGCGAAGTCAAAGCTTATTTTACGACTAGACCCACAAAGTTACGTCTATGTCCAAGAATGCAAGACAGCTAAAGAAGTATGGGATAGTTTACAGAGAGCTTTCGATGATAATGTCCTGACCAGAAGAGTCGGATTACTTAAGGATTTAATCAACACCACTTTGGAGTCAAGTAACAGTTTTGAAGATTATGAAAGCAAGATTATGAACACAACTCACAAGCTGCGGAATATTGGTTTTGAGGTTAATGACGAGTGGCTTGGCACTCTCATGTTGGCCGGGCTACCTGAGGAATATAAGCCCATGATCATGGGGCTAGAGAGTTCTGGAATTAAAATAAGTGCTGACTCAGTGAAAACTAAACTTATACAGGAGATTAGTCTTTCAAAGTCAACTGCCTTATATTCAAGTACAAAGAAAACTTTCAGTAACACTCAGCAGGGGAAACAGAAAGGTCCTAGGTGTTTCAAATGCAACCGAAAGGGGCATTTTGTAAGTAACTGTAAGCAGAAACCAATGGAAAGTAAAGATGATAAAAGTGTCAGTTTTATAGCAGCTTTCTCAGCAACTGAGAAAGACAGCAGTAGTGATAAATGGGAAAAAGACTCGGGTGCATCCATGCACATGACAAGCAGGAATGATTGGATGTACAATGTCAAAGAACCAACGGTCAAGAATATTACAGTAGCCAACAGAGAACCGTTTCCTGTGAAAGGAGTTGGTTGTGTGGACATTCAAGTAAATGGAAAGGATAAAATACAAGTAAAAAATGTTTTATTTGTGCCTGGGCTAGCTGCAAATTTACTTTCAGTTAGTACAATTGTGAAGAATGGTTTTAAAGTTACATTCAATAACTAGGGATGTATAGTACAAAATGGCAAAATAGTCAACCTTCGCACCGATAATGGTAAAGAATACTGCAACTATAATTTTGAAAAGTTTTTGTCTAACCATGGTATAATTCATCAAACCTCTACTCCCTATACTCCTCAGCACAACGGTTTGGCCGAAAGGATGAATAAGACTTTAGTAGAGCGAGCGAGATGCATGCTGTTCTATGCTAACCTGGAGAAGCAGTATTGGGCTGAGGCATTAGCAACTGCAGCATAATTATGTTGTAAACCGCTCTCCGACAAAGTCTTTAGAAGGTAAAACCCCCTATGAATTATGGAAAGGTAAGAAACCAGATTTGTCACATATGAAAATATTTGGCACTGTAGCAATGATGCATATCCCAAAAGAAAAACGACAAAAAATGGGATAAAAAATCAACAAAAATGATATTTGTGGGTTATTGTAAAGCATCAAAGGGATATCGCCTGATGGACCCTAAAACACACAAAGTAGTAAAGAGTAGAGATGTTATTTTTATGGAAAATTATAAGTAATGAGAATATTTCGGCTACTAGAAGTTGTTTCAGAACTATTTGGTTATCCTACAAGAAGCCAAGTACTGCAAATAATAATCTTGCTACTCAGGAAAAAAATTGTGAGTGAATTCTTGTCTAATTAGCAGCTCATAGTAAGCTGATTATGGAAGCTCGATTCATGCTAAATACCTTCCTATAACAATTCTTTATGATAATTGTGCAAAACCTGAAAGAATCGAAAGAACCGAAAGAACCGGTTCTTGAAGTTTCTGGAACCGGTTCTTAAGCTGACGAAAAAAACCGGTTTTTCCCGGTTCTTTCGGTTCCGGGTAGAACCGGTTGCAATCCCTAGTGGTAGGCCGATTCCCGTGTCGGTGGTGGAACTTTTTAAAATAAGACTGGCTAGCAGTAGCTACCATACCCAAAGGTGAACTCTGCTGCTATAGCGTTGACTGTTTGAACTCGGACTAATGTTTGCTCCAAGCGAAGACAGTGCCGAGTATATGTTATGTGGCCGAGGGGAGTCCATTGCACAGAGACGTTAACAACGCCTTTTCACCGCACAATGGATTCTACAACATTTTCATTATGTAGCCAGAGGAAAGTAGTAAAATTCTAATATCATTGGTGAAAATAATATTTAAAGCAATATCATATTTTTGAGTTTTCTAAAATAATGATTAATTTTTTTTAGTCTCTGTTGGCTAATAACCTTTCAAGTTTCATTGTGGTGATCGTAACAAGAAGCAGAAATTATTTACAAAAAATAGTTTTCATATTAATTTAGCAAATTACTGAATTATGAAAAACAAACAAAAAACTTATATTACAAAAGCTATAATACTCGTAAATCCTACTAATATTATTATTATAAATGCGAAAGTCTGGATGTTTGGATGTTTGGATGTTTAGATGTTTAGATGTTTGGATGTTTGATCCTCAGTCACGCCTAAACGGCTGAACGGATTTAGATGAAATTTAGCATACGTATAGTTTATAGCCCGGATTAGGACATAGGCTATAAAATTCCTACGGGAAACGTCTCATTCCCACGGGAATAACAATTTTAAAACTACTGAACCGATTTGATTAATTCTTTCACTGTTGGAAAGCTACACTATCCCCGGGTGAACATAGGGTACTTTTGATCCCGGAAATGTAGGGGGAAAGGGGGGGATATCTGAAAAAAGAGATTATGCGGGGGTGAAACCGCGGGCGGAAGGCTAGTAAATAATAAATTTAAGATTCAGAGATTTTTCTGCGATATCACGTCATGTCATCAACTACTCCTAATTTTGTGGGAATCGAACTTACGACCTCTGACTCACAATGGTCACTATGGGCTAGTCAGTATAATTAGGATAGTAAAAAATGGCAAAAATTAAACAATAGAAGGCTTTATAAAACAACGCCCTACAAACAAGTGTACCAGGGTGACATAAGCGTGGTGGTAGTTAATTAGAGGCAAGGGCGCGCCGCGAGAGGCGCGGCGCGGTGCGTTTAGAGGAAATTGTCGTTTTTATACGGCTTCCCCCCTCCCCCACCCGCTGCCCGCCCTCGAACATTCGAATAATGAAACAACATAGTTACCTTCATCTTATAAGCACATGTCGCCCTGGTAATAAAGCGGAGAAATTAATAACTGCCCCCCTTAATGTCGAAGTAAATCGGAGTCGTGACTGACCTATGTGTATTTGACTACTTGCTAAGACGTTATGAAGTTATTTTCATATTTATGCGATTGTCGTTGGTCTAGCAATGTCTTTCAAGATCGACGCTCTAGATTCAAATTACGGGTCGGGAAACATTTTACAATAATTATTTTCATTGTGACCCATCTATGAAAGGAGGACCAACTTTTACGACAAAACATTTGTGTTTATTTTGTGCCTGAAAGTTAAATATAAGTATAGTTACCTTTGTAGACCCTTCGTTGTTTCTAATACCCACAATACATTATGATTGTGCTACTTAATTAAGCCGATTTCTTGTAGTCGGCTGGTTTGTTCAACCGAATTGAAAGTAACTTAGAACTTCTAGTTTTTATATTTTCTATTCAATTCTTTTTTCAAGAAAAAGATAAGAAATACACTACAAAATAAATCTTGTAACTTAACCCTCCCTTAGCCGAAATGACTTATAAAAACATCAGCACCCATTGAATTTATTGACAAGGAAACATCACTCCAAGATCAGTATCTGTTTACCATTGGATCGTATACAAGTTTATAGTGCCTTTTAGGGCGGTCGTCAGAGAGGAGCCTAATAAATGAGAGAAGCCGCCTTCGAAACATTGTATCTAAGTACTAACTAGGGCAGCATACCCACATCAGATATAGCCTGGCATAATGACTAACTGTCGTTTCGGACACATTTTATTCGGACACAGTGTCCGAATTGACACTTTTTAATTTTAATATTTTTTTACTGTCGATTCGGACACCGCGATATAAATAGCTGTTTTGTACAGTCAGATAAAAAATCTTCCTACGATTTCTTTTCATTATAAAAATAAAGTCTCAACGAAGCCTTCTACACGAAGCTATCAGCAATGTTTCTAAAGATGACTGGGTCAAATGTGTGAGGCATGCAGAGGAATTACAGGATCAGGATCTAGCAAAGGCAATTTTAAAAGATAAGAGAATACAGTCTCTGGTAATAAATTTACACGAAGATGACAGCGCTCCTGACCCGTGGTACAACTGCGATGTCCAACTGGTTGTACCACGGGGAAGTAAAGTTACCCATGGTTCACCCCTTTTTATTGATATTTATGATTATGACCCGTGGTAAAACGGTTGAATTATGTCCAACTGGTTGGACCACGGGGACCCGCTCCCGACCCGTGATACAACTGCGATGTTCAGTTGGTTGTACCACGGGGAAGTAAAGTTACCCATGGTTCAACTGGTTGTTCTATGATTGTTGTGCGTCCCCATGATCCATCTCCCTGATATACATGATATGTATTACAGGGAGTTGGACCAAGGAAAAAACAACTCACCCTTGATTCAGAATTCTCAGCAAAGTGGATTTTTTTGAACTAATGCGTGTCTGAAAATCTATTAAGGAATGGCGGACAAATGCAATCTTCTTTCATCAAACATAACTTTTCTGGATAACGTAAACTTTTTAAATAACTCCACTAAGGTCATGTTGCCCTGGTACCATTTGCGGAGAATTCTAAATCAAGGATTAAAAGGGGACAACCACAACATTCATAGAACAAACAGTTTAACCATGGGTAACTTTACTTCCCCGTAGTACAACCAGTTGAACATCGCAGTTGGACCACGGGTCGGGAGCGCATTTTATAACTCCACTAAGGTCATGTTGTCCTGGTACCCTTTGCTGAGTATTCTGAATCAAGGATTAAAGGGGGACAACCACAACAATCATAGAACAACCAGTTGAACCATGGATCACTTTATTTCAGCAGTTGGACCACGGGTCGGGAGCGATTCCCAGTAGTAGGTACAACTAGTTGGACCAAGGAAAGAACAACTCACTCGAGTTGAACTATTGGTAAAGATTTTTCCCCATAGAACAACCAGTTGAACCATGGGTAACTTTACTTCCCCGTGGTACAACTAGTTGGACATCGCAGTTGTACCACGGGTGAGGAGCGCTGTCATCTTCGAGTAAATTTATTACCAGAGGCTGTATTCTCTGATCTTTTAAAATTGACTTGGCTAAATCCTGATCCTGTAATTCCTCTGCATGCATCACACATTTGACCCAGTCATCTTTAGAAACACTACCGATAGCTTCGTGTAGAAGGCTTCGTTGAGACTTTATTTTTATAACGTAAAGAAATCTTAGGAAGATTTTTTATCTGACTGTACAAAACAGCTATTTATATCGCGGTGTCCGAATCGACAGTGAAAAAATGTTAAAATTAAAAAGTGTCAATTCGGACACTGTGTCCGAATAAAATGTGTCCGAAACGACAGTTAGTCGGCATAATGCGACCGCACCGCCGGCGGGCCGCTCGTAACCGTCTAGCGCAGCTAAACCGGCGATTCGGTTTTATACACACCCCCTATAAAAGCAAAAGGACCGGGTATGGTCCTGGGATAAGTGGGGGTCTGTATCTTTATATCTGCCCCCCTGCCCCCACTAGGGCATTATGACCGGGGGGTTCTTTGGACAGCTAAAAGAAATATCCGGCGTTACCCGGGCGGCAGCAGCGGGCAGGCGGTAATTCCTCTTCCAGTATTACTTTGCTTATTTACGAAGAAGTTTATCGCACCTCCTGCCGGCCTCTCGCGCCCTGGTACTTCGGACGTTTATTTTGGTTTTAATTAATGTACTGAAACGTTAACGTATGCGCCATTTTGTTTTGTTTGGATTGAAGTGCGCAAGGCTTATTGCATTATGCAGGATAGTCAGGTGCATTTAAAATTCTAACGTGCATCAATTTCAATTCACACGCACTCCTGGTAAGATTAACTGGTGTATTCTGAGCAAATAGATTAATGCGTTTAGTTACCAAGAATACACATCTTTCTTTTAATAATAGTTATTTATGTGACTGCTACATAATGAGGGTCATTAAAATACGAATGTGGTTTTATGAAACGAACGTAGTGAGTTTCATAAAAGAATCACATGAGTATTTTAATGACTAATTATGTACAGTCACATACATAACTTTATCTTCATTCATACGATAATATGTCTATTTTATAGTCAGGATCGATGAGCAAATTAGTACAAAATCATGTCATAATTTGTAGGTCAATTTGAATAAATGACGTTTGTAGTTTTTAAAATCCATAAACAATCTAGACTCGAGTTGATTTCGATTCTCAAATCGATTGTTATAATTTCAGCATCGAATTAAATGTATAGGAATGGAACATAAAATTACTAATCGACTAATTCGATAATCGAAAAAACCTATTAATTTTTACTTTTAAAGAAGACGTTCGAAATTTGAACGTGATTAAAGTGTCGGTTAACGACACTAAAATGTAAACATTTCAATGCAGCCACAGATAGTTATATCTAAATGTAGGGCGTTTGCTCATCGCTCCTGAATATAAAATAGACATATTATGGTATGGATGTAGATAAAATATATTAGAGCTCACTTGCGGAGTACTTAACAGTGAAACCAACCAGTAAATTATGGTACATTTTTTTTTATTTTGACGTCATAGGAATAATAATTTCATTACTTTAAAGTCTTCAGACCAGGGTTCCATGCAAGGGTCGAGCAAACTTTATGTCAGCATTTTTTAACACATTTGCCAAGCGTAGGTATTGAATCAGCCACTACCTAACTTTAAAATATATGACTTGATTTCAATGAAAGAAGCCTTTTCACAGCAGTGGGATGGGAAATAAGTATTCTACTATTAAATCTTATGAAATATGATCAACAACTGTATTACAATCAGTAAAGTTAAAATGATTTCCAATACAATTTAACTGAACCGAGAATCGAACCACAAATATCAATTCCATAGGCATTGATATTTTCAACATACTTACACGTCACAAACACTGCATTAGTTCTTGATTAATAAAATTTGTCTCCTTCGTTCCATGCCGCCCTAGTACAAGCACAATCTACCTCCTGCTGTTTCTGCCCCCCTAGTAACTATTATTCTCATTTATGTATTTAAGCGTTACTGCACAGCACGGAGAAACATAAAACTGCGGACTTAATGCCGCATGGCGTTCTCTACCGGTCACCTTTGAGGCAATGTAGGAAAAAGAGTAGAGGTAGCTAGTTCGATTCCCGCGAAGACAAACTACGGTTGTATTCTTGGAGTTTGCTATGTGCAATAAAATGGTCTTATGAGATTGCAATAAGGTTTACTTGTGAAGGGTCCAGAAATTCGGTGCTAAACATATTCCTAATAATTAATAAAATATAAATAATAGTTATTTTATTAATTTCTAGCCTTCCGCCCGCGGTTTCACCCGCGCGTAATTTATTTTTTCATATCCCCCCCTTTCCCCCACATTTCCGGGATCAAAAGTAGGTACACTTTGTCACCCGTGGATAGTGTAGCTTTCCAACTGTGAAAGAATGTTCAGTTTCGGGGCCTATTCAATACAAACAATTAGTTGTTTCCACCTCTAACAATCAAATCTTTCCTCTTTATAATACATTAGTATAGAAGTATAGATAATTTTATTAATTTTATGCAATATGTTCTAACTTCATAACTAATGTCACGTCATTACTATCACCACGGAATCTATTCCGTGATTATAACGAAGACATTGTCAGGAATATTTCCTTATCGCGTGGGTGCGAAGAAAGAACAAATAATATTATTTCAATAACGGAAAACAACGAACAATGTGTAGTGATTATGTAGTGGACCATTATCACGGGGTCCTGGGTTAAATTCCCGGGCCAAGCCGTTTTTCCGGACATAGCAGTTTGTGATAACCAATCCGCATTTGGCAAGGGTGGTGATTAAACCAGTAACCATAGTTGTAAATGTTGTAATGATAACTTAATTTCAAGGATGGGTTTCCCTGATGAGGCTGATACTTTTTTTTATCGGGAAACAAAAAGGGAACTGGCCCTTGAGACTGCTCAACGCTGTCAGATAGAGATTAAGATAGAAAAAAGACATTTAATCGTATTTATTTTGGGTTAAAAAATTACAAAAATCCAATATAAGTTTTAACAAAATGTTATATCATCAACATTAAGGTTGCAATGGAATATTTAATTCAAAATATCTAAACTATTCATTGTTAACCACTGCATGTGCATAATCTTACAATCAATAAAATAAATAATATGAAAATGCAGGAGCAGCTACTAGGAATGCATGAAAACGAGGAGGCGATTAGGTACCTAACTTTCAACATTTAGCGAAACGGCACTGCGCCACGCCACCGCCGACGAACTTATGTGCGCCTAGTACATCTGATGTAAATTACTCCTGGTACGCTAATGAAAATAGGAAAATAGTTTTGAAAAAGCATAAAAAAATTAAAGATCGAACTATTTATATTAAACACCACGCTTGCCAAATGCGGGTGCGATCGATCACAAACCCGAGCAGAATTTACAAAATTTGACACAAATTTCGCCCGACCTGGGAATCGTACCAGGACCCCAAGATTCATTTAAGGCTGTGTAGTTCCGCAGATGTCGCGCGTATGGTTTTTAAAAGCCACCTGAGACATACAAATCAGTGTTTTCAATTCTAAAAAAAATATATGTATCAGTTAAGGATCTGATCTAGTTAAAATCGCATTCAATTACCTACATGTTTTTATAAACTTCACTCGATAGAAAAAAATCCCAAAGTTACCCCTTTTTTTAACGATTTTCGTATTTTATGTCTAAGCTCCTGCCAATTAACATTTGAATTTTCACTCAATTATAGCCACTAAATATTTACAGATAAATTCGCAGAGTTTGACTTGATAAAATTAGTGTCTCGTTTACTATGTTTAAAAAACTACGAAATGTGCGAGCGCGGCGCCATATTTGGACGTCGCATAATACAGACCTACAAACTTATCTGTTCCGGTGGCCAAAATTGGAACTACGTGAAATACAATGCAAAAACGATATTTAATGACAGTTCTAAATAGACAGTAGCGCGCGACGCCGCCACCGGAACAGATAAGTTTGTCGGTCTATACCTCTTTTATGTACTCCCACCCCCCCTTAAGCAACTGGACCAGTGATGCCGTCTTCGTTTTTTGAAAATTGACAAAAGAGACACCATCTCAGATGGATTAAGAGTATCAAGACAAACGAACATACCTGATAAAAAAAGGATAGTGATGAAAATAGCCCTTATAGCTCAAAACTTATAATTTGTTATCGATTGAACCGTATCGGTGCCAGGGTTACACGATATTTTTAAAACTTTATCAAATGTATGACATCGATGACAAACTATAAACAGAGCTGCACCCCCTTGGGGGTAGTCAGCTCTACACTGTAAAAGTCGTTATAAGCATGTACTATATTTGCCAATTAATATGTCACTCCCCTGAGACTTAGGTTCTCTCATCATCATCATCATCATTTCGTATGGCTTCCACATTAACCCTCAAATGTCAATGTCGAGTCGCCGCAACCAGTCCACTGCCGCCGGCGTTAGGTTATGGAGCTCACGCATACCACCAGAAAAACGACGGAGAGGGCATTCCTCAACAACATGCGTCGTTGTTTGTATTGGAGCCCCACAGTCACAAGCCGGCCCATCTCGGAGACCCCATTTGTGGATTAGGTTCTCTTATGTCAATTCAAAAAATAAGGCGGTCATTGTTTCCCGACAGATAAATTGCCACAACTTAGGCTAAGAACCCAAGGCACACTGGGTCCGGCCGTTTTGCCCCCATTCCGGTTTGCCCCCGGCCGCTGTGCCCCCACTTTTTATCGGCAAACTGGAACAAATTTACTAAAAATTGTGGGGGCATACCGGCCGGGGGCAAACCGGAATGGGGGCATAACGGCCGGACCCGGCACACTTACCATTTTTATCAAATAACAAGTCTTTCACGTTTTTAATAATCCATAAAGTAAATAAGCGTTTTCATAATTATTTGTAGGTTCCATTCGCGACATAACCGGGACTGCGGTTAATCATCATACATTTTCTTTAGAAATTGAAACTGAAGTTTGAAATATAAAATTGCAATAAAAATGACAACAATCAATTCTTTTACTGTGAACATGTTTTTAACTTTTCGTATATACAAAAAATTGTATATATAGAAAATGTACGCTATTCCAACCATCCTATCACGCCGAAACTAAGTCAAAACCAACTCCCGATTCACCAGGAGAGCAGAAAATTTCAAAGATATTGCCAACTCGTAATCGGTACGCGCAAGTTGAATTTTGGGGTTTCCCCGGCAAAGTTCGCTTGAAAGACGTCCTCAAAGCCCCGGGGGGCGGGCGTACCCCACCACCCCCGGGCTAAGTTTGCCCCCGGCGCGCCGGCTATTCGGGCTGGATACTTTGCTTGCTTTCGCCTCGTGACATAGGCACTTAAGGGAGGCGCACACGGTCGCCGAATAATCCGCGGTAAGTCGTAAGATGAGTTAAGTGTGCCCTAATTTGTGGATCTGGTATTAGTAACAGTTTGACGTATCGGGTGACTGTCACTGTTTTGTTTCTGTTTTTTAAATAGTGCCCGTTGTAATATAATAACTATAATGATAACTGTTAACAACGTATAAAATAGTTGTCACAAACTAATAGCCTGAAGTTTGCTAGATAAAATAAATAATTTTAAACATTATCATACATTAGACACAGCCATTAAAATAATCGTGTAATATAATGTGTTGCACATAATTATTTGTATGTACCATAAGAGGATAAAATTCGAACCAAAGATACAAATAGTCGAAAAAGTTGTTGTATCTACTTAATACCCATAAGGGGCCGTTCAAATATTACGTAAGCAGATATATTGCAAATTTTTACCCCCCCACCCCCCTTGTCAGCAAAAGTAAGCAAAGCTCTTACCCCCTCCCCCTATGCTTACGTAAACATTTTTCAATTATAATTTTTTTTATATACTATAATTATAATGTTATAATTATAACTTTATAAATAAGAAAATAGATTTAGGGATTAGATTTTACTTATACAGTATTCAACATAGAGTAAGGGACAAAAATATTATAATCTTACGAACATAATAAACTTATTTTAAAGTTTTAGTACACATCATCATCATCATCAGCCTGTGATAGTCCACTGCTGGACATAGGCCTCTCCAAATGCTCGCCACGCTGATCGATCCTCGGCCACTCGCATCCAGCTCCTGCCAGCCATCTTGCGCAGATCATCGCTCCACCTGGCCTGAGGGCGTCCTACACTACGTTTACCGAGACGCGGTCTCCACTCTAGAACCCGTTTACCCCAACGGCTATCGGTTCTGCGGCTGATATGGCCAGCCCACTGTCACTTCTATAGACGTGCCTTAGGAAATGGTTCGATAGTTCTTCAACAGGCTTTTGTCACTCTTTTTAAAGAACAGGACGACCACACTCCTACTTCACGCCTTTGGAGTTCCCTCCAGCCTTTAGCAGCTCAGTAGTAACGCCGTCCTCTCCAGGGGCTTTTCCATTTTTAAGCTGCCCAAGAGCAATCTCGATTTCGCCAACGCTCACTTTTGGCAGGTCTTCAGTGTAATAGGGATTTAACTCCTTCTTTAGGGATTTAACTTTCTCATTTTCGGGATCAGGTCGACATGCATGCGAAGCGTATAACCGGCCATAAAAGTCCTCTACCTCCGAACGGACTGCCGGCTTTGAGGCAACAACTTCTCCACTTGCTGTCAGCTTCGTCAGGTGGCTTCTTCCGAGAGCTTCTTCTTATTATTATTTATTTACTTATTAAATAAAAATTAACAGTCTTCAGTCCATGAAACCCGAATCCATGATTCTAAGTTTTCGCTGACATTGGATTGCTTAGATTGCTGCTCAGTGTTGTGAGTCTGCTAACTTTCATCCGATTTTGGAATGTCTACGTCTTCTCACATCATGGTGCTCTAACTAAAATGTAATCTTGCTTTGGTATACTTACAATACGTCTACTCGCTATAGTATCCAAACGAAACAATACACTGACAGAGGAAATTTAGACAACTGATTAGCGCACGGTAATTCCCCTAATCGGTTCTAAAGCGAGTGCCTAAACGTATGCATTATTTGCGGGAATCCCCGAAACTGGGTTTCGTTTTCAAGCATAGGCAATGTGAGGGTTGCCATTAGTGTAAAAAAGTAAATAACTACCGATGACGTAATCATCATCTAGACCCCCCTACCCCCCATGTCATCCAAAATAAGCAAAACAAAGACCCCCCCACCCCCCCATAGTGCTTACGTAATACTTGAACGGCCCCTAACACAAGTGCTTAAGCTAATTTCTTTGGAGTCAGTTCAGAAAACAGTGTATGTGATGTTATCCAATATTTATTAATTATAAATGTATTTAATTTAAGGTTTAAAACCTGACAAAGTGTATCGAATAAAACACCTTCAAGATTAGTTATTACGTCTGAATACTCCTTAAGCTGTAGACTTTACCGGTTAAAGAGCTGTTTAACCAGTCCTTGCTAATCTGTGATTTTTCCCTTATTACAGGTATTAAAAGCGGGTACACATGATACCATAATATCACGTGACAAGTCACGAAATATTAAGTGATATCACACATCACTGGTTCGATGGCGCGTTTGGTGGCAGTACCATGGACTAGTTTTTTTTTAAATTGTTGCTTAATATAATTGGTCTACTGATCTTGCACAGGGCCGTACCAGAAGGCGTGAGAGAGAGGGCCTATAAAGTCAAAGTATTTATTTTGCAATTTGATTTACCATAAAAAAATTTTGCACTTCAAAACTTTTTATCCTACTAGGATTATATTCGACAGTGGGTGGATACGGGCTTATTAGATACGAGTAGATGGATAATAGGCAGGAGCTGGATGCGAGTAGTGGAAGATCAAACAAAGTATCAAGCAGGACTGTGACTAAAATTAACTGCTTAATCTTGTATGCTAGAAATATCTAGTCTGAAAAAAACTAACTCTATGTTTCAGCCTATGATCCTAATGTAGAGCAAAAGAAATTAAATCATTGAAATAAAGTCATCGTGGTCGTCAAGTTGTTGTCTTAATTACCTAGCCTTTTTTTTCTCGGAGGAGAATGCGTTTATGCACCATAACCGCAGGCTACAGTCCACTACCCACTAAACTCCCCCGGTTTCCCCTTCACACCCTATTGGGACGAGCCGGTGCCAGCCTTGTGGCTATTGACCAGTTTCTTAGTTTTCTAGATTTTTTGGAAAAAGTAATTTTTTCACCCCGATCTGATCTTCGAGCCTCTGATTCAAGAGTACTCCCACATTTATATTGCCGGAACACAGCCAGAACTGTTATGACTCTGAAAAAGCCCTACCACCAACCAGACCTAAGACGGGAATCGAACCCACGACCTCCGTGGTTTTATACCCGAGCGGCTTAGGCACTGTTTCACGGAGGCGGTCAAAATTTGACTCCCGGGTTTTGCAATACTCATTGCATTTTTAACAAACTTCGTGTTTACAACTATAACCAGAACTTGGCAACCGTGGTAATACGCCTGGTAACTATTATTGCCATTGCTATGGTAGCAGAGTGTTTTTAAGCGACTGCCATAATATGACCTATTTAACAGGGGAACTAGACCAATTGGATCCAAGCTATAAATAATTAAATAAATAAATATCTCTGGACATTAATCACACAGCGCCTTCAAGCCCCAGCCAGAAAACGGGTAAACATTACTTATATTTTTTTTTCTAAATACGTATTACATAGAAACACCCAGACCGATACAAACAGACATGTTCATGCACACAAATGTTTCTACAGTGCGGGGTTCGAACCCGCGACCTCTGGTGTAATAGCCGACTTCTCGACCAGTACACCAAATGGCTCGTCAACTGCATCGCTATTCGACTTGACAGGTCCTCAAGATGTTTTCCCTCACCACCGAGCTAGTAATTATGTTAAAAATTGTTTTTGTTTTTATTGTTTTGTTTAATTTTTAATTTTATTTTAATGACATAATGTACTATGTAAGGAGCCAAATAAAGCTTTTTCTTTCTTTCTTAAAAAACCGGCCAAGTGCGGGTCGGACTCGCCCATGAAGGGTTCCGTAGCAGCAAGTATCATCATAATATAAAAGTTCTTGTAGTTCTTTGTAAGTTTGATCGATGTTTTTATATTTGAGTTGATTGAATGAGAGGAAAATTGCTGTTTACGATTTATGACGTATTAAAAAAAACTAATTACTTGATCTCGTTCCAACCAATTTTCAATGGAAGTTTGCATAGTAATGTAAATAATATATTTTTTTTAGTTTTATCGTTCTCTTATTTTAGACGTTACAGGGGGGGGACCAACATTTTACCACTATGGAAGTGTCTCTCGCGCAAACAATTCAGTTTAGAAAAAAAATGATATAAAAAAACCATATCATTTTTAAAGACCTATCCATAGATACACCACACGTAAGGGTTTGATAAAAAAAAATTGAGTTTCAGTTCTAAGCATGGGGAGCCTCCAAAAATTTTTTTTTTTCTATTTATGTATGAAAATCTTAATGCGGTTTACAGAATACATCTACTTACCAATTTTCAACAGTATGGCTTATATAGTTTCGGAAAAAGTGGCTGTGACATAAGGACGGACGGACAGACAGACAGACAGACAGACAGACATGACGAATCCATAAGGGTTCCGTTTTTTGCCATTTAGCTACGGAACCCAAAAATCGCATATAGTAAAATCCATAGCTGCGCCACAGATTATTAAATAGTTACTAAGCTGCGCGCCGAAACTCGACCCATCGACCTCACGCACGTGACAGCTCTCACTATTTTCCTTGCAATATCTCTCAGAATAGTAATATAATTTTCTACCATCACACAATTACAAGCCCGTATTTATATAAACAAATAACACTATATTCCCGTAGAAACTTTTATATGGAAGCCGAAACAAAGCATCTAACCCTGGAAAGGTCAAAACGGCCCTGAAAAGGGGATATGTAGGGCCCGACTCGAGGGAAAGCCCAAAGGGTCTGAGCGACCCTAAAAAAGTATATAACCCAAACCGTAGGTACCAGGGCACCATATAGCAGTGGCGTCTTCTCGCTAGGGCTGTCGAAGGATTCTGTGCTCCTAGTTTGTACATTAATTATCGTATCCAAAAAATTAAAAAGTGTATTGAACTTTTTGAATTGGACGCCTCTCGGTTTTAATTCCCGAGTCGGGAAAAAAATGTGTCGATTTTCTGAATACAGCTCGGGTTTGTGTTTGATGATTAAGTACCCTTCATTGACACATAAAAAACAATTATTAAAAATTTTGTCGTTTCATTGCTACAGCCAATCTAAAAAACGACTGGGCAATTCGTTAAGGCCTCTAATTAAACTCATTTTAAACTCCCCCGTTAAACTCATTTTAGTCAGACAGTAACTGTTTGAAGCATCGCTTCTGCTTTACCTACAAAAATCTAATTAGATTTGGTCAATGCAATGTAAGGCTGGTTTTAGAGTCACGCTGACAAGCAGGCCGTAATCGCGCGTATCAGCAAGTATCGCTGTTCTTGTAAGACAGCGACGATTGGAACTGCAAAGTGCAAAGAAAACCGGCAGTACATAACGCTACGCGCGTGGGTCAGCGTGACTCTCTGGTGACTCTAAAACTAGCCTTACCTACCTTCCGCAAATGTCCTGACGTCATTTTGTAAGTGACTATTTTATTTATCAGTATTATTTGTGCATTAACTAGCTTACGAATACGAAGCGTAAATGCTCTTTGAAACAAAAAAGTAATTTATCAGTTACAGAGGAGTGTCGTGGGAGCCAGCCCTGCGTGCCTTCTGTGCCTCCGAGGCAGGGCAATGTTAAGAAGGGTCCGGGCGCCCCCTTCCGGCGGGCGGTTGGGGAAAAAATTCAACCGACGACCGCCTCGGACGAGCGCCGTCTGCACCCGTGATTAGTGCGAGGGAGGGGGCATAGTCGATAATTATATATCGATAATATAACTACAATCACAATCACACACAATCACAATCACAATTGAGATAAGGCCTGTGTCCCAGCAGTGGGAACGTATATAGGCTGATGATGATGATGAATATAACTACACGATAGAACTTAATTTCATTTCATAAAGATACCTTCCGACCATCAATCCGTTATAAGGTAAGGCCAATATCAAAAAGTATGACGCAAGACGGAGGAAATTTTTAATGCTAGATCAGTACCCAGGTATGCAGCCCGCCTGATCGTAAGCGGGTACTACGGCCTACTTCATTGGAACACTTCACCAGGAAACGTCGCTGAATGTGTTGCCACACTGTAGACTCATCTATTCTTCGAGCCTTTGATTTCAAGTGTGCTGGCACCCACATTTATATTATTTTAACAGAAAAAATTCGCGGTTTGATGTTAAGTTTTTTACAAAAACCCGAATTTTATTGGTTTGATATTATTACTCTTATAATTTAAATTAGTTGAAAGTTGAACTATTACATCTGCCGTCACTTTAATACCAAAACAATCGCATAACGTGACCTTCAAAGCTTATTTCATCGACACCTATCGACATAACCCACGAACATCCCTAAAAGATTATGACAAGATACAGAGCACGGGCCTGCTAACGACGCCCCGAGAGCTGTCAAAAGAACCTACATTAACGTTATTATAACTTTTTCTAGACCCCCTGTATATATGACGTCACGTGACGCCATTACAGAGGGCGTTGCAGTTTTTGATGCTTGGAGATAAAGGTCTTTGGTGCAGTGGATATGCTTCTGGCATGTGAAGATTGCTTTTCATCTTTTATATCGTAATGAGTGTTTTTGTAATGTTTTTTAATTAATCGTGTTCCTTTTTTATGTGTCCAATTCCGACCTTTTGACCGAATTAGGCTTGGGAGAGGACAAATCAAATCGGCGTGTCGGTTTATATCCAAAAACATTGTTATTAATTACATTCTATAACATTCTTCTTTTGGGAATCCAATTCTGACTTTCTTCCTCGGGAGAGGTGAAATCAAACTAGCGTGTCAGTCTTTAGCTAAAGATGTTGTTATTAATTACATAATATTATTAGCCTATTATTGTTCCACTGCAAAGCAAAGGCCTCCATCTTTGAAATCAAGTTATCGATAGATGATGGGTACCGTCTTAATCACCACACTTGCCAAATGCGGATTGGTGATCACAAACCCGAGCTGTGTTCGAATAAATCCACACAAAGTTGGCTCGACACTGGAATTGAACACAGGACCCCGAATTTATGGCCCAGTACTTGTACTACCACTAGACCATCGAGACAGCGGGTAGTCTGATGGTAAGCAATCACCGCCGCCCATGGACATCTGCAACACCAGAGAGATCGCTGATGCGTTGCCGGCCTATGGGGTATGGGGGATGTGGGCCTCCGGCACTCTCACACCAGACGAAACACAATAGTAGTCACTATTATTAATTACATACATTCTGTAGTGATTATATGAGCGTCAGCAAATTAATTGTTTTGTGTGTCCCAGATACAAAGTCCAAGCTGACGCTACAAACAAAATTTCTAACAGGGCATACTTTAATAATTTGGAACACATATAAACAAGACATTGGTAAACATCATACGCAACTTGGATGGATCTTGCTCAGTTACCATGGTATAACAGAAAAAAAAATACTTTATTGTCATTTTTTCACGTCACAATGGATCAACTTATCGTGTAAGGTTTAATATTTTAAAAATACAAAATAATTTATATACCACAATTAATCACTAGTCAAATGTGTGACTTTAAAAAGTAAAAGGGTGGCAACATTGGAAAGAAGGGGGGGGAACCCTAAAATGGCGACACGTCATGCAATTTGGGGAACGCGACGCGGGGAATAGGGAAAAATAAGGATTAATGAATAATCGGGTGTTCGTGTTAGAAACATTGTAAATAACTATAATAGTAATCCATTGTAAACAAGGATAGAATATAATGTTTGAATCGTATGTGGAGTTTAATTTATAATAAGTCCGAAGTGGAAAGTGCAGCGCCCATGCCGCGCCGGCGTTTTTATTGTAGGTTATATTTTATGTAAATTAATGGCAGAGATTGCCTCTGTGTCTACACTCAATAGACGAAAAGGCGTGGAGGTATTTCAATACATTTAAAAAAAAAAATGAAGAAGAAATCAGGTATGATGACGAATTTATAAATTTGTTCCAAAGTCACTTCTCTCCGAAAACCAACCTCAATGTGATAACTTCTTAACGCACAAACAAGCCGATAATGAATCATTTCATTATAAGACTTTGCCTGTATACTAAAATTAATGTCGTAAAACTGTGACCTTGGATTGGACAGCTACAGGAACGGCAAAAAAATCATGTTCATCTGCAATATGAATATCATACCTAGATAACTACTTAGGAGAAAAATTATTAATGGAAGATCAACTCAATCTAGACAAGAAATGGCAAAAGCTATGGTGGCGTCCAGAAGCCAAACAGATGAACTACAAGGACTTGTAGGAGGACAAAGTTATTAAAATAGAAAATAAGTGATAACAATACACAAAATATCAAGAACAAGTGTTATCAGATCCACAATGCATGGATAAACAACAAATTTTTAACAAAACTGATCGCTGTCTGTCAAACTGGATACATCAACAACGGATTTACTGGGGAGTATATACTTATTTATTTCTTTAAAGTTTATTTATTTATTATTAATTTAAGCTTCATTGCACAAATCAAGTACAAAAGGCGGACTTAATGCCTCATGGCATTCTCTCCCAGTTTATCAATATTGGAATAGAAAATTCAATAAATAGTATCTATTAAAGTAATTAGTTACATACAGACTTCCCTTGTAGGTTATTTTAATTGCAAGAGTTTGTTTACTTCCACTATAAATTATTTCTCTATTAAATTCTAATACATTTACTTCTAGTAATTATAGCTTATATTCTGAAGAAAAATATCTACCCTCCACAGCCTGGTAAAAAGAGAATAGTTGCTTTAGAGTTCATTTTCTGTTTCTAGCATGAGCACTGGTGCAACATCTTCAAAGATGATGACTAGGAGGGCTACTGCGGCAGACCTAGAATTAAAATTAAGATGTTCCCTCGAAGAACTCAAACAATTAAAAGAGGAGAATAGTCAGTCGAGATCCAAGTCTACAAATACAAGAAAATATGTCAGTGAAGTATGTTCAGTCAAATACAGAGATGCAACAGGTACAGTCAGAACAAAATTAAAATTCAGTCATCTAAGTCAATGTCAAGGTGAGTGGACAATAAATTAATTAATATAAGTAGGTATGGTATAAATAACTTGCAAATAAATTGTATCATTGATACAGGTAGTGATGTCAATATTATGTCAAAAAGTGTTTATGATTCACTTCATATTAAGAATTCATTGTCTAAAACTGATGTTGAAATTTAGTCATACATTGGCAATAGTCTAGATGTCCTAGGTCAGCAAAACTTGGAATGTAAATTTCAGTTTAATTAGTCATTTTATTTATTTTTTTATTTACATTTATGTGAATTCTCCAACTGTACTAGGTAAACTTTCTTGTTCAGAAATTGGTTTAATTAAAAGAGTTTTTTGTGTGAATACTACAAACATGCAAATGTCAGAAAATAATATTAGTCAAAAGGAGTCAAATTCAAGTCAAGTAATGTATCATAAAGCTACAAGGAGTCAGTCACAGTCAAGTCAGTAACAGTCATACCCACATGATGTAACATTACTGCCATGGGAAAAAGTTGGTGTTGATTTTATAGATTATAAATTTATAACACAGTCAAAAGCACGTCAGATGTAACACTTTGACCTCTGTACCACTCTTATGTCGGGGGCATAAGTGCTATTATCGAATTGCAATTGTTTACTGTGATGTGCCGTTGACTGTACAGGATTATTACTCAAATTATATTGAAATTAATGCCAGTGGCAAGTAGTACTTATGCCAAAACAGTAATGGTTTGTCTTAAAAATATATTTAGTAGACATGGCATACCAGTAGAGTTATTCTCAGACAATGGACCGCCATTTAATTAGGCAAAGTTAAAGAATTTTATTTTTGAATGGGGAATACACCTAGAGGAAACTTACTTTCTCCAGCACAATTGTTAATGTTACATTCACTTAGAACACAGCCATCAAGCCAAGAATTGTCAAATTTCAAGAATATATATATAAAAATAACCAAATACCATGATCTCGCCATAGAGCTGAAACGACAATGGCAGGCACAAATTGTCTACGTTCTCCCAATAGTCATATCGTCAACTGGCATAGTTCCTAAAGTTTTAAATAAAAGCCTGGAAGCCCTCAACATTCCGATTAAAACAGTTAATTTAATACAATTTTAAACACATGCAGAATCACACGAAATTTCCTTTCTTCTGACTCTTCTTCTTCATTCAACGCCGTTATGCTTGGCTAACGCCCGCATACGGTGGTATCGCCCATTTTTATAAATGGAGAAAATAATCTTTGAAAATAATAATAATAAGGAAGAAAATAAGAATATAATAAAATACTACCATGACAGAAAGACTAAATTATTACCAAGACTACAAGAAGATGATAAAGTATATATTAAGAAAATGCCAGATACTCCATGGATTCCAGGTACGAAAAGAAACAAATGTGAACAGCCTAGGCTTTATACAGTTGAAGTGTCAGATGGATTTATAGGAAGGAGGAATAGACAGCATGTTTTAAAGCCGCTACAGTCTCCTCAAACTGTATCACACAAGAGTTCAAATATCGGGATGTCTCCTAGGTCTGATATGGTAGTACCATTTATGGAAGAACATACAGCTCCGGTTAATATGCACACTGGGTGTAGGGAAATTGTAGGACCACCAAGACGGTTGGATTTTTATGAGTGTTTAATGTAATAGACAAATATAAAAGTTAAGTAAACATTTTGGTGGTGACTGACTGTGAGGTATTATAATGTTATGTCGTATGAATGTTGTTATATGACAAAGTTATGTCTAATATATTGTGGGATTTGGGATGATATGTATATAAGAGTTAAAAGTTATATAAAAGATTTTTTTTTTTGGGTGACTCCTGTCAATGACTGATTAATACATATTAACTGCATGACTGCAAGTCCAGTATGTGGTTTTATTGGTATAAAGTCTTTAAGTCAAGTCTACTATATAGTCTTATTGTTGAATTATTTAAGTTAAGTAGTCCTTGTTGTCAAGAGCTTATGTTAAAAGTCGAGTCGGTTCTAACTGTAAAATTGAAAATAATGTTTATCTAATAGGGGAGATGTTGTGAGCATGTATGGTATGACACAACTCTGATTAAGTGAGGCATCTGTCAATTACTGGCAACACTGTGCACGCTTTGGGATGGCGTCTAAACCTGAACATGTATCTCTGTGTTACTTTTAAGTCTATAAATGAAAGCCAATCATATAACAGCATATAGCCAGCTATAATAAACCAATACACCGGGTGTGCCTTATACTTGAAAATGTTAGAAGTTTAAAAGTATATATTCATATCAATATTTGTTTCTATGAAGCACCTCCTGATAATCCTACTAATATTATAAATGCGAAAGTCTGGATGTTTGGATGTTTAAATGTTTGGATGTTTGTTACTCAATGACGCCTAAACGGCTGAACGGATTTAGATGAAATTTGGCACACGTATAGTTTATAACCCGGAATAGGACATAGCTATAAAATTCCTACGGGAAACGTCTCATTCCGCGGGAATATAAATTTTGAAACTACTGAACCGATTTGAATAATTCTTTCACTGTTGGAAAGCTTCACTATCCCCGGTGAACAAAGGGTACTTTTGATCCTGGAAATTTGGGGGAAAGGGGGGATATTTGAAAGGGGAGATTACGCGCGGGTGAAACCGCGGGCGGAAGGCTAGTTTACAGATAAATACCTTTATATTTTTAATTCAAAGACTTCGTTCTAGTAATTTGCAGGAAATATATCATGGATTTATATTCCCATTGGTAACGTTTTATTTAGCAATGAGATTTATGTCGTATGTATTATTTTGAAACCTGAACGACGTTAGGCATTGCGTTGAACATGTTATTACGGTCTGATGAGTTATGGAACTTGGATTATCCTTATTTTTAACTAAGTTAAAACTTGTATTTTAAATGGACAACAGAAGCTCTTACTTAGGTAATTGTCGCGTGTTGTATTGAATATGTACATAGTTGTTTTGTTTCGAGTTTCAGACAAGGTGACTCTCGGTCTCGCGGAGACATCCGGTCGCTTTGAGCCAGGGCGAGGACACCGGGATGAGAGCGGACGCGGTCGTGGCCGCGCCTGCAGCGGTGTTGCTCCCGAGCGTTGGCGGACGCGTCGTGGTGAGCGTCTCCGGTCGCGTTGGGCCAGGGCGAGGACATGGGGATGGAAGCGGACGCGGTCGTGGCCGTACCCGCAGCGGCGCTGCTCCCGAGCGTCGGCGGAGGCGTCGTGGTGAGCGTCGCAGTCCTCGCGGGATTCGACGGGCTGCTGGAGTGGAGAGGGGGATGGAGCGAGCGAGCGCGACGGCGAGGCCTTCAGGAGGATGGAAACGAGGCTGCGTTCGGCGCTCCGTGAGTGGACCCCAGAGACGAAGTCAGAGGCGAAGCCAGAGACGAAGTCGAGACCAGGTCAGAGACCAGGTCAGAGACAAGGTCAGAGGCAAGGTCAGAGACAAGGTCAGAGGCAAGGTCAGAGACAAAGTCATCTTTTCTATTTTTTTTACTTATTTATAGTCATTATATCAGTCACAGAACTATCATGTGATTTATATGTCCAAATTGTAATAGATTTGATATGAATAGGTCTGTCATGTGATTCATATGTTCAAATTGATAATAACTTTGATATACATAGGACTTCCATGTGAATGATATGTCCAGATTGTAGTAGGTTTGATATGAATAGGGCGTTTGATATGAATTTGATACGAAATATCATTTGATTGATATGCCCAATGGAGAATAACTATGTTACGATGAAGAATATCGTATGATTGATATTATCATATTATATCTTTATGAAAAATAATTATCCTATGAATAAGACTATCATGTGTTTAAAGATGATAAGTCATAAAGAGAAATGTACATTTATTTTAACCAAATATCAGTGAAAAGATTTGTTTTGTATGTGCATTTTATTTTCCTTTTAGTAATTAATTAAGTAGTGTATTAAAGATTCTTATTATTAGAATGAAATAGAAAATAATTTCGGTATAATTTTATATTAGCTAGTCGGAATATGAAATAATTGAAGATTTAAAGAACACCCGGTTATTACAATACGATATACTATTATAGGTTGTAATCATTTTTTTTACTGAACCTTAAAATGTTAATTTGTTTATATTTTTAATTATAAATAAATAGGCAGCGCTTCTTGGATGGTTGCTGAGTATGGTGTCGATTGCTTATACACAACGTTAAGGAAGCGCTGCTCATCCTTAAACCGCAGGGTTCAGGGCAGCCCCAATACCATCTTAGAAATGTTCTCTCGTGGGTTTGACTGTCTGTACGTGAACCATTGTTCTATGGTCCATATACTGACAAATAAACAAATTATCAGAGTAAAACTGCAATGAATTTGATTTGACATTTAAGTTTAAATTGACATCTTTTTGACATTGTTTTATTCGAATTGCAATTTTAATCTGTTTTTAACAATGATGTTGTTTTTATATAATATCATTGGTTTTTAATTTATTCTTATATTGGTTATTGTATATTATTTGTAATTTATTGTGTTATTTTGAATTTTATGTGTTGCTTGTGACATTTTTGTGAAATTCGATTTAATGTGTGATTTTTATAACATTTGAAATTTGTTTGTTTATTTTATATAATTATGATCCTTGATGGTTGAAATAAATGTATTCATTCATAAGGGCGGAACGTTGACATAATTATGAGAATGGATGGGTTCATAATTTTGTCGCATCGCAGCCTTGGTGGCAAGAATGGATGGGTTTGTGATCAGGGTTGCGAGGCGGTCCGTTAGAAATGGGCTCCATTTGTAAGAATGGATGGGTTTGCAAATGGAACTTATTCAACTTATGACAATGAAGAAGGGTATAATCTGTCTGTGAGAATGGATGGGTTCACAGAGATTATGTATTTTTATTGTGCATGAGGACATGCACTTAAGGTTAATAAGTACGGAACGTTGACATAATTATGAGAATGGATGGGTTCATAATTTTGTCGCATCGCAGCCTTGGTGGCAAGAATGGATGGGTTTGTGATCAGGGTTGCGAGGCGGTCCGTTAGAAATGGGTCCCATTTGTAAGAATGGATGGGTTTGCAAATGGAACTTATTCAACTTGTGACAATGATGAAGGATATAATCTGTCTGTGAGAAAGGATGGGTTCACAGAGATTATATATTTTTATTGTGCATAAGGACATGCAATTAAGGTTAATTTGTTTACTGTTGTGTAATTATAAATAATAATGATGAAGGATATAATATGTCTGTGAGAAAGGATGGGTTCACAGAGATTATATATTTTTATTGTGCATAAGGACATGCACATAAGGTTAATAATTGTTTACTGTTGTGTAATTATGAATAATAAATCAGTTAAAAGTATTGATATTTGTACTTGGGGTTAATAATGCATAATGCACTATTATGGTATATTTTGTAAATAAGTAATTAAGGGAGCATTTAATTAGTGTGAATTATTGTTGTTGAATGTTCATTTCGGAGATTCTTACTAGAACTGGATGGGTTAGTAAGAAATAATACTAAGTACCTTTAGGTTAATTACGGAGATTCATGCTAGAATTGGATGGGTTAGCATGATTTAATATTGCGAGAATTGGATGGGTTCGCAATGTTATCTTGATTTGTCATCTTGTAAGAATTGGATGGGTTTACGGTCATGAATGATGTTAAATGATCCTGTAAGAATTGGATGGGTTTACAGGATTATTAACGAAGTTGGTGATCATTATATTTGTTGTTTCATAAGATTATGTTAAGTTGTTCATTGTCGTCACGTATAAAATGTTGTTGTTGACCTCATATACCCATATTAAATGATAATTTATGAATCTTGTTAGTGCCACCCCGCCGAGTGTAAGGTAGATTATCATATTTTATTATAATATCATTGATAATAATCCGTCCTGAAACCGTGTATGGGGACATACACGAAGGTCAGGATGGACGAGTGTAAGGTTTAATATTTTAAAAATACAAAATAATTTATATACCACAATTAATCACTAGTCAAATGTGTGACTTTAAAAAGTAAAAGGGTGGCAACATTGGAAAGAAGGGGGGGGAACCCTAAAATGGCGACACGTCATGCAATTTGGGGAACGCGACGCGGGGAATAGGGAAAAATAAGGATTAATGAATAATCGGGTGTTCGTGTTAGAAACATTGTAAATAACTATAATAGTAATCCATTGTAAACAAGGATAGAATATAATGTTTGAATCGTATGTGGAGTTTAATTTATAATAATCGATGAGATTTATGGTATGAGAATAGTTTGGGAGTGGAAAAGTGAGAAATGAAGGAAATAGGTGCATCCGTTTCTGTAAAGTACGATATAATAATACTAGCCACAATGTCACAAAATAAAAATATTTTAAGGAGGACCACTCGCGCTAACATCGAAAATAATATATAAACTTATCTCTGATTTTTTTGTTTATAGTTTTTAATTTTTTATATTATCGAATTTTATTGAAATTGTTTCGTGAAAAGTTGCAGTTATGTAAAGAGGAGGTAAAGCTTCATCGATTTTCACTTACCTTTTTTATGTGGGCTCGTGTCACTGAACAGGGGAACTTGATTCTTACCTGAAAAATACAATAAATAGTTAGTACAAATAATAAAAAAAACATATATCAGATAGGCACAACATCACATATTTATCTAAGCCCAAAGTTCAGTACTTGTGACATATAAAATTACATATTCTATTAAAGAAATTAAATGTCTGCTTCAGATTTAAAGAAAATGCTTGTTTTTATTATATAAAAATGTTTGTCCTGAACTGGAACCCACGACCTGCTGCCAGCTTATAGGGAAAGGTCACTAAAAAATCCGTCATAGAGCCAGAAAATAAAATATATTTTCTTTTGCATGCATTCCATTGACTCTAAATAAATACAGGCTGAATTTCAATTTAGGTACTTTCATAGTTTTTATTAATCCACAGAATTAAAACTAGATGAGTAAACATAATATTATAGTCGTGTTACTTAGAACAATAATAATAAGGTAACATGAAAAAAAAACATTTTATAATTTTTATACCCACAAAATGGAATCTCCCTTTTTAAAGTTGGTTAAAAACCCTCATCCATTTGTATTTATGTACCAGGCGAGCCTAAAGCAAGCGGAACTATGAAAATTAGCAACTCGCTGAAACGTGAACTGGTGAATTTCTAGCTTCTAACTGTAAAGCCCGCGTTTTCACCCGACGCCCGTTTATCGGGTACCAGGATCGCAGGAACAGCCGGCTACAAACTTCAATGTTTACGGACTGTCTTTGGTCAGCCGCCATAGAGATGCAAATAAAATAATAAATTAGCTTTATTAAAATTACTCGTTTAATTTTCTCAATCTTCAAGGTTTCATGACAACTTATTTCTTTTGTGGAAGGGGCGGCAAAATATTCTTGACTTAATAATGTACGGTCATCAAAGATGCACTTATGAAACATCAAGTATCAATGTTATTTAATGAGTCTACCACCGATTTTGAACGTTACTGACTAGCTTTCGAATATGACACATTTCGGGTCAATATGCCACACAATAACAACACAATTTGGGTAAATAATAATATAATTTTATCACCAATTTATTCCTTATGCGGAAGAGCAACCAATATTCATAGAGAACAATTTTTTTTTAATGGCAACTGAATTCAACGCGAAAACAGTTAGTCACACATTAGTATATAAATATATTTGTATGCTTTTAATAAATAATTTTTCGCCATTTTTATTCTTCCTTATCTTATTTAGAACTTTTGCTATTACAGCCTGAATATTTTAAATAAATATAATAATTAACTTGATAAAGTCGCAAGTGTGTGGCGTTTAGGTCCGCGGTTAGGTATGTTTAGGCCTCGAGGGTGGCCATATTGGACATTTTGTATAAGTGTAGACCCGAATGCCCGGACCCAAGGCAAATCCCTTTCGACCCTTTTTGGGAAAGGTCCCTGGGACCGTGCCGTACCCCGAATTTGCGGATTTTTAAGGTAAAATTTATAAGGGGTTTGGGGTGGGACTGGGGGTGAAGTATGAATTGCGGTGGATGCCTTTATTATGCTCCTTTTATAGTCGAATGTCTAGATACAGTGATTTGGACGGCGAATTCTTTATAAGCGACCCTTTGAATGTCTTCAAATGTCACGATGAACATAAGTTGGATAACCCTGTATAATGTGTTTCCCTTTTGTTCATGCAATGAACAAACATGACACAACCTATACTACGAACGAGTGTTTGTATGTTTATATTTCACGCTCAAAACACTGAACCGATTTCGATGAAGTATAGTCATAGACTAGAACTCGATGAAGAATAAAAGGTACTTTTTATTTTACAATTATTTTTCTTTCGGGGAAGATTTATAATGTATCATCCCCTTCATTTGTTTCCCCTTATTCTACAGACGCGGCCAAGGAAAATAATTAACCAAAACAGGTTATTCCATCCACTTCCCCGAATCTTATCACGGGATCAACACGACCCATTGGAACCACTCAACCCCCTTCCCGGTAAACAAACAACCGTGCTACCAGGATCACATGAGTTATAATTAGTATCGTCGTGAGAGTGTGCAATCCCTCATTCGTATTAATTACGTGTTTTATAAACAGGCGCGGGTCATCACGCGATCTCCTGCCTAAGTGCCTACGTATGCGCTCCTGGTAGTCCGGACCCCTCCGTTGATAAAACTGAAACTAGGCGTATAAAGAAAGGACTAGTTACCGGTTGGTACAACCACAGACATTGAACTACAATTACTAGCGTAACAGATAATAATTTTAAATGGGTTGTGAACATTATTTAAAAAGTTACATTCACCGAGATAGGAGTGTCCGCTAGAACTACGTTCAACCAACGCAGGATCATAGTGACCAATGTTTATGTACATATTGTGCACTCGCTCTTCCCTTACACTGATAGCTGTTTGACACGCTCGAAGAGAGAGGAGCAGGGCCAACAGCTTTCCGTGCCATCCAAGAAAGGGATATTTTACAACGCCAAGGCGCTGCGAAGACGTAAACACTTTTGTGTGATTGTGTGTATTGGATACCAGCCACCAGTAAAGAAATCAACCCTCTAACTTTGAACCACTGAGGAGGCAGTCATACGTGTCTTCTAAATAGGTACGATCTCCTGCCTACTTATGCGCTCCTGGTAGGAGGACGGACCCTTCCGTTGATAAATACACTTTCAGACTGAAACTGGGCAAAAAGGTAGGTTGACATACAAACCACAGGTAATAAATATTACAAGTAAATTTAATGCGTCGTAAGTAGGTTTATTTATTTTTGATAACGTTTGGTTTAAAGTTTTGAAAAGCAAAGCTACTCCCTAGAGTCAGTATTGAATGGGTGATCAAAAAAATATTAAAAGGTCTGTCTTTACAGTCGCCATTAGATGACAGAACAGTATTATAAACATTTTTGTGCAGTGTTTCTAGATAAATACGTATGTATGAATTTACAAGAAAAGGTCCCAAGAATACAAGTTTTGCTTACTTTTATTATTTTTTATTTAATTTATTAGCTAGTTTTTAGACAAGATAACTGAAGGTCAACAGTGTTCTGCGAATCCTCTTGTCTTTCAGATTGCTCTGAGTCTCTAAGAAAACTTATGAAAGAAGAATTTTATCAAGTTTATTTACAAATACAAACTTTTAAAAAATTATAATCGTGGCAGCCGAGTAAATAAATCATGTGATGAACATTTGTGTTCGTTCTGTGTCTGTAATCTCTTTACTTATATATTTGTGGTACCTTCGTTGATTCCAGAATCATATCATATCATATTCCATATTTTATTCATTTTTAATCATATTTTATTTTATTCTGTCAAAAGTAGTTCAGTACCAGTACTTAAGCTACTTTTGACAGAATAAAATATGCCATGTTTTCCGAAACAACATTTTTTGCAAAATTTCCTTACTATCTATAATTTACACTATGGTGCCTTTTGAGCGACCTCTCTTACGTACGCGGTCCGACCCTCGGACCCTCGTCGCTAACTAGATAACGACAATATCGGAACGAAACTAAAGCGCGGTCCATGGGACCAGCCCGCATTATACAGGGTTAAATTAACATGTGACGTGCTGACGACGCTTTTACGTGTGGGCGAAAGGCTGGATTATGGAGTTAAGCTAGTTTTTGTAATGTCAATAGTGGGACGTGTGGCCAAAAATAAGAAAGATTTTTTATTGTTAAGCATAGACATCTTAAGTGTGTTCAGTGCGATCCCGAATGCTATCTCAAGATGGCACTCATAGAAAAACAAGATTCTTGCTCAATTTCTGGGTGCAATCACAATAAGGCATTCTTAAAATGAGATTTTCTTTACAGAAGTTATACTCAACCCATAGGCTCGGATCTAACTACAAGATGGCACCCATAGGAATGCGTTGCGTTGGGTACACACTTTCTGAAAAATATATTTTCCAGAAAGTGTGTAGTAGCCACAGGAATTAGGTCACTATGTCCTCCTTGAAGCGACCTCTCCTACCTATGCGGTGCGACCCTCGGACCCTCGCCGCTAACTAGATAACGACAATATCGGAACAAAACTAAGCGCGGTCCTCGGGACCCGCCCGCATTATACAGGGTTAAATTAACATGAGACGCGCTGACGACGCTTTTACGTGTGGGCGAGAGGCTGGATTATGGAGTTAAGCTAGTTTTTGTGATGTCAATGATGGGATGGGTGACCGAAAAAATTACACACCGATTTTTCCGTTGGCTTTAGATGTTTTCGAATGGTTACTCTAAGGACTCAAGTGACATTTGTAACAATAATATTTAATTATTTCTAGATACCTCAGGCCGTTGCTTCCGGATGCTTTCTCAAGATGACATCGTTAAAAAAAACAAGATTTTTCTTTACGAAAGGCATGTTTGACATTCGTAAATAAATACGTAGCGTAGTAAAATACTCGCACTGGTCAGTTCGGAAAGCAGTATCTACAAAATTTAAGAAAAAAAAATTAAGACAATGCAATGACCGAATCGAAAAGTCGTTTAAAAACAATGAAACAAACAATCTTTGACCCGCTAAACGTAGCAGCTTTTTTCTTAATTAATTAAGTCTGTAATTGATTACTTTCGCCGGGAAGGAGTGAGGGGGCGGCGGGGGTGAGCGGGAAATGTGAAAGCAGACACACGAACCCCGCTGCTGGCTTAGTACCGTCAGCAAATAACGGTAATGAGGGTGCCAATTATTATTTTTTATTTTTGAAAATTTTAGTATTGACGTCCTACTTTTGCTACTTATATTTTGGCTGCCTCCGTAGCACAGCGGCTAGTGGCGGCAGCGGCGCCCGGTTTAAATCCCGATTCGGAAAGAAAAATTGTAATTGGATGTTTTTTCCGGTACTCAGCCATAGCTATTTAATAATATGTGGTCCGGAGACTGAAAGTTGACAGTGTAAAACACCCCCGAGCCTATAAAAGCACTTGCTACTGTGGCATTATCAAGTAAGGTTGCTTGATGCGGATCGCCCGGGCTGTGTAAAAAAACCGGCAAATCTTTTTTGATCAGTAAATTGATCACAAGATCACGGCCTGGTTATAATACCATTAGACTAGTTAGTTTTGTGAAACAAAATACTGAATTGCACACATTATTATCATTATCAACCAAAAGACGTCCATGATTGGACATAGGCCTCTCCTACCGATCTCCGAACTGGTCAGTCTTGCGTCGCCCCGGCACATTCCGAAAATATTCATAAAAAATATAATCACCGCAACCTTTTCTGCAGACGGTACATTAGACGGGCGTACTAGCAGTTATTATTTACCAGCTTTATCATTTCGAAAATTTCATATTCCCAGCACTTGGACGCTTGAGGTTTAGAGCATAAGGGGGTGCACTTTTTACCCAACCGTAGGGCCTGGGGTGGGGGGGCAGTACCAAGAAATAATAACCGCGCCACATGCAAGGGGCGCTGGACACGGCCGGTTTTTTTCTACCTCCGCATTGCTTATGTTGCCCTGGTAATTTATTTTCAATGTGTATCGCGAAATGTGCATAGCAGTGCATAGAATTTATTGGTGCTCTTTCACTCATGAGATTAGTAAGACAGAGATGAAGAATAAGGCTGGCTCGTCCGTCGTCGCTATTGGTAGGGTCGTGGGTTCAATTTAATTTTTTTGGGTTGTGGTGCCGGCTTTGATTTCGATATCAGTGAAATTACTGGGTATATGAGACCTAATAACTGTCGTCTCGGTGTAGCGGGCGCAGGGCGGTGCCGGACAGTAAATGTTTAGTTACTGTTTGGCACTGAACTGAACTGCCTAAAGGCAGACGTGGCGCTTACCATCAGGTGTACGATCTGCTCTTCTTGTTACACATTGCAATAAAAAAAAATCTATTATAAAGGCTCAAGCCACTTACGTTAGTGCCTTATGTATCTTTGAAAAAATTGCTTTGCTTGCTAAGTAAAAATATTGGTATTACAATTCGTCGAATATATTGTTTAAAAAAAAGTTAACTGAACACCTATTCGTCGCGTATAGCACAACACCCAGCCCAAAATTATGAACAAAACATATTTATTTTTCTAAAATTGGCCTGGCCGAGAACTGATCCTTGTATGTAAAGTGGCACGTAAGGCTTTGCGTTACGTGCCACTCACTGCGTTATCTCATAAAATTAAGACTTTTTGCAAAAACCTTGGGACCAGATTGAGACAGGACCACTGTCAAATGAGTTCCTCGTAATTAATCAGTCAGATATCAATGATGCAGTCTTTCAAAGTCCCTATCAGCCAACTAAAGAGATGTTTCTTTTATACTAAAGATCGGCGGAGCCTACAGTGTAGCAGCACATTGAACAATGCCTCGTTATTAAGTTTCCTTTAATGGAATAGGCCGCAGTGGCCGCTTAACATCAGGTAGGCTGCGTGCCTGTCTGCCAACTGAAGTGACGAAAAAAAAACGAAAAGTTAGAAAGCATCACGAAAATTAATAATAAATAATAAATATCCCTGGACATTATTCACACAGCGTCTCTAGCCCCAAACTAAGCATTAGATTGTGCTATGGGTGCCAGACTCGTGCCAGACAACAGATAAACATTACTTATATAAATGTACTTTTTTTGTAAATATATACATACATATTATACATATAAGCACCCAGACCGATACAAACAGACATGTTCATGCACACAAATGTTTGTACCGTGCGGGGATCGAAGCCGCGAGCTCTGGTGTAATAGTCGCCTTCTCGACCATTACACCAAATGGCTCGTCAAAAAATAAAATACGAAAAGTGACTAAGGCACCACGAAAATTTGTCAAAAGGACTGTCTGTCGTGATACATAAAGAATAAGAACTAGTACGTTCGTTAATAGAACCTCTATTTTAATGAAAGCCGCGGCGCCGGGCTGCGTCGTATTAATCTTACCAGGCTCTGACCTCCGAGCGCCCCTGCTCTCCTAGTACCGCCCAAGGATCCCCGTAGGGGGGAGATTTACCCGATTTTTCTCTATTTTCCCTACTTTTTCGCTGCATGCATTATGCAGGGTGGTACGGCATCGAAATTTATCGATGGTGAAATAAAACTAATGTGTGTCTGTGGACACGGGGTGTGTTTTGTTGCTAGCCAATTCTATTAGGTGCTAGGCGTTAAGTCAAATCAGCAAATCTTATAGTTTATCTAGCTTTGCCTACGTATAAATACGTGATAATAAATGTTCTTAATTCCTATTTTTCTATGAAATGATATCAATTACTACGACGTATTAAATGTCATTGTCAATGATCGATGGACATGGAAATTAATGGGTACTGTACAGTACTTGAAGATAAATAACTTTCAAGCTAACTAAGCATGTTAAAGAATCGGAAACAAAATAATAAGATATCTTTACGTTTTCTTATCGTATTATCTGAATGATAAGAAACCGTGGTCATCCTAGTCTGAATACACGCACAGTTCTAAAAACCTTCATTCTTATAACAGGTGGGCCAAAAGAAATCACCCTATTAAAAGATGCTCTTATTTTTGTAAATGACCGCCAATGTCAATTCTGTTTTGACATTTGTGAACTAGATAGATGTAGAATTTATGTAAACAAGCCATATCGCGCGATTCACTCCCCAAGAACGCGGAATAATCGTGTCTATTTTTTTGCGTAACCAACTCGTCTGTGGTGTCCGCGCAGCGCGAATTCCGCCGCCGATTCGGCCGATTCGGCCGGCCGTCCGACACCGACAGCGCAAACACTGCGCCTTTTGGCCACCAACCTTGAAGAGCATGGGACTACACGAGACGTTGCCAGGAGTGGCCGGCCCCGGAGCGCCCGTTCTTTTGAGAATATCGCCGCTGTTGCTGAGGATGTCGAGCTGTCGCCGGAAACGACAACAGTGGACGGTGCGCGCTATAGGGCCATGTTAACCGAGTTTTTTCTGCCGTAATTGGACGAATTAGGACTGGTGGACATGTGGTTCCAACAGGACGAAACAACGGCACACACTGCGCGAGCCACAACCGATATTCTGTAAGGCGACGTTCCCGGGTCGCCTCATCTCTCGTTTTGGCGATTTGCACTGGCCTGCAAGATCGCCCGATTTAACCGTTTCTGACTTTTTTTGTGGGGTTTTATGAAGTCCCGTGCTTACGTGAACAAGCCCGAGACCCTAGAAGCCCTCAAAGACAACATTCGGCACGATTGCGAGAATCTGTCGCCCGAAGTTCTCGCCGAAGTGATGAGAAATGCCATAAAACGAGCCCGTATGGTAATCAATTGTGACGGCCCATTTGACCGATATCATCTTCTCGACGTGACCCATAAAATTCTAAATGTTCAAATAAACATAATCAAAAAACAGAATCGTAGTTATACTAAGAAAAAAAATGAGAGCCAAACAACATCGGGTGACTTCTTTTGGCCCACCTTGTATTTATAAAAAAATACGTTCTACAAATTGTAATATCATTTTAATTATTTTTCTGAGATATTTTACTTTAATAATATTTTCTGCTAAACTACTTTGTTCTATATTAATAAAGAAATAGGCGTAAACTTTAAATATACATAGTTGTTTCTCTCATTTTTTAAGAACACGAAAAATTGTTAAACTAAAATAAACACGATAAATAATCTTGTTATTGTATTGTATTGTTAAATAATCTTAAACACAAATTAGTCCCTAAAGCTGTAATTAAAATTACTAAAACATTAAAATATTTTAATTCTTTTGTTCATAATTTCATTATTAAACTAAACACGCTATTACCAAAGAAAACATATTTTTTACTTTTTATACATATAAGTGCCTCAGGCCTTTCCCTCAATATTTAAAATACCTCCGTTTTTATTATTTAAATTACTTTTTCCAGGTACTTTAAGATTTAATAGAACAACAGAAAAATCTTCAACTAAAATCCCTACTAACATTATCTATACGAATTTACCAGGTTCCTGTACTGGGCCGTCTAGGTGGGTACCACCGCAGTGCCAGATATTTTCCCGTGAAATAGAAGTGTGTCAAGCACTTCTGTGTTTCGGGGAAAGGGCACTGAAGCTAGTGAAATTACTGGGTATATGAGACCTAAATAACTGTCGTCTCGGTGTAGCGGGCGCAGGGCGGTGCCAGATAGTAACTGCTTAGTTACTGTTTGGCACTGAACTGTCTAAGGGCAGACGTGGCAGTTACCATCAGGTGTACCATCTGCTCGTCTTGTTACACATTGCAATAAAAAAAAATTAACTCTGTTTGGGTGTCTGTTACGTTTTCAAACCGGGAAAATGCTTAGTCATCATGGCATAACAGAAATAGAAGTCGGAAGTTAGGAACTCTTACAAAAATTAATAAGTAAAAAAATATATATTACTTTCAAAAGCTTGGGAATAATGTTTAATAAAATGAGCTACACACATTGTTTTACAATAGTTGCTATGACAAAGAAATAAAAACGAAAACTATCACAGATTACAATAACAATTATTATTTCTAAGATCGGCTCAATCAATTATTATTTGATTTCTTTGCCTGACCATGAAATATTAAGTTAAAAAAAAACAATACCTCCTTTAGTAACGTTAAGACCGACAAACTTTTCTGTTCCGGTGGCCTAAATTGGAACTACGTGTTTTGCAATGCAAAAACGATATTTAATGACAGTACTAAAACGGCAGTAGCGACGCCGCCACCGGAACAGATATGTATGTTTGTCGGTCTATAATTTGTTGTTTACTTGTAAGCACGACACCATTGTTTTGGTAAACTGATTCCTTTGCTTGACCTTGAAAAACCTAATTTAAAAAAGATCGAAGACGGTTAGCATCTATCAATGTTATGTTTTACTTTAAGACTCGGTGTCGTGGTCAATCGGAGCTACGTCAATAAGGGACAGTGGCGTTTATTTTTCATTTGGGCGGGAAACGAGGAAATTACGAGCGGTAAAAAATACGTCTCGATCTTCGGTGGCGAAAAAAAATCCACCGAAAAGGAAGCGAGCGACCATTAGGGTATTATCGGGGAAAAAAGGGCGGAGGGGAAAAAATCAGAAAAAAATTGTTCGTAGCCACCCTTTCCTTTTCGTGAGCGCTTTCCCCCTCTCGGCCTTAGACTCCCTGGCGGCCAGGGGGTGCATGTATGGTGGGGGGGCGAATTACATAAACGCCAGGTGAATTTGGAAAATTAAAGTTGCTACACTATCACGAGCGAAGTGGCCGGTAGGATTATTACGCGATTATTACGTTTCGTTGTCCTGAGAGGGCGCGGTGGCTAATTGACGGCCGTGAAAAAGTTTCGCCCCGACAAAGAGGATGGAATTAAAACGAAACTTTTTTCGGAGCGTTATACTTTTAAATTTTTTGTTCGATTAACAAACGAATACTGAAGATAAACTGACAGCGCTACTCTAAAGAAAAAAATATTTTCGAATTTGGTCACTGTCACTTTTTAATTTTTCTTTATTTCGATTGATTTCGATTGAATGACTTTCTGAGTAGATATAAAAACAAAAAATAAATTAAGGCTAAATTCTGAAATCAATAATATGAAACGTACATATTACATTTGAGTAAATAAAACGTTTCCGCCAAAATGTGAACGCCCCAAAAATGATTTTGTTTTATGAGGTCATAAAAAGCGCGTTTATGGTTCGTAAAAACTAAATAATAACTTAGGTAAAGCGACGGTTTTTTAAATCCTTTGTTCAGCACTGGGCTCAGGAAAATTAAGCCAAATTCGGTTATCAGGGAAAAACAAAGAATTTTCTGTGGTATCTTTCCTAGAGATAATGATAGACGAATTAATTTGTTTGAGGAGGCTTTGCCGGAGGGCTACTATGTAAATAGTTGTAGTTTTACAAATTTAGTTTTTTAGCTGTAGTTCGAAAAAATATTTCTTTTTAAACAACATTTAATTTTTAAATATTACAAATAAATTACATAGCGTATAGCGTAAGGCTTGCAATAAAATAGAAACTTTAATTTATTTATTTTTATAGAAAATACAACAAATCTAACATTCTGATATTTAAAAAAAATTGCATTAGCAATTACATTAACTTTATTTTGTTATTAATTCCTTTACAATTACACTAACTTCTAATCAAAGTACCAGGGCACCATAACCGCGTAAGAAGTAGACCCTAACCTTTGGGAATTAACTAGCGCCGAGACGCGTCGATATGAAAATAATTCATATGTGACAATAATTAAGAGGGCGACCCTCCCGCCCAGGGGGAGGGGTGCGCCTTCGAGGCGCGGCCGGCACCCGTGTGGAAATTATTGGATCCCGTATTTCGGGATATTTTAGTTGTAATTATTACGTGGCGAATATTTTGTCTGTGCCTGTCGAAGAAGACACAGCAATGACATATTGATATTTATAACGAATATCTTACAAATGTCCCTTTTTTGAAAGTCTTGAAACAAAACAACCACCACCACAAAACCACAGTAGGTTTTACACATTTAAATTTTCAATTACTTATAAATTAAACATGACAATAATATACTACAACGTAAATTTTTAACTCCGCACAGATTTGAATACAAATCATAACAATAAGAGAAAAGCAATTATAAAATATGTTTTTTTTTAATACTACATTGAGAGTTTTATGAATACGCTCAAATTAAATAAGTAGGGATTGTTAATAAAAATGTATGGAAAATATATAATTATTTAGATGTCCAAAAAAATTGTTAAGTGATTACAGAGAACTTATGAAGGCTTAATTATTTGAAGCTACTATCGAACGTGTCACATCACTCCCTTTTTGTCAGGGCTTAGAACAAAGTTGTTCGACGCAGACTCGAACCCAGGACCTCAAGAGCAAGTTACGAAAACCCAATTATTAATACGAAAGACCAAGTTCAAAACTACATCTTACAATTAATTTATATAATCTATCTAAAAACTAACAAATTAATGAAAGGTACTAGGGCGCCATAATCTACGGAGCACTAATTAGTACAATTACTCATCGAGATACCTAAGTAAACAACAGAAAAACCAAACAAATTAAAAAATCTACCAGGGCAGCATAAGCCAGCGAGCACTAATTTGTAAGAGTTAATAACGCACCTACGCGACGGGTCCGAAATGATTATTTAATAGAAAACCCACCCGTAGTCCCGTACCCTCCCCCCTGGAGGGACAGGGGGTAAGGGTCCCTAGAAAAAGTTCCAGAGACGTCTATCAAACCGAGGGACGGGACAGGAGTGCCGTGGAGCTGATAGATGAAGACAAATGCTCTTTTTATTTTAACGTTGGCAACCTCGGTTGAAGATTTTTTTAGTTTAGAATGATGGAATAATAATCAGACTATTAACTAATACACCATTTGTGTTTAATGCTAATGTGGAGATTTACTACCAGCGAAAAAAAAATCTCATTGTAATGCGATGGCATAATTTTTTTCATAGTTTTACAAAAAAAAATATCTTTCATTTCAAACCTCTATAATAGCAGAAGAAACACATCGAAAATCTTCGTATTTCATTAGTAATTCCAGTTTTTGAAATTGAATTTTTTACATTACCAATACACACGGAGGGTAAATAAAAAAATAAGTAATTTACCAGCGTCTGCCAAAGAAAAACCCGACAAATTTAAAAGTGGTCAACCGTTTTTGAGATAATTCTTACTAATAAAAATTAAAAGGCAGACTATAATTTTTGTTTGTTTTGCTTTTTAGTAACTACAAATTTTTAGATTAATAATATTTTTTAATAACACATCATATTAACACGCAAGTACCAGAGCAACATAAAATCTCAGAAGTCTCTAGCGCAATCATTGTTCCGCAAATTGTATGTGCCCAAAACTAATACTTGTGTACTCGGTTTATTATTACAAGTTGAACAAACGATTATGTGAATTTGTGGTGGCCCGGTAACTATTATTATGGAGAACGGGACACGGGAATGGCTAGTTATAATCCCGGATCCCGGAGCCGATAGAGTGACCTGTGGGATAGTTCATGCATAATGTGTTAAGGTGGGCACTTGGGCAGGCTAAGAAATATTGTGGAGGAACCGCCAAAATTTACAAACAAGTTTTCGATCGCCTTCGTAGAAAAGTTGCTTAGCCGTAGTGTAAAAACGCGGTGGTCGTGGGTACGATTTCCTTGGCCAATTAAACGCCGCAAAATGGATTCCCGCGAGAATCCATTGGATGCTGATCGGTTTGGCAAATCTTGGGGAAAGCCTATATCCAGCAGTGGTTGTCTTTCTGCTGAATAAATATAAATATCTCTGGATCATAAATGGCACACAGGCTATCCAGCCCCAGACTAAGCATAAATTAAAAACATAATAACTGTTATACTTTTTTTATACTTTTTTTGTTTGTAATAGCAGCACCCAGGGCGATATAGCCAGACATGTTTATGTTTGCAGCGTACGGGGATCGAACCCGCGACCTCTAGTGTAATGTCAATTTCTCAGCCATTACACTAAATCGGTCTTCAAAATATACGCATAGCAATAGAAAATGCTATGTTAAAAAAACCACGTTATTACAGTCCTAAATGAAGTTGTTGCTGGCTTTGAAGTTTTAGTTCAAAACGTATTCTGTTTAGAGGAAATACACAGTTTCCCGGAAAATCCTGGTTCCTAGGCTTTGTTTTGGTGCATCAAATGATTCCCAGGGAATTCCTGGAAAGCGTTTTAGCCAGTTCAGAGGGGAGACAACCAAATTAACAAATATTTCTACGTTGGCTGAGATTCAAAGCTTCATTCGACCTTCTTTACAAGAATCAGAATCAGACTCATTTATTTGCTAGTTTATTAATGTAGTTGCGATAATTGGAATTTACCAATTATTGGTATCTTACAAATTTTAATGATGTTTTAAAATTAGGTTTTTCATTTAGTTGTATTAAAAAAATGAGAAATTAATTTACCTTTAACTGAATGTATCAGGCTATGGTTACAAGCTGATTTTTTTTTAATTTTGACGACCCATTTTATACATAATAAAACTGAAATGTCAATTTACGTCTTGAAAGGTCTAAAAATAATACCACTTTTGTCTATAATTTGTTTTACTAATATTTTGGTAAAAAGTTTTTACGAAACTTTCGATGATTTCAATAAAACTTCTAACCACCAAAAACAAAAAAAAAGCTCATAATTAAAAAAATTAAACTATAGTACACTTTAATAAAATAAAAAAACGTCCCAACGTTCCCGAAACTATGGATGTATGGAACATAAAACAACTCTACGTGGTGCTACGAATTACGTAATGAAATGAGAATATTATTATGAATACGATTCTGGCTACGACGCTACGGCTCTGCTACGGCGTAGCGTTAAGGAGATTATACACTGCGTAGCATGTAGCGTTAGACAAACTATGCGCGCGGCTTTTCTCGTTTCATTTTAATATTATTATTTTTTTCAACAAATAAAAAATTATGCACAGAGTAATAATTACGTAACGATAACGTAATGATAACGTTTTTCTTTGTGTTTATTTGTTTCACATTCCTTTTAGTGTTATTTCATATTATTATTATCATGTCACTGTGTTGTGTCTTTCTGTTGTATTTTTTCTTTGTTTCTTTCCAAAAAGTAAAAGTCTTTGCCTTTTGAACAACCATTATTATTAGTAAGGATCGGATTTATTTAATCACCCAGACCGATACAAACAGACATATTTATGCACACAAATGTTTTACCGTGCGGCAATCGAACACGCGACTTCTTGATGTAATGTCAATTGTTTAAATCAGTTTTTTTTGGAACGCAGAAGCATCACAAATGCGGTTCAGATGCTATTAGGATAATGCCTTTTGGAATGGAGCGAAAAATGACGTCAACTGCGCTTGTCCGTAACGTTAGCAACGCAAAATAATATCTGTGTTTGTAAGTCACTGAGGTCCATTATAATACGGCGTATTACGCTGGAGTGGCTGTAGACATTGAAATGACAGCTATTTTTTCTGTCGATTTGAAGCGCCCCCAATAGTGTACTGGGAACTAAAATGCCTTCAAATGGACAGCCATTGACATTGACAATGACAGCCTTATCGAAGTTTATCTGCGAAAGTCAGCACTATTATTAGTTCCAAGTACACTAACTACTGCTCTCAGCGCCAATATGGCGATTTTCAAATCGGATCAAATATTTGGTACAAATCGCCTATCCCGTTGTCTATTAAGATCAGTGGTGTAAGTCATATCAATCCAAAGGGTTATCCTAATAGCATTTGAATCGGATATATCTTTTAATAGAAAAACACCCACACATCTCGCAAAATAAGATCCGCTAAATGAATAGCACATCGAAATTCCTAGTACAGCTTGCCTTGCCAAGGGGGTGAACTCACAAATAAACCTTTGCATGGGGGCGACCACCCTGTTGTCATTTACCCTACTTACCGCGCTACCAGGCGCGCAGAGGCAGCGGGAATTTTAAGGGAATTAGTCGGCTGCTTGCCGCCTGCTGGGCGCCTAACCCGTATATGTAAGTACCAGGGCATCAGAGGAGGCGAAGAATAACGTTATAGACGTTTTTTACTAAGATACGGAGTGGTGTGATCTTTTTGTTTTTGTACGGTCTGGACTTCGGGAATTAGGGTTGTTTACTTTTCGAACTGATATTTCTGCATATGTATCTATTACTGATATTATAAAGATAGATCAACAGACCGTTGTCTGGCACAAGCGAATGCTTAGTTTGGGGCTAGATGGCGCTATGTAAATAACGTCCAGAGATATTTATTTATTATAAAGAGGAAAGATTTGATTGTTTGTTTGTTTGTATTGAAAAGGCTCTGAAACTACTGAACCGATTTGATAATTCTTTCACTGTTGGAAAGCTACACTATCTCCGGGTACTTTTGATCCCAAAAATGTGGGGGGAACGAACGGGGGGAAATTTGAAAAAAGAAATAACGCGCGGGTGAAACCGCAGGCGGTAGGCTAGTAACTAAGTAAAGAAGAATTGCGTGGAAATTCTATCAAGGCGCCATACCAATGGAAATAGAAGCTAGCTTCCAATGTCACTTGCTAGTGTTTAGGCGGTTTGGTGTAATGGTTGAAAAGTCGGGTCGTGGGTTCGTACCCCACAAAGTCCAAACATATTTAAGTGTCCACGAACTTGTCTGTTTGTATCGGTCTGGGTATTTCTATGTATAATCTGTTGTGGGCGACTTCTGAACCATAGTGATAAATGATAACGATACAATATCTACGAATATCAGGCATCATTACCTTACATTACCAGTTTTCGTCAAATGAAGGACAGATTAAAAAACATGAATTTTAAAATTGAAATATTATATTTATTTTTCACTTTTATGAATGGAATTTGTTATTTTTTCATGAATCTATCATAAAAACATAATTTTAGTTTTTTTTTATCAATGGTGTGTAATACCCTATTTCGAGACTAGGGAACGTTTGCGCGAAAATTCCGATTTTATTTTTCAAATAAAATGTTTTATAAACCGATATTGCTAAAAATATAACTGACACGAGAAACATTAATAAAAATCAGTAGACATTCAGTCTCAAAGATGTTATAACGCAAATATTTGTATAACAGCTAGGCCTCAAAAACCGATGTGAACAAATAAATAAAGGTATTCCCCCGACTGCTACCCTGGTTACCCTAGGGCCGCCGCCCACCTCCACGCCACGTGTGCTCCTGGTGCCTCGGTGCGAAGTGTGTACACGCAACGACGCAAAAAACATCATTACCAGGGAAGTATGAGTAATTTATAATATCATAAAGTATATGAGGGATGCCTCGATACGCCTTTTTGCCGATACGATACCGATACCGATACTCTTATAAAAATATCGGCGATACCGATACCGATACCGATACGCTTATTGAATTCAAAAAGGAAAGTAGAATAAATAAAACACAATTTATTAATAGTTTTAGTAATCAAAATTAACATTTATAAGATTTTTATTTAAAAAACAAAGTATTCGTTTTGCGAGCAAAGGCTATTTCGCAAGTCTGTTTGAAAAAGACCTGCGGTGGAAAATAGTCTCTCAGATGCGACAGAAGTCATTTGGAAAATAAAGTACCTACTTCTGCGCCATTTTTTTCAAATTTGGGTATAAGACGTCATGGCGCCAGAAAACGAACGGATCTTCGTCTCTCGATATACCTATAGGCATAGTTAGTTCGTGCCTGGTTTGCAACGAAAGAGATGGGACAACACGCGCGTGTTTACACTGCATTTTAAATGCGCGAAATTTGAAAAGTATCGTTGAATCGGCCATAAAAATATCGCCGATACCGATATATCGGAAAACCCGAAGTATCGCCGATATATCGGTATCGGTATCGGTATCGGATGCATCCCTAGATACTTTGTAATATATTGAAACAATAATTAGTATATACTCGTACTCTATGGTGTCGGCTTTATACCTGTCTTTGTTGTCTACACGATTATATAGCAGCTAAATTTTAAATGCATAATTATTTATTTTAAAAAAAATTACTAGTTAGTTTGTAAGCATCAAAAGGTTTATTTACTTGGTCAGTTTTTTTTCACTAAATACACTAAATAAACTTCATTTGCCACACACCAAAATGTGTCAAAATTATCTTTCAATGAAACAAAATCGGTGATTCGGTAGTCGGGGGTGGCTTTAAGACTTGAGTGCCTTTTGGTCAGCTGCAAAGCTAAAAAGTCTCATTAGTTTAGTGCCTTGCCAGCGGAGAAGAAATAAGAGTTCTCATTTTCCACATCTGAAATGCAAATAAAGGTTCTATGACCTCTCTACCATAAAACACATGATTTTCTGCGACTTTTCTTTGAATCTTTGAAATCTGGGCTAATCTTCCACTTTTCTAAATCGTCTGCATCATCTACTACCTGCAGAAAATTAGGCTCGAAGTCTGCCAAAATAGCAAAAATCTGCCACAGATGGTTACCCTGGAAATCTAGGTAAATCCTACATCTTCTAAAGGGGATTTTATTTTTAAACACCCCTCATTCTCTCGATGCGACTTCGTACTGAACCGATTTTTTTTACTTTTACGGTCTACCTCCTCGTATGCTCTGCGCGCCTGGTACCTCGTAAGTGAGTAAATACACGCAACAATGCAAAAAACGTTTGTATGTTAGTACGTGTGTAGTTTTTCCATTGACCTACATTTGCATGGGGTCCCTTCATCGTAAACCATGGCGCGAACGAGATTGTGGGGGCGATAGGGTGCCCTGCACCATAAAAATATAACGACGAGAAACCCCATAGTTGTACTTACATCCGCTATTCTACTATGTTGGTACAATGTCTGAACGATATACGTGTTTTGATAACCTATATTGTCTTAAGTTATCTTTTTTATGCTTAATCAGTCAGTTGGCAGACAGACACGCAGCCTACTTGAGGGTAAGCGTACACTGGCGCATCTTACAAATCTGATATCTTCAAGTGTACCGACTCCTACTTTAACATTGGCCGAACATAGTCATCAGGTAAGCAACGTAGCTGACTGAAAATTAAAATTCTATAAAAAACTATAACCTTAACACTCAGTTGCAGAAACGTCCATTAAAGTTAATGTGTCATTAAAGCTATTGCTGTCACTTTTTATTTTATGACAACGAAAAGTGACAGCATTAGATTTAATGAAGCATTAACTTTAATGGAGCTTTCTGCAACAGGACGTTAGTCGGCTAAAATGAGTACTTATTAAAATATTGCAAATGCTCTCACCGACGTTGTTTTCTGTTTGGTCCATATAGCAAATGTATCCTTGTATGTTTGAGTGTGTAAATAATTTGAAAACTTTCAAACATTAAGTTCGGTTCAAAACATTTAGCCAGTTCTAAACTAAAGGTGCCCATTGATATAAATGCGGTGTTTTGACACAGTGTACGAAGTTTTCACAGTAAAATGACAAACCGGCCGTTTTTGAAGTGAAGATTAATAAAACGGTTGAACATTGTGTAAAATAGTGTAAAGAGCTGTAACCCAGTGGTTTCTAATATTGCTAAAAGTAAGTTCGATGGTTCGAATCTTGGCGCACCTATCGACCCAAGCATACTAGCTCGACCACTGACATTCTTGGCATAATTTAATTTAATTTGTGACATGTATAATTTGACATTCATTTGTTCTCTCTAAGAGCCTATATTTAATAAATGAATTTGATTCTTGATTAGAAAGGAGTAGTGGAACACACCTATATTAATTTTTCTACGAGTATGTGCGTCTTGCACATAGAAAAATAAATATAGGTGTGCACCAGGACAAGAACCATAAAAATATGAGGCGTCGCTTAAAATCACTCGTAAAAACTTGTGTATTAATTGAATGCACTGAAACCATTATATTTATTTACATTTAATTAATTCATGTTTGTCGAAGTTAAAAAAGTAAATTTTAATAATATACTACAATTCAATAAGGGTGTTTTATTTCTACTGGTTTTCATTTTTTGGGTGCTTACGGCTTTTACAATTCGGTGTAGGTTGACATACTGTGTTCCACCCCACTGTGGCACAGACTTGGACAGTAACCAAAAACCTAAAGCACACACTCAAGTGTGCCAAGCAGAAGTATGTACATAACTTACGTTAAAAAAACAAAATGGCTGTCGCTACACTCGCTATGCCCAGGAAATCCGGGGTAGAGAGGAATTTTCTAGATTTTTCCAGTTTGGATTTTATTTATATTCCCTAGAAGGCTAAGCACAGAGGAAATATAATTATAATAGAATGGTAACAAGACCGAACAATCTCCGAAACAAGTCAAAGACTTGTCATTGACAAACTCAGACAGTTAATTATTAATACATTTATCTATTGTTTATTTAATGTGCTTTTCCCATTCATATCAAGGTGTTTTGGCTGAAAAGAAATGTAGCAGGTACAACCATTTTGACTTATTATTTATTAAACTATTATTAAGACACTTCGTCTCTAGTTGTCATTTATATTATGTCTGTGACGATAACGTTATTAAATTACAGCTATCTTTGTCCTGGGTGGGATTCGAACCGAAGACTCCTGGGCCCTGGCCCATTGGACAAGGTCACTACCAAATTCACCATCGAGTTAGTCAAGAAATGTTTAAAAGGATCAAATTTACAAAAAAAAAACAGCCCTAGTAGACTTCAGAACACAGCCTAAGACATTATTATTAAATCGCAGTAACAACAATTGTCTCCTCATTACGTCCATACAGTCCCAAGATCCATACAAAATCACATACAATTATCAACTTTAACCTCCTTAAAATACACTTCAAAATTGCTTGCATTGCTTGTCTCAAGATTCGTTTTGACACGTACTGTTAACCCTACACTGGTAAGTGGGGTACGCGCGACCCTCTCGTTAAACGCAAATCGATCATAAGGGGCGAAACTTAATTATGACATTTCAAGGTCAGGCGCATTCAATACCAAATTTGTTTATCGAAAGCAATTTTCGCCCCGGTAAAGCGATTAGACACAGTTTTAAATTTATTTGTACAGTTGGATATCTTTTATTTAAAAAAAAAAAAAAATTATTTGTAAAATACTTTTTTTAGTTTTACCTTAAGTTTAGAAAGAAAACGCAGGCTAAGCCACAAAAAGGCTAGTCATTTAATAAAACCAATGTTTCGATAACTTTACAAGCGGTATGCAAAATCATCTTGGCACCACACAGTTCTGCCGCGAACTAGGTTCATTAGTATTGAACTTCTGACTTTGCTCATCTACTTTTGCTGTTGACTGTACCCTGACCAGATCTAGAGAGTATTTTGTTAGGAGTAATTAATTATAAAAGAAAATAACATATTTTTTTTCTAAATTTGAACTTTAGCCACGAAAACCCACATAATTAATCAAAAAAAAAACCTCAACCGTAAACTTGAAGTACCAGGCTCGCAGGATTTATCGGAGGTGTAGGCACCTGCGTAGCCTAGCTCGATTGATTCAGACGAATAGCCACACAAAGGCCCCGTCACGCCATAATCGGGCGGCACATCTTTTCTAACTCATTTTTCTCTCGCCGGGGGCGGGGGTGGTTTCATCAACGGGGGTCACGGTATAAGACAAGACACAAAAACGGGCCCCCGCGTAGAAGGGGGTACTTGCGTTTTCTGAACAGTTTTTCGGCGTCTGGCCAAATATTTGCGGGTGAATAGTTTTAATATAAGTGTTGGAATATTACAAGAATACTTATGGATATTTTTAGTTATGTATTTGGTCCTCACACGTGAGATAAATATTTGTAAAAAGCAATATTCTGTTGACCGATGTAAAGTAAAGCATCGTTTAGCATACCTAGATCATCGATGGGGTTCGATTCCCGGGTCGCACAAATTTAGGTCGGTTTTTTTTTTATATAATATGAGCCTTTTTTAACAAATAAATTTCGGACAAAATCACATACATTGATCTAACTCCAAAGAAAGTCCTTAAGTACTTGTAATAGTAGAAAAACATTAAATGTAATTAGTTTAAAAAACATTAAGCATAAGTTACATTATGTATAAATAGAAACAACTATCGTATCTTATCTTTTTGTATTTGTTGTTTAAAGGTCAAACCTATACAGCGTGGAATTTTAGTCGTTGTTATCCCGCAGTAAAATGATTCTATCTTAGTAGTAAAATATATTAATAAAGTTCTTTTTTTAGTCAAATCAAAAGTTTTACGATTATGATAGACTAAACTCGAACCAATAGTACTAGCTGCGTCACGGACGGTCACCGGCCGGGGTCGTTGCCCTTCGCGTTTATCAAAAAAATGATTATTTACTAATTACTCACATTTGGTTTCCATTTTCCAACCAAACTTTAAAAAAAAATCAAAAAAGTTTTAAAAAAATTACAAAAGAAAAAAAAGAAAAAAATATTACTTGCATAAATCGATAGTACTACTGAAGGTGAAGCGTTCTGCTGCGGGAAAACAACGACTAAAAAACACGCAGTATAAACAAACCCGGTCGTCTTGTGTCGTTGTGTATCCCTGATTCAGTTGCGGTTCCCCTGTCAAAGGTTACGGAGGTCTGACGCGGTCAGTCCAATTTAATAATTGGCGTTGCCGAATTTTGAACCAGGGTGCAAGCGTGCTCCGATTAGATAGGTACAAGGCAACCTTTATCTAGATATAATAAATTTATATAAATGGTGAGGCTATCGAAGCACAGTCAATAAAGGAGAGATCCAATCTTAAACTAAAATACCTACATAATTTACAAATAAATTCCGATATTTTCAATTTCTGCTTCTCTTAGGTTTTTTACATAGACAATTTGAAACATTTTTTATTTAATAATTTATTTATTTAACAACTTTGAACTTAATATTTTTTTCTTATTAGTTTAATGGATACATATTGTAACTGGTTCGGTTACCGGCCAAGACACAATTTAAATTATCTGACATATGAATCATCACAAACTAAACGACGAATATTTAAACAGATGTTATAGAGATACATCATCCTCATTTCAGCCACTGCACAAGCACATGTCCCCTGCGGGACAAAGATCTCCAAACAGTTCGAGATTATAGAGTTTCACAAATTGCCAATTTATTGCAGTTTCCTTATTCTACCTTTATTATCTTATATTTTATTACGTAATAATAACTATAACGAAATCACACACCCGCAAAAACCCTAAAACTTTCCACCACTAATTGACCCAAAAAACTATTCGTCCTTTTCGAGTTGCGACCTTTTCCCCGGGACGCGGCGAAGGGTCAGTTCGGCTAAGAGGGTATCGTCCCTCGCCCCCCAGAGTGGGGCCTGCGACTTGTAAGATTGATTGGGGCTCCTTCAGTCCATTGCCGACCCCCCTTGCGGGATATTCGACCCGCCCCCCCTTTTTTTTCGGCAGCGGCGATTTAGGGTTACTGGATGCGGCTCGCTAGTTCAATAGTGAAGCAGAAGATCTATTATTTTATATTAAATAAATATTGGGGTAATAAACTTTTTAAAATCAACCTGAAAATATACTTTTTCTTTTCTTTTTTTTCTTTTTATTGCAATGTGTAACATGACGAGCAGATTGTACACCTGATGGTAAGCGCCACGTCTGCCCTTAGACAGTTCAGTGCCAAACAGTAACTAAGCAGTTACTGTCTGGTACTGCCCTGCGCCCGCTACAACGAGACGACAGTTATTAGGTCTCATATACACAGCAATTTCACTAGCTTCAGTGGCCTTTCCCCGTAACACAGAAGTGCTTGACACACTTCTACTGACTCTCTGACATACTTTATTCATGTTGGCTCCAGAGATGCACTTATAAATCGTCAATTATTCATCAATGGTATAGAATGAATCTACCACCTGCTTCGGAATCTATCGTGAGGAACCAAAAAAAACTCTATAGTTACTAACAAAAATACTTTTACAATATTTATAAATACTAAATACTATTGCCATTTGAATTTTAGAGTTTGAATCCCACCCAGGACCAACATTTTGTGTTGGTTCTGTGTCTTGATACTTGCATTAAAATCTGGGTGTTTGTAATGACTTCTGATGTCTATAAGATAAGTAGGTACTTACCTAAGTTGAAGACATACAAATATCTAATGTTGGAAATAGGTACTTGCAAAATTAATACTATGTAACGACATTTTTACCACCTGTTGCTTTTGATACAATGAAATATACATTTGTGTCGGATTTTTCAAACACAACTCGGGTTTGTGATTATCATTCAGCGTTTGACAAGCGTGGTTATCAAGCCAGTACCTTTTATTGTGAAGATGTATTTAATGTCAATGTTGGAGGCCTTTTTCCCGACAATTAAAAAGGCAAAATTTCAATCATTGGAAAGAAGAACAATATTTTCTTCGTAATAATTTTAACAGCAACCAGGTCGACATCTATGGGTAAAAAGATGTAGCCTTAATAGGTTTTGTTGGTTGATTATCAGAAAAATTACAAATGAAATAGTGTACCTATTTGACGCAATGTGCTTAATGCTTATTCTTTTCCAAAAAATAACATAATTATCCAAAAAGCATAAGTACCGACTCGAACTTTACTTGTTGGTTCTGGCAGCTTCTACGATGTTTGTTTTTTTTATTTCAAATACGCCAATGAAATATGCATTTTCCATTTTTATCTTCGTGCGTACCTATGCCACTTCCAGTCGCCTGGTCACTAGACAAGCATTCTTCTCGACGTGCGACCGCCTCCATCACAGAGATTACTGGTTTGTTTAGCGCTGCCCGAGTGACCCGCTGCCGTGCCCAAGCCATATCTGGCCAATAATCACTTGTGTATTTGGCAAAAATATATTTATATAGAAATTCATACATAATATCTAAAAAGCAAAGGAGAGAAACGATAATGTTTGCCTTTTTGTAAAAAAAAGTAAATAAAATTGTTAGTATGTTAGTTTCTTTAATTACATTATGAACAATTAAAAGAATATCGCAAACTTTTTGGAGATTAAAAATTGTAACTATTTTTGCCAGTTTTTCACGATAGCTAATAAACATATCGAAGCTTAAATCTTTGATCGAAGCCGTTTTATTTGTAGTTTCGTGATCACAAAGTACCTAATAAAAAAGTCACATAAGAAATAAAGATTTAATAAAACACGTATTATTTATTTAAACATAATATGTAATGTTTGAGTTACTCAATACTAAAATATAGAACAATTTCTGAAGCTGGTGACATTTTTATTGAAGATTTATGTATGTCCATCTTTGAAGCCTACACACACGAATAATAATATAGAATATTTTGATTTAACCACTCAACGCCGAACCGGCACTCGGGTGCCGCATAACAATAGATTTTCTATTGTGTCTAGTAATCCGGGGCTAGAAGGATTAAAGACCGCTATACCCGTACCTGCTACCATACCTACTATACTCGTAAAAAAACAAGATTTTATATTCCCATTTACATTTTACAGGTGTATAAACATAATTAAAACATGATCAAAGGTGCCGTCCGAAACTATTTCGACCATTAAACCCTGACCGGAGCAGACTTTTGTCTACCTCGTCAAAAGGGTCGAAAACACCCCGAAAGTTAATAACAATTCAGACATCTAATATTTCGGAATCGAACTTCGTAATCATAACGGCGGGTTAAGACATAGTAAAAATAGTAAACAGTAGGTTGTCTTCATACACCGCACCGCACCGGCTCGGCGCTGTGCCGTTCGGCCGCCTTCGCGGAACAGCTAAGCCACTCGTGTATAAAACCCGGAGGTGGTGGGTTCGATTCCCGGCTTGGGCCTGGATGGTGGTAGGACTTTTTTAAGAGTCCTTTCTCGGAGTTTGAGAGAGAAAACATAATATAAGTTATAAGCATAGTTTTTAATTTAATCTGCCAATCAAAAAATAAACATGCATTTTAAATGAACAATCCTATTTCATTCACAATGTATTTTATTTGTTTAAATAGAAAATATTTACAATAGAAACTCAAAGTAGGCGAAGTAATTAAAATACTGTGGGCGGCGCTCTATCGCATGTTTACGGACCGCGCGGCTGTAGACATTTATTTCAAGGTTATGGCCGAGTAACATGTTAAAAAAAAATACCGTGCATAAAAGCAGTTCGCGGTGCTTTTGTATGAATATAACTTACTTTACTCTTTCTACTATGGTTAAGGCATCCACAAAGGCGCGTTTGCGGGGCTCTGGTCGACCCCGGCTTGCCACTTCGCAAGTTAGAGCTGGCTTTAAAAGCGGGCTCGTCCGCAAAATCGTGTGTGTAAAATTTTGCCTGGATTTATTGTTTTCGAGTTATTTTTGATGGAATGCCATTGAGGCACAGAATATATACTAAAGTATTGAGGGTTAATTTTTTTGAGTTTAGTGGGGGTTGGGAAAAGCTATGAAATGTAACTTATACATTATTGTTCTACCGCATTCATTGTTTGATCGGCTACTCGGCACAGTGGTTGCACCGCTCGGGTTTTAAAGCAGGTGGTCGTGGGTTCGTTTCCCATCTTGAGCCGTTTAACGTACCTTTATTTATACTTTTAACCGACTTCAAAAGAAGGAGGTTTTCGTTTTCGTTAAATTAGCTAGTAACATCTTTTTAAACAACGTATACATAAATGTGTAATTGGAAAATATATATTTTAAGGACTTACCTTATTTTCGACGTCCATTCGATCTTGAAACGCCATACTCCTCATATGCTTCAAATAGGCCGTGGTAATAGGCACGCTGAAGTCCATCTCCTCCCCCCTATAATAATCCCCCCCATCTGGCCTCCAGGGCTTCGGAAACCTTCCGAACGCATTAGGATAGTCTATACTAGACAACAACAGCTTCTTTCTAGGCGGAGACCTAGACTTCGGCGGATCTTTAGACGTCAGATTTGCCACATCCAACGGGTTGTATTTCTTCTTAGTCTCAGTCTTACTCTCTTTACCTCCGACGCTCTCTGCCGCCCTGGTACTTTGAACTGAATCTTCTTTGTCTGTAGGGGGTTTTACTCGTTCTTCTTCCTTCTGGGGGGGCGGGCTGTCTGCTTTGACATCTTCTACGTCTATCAGGCTGTTCTCTTCTTTATCTATCTCAGGGTCTGTTCTCACTGGTTCCTCTTCTCTAAACGGTTCTACTGGGGAACTGTAGATGTTTGGTGCGAAGGTTTTCTTCGAAGTTAGTTCGATGTAAGTTGGTTCTTCATCATCATTAGGTTTAGGACTATCGACTTTCTTCAAAGGCTCGAAGTTTGGTTCGTAGAAGTTTTGGGCGGCGTCTATTTCGTTTTCCCAGTTGCGGGAGTATTCCGGGCAGTGGGGTAGGAAAGGGAGGTAAGGGTGTCTCGTGGGGGAGGGAGAAGGTGTCGGGAGCGGGGGAGGGGAGGCACTGCGCGGGCGCCGGGCGCACTCGGCGCATCCGGTCAGGAAACGCGTGACGGCCTCTCGTGGGAGGAACGCGTACGTCTCCGTGATCTGTGGGGAAAACATCCTGGTTAGTAAGATACGGGCGGTGTTGAGTGGAAACAAATGGATAAGCGATATTCACTCGTCATACGTTTGGCTGCGTTCCCAAAGCTTTTAGATCAAGGCTTATGACTTATGAGTAGGTCTAACGTCATTGTCACAAATGGAAATGTTTCTAGTATTCTAGAATAATTCTCACGAAAATAAAATATTATTTTCACGTCGATGTTAATCCCTTAAAAGAAAGTCGGCAGTAACTTTGTCTAGACATTCAGTCCACGTAAACATTCTATGGAAGACACAAAAAAATGTTTATTAAAACACAAGGTGAAATACAAAGGTATGTGTAAGTAATAAAAGTATTAGGTACTCTTTTGGAATTAAAACGACCTACTTTACCTATTGTAGGAGTTAATTAAACGTTTTTTTTATTTTAAATAAAATTTAGACACGTACTACAAAGCTGCCAGTTCCGGGGCATTATCGATAGAAAAACATGTAAAGTCTAAAACCTTAAATTACCAAAGATAACAATTTTCGGGAAAATGTATCCGTCCCTGAAAGCGACACTATCGCCATCTATATTGTTGGATGTATCATTACACTGATGGCCTGCTCTTTAGCGTTTGTAGCTAGTTTCAAAGGTTAGCGCTAGATGGCTCTATCCGCATATATGTATTCGCTCATATTTTCTTAATTTTTTACCCTCTTATTACAAAAAACATCGCTAAAACAGGTTTAAAACTGTACTTGTTAGTACAGGTTTAGGTCCGGACTATTTTTTAAAACTTTCCTTATTACAAAACAAATACCAACATAAGAATAATTTACTGGTACTAACTCGTTCAGTGCGTTTCATTTTACAAGACTTTGTTTTATGTCATGTTTTAAAATCTTTAAATAAGGCAGTAAAAATAATAATTCTTTATTTATAAATATGTTTTAGTAATGTAAGAAAAAGTAACATATATTTTTAATTTTCTGTTCACAAATTTAAGTGATTCTTTTCAAAAATTGTCTTTCTATACGTAGAACGGAGCGAAATTTCAAAAGTGTTATCTTTTGACGTTTGAAAGTTAGTCCATAGTAAAACTAGGGGTATCGGCGGACTTTCTTGGGTCTAACTTTAGTACTCGAAATGAAGTAAAACTTCGTTTTGTAATAGCGTTTGACTTTAGTCAGGAGTTAAGTCGGGACTAAGCTCGGTTTAATTTTTAAACCACGTTCTGTAATAAGAGGGTTAATGTTTATCAATGATTCACTATGTATTATTTTATTATTATGAATAACGAAGAATTTACGAAAATTATATTTTAAATTTGTTTTTTACTTACAGTTCTATAAGTCCGCTTCTGCCCTGCATGTTTTCCTGGCCGGCCTTCCAATTCCACGTGTACAGTATAGATAATATCGAAGAAATTCTCGACTATTGCCACCTTTCGATACACTGGCTCTTGATTCGGTGCATTCTGTAACAAACAAAATAACGCTTTCAATATTTTTCCAGAATAAGCTGAATTAGCGCCATCTTTTAAAGTTATATGGAAAGTTAGGTACTGGTTGTTATCGTTTATATAAACACCGATAGATGGCGGTATTCACTAAAAGCATTTCAATTGTAACATTGTATAAAAAACCGCAAGATGGCGCTGTAAGTACGAAATGTTAATTTATTGTCTGAATAAAAACAATACTCGTAATCATTTTCTTTGACGATTAATTTGAAAAAACTGAAAATTAAACCTTAATGTATAGCGGATTCTAAGATAGCGGACGAATATTCAATGACACTTTAAAGATAAGTAAGATTGATTAAGATTATGATGACAATGTATTTTTAAACTCATTATTTTGGATTTCCTTTTGAAGTTGAACACACATCCATCGTAAATATTTTTTTTTTGTTTTTATTAAAATAAACATAATTGATAGCTAAGTATTTCTTTGGCAACAAGTGTCCATTAGGCTAATAACTTTCGTAACACTAATAGGCCGCCTAGACTCTAGACCACAACTTATATCAAGTCAGTAATATATCTCACGTCAAAATAACTGATGATAATAACTTGATGTTATCATCAAAATTAATCATGCACATACGTAATCTAATTACGGTAATTAATTACCCGTTGGACAGTAGGTGAGCAATTAGTGCCGGTGACGCCAAGAGCGCCCTCTAGCGTGATATTTGACACATATCGCATCGTACATAATTATCAGGGATGTTATAGAGCTCCGATTCCGATTCCGTTAAGTCGGAACTTCCGATTGTTATTACACTTTCGGTTGCGATTTCGGCTCCGAAACTTTAAAATCGGAGGTTTTAATCGGAGGTCGAAGCCGTGTCGAAGCATAGCAATACCAATACTTTTAGAGTCAATGCATTTGATTTAATTATCTGTTTCGTTAGAAACATGTTAATTTTTTCACTTCCTGCGTTAATTTGTTCTTAGATTGTATTGAAATATAAATAAAAATTATTTACTGAATTAAAAATTACTGATTTTATTTGTCCTTCAATAAAAACCGGCCAAGTGCGAGTCGGACTCGCCCATGAAGGGTTCCGTAGCAGCAAGTATCATCATAATATAAAAGTTCTTGTAGTTCTTTGTAAGTTTGATCGACGTTTTTATATTTGAGTTGATTGAATGAGAGGAAAATTGCGGTTTACGATTTATGACGTTTTAAAAAAAACTAATTACTTGATCTCGTTCAAACCAATTTTCAATGAAAGTTTGCATGGTAATGTACATCATATATTTTTTTTAGTTTTATCGTTCTCTTATTTTAGAAGTTAGAGGGGGGGGGTGACCAACATTTTACCACTTTGGAAGTGTCTCTCGCGCAAACTATTTCGTTTAGAAAAAAATGATATAAGAAACCTTATTATCATTTTTAAAGACCTATCTATAGATACCCCACAAGTAAGGGTTTGAAGAAAAAAAAAATTTTGAGTTTCAGTTCTAAGTATGGGAAGCCCCAAAAATTTATAAACTAATTACTTGATCTCGTTCAAACCAATTTTCAATGGAAGTTTGCATAATAATGTACATCATATATTTTTTTTAGATTTATCGTTCTCTTATTTTAGAAGTTACAGGGGGGGGGCAACATTTTACCACTTTGGAAGTGTCTCTCGCGCAAACTATTCAGTTTAGAAAAAAATGATATAAGAAACCTTATTATCATTTTTAAAGACCTATCCATAGATACCCCACAAGGGTTGGATGAAAAAAAAAATTTTTGAGTTTCAGTTCTAAGTATGGAGAGCCCCCAAAATTTATTATTATTTTTCTATTTTTGTATGAAAATCTTAATGCGGTTCACAGAATACATCTACTTACTAATTTTCAACATTATAGCTCTTATAGTTTCGGTAAAAAGTGGCTGTGACATACGGACGGACAGACAGACAGACAGACATGACGAATCCATAAGGGTTCCGTTTTTTGCCATTTGGCTACGGAACCCTAAAAATTGCCACTTCTTCTTCCTCTGCATGATCTGCATCCGACTCCAATTCCGATTTCGGGTCCGATTCCGATAAATCAAATTTAAAAACTCCGATTCTGACTTCGGTTCGGATACATCCCTGGTACATACAATAGGTAACACCAGTCACCATCGATATAACCGTTCGTGGCTTTGCCCGCGTGGACTCCAAGGCGTTATCCTACAGAAATGTGATTTTTTTGGGATAAAAATAGATTATCCCCTCAATTGATGACATCATGGCGACCATTTTCCTTTATTTTGATTAGGAAAAACAAAATGGCCGCCATTTTGATTATTTTTTGATTTTTAATTTTTTAAAAAAATTATTTTAAATCCTTCCTGTATGCAAATACCAGTCATTTGGTATCAATAAAGTCATTATTAAATGGTCTACAAGTTAAAATTATATAATTTAAATTATATTCTACTGTGTTCGAACTGTATGCGAGGGAAAATACAAGTGGAATGAAATTGGGTAATTAAAACTAAAAAATCAAATTAAAAAAAATAAACAACTTGTTGCTTTAGTTGTCCACTTTAAATTAATCTGTTACTATTAAGCAATAAACACATTAAATAACATTCACACCTTTACATAATAAAATATCAAGTAAATCAACAATTTCTGCATACAGTCACAGCGCCCGGCGCGCGAACATTTTAAAAAGATTGACAAAACTCCCATCGGTTTCAAATGTTCGCGCGCCGGGCGCTGTCATTTGCTAGTCGCTGGTTTGTTCTACCAACCTAACAAACTAATAAAACACAACGAATCGTCAAACAAACGAAAACAGACTTTAAATACGGGCGATAAGGAATTGCCTTCTAAAGGCAGCCCATCAAACGTCGAGGATTCAGGCGACTGGGACCAAATAAAACTGGGACCGCGGTCCCAGTTACCTGATAACATTTTTGAATCGGTCGACTGGGACCATATACCTAATTTCCTTTAATGTACAGTTAACAGAAAAATCAAGTTATAACTCAGGATTTTATTTTATTTAGTATTACGGTCAAGTATTTTTGAAGTGAAAACTTCTGACTACACTTTTTTATGGGGAAAAAATGTTAAACTCGCGACAGATTAGTAAGATTGATTCGCCATGCTCGTCGAAGTTATAGGCGCCCAGAAACACCAAAGAGAAGTCACACGGAATATCTAATGGCGGAGTAGAATTTCATGGAAATAAAAGCGAGTGATGCAAAACTTCTATTTGAAGTACCAGGCGCCCATAAGTACCGAAGAGTAATCACAAGGAATATTTCATCCTAAAATGGCAGCGTGGTCAATAAAATTCATGTAAAATAAAAGCGAAGTGATGCAAAACTTCTATTTGAAGTACCAGGCGCCCATAAACACCAAAGAGTAGATCGAAAATTCGCAAAAATTAACTTTGTTTTATTTGTGACACCTTTTCTGCTAACTGTACTAAATCTTGTATTTCAACAATGGATTTGTGGTTAAAATTACGGGTGGTCCCACTCGCCTGAAGAAATAAACAAATAAAAACTAATCAGGCAACTGGGACCGCGGTCCCAGTTATATAGTGGTCCCAGTCGCCTGAATCCTCCAAACGTCGACCATCATGGCGCTGCCTTTAGAAGGCAGGCCATCAATTGAGGGGTTATCCACCCCCACAGGTGAATCTGCCTTATCCCACAGAAATGTGATATTTTTTTGGGATAAAAAGTAGACTGGCTAGCTGCCACCCCCACAGGTGAATCTGCCGCCATAACAGCTCTGGCTGTGTTCCAACAATATTAGTTTTGGAGCCAGTACACTTGAAATCAAAGGCTCGGAGACCAGATGTGCTGCAGCACATTGAGCGACGCTTCTTGGTAAAGTTTCCCTCAATGGAACAGGCCGCAGTGGCCGCTTATCATCAGCTAAAGTTTAGAAGGGAATCATGCCATATATTATACTCTAGGAACTATGTAAGAGTTAACTCTGGAACTAACTCTAGAGAACCAAAAAAAAAACAAATACCTATATAGTCACCGCACCCTCGAGACACTAATACACTATAGTAAGCTTTTATACCTCCTAGAAATCTATATAAATAAAAATGAATTGCTGTTCGTTAGACTCGCTAAAACCGATTTGACTAATTTTAGTCTTGAAATATTCGTGGAAGTGCAAGGAAAGTTTAAAGGATGAGAAAATGGAAAAATTGCGAAGAAAATAAAATACTAAAGTAAGTGATACGAAGTTCACTGGGTCAGCTATTTCTATATAGAAAAGCCTTATCCCACAAAAAGCCTGCGTAAGTATTAGTTAGCCTTATCTACAATGACGTTCAATGAAAAAACTAGACTCCCAATCACGCTCAAATATTGTCCGAAGCAAAAGTCTGCCCACCCGACTATTGGGCAGAGTTTTCGTTTAGTTATATACAATTGACATTAAACACTAACTGCCACGAGATAAGGTGTTAATTTGAACGTATGTGTTAATGTCATCTGTGTCAACGCCGCTCGGACGTTTTTTGTAGAGATGGGCCGACTATTCGCCGACTAGTCGGGAAAGCCGACTATTCGGCACCATTCGCCGACTATTCGGCAATGCCGACTAATCGGCAAAATTAGCCGACTATTCGGCAGAATTGTAACTAAAAAAAAATTCTACTAGGGTTCTTTAAAATGAGTAAGATTCCATTTAAAAAAAGGGTTTTTGAATATTTCAAGGGGTTAGAGTGATGACGAAAAATCCCGAACACCAGTAGACTGCGTGACTTTTTTGTCGATGTTTTTCCGCAGCAGAACGCTTCACCTTTAGTAGTACTATCGATTCATGCAAGTATTTTTTTTATTTGTTTTTTTAAGTTTGAAGGGAAAATGGAAATCAAATGTTATTAAATATAGCCTTCCGCACGCGGTTTCACCCGCGCGTAATATCTTTTATCAAATATCCCCCCTTCCCCCCCATTTCCAGGATCAAAAGTACCCTATGTTCACCGGGGATGGTGTAGCTTTCCAACAGTGAAAGAATTATGCAAGTCGGTTCAGTAGTTTCAAAATTTATATTCCCGCGGGAATGAGACGTTTCTCGTAGGAATTTTATAGCATATAAGTCCTATTCATCTAAATCCGTATAGCCGTGATTTAGGAACAAACATCCAAACATCCAGACATTCGCATTTATAATATTATATAGTAGGATTAGTAGGATGTAGTTAATCATCATCTTTTTGATAAGCGCGAAGGGCAATTATTCCGGGCCGGTGACTGTCCGCGACGCAGCTAGTACTATTGGTTCGAGTTTCGTCTATCACAATCGTAAAACTTTTGATTTGACTAAAAAAAACTTCATTAATCTATTGTTCTACTAAGATTGTACTACTAACTCATTTTACTGCGGGAAAATAACGACTAAAACGTCACGCAGTAATAGTCGTCAGTGCCGAATAGTCGGCCGACTATTCGGCAATTTGAAAACCGAATAGTCGGCTAGTCGAATAGTCGGCAAATACTATAGTCGGCCCATCACTAGTTTTTTGAGGAATTTTTCTTAGAGATTGGGTGTCTAGTGTTATATTGAACGTCATTGCTTAACTAACAAAAATTCTGTGTAGATATTTGTTGAACGAAATGACCCGTTGGAAGCCGAGCGGAGTCCCTTCCCAGTTGCGCCGGGACGCTCCGGTCGGGCGGTGAAATGGCGAGCTGACGGCCAAAGGCAGATGGCGCCAACAATCCTTCAGGGTTGATACTGCGTACCAATATAAATCTAATTTTTTTTTTCATTCAGGACATAAACTTGGTATTGAGTTAAGTAAGCTAGAAATGTTTACCCTGGGTGAGATTTTAATCCACGATCTCTGGCTTGCACACAGACTATTGTGGCAGATTTCACCTATGGTAGCCCGTAGCACAAACATGTTTTTACTTTTTAGACCCGAGCGAGCGACTAAAGGATAGGAAGTGGCCTAAAACATCTAAGCAGTGTTCAAAAAATCCAAGAAAACTGCCTAACCCAGGAATTGAACCATAAAATTTCAGCCCAATACTTAAGTCCCCTATCCCTCAATCGAATACGCCGCTGTGGCCGTTTACCATCAATAGCCATAAGGCTAGCACCGGCTCGTCCTAATCGGATGTGAAGGAGAAACCGGGGGAGTTTAGTGGGTAGTGGACGCTTCAGTCTCGAGTCCCACACACGGCCGCGGGTCTAGCTAGCCTGCGGTTATGGTGCATAAACGCATTCTGCTCCGAGAAAAAAAAAAGGTGGACTACGGGCCGCGGCAGGCTGCCTGCCCAGTGCCCATCTTCTTACTAAAGTGACTCAAAAAAATTGGTTGCCTGTAAAGTCGGTATACGGGCGAAAGTTTTACGTGACAACGACTTTTTATGTCTGTCTCTCTCGCTCTTAGGCGGGCTAACCATGCCCGAGTGGAAGGGACGCGTGCATCTCACTCGCTCTCATTGTGAGCGCATAACGTGAGCGGAGCGTAACGCAGTTTCTTGAAGTGTCACCCGGCAAACCAATTTATAAGACGTTGTCACGTCAAAATCGTATAATATTTTTTCTGGAGCAAGGCACATCCCTATCCGGAGGTGGCGCCCCCGCGCGGGATGGTTCGATGGCGCCCAGTAATTGCCACCGCCATTAGTCGGCCCGCGTCGACATACAAACATACATACATACACATACTATGTATATGTACGCATTTACGTCTCTACCGGACGAGCGCTGCTGCGAATTGTGTGTGATATTGTGTTTTGGTGAATGCAGATAGACTAAAATCCTGATATTTTTTATACTACATAGTGACATTAGTTTTGTCCGCCTGTGGTATTTTTCCGAGATAAAAAACTAGTCTGTTACTTTTAAACTATCCAAATACCCAAATTGCCAATAATTGATGTGGTCAAACATCCCATTTTGGGTGTGAAGACTACCCGAGGGAGTTAAGGGGGTAGAGGGAGTTACCCCTCGAGTTTCGAGCCCCACACACGTCCGCTGTTTTTTTAAATAAAACAATAAATATATTGTACGGTCAACAGCACATCACGGTTAACACTTGCAGTTCGATAATAGCACTTATGCCCCGGACATAAGAGTGGTACAAAGTCCAAAGTGTTACGTCTGACGTGCTTTTGACTGTACAACATCACATACCTACAATGATCTGACCCCAAAGTAGCGTAAGCCTTGTGCTATGGGTATCAGAAACAACGAAGGTACCACACACACATACTCACAGATAAACATCCAGAAACAGAACAAACACAAATTCTCATCACTCGTCCTGGGTGGGATTCGAACACTTGACCCCAGGCCACTGAGCTCTATGATAATACGCTCAGCGTATTACGCTGGACTGGCTATAGACATTGAAATGACAGCTATTTTTTCTGTCGATTTGAAGCGCCCCCAATAGTGTACTGGGAACTAAAATGACTTCAATTTTCTCTGTCTACGCTTCAAATGGACAGCCATTGACATTGACAATGACAGCATTATCGAAGTTTATCTGCGAAAGTCAGCACTACATATTATTAGTTCCAAGTACACTAACTACTGCTCTCAGCGCCAATATGGCGATTTTCAAATCGGATCAAAATTTGGAACTAATCGCCAATCCAGTTGTCTATGGAAATCAGTGCCCCAGGCTCATAGAGCAGGCACTACCAAATGCGCCATCGGGTCAAACCACCAACAGCACAGCTGATCATTGAGATCGAGAGAAACTAATAAGTCATTGAAGCAATAAAATCCTTACTAACCCAAATAAAAAGAATGAAATTAAGGTATTTAAAAGCGAGCAGCCCTACAGACGACCCGTCCCGTAACACCGGTCATCCCGATACGGATCGCGTAATTACGCAGTCTCCCCGGATTACGCTCGCGCTAATTACGCGCCCCGTAATTACGCGCAGAGACCGCTTTTTACGGCCTTTTTAAGCGACCTTTTTCTGTTTTGCAAATGGGTTTCTGGTGGTTTGGGGTCCCAATGGGCTGTGAAGGTAAGAGATCTTTGCTTGCACTGTGCAGTTTAACATGACATGTTGTGTGTGTATTGGACTAAGATTATTGGTGTAATGGCTGAGAATTCGGCTATTGCACTATAGGTCATAGGTTAGATATTCGGACGTTATACAATATAACATTAATTGTGTACATGAAAACGTATACGCGGCCACTTACATGTAGGCACACTAAAGCAGGCAGCTCACACCGCGTAGGGTCTCTGATGGCCGAACCTTTCATTTCATGTACCGTTAATTATATTGTCGGAAGTTCGGAACACAGTCAGCACGGATTCGCAATTTTTGAGGTCTACACTAACTTTAAAAACATTAAATTCAGCCTTCCACTGTCCCACAGTAGTCACTGAACCTACTCGTATCTTTACAATTATGACCTTATCATTAAGATTCCCAAAGTCCACTGTAACTTTAGAATTTTCCCAAAAAAATCTAATACATATTTTCCCCGACCCAGGAATCGAATCCAGGACTCATCTCTCCATTGACGCGTGAAATCTTACAACAAAGACAACGGGTTCGTACATCTATCTCTGTGGGTTCGAGTGATCTGCGCGCGCCGACCCGCTACACCTGTTGCGTCACCGTGCGACCTCGCACGGTTGGGAACCGGTAGCTATCGGTAATACAACCGGTATTTTATAAGGCTTCTTCAATTGGCAAGCAGACATTCGATGGCCTTTTTTATTTTATTTCAGTTGGCAGATAGGTAGTCCGTTGTCCAATAAGGCGGGGATTGGCCTCTCGGAGGTGAAGAAAAAGAAACTAGGGGAGTTTAGTGCATGGTACGGTCATAATATTGGTCCCGAGTCAAACGGCTGCAGGTATCGTTATCGATGCGTAAACGCATACTTCTTTGCACAAAAAATAAATACGATTCATAGTCCAACAACAGATGGACACTTGATATGAAAAAATTGGAGACAAAAGAGCAAGAGAGAAGGTGAGTGGTGCAGCTTCCCAGATGGACAACTTCGCTGCGCGACACCTTTTAACCTTAAGCCCTAATGAGTGACATAAAATCTTGACTACAATTTTCTTGGTGCTTCAGAAGGCATTGATAAACGCTATTTGCAAGACTTCATAAGTGTACCTATAAGGGTTCCGTTTCTTTCCTTTCGAGGAACGGAACCCTAAATAGAAACTTAATATTTGAAAGAAATCTGTTGTTCATTAGTTGAGGTATCTTTTCATTTTTATTGTGAAAGGTTTAATTGCGATTAAGAAGATAAACGTAGACATGAATTAAAACACCATTTTAATACCGATACCGATTCAATATTACCGGTAACACATTACTCCCGCCCTAATCCCACCTTGTGTCGTCAAGTCGTCGAGTAGGTATCTGTCGATAGCAAGAATTGGCATCGCTGGAGCGAACTCTCGTTGTATTCTGCTTCCCTGGTACTTTTAGTTACAGCAACTATGATAGTTGAAATGGTAAATAGATGTTATCTATCTATGAGACGGTGTAGTTTACTAATTGAGTCTAGGTGAAGTTGACTCTAATGCTTTTCCTCATTACGGTCATTAAACATCAATTTGAACTTGACTGTATGTAAGATGTTTTGACGTGGAGGTATGAATCATAATATGGTGTAGGACCTCAGGAGTAATGAAAAAAAAATGGCACGATTGGCGTCTATAAAAGAATAATTGTATTTTTTTTCCAAAGAGGGAGTGCATGTGCTGGCTCACTCACTTATGCCCACTTTATCATTCATACCGCAGGAAAGTAATTATTATACTTTGCCGGGATTAAAAGTAGCCTATTTCCTTTCTCAAGGTGTTGTAATTCTAATATACCTACGGTAGGGCACGCGTATATAAAACTCAAAGGTATATGGCTGACATAGATAGATATCAACGCACAGCCCAAACCACTGGACGGATTGGGCTGAAAGGCATGCAGGTAGATGTTATGACGTAGGCATCCGCAAAGAAAGGATTTTGATCAATTCCCACGGGAACGGGACCCACGCGGGTGAAACCGCGGGCGCCCGCTAGTTTATTTAAAAAACCGGCTACTATCACACTACTTCACCCACATAATATAAAGCCTATCATAATCGTAGCTATATACAATGTATGTATGTCTGACCTCGCCATCTCATCAGCAGTGGGCAGTCTTATTAACCCTTGATTAATGGCGCGTGGCCCAAATTGGGCCAGCGTGGACCACTGTTGATGTACTGTTTACTAGCATTATTAGACTCATCAATCTTAGTTCAACGTAAGAAAATATTGAGTGGCTTTCGGAAACTGACATTAACTGCGGCTTTTCTTCATTGGTTTTGTAGGTGACATAATGGGAAACATCTATAGATAAATAATAGTGTGTCATTTTCGTTTGTCCTGTGTCTAGGTGTTTATTTAATATATACATAATTGTGGTACCTTCGAAATTCACACAACAACATAAATGCCCAATGTTACACTACCCAACTTTCAATTTTGGGTCAGAATGTTGTTCTTTATGATATTTGAACACTCTTGGTGAAGAAGTTAAGATTTAGGTTTTTAATTATATTTTATTACTAGCGGTCGCCTCGGCGGTTTCACCCACGCGTAATTCCTTTTTTCAAATATCCCCTTCCACCGACACTACCGGGATCAAAAGTATCCTTTAGTACCGCCGGGGATAGTGTAGCTTTCCAATAGTGAAAGAATTATTCAAATCGGTTCATTAGTTTCGGAGCCTATTCAATACAAACAAACAATCAAATGTTTCCTCTTTATAATAAGTATATAGATTTAGACAGTCGTCATTCACAGCTCGCATCCCTATATCAGACAATATTTCCTAATCCGGCAAACCACCCGGCATTAAATCACTGCGCATCCCTAGTCACGTAACCAACCTCCTTCTAAATTATGTCATCCTGGTACCTCGGGGTGCCGTCCCGCCCCGGATGTCCGGCCCGGGGCAACGTCGCGGACGCCCGGTACAAACCGGGTATCCGGGATATTGGAAACTTTATAGAGTATTTGGCTTCTTTGCGGGTTTTTTTTAAATCCTTTGAAGTGGAAAGGGAGTGTTCTAATTGCGCAATTGAAAAGAGTTACTGTCGAGATTCCTTCCGGTTTTTCTCGATAGGGAGCAACCAGTGTGATTGTGATTGGGGTCAGGTCAGAAAGAAATTCTGACACCAATATTTAATCAGAGTCCGGAGTTTGGAGGTTTAAAAAACACCCCCGTGGCTCGAAAAGCAATTAAACCCGGTTGTCATGCGTCTAATCTCTCTTCGAGCTTCGGTTGTATCAGTGTGCTATGGTATCCCATTATGATCTTGAAAGAATATGGAATGCACCACTTATGCGTTCGTAGTTGATTGATCGTAAAGATTGTTGTAACTCGTCTATAAAGACAATATTTTATTGCACGCGTACACAAACAAAGGTGTTAACCAAAGTAATATAAAAAGAGTAGTCAACCCGTCTATACAGTGAACATTTGCACGGGACGTGTCTCGGCACTGGCAAATATCCCGGCAAGGCAAACACGCGAGCAAATCAAGAGGCGGGATCAGTCGACCGCGGCACTCTGTGAGGGCAAATAAACGATACGACGATTAATATTCTGTGGATTAGTAAGTCAAAAAGAGGATCTAGACAATATCAATTGGTTCACACACGGCAACAGACTGTGAGAGCAATTCTCCTTCGCACAAAAAAGACTACTAAGGGTGCCTGTCCAGCGCGGAGCGAGGCAGCGGAGCGGAGAAACAGAGAAATATTAACCAATTGGATTGCACAAAATCTCCGCTCAGACAGGGAGTTGCAATCCTATTGGTTAATATTTCTCCGTTTCTCTGCTCCGCTGCCTCGCTCCGCTCTGGTGGACCGGCAGCCTAAGTTGGGAATAGAAGCTTGAGTCTAAAAGACCTGAAGGTAGTGGATTCTGTTCACCTTTTGGGTCTTCATTGTGGTATGACTAGTTCAGACCTCGGCTTGCATGTGTTTCGGTAACATTAATCTATCAATCGGGCTATGTAGATTAGTACCTGTTTACCAACTTCAATTACATGAAAAATGTGTAGATTTATCCACTCTCTGCATACAAGCATTTTTACATTATGCGGTAAGAAATTTGGGATCTGGCCTATTTCTCTAATCAACCTTATTTCTACGGAGATAAAGTTCACATCTGCAGTTATCAGCTGCATTCAAAACGAAATGCAAGTGGTAACGTTATCACTCCGCTGTCATGATAGCCTGGTACTTGGACATGCTGAAATGACTTGCTCATAGTTTTGACATTATGAAATAGTTATGTTTTCCTGGTAAGTTTAGGACATCAATCTGTGATTTTTAACTGACTCTTAAAAGAAGATGGTTTCCCGAGCATGGTAGTGGTATGAAACGTTACTTTACATGCTTGAAATCCATTCGAAAACGGGAACAGGACGGGAAGACTTTTGGGTTTTAGAGCCCAATTCTCTAACCACTGTACCACGGAGGCAGTACCATACATAAACTATGTACTACAATAATACTTTAGTCTTTACGTATTATTCCAATACAGGACTAGGTTGTACTACTTGTACTACATATTATAAGTATATTCTGTGAGAGGACTACCAGTATGTTATACAGGGTATGCACAGTTGCCGTCAGTCAGCGGCGTCACCCGCAGAGGCCGTGGGCGCCGTGTTACACGTCACTCATAGGGCTGCCAACAATTGCACCAAATAATAACCATCCCCTCAAAAGTGATGATAATAAAAACAACTTCTTCTTCTTAACAATCAATCTACGCATACTACACAGGATATTTTTTTTTTAATTTATTTATTTATGGTAAACATTCTTTACATGCATTATAATTCTGCCAAACTGCATAACAGTTTGTCGGCAGTAGTTCTCGTTACAAGTTACTTAAATTTAAACATGCATTATGGACATTTTGCAGACAATAATACCATATTATTATATTCAAACGGTTACAACTTTAGGTAATTATTATGCTCAACTACGTATAAATTTTCACAACATTACAGATATTCTATTATAATTAAATATCAAGTACACCAAAAAGAAATTCATGAAGTGTCAACTCACCTATGGTGAAAACACGGTAACAAATAAATAAATATATCTATATATAGAGGTATAGTGCACCAATGAGTGCGCAAGAATAGGTGCAATCTGTACTCCTTGGCCCTAAAATAGAACGATGGGAAAGCAGTCAGCAACCTAAGAGAAATCACGCGCAGGACGAATGACTTTACGTGCTGTAATAGGTACGGATTTATTTTACACCGCCAAATTCCAGACTCAGGATTGTGACAGTACCAGTATCCAACACCCAACTACAAACTGGGGTAAGTAAAACCCCCGCCCGACCAGCCACTGCACCGAGTAGGCAGTTAATAAATCATTAAGAAAAATGCCAAAGCTTTTTTTATATTATGACAGTTGGCAGACAGACACGCAGCCCGCCTGATGGTAAGCGGTCACTGCGGCCTATGCCATTGAGGGACACTTCATCTTGAAGAGTCGCTCAATGTGCTGCCAGACTGTAGGCTCATCTGATCTTCGAGCCTTTTATTTCAAGTGTACTGGCTCCCACATTCATATTGCCGGAACACAGCCAGGGCTGTTATGGCGGCAGATTTCACCTGTAGGGGTGGTAGCTAGCCAGTCGGACACTGAAAAAGTCCTACCATCAACAAGACCCAAGGCGGGAATCGAATCCACGACCTCCGGGTTTTTATAGCTGGCTTAGCCACTGTTCCACGGAGGCGGTCAATAGCTTCTGTAAGGTCTCTCTCAGATGAGCATCTTATTCAAATGAAAGATCCACTATGCTCTACCTCTCTTTAAACTTAATGTAAAATCCCACACCAGACCACCCTTACCGGCAGCCCTAAGTTCAAACGGAGCAGCTAGAGTGGGGGGAGGGGGGCGGAAGTGTCGTGCGTGCGATTTAATTCCATCGCCTCGCCCGGGACGGAGTCGAGTGCTCAGACGATAGGGATATGGAAAATACTATCGATATCGATAAACAATCCAATATTTTATACTTTGTTTTTTTAAATAGGTTTCTTCTAAGGTCAAACCAAAAAATACAAATTTACTAGAGTAGGGGTTATGTACTTTAAACTGTCGACATTGCTGGTCACACAATATGATTAAAATAGTAATAATTGGGCAATTACATCGTGAAGGTAGGTTGAAATTTAAATTACAAGTTTATGTGTGTATAGTGAGTGAAGGAGAATCTTTGCTTGGTTTAAGCTCCACAATTGTATAGACTAAGTATCTAAAACCTCATTAACCTTACGGCTACCACAAACAGAGGTGTGACAAAACGCAAAGCCAAACGACTATTCTGACATTTCTGACCAATAACCAATTTTGACAAGTCACGGAATACTCTTGCACAGGACAGAGACGAACAGGCAGACAGCGAGCACAAGACCAACGACTTAAAGACAACAATCCTTCCAATATTATAAATGCAAAAGTTGCAGCCACAGCTCGCGGAAATAAAACTTCAGATGAATTAATAACTTCCTCCCTTGTTCCTTCAAAGTTAATTTTTTCCACCATCCACAACATCGATATCGATAAATAAAATAATTAGCACATCACTATCACGAAAGGCAGAGCGGCGGCCGACGGGCTCGTAAAACTGCGAGCCCAGGTGATTCTGTCGGCGCCGCGCACAGATATCGCTACCAGACCATTCATTTAGGGCTGACACAGAAACTAATACCTTTTTTTATATATTTTTTATTTATTAAAGCATTAAAGGTGAAATGGTTTTACTGGGTTCACAGATATCGCTACCAGACCATTAATTTAGGGCTGGGTAACACACAGACAATTTTTTTTTAAAAGTGAATTTAGGTACTTTTTTTTCAAGAATTTTAGGGAAAACTGGGGGAGTTTAGTGAAAGAGCCGGTGCCATACTTCATCAGCCGTTCTTCCTGAAATGCTGCTACCTTAAAAAATAGATGTAAACTAGAATCTAGAATCAAAAACAGCAATGACCTTTTGTTTTCATATTATGGACATTGCTGTTTTTGATTCCAGTCTGTCTACATTTTATTAAAAACGTGATTGAATTCTCAGTATTTGTGTATGTTTATTATCTAATTATCTTGTTTTGGTAAGATTGTAAATATATCTTTATCAATTTTTTTTTAGTTAGATCTTTGCCGCATTCGTTTTTTTCCAAAGGTTGACTGGTAGATAATGTACGCAATTTGTGTGGTCAATAAAGTTTTTATGAATAAATAAATAAATTATCTCACAGGCCCAATTAATAGGCTACTCAATCCCATTTGGTAAACTTCCTATTTGGTAAACCTCAAACTGTACCTACTAAAAGTTGCGTTTGGTAAACATTTTTATTACTTCATACATTTAGTCCCATTTCGAAAACTAACCAAATGGGGTTAAATGTATGAAGTAATAAAAAATGTTTACCAAATGCAACTTTTTAGTAGGTATAGTTTGAGGTTTACCAAATGGGAAGTAGCTAATTAATATACATACAATAGTCAACCCTATGAGAAACAAGTACCGTCTCACAAACTGCGTTTCGTATGTCAAGTTGTCAACTCCGCTGGCATATGTTTGCCTGGTAGTGTAAATCTGCCTACGTATAAGTATAAACGCCTTTAGTTTTATACTTGTACGTTATACAATGTGTATAATATTTACCACTAGCTCGGGTGGTCGGAAAATATCGCGAGGAAACCTGCAGAGAATGGCTGTGTAGTCATGAACCAATTGGTCTGGTTTCCCTGTTAAGTGATACGGAGGTTACTTGCAAAATCCTGGATCATAGTACAAGCGTACCTTTAGTAGTTAGGTACAAAATATATTATTATAAGTAAAAACTAAATATAAATAAAAAAGCCCGGAGAGAGAAAGATAGTAAAGTAGACGTAACCCTAGAAAAACTAGTACCACCTCACAGAACATGTCATGTATCGCTGTAGACAACATAACACCACCTACTTATGTTTGCCTGGTAGTGTAGGTGTCTACCTACGTATAAAATATACATAAATAACATCTACAGTTTCTACACTAGTATGAAACATGTTTGAGACTGTAGAGCCATAGGGTAAAACACTACATACAGTCTGTTCACCATAAGTTGTCCTTTAGCCGCTATATTGGCAGCATTGCCTACGCTTTGTAAATCTGTCAAAAAACAGATTCAAAGTATTGAAAAACAATAGTACCAATATAGCGGCTAAAGGACTTCTTATCGTGAACGATCTGTAGGGTGACATGAACTCAAAATTGCAAGTCAGCTGAAAGTAAACATGTAAACATCGGCTTGAGGACTCGATACGGGCGCTGAGACAACAGCCAATCAGAAATGCGACCTTGCATAAAAACTGTATGGATAGCTCAGAGATTAGCCGAAATATATGGTGACTATTCAAACTTTGTATAATTAATTAACTAGAAAAATAAGGAATTTTATTCATGAAAAAAACATACAGTCGATTGAGAACCTTTTCCTTTTTTCGCAGATAATATGCATACCTACTAATACGCAGTCTCTAAACTCAAACTCTTATCGAGTTAAAGCTTTAAAAACTTGTCCCTTTCCCTTCGCGCGCCACTCTCAATGAAGAATGTTAACTAATTTTGATTATTAGCACTCCATATTCTTTGTAAAAAATAAAAAATACTAGTGAAAGAATTACTTCGATACGTCAATTAGTTTCCGATTTAGAAGTAAAACAAGTTGTAACCGCACGCGCGGGCTGCTGGTGCCGGTGTGACGTCATAGTACAACTCGCTCAGTCTGGCGCACTCAGTCCGCTAGCGTTCGGCGCCCGTGCCGTCGAAATTAAACCTAAATACTTTTAAAAATGTCCAATCCAAATACTAGGAAATCATGTGGTGTGCCTAAATGTAAAAATACAACTACCAATTCGCAGGAAAAGTTGTTTTTTATAGTTCCAAAGGACGTTGAGGCTCCTCGCTTCGACGATGTAGCCACATTAAAAATCCTAGATGTTTACAGCCACCTCTGCTGGCGGCACTCTTGATCCTTATCAGTTTAGAATGCAATGATAAGGTGTGGTACGTATGCGGTGTTCTGGCGTGATTCTACATGACATACATCACCTAGGTAGGTCTTTTTATTTGAACATGACTAATAGCATCATCGCCATAGCTGTCTCTTGCTGATCTGAAATAAGCTTCTTTTAAAAATAAATGGCCTTACGTATTTTGTAAGTAAAAAAAAATACAACACTATATTTACTTACATCCTAAGAGCGCTTACGCACTACGTCCGATCCGAATCTGATCCGTCTCCGTGAAATCAAAATCACAAAGACATTCGGATGACGGATCTAATTCGTAAATCACTAGAAATACTCCGGACCGTTATTTCACGGAGACGGATTGGATTCGCATCGGATTCGGATCGGATAGTGCGTAACCTTACCGCTCTTATTCCTAGGTACTATCCTAGTTCCTACTAAATTATAAACGCGAAAGTTTGTGAGTGTGTGTGTGTTTACTTGTTATCTTTCACGCAAAAACTACTGAATGGATCTGGAGTCTGGACGAAGTCTGGAATAACATATAGGTAGGTAGGCTACTTTTAATCCTGGGAAAATGTACAGTTCCCGAGGGAAACGAGGGCGAAGCTGCTGGCGGAAGCTAGTTTGCAATATATCAATGTACCTATGTAGGTATGTATTTATTTAAATTTACTAAGAAGAGCGGTACCTATATGTACATACGTACCTACACTTACCTATAGTTACAAAACTATAATACCTACATTTTTATTTGTTGTCTATAACATAAACATTGAATGGTAGGTAGATACTTTTACTATTTGATATTCCTCGCATTTCGGCGGCAACGAAATCACTATTTGTTGTTAAATAATGCGCAACCATTAATCTATCTATTTTAGGTAGATTATATTATCCGATTGCCCTTTTTCGTCCATATTATTAATTAAATAATATTTACTATTAAGTCTATTAACGAAAACACAACAAAATACTGCACAAGCCAAGCGCAAGCTATGCAACTTGTATTAAGCCGGGCTCGGCCCGCGCGGCGGGTTGTGATGTGACGTCACAAGCGGTCACGTGACTGTTAGCGGGACTCGATATTTTTCGAAACTTTGAATGCCTATAGAATAAAAACTACTAGGTATTTTTGACTACAACAAAAACTAGTGTATTTGTATACATACAGGCATTACTGAGACAAAATTTCAAGCGATTTGGCATACCTAGTAACATTCTCCATTAATGTAGTCTGTCATTTAGCGCTTTTTTAAATTAACGCGATAACCCAAAGTATGGCCGGTTGCTACCCAGTGGAACTCTAAGTCTAAAAGTCTTACTATAGAATTGAAGCCATGACCTCCGGATTCCATTTCGACATCAGGCTATATCTGTATATAATATTGCTACACACCGCCTCTATCCCTCGCAATATTTCGCACGACAAAGCATAAATTCGGCGTCCCGTCCCGCGCAGTATCGCTCGCTCCGCTAATGAGAGCTCGGTCGCGCCACGCTCCGCTACCATTAGGGCTGTGCGGGTTAAAATATTTATATTATACATAATATACTGTGCCCGAGTTTTCACCCACACCAGATTAAAAAAAATATGTTAGAGGAAGGCTAACGAAAAAATGGATCACCTGATGGAAAGTGATCACCAGTGTCCATGAATACTTGTATCAGATGTAAAAAAAAAACTTAACATGTCATTCGGACTTTAAGAAGTCTTACTAGGTAATATAGCGTTCTATGGTAAATATACTAAATATCAATAAACTAAATACCTATCAAATCTTTTTTTTCAGACAATTTAGACCATCTGTCCACGTCCACGACTTGATGTTCCGCCATATTGCCATGGAAATGAGACAATAATCCGCCATCTTGTTTCAAAATGGCTGAACTTAACTATTTCGGAACAAGAACAGACTTTTTTCGATTAAACACTTATTCCTTGACCGAACTTCGGGGTAAGGGACTAACTCCCGTTTTAAGTTTCCGCCCATTCTTATCGGTTCGCTTTTCACCTCATTTCCTTTTATATAATCCGGAAAATATTAAATACTTGGGATAGGCCGCCGTAATGATGGAACATGATGGAGTGTTGCTGATAATACCTATTATGTATTATTAAATCTTATTTTGAATAGGGTAGGGTAGTTGACTATGTTTGATTTTTTTTTTATGTTATTGTACTCTTACCCAAAAACAATAATTAAACTAAAAGAAAAGTATATAGCTAAGTAACGTTTATCCTTCGTCTGGCACCCATAGAACCATAGAACAAGCTAATGCTTAGTTTGGGGCTGGGGCTAGATGGCGCTGTGTGAATAATGTCCAGAGATATTTGTATTTATTTATTATTACTTTATGAAGAAAACTACATACTTTAACAGAAATAATAGCTATTTTTGTCGTGTAACCATAGCATAAATTCACTTTAAAAAAATCTTTTGCGTAGGCAATTAATTATACAAGATAGAATCTTCGGTCTAATGTATTCTTAAAATAATAGTAATAATATATAAAACTTAAAAGTAATAAAAGTAATATAATATATAAAACTTAGCCTAATATTGAATATTGAATTGTTTCCAAAAAATAGGTCTGCGATTTTTTTCATCTCACTTAACTGCGAGATATTATAATAATATGATCTTTTTTCTTTTTCAGGTAATTTTTAAGGCGACGAAAGCTATTACAAGTTGTCTGGTCGACAAAGTAGGTATGAAGATCGCCCTCCGAGTCTTTGGAGTCTTTCATTATACATAGTCAAGTTTTTCTTAGCTGACAAAAATGTAAACAAATATGGCGGAATTTTTAATTTTTTTTATAATTAAGCAGTCAGGATGACCTCACTCCACCTGAAAAATTTCCTAAAATTTTACTTTTGATTGAAATGTAAACTACAATGATTGACATTCTACATTCATATACTACGATTGGCTTCAGCGGATAGGCTACCTTAGAAATCGAAATTAAAAAAAATCAAAGCCTAAGCGGCAACTTCCCGCGAGAACCCCCTACGTCCCGGACAGTTAAGCTGGTTTACGACGCGATATGCCGGTGTCGCGAAACCACACGCACAGTGTAGCGAGACTAGTGGGGAAACTTCGTATGTAAACTCCAACTTGTCAATAAGCCAGTACCCATCATTGTAACGATAACTTGATTTTTAGAATGGAGGCATTTGCCCTGCAGTAGGGCATTAATAGGCTGATACTTTACTTTATACTTTTTAAAATAGAAAGAGTTGATCTTTCCACACTGTCATCTCCATATTACTGTGTCTGCTCAGACGTGTTTCATGGGTAGTAAAAACGCGACTTTTAACGGGCTGGTTGGAGCTTTATGCGCACGATCAACCTTATCGTTTATTTAATGGAGAAGTTTTTTTGTCTATTCCTTCAGTCACTTAACTTCCTTATGTACCTACGTTTCATGCATCAAGTGCTATTCTTGGACATTGCCCACATATGGCTGCCATCTGTCCGGGTTTCCTCGGATTTGTCCTAGTAAGACGTCTGGGGGACGTCCGGTAGGGGTTTTTGAAAGTGTCCGGTAGGGCATCGAAACCCGGTCCAATTTTGAAAACCCGGGTTTTCGGGTCTTAGAGTAATCAAAACCCGGGTAGACCGGGTTTTTCGAGCATTTCGAGCTTTTTATTGTATTTTTTTTTAAATACACTAATCTGCGTTTATTTTTCGATTTCCTACAATGAGTACAAAAAGGATCAAACAGTACTTTGCAAATTACAAAATCAGTTTTAATGTTTAAAAAAGTGATAAAGGTTTATTTTTTCTTCAGAATATCTTAAAACTTAGTAAGTAATTTAATCTTTTTTAAATCACAGACTTGCAGAGATTAGTTTTGCGGGAACATACGTGAACGGGGGTAGGAAAAATTAACGAAGGGTTAGGATTTACGGAAGGGAAGCAGATGATGGAGATGCTTAGGGAACAAGAGGAAAAAATTGAGAGAACCTACAAGGAGATGGAGAGACCGAAGGAGACGATAGTGACCCACAAAGCCAGCATGACATAATTATGCAAGCGTAGTAGCAGCACCACCGCCCAAGGACACAAAAAAGAGCAACTCGAATTCACTACTTAGTTATCAGCTCCACAGTTGACCCAGGCCGGAGAAGGCGAGCTCACTTAGCACGCTTTCTCCGGCCTGAGGGTTGACCTGCGGGCGGGGGTAGCCCCCCAACGCCCGCATTGCACAGGTCGCTCGAGCCAAGTCTGAGAATCACCTAGTTTCTCGGGTGGTCCTCCCTAAGCGCCACCCTGCCTGACTTGAGGCCTCTCAAGTCGGGGTACCCGGGGATGGGCTGGTCAATAGCCATAAGGCTAGCACCGGCTCGTCCTAATCGGGTGTAAAGGAGAAACCGGGGGAGTTTAGTGGGTAGTGGACGCTTTGGTCTTGAGTCCCACACACGGCCGCGGGTCTAGCTAGCCTGCGGTTATGGTGCATAAACGCATTCCCTCCGCGAAAAAGCTCCACAGTTGATACTGAAACATGCGATGAAGTGCTCGAGAAGGTGCGTAAAGCAGTGAACGCAAAAGACGGCTGGGTAACTGTGGTAAGGTCCGAAAAGTGAGGGACCGTTAAGTAATAGTTGAGTGCAGAACTCAAGAGGCAAGGAACAAAATTAAAGAACGGCTAAAAGACGCGGGGAACCACCTCCCATTCGACGAAGTGCACAATCAAGATCCCTTGGTGGTAGTCAAAGATGTGGTGCTAGCACACGGCAACGAGGACATCTTGGCAGATCTGAGGAATCAGAACAGGGAAATCTTTGGAGGGTTGCAAAAACAGGAGGATAGGGCAGAGGTCAAGTATAGGAGGAAAGCCCACAACCCCCATAATAACCATGTGGTCCTTAAGGTTTCACCTTTGATTTACAACAGACTGGTGCACAGGGGGTACGTCCACACAGACTTGCAGAAGGTGAGGGTCGAGGTTCAGTCGCTCCTGGTCTTATGCTCAATGTGTTTGGGATATGGCCACGGGCGGCGATTTTGCAAAGAACAGACCCCGAAATGTGGACAACTGCGTTGCGGACAAGCACGACGGCACAAACCACAGCGCAATCAGCTCAGAGTGCCAAGTGCGAAGAAAGTGGGAGGCACTGGCCCGCGCGTAGGTGGCATTCTGCTGACGAGGTGGTTTCAAATCGTTCACAGGCAGGCAACCTTACCAGAGGATTTGCAGGGGCCCAAGCCAACCTCCAGAGGAAAACCGAAAGATCGGCCGAACTCACGGTGGAGGCCAGCGTACGCAAATGGGCGTTCGCGCTGGTCCAGGAGCCATCTGTTGGAGGGGTGCGAAGGATGGAGGATTACCGGGAGCGAGAGTTGCAAAGTGCAAGTAGGAGATGGGACAGTCAAGGCGGCGATAGTTGTGTTTGACAACGAACTCGACATCATTACTGTGCCTGAAACTCACGACCAACAATATTGTTGTAGTGAGGATCCGAGTGGCTTAATAAATAACAAAAACAAAAGTGTAATAAAACTCCACATTTAACTGATACACTATTTATTTCGCCCGTACTTTCTTTCTTTACAATAATCGATTACCAAACTCTATTTATCAGTCTTTATTTCCTTTTCTATTCCCAATAAAATTCGTTTTCCATAATCCCCTTTTTGCTTAGCGTCCTCTCACCCAATTCAATTCCGTGTTGCCCTTCTTTTTTTTTTCAATGTTGCCACCCTTTTTCTTTAAAGTCACACATTTGACTAGTGATTAATTGTGGTATATAAATTATTTTGTATTTTTAAAATATTAAACCTTACACTCGTCCATCCTGACCTTCGTGTATGTCCCCATACACGGTTTCAGGACGGATTATTATCAATGATATTATAATAAAATATGATAATCTACCTTACACTCGGCGGGGTGGCACTAACAAGATTCATAAATTATCATTTAATGTGGGTATATGAGGTCAACAACAACATTTTATACGTAACGACAATGAACAACTTAGCATAATCTTATGAAACAACAAATATAATGATCACCAACTTCGTTAATAATCCTGTAAACCCATCCAATTCTTACAGGATCATTTAACATCATTCATGACCGTAAACCCATCCAATTCTTACAAGATGACAAATCAAGATAACATTGCGAACCCATCCAATTCTCGCAATATTAAATCATGCTAACCCATCCAATTCTAGCATGAATCTCCGTAATTAACCTAAAGGTACTTAGTATTATTTCTTACTAACCCATCCAGTTCTAGTAAGAATCTCCGAAATGAACATTCAACAACAATAATTCATACTAATTAAATGCCCCCTTAATTACTTATTTACAAAATATACCATAATAGTGCATTATGCATTATTAACCCCAAATACAAATATCAATACTTTTAACTGATTTATTATTCATAATTACACAACAGTAAACAAATTAACCTTAAGTGCATGTCCTTATGCACAATAAAAATATACAATCTCTGTGAACCCATCCTTTCTCACAGACATATTATATCCTTCATCATTATTATTTATAATTACACAACAGTAAACAAATTAACCTTAATTGCATGTCCTTATGCACAATAAAAATATATAATCTCTGTGAACCCATCCTTTCTCACAGACAGATTATATCCTTCATCATTGTCACAAGTTGAATAAGTTCCATTTGCAAACCCATCCATTCTTACAAATGGGACCCATTTCTAACGGACCGCCTCGCAACCCTGATCACAAACCCATCCATTCTTGCCACCAAGGCTGCGATGCGACAAAATTATGAACCCATCCATTCTCATAATTATGTCAACGTTCCGTACTTATTAACCTTAAGTGCATGTCCTCATGCACAAACCCATCCATTCTTGCCACCAAGGCTGCGATGCGACAAAATTATGAACCCATCCATTCTCATAATTATGCCGACGTTCCGCCCTTATGAATGAATACATTTATTTCAACCATCAAGGATCATAATACACAATTATATAAAATAAACAAACAATTTCCAAATGTTATAAAAATCACACATTAAATCGAATTTCACAAAAATGTCACAAGCAACACATAAAATTCAAAATAACACAATAAATTACAAATAATATACAATAACCAATATAAGAATAAATTAAAAACCAATTAAAAACAGATTAAAATTGCAATTCGAATAAAACAATGTCAAAAAGATGTCAATTTAAACTTAAATGTCAAATCAATTATTTGCAGTTTTACTCTGATAATTTGTTTATTTGTCAGTATATGGACCATAGAACACTGGTTCACGTACAGACAGTCAAACCCACGAGAGAACATTTCTAAGATGGTATTGGGGCTGCCCTGAACCCTGCGGTTTAAGGATGAGCATCGCTTCCTTAACGTTGTGTAAAAACAATCGACACCATACTCAGCAACCATCCAAGAAGCGCTGCCTATTTATTTATAATAAAAAATATAAACAAATTAACATTTTAAGGTTCAGTAAAAAAAATGATTACAACCTATAATAGTATATCGTATTGTAATAACCGGGTGTTCTTTAAATCTTCAATTATTTCATATTACGACTAGCTAATATAAAATTATACCGAAATTATTTTCTATTTCATTCTAATAATAAGAATCTTTAATACACTACTTAATTAATTACTAAAAGGAAAATAAAATGCACATACAAAACAAATCTTGTCACTGATATTTGGTTAAAATAAATGCACATTTCTCTTTATGACTTATCATCTTATTAAACACATGATAGTCTTATTCATAGGATAATTATTTTTCATAAAGATATAATATGATAATATCAATCATACGATATTCTTCATCGTAACAAAGTTATTCTCCATTGGGCATATCAATCAAATGATATTTCGTATCAAATTCATACCAAACCTACTACAATTTGGACATATCATTCACATGGAAGTCCTATGTATATCAGAGTTATTATCAATTTGAACATATGAATCACATGACAGACCTATTCATATCAAATCTATTACAATTTGGACATATAAATCACAAATGATAGTTCTGTGACTGATATAATGACTATAAATAAGTAAAAAAAAAATAGAAAAGATGACTTTGTCTCTGACCTTGCCTCTGACCTTGTCTCTGACCTTGTCTCTGACCTTGTCTCTGACCTTGTCTCTGACCTTGTCTCTGACCTTGCCTCTGACCTGGTCTCGACTTCGTCTCTGACTTCGCCTCTGACTTCGTCTCTGACTTCGTCTCTGGGGTCCACTCACGGAGCGCCGAACGCAGCCTCGTTCCCATCCTCCTGAAGGCCTCGCCGTCGCGCTCGCTCGCTCCATCCCCCTCTCCAATCCAGCAGCCCGTCGAATCCCGCGAGGACTGCGACGCTCACCACGACGCCTCCGCCGACGCTCGGGAGCAGCGCCGCTGCGGGTACGGCCACGACCGCGTCCGCTCCCATCCCCGTGTCCTCGCCCTGGCCCAACGCGACCGGAGACGCTCACCACGACGCGTCCGCCGACGCTCGGGAGCAACACCGCTGCAGACGCGGCCACGACCGCGTCCGCTCTCATCCCGGTGTCCTCGCCCTGGCTCAAAGCGACCGGATGTCTCCGCGAGACCGAGAGTCACCTTGTCTGAAACTCGAAACAAAACAACTATGTACATATTCAATACAACACGCGACAATTACCTAAGTAAGAGCTTCTGTTGTCCATTTAAAATACAAGTTTTAACTTAGTTAAAAATAAGGATAATTCAAGTTCCATAACTCATCAGACCATAATAACATGTTCAACGCAATGCCTAACGTCGTTCAGGTTTCAAAATAATACATACGACATAAATCTCATTGCTAAATAAAAACGTTACCAATGGGAATATAAATCCATGATATATTTCCTACAAATTACTAGAACGAAGTCTTTGAATTAAAATATAAAGGTATTTATCTGTAAACTAGCCTTCCGCCCGCGGTTTCACCCGCGCGTAATCTCCCCTTTCAAATATCCCCCCAAATTTCCAGGATCAAAAGTACCCTATGTTCACCGGGGACAGTGTAGCCTTCCAACAGTGAAAGAACCATTCAAATCGGTTCAGCAGTTTCAAAATTGATATTCCCGCGGAATGAGACGTTGCCCGTAGGAATTTCATAGCCATGTCCCACTCCGGGCTACAAACCACACGTGTGCCAAACTTCATCCAAATCCGTTCAGCCGTTTAGGCGTGATTGAGTAACAAACATCCAAACACCCAATCATCCAAACATCCAGACTTTCGCATTTATAATATTGTAGGATTATCAGGAGGTGCTTCATAGAAACAAATATTGATATGAATATATACTTTTAAACTTCTAACATTTCAAGTATAAGGCACACCCGGTGTATTGGTTTATTATAGCTGGCTATATGCTGTTATATGATTGGCTTTCATTTATAGACTTAAATGTAACACAGAGATACATGTTCAGGTTTAGACGCCATCCCAAAGTGTGCACAGTGTTGCCAGTAATTGACAGATGCCTCACTTAATCAGAGTTGTGTCATACATGCTCACAACATCTCCCATATTAGACAAACATTATTTTCAATTTTACAGAACCGACTCGACTTTTAACATAAGCTCTTGACGACAAGGACTACTTAACTTAAATAATTCAACAATAAGACTATATAGTAGACTTGACTTAAAGACTTTATACCAATAAAACCACATACTGGACTTGCAGTCATGCAGTTAATATGTATGTATTTACATTAATCAGTCATTGACAGGAGTCACCCAAAAAAAATAATCTTTTATATAACTTTGAACTCTTATATACATATCATCCCAAATCCCACAATATATTAGACATAACTTTGTCATATAACAACATTCATACGACATAACATTATAATACCTCACAGTCAGTCACCACCAAAATGTTTACTTAACTTTTATTTATTTGTCTATTACATTATACACTCATAAAAATCCAACCGTCTTGGTGGTCCTACAATTTCCCTACACCCAGTGTGCATATTAACCGGAGCTGTATGTTCTTCCATAAATGGTACTACCATATCAGACCTAGGAGACATCCCGATATTTGAACTCTTGTGTGATACAGTTTGAGGAGACTGTAGCGGCTTTAAAACATGCTGTCTATTCCTCCTTCCTATAAATCCATCTGACACTTCAACTGTATAAAGCCTAGGCTGTTCACATTTGTTTCTTTTTGTACCTGGAATCCATGGAGTATCTGGCATTTTCTTAATATATACTTTATCATCTTCTTGTAGTCTTGGTAATAATTTAGTCTTTCTGTCATATGGTAGTATTTTATTATATTCTTATTTTCTTCCTTATTATTATTCTTATTATTTTTATATATATATATTCTTGAAATTTGACAATTCTTGGCTTGGTAGTTGTGTTCTAAGTGAATGTAACATTAACAATTGTGCTGGAGAAAGTAAGTTTCCTCTAGGTGTATTCCCCATTCAAAAATAAAATTCTTTAACTTTGCCTAATTAAATGGCGGTCCATTGTCTGAGAATAACTATACTGGTATACCATGTCTACTAAATATATTTTTAAGACAAACCATTGCTGTTTTGGCATAAGTACTTGCCACTGGCATTAATTTCAATATAATTTGAGTAATAATCTTGTTCAGTCAACGGCACATCACAGTAAACACTTGCAGTTCGATAACAGCACTTATGCCCCCGACATAAGAGTGGAATAAAGTCCAAAGTGTTACATCTGACATGCTTTTGACTGTACTACCATATATAGATTTATAATTTTATAAATTTATAATCTATAAAATCAACACCAACTTTTTCCCATGGAAGTAATGTTACATCATGTGGGTATGACTGTTACTGACTTGACTGTGACTGACTCTTTGTAGCTTTATGATACATTACTTGACTTGAATTTGAATCCTTTTGACTAATATTATTTTCTGACATTTGCATGTTTGTAGTATTCACACAAAAAAAAACTCTTTTAACTAAACCAATTTCTGAACAAGTAAGTTTACCTAGTACAGTTGGAAAATTCACATAAGTGTAAATAAAAGAAATAAATAAAATGACTAATTAAACTGAAATTTACATTACAAGTTTTGCTGACCTAGGACATCTAGACTATTGCCAGTGTATGACTAAATTTCAACATCAGTTTTAGACAATGAATTCTTAATATGAAGTGAATCATAAACACTTTTTGACCTAATATTGACATCACTACCTGTATTGATGATATTTACAAGTTATTTATACCATACCTACTTATATTAATAATTAATTGTCCACTCACCTTTGACATTGACTTAGATGACTCAATATGACAATTTTGTTCTGACTGTACCTGTTGCATCTCTGTATTTGACTGAACATACTTCACTGACATATTTTCTTGTATTTGTAGACTTGGATCTCGACTGACTATTCTCCTCTTTTAATTGTTTGAGTTCTTCGAGGGAACATCTTAATTTTAATTATAGGTCTGCCGAAGAGCCCTCCTAGTCATCATCTTTGAAGATGTTGCACCAGTGCTCATGCTAGAAACAGAAAATGAACTTTAAAGCACCTTTTCTCTATTTACCAGGCTGTGGAGGGTAGATATTTTTCTTATTTTACTTTCAGAATATAAGCTATAATTACTAGAAGTAAATGTATTAGAATTTAATAGAGAAATAATTTATAGTGGAAGTAAACCAACTCTTGCAATTAAAATAACCTACAAGGGAAGTCTGTATGTAACTAATTACTTTAATAGAAACTATTTATTGAATTTTATATTCCAATATTGATAAACTTTAAAGAAATAAATAAGAATGAACACATTATTATAATACTCCCCTGTAAATCCGTTGTTGAGTATCCAGTTTGACAGCCAGCAATCAGTTTTGTTAAAAATTGTTGTTTATCCATTCATTGTGGATCTCATAACACTTGTTCTTGATATTTTGTGTATTGTTATCACTTATTTTCCATTTTAATAACTTTGTCCTCCTACAAGTCCTTGTAGTTCATCTGTTTGGCTTCTGGACGCCACCATAGCTTTTGCCTTTCTTGTCTAGATTGAGTTGATCTTCCATTAACAATTTTTCTCCTAAGTAGTTATCTAGGTATGTTATTCATATTGCAGATGAACATAATTTTTTTATAAGCCGTTCCTGTAGCTGTCCAATCCAAGGTCACAGTTTTACGACATTCATTTTAGTATACAGGCAAAGTTTTTTAATGATTCATTAGCTTGTTTGTGCGATACGAAGTTATGAAATTCTTATGTCAGGTTGGTTTTCGGAGCGAAGTGACTTTGGAACAAATTTATTATAAGTTCGTCATACCTGATTTCTTCTTCATTTTATTTTTTTAATGTATTGAATACCTCCACGCCTTTTCCGTCTATTGAGTGTAGAATTCCCGTATGAATAAACAGAGCCACTTTCCTGCCATTTGATTTACATCTATAAAAAAAAGGCCGGCGCGGCACTTGCCACTTCTGAAGTGTAATAAAACTCCACATTTAACTGATACACTATTTATTTCGCCCGTACTTTCTTTCTTTACAATAATCGATTACCAAACTCTATTTATCAGTCTTTATTTCCTTTTCTATTCCCAATAAAATTCGTTTTCCATAATCCCCTTTTTGCTTAGCGTCCTCTCACCCAATTCAATTCCGTGTTGCCCTTCTTTTTTTTTTCAATGTTGCCACCCTTTTTCTTTAAAGTCACACATTTGACTAGTGATTAATTGTGGTATATAAATTATTTTGTATTTTTAAAATATTAAACCTTACAAAAGTATTAAATAAAAACCCGAAAAACCCGTAAACCCGAGTTTTAAAAAATCAAACCCGGGTTTTTTTGTAATCCTAAAACCCGGGAAAACCCGGGTTTTTTCGGTCCGGGTAAACCCGGGCTCGATGCCCTATGTCCGGGTCACAAAACTTAAAAAAAAATTATGACTATGTTTTTATTATTGTTGCTGGCATTGTTGGCTGATCGTAAAAGGTTAGCCGCCGTAGCCGTAAACTCGGCTAGAAGGACATTATTATTATTATTATATCAAAATCTTTCGTGACTCCGATCCTAACATGTAAAATCAGATTCAGACGTAGGTATATAATCAAGTATAGAGACAGGAACAGGGGAATCCTGTCTACCATTAATATTTCATGCGACCCACCGCGCCGAGAGCGGGCCCAGGGGAATCATTAGCCGTGAGGAATCTGCCCGGTGAGATGTTAACAATTATTCTGTGATTTAGAATGGAGGAAATGGTTTGTCTTAAGTTCTGTGGTTTGGGAAAGTGAAATACAAGTTTTTTTTAATGAAAGGTAGACAGTAAATAAGAGAGAGAAGAGAGGGCAAGAGGGGATCTGGGCTTCCGTCAGTCTCACTCAATAAACGAAGTTTATGAGCAAAGCTGGTAGATTTATAAGTTTTTTTGGCAGTTCTTGGTATGTTCATCAAGATCGTCTCTTTTTGGCCCCAAATGCATGCATACTGTATACAATAGTTAAACAAATATCGTATCTTGCTTGGCTAGAATGTAGAAAAGATTGATGAAAATAATACTGAACGGTGACATCAAAATAATTCATAAACTTTTCTGTTACTAATATAATTTTTTTTTCTTTCATCATCAGTATACAATAGTTAAACAAAAAATGAGTCTTGGCTAGAATGTAGAAAAGATTGATGAAAAAAATACTAAACGGTGACATTAAAATAACTCATAAACCTTCATAAACTTTTATAACATTTTTTTTTTCTTTCGTAGCAATTCGTAATGTAATGATATAGGAGTCCTATGTACCAAATGCTTCACCGAACATCTCTACACTGTGTAGTAATCGCGTGCCGAGTGCCCTCGTAATTACTGCGAGATAAATAAGGGCTTGCGTGATCGCGCTAGGCGCCATTTCCGACGCCATCTTGGCATGAGCTGTCAACTGTCATTTGGGTGCGGTTTCGTGTTTCCGTCGCCAGAGCGGCGCTCGTAAAGTAAGATGTCTGCCTGATTTTCTGATAGAAAAAATATTTTATCTATGTACTGCAATATTTAGTTTGAAAATTAAGGTTTCATACAATACCTTGGACAATTTATTCCACAAAGTTATAGCAAAATAAGTTCAACGATGTCGAATTGAATTGAATAGAAGATGGACTACAGCTGACATTTAATATAATTAAAAAAGAAGAAGGAAGGAAACTAAACTTTTTTCACTTCAGCTATTACGCATTAGAAACACATTTTTCAATTTTTCAATATATCACAGTTCATCACTGAAGATCTGGCCAGGATGCAAATCCACGACCCCCTGGATCTTCCAAATGCGCTCTGTAGCAAAGTCCCAACGACAAAAACATGTTTTGCTTAAATAGTTAAAATAGACAAAATAATTGTAAGATTCCCGCGATGACACGTTGAACTAGAAACACCAGGCCTGCATGAAGGCGAGGCGGTGCAGCGGTGGCCGGTGGCCGCGCGGAGTCTCTACATTCTTGCATACAATCGCCCATTATCGCCCACCTACGGCGCACCGATGTAATCGCAAGGTCGGTTTACACAGTTCGAGCATTTAAAACTACTCAGGTTTTTCCGACAAAAAAAAAATTTTTTTTTTGAGTAGAATACCTAAATTGTTAACGGCTACCGCAGGCAATCGAGAATTCGAGACGTGTGGGAAACTAAAGCGTCCCAACCCACTAAACTATCCCGGTTTCCTCTTTACATTCGGAAAGCATGACAGTAATATGTTACCTTTTTTATGTCAGAGGCGGCAAACGAACCAGAGCGGGTCGCCTGATAGTATGATATCACTGCCGCCCATGGACATCTGCAACACCAGAGGGATCGCTGATGCGTTGCCAGCCTTTTAACTGGTACTTTCCCGGACGAGCCGGCCCATTCGTAAAAAACAGCATGACTCTACCACTACCTTCTGAACATAGACTTCCCAGAAACCCAAGTGACTTTACAATGCCAGGTTTAATGTTTTTGAAAAATTAATCTATATAATTATATAAAACTCAAAGGTGACTGATTGACTGACTGACATAGATAGATATCAACGCACAGCCCAAACCACTGGACGTGTCGGGCTGAAATTTGGCATGCAGGTAGATGTTATGACGTAGGCATCCGCTAAGAAAGGATTAAGATCAATTCCCACGGGAACGGGAACCACGCGGGTGAAACCGCGGGCGGCCGCTAGTGGTTAAATAAGTTTATTTATCCGTCGGATGTAAACTCCGCTCACCATCTCGGCCGCCCCGGTGATGGCGGCCGCAGCTTACGCCTCGCGAGTCATACGCCCCTGGTACCGCCGCGGTCGGGTAATGTCGTCACGCCAGTTTTTTTTGCTTTCTTTTTCTGACCATGAAGGTACTTTGTCATTCGTGGTTGGATTCAAAAATTAAGATGGAAATGGCTCTGTGCCATTACTATCTTTCCTACAAGGGAGAGTCTTGTGAAGTACCTACTAAGGGTCCATCAGTCGGAGCTAGGAATTGCACGAGTTCCACACATGGCTCGCCTACCATACGCGAGTTATGGTATCCAATCGCATTCCCCTCGGCGGAGCACTTTCTTGGAGGAGCAACACACCCTTTCTAGCTTCCTAGCACCACACAGGTTGAATCTGCCGCCATAACAACTCTGGTTGTGTTCTGGCAATATTTATGAAGGAGCCAGTACAATTAAAAATTATAGGCTCGTTGATCAGAGGAGTCTACAGCACATTTGAGCGACACTTTCTGGCTAAGTGTATGGCCGTTTACTAGTACCAACAGATCTAGCTATAAAAGGATACTAAAAATTCCAGTTTCTATAAAAGTGAATTTGATTTAAAATACTGGGAATGGGTGGGACATCCTTACGCGGCTTACGGAAGCGGGACTCTTTAGTAGAGCTTGGGGCAATGGCGGCAACTCACGGGAACCAGCTAGGGATGCCAACTAACTTCGAGGTGTTTCGATTTGTAAAGTAACAATATTTAGTAGCAGTTTCGGCTATTGTGCACAATTTAAAAGTAATACATATTACATTTAATATAAATTAAAATTTTACTAAAGAAGCCTAGTGATTCACGTCATCATAATGTTTTTTTACCATCAACCCGTAAATATAAATGATACAATAAAAAGCCAAAATTGTATTTTTTTAAACATCATTCACTACCTATTCATTACAATATACATCATACATATTTATGTTGGAACTAACACACAATACAATACATAGAGACACCCCTATAAATACAAACAGACATGTTTGTGAACAAAAATATTTAAACCCTGCGTAGATCGAACCCGTGACCTGTGGTGTTGCAGCCTACTTCTCAATCATTACACCAAAACGTTCAAGTAATAAGTAATTTCTTTGCTTGCGGCAGCCCTGGCTAAGAAGCTTGTCAAAAGCACGTCATTAGCGACCTGTAAGAGCGACGCCACCGAAATACATTTATACTACATACGACTCCCACCGAAACATTACATAACTCCACGACTCCCACATAAATGGTAGGAAAAAAAGTTTATGACGTGCTAAAGAATTTCTTGGTAAATCAAATTGCAAAATAAATACTTTGACTTTGACTTTGACTTTTAAGGCAGAAATAAAAACGGGGCATGTTTCGACAGAAGTAATATTATATTTATTTTGTTTAAAAAAAGAGTCACTGAAATCTATTTGCCTGCATTTGTGTTGTTTTTTAGGACAAGGTTTTTTAATAATAAAAATTTACACCCGTAAGATGCCAGGGCAGGCGGCTAGTAATAACTAAAAAAAATGCAACTGTAGCTAAGCCGCTTGGGTTATAAAACCAGAGGCTATGGGTTCGATTTTCTTCTTGAATCTGATTGATTCTAATGTCAGTACCAGTCTGAGATCTCGAGGTCTGGGGTTCAATTCCCGGGTCTAGCTAACTTGGGCTGGTCAATAGCTAACGCTGGCACCGGCTCGTCCCAATCGGGTGTAAAGGGGGACCGGGGGAGTTTAGTGGGTAGTGGACGCTTTAGTCTCGAGTCCCACACACGGCCGCAGGTTTAGCTACCATGCGGTTATGGTGAAAAAGGGTCTAGCTAACTTTTTATCGGTAATTTCAGACCCAGCTAGGGTTTGTGATCACCGCCAGAATCCAATAATTCATATAAAAAGATGGTGGCCCTTGCTCTGACAGTGGGACATAAATAGACTGATTTTTTTTACGTCTATGACTGATACATTTTTTTACCCAAAAAGCTAAAACCGTTTTTTCATTGGTGAAAAAATAAACTCATGCCTTCAAACATAATGAAAAAAAAAACATAATGAAATCCTCTTACTCTATTTGAAAAACGCTGAGCCATGGTATATTGTCACGGGCCACGGGGTACTTGCGTCCCTCTGCCCCCCTGGGACAGACCACTTAGGGGACGCGGGACAAGGGTTTGTTAAATCGATGGGAAATTTAATGTCCCCGTCAAACGTGGGGAGCTGAGGAGTACTAAGGACATCTTTAGGGGGTCACGACACGGTGTTTCGGTGACAGCGACAATGTCACAGATTAAGAGACGTAAATCAAACCTGCGGTTTGCATGGTATAGTTTTACACACCTATTCATTGCATTTTCATCAGGTCTAGTTTCACCACTAATAGATACCTAAGATAAGTTATCTGTAAGATAACTTCTTCTTCATCTGACAGATAGCTTCTATGTTTTCTGACATATAATTATCACGTATGGCAGCACCATTGCAATCAAAAAACGATCCGGTTTCTTCTTTAGTATTTACAAAATAGTCTGCTCCATCGTTATCTGACAGTAAATTTATCATTATCATCAAAGATCAGATGAGCCTACAGTCTGGCAACACATTGAGCGACGCTTCTTGGTGAAGCGTCCCTCAATGGAATAGGTCGCAGTGACCGCTTACCATCAAGACGTGGGCTGCGTGCCTGTCTGCCTTATATCCTTGATTAACTAATTACACCAGTAATAGCTTCTGACTAAATGTATGTAGGTATATAGCAAAATCGCGTAGTCAATAAACTAATTAATGGATTTCTCAATCTCAGACAGAAATCTGTCAGGTGCGGCCTGCACACGCTGCTAATGACAGGGGAAGGCGCGCGGCTCATTAAAACAAAATTAGGTATGTTGGTCCCGTTAACGACTTAGCGAGCCCGCACCGCCATCACGCCACCCACTGGGAGTTATGCAGGCCTGGTACTTCCCGAGCAAACCGAATGGAGGTTACTTTGACCGGTCAAAGCTTTTTTATTCAAAAAAACTGTAGTCTTGAGTTTTTATTAAATTTTAACAGATCATTGATTTTGAATTTGATACGAGACATCTTCACCTGTTTTGGTAAGTTTATGAAGTAACGGTAAATAAATACCTAATACATAATTATGGGACATCTTTAACCTACCTGATTTCAAAGCAACTTACATAATATTTATTTTATTTTGTGTTACGGGTATCAGAAGCAACAAAATACTTGAACTTTACAAACAACAAAATGTTTGTTCTGAATCTGGATATCTGGATAGGATTCGTATTTCGTACCCAGGCCATGTCCCATAGGGCAGGGTCACTACCAAATGCGCCATCGGGCCTGTCAAAGATCAGTATACAAATACTTAATAGGTATGTAAAAACATATAAGCCCCCTTTTCTAAAAAAAGAACCTAATTTTTGTTAATTAAACCGAGAAATAAACAAATGAAACTCAATAAACAGTTATGTATAAGTATAACGTAGACTACATAGGTAGTGACGTCAGAATTAATTAGTAACTTCTTGACGTCGGAAATACATAATAAATAATCAAAACATAAGTTCATTCATTCATTCTGATGATACCCACGAACCAGCCCACGAACACGTTACATTACCTGAGTAAAGTCACGGTAATGGTAAAGTAAAGAAAGACTACCTACGTATAAAACGAGGCGAAGAAAAATCACGAACTCATAAATTGGATCTCACAGCATCCGAGGAGGCAGCATCTTTGTTACAAGATACGTCTTTTTACATCTCAAGCACAGATGAATTACCAGGCGAGCATGACTCCGCGAGAGATTGTTGCGCAACGCCAGCCTCTCGATGTAATGCGGCCATGAGATGTACGGTTTGTCTCGCTCACTCCCGCGTGACTTTCAAAACTCCGCCGGTTAAGTTTGTTATGACGGCCGGCCGTGACGTCACTCATTGAATTTTAATTCATTGCGAACGTTCGTTACGTTCGTTAGAACTGTTTAGACGTGTAGTCTACTCGTATAATATGATAGAACATACCTCTATTCGGCTGCCCCATTATTAATTAATATAAGTTATTTATGAACTGTATGCAATCATTCAGTAATTTTGTAGTAAAAAATTATTAGTCATCTGCAGGGATTAGTGTTCTTAGTAAACCTATATATTTTTTCTGTAAAATTATAGATAACGCAACAGGTTTGATTCATTTTTTTAATTATATTTAAACATTAAAATGCTAATGCAAATAATATTGCTTACATATTAGAAGAAATAAAAACAATAGCGAGAGAAGATTTCACTTTCAATGACTAGATTTTTTGATAATTTGTAAAAACAGTTTTTCTTCATTTTAATTTGCAATTTTTGCATCGAAACGAGTATGTACTGCAATGAATAATACTAATATTTTCATAATAAAATAATAATTCTACGATACTATTAATAAATGTTATTATTTACTACCAGGCGAGCATAACTTTAAAAGAGTTAAAATTGAGCGTCCGCATTTCCAAGGGCATAAATAACATAACCGACGATTTCATTCAAATTGACCTATTATGTAGGGCATAGTTATTAGCAGCGAACTTAATGTCATTTAAGTTCGCTGGTTATTAGGTACTAGCAACGAATTTAAATACCCTAGAAGCAACATTGCCTATAAAACCGCCTTCAAAAAGTGTCCCAAAAGTACATAGCAACGGTGGGGGGTGCGCTAAGGAGGAAAATAATATCAATTCTAATTTCAATATTCAAAAGTTGACCTTAATGCACAGGTATACGATCTCACTTCAAATGCAGGCGTCCGCGAGTTACGACATTTTAAAATGTACGCAGGCAGCAAGCTCGTAAAATTTTTATTGCTTTATTGCTGTAAAGACGAATGTAGGCTGTAAATCAAAAGAAATAAGGTCTAGTTCAGTTTGCGCTGTTTGAAAATCATTAAATCGTTGCATTTAGAACAGAGTTAGTAGAGGAGTCGTCATCGATGTTATTTTTTTATTTATAATGAATTAGAATGAAAAACAAAATTATTTGTTAAATGACTAACTAAAGTTTATCTACTGAAGGAACGATTTTTTATTAAATTTAAACTCTTAATGATTAAAAGTCCATAATTTCATTTGTGGTACGTGGTTCCATTTCGGGTTGTTCATCAAAACATATTTTTTTTAAATTAATTCCTCGGGGAAATCTTAATTTTTTTTCCCCTAACACTTTGATAAACGTATAGTCAGACAGCATCTGTAGTTTTAATAAGCACAATCTAGAAATATAATTTCCCGGGGCTTGAATGTGCGACCCCGTTTTTTCACTCATTAGTGTAGACCATACATAACTGTCCATTAACAAACATTCCTGTTGGTTTTCTGTGGAACCTTCCATGCAACCTAGTACAGCATCAGTCGCACTCGAAGACACCTAGGTGACGGTACGCGCCACGCGCTTCATTTTGCTAGGATATCAACATTAGTTTTTATTTCAGTGTTTAGACAAAAAAAAATTCATTCGTGTTTATTATTACTATATTAAAAGTATTTTAGCTAAAAATTCAATTCATTGCCTGATGGTTAGCCACATAAACACGCATGTTTCGATATACTTTCTGTTGGTGTCTGGAACAATTCCTTAAACAAAACTTTAGGATTTCGTTAAAAATGTCATTTGTGTCGCTTCATTCGTGTCGATTTTTATGTAACACTAATGAAATTCATTTTTACACGAATGAAATTGTTTCTCATGGGTACTTTAATATTACATGAAAACTATGCATAACACCTGCGTCTCATGTCATGAAATACGGAGCTGATACGCGGACACTTACAGCACGGCTGGTCCATTAGATTAAAGTCAACAACTATTCTGATGCGACGTCCAGTCAGAAAATGTTTTATTCAAACATAAACTGGAGCGGGGATCCCATAGGAAGGAAGTTTGCCAACAAGGGCTTGGTGCCAGACCTTGTTAAATGCCTTTGATATGTCCAAGGACAGCAATGGCCTTACTGTGGTCTCGCTCTATAAATGCGTTGCGTGCGTAACCAAGAAGGTCCATTGTAGAACTACTTATCAAACACGAATTGAGAGTCACATAGGAGATCGTTACCTTTTAAATAAGCAAGCAAGCGGTTATTAATTATACGCTCTATTATCATACTCTCTATTTGGTCGGTAATTTGAGGATATTTTCACATTAGTGAGAACTAAAGAATGTGTTTTTGTGTTAAAAAATATTTAGGTATAAATACAACTGCTTAGATCCGGGTCTTCTTATTTTAATTACTCATTCAAAAGTTACACATTTTTATAATTTAATCAAGACATCATTAGGGTTATTAAACACCACTTGTGTTTAATAAATTTTCATTAGTGTAATCACCCAACTCATTCGTGTAACACCAATGTTGTTTTTTTCCTACTTTGAGCACTAACCCCTTCGGAATTTATCATTAGGGGTGTATAATTTCACAAAAGAAACCGTTTTAGGCCATCAGTCAGTCAAAACACGACAGTCTTTCAAAATCACGATTTTTCGAACCCGCGTGAAATCGAGCCAATTAATCATTAAACACCGAATTCTTTTTTATTCTTACAGTTCTTTTATTGTTATACAGATATTTTTGTAAAAAGTTGTGCAAATATTGGTTGTAATATTGGACAAAATAAAAAAAATACCATAGTAAATTTTAGTACTACGCGACTCCATGACTACTATGTTCTAAATATTACTCTGTGTGAAAGTGTTAGAAGCATTAATACCGCAGCGCGTGGGAAAGGGACAACTATACAGCCAGCCACGTGTCTGATTTCTTCCGATTTTTTTAGAAAATTACAATTTTAGCACGTTTTAGGATAATTTTTACCATTAATGCATTCTATTATCAAAGATCGATTTATTACTTACCGGAAATACGAAACTCCATCCTTTTTTTGAGTGGTTAAAGTGTTGTTCTTGCACTTTTTTACGGAGCACTTCGGCATAATGACGCTAGGCCGGTTCGCGCGCGACTGGGAGCGAACAAGTGCTTAAACCGTTTTTAAGCACTTGTTTTGCGGGACATTTTTTGAGCGCTGTCAGTGTATCTAGGGTATTTAATATCGTTGGGTACTAGCTAAAAGCATTGAAGTGGTCTGCTACATGCAAAGTCACTAGTATGACTGGCTCGATGGATTGAATGACCCTGTCCTGTGCGCCTGGGGTTGTGGGTTTGAATCCTACTTACTTAACATTAATCCAGAGGATGAAACTGTGTTTATCTGACTTATTATACCTATGAGTATGTGGTAACATCATAGGTAGATGATTATGGTACTCATCGTAACACAAATTCTTTTATTTGACCGCCTCCGTGGAACAGTGGCTAAGCCGCTCGGGTATAGGTAAAAACCGGAGGTCGTGGGTTCGATTCCCACCATGGTTCTGGTTGGTGGTAGGACTTTTTCAGAGTCCGACTGGCTAGCTACCACCCCCAAAGGTAAAATCTACCACAATAACAGCTCTGGCTGTGTTCACTTCCATAACATTTATGTGAGATGAGAGCCAGTACACTTGAAATTAAAGGCTCGAAGATCAGATGAGCCTAAAGTCTGGCAGCACGTTAAGCGACGTTTCCTGATGAAGTGTCCCTCAATGGAATAGGCCGCAGTGACCGCTTGCCATCAGGTAGGCTGCGTGTCTGCCAACTGATGTAGTATAAAAAAAAAATATATAAGTAAGATTTATTTATTAATTTTATTTTCGACAATTTTAGTGTGGCGACAGCCCTGTGGGGCGACGGGCGCGGGCGTGTGGTGTGACAAGGGATCGCGCGGCTCGTTTCATCGGTCGCGTGCCGTGTACGCCGACGCACCCTTTCTGATACTTATATTACTTTTTTAATAAAATTTATAAAAACATTTGTTTTTTGACTGCCTCCGTGATGCAGTAGCTAGCTAGCTAGTATTAAAGCGACGGCCGGGCTCGGGATCTCAAGTTCAAATTCCGCGGCCGACCTAATTGGTTAGGGGGACATATTATATTATTATTATCAATTTTTAAATAATCAAATTTTTGCGATTAGCAAGTGTAGCCAAAAATCTGGTGTGTCAAGGTAAATGTTCCTAACATTTACAATTATAGCCTGGCTGAGACTCTACCATTATAGCCTTCATAAGAGCACGTAGTCACGCACGATGTAGACAGGTTTCGTTTGCACCAATTTTTTCAGCGCAGGAGAATTTAGTCACCATAACCGCAGACTAGCGAGACCTGATTTTGGTTCAAATGTAAAAAATAATAAATGCTTTTTAAAGACGTTCTTTTTAGACCACCAACAATTTTGAGGTCTTGAGATCCCAGATTCCTATTTTTAAATATTTAAAAGAAATGTACACAAGAACTGAATTTACGACTTATGTTAGCCGACACTAATATTGGGACCTTTATGAAAAACGGAGGGTGACATTTCATATAATAGAGTATACCTAGATAAAAATAATAATATCGTCTAGTGTCGGGCAGCCCTGCGGCTGGGAGGGCGCGGCGCGGGCGGGTGACGCGGCCGGGTGGATCTACGTAGAATGTTATTTTTGATAAAAAATTTAGATTTTTTATCAACCCACGTGCAGAGCTTCAGTACAATATAGGATCTATAGTTTTCAAGATTCTAAGCAATTGTATATTAAAAGCACACAAATCCGACCTATACTAATCAAAATATTGACAAAAGAAGAAAAAAATACGTTCAGAATAATGACTGCGTATTAGGAAAATGATATTTCTGTAAAGAACAATGACCTGTGTTGATAACAATGACAAACTTATAAATGTTTTTGAAATATCAGGAATAAAACCCAATTTTGTAGGAAACATGATTTTAATCATGAGTACCTAGTAACAATCTGTTGTTTTTAATTTATATAATTTCCTAACCTTTCGCCCGCGGCTTCGCCCGCGTGAACTATAGGACGTTATCCCGCGGGATTTTTATAAATTATAGCCTGTGTTATTCTGATGTATACTATATTATTGCCTCAACCGCTATGTCCCTGCATTGTAAAACTGTTATCTTCGAAAATATTCATTTAAATTACATGCTTTAAAGGGCCACATTGATCTATATTCTTCTTCTTCTTTGTCGTCACACTCTTGGCAGAGTGGTCGTCACATCAGGGGTGGTAGCAACCTTTACAATCCGCCACCACTCATCTCGTACTGTAGCTCTTCTTGTGCATTCATGGAGTGGACCATTGAATGTAGCCTTGACTTGGTCGGTCCATCGCATCGGTGATCTACTGCGCGCTCTAGCGCCTTCGACTCTCCCCTGCACCACAAGTCGCTCCATAGAGATCTATGAAGACAGATGTCTTCTCGACGTATGATATGTCCAAAGAAAGTGAGAATACGACATTGGACGATGGAAGAAAGACGCTGTTTGATGTCGAGTTCTTGGATGATTGAATCGTTGGTTTGGAACTGTGTCCAAATAGTATAGGTACCAAGCAGGTACCAAACCCATAGCCATCATAACCTCTGTATTTGGAAAGGTGTTTGAGCGGATAATCAACTCCCAACTTGTCCGCTAACTAGAAGATCATTACTACATGACCGACAGTATAGTTTCAGACCAAAACGGTCCACGGGTGATCTTCTAGCTTACGTATCGCACCTCTGGGGGGAGGATATGGAGAAGCATGGTGAATCTATGGCTATTAGCCCGGATATTGCCAAGGCTTTTGACCGTGTTTGGCATCGCTCGCTTTTTTCCAAGCTTCCGGCATATAGTCTGCCAACTCGCTTATTATGCGACTGGATTGCGGGATTTCTGGAGGGTCGCAGGATTCGTGTCCTCCGTGATGGACGCGCTTCTCGCTTCCTCCCAATAAATTCCGGAGTGCCTCAATGCCTGTCGCCGACTTTGTTTCTTCTGCATATCAATGACATGTTATCACTAGGTAATATTCATTGCTATGCGGATGACAGCACTGTCCACGCACGATATTTCGGAAGACTTGCGGCTAAACAGACCGAAACCGAGGAAAACAGGAATCTTCTTGTCGCCGAGCTTGACGAGGTCCTGGACCGCATATCCAAATGGGTTGCCAGCAATCTCATCGAGTTCAATGCCAAGAAAACACCTGACAGGTGTGTTTGTTTTCTGCAAATCTTCTCCTTTTCTTTCCCATTCCACTCTTCAGATCACGCCCTTACCAATACAGGATAGCCTAAGCATCCTTGGCATCGATGATCGTAGCAACTTGAACCAACGGGAATAATATATCAAGAGCGTCATCAGAACAGCTTCCCGTAAACTCGGAATGAACAGTATGAGACGATTTTTCACTCCGGTGCAGCTTTATCTCTTATACAAGGCACAGGTTCGCCCGTGTGTGGAATATTGCTCTCATCTCTGGGATGGTTCCGCAAAGTACTTATTGGAGGCCCTCGACAGGTTGACCACGTGATATCCGTATTGTCGATAATCAAGAAGTGACTAAGACCCTAGAACCTCTTCAGTTACGTAGAGACGTTGCTAGTTTTAGTGTTCTCTACCGTCTCTATAATGGGGAATGCTCTGAAGAGTTATTCCAACTCATCCCGTCCTCCCCTTTTCACTCCCGAACAACACGCGCCGGACTGCGTTGCCATCCCCATACCATCCAGACACTGGTGGCCCGTACCAAGAGGTATAGTTCCTCTTTTTTGCCCCGTGCCATTAGGTCATGGAATGCCCTTCCGGCTCATGTGTTTCCTTCCTCCTATAATCCAGGGCTTTTTAGGCGGGGCGTGAAGCGGCATCTAAGCAGGCCTTCAGGGTGAGGGTGACTGGCTCAATGGGTACTTTGTTCTATTGAGCCAGTCAGCCTTAATTTTTATTTTATTTGGACCTCACTTCCGCTTACCATCAGGTGGAGTGAGGTCATCCAGACTGCTCCCATATAAAAAAAAATCAGACCGATATCAAGGCTAACTTGCTCCATTTTACTCAACAGGGATTATCTTTAATATTGCCGATGCTTGTTGCAAATAGGGTTGTGTCATCTGCATACTGCAAATTTTAAATTCTATAACCTCCAATTGTGATTCCGTCTGACCAATTCTCGAGTGCTATTCTCATAATGAATTCTGTGTAGGTGTTAAACAGCAATGGTGATAAAATGCAGCCCTGACGGACCCCGGCACTTGGATGAAAGTGATTTGACGACACGTCGTTCGTTCTCACCGATGCTGTTCCTTCTTCATAAAGCTTCCAAGAAAGGTGCACCAGATGTTTAGGTGTTTCCATAGCCAGGAGAGTCTCCCAAAATACTGGCCACCTCACTGAGTTGAACGCCTTTGAGAAGTCAACAAAGCAAATATAGGTCGGCTTGTTGAACTTTCTGGCTTTTTCAATGATCTGGCGCACATTCAGAATCTTCTCACGAGTACCCCTCCCTTTCACAAAACCAGCCTGTTCAGGAGAAATTTCCTTAGATTTATATGCAGTAGAATTTTACTTGCATGTGAAATTAAGGCTATTAGGCGGTAGTTACTGCATATTTTAGTGGAGCCCTTTTTATGTAGAGGTACGAAGACTGTGTGAGTCCACTTCGGGGCCAGATTCCTGATTCCCAAATTTTGTTACACAGGGTATGAAAGATATCGACACCATACTCCCCTGATGCTTTGATGGTTTCAATTGGTATGGCATCTCTTCCTGTAGCTTTTCCGCTTTTTAGTCGCCTGATAGCGACCCGAACTTCGTCCCTCAATACATGTACTCAGTACATGGCTCTTTTTCTTCGTCATGGGCTCTGTCAGGAAATAGTTGTGAGCATGAGGATCTCCAAACAAAGACTGACAGTCCTTCCAGGTTTCAGATATTGCATCTATTTCAGTCAGTAGTTCGCATTGTGGGTTCTCTAATAGCCCATGTTTTAGAAGAAAGGGTTTTGGTGATGGATCTTATTTTTTGATGCAGGTCGCCTGTTTGGTGACTATCAGCATGTAGCAGCAATACGTGATAGGTTAGTTTCATAGCGATATCAAGGAAATATTACTGTAAAAAGAAATAAAATCATTATTCTCAACGCAAGTCATTGTCATAAACAACATTTGTCATTATTCTCAACCAGCGTCATTGTCACCTTCATCAAGATTTAGAACAATGACGTTCAGACAAATGATGAATTTGAAAAGGACAAGTCGAAACACGTCTAAAAGGCGTGGCAGCTAGTTAATGTTATGATTACGTTATTAAACACTTGTATCTTTATTCTAAATTGTTGCAAAAGAACGTAGGCATGAATATAAATTGAATTTAGATAGAGAAATAACAATGACTATAGAAGTGTCAATTGTTGTAGAATGAACTTTAAAAACTTATCAGAGCCAACAACGTGCGTTTTTCCGCGGTGAAGTGCGTTGATCGACTGGGGAGCAGGGCGGGGTGTCTGGTCACACACTTAAGTGTTCTACCTTATGTCTCAAAGTTGCGATAATCTTGAAAACAAGAACTGCGCTGACCAATGACTTAATTTTGTAAACTTTTTTTGATCCAATATTTAGAGAACTAAATGGTTCGATAACTATTTTTGTTTTTTATTAATCGGTAGTGTTATAAACGTAATATATATTTCTTAGAAAATGTGTGCTCAAAACAGTTATGATGATTTAATATAATTAATTGAACGAGCAGTAGTGCTTTTCGGACATGGCAAAAATCTTAATATTTGGGCATATTTTATTAATCACGTTTTTATTTATTTCTTTATAGCCGTAAATTTATAAAAACCTTGTTCATTACTTATATAAGAACCGAATGACTGTTTTATTGAAATATAAATTGAATGGTTATTGAGTAAACACGTAGGACATGACATTTGACCGCCCTCGTAGATCCACCCGGCCCGCGTCTGTGGCGGGCCCATTTCATCGCGTGTTTACCGCCGAGCACCGCGCCCGTCACCCCTTGATACTTTGAGTTTTTAATATTAATTTTACTAAAGCGCGTAACTAAGTAAGTCCCTGTGGTAATGGAGAGGTGCGGACTGCGGAAGGAATGCTTTGAAGCATCGTGACCGCAGCGAAACGAGTCGGTCGTGATCGCCTTCGTAGAACAGTGAATCAAACGGTGATAAAAAACCCGGATGATGTATTCGATTCCTGCCTCGGGTCTGTTTAGAAAAAAGTTTGTATACTGTTCTTTTTCTAGAGCTGGAGATGTTTAGAGCTAGACTCTGTGTTAATAATGTCCAGGGCAGGCGTTTTATCACCTCATCGATATTCACAAAATATGGTATCAGGCGAAAAAATACTACTCTAGGTTTAAGTAAATTACATAAAACTACAAAAACACAACTACGAGTAGGATGTATTTCATGCTTACAAATGAATACGAAAAAATACGTGACCGTACAATTTTTCCACTAATTTAGGGTAAAACATTTTCCCTTAGGCGGAAGCGCGTGAGGCACACCGAGCCATAAATCAGAGGCCGTGCATTGCCCGCCTGTGTCGTATGACAAATTACTGGGCTTGCCGTGCTGTTAGTACGAAAAACACTCGAGGAAATGTGTATTATAACAGAAAAAATACCTTTAAAAAGTTTGGGCACAAAGAAGTTTGACGCAAAATAAAAATAATAAGTAAGTTCCAATTTTAAAAATTCAACGTCTTGACGTTTTGATTAACTGAATTTACAATTCCACCATTATTACGGTTCAAAGTATATTTTATTGGTGCCACCGGCCCGCCTATGTCGTATGACTAATTACTGGGCTTGTGTACGAATAAACAACACAGGAAATGCATAATATTTTTATAAATATTGGAAAAATATTACATAAGTATTAGATATTTATTTCAAAGAACAGTTATTGCTACTAGAAAAAGTCGTAGCAGTTTTAAATACAATTTAATAATTTGTCCAATTGAATCTTAACGTTTTGTTGTTCTAAATATAATAATTTTACATAATATTTTTAAACCTTCTTTTAAGTTATGATATATAAATATTTATTTCAATTAAAAAAACAATAATTAATTTAAAGATTGAATGCAAAGTTTTGTGGCTTCTACGAAGCACGATGTTCAGCCAAAGCACCAGGGATGCAGAACCCGCATGGCGTTAGAATCTCGACTGATTTCAATGCACGTCATACAATCCGTAGTTGACAGTTGTTGGCGGAGTTTTTTATGAGGAGTGGCCGTAGTGCTGTGGAATAAATATACAAACGCTTATAGATCATCATTTGATCCAAAAAACTATTTAATTTATTTAAAAACTATTTTGAATTGACAGAGAGATAAGCTTGATTTCATAGGGATTCAGAGGATTCAGGCGACTGGGACCATATGAAACTGGGACCGCGGTCCCAGTTACCCGTTAACATTTTTGAATCGGTCGACTGGGACCATACCTTTGTTTTATTTATGACACCTTTTCTGCTAACTGTACTAAATCTTGTATTTCAACAATGGATTTGGGGTGGGTGGTCCCACTCGCCTGACAAAATAAATAAATAAAAACTAATCAGGCAACTGGGACCGCGGTCCCAGCTATGTAGTGGTCCCAGTCGCCTGAATCCTCGGATTCAGATGTGCTTTCTGATTGAAAAAATGGGAGTTTTAATGACGTTCATGTTCCATCATTTTGGTAAAGTAAAATGGTTCTATTGAGACTTAATGTCTTATTAAATAGTTTATTTGTGTTTTTCCCATCCACAAGATTCCCTTTGGAAAGGTGTTCAGTAACTTGGCATCCACTGAAATTTTTCATGAGTTTTTTGATAAATAAAAAAAACAATAATAAAATAAAATCTTTCATCCAAATATAAAAAGGGCCTTACGAAAACAGAACAGTGAATGTGAGCAGAGAGAGTGACCGATGTTAAACTGTATTGAAGAAACATGTCTAGGAATTTTATAACCTTTTTCTTATTTAACGATTATTTATTTTTTTTAACAGAATCCGACTATTTTCAATGTAAAAAATTTACTACATCAACCGTTACTAAAAACTCATATAAAACTTAAAAATACTTCCTGACACTAAACGAACTTGCATTATAAAAAATCCTTCGGTTTATTATAAAAATAAAATGTCGATTACGAAAGTCACCCCAGCCGAAAGTCGCGAGAAGTACCAGGCGTGCATAACACACCAAGAGGTTGTATCGAGCGGCGGATACGGGCCGCGTTATCGTCGCCTCGTCACCGACCCGGTTTAATGGGCCGCCGCGTACGCCGACCGAGCGGACTTGATTCTTGAGTAATTTAAAGATATGGGATTTACTTTTTGTATTGCATTTTACTTCTTTATATTTTGTGTTATGCTCAGAGTTGTTGAATAAAGTTACTTATTCTTATTCTTACTATACAAAACAAAAGTAAAATAATTACATTACATATTCATTTTTGTTTTGATATGATTTTTGTGTACAGAAGTACACAGTGAGGTAAGACTTCATAACTGTTGTACTATATTTCTGTCGGTGAGTAAGGTCTTCGGCTTTCCGGAGCACTTCCAGTACTGGCAATGGAAAGATTTTTGAAGTGAAAACTTCTTTAGCGGCGTTGTGCACTTTTTTTGTATGGGGAAAAAATGTTAAACTCGCGTCAGGATTTATGTGTCACGTGACCTGATCGAAAATCCATATAAAATTTGAAGTCCGGACACGTGTTTTCTACAAACTTATCTGTTCCGGTGGCCAAAATTGGAACTACGTGAAATGCAATGCAAAAACGATATTTAATGACAGTTTTAAATAGACAGTAGCGACGCCGCCACCGGATTGTAAGTTTGTCGGTCTATAGACAATAATGGTTTTTTGTTCAATTTGACAGCTCATTTATGCAAAGAAAAGTGCTTCTTATGTACATCAGGAGTAGAGTAAATAATTGTATTAATAAGAACTGATGTTGTTTTCTTGAGTGTTATTCCTTTAGCGTAAGGTATATTTTTCTTTGCATAAATGAACTGTCAAGTGTGACCTCTTCTACTATTATAGCCGCAGTGCGGTCGCTTCCTATATGCTTCCTATGCTACAAAGTGACCACAAAGACCTTAATTTGATATCCTGCAAAATTCAAAATTTAATTGCCGTAATAAAACATTTAAAAAGTTTGGAATATCTTTATTCGCCTGAATTATATAACAGTATTTTGTGGAAATTAACACCACTTCTCCGCAGTCTTTGGATCCGCTATGCTGCGGAGCATGCATCAGGTCGTATGAAGTCGGAAATGCTGTCCGATTTCCTGCGACAAGAGGCTCGTTCTCACACACAGTTTGGCTTGTTACCCCAAATTCCCAGTGAACATCCTCGAAAGCGACATGTTGATGTTGATTACTGTAACACCACTCGTGTTATTAACGATTCGGGAGTCTGCGGATTCTGTAAAGGGAATCATTTCTTGGCCTATTGCTCCAAATTCAAAAGTTTATCCGCAGATTCCAGTATGCAATTAGTTGTAAATTCCAAACTTTGTTTTCGTTGTTTAGAAAATAAATAGTTGTCAATCAAAAAAGTATGACATTGACGGTTGTCAATCATTTTATCATCGTTTATTACATGGCGTTTCAGTGTCACAGCAAGGAGTTTCTGTTAAGTCTGAAAAAGTTTCTGATTACATTAATTCTGAGAGATAAACTTTTTAATGTGATATAAATTGTCATGTTTGTGTACGATAGCGCAATAAATAAATATTGTATTTTACCACATAAATGATAGTACTTTTATACCTCTACCAATCAATTAAATCCCTAACCATTCCAAAATACATATCAAAAATGCACAACGTTAATATTCAGGTTTTCACTTCTGCCGGCACTCCCGGAGTGCAACCCGTCGTTTTTTTTTTTAGCTGCCGATGTTATGTTTTCTCTTCACATTAAATGGTTACAAGCGTCCATACACGATGGTTACCGCTTGCCATTAGGCGGGTAGTAAGCTTTAATACGAAAATACCCAAGTATCAAGCTGTGTCCGTCAGCTGTATTAGAGCTCGCACCGCACACTCCGTCCTACAGCCTACAGCGGTCGCGTAATGTATGTGCGCGACCGACGACCGCGCGCTGTTTGCGGACCCACGGACGAATGCTGTGCACACCTTGCTTTATATTATGATAAAATGGAATATTTTTAATTAGATCCTGGCCGTGGTCTCGGGGTCCTGGGTTCAATTCCTTGTGTTTTTGATAAGATAACCAATCCGCAATCGGCGTGGTAGTTTTGTTAGTTTCTATCATTGTAACGATGACTTGATTACAATGATGGAGGCCTTTGTCATATTTTACTTAAAGTTAGTTTTTTTCCAGGTACTGTATATTTTTTACTAACTGTGACCACTATTTCAACTGCAACAATTTGGGTCTTCTACAAAATTTTACCGCAATCATAGGACTTTATTATATTTAAAAAAAGTATGATACCTATGTGTAAGACCACCACAAGGTTTTAAAATAAGTAGTGTAAATCCAACAGTATTTCTACAAACCAATGCCAAAGCCGATGAAAGTAAGACAAAATCATAAGGTCGACAGTAAGCACTCGCCACAATTCGCTTTGATACAAACACTTCATCAAGCTATAGTTAATAACTTTGTTGTACTCTGTCCAGAGCTATTTATAATAGTATCCTATAAAGACTGTAAGCTGCATAAGAATACAATGGATCGTAGCGTATTGAATGCGCTACATAGTGATTATGACGACACGGACCAAGAAATATATCGCCTTCAAGACTCGACATGCGTGCATCGTCATTGAGACAACCAAACAGAAGGTAAAATAATTGTCTCCTAGATCAATCACCTAACTCGTAGGAAGATCTTCCTATGTAATTGAAATTGCTGAAATAATTATGTATTCGATTTCCCATTTTGCTGACGTCATGTTAATTACGATGACTTTTATCCGCAAAGCCATTTTATAAGTGTTTTTCCCATCACTCCAAAAACAGTACAGTCTGTTAAACAGATTTAATAGAAACCATGAGGTTCATTTTGATGGCATAAACTTGACTCAAACCGTGTGCACGCCACAGTTACTACATAGCATTCAGCACAGCTACGTATACCTTACTATACTATGGCCCGACTCTAGGAATGAGCTAAACATTAAAGTATGGCATAGGCTTCAAGACTCGTCATTGCGATAACCAATCAAAAAGCAAAATATCGCCTCCGCAGGCACATGAGACAAGAGTGCTCTAACGTCATTGATATTGTGATGACCTTCATCCTCACAACAATAAACAATGATGTTATGAAAATCAAATGGTTCAGTTTGATGGCATAAACTCAACTCAAATCGTGTGCACACCACAGCTACTACATAGCATTCAGCACACTATAATCACTTCGCATACTATAGTATTCGTAGCTATAGCTACGGCCCGACGCGGCGGGCGTTGAAAAAGCGCCGGCTTGTGGGCCGCATAAAAAATGTCTGGCCGCGGCGGCGCAGCGCCTCTAATGACGCCGCGACTCGCCCGACCCGAGCCCGGCAAGCAGGGCTGTCTACTCGACATGGATAAAATATATTATTATTTAGTACCTGTTCTGTGCAATACGCATCCAGTCTCCCAACCGCTTTACGCATCGCCATTTCAGTAACGTTGATAACGTCATAGCATGCGAGTGACGTCATACATAACTATCGCCAGCGGCATACTTAGCGCGAATGGGTTGTATTTGTATGTGTTCAAGAGGACCAGTTCTTGTCTGTCACCGACACGGCTGGCTCCACTATAAAAGTGCCAAACTCCCACAGAAGATCGACGTATACGTAATAAGCATTGCAATTGGTTTGGTGAGTAAGAGAACTAAAGTTTAAATTGTATTTTTATTTCACATGCGATGCACAGGTTTGTTACTCGAATAGGGTCATCATAGGTCTTACGACAGCAGCCGTCCCGATATAATCGATTACTCTCTGTAGATCCAGTCTGGACTTGATAAAAACTGGCTTTCCTTCATTAGGTCAAAAGGCTTAAACCAAGACATTTTAAGATTGTTTGCGTTCAAAAGAAATATAGGTATTATAAAAGCATAAAATGTTTCCCCAACAAAAGATAGGAAGGAAATTAAAGTATTAAATTCCTCTGGAATAAAACACGTTCAACCCTACGCCAGCAGCGTGGGTGCGCGCCGCCTCCTACATATTTAATTTGCTCCGACTGGTTTCTGTCCGGGCGCCTCGCTTTGTGCTTAGTTATGGCTCTATCGCTGCTAGGGCTGCGCCGTGGAGCTTTGCCAATTACAGCTTTACTATAGCCTAGGGATAGTGCCTAGTCTTGTTAAGCGTCAAATCGCGATCTTTGCAACTCTAGATTGACTCTCAAGTCAAATCATTGGAAGCGATTAAATGAATTCCAGTGGCTACACTTTTTCAGGGGTCAAACAATCGTTTTTACTACACTTGTTTGGCTATTGCTCTAACGTAGCGATTTATAAGTTCTCTTTTGTAGCCTGCCGAAAATAGTTGAATCCTGCATTAAATAAATTATGGAAGACTAGAAGAGGATTATTTTACAACATGATTAGATCTGGTTCACATTACAGTTTTGTTCTGCCAAACTTGCTAATTTGGGTTATAGAAATAGGAAATGATGACTAAACGCACCGTAGACGATCTCTATTTAATAAATACTGTGATTCAGAGACTTTCAATATGTGCTACAAACATTTCTTTTTCTTTTCCTCTTCTTATTTTTATGCAGACATACATGAATAAAAAATTAAAATCCACCTAGCCCACCCTACCAATACTTATGCTACTTCAAGGTACAGCATGATTTTTACTATGTTATTTTAACGTGTAACTTGGTTATATTTCGTCACGTAAACAGTCAAAGTCAAAGTCAAAGTCAAAGTATTTATTTTGCAATTTGATTTACCAAGAAATTCTTTTGCACGTCATAAACTTTTTTTCCTACCAGCACTTCGACGTGAATGAATGGCTTGCTGTTGAGAAGAAGTGCCGCAAGAAACTCAACAGTCACATATGATAGCCTTTTTTAAATCATTTAGTGTTGTACAATATTAACATAATAATAATATAATGTCAACTTAATAACAATATAATGTCAACTTAATAATAATATAATAAGTACAATAAATAAGTATAAGAGTAGATGTGCAGAGAAGCAAATGTGTTTCATGTCCACAGAGTCTTGTCATTTAAGTAATCTTCTACTTTGTAGTAACCTTTCCTCATAAGGTAATCTTTAATTATGACTTTAAATTTATTTAAAGGTAATTCTACAAGACGTTGTGGTATTTTGTTAAATAGTTTAATGCTCAGTCCAACAAATGACTTTCCTGTTTTATGAAGCCTGACATTAGGAACGGCAAGTCTGTGCTTATTCCTTGTGTTGAATTTGTGACAGTCGGATTTTTTTAGAAAATTATTGTAATTCTTCCGAACATACATTAAACAATCAAAAATGTATTGTGAAGGAACGGTTAAAATGTTAATTTGTGTAAATAGATCTCTGAGCGAGTCACGAGGTCTAAGGTTGTAGATTGCACGAATAGCTCTTTTCTGTAATATAAATATTGACTCGATGTCAGCAGCAGAGCCCCACAACAGTAGACCATATGACATGACACTATGAAAATAACTAAAATAAACCAATCTCGCCGTTTCAACATCAGTGATATATCTTATTCTTCTTACTGCATAAGCAGCTGAGCTAAGTCTTGCTGCTAATGCAGTAATATGAGGACCCCATTGAAGTTTGGAATCAATATTAATTCCTAAAAACAAAGTATCATTAACTATTTCTAATTGCTCATCATTCATAGTAATGAATGTATCCATCTGTTTTACATTAGGCATCATAAATTTAACACATTTTGTTTTCTTTGCATTTAGTAATAAGTTGTTTGTGTTAAACCATTGTGACACTCGCGACAGAGCCCTGTTCACCTTGTCAAATGTTTTTTCATTTCTATCTGTTTTAAATATCAAAGAAGTATCATCAGCAAACAGAACTATATCACAGAGGTCCCCAGTAAAAACATTAAGGCCACAGATACTCACATTCTGAACATGGTGCAATGAAAAGCACTTAGATATTTCCTTTGCAGACGAATTTCATTCCCTTGCCAAATTCACAGTCCTAACTTTTCGAAATCCGGCAAGATATGGAACGCGTCAAACGCTGAAAGCTGAAAAATATAATCTTTGGCACGGAACTCCGTGAAACTTGGCCGAATCTGGGGAAAAACAACGACCCGAAGTTGCGGTCTTATTGAATATTTAAAACTATTGGATGGCCAGAGGTTCTCGGTTGGAGTGCGAACTGCCTAGCTTGTGGCTCCATTCGGAGTAATAATTGATGAGTATTCCAATTTACTGTCTCTTTGGGAAAAATCTAGTTCTAGTAGGATTATGACCTATTTGACGTAATGGTTGTGAAGTCTGTAGTATTACTAGAGTTCGCGAATTTCTTCCGCGCACAGTGCAAACAATTGTGAGCATAAAAAAATGTTTGTAGGTATGCATTGGTCTGGATGTTTCTGTTAATAATTATGCATGTACAAAAAAAAGGGTGTTAGTAATTATGATTCGTTTTGGGCTAAAAAGGTGCTGTGTGAATTCATATCTCAAAATAGCAACGACCGCATCAAATGAGAACAACTAAATGCTCTAAGAACACCCAGACAGAAACAGTTCTTTAACTTGAAGTGGTCGAAGCATAACCAGATACTACTACCAGGGGCGTGCATCCCATATAGGCAGATAGGCAGTGCCTACTTTTAAAAATCATTCGCGGAAATCCTTAAAAAATATTGTAATATTAAATCTAAAAACATAAATCAGAAATTAAATTATTCCCCCAACACTTCATAATTCATCAAAACGGCGCATTCATGACCTATACGTATACCTACGTGTGTATAGAAGCGAGGTAAGCACTGGCCGAGCGCTGCCTACCAAGCTCCATACAATCGAACTTGTCAAAAAACATTTTCGTATAAAATGTGTTATACGACAAAATGGAAATGTCACTCCTGCGTATAGCACAATAACCAGAAAGAACGACTTCTTAAATAGTCGCATTGGGTAAGCAAGCCTAATCGAAGAATTAAGTTTGGCTAACCATTGATTTATACGATAATTTTATAGCAGAAAAATCAAAATATAAGAAAAGACGAATTATAATCCATATTTTTTTATGTTTAAGCTAATAAATAACAATATTTATTAATTAAAGACGTTTCTACTTCCGCATTAAGCAAGCAAACATGTCAGTTCTTGTGAATCCCACCGACTTCAATAGATGGCGCTAAAAGAAATAATTGTATCAGCTTACAACTATTTTTAATCAATTTATATTATTTATCACAATTTTAATAGCTGATTTGTATCTTAAAATTATTTTATAATATTGATATAATAGATAGATTTTACTTTCCCATTGAAAACACACACCCAGAAGTTATTGGCTTAAAAAAGTAATGAAATGTTATTTGTTTTACGTCAAGGTCAAAATCATGCTTTTTGTTTGTGTTTACATTTTGGATAACCTATCTTCATGTCATGGGTGCGTGTGTTAAAACTTTTAATTGCTATTTAAATAACTTACTATGTTATTGTGTGGAGTGCACTGATATTTTAAACAATCTTTGTGTCTTCGAGCAACACGGAACATTGTGTGAAGTGAGTGCATTTCTGACGATGGAGAATTTGACAATGTACGGTATGTGAATGTCCCCAAATTACGTTTTGTCGTTTTGTTTTGTTTAGATAAATTATGATTGGATAAGTTTCTCGCCAACGCCTAATATAAGTTTACTATCACGCAGAAAAATAGGTACCTATATTCATTTGATGCACTTAAAATATACATATATTACGATAATTTTAATTGGCGCGCTGGTGCGCGCTAGGCAAATTTTTTTGACGTTTTTGACCTAGTTAGCGTTAGTAAAACATTTACTTAAGTGAGTTTTTTTATTTATTTGCCAATAAATATGCATGTTTTACAATGTTGTTCTTATCCGTCCGCACAAAAAAATATTTTCGATCTATCCCTTTATAATACCAAAAACAAATACCAATGGTAGGTATTTGTTTCCTATCGACCTGAGAAAAAAAATTACTGCCTACCTAGTCTCAAAACCTATGCACGCCCCTGACTACTACTACACTTTATTAAAGTACAACCTCATAGTAGGTATTCCCTTACAGGCCTTACACTTAGCTCTCACCTCGAAGGCCATCTTCCGGCGGGTCATATCTTAATTCATAATTCAATATACACTTCGCTCGCTCGAAGTGCAGGCGAGAAAAAACCGGGGCGATTGGGAGGGGCGACTCCCCCTGACCCCCTAGGGTTGAACATCAATGTTGAATATAGCTGGCTATTGATGGAATGGATAAAAGCTGTTACTAGTATTTCTTTCTTGATAAATTGCACTGCTTGTATTAAACTGGTGTAACTTAAGATTTGAATCGCTAGCTTCCGCCGGGCTTCGTTTAAAAGTAATGTTGATAAAAAGTAGCCTGTATGTTAATGAAAGTTATAAATTATGCATGTACAAGTTTAATGTTTTGTTTGTCGCATCCGTTTTATATGTTCACAAAAATATGTAGGTAATTTGTAAGCCTGAAATGCTTGAATGAAAATAACATTTTGTTGGTAATCCATCACATAAATTACAAGCGTGCTTCAATTAAGGCTTGATTTCAATTAGGCTTATGACCCTCATTATCAAGAAAACCTTCATAATTTAAGTAAGAGTAGTAAAACACTACACTTTCTACAAAGAAAACGTGTAGTAATAGCTTCAATAAGTTTCTTGGCTGTGTAAGATAGCCAGAAGAATTTATCAAAACTTTCCTTCAAGAAAATGTGTTAAACAACTTCAATACGTTACTGTGGCTATCCGGGACACCCCTGCAACAGCCCCTCGCATTAGGGGTGGTAATCCCTTATCGCGTCGCCGACCGCGCATCGACAATTATTATAAAGAGCCGCCCGCCTTGTAAACTAGTCGGGTGGCGCGGACGAAGATTTAGACTGTAAGCCGAGCCAGATACGTCTTAGTAATTTCACACTTTATAGCGATTAGTTATTATTATGACTATAGAAGTGGCGGGTTTAAAATGTATAATTTAATGAACCGGAACCGGTGTACCGATAAACATGATGACAAACTGCATAGAGAATAAATTAAAAGCACGTTAACATAGTTCCACTGTTGCACTTTCTCATCTCATTAATTTATGATGTAGGAACTTTTTATTCGAAAGTTCCATAAATGAAATAGGATTTGATTTATGGAATTTTCAAATATTCCAGAATTCAAATACTTATTTCAGCACTTAGAAATTGATTTACTTCAAAGAAAAATTCTCCATCATTAAAATTAAATAAGTTATGTGATAGGTACTGAAATAATCACCACGTTTCCCACATGCGGTGGTTTAAAACAATCGGTGAGCTCGAAAATATCGAAGCAAAGTTTGTTTATAGTTTTATATAAATAAAGATTATTGTTATTATTTATTATAAAAATTATCCAGACCTGATTATAAGTTCCCTACTCAGTAGTCAAGAATCATGGTCAAGTGTAGTCAAATCCCAAACCAATTACGTAATGAAATAAAAAATATTTATGTAACTGTTTTGTTTCTCACTGTAATAAACAAGAAGACACATACGGTTTCTGGATATTACATTTAGCCATTTGTGAAACCATGTGGAAGCTGACGTCTAAGATAGGTCTACATGTAGGTTCATTTATCAAAGAATTGACCAAGGATCAAACGCGCCGTTCGCACTATAGGACACCCCGGTCATGCGGTCGCTACCGGGCGACAGCTGTCCCGTGGCGGCGCGCCGTCCCGCTCGCACCGACCTCTCGCTCCCACCTGCTGCTAATACTGGCTCGTTTGGGAACGGTCTTGATCCGTGCATTTGATTCGTCATCGCGTCAACATTAACCGCGGGATACCCAGTGAACAGTGATATAGTGTAATGCCCTGATTATGCGTCGTAAATACATATTAGCATTTTTAACTGCTTATTAGAAGAGTATTCACCATGCGTATTTATTTGTTCACCTTATACCAAAAAGAGGTAAATGGCAAAAATATTATTTATAAGCCCTATAAGTTTATTGTTTTAAACACTTACCAATAGAAGTAACGAGTGAAAACATTTATTATATTATTTTCTGTCCGTTATTTCCGCCATCATGTAGCTTTAATTGTAAATGAAAAATGTCCTCGAAAATAACTTTGGGACATGATTGATGGAAAAATGGACTAACATTGCACAGATGAACCTGGGAATAGAAGCTAAAACCATAGAATTGAGAATAATTGAGAATAATTAATACATAGTAACTAAAACCATGAGATCACGGCGCCGGGTACTTATAATACTAGCAAAACCAAGTAACTATTTGTCTCTTAACATTTACCTAACATTTAATTATCCGTCAAGTAGTTTTAAAACAAAAAAAAAACAGCATCCATCAATAAAAAAAAATTCAAAATAAAATAGTTATTTCACAGACTCTATATGCCGTGCCTTGTTTGGTGTTGACATTTTATGTGGTTTGTTTTTCTAATAAAAAAAGTTAGCAAGTATCAAACAAGTACACCGTGGTATACCGAGGTGACGCTCGCTACCGGGCGGGCCGTCCGCCGCGGGCCAGCGCGCCGCCGTCCCGCTCGCACGCGCCTCTCGCTCCCACGCGATAATAGCACGGCCCGCGCGAACTCGCGCCTGCATTTGAATAGGGCTGTCTCTCTTTATTGACGATTTTAGTGTAGTGTTTACAAAGATCGGTGGTTCGATTCCCGAGCTGTACTAAAAAGTTTGTGTTTGTTGGTACAGCGTCACAGGGCGGTCACCGGCTCGTCCCTCTTCGGGTGTGAAGGGGATAACGGGGGTGTTTAGTGAATAGTGGGACACTTGAGTCCCGAGTCCCACACAAGGCTGAAGGTCTACTAGCTAGACTGCGGTAAGGAAAGTAACTTTGTATATCTCTCCGTCTGTGACGCTTTAAACCTACATAAGGCGGACAGATAAAATCAATGTAACCTTTGATTTTCTTTGTGGCAAAAAGTGGAGCGCAGTAATCCATTTAATTCCTTTTTTAAAACGCTTTTTACTTCGTTTCGCTAACCGAAGTGGGGCACTGTTGCCATTTTTTGTTCATTTTACCTCTTATTTAACCTTTTAGTCTAGTCAACACCTTATACAGCGGATCTCCACAAATAAGAGTATTTTTTTTTTTCAAATGCTGCTAATACGATTTTGATAATATACTTAGATTTAAAACAAAACGCTCTCAAATCGGTTCATTCATTCAGGAGCTACGATGCCGGACAGGCACTCAGACAGACCAACTTACGTCAGAGGGAAACATGTATTTAATAAGTATACTGGAATAAAAATAATTTTGTAACGAAGAAATGGTCAGACTTATTTAGATAAAATTAATTGGCAATAATTATGTGGGAGCTACTGCACTTCAAATCAAAGGTTCTAAGATCAGATGAGCCTACTACAGTTTAGTATATATTCTGTGGCTTCGCTTACTGGCTAACTGTACCTCAATGGAACAGACAGCAGTGGCAGCTTACCAAAAGGTGGACTGCGTACCAGTCTTACCAATTGATATATCCTAACATAAAAAACGTGCAATCCACATTTTTCCATGATATCTCTTTACCCACCCACACCGGCCGTGGACCGAATCCGGTCGTAACTCACCTGGGCCGGCCACCGGACGACCGGACGGGCGAGATAGCCACACCCACGTCACACCGCACTCGATTCATACCCGAGTACGAGATTTCACTTAACAATGTTTTGTGCTTTCAAGTTTCAACACAGATTTCTTTTGATTATGCGGCATACGCCACTGCCAAAAGCGTTATCACCCTAATCTAAAAAAACTTGTGACTTGTGACGGCCACCGAAGTCATGGCAACGGCGCTACGTGTGTTAGGTGAGTCCATATAAAATGTATGAAAAATGCAGGAAATATAGCGTTTCATGGTTGGGGTCGGTGGCACATGTGCAGCGACTCAGCGACCCTAAAGCGCAGTAGTTTCAAACGTCACTTCACATGCGTGGTCGATGTTTGAATTCACCTACACCCATCCAGCAGGGAATGACAGAAAAAAAAAGTTGGTTAAACTTGACGTGATTTTCGTGACTTTCTCAGCAGAATTTTATCCGTTTATCTCATTGAGCTTATTGGTGATAAGTAAGACTAATGCGAAATCGAATAGGAAAATCGAGAATTAAGGGGTTGGGGTGTGGAGTCGAAGACACTATCCTGACAACTGGAGATTGGCGTGACGAGTTAATCAGCTCATTAGTAGGACAAGGCGAATTGGTGCAACGGTTGAAAGTTTCAGAAGTTTTATCAAAGGTCGTTAGTTCGATTCTGTTTCCAAATATTAATTGAGTTTTATAAGTGAAAAGAAAATCGAGTCATCGTTACAATGATAGACACAGGCCTAAACACCAAGGGCTGGTCAATAGCCACACAAGGCTGGCACCGGTTCGTCTCAATCCGGTGTGAGGGGGAAACCGGGGGAGTTTAGTGGGTAGTAGACGCTTTAGTCTCGAGTCCCACACACGGCCGCAGGTCTAGCTAGCCTGCGGTTAAGGTGCATAAACGCTTTCTCCTCCGAAAAAAAATAAGAAAATTTCTTGCTGAATTGGTGACCCGAGACACCCGAGCTGTGACCGAAAAAGCTGAGTCAAATTCTAAATTGATCCTGGGACCCTGTGATCACCGTTAAGTACTAACCCAACGATCAACTAATCTTTTAAAGTGCGTTACACTATCATCTTTGATTTTTAATCAAAGGGCATTATCATTACTATCTATTACGAAAATAAAAAAAATTGAGTTAAAGAGTTAAATAAATATTGAATAAAACTACGATTTATAATCCCGGGACATTTATAAAATATTTATTTTCAATAAAATCACAATCTGTTTATTACATTTCTAGTTGTGGCACATAGAACAACAGTTAAAATATACTCCAAATTGTCATCTATCTATCTAACTTAGATACTCGTCTATTGAGGTATTTAGTCCTTAGTCTATGCATGCATTTACTATAAAACAGTAATCACATTTCGTAACACAGATCTACTTCTATCACACTTAACATAAATTCGTAAATTTTAAAATAGGTACGCAACAGAGTTGCGACTTGCGATTTGTCTTTGCGATTTTAAAAAATGAGATCATCACATAAAGGTCTATACACTTCTCCTATAAGTTTCTGTCGGACTCCAACACTAAATGATTGAATGAATGCTATTTAATTACAGTAAATATTTTTTTGTGCTATTTCAGTTCACATACAGGCATAGAGCTCGTCTGTTGCAAAGATTCTGTGATCTATTCCATTGATAGACACTAAAATATAAATTAAATTATTAATATTATTATTTATTTCGGGGAAAACCAACAACATATTTCAATTTCTAACTACAAATAATTTTCATTTTTATTCTAAACTAGCGGACGCCCGCGGTTTCACCCGCGTGGTTCCCGTTCCCGTGAAAATTGATCAATCAATCAATTCAATTTTTCTCGCCGTAAAAACTAAAAAACCATCCTTGAACTCCAACGAACATTTAAAAAAAATTTTGGCCGAATTGGTCCAGGCGTTGTTGAGTTATGCGCTTACCAACACATTTTGCGATTCATTTTTATATTATAGATAATTAAAATAATTGGACTACACAATGTAACAAAAGAACTTGGCACTTATGTAATGGTGGGTATCAGAATCAACGGAGGTACCACATATAAACATCCTGACACAGGACATAACAAATAGGTTTGTCACATGAATGTTTCTCCTGGTGGGATTCGAACCCACACCACGGAACCTGGCCCAGAGAGAACTACCAAATTTGGCCAAATTATTGTAAAACAGTGTTCTGTTGAAAGCAATAAGGCCTTCTTATTACTGTGCCTAAAATTTCTGCTTGAGTCTATTTTTCTTTTGTTTTTAAAGTCGCAACTCTATGGCGTACCCCTTAGTATCTCGCACTGGAAGAAAAATAACATCACTCCTGTCTTTTTGTGCTATAGGAATTAACATTTACTTAAATTTAGAAAAATAGTCAGTTTGGAACGTCATAGTTTTTAAATATTTAAGTTAAAGTAGAATCATCATCATCATCATCATAGCAGCCATAGAATGTCCACTGCTGAACATTGGTACCTAAATGTTGATCATATGGGACATTACTTTCGAATACCTAAGAAGAATTATCAAAATCGGTACACCCAGTAAAAACTAAAAAGTTATGTTAAATAGGTATGGCAGACTTTTTTTATTCGTAAGAAGCATATTAAAAATCAATATAACATTAACAGACGTTCCAAACTATACTTATAGATATGTTTGAAAAGTTACAAAATAATTAACACAGCCAGACAACGAGATTTACGACAATTTAACACATCGATACTTGACTAGTTACAAAAATTCAAATGTTTTTATACTCATAAAGCTAGTTTTTTGTCGACTTTCTTTGAAAAGAGAGAAAGAGATGGCCATAAACGGGCCATAATAATAATGAAATCCGTTGAGTCGTATACTTGATTGAGACTATTAAATTATTATTAAAAGTGAATCTTAACTTAACTTCAGAAAGTCTGAACCAAATCAGATACAAAAGAAAGTTATTGTCAGAATAAGGTTTGGTAAAATCTCTCATTCTTCCACCAAGCCTACAATGGATCACTCGATCTATCTATTTCACAAGTTAGTGCCATCTCTTTCACCTTATACTAAAAGAAGCCTGTCTGTTAAAGGTATTTACACGAGACAATTGTATGTTTTAATAAATAATATGGTATATTTCCAGAAAAGTTTGGGAAGGACAAATTTTAATGGAGTTTTGAACATAATTATGCTTTTGTGTTGGTTTATCTTTGCATTAAAAAGCACGGACAGCAACTGGTAAATCAAATTGTTTTTTTACAACTTCTTACTTTGACTGAAGTTATTTACGCCAATGGCATTGCTGCTCATTATGTAAGAACTAGTCAGTCAGGTAAGTAAAAAATATAACTAAGAAGATGCCATAAGGCATTAAGTCCGCCTTTTGTAGGTACTCGTTTTGTGCAATGAAGCTTAAATAAATAAATAAGATCTTTACAGGCAAGTTTAAAATGGAAAAAGTCATGTAAATCTTTTCTATTTTGTGTCTAATTCGAAAATAATAGTGAAACCTAATCGTCTCATGTAAAGCCCATATTATTTAAATGTAAAAGTTTCTAAGTTTGTACTGGGTTATTTCAGTTGTCATCTTATAACACCTGTGGACATCTATCACAATATCTAATCACGATAATAAACACGTATTATACTAAATTGTATACTTTATGAGCAAACATAAATTCTTAAATCTCACCACGTGAGTATGAGGTATGTTTTTTTATTATTAGATAGTTTAAATATTAAGAGAACAGGATTTTTTTAAATCAATTAATATTAGACAATATCATATATTATGGATTGATTTCTCGTAGATTAGACAAGAACTTGTATTACCCATTACTTTGACATGACTGTGTCATAATTCCATTAAAATATGGATAATTCAATGGAAGTGTGACAAATAATAATTTTATTACATTGACATACCAAAGTTATGAAGTAAATTCCTTCGTACACCACTTTCGAGAAAAACGAAAATCATAGTACAAAATTCGTTCAAAAAACTTTTAAAACCCCAAAGCCACTAAACCAAAAAAAAAAACAATCCTGTCACCATAATATTCAAACTAATCCTCACCTTCCGACCCCAAAGAGCCCATATACTCCGACTTCAACTCCCTATTCAGATCATCAGGCGAATCATTCCTCATCCCTATAGCCGCTCTTCCAAAGTTACTCTGAGACGCCATACTTGCCAGTATCCCATTGGATAACGCTTGCACAGACAACGCTTCTTGTGACGGCCCAGCGTAGCTATACTGCTGGTACACCGCTTGGATCCTCGCAGCATTCACCAAGGTCTGAATCTTTAGTTGCGTGTCCAATGCCAAGCTCAACGGCAGCTTCCTCAGCTGGCTTGCAATTAGCTTCCCGAACATTTCGAACTCGTTCTCATTCCCATTCTCCGAATGCTGGCTCAAGTCTTGAGGCTCATGCTCGTCATATGTCTTCTTCTGTTTCGCAGGGATCGGGTATATTGTTGCCAGCGACGTGGTTAACGGGGTAGCAATACCTACAGGAGGATTCAAAAATGGAGCTGACGTAGAAGTGGGAAGAATTCCGAAGGGGCTGGTGGATTGGTTGAGACCGAACGGCGTGCTCGGGCGGGGGGAGGGGGTGTTTAAGACGTAAGGAGTGGAGGATCTGGTGGAGCTTCTGCGTTTTCTCGGACTCTTCTTTTCTGGGGATTTCCGTTCGGAGAGGTCCTGGACGGCGTCGCTGTCGTCGCTCGCTGGGATTTCGAGGAGGCTCGTGTCTACCTATGGATGGAAGTAATCGATTAAATACCTCTTAAACAAATGGTCAACACTATAATATGTCAAACAAAGTATGTGTTGCGAAACAGGGCATGTGTTTTCATGTGTTCTGATACTTCATACTTTTAGTCAGATTTGTTACTTGTTTGTTTTACCATCTGCCCGAATCGGTTAAGCAAAAGTTGATCAAGCAACTTGATAAAAAATATGAAACTGGCTTTAACATTTTTATACAACTTCAGCTGGAAAACACATTCGACCTATTGAGGAAGACTTTATCAAAACGAAAAACGCAAGAAAACGTATATGAATCAAATAAAATTGTTACTTTGCATTGCATCACTAATTTAATATAGTAAACCCATTTGCGCCTACCATTTAAGCGCTAACAAGGGATTACCCTAGTAACTACTTAATTCTGATTAATTTTATAGAAATACTATGGCAGAAATTGCATTATAGTTTTGCAATTTTACATCCTGCCTTAAGTTTTATTTAAATGCCTCAACAAAACAATAATTTGTCTTAAACACAACGTTTGCCAAATGCTACTTGGTTGGCTAGGATCACAAACTCGAGCAATTTTTGAAAAATGAGTTACAAATATTGCACGATCCGGGAATTGAACCCATTTCTGTTGGCCGCTTACCTGGTAGGCCGAGCTTCTTTACCAACTAATTTAGCAAAAAAATATCGTCGTTTTTTAGTATAATTATGTAATTTATTATTATTCTCTTACTTTGCACATCATGTTCAAACAATTTCTTATTGTGCTCCTCAAATGACATTAAATATTGCTTCCAGGTTATTTAATGTTTACAATATTTGTTGTTGTTTACACATTGTGCTTTGTAAACAAATAAGTGCCTACGATTTATTGTAAAGATGTGTTTGCCTTACTCGTAGTTTTCATTTACAAATCTCCAATGCAAGACAAAAGAAATAAGAAGAGTTGCAGGTTAACACATGACAACACATGATTCAAATTATGTAACATGAGGAAAGTAAACTGCAAACGTGTGTTGTAAAGTATCAATAGACAAGTCAAAGTTTGAATGAAGATGTTTGTGAATGAAGTAAGAACTTTGAACATTAGGAATACTTGGGCAGAATTATATTATTTCTTTTGATAGCTCGTTTATTGTATAAAAACGGTTATTTAAGTAATGACTTAGCCTCAAGTAATACTTTGACTCGTCCTTACACGAGTGTAAGACGAGTACAGTAAACTGCACATATCATTGTGTTAGTGTGAGTGCAAAGCCTTACAGAGCTCGGAGTGACGATAGCCCGCAGAAACCTGTCTGCGTGCTCGAACCACGTGACGCTCGGCCGGTACGCATGCGCGCCGGCCTTCCGCGCCGCACGAATCTTCTTCAGCTCCACGCTGTACGACGATCTGATATTCTTTATCTTATTCTTCAACTCCTTCACCGTCACGTCAATCAAGTTCAACGCGTTAATTATCTCCACGTACCCCTGCTCCCGTATCTTCTTATTCTTGTAATTCTCCGAAACAGGATTCCACAGATACTCCCGCTTCTCATACTCAATTATCATTTGAATCGTCAAATCCTCGCTCCATTTCGGATTGGCAAGGATCGCCACCATTTTAGAAAAACATTGTTTCTTTGTTTTTGGTTGATAAATCGCGCGGTTATCGAGTCGGAGTACTAGGAGCGCAGAAGAGTGCGGGCGGTTCGCATGCGCGCAGCATACTAAAAGCATGTCGGTCGAAGGCCGGCGGGGGGGCTATTTCGGGAGTGGCCAGTACGCAGTCGCGTGCTTTAGAGCATGCTGTTTCCTCCTCGCACCGCGCGGAGGCTGGGCCCGAGTGAAATGGAAGATTTGTAGCCGGGCGGCAAGGGCGCGTTCACACCGCGACGCTACGGACGGCTTTTGCAAACTTGCGAAAGTTGACGCGTGTGGGAAGTTGGGAATGGACAAATTGCTAACGTTGCTCACTTCGTTGTTGGTTTTAAGGGTTTTTTAGCAAATGACCTGGAGAAATTCTGTTATAGAAAAAAATTTGGTCAGATAGTTAGAATTAGAAATGTTTAGAAATAATAATGTATCGATGACGTCGTGTTAAACATAATTGGTAATCTTGAAGTTGATAGATTAATCAATACACCTTAAAAATAAACAAAATAAAGCAAGATCTGGCTAAATGCGTATTTTCACTATTTGACTTACCCACAGAAATCTAAATATTTAGATTTCTGTGGACTTACCTAATGTAAAATTATTAAAAAATCTGATGATGAGTAAAAAATATTTTCCTATAAATTGCTTGTGGGTGGATAAACTTTGGTTCACAATCAACTAATATGATGTTTTATTTAATAATTATACTAAAAGACTGTCTTAACAAAATTAAGTACCCCACCAACAATTACTCCAACCCTAATTTGCCATAAAATGTAAGCGAATTAAAATTTCACTTTTCAGTGCGAATTTCAGTTTATAAAATAAAAATTGCTTGTTTATAAAACACTGTAATCTTTTCAGAAAAACAGTATTTTTTTCCCGATTTGAAATTCGAGGGCTTAGAGTACTCCCTGTGTGTACGCCGCCCGACCGGCCGTGATCCTTGAGGGCGCGCGACATTATTCGCGCCGGCCGGCCGGCGACCGCCCGAAAACACCGGCCACCTCGAGAAAAAAAAGATGACGACGGTCCGCTTCTCGAGTGCCGAGACGGAATCGATAAACCTCTCGCGCTATTTTTGAATTTGGAAGCTAAATCGATGACGTTTTTTTCTTTTTATTCTTTAACATTGTCCGAGTCATAATAGTGAAGTTGCAGAAGTTGTTTTAAAAATAAAATGCAAGTATTTAAAAAATATTGCATTATTTTTAAATAAATAAATAAGAAACACAACCCAAATCTTTCGGTTGTTTTTTACATTAATATCCTGTTTGTTTTGCATTTTTTGAACAAAACTCGGGTTTGTTTTCACGAACAGACGACAGCCGACGCATAAGGCAGTTTCACTAAACGCCTCAATGACGTATATGAAAGTGATATATTATATGATAAGTTGCGTGAAATAATACGAGTTATAATAACACGTATGTTATTATTCCAATATTCGCCGAGTGCGCGCCATTTTAGGAGCTCCGTAGGCGGCCCGCCCCGGCTGTTGATATTACCGAGACTGCGCCCACAGTGAATGGTAGGACAGTGATGACGTCAAATCTTATTAGAGTAGCAAGATTTTTTATATCTTTTTTACCGGAGAGGCTTGACACGTCATGAAAGAGGTAGGTCGGTCGTTGTATTTAGTGTGCGACGAATTTACTTTACTTGCGTGATGTAAGATTCCATACTAATTTGCAATCGTAGGTTTCGGTTTAAGGGCCTTCTATTTTTTTTTTTCTTTTGGCAAGATATACATACATATCTGTTGAATTTCTTGCGGCACTATGTTATTTAAAAACCCTTGCCTTTGACTTTGTCATCAATCTATAGTGCTGTTTTTGGCAAGCGTGTTTGACAACTTGACATCAAGTTAATGTCGTCACAGGTTTACTGCTTTTAGCTAAGCTGCGCCAGAGTCGACCGAGACTTCTCATTATACAGCGTCATTTGCACACGTACCACGAGAAATTCGACGTGCTTTATTTTGCGTTTGCTGTAATATTTTGTTAGCGGGAATTTATAATATCCTCACTTATTGAGGCAATATTGAATATTGCGTCAGAATTTGAGTCCCGCGTGGTAAACAATTATGTAATTGTGAATATGCTGAGAAAAAATACTATACAGGCAGAATCTGCCGATAAATAGCAAATAGCAATTTAAGGAAGGAATTACAATTGAAAATCTTGAAGATCAAATAATTTGACAGACTATGATTTTAATCCGTTTAATTAGTTTTATTTAATGAGTGAGTAGTAATAGCGTCAATATCAAAAGCCACTCAGAGAACATATTTTTGGCTAAGTTTTCCTGAGTGGAAAAAGCCGTGTTGATATCTATCTGCTAGCAAAATTTGTGACTTTATTGAGTATATAAAATGGGTTAAGTACCAAAGCGTGGCTAACTAAACAAACTCCGCGAAAATCGATGATCAGGTAATTGGTTTCGTTTTAGTATAGTATTTCCAATTTTCTACCATATTTATTGCCCGATATAAATATTACTCCTTTAGAATGATTAATCCAGCACCCACCATATCTATTTATTGCCTAATATCAATATTACTCCTTTAGACAAAAAAAAGATTTTTAGAATCATAGGTCAAGTTTGTGAACCGGATTTGACAAGCGTGATAATTAATCCAGCATCCATTATATTGTGTGTGCTAGACTCGATTTAAAAAATAACAATTGCTAACACGCCGTGTCGTTAACTCGCATCAAATCGTTAGGAAATTCCAACTTCAAATCACGACAAAAAAGACGTGCAAAATACCAACAGCTTCGCACCAACCCTACTCATAATGATAAATATACCAAAAGCGAACGCCACCGGAGAGCGAGATTACAGGCCGCCCGCTTCAAAGCCACGGTGATATTTATCTGTCGCCCGGCCTGACGACAAGCCTGCCTGCCACCACTCACACCCTTAACCCTTCACAATACGGTTCAGATTCGCTTATCACGCGGCCAGGTGTTTGCCGAGCGCGCATAGATGAGTGAGCAGTGACGCAACGCGAGCTTGTCATTTTGAATACGTACTATGTGTAGGTAGGAATGAGCAGATAGGCGTTTGTGAAGAGAAAATGCCTGGTTACGTATTTACGGACCGCCTCCGTGGAACAGTAACTAAGCCGCTCGGGTATAAAACCCGGAGGTCGTGGGTTCGATTCCCACCTTGGGTCTGGTTGGTGGTGGTACGGCTTTTCAGAGTCCGATTGGCTAGCTACCACCCCCACAGGTGAAATCTGTCGCCATAACAGCTCTGGCTGTGTTCCAGCAATATTAATGTGGGAGCCAGCACACTTGAAATCAGAGGCTCGAAGATCAGATGAGCCTACAGTCTGACAGCACATTGAACGACGCCCCCAGGCGAATTGGCCCTCAGTGGAATAGGCCGCAGTGGCCGCTTGACATCAGGCAGGTGGGCTGCATGTCTGAATGCCAACTGACCTAGTATAAAAAAAAATATGTTTAGGTGGCCGCCTCCGTAAAGTTGATTTCCGTTACACCTATTAATCTCGGTCTATTTGGAGTCTGGATGGTAGTAGACCTTTTTTAGAGTTAGTAATGGAATGGAGTTTGGAATGGAATGCTCGAAGATCGCATTGAGCGTCTTCGTTAAGTATCCCATGGAAAATGCTGCAGTAGTCGCTTACTATCAGTTAAGCGCCGTGTTTGACTGTCAACTGAAGTGACAAAAGTAAAAAGGTGAAATCTGCGTTTCCCCTTTTATATTGTGTGAGATCCAGTATAATTCACTTGAAAAGATAATGACCTCAGATGACAACATATTGAGCGTTGCTTTCTGCTAAATATATCGTTGACTCTTCTAAAGTTGACTCTACTACTTTAAGTTAAAATCGGCATATAATCACTTTTTTGTTTAATCTCTAGCTTCATAGCCCGGGAGACTAGTTGATAGGGGCCTGCAACATGCATCACATCTGATTTTAAGCATAAATAAAACATGCCTAGCTCTGGGTCGCCCGCCCCGCCATCCAAACGCAATAGATTACGAAGATTAAGTGAATGCAGCGGCAGTCGGTACCGCTGGCAATTGTGAGCATTCGCGGTGCTAATCTAAACAACGAAGCAAACAGTATAGATAGCGCGGTACGGATTGGGCGCTTTTAGTTTCACTGTGTTCCTATTTATCAGTATTCCCAAGAATACAAAAGAGACAAATTCGTCGCCTACGCTGATAAGTTTTAGTGGGATTTTTCATGGTTTAATTAACTACCCGATAGGACACCACATATTGAAATCTTACACCATTATAATTGTCTCTTGTTGTGTTCTGGCTATTTAAGATTAGACTAATGTAAATTACAGGCTCGATTACCAGAGAAAAATACAACACACTTATAGATTACCAAGATAAAGTGAATGCAGGCGCGGCAGTGGTACGGCTGTTATTAGCGGTTGCGGCCCTAATCTAAACAACAACGTAGAAAAATTTGACTAGATAGGGCGCGCGCGGATTGAGCCAATTTGGTTTAACTATATTCCTACCGTAGTTTCTGAGAGAAATACTTTCAAACGACGTCATGTCATGCCAACATTGCCAACTGAGTAGTCCATTATGGATCACGTTAATCAATATGCTGTCACTTTGTAAACTGCTACATACTCGTATAAATCTATTTGTCATGGTTGTTGAATTCGTTTGAAACGTGTGTTTCCTGCGTCAGACGAAGAGTAAACAAGCATTTGCAACTAAATGCCGGTTTTGCTTCTTTTCTGCTTATTATCAGGTTGTGTTAGTTTACTGAATGCAATGGCATTGTAAAATGAGTAAAAAGAGTATTCTATTTATGTTTCTCACGCCAGGCAAAGGCCTTTTTCATTGACATCAAGTCATCGCTTACCAAAGCATTCTATAAAATTAATTACTTACTGAAAATAGCACTTACTAAAATTTACTAAGTCAAATGAATTGTTCATCTTCTTATGCAGCTACCTGAACAGCATTTTGTTTGCGCATAATAATTCCTGTCTTGAACAAGTATTTTAATGATATTCTATATAAAGTAGTGCAAAAGCGAACAAAAAAACACGTACTTAACCCGTGTGCGTGATCGGAGCACGAGTTGACGTGACAGCAGTGTGCGTGCGTGATCGCTGTGTGGGTTCGCGTGATTGTGGAGTGACGGAAGGCGCCGCTGAATGTATCCTCGCGGCATAATGAGGGCGCCGGGCGTGGGGGCGACAAGCCGCCCTCGACTCTACAGCGAGAGACGTTGATACTTAATTTTTTTAGGATTGTGGCACTGCATTGTGTGCAATTTTATTTTATATTCCTTTGTTATAATGCCTGACTGACAAATAGTGCCTAAACTAAATGTGATTGAGTTAAGAAAATAAAGAATAAATTGTACCGCTTGTCAATTCAATGTAAGTATTATATTGCTTGCTTGCTGTCTGTTACGACGGATCTCAAATACAAGTTTTGACATCAGTTTCGGAACATCGAAGTATTTTGTCTAACTAATCTCCTTCTTCTTAATAATTATTTAAATAATTTTCCATTATTATCGCATAAGCATCTAGAAAAAGATAAGACAACTTCTTTTTTAACAACGTGTCTTCGTTTGTATTGTACGAGTATATCAACGCCATAGACAATCAATAAAAAAATTAGTTAATTAATCAACAAAAATAGAATGCAAATATCAAGACTGTTTAGTCGACGTACAGGCGCAACCGGAGTCGGCCCGGGCGGTGACTGCGCTCCTGAGCGTACCTATTGTGCTCTGCCACGGCTGCCGCCCGGCGAATATACGAGATATGCCATATATTACGAGTACAGTAGGGTAGCGCTAGTTCTCCGAAAGTTGCCGATTCTCGACCAGTCCTCTCTTGAAAGGTCCTCTTTTTAAAGTGTTTGGTCATTAGGTTTACCCGCACTTGGCAAAACGTGGTTATTAAGTAAGTAAATCATAACACTGTACCGATGACTTGGGATATCAATGCTGGAGAACTTTACAGTGCCATAATATAGGCTGATACGTTGGCTCTATTTTTGGCAGTGCCACATTAATAGGCTGATGCTTACTCTACTTCTATGCAAAAAAACCATTGTCAATTACCAGCCTCCATACTGTAACTTAGTAAACACTAATTCTCGACCCAACCCGAGATTTAAAATCGGAACGCCAGATGCTACGTGTGGAAAATGTCACCATATCCAAAATAATCTAAAATCTTAAAGAATATTGTTGTTATTGATAAACTTGTTTTTACATGCATTAAAAATAAAATAAACATAACTCGAATTATCATCGTCTTCCCGCGTAAAGTAAACCAAACAATGCCAGTATCAATACTATTGATGCGCAGTAATCCAGTTGCACTCAACAGGCGTGAATTACTCGGGCGTCCATATTTAACTATCGAGCTCTTTGCTAGACCGTCTCGTTGTTTTAATAAATAGTCGATTAAAATATACCGGAGGTGTGATAGGATACCGTTTGCAAGGATTTTATCGCTAAAGTATCAACTGACCCAATTTCCATCTAGGCTATAAATATTGTATTCTGTCATCAATACAAATATTATAAATGAAAAGTAACTAGGTCTGTTTGTCTACAACTGTTTGTAACTGTGTTTGTTTGTTACGCTTTTAGAAGAGTGTAATGATAAATAATATGTATTGTAAAAATTTTGTCGATTGTAATTAAAAACTTAATAATAGCAACATTCCGATTCCAGTGATGTGCATCTACACCACTGAAACGATAGATACCTACACCGAAAGGACAATTGGTTACTGTTTTATTTTGGTATGTATTGTTTTCATAGGATTTAAGAAAAAGAACCTTCTATTTCGCCAATTTTTCAACAAATCAAGCGAGCAAAGTCGCTGTGGCGGTAGCTAGTCTCTTAACTCAATGTATCAAATATCAAGAGTGGTTGAGTGCCGTACATTGTCAGTTGGTGCAGACTGCAGACTGCAGTCGTCCCACGTCGGGCTATTCGCTATATTGTATCTAAGTAGTTTGCAGGTACGGATGTGCGAGAGACAGTCACCGGGGCAACAGGCGGTGTTGCCAGATTATTCAATTTCAAAAATAAGGGGAGGGAAAAGTATTAAATTCTCAATAAGGGTTGGCGAATCTCCCTATACTATGTGTATGTTACGTTGTACATTTTTAGTAGTACTGGTAATGTGTCACTACACGACCAAAGCCTCATATTATATTAATACATCGTAACACCATCAAGGGCATCAAGTCACCATCATGCTGCTTTTTTAGAAGGAGAATGCCTGAAAGCACTTATAGGTAGTTGGTGGTAGAACTTTTTCAGAGTCCGACTGGCTAGCTACCACCCCACAGGTGAAATCTGCCGCCATAATAGCTCTGGTTGTGTTCCGGCAATATTAATGTGGGAGCCAGTACACTTGAAATTAAGGCTCGAAGATCAGATGAGCATACAGTCTGGCAGCACATTGATCGACGCTTCCTAATGAAGTGTCCCTCAATGGAGTAGTAGTAGGCCGCAGTGACCGCTTACCATTAGGTGGGCTGCGTGTCTGTCTGCCAACTGATTGAGTGGTATAAAAAAAACTATAACCGCAGGCTAGCGAGATCAGTGGCCGTGTGTAAGACTCGGGCAGGATTAAAGATTCGTTCCCTTAACTCTCTCGGTTTTCCTTTCACACCCGTACCCGGAGGGTACGGACGGTGCCAGGCCTGTTAATTAGCAAGCAATGTTCATTGTTATTAACGTTATGTTCGGATGGTTCGGAAAATATAAATAAAAAGATTTACCCATAAGAAAATATACGACGAACGGATATAATGATATTTTGCGTAGATATATGATATGTATTGTAAACATTATGGTCCAGACCTCCAGAGGTATTGAAGAAATCATGTTAACTTATGTATTATTAACTATGTATGTATGTTTTACATAAGTGCAATTTCAAAAGATTGACAAGTTCCTCGTAATGCATTTACAGAAAAGCAAGGCTTTCTGGCTAAAATGTTTCTTGTCTAAGACGGAAAAAAATAAAACCAAGCATTTCTAAGATAAAAAAGCGAGATAGAAGAAAAATGGCCGGCGAGAAAAGCTTGGCTAACGAGCCTTGGTACCAGGGGCGCATGACATAACAGCGGTGCCGTAAGTGTCTGACATTTGGGACTAGGGCTGACAAAGGACAAAATATATAAAAATATTATATTATCCTCCTTGCCATTTGAAACAATGAAGTACATAATTTGTAAAAAAAACGTACAATAAAATAGGCATAAATATTATAATATGCTTGAGCTTTCGATTGCGTTATATACAGCAATCGGTAAGTGAAAACAGTCGATTCATAAGTACAAAAAGTCCTAATAAAGTAAAGTAATGTTAGAATTCCCAGAGTTAATAATAGCGAAACGATTAACGATTAAAGAATACCTGAAATGGAAAGAATTCCTTTCCGTTTTACGAATGTCTACTCGTATCGTACTATTTATTAATGATCCTTATATTATTTATTAATGACCCTTCCTTCCTTAAAAAAAAGTCACTAAACACAAAGTCAGCCTTATTACTTGGTAACCCTACCAGGAGCGCATGACATCACAAGCACGCGCCATTAGCCGGGCGCGGCGGGCCCTATTTCCGGAAGGAAGCGGCCCGGAAGCCGCGCCACGTCCGCCGTCGCCAACTTAGAACAACTGTCGGTGAGTTATGCTCGCCTGGTACTTTCGCATTTCGCTCCGGCTGCTCCTAGTAGAATTTCAACATGTTTACCCCCCCTCTTCGAGTTGGATGGGGGATTTTATAGTAATGAAGGTTTGTACTTTTGGCTGCGGAGCGATATCGAATTCCATGCATTTAACATCAGTCTTGCCGAAAGAATAACTGGGAAATTAAATCACAAGACTACAAAATATACACAAAAAAAAATGTCTAATTATTATAAGCCCCAAAATTGAAGTGGGGTTTTACTTTTAAGTAAATAATAGTCCTTTTGGCTTTTGGCGGCGAAGCTGGTATGAATTTCAATGTCGTGAACAAAAAATAAGTGAACACGTCGCTTACAGGAAATTTCCTGAATGTGGACAGTCACAGCACCAGTAAACTCTAATTTACCTGAAACAAAACAAAAAACAGTTATTAATTAAATTATACAAGTTCATTAATTGGTCGCTGTCTTTCATAGTAAGGTTTCAAGTCAACACTTTCCAAAAGATCAATAAATATTTTAAATACCTATGTACATATCGACGGTGAAGAATCAATAACGGCTAACTAACAAAACACAAATTTTACAGGAGACGAAAAAAACGATTTGTGCTTTTGAATGTGAATTTATTAAAAACTGTTGTATCAGTTATCTTATATAAAAATTGAAGAAATCAAACAATGAAAACGTTATCGATGTAACTACCTGTTTTACAAAGATAGTGTTAGTTAGATGGTATTGGTCCGAATCGTGATTATATTATTTTGTTTGTGTCAGATAATTGTTTTTGCTACCCATAAAAACGCCGCAAAATAGCATAGCAAAATAGTTCAAATTTATTCTCATTTGTAAATAAAACTCACGATAATAAACGGAACCTTCCTATTATTGTGATTTTTATTCGCGAATAAGAATTCCCTATTTTTATTAAATTCTTTACAGTTGCCAATCATAAAAATAAACATTTTGAATCCCTTCGAACAGGACAGCGTTAAAAAACTTTTGGAGCTCCCTCGGTACGGGTTTATCTCGTGCCTTTAGCAGCTCTGTAGTAACGCCGTCGTGTCCAGCGGCTTTCCCATTTTTAAGCTGCCCAAGAGCAATCTCGATTTCGCCAACGCTGACTTCTGTCAGGTCTTCAGTGTAATGGCGAGTTAACGTGGCTAGAGCCACATTTTCGGAAACAGTTTAAGATACATGCGAAGCGAATAACAAGGCCATAGAAGTTCTCTACCTCCAAAAGGACTGCCGGCTTTGAGGCAACTACTTCTGCACTTGCTGTGGTCAGCTTCGTCAGGTGGCTTCTTCCGAGAGATTGTACGAACACATTTTTTCCCGGCTATTCTCAAGAGTGATCACGAACCGTCTTGCGCGAAGACTCGACGAGTTTCAACCACCGAAATAGGCTGGGTTTCGGAGCGGATACGGCACCATAGACCACATCTACATTTTGCAGCAGATTATACAGAAGACCGAAGAGTATAATCAGCCACTGTGTCTAGCATTCGTGGACTATAAGAAGGCCTTCGACCAATGATCCTTCGACTCTGTTGAAATCTAGTACGTTCTGGAGTCCCTGCAGCGTTGCCAAGTAGACTGGCGATATATCCAAGTGATAAGATGTCTGTACAAAGCAGCCACCATGTTCGTCCAAGTACAAAATCAGCAGACAAATCCTGTACCATTGCATCGAGGAGTGAGACAAGAGGACGTTATCTCCCCGAAATTGGTCACAAATGCAATGGAGGATATGTTTAAGATGCTGAACTGGAAAAAACGTGGCATCGTGGAATACATCTCTTACTTGCGAATTGCAGATGACATCGTCATAATGGCGGAGACGCTGCAGGACCTACAACAGATGCTGAATGACCTGGATGATTCTTCTTTACGCATCGGCCTACGCATGAACTTGGACAAAACCAAGGTCATGTTCAATGAACATGTTCTACCGGAACCGATTGCGATTCACGGCGCTGTCCTTGAAGTTGTTCAAAAATATGGGTACCCTGGGCAGTCGTTGCAGTGATATTGAAACAACTTGAGACAAGGTGAATAGAAGAATTCAGTTGGGTTAAGCAGCGTTTGGAAAACTACGACGAGTCTTCTCATCGTCGATTCCACAATGCCTTAAGACGAAAGTGTTCAATCAGTGCGTCCTACCCGTCATGACATACGGAGCCAAAACGCGGGCACTTACGGCAGAGCTAGTCCACAAGTATAAAGTCGCTCAGCGGGCTATGGAAAGAGCTATGCTCGGCGTTTCACTGCGGGATCGCATCAGAAATGAGGTGATTCGGCAGAGAACCAAAATCACCGACATAGCTCGCCGGATTAGCCAGCTGAAGTGGCAGTAGGCTGGCCATATCAACCGTAGAACCGATAACCGTTGGGGTTAAAGACCGCGTCTCGGTAAACATAGTGTAGGATGGCCTTAAGGCCAGGTGGAGTGGTGATTTGCTCAAGATGCTGGCAGGAGCTGGATGCGAGTGGCCGAGGATCGATCAGCGTGGCAAGCATTTGGAGAGGCCTATGTCCAGCAGTGGACGACAAACAGCGGTGAAGTAAGCACGTCGACGTAGCGAGATAGATGGAATTGGCAGCAAAAATACGCAAAAAAATACGCAATTCGTCTTAACCGCTAATGCCACAGCTGAATAACTCGTCAATTTATAGGCTTTTGACGCTGTGTTCTTGCCATAGCATGCAAATTACAACTTTAAAGCGAACTACATTCAAAGGTCATTTTCGGCAAAAGTGCGACTTAGCCGTTATTGGTTCTTCACCGTCGATATATCACTCTATGAACTTACTATTAATTTAACAGATGAAAAATCATTTGGTTACAAACATTGAAAGAAAAAATAAATATAAAATTTTGGAGCAACAACTTTATACATTAGGCACTGAGCTCCATTTAGGGTATTTCAAGGATCGACCTTCCGACCTCCAATCACGGACATTAAAAATATATTACTTTTTTACATAAAGACTGGCACAACTTAATGCCGGATATGAAAAAAATAACCTCTTGCATTTCAACGACCCGCAGAAGCACCCACCGCAAAAGCGGACACAGAAAAGGAGCTAATTTTAAATTTGGAACGGGCACGTTCGCAGGCATTAATCAAAATTAAAAGTGGATTAGGGAGGGGACACGAGCGTCAGTCGACACGCGCGGGATTTGGCCCGTCCCGCGTGGCCTAATTCTGTGTCCGGGTGTGCAACGGCGAAATTACTAAGAGAACTAAGTTACTGCTTTTAGGGTAGAGATTTCGGTGGTTTTTAGAAACTGATAGTAGAGCATGTATAAAACAACCATTGCGGCTTTTGGACATCGTCGGTTTTAGATAGTGCATAGGAAATTGGTAGTGAGTGTAAAATCAGTGCGACACATACTAGAAATCACACGAGTCATGAGCAAAACATGATATTTACTTATTTCGAGCTGCTATTTTCTTTAGCATTATTCTAATTCGTGTTATTTTCCGTTTTGTCGTATTCATGGAAAAAGGCTAAGTGGCTTTTGTTTTTAACCCGAACGTGTCATCATGAATGCATCGTAGTTGGTGCTTGTAAATTCGGCCCAATTGGCGACCAGCTTTCTCCTCTTGGAGCTCGTAATATTATTATAAAAACGAACGTGGCAACTAGGTGTCCTGATAGGTTAGCAAATACCACCATACTGGCCCGTAATGCTATGATACAGGTCATTACAGGCATTTGAAGGATTATAGTTTAAGCGTTCCCCGATCATTGAGGCTATCCAAGGTTTGGAACCCATAGGCTACTACATACATAGCGACAGAGTATAAATAACGACTAAGGTAAGTACACCAAGAGAAGCATTAAATTAGAAAAAAAAGATAAGTGATGACAATCAAGTACACGTACACAATCCACTATCCGCAATCGTTATAAAAACTACATCGCACAACACCTAAGAAAATATGGCGGCGCGAAAATATTATTATGATTTCATCCCGCGGCAATTAGGATTTGCATAAAATAATAAACAGAGCGACGACATCGCGACACTGAAAAGCACCTACGATCGGCCACGATTCTCTACGGGCGGGAGATCGACCCCGCGGGATTGGCCCGTGTGGGGTTAAGAATTAGGGATGGCTGAATTGAAGTTGCTCAAATACTGATTTCTTGACAAATGATTTTGCGAATTGGTAGAGAAGACGTTTACTGGCCAAAGGTAGAGGTTATCGAATCTAACAATAATATTAGCTTATTGATCGATTTACGCCTATTGTGACTTACCTATGTAATTTTATATCATTTCCACACCAGCGAACCACACAATAAAACAGCTCTTAGTAATTTGAAGTGCGTGAAATACGGACTGTATTCTACTTGTGTTTAAAATAGTGTTATCAATTTAATGAACCAGCACCATAAAAAAAAACTCCAACATGGGCCAATTGAGCCTGTGAAGGCGGTCTGGGAAGCTTTTGTTGGTTCTATTGTACAGGACCAAGATAAATATTAATAATTACATTACAAATGCAGAAGTTTGTAAGGATTTATGGATAAATATTTGTTACTACTTCACGCAAAAACTTCTAAACGAATTTACTCAAAACTTTTACGTAATACAGACGTACGTAAGCGAGGCCCAAGCAGCAGATTAGAAGCTAGTCTAGTCATACTAAAACAATCAAGAAATTAACGATGTAGATTCCCAACAGATGACGTGCTAAGGGCCCAGATTGAGATATTAGCCGCACAGCGGCGGCCATAAACCACCTGCGATCCACAGAGATAGACAGACTTGGTCGGTAACGGCCCGGGACCGGTATAGAATATACATGCGGGATTAGGGCTGTGCTTTGTTATCTCGGTGTTCGATTTTGAGGTTCGTAATCGATCGATTTTGAAGATCGATTGGGTGTGATGTTTGAGACGTACTATCTTTACTATAGATGTAGTATGCCATTAATGTATTACGAAAAAGTATGCAAATGCCGCCTCGATGGTCTAGTGGTTTTACCGGGCCGCGATCCCGGGGTCCTGGGTTCAATCAAGCAATCAAGCGTTGTTTCTGGTGAAGCTATATGTAGGGCTTAATAAATAATAATAAATAAATATCTCTGGACATTATTCACACAGCGCCATCTAGCCCCAAACTAAGCATTAGCTTGTGTTGTGCTATGGATGCCAGACAACGGATAAACATTACTTATATACTTTTTTTTTTGTAAATACATACATATTATACATAGAAACACCCAGACCGATACAAACAGACATGTTCATGCACACAAATGTTTGTACCGTGCGGGGATCGAACCCGCGACCTCTTAGTGTAATAGCCGACTTCTCGACCATTACACCAAATGGCTCGTCAAAGGGCTTATAAGTTTGCTGAATTTTATATCAGTCAACAGAAGTAAGTATGGCAAAGTTAGCGCAATTCAAGACTCCAAAATCATGCAGATTTAGTATTGAGTGAAGTATTAATAACGTGTTTCACTGAATACGTGATGGAAGGTATGAAACTACCCGAGGTGTTCACGGCGGGAGCTGTGTGGGGTCACCCGTGCGGTTTCTACCTATGCGGGCTGCGCAGGGCTGTCGACGATTGCAGAGGCACCCTTCACTCATATCGCACGATTACTTCCAACTGTCAGATGGAAATGGCCATGAGCTCCCGATCATTTCTATCGATCCCCTTCGGAGCCAAGTGGACGGAGGCCTTTGGGCCGGAACCAGAAAGGCGAGTCCCAACTCAGGACATTAAATTTTGGGTGGCGTTGTGTAAGTCGAGCGAGGCTGTAACCCCCACGACAACTCCGACGCGGCTAGGTGGAGCACCCCGGGGCTTAGTGGGTAGACCCGTCCGTTTAGAGTGAGGAAAGTCCCACACACCATCCCGGAGGAGGATAGGGCAGCATAAGGCATAAAAAAAGACGATTTCCCAGTCGGGCCGGGGATCACAAAAAATAAGTAATTTAATTTGGGAATGATGCAGTGTTTTGCTGTGCCCTGAATTCAATTCACGGGTTGGGCAAATTTTTAGAACACAGCAGCCTTGAATTGGACTCAGTATTCTTGAATTATTCTAATAAGGGGCTTAGAACGCTGAAAATTAAATTATAATTTCCAGCGGGCCGATGTTTGACAGCCCTGGCCGCGCCGGGATTGCGGGCCGCCCCGGGCGTTATCAAGTTATCAATTCGGCCCGCCCCGAATGCGGGCCGCAGTCACGTATTTTGTTAGTATGTTTTACTGCGTAATACTAGGTGATTTGCTGTGGGTTCAGCCTTCTGTATTCCTTTTATTCATTGCCACTTCGGTGTAACTTGATCGTGTAGTGCTTGATGAATGACGAGTTCGTTATCAGGTCCGATTCCAATAAAAAACTATAATTGGTCTGGATTGATGTGATGTAACATATACGCTTAGTATTTGCAGGAATCAATGTGAATGCTTTGGTTAAAAGGATTTGGCTTGTTTGGTAAAGCGTACAAAAAAGTTTGGAATTAAACTTCCCAAAGATTCTCACTAGACCACAGTGCCCCTCAGAGACGCCTTAGTGGTCTGAAGAAGAGTTACAAGAATGTTTTAACAGATTTTTTAGTTTGTTTTATAGTTTTTTGGTTCCAACGTAATTTTTTCTTATTTCTTAGAACAGAGTTAAAATTGATACATAATTTAAGACCAAAATAACAAGATCAGGTGTAGTCCTCATTAGGCGTCATTCTCCAACAGGCCCAATAAAGAAAGGGACGGATGGGAATGGAATTAGTCCGGGCCGGCCTCTATCGAGTTACAGTCGGGACAGATGCGTGCGGGACAATGATACATCGATAATGGAAGGGACATCACTATTTCATTATTTTAGAGTTTCGCTTTTCAATGTAATGTAAAAACGTTTACTCACTATTGAATGATATAGCAATCAATGTAATTTTTTAACTGACGTCAAAAAAGCTTTTCAATTTAAATGTGTATTTTTTTTTATGTGTGTTACTTTATTAGTTTTTGCTGGGTAAGCGGATTGTGATGATTTTTTCATTTGAAAGGTCGGCCCACCGACGTGGTCGCATTTAAATTACAACGAAACCGGACAATTAGTTTTTAAGTATTCCCTAATAAAATGTATATTTGGTTTATCTATGTTGATGCTGGTCTCATTTAAAGTCAGTTTTTTTTTTGTTTAAAATTTATTAGTGATTATCTGTTGTTTGAAGACGGTTTTTTCTGTCACTTCCAGCAATCGTACTAGATCCGTGTATCTGCGTCCCGGGCCACGCAACCCCATCTAAAGGACATTCGATCCCCGCACTAATTGGGTGAGAACTAGGGACCGGTCGCAGGCGGCACTTTTACTTTCACGGCGACGGATCGGCGATAGGACATTTTAGCCTATTATTACGGGTGGGACTTTTTAGCCCATGTTTGCTATCACATCCACAAGTTCTATTTTATATTGACAGTATCAGTGTATTTACTAAGAGGTACTTCTTAATGTCCGGGTGGCCGGCCATGGGCATCAAAAGCCCTGCCTCAATATTGTATACGTTTGCACCATACTCGTCAGTTTTTTTTTAGATAGGCTATAAATAAAAGAGAGCACTTGTAAATAGACAAGCAAAGTTACTTTTTTTAATTTGGTAGTTGTATCGCCCGCCATTTTGAAAACCAAATGGCTGCGTCAAATCGCCTTGCGTCGTTAAAGTTATCTGAAACCGTTGTTTGCGAACGACGCTGTAAATATAAAAGCGAATGTTTAAACCCGATTCCTTCTCCGATCCGTGAAACCTTTAATATTTTTGCCAATGTTCAACTTTGCAACCAACCACGATGAAATTAAAAAAAAAAAAATATCCCTGGAAATTATTCACACAGCAGCGCGCGCGTCTCGTCCCGAAACAAGTCCAATGAGTGCCAGACAACGGACAAACATTACTTAATAACATTTTTTTGTAAACTCATTTTGTGCATAGAGACACCCAGACATGTTCATGCACACAAATGGTTGTACTTATAGCATGCGGGGATCGAATCCGCGATCTACATAATTATATTGTATACTAGCCGGCTTCTCAACCATTACACCAATTAGGTCGTCGTATGTCGATGTTATTTATTATTTATCATATAATTAGATTTAAGGCTAATCTTATTTAAAAATAAAACTAACAATAAATCCATCGCTTCTTCATTTATTGTTGCATTACTAGTAAATATCTTTATTCAACTTATACAGCCAGTTGTTTGTTCCTGCGCGTGTAGAAAACTTATTATCCCACCAAAAACATAAATGTAAAAAAGGAGAGCCAAGTTCAATACAAAAATTATGTTTGGCTGTGGGCTTCGCCGCAAAAAGAATGGAGATCTAATTGAGTGCCAAGTTCTATGTTCTTAAAGTAGGTAAGATTTGACTTGGCCAGTTTTTATTACATCAGTCATTTTATAAAGTTATTCAACATTTTTATAATTTTATGTATTTTAAATCTGATAAAAACTGGCCAAGTCAAATCTTACCTACTTTAAGAACATAGAACTTGGCACTCAATTAGATCTCCATTCTTTTTGCGGCGAAGCCCACAGCCAAACATAATTTTTGTATTGAACTTGGCTCTCCTTTTTTACATTTATGTTTTTGGTGGGATATCATTACTTTTTGTAAAGAAAACTAGGCAGGTATTGAGATTTAATGTGGTGCCGCGCGCCGCCGAAGACACACCGTCGCGTTGGCCGGTTGTTTAGCGCGCGTTTAGGACTGACTGACTTATAGTAGCAAAACCTAACCTACTTCCAGATGACCTAGAAGGATGAAATTTGGAATCCAGATCGATAATTGTGTGTGACCGTAGGAAAAATCGGAAAATGGAAAAAAGTTAAAAAATAGGGGAAGGGGGGGGAGTTTCCCCCCCTAATTTTTAACTTTTTTCTATTTTCAGATTTTTTCCTATGGTTACACACAATTACCAAGCTGGATTCCAAATTTCATCCTTCTAGGTCATCTGGAAGTACGTTAGGTTTTGTTACCCTAACCAGTAGCAAAACCTAACCCACTTCCAGATGACCTAGAAGGATGAAATTTGGAATCCAGATCGATAATTGTGTGTAACCGTAGGAAAAAATCGGAAAATGGAAAAAAGTTAAAAAATAGGGGAAGGGGGGGGGGGGTTTTCCCCCCCTAATTTTTAACTTTTTTCTATTTTCAGATTTTTTCCTATGGTTACACACAATTACCAAGCTGGATTCCAAATTTCATCCTTCTAGGTCATCTGGAAGTACGTTAGGTTTTGTTACCCCAACCAGTAGCAAAACCTAACCCACTTCCAGATGACCTAGAAGGATGAAATTTGGAATCCAGATCGATAATTGTGTGTAACCGTAGGAAAAAATCGGAAAATGGAAAAAAGTTAAAAAATAGGGGGAGGGGGGGGGGTTTCCCCCCCTAATTTTTAACTTTTTTCTATTTTCAGATTTTTTCCTACGGTTACACACAATTACCAAGCTGGATTCCAAATTTCATCTTTCTAGGTCATCTGGAAGTACGTTAGGTTTTGCTACTATAAGTCAGTGAGTCAATACTAATTTTTACGACTTTTTGACCTTCATATCTTTATAACCGTTTGAGTTAGCTTCATGAAATTTGGGCTTCTAGGTGTCCTTATGGACCTTATTAAACTCACGTAGTTTCATGTGTTTACGTTAAATAGGTATTAAGATATAGAAGGGTCAAAAGTGCCACCAAATGGTTCGTGTAAATATACACTTGGCGCTGGCTAGCCCGTTCCTTTCCTTTTTGCTTGAACTTGGCTTGACACGCTGCCGCGTGTCTAGATTCATTCCATACCCGCACGTAGGTACCTACCTAATTCATAACACGATTGGGGTGAAAATAGAAGAATATTTTTTTATTTTTAAATACAGATGAAAAAATCCTCTTCCAAAATCTAGTTAGCGCGGACTGCAATTCGAATTTCGAACGGCGAATAAATTTAAAATTAGAACGGGCGGTGACTGCGAGCGTTACGTCGCGTTTTACGACACTGGCCGATAACCGAACGTTAAGGTTGACTGTCAAGGTCAACTAGAGTGAAGCGAAAAAGAGTGAAGAGGACAGAGGAGCGGAGCTGTGCGAATATTTCAACAAAAGTTTTGCTTGAAGATCCCCTAGAGTTTGGTTAATATTGGCACAAGCTAGACCTGACGCTGTGTGTGGGACGAAATATGATCATTCCACAACCCACAAAACTTCTCTGGCTTCATCTTAACACACAACCAAGAGTGATGAGCTGATTCCAGCCTTATAGAGATTGACCGGCCCATCCTCGGGTACCCCGGCCTGATGCAATTCCTTTCGGCCGTATTGGCAACCAAACATTGACCAAATCTCCTCTAGCCCGCAACACTTGGCTAAGTAAAAAAAAGAAAAAATTGAATGCGAATACATTCAAAATGAGAACGGGCTACGTTTACTCGTTTCAAACATTTTTGCTAACAGGCGGGACATTGCTAACATTTTCGCTATTTGAATAAAAAAAAGAACCTGGTAGGATAGGTATTTTAGATATTTGAAAAAAAAAGAAGAAACAGAATGCGAATAAATTCAAAATTAGAACGGGCGGCGATTGCGAGCGCACTTACGCCGCATTTTACGAGGCGGCCGATAACATTTACGAGCCGGCGGAGTGGCGACGCGACGGCTCGGCCCGACTGGGCTCGTTTTCACGCGGGTTCGAAAAACATGTTCCGTGAAATAACTTCAAAAATATGCCATTGAATTGCCATGTTTTTGTTTCATTAAGTACTTAGGCTAATTATTTATATGACGCAAGCAGTAATATTACATTATCCGTTAAACATTTCAAACAATATTGCAAAAAAGTCCATATTTTCATTTGTGGTACGTGGTTCCATTTCGGGTTGTTCATCAAAACATATTTTTTTAAATTAATTCCTTGGGGAAATCTTAGTTTTTTGTTTTCCCCCAACACTTTGATAAACATATAGTCAGACAGCATCTGTAGTTTTAATAAGCACAATCTAGAAATATAATTTCCCGGGGCTTGAATGTGCGACCCCGTTTTTTCACTCATTAGTGTAGACCATACATAACTGTCCATTTACAAACATTCCTGTCGGTTTTTTGTGGAACCTTCCATGCAACCTAGTACAGCATCAGTCGCACTCGAAGACACCTAGGTGACGGTACGCGCCACGCGCTTCATTTTGCTAGGATATCAACATTAGTTTTGATTTCAGTGTTTAGACAAAAAAAAATTCATTCGTGTTTATTATTACTATATTAAAAGTATTTTAGCTAAAAATTCAATTCATTGCCTGATGGTTAGCCACATAAACACGCATGTTTCGATATACTTTCTGTTGGTGTCTGGAACAATTCCTTAAACAAAACTTTAGGATTTCGTTAAAAATGTCATTTGTGTCGCTTCATTCGTGTCGATTTTTATGTAACACTAATGAAATTCATTTTTACACGAATGAAATTGTTTCTCATGGGTACTTTAATATTACATGAAAACTATGCATAACACCTGCGTCTCATGTCATGAAATACGGAGCTGATACGCGGACACTTCGGCACGGCTGGTCCATTAGATTAAAGTCGCTCAGCGAGCTTTGAAGAGAGCTAGGCTTAGCGTTTTTCTGAGGGAGCGAATCTGAGATGAGGTGACCCGACAGAGCACCAAGATGGGGCCTCTGTCCGAGGCTAGTCGTTCGGTAATGTATTGTAGCTGGTAGAATTAATATCATGCATCTGAGAAGCACATTCATCAAAGTGGAGCCTGTAAAAGATGGAGGGGCAAGCAATATTTTCACGATGATCGAGACTCTGCAAGCTCTTAAACAAAGCATTGTCGCCGATAAGCTTCTTTACACTCTGCTCAATAGAGTCCAAGGCAGCCAGCTGGCGTCGAGAAAACCATCTCAAAGATGGCAGCAATACTCTAAGCACTAACGGACTTAAGTTCTGAAAGTTTTAGGATCCTGAATAGTTTGCCGAGCTTTTTAGAAGCAACTTTATTGTTCCAGATTCTATAAAGAGGCACTCGATACTTTCATACCAAGGACCTGAAGATAGCCAGAGGGATGGATATACCACGAAAAGTTGTAGTTAGCTCAAAAGCACTCCTTTTGGTGGAATATATCTTCTGTGAAATTATTAAAATAATGTCTGTGTTTTGATGGGTAAAGCTGACCTAATTGGCATCTACCCAGACTGAGACAATTTGAAGAGAATGATTTAGTTCGTCCACCATGCCAGCTCTAAAGGTCTCAGTTTCACCACTTCTTGTACATGCACTGGACAAGTACTTCTCGACTACCGTGCTATAGTTGGCATAGCCTAGAATTCTGGTAGGAGCCAGCATTTATTTCAAGTAAATCGGAGGTGAACTCAACAACTATTCTGATGCGACGTCCAGTCAGAAAATGTTTTATTCAAACATAAACTGGAGCGGGGATCCCATAGGAAGGAAGTTTGCCAACAAGGGCTTGGTGCCAGACCTTGTTAAATGCCTTTAATATGTCCAAGGACAGCAATGGCCTTACTGTGTTCTCGCTCTATAAGTGCGTTGCGTGCGTAACCAAGAAGGTCCATTGTAGAACTACTTATCAATCACGAATTGAGAGTCACATAGGAGATCGTTACTTTTTAAATAAGCAAGCAAGCGGTTATTAATTATACGCTTTATTATCATACAGAGAATTGAGGTGATGGCTATTTGGTCGGTAATTTGAGGATATTTTTACATTAGTGAGAACTAAAGAATGTTTTTTTTGTTAAAAAATATTTAGGTATAAATACTACTGCTTAGATCCGGGTCTTCTTATTTTAATTACTCATTCAAAAGTTACACATTTTTTATATTAATCAAAACATCATTAGGGTTATTAAACACCATTTGTGTTTAATAAATTTTCATTAGTGTAATCACACAACTCATTCGTGTAACCCCAATGTTGTTTTTTTCCTACTTTGAGCACTAACCCCTTCGGAATTTATCATTAGGGGTGTATAATTTCACAAAAGAAACCGTTTTAGGCCATCAGTCAGTCAAAACACGACAGTCAATCAAAAACACGATTTTTCGAACCCGCGTGAAATCGAGCCACTGATTGCACGACACACGTGCGGTGTGTTAGAGTTGGGTTTATTGATATCGATAAAAACGGTCTGTTATGGATACCGATGTCACAGAATATATACTAAAGTAAAGAAGCGACACTCAAGCATGTGTGCTCGTAAAATCGCTCGGGGCGCTGTGTGCGTGACCTAGGCGCGCGCGGGGGTGCGCGCGGCGGTCGGGGAGTGCAGTCGTCAGTCTCCGGACTGAACCGGCTAAGGGTCTTTGCTCGCCGCTCGCTTGTCGGATATTGATTGCACGGACTGACTACGCGACGCAAAATCATGCCGGACGGGCGTTATTTAATTGTTGTGTTTTTGGCTGTTTGAATCACTACATAGTATAAAACAAAGTCGCTTTCTCTGTCCCTATGTCCCTTTGTATGCTTAAATCTTTGAAACTACGCAACGGATTTTGATGCGGTTTTTTTCATTAGATAGACTGATTCAAGAGGAAGGTTTATATGTATAATACATGCATAATATAGTAGAGAAACACTGATAATTTTAGAGGTTTTTAATTTAAGGTCGTAAATAATCGCATTTTTTTGCGCTTACATTGCAAACGCTGGCTGAACCCTACGAGATAGATCAAAATAATGTACTACACTATTGTACACCTTAAAAAGTTTTACAAAAAAGTCCGCGATGGTATATGTCTATCTCTTAGGGATAACCCACAATAACCATTTTCCTTTACTTATTACGATAAAATAATGGCTTATTTACGAAAAAGTGATTTTAAGCAATACAGTATTAATCCTTATCCTATAAAGTACCATAAATAAATTGTGCATGTAATATAGATCAATATGGCCCTTTACATCATGTAATTTAAATGAATAGTTTCGAAGATATTACAGATTTAAAATGCAGGGACATAGCGGTTGCGGCGGTACCGGCCAGGGAGCGGATGGATGAACTTTTGTTATTCTTTCACGTAAAAACTACTGAATTGATTTTAATGAAACTTTACAATAATATAGCTTATACATAAGGATAACACATAGGCTACAATTTACAAGATATTCCTGCGGGATAACGTCCTATAGTTCACGCGGGCGAAGCCGCGGGCGGGCCGCTAGTTTTAAATAAAATATAAATTTATTAACTACCTATTTTAAAATTTAAAATATACGCAATTTTAATTATAACAAAAAGCTCTGAAAACAAGGATTTCAGACGATTAAACTCGTAAACTCGCAAGTAGGTAAAATTTACAATAAATAAAAAAAATTAAATCAAACCTTTCCCTTATTTACATGTTAAAGATTAAAAAACTAATTATAGATAACAGGAAATATAGTTTATGAGTTGCAATTTATGATCTACCTACCTACCTAATTTAATTAAGTAATTTATAGATTACAAAAACTTATTATAAATCAAACCCATGTCCTTGCACAAGTTTGTATTTCCTAACATACTATGTAATCTCCTTTGCTACAAATCTAAATTCCATTTCGGCTTAGATTTGTAGGCATTTCGGTATCATCAACCCTAGCGTTAACGGCTCTGGCTCAAGGTCGCTGGCGCTCGAACTCTCACGTACAGAGAGTGTCACGGGTGTGCCGATGTCGAGGTTTTTGCATTTGAATATTCTTATATTATGTATAAATTACTACATCTCCTAAACAACTGACGCTTATTGGCCCTTCTTACCGGGTTAAAAAGATTGTATTACTATATGTGTAGTGTGTGTGTGTGGCTGCAGACAGTTTCTGACTCTGTGTTTTAGTTAAACTGGGCAGGTTCGACTTAAACTTCCCTGGTTTCCTCCCTGGTTTGTCTCCGGTAAAAAACATCACATTTTTTTTATAAAATAAAAAAAAACGTTTTTATTTGATTTTTGTAAATAATTAACTTAACATGTACAAACGCCATAGTCGTATCTTATAACGACCACTAAAAGCATCTTTCTAAGAGTCCAAATCTGGAACCAACGGACTATAGAACCAAAAAAAAAATGTTTTTCTTTTTTCTTTCTATCGACAATGATTCGCACAGCCCTAGTCGCACGCGCCACGCTCGCGCTCGGCGCAACACGCGCGCCACAGGGCACACAGGGTTACCGGCGACGGGACGGGTACTTTTTGTCCATTTTTCACACGGACGGACGCGGAGACGGCGCGGTCACAGTGGATGGGGCGGGCGGGGCATTTTGTGCCTGCAAATGTAATGCTTGCCTGGAGAGTCCACGATAATATTCCAGTACTGCGACCCAACGAGTTTAGTGTATGTTGGAAATATTACTTTTTTACTCTTCCAAAACACGTTTTCTTAACACTCTAAATCCCAATTGATTGAAATTATGCGTTAACAATGTAAACGTAATTTATATACCTACATACATACCTACATAAGAAAATTTTACGTTTCAATAAGCACCATAAAAAAGTCCGAAAAAAAAATTGCACGTTTTCTGGTCAAGTGAAGTGGTCATCGGTGGTCGCTGATGTCATGCTTTACTAACTTGACCAATTAAACTTCTAGCGTAGTTCTGGGTTCTGTCGTATCTATGTACATAGAACAGTACACAGAACTATGTACAGTAACCAGAACTACAACAACACAACAGTACAAAATAACAATGGCAAACTGTTGCCACCGAGGTCTGGCGTCAACCCTAAACTGCAAGCCCGACCGTAATGAGCGAAAAAGCAGACTTTCGCGAAATAAAATATAACGAGCGCGAGCGGGCGCACGGTTAATTGTCGTCGGCGGGCGCAGTGCAGGAAACACAGTGAAGGAACTCTGTATAATAATAACGTTTATTTCCACTACAAACAAACATACCTACTGTCACAGATTACAGTTTGAACTTAAGAACTAATAGTGCTAGGTGTAGGTCTAGTAATGATTCTATCCCCAGCTGGGGAGTGCTATTACTATTGAAAGAAACTAAATTAAAATAAATAGTATTGACCAGTTTTCGCTGGTAGTGAAACTGCTACTTACTATTTATTTACTGATAAATACTGGTAAATCACGCAAAGGGTAATGGAGAGGGCTATGCTTGGAGTCTCCCTGCGTGATCGTATCAGAAATGATGACCGACATTGCCCGAAGAATTGCGAGCCTTAAATGGCAGTGGGTAGGACACATTGCAGGGAGGACTGATGGCCGTTGGGGAGGAAAAGTCCTCGAGTGGTGGCCACGTATCGGAAAACGCAGCCGTGGTAGGCCGACAAGGTGGACCGATGATCATATAAAGATCGCCGGAATCTACTGGATAATTATGTCCTGAGAAATTATTTATTTATAATTATATTTCTGGTTTTCTACACTGTGATCGGACGCCATAGCCCGCCGAGCGAGAGGGTTAATCATTCCGTGCCGGGGACCGCAGCGGTAGCGAACTCGAAGAAGTGTTGGCGCGGGCGTCACTTGTATACTATACGTATAGAGTATACTCGCTTGTATACTTGTATTTTGCGAAAGAGAATGCTTAGGCACCATAACTTACGTAGTAACTATTTAGTAATCTGTGCCATAACCGTAGGACAGATAGGCCCGCGGCTATGTTTGGGAACTTTGGAACTCGGGACTAAGGGACTGAAGCATCCATGTACCCTCTAAACTCCCCAGTCTCTTCTTTCCCTAACGATCATCCTCATACCATACAGACACTGGTGGCCCGTACCAAGAGGTATAGTTCCTCTTTTTTGCCCCGAGCCATTAGGTCATGGAATGTCCTTCCGGCTCACGTGTTTCCTTCCTCCTATAATCCTGGGCTTTTCAGGCGGGGCGTGAAGCGGCATTTAAGCAGGCCTTCAGGGTAAGGGTGACTGGCTTAATGGGTACTATGATCTATTGAGCCAGTCAACCTTATATTTGGACCTCGCTTCCGCTTACCATCAGGTGGAGTGAGGTCATCCTAACTGCTTGATTATAAAAAAAAATACTAGCCGAGCCACGTATAGTTGGGGGCTTCGTCGTTTGACCCCGGTCCCGAATACACCGCGGTGTCAAACGCACAAGGACTCTTTTTGAATTGGCCGTTTGACACCGTTAATAATATTGCGGTTCCAAGCGGGAATAACTTTTTTCGACTTCGTCAATTGACACCGCCAATAAAAATCTTATTTTTGATTTTTGTACAGTTGAGTACACAAGTAAGTTGTAGATTTGAAGGATCCTTTAGTGAGTAGGTTATATTTTTTCTGAAAAGTTACTTGTTTTTAGGAAGCATTAACGTGTCGTGTATTGGTTTTGCATGGAACACGTGTGCGATATCGGAATCGTTAGAAGTACCTATCACAATACCCTTATCGCCAAAAGGGTAAGATGGTTCAATTAGTAAGGTCACTTGTTCCTGGAAGCATTGTCTTGTCGGTATTTTTTAGTAGTAGTTTTAAGTATTTGATGGTTACGTGTAAATAGCTAATAATACAATATAAAAGCATAAAAATCATTAAGTACTGGTGGTGTGTACGGCCACACGCGAAGCGGCTGCCTTGATCACACGTTTTGTGTTGGGCCGCACAGTCGTATGGACATTTTTGCGCTCGCGTCAAACGTGTAATGCCGCACTGGAGTTGCAATTTTTAAAAACACAGGGTTGTGTCTTTGCCGCAGTCAACGTGTTAACAAGCTGAAATGAAGCTAGATGAAGTGACCATATCCAAAAAGTGGCTGATAGTCGTTGGAAGTAAAGAGCTGAAATACGAGCGTTCTATTGGTGCGGCCTATGGGACAAAGTTGTCATTACAAAAAACGGATACTTTTATTGGGATATTTTTATCGATGAAATTTTGTCTTTAACTGTACATAAATAATAACAGCGGTGTCAAGTGACGAAGTCGAAAAAAGTTGTTCACCACTTGACACCGCGGTGTCAAACGGCCAATTCAAAAAGCGTCCTTGTGCGTTTGACACCGCGGTGTATTCGGGACCGGGGTCAAACGACGAAGCCCCCTATAGTTTTAGGCCTATAAACGTAAACAATACAATAGACCCTACAGTATAGCTTATAATAAGTTTTCACCAACAAAATACAGGTTTGAAATTAACCCCATAACGGCCGGCCGAACCGACACGGGCCGGCGGCGACACGGGTCTCGTGGACCCCAGTCTTAACGTTCGCTCGTTATATTTTATTTCGCGTAAGCAGGGAAAATAAATCTCCTTTTTGCACTTATTGCGGGTTGGTTTCGCAAAGTTCTTTATATGCAATGATGATCTTTGTGACCCTTGCTTTATTGGTGGGTTAGGTATCTTGTTTGACCGCTTGACTTTAGTCTGTAAAACCTCGATACCTATTTGGCTTCTTTTAGATGGAGCCATAATATGTCGACCTTCTAAGGCTCCTTTTATAAGTCACTGGTACCTTAACATGTTTATGTATAGTGGAGCTATGCTTGAACGCCAAGCTACGAACACACTGTCGCGACATGTCGATGTCGTGTCCTATACGCCGGAGCTGGGTTATTACTGTCGAATGTGAGGAAAAAATACCAGAAATCGTTCGAAACATATTTATTTCATATTTTTAGAAGCATGGTTTTTGTCAAGTATAAAAGTCGTTGGCGCACAGGGCCCGCGGTGCTTGTCAAGTATATAGACGACTTTGGCGAGATTTATTTCATGATTGGTAGCACTTTTTTATGGTATAGCGGGCAGACGAGCATGCGGTACACCTGATGGAAAGTGACAACCGCCGCCCAGAGACATCCCCAAATGAGGTGGAATCAAACTTCCGAAACGTCAGAATTCTGTTGAATTAAAAATTAAAGCAGGTAGGTAGCACGTCTACCCTTTTGATCAAGAATTATAAAATTATGTTTCCAAAAACTGTAGTTAGTGAAGCACATTCGCCCCTCTACCATCTCTGAAGCCCCCTAGGCCAGCGTCACAAGTTTTCACTTGACGTAAATATCCGCCATGTTTTCCCGCGCACAGCGCGCGTGATGGCGCGAAATAATTTAATTGCCGCCGCGACGCCATTGGTCGACAGACTAGGGTTCCGTGAAACTTACGAGTGGTTTTATAATAATTTTAATATTCATTTCAGAGGAGGCGCTCGTGGGCGCTGGATGTGACAATGGATGGATGACCATTCTGACCATATCTAATAGTGACATTTATTTGGCGTCTCCGAGCTTTGGAAGGCACGTTAAGCTGTTGGTCCCAGCTGATATTTACTCTAATGTAGATATTATGATACAGTTGGGGTGGTTTTACAATTTTGGTCAATTTCCGGTTTTGACTTTTTCGGATTTTATTTTATTATGAACTATAACGTTACTACTACTTATAAGCGATTTGAGCAACGTTATAGAACCTTCCTATTCGGGTCCGGTTCCCACTTGACCGTATTTTTTTTCTTTCACTTGTCACCGCAGTAAGGACGCAAGGTGATTAGTGGGGTTCTTCGAATACCCGGTCTAGTTAGCGGCTGGACAAACGGACAAACGATTTTAGGGCGGGCTAGTTTGTGTCTTGCTTTTCTATGAAACCATGGAAGAGCATGCATGCCTAAACTAATGCCAAGGATTTTAGGTACCATTTAAAATAATTACTTTTTCAAATCACATTTTTGAAAAAACAAGGATAGACACATTGTTATAATTTAACCAATGAAATACTACGGAATTTAGAAATTCCAGAAAACGGTTATGTTTTTTTTTAACACGTTCTCCGCCAAAAAGAAATTATAATAAACTTAGGTCAGTTTTTACCAATCGATAAAAAGTGTCACATTTTTCCCATTTGACCCAGCATTTTATAATGTAAGTGGGACGGATGGGAAACTGCACAATCGGACTAATTTCAAAAAGGACTTGATTATTTTCTTCCTATGACATCGAGGATTAATATTTTTTTATAAGCTCATTACTGGTTACACTTGATCCATATATTTTTTGTAAGTACCTACAACCTAAGTTAAACAGGCATCTTACATGTTATAATTATACATCGTTATCGCGCGGGCAGTTTGGGGGCGACGCGTAGATGACCGAAGGGCTGTCACACGTATATAACGAGTATTAGAATATTTGCATGTTTTTTTATTCTTTAAATTAAAGCCTTTCATGTTATGTATATTCCTTATGAGGATAAATACCTTATGAGGATAAATAGAATATTATTTCTATTTTGATATTGTTTTTAAAATTGGGACAAAGTAGTGTAGAAGCGTTGTTTAAGTTAGCAACACTTTCTCTGAGGGTTGATTCAGTCCAGTAAGTCAGAAATTGACATCATACAGCTATAAATGAGTAATTAGGATAAAAATAACATTTTCATAAAATTGGTTAAGTTATCGAAACCGAAAAAAATCGTAAGGTAACATTGTTGTGTCAGTGGTCGATTTAGGATTACAAATAGATTCAATGCATAATATCGATTTAAAAATCGATATTTTTATTGGTCAAATATAATTAAAAAAAAAAAAGATCCATGCGCGGCAACCCTATTCATCAGTATCCACGCGTCGCCCCGAAACTGCCCGCGCGATAACGATGTATAACTATGACACATGACATGACATAATTTAAATGGGCATGCAGGTCGTTATGTTTTTTCACTTGTAACAGCAACCTTATTACCACAGAGTTGCTTATTACTACTGCATTAAAGGTCATTATAGATACAATACCAGAAAAAAAATCATAGAGAAATAGCAAGAAAAGCATACATGGTTCAACGCCATCTAGTAAAGCTTTTGGAACCTTTTTTTTTTAAATGGCCTGTCAGAAAATCGCCCATTGAAAGTTTGCGGGAATATTCTCAAGAGCGCTCTACACTTAGCCCGCGGACCGCGCGCGATAGGCATAGCTGCGAAAGGGCGCGAACGTTAAGTGTGGAGCCGTCTCCTATTTTATGCGAAACGGCTCCACATTTAGCGTTCGCGCCCTTTCGCAGCTATCGCGCGCGATCCGCGGGCTAAGTGTAGAGCGCTCTTCATAGATGGCTAATATAATTTTTTGCTTAATGTAATCCATCATTTATACAAATAAGTTATAAATATACATCGTTATCGCGCGGGCAGTTTGGGGGCGACGCATAGATGACCGAAGGGCTGTCAGTGCTGTCACACGTATATAACGAGTATTAGAATATTTGCATGTTTTTTTATTCTTTAAATTAAAGCCTTTCGTGTTATGTATATTCCTTATGAGGATAAATACCTTATGAGGATAAATAGAATATTATTTATATTTTGATATTGTATTCAAAATTGGGACAAAGTAGTGTAGAAGCGTTGTTTAAGTTAGCAACACTTTCTCTGAGGGTTGATTCAGTCCAGTAAGTCAGAAATTGACATCATACAGCTATAAATGAGTAATTAGGATAAAAATAACATTTTCATAAAATTGGTTAAGTTATCGAAACCGAAAAAAATCGTAAGGTAACATTGTTGTGTCAGTGGTCTATTTAGGATTACAAATAGATTCAATGCATAATATCGATTTAAAAATCGATATTATTATTGGTCAAATATAATTTAAAAAAAAAGATCCATGCGTGGCAACCCTATTCATCAGTATCCACGCGTCGCCCCGAAACTGCCCGCGCGATAACGATGTATAGTTATAATATAAAAGTTCTTTGAAACCTTATTCCCTGGAATGCAGTCTAAACTAGAGATGCAACGGATATCCGGTTGCTATCCGGTATCCGGCCTATCCGGCCATTATTTTACTATCCGGCCGAATACCGGATAGTTGCGCACTATCCGGCCGGATACCGGATAGTGATTCTGTTTGGTATTTAACTTTGGAAAATGGTTAGTATACAAGAAAACAACAACAAATTACCATTATTCGTATATTAGTATTACATTTAACGTATCTACAATTTAAACTTATCAAAAAGCCTCATATAAAGTAGTTAATAAATCCTATGATCAGCATTAGTATCCATAAAACCGTAGCGTATCGTATGTTAATTCCTAAAAAACAAATAAAATAAGTTTTACCAAATATATAAAAAGAGAGTTTGATCTTAAATAACTAACGGCAAATTGTGGTGAATAAAAACGAGATTCTCTGCATTTTTAAGTAAAAGTCAAGCTCATTGGCTATAGCACTATCTGTCGTATCTTCGGTTTGACTATTATCGTTAAAGCAATCCCATGTTTCATGAACCCTTCTTTTCATTGGAGGCGAATCACCTTCACTCCTATTTGAATCCTCTTCGCTACAACTCATTTTTAGGCCCTCCAAACCCTCCAAGCCCTTGAAACCTGCACGACGCGCCCGCCGCCAAACTAAAATGTAGGTATCGTTTGGCCGGCCGAATATTCGGCGGCCGGATACCGGATATTCGGCCGGTGATCAGGCCGAATATCCGGTATCCGGTATCCGGCCAAACAACTATCCGTTGCATCTCTAGTCTAAACACTGACTTAAACGACTTACGGAGCTACTTATTCGTTCGACTAGAACTTGGCTTTAGCGCTTATACTTTTACTGGAGTTACTACCTGTACAAATGATCCAACATTTGATCTCAAAATTGTCACAGGCTAAGTTAACTCATAGGAATTTCAAAATGCAGTCTTAATAAGTAGTTTGGGAATGTGTCACTTTGAAGTTACTTCTGGTTCTGCGGTTTTTGCGGCCTACTTGATAAGTGTACGAAATTCATCCATCACTAAGTAAGTTTTGGTTCCCGTAATGTAAATTTAGGGGTCAAACACTTGAAGAGATCGAAAATCAAAAGGGCGATACATTTACCTAATGCTTTTGCCTGAAATAAGCACCCTTAAATATAATGTTACCTACGCTTAGTATCAGACCATACAAAAATGCTGGTATGCCGACTATGGTGAAAAAAATGTTTATAAATTAAACAGCCGCTGTTCTTTCAATACATACATAATAGTTGCTACTAGGCCGGGAAGCACGTAACAGTTCAGTAAGTAATTACGTAACTTAATCACGACGCGCTGACATGAGTTATACCTCTAATTTCAACATGGCGCCATCTCCAACTCCCTTGAAAATCACTGCAGCAAACTTTCCAAACCGTATAATCGACACTAGGACAGCATAAACGCGTAGAAGTAAAACCTGTAAACGTGCACACAGCGCCCGAATACCGTTCAATATTTAATTTCGAACTATGTAATATGAACATCGCTGGCTGTGAAGTTCGCAGAATCGCATTTTTCCCTTGAAGTGATTGCAGCAAGTATTCGCAGCAGTCTCGTCGGCACCAGGGCCACATAAGCGCTATATGTAGGTATAGCCGAGTAGCCGGCGTGTAAGCGCTCGGTAGGCGCGGGGCGGCGGATGTATAAAGTGGCGCGCCGGTGGCCGCTTGACATAGCTATAACTCGCGGTGCCATGACGAACAGCCGCCGGGGAAGCTGTGGAGTCGACTGTGGGACTATTTTATTTTGTAGGTATTTGATTTTAGATGAAATTACAGTGAGCTCCTAGAATTTTACAGAAATACTCGTTGAAGACCAAGGGTTCTTTAGATTAGTTAGATGGTCTAATATTTACGGTTCTGGCTGTTTTTTAGGCAATGATGTGGCGTATTACGGATAAACTATGAACTACATGTAAAAACTTTTACAACAGATCAAATTTTGGATTTGGTGATTACAAAACATTTCAATAAAAAAATTGAGATCAGGACACGTGTACTTTTTTAATCGACTGAAACCTGAGAGTTTGTCTATCCATTATCGTCTAATAAACAGATCTCTGCTGAGTAGTTGAACGTCGTGGTCATAATCATCTCAATAACCAGCCCACCCTATAAAAATACAATTAACCATTGATTACTACACCCATCCGACATCTGTTATTATATTCTTTAGGATTTAAACAGGTGGAATATCGTAAGAATGTGTGTCCGACTGTCTGTCTATTGAGTCATTCATTATGATGCAGAATCGAAAATAACAAAAAAAAGGACAGTTCACAGCCGACTCCACCGAATCCCTGTCCTCGCCCGACACCGGAGGGCGCCGTCGCTATAAAGCGCGATACTACGGGCTCGCCTCGGGCGGCGCGAACCAATTACCCGCCGCGCGGGCATTACCCCCCTGCCGCCCGCCCCCCCGCCGCCGCGCCCGGCCCGCGCGGAATTATCTCCCGGCGCCGCTGTGAGCCTGGTACTCTGCCGCCGGGAGCGCCCGCAATGAGGGAATGACGGTTCGTTAAAATGTGAGAGGTGTGGTGCATGATATGGAATAAATAAGCCCTGATCGTACCTAAGTACAAATAATAATTGAATATGCTCGTCGTGGTTTTTGGTACCGATGTAGAGAGTAAATTATGTGCATGATGTTGTCAATTGCAATAAATCACGTTATAATTTGAAATATTGGACACTAGTGAGCTATATTGTCCCTTATGAAGCTTTGTGAAAATGTATGTAATTTTCCGTGATAGGCGAACTAACATCAATTTTTAATAGAAGTACCAAAGTGGACCAATAAAATTTTATAATTTTCTATAACATGGATCTTCAACACATAAATCATGGCCCTAGCAAGCGGAAAACACATGAATACGAGACAAGAAATATGCAATTGAACAAAACAATGCACATTGCAACATGTCATAACCCCCAGAGTGCAGAAATACTGACAGGACTTATTAAAAGGCGTTTCCTCTGCCTGCGGACAAAATTAAGCGCTTGTTAGCGTTTTAATTCCTAGAATTTACGGCTCCCTAATCCGGCCCGGTAATAATAAAGACAAATCTGTCCCCATGACGTCAGGGTTCGCAGATGAATGACTTTTGCGTTCGCACTGACCATAATATTAGGCCGGTTATAAATATGTGGCATTTATGTTGAACTGCAAATATGAATAACAATACTATGTATAAATTGTATATTAAGTATGTATTTGTAAAATAACGTGTATAAGTTATGTTTATCCGTTAACTGGCACCTTTAGTACAAGCTATGCTTAGTTTGGGGCTAGATTTATTTATTATTAAATATTAATACTGATGATAACAGTATCTTAAACTTTAATAAAACACTTTTTATTGTAACTGAAGAAGTAGTATCGCCGTAAAATTTGATTTATTTTTAAAAAGAGAATTAATTCCCTCCAGCTCGCAACACTAGAGCGATTCAGAAATAGAAATACCGCCATCTATTTACAAAAACGATTAACATGACACACGTGAATAAAACAAAAATTTAACTAACACAAAAATTATTACTGAAACAAAAATATAAATGCTAGTTGTAAATAATTCAACATTTTATTAAATTTTTAGCTTTTAGAATGCACTTTTAAAAAAAATACGATTCTGGCTCATCCTTAATCCAATATTTATGGTGCAAATCACAAATATTTACCAAAAAAAAACATTGCCAAGTAAAGGGTTAAATCATTCCCATTTGACCCCACCCATTCATAGCATTTGGCGTCAGATGAAACTTAACCTTTTGAATACCGATGCATTTTGTTGATACAATTAAGTTAACTTATTTTAAAGTTTTCAATGTGTCCTTTAATAAGTTTATTTTAAGTGATTTTCACGGGCGTAATAAATAATATTTTTTGTACGCTACTTATGTTCAATACGAAAATTAATACGCCTTTCAAAGACGTAAAACTTTCATCAAAATATTATTTATAAGCAGAGAAGCCCTACCTTTTGATTACTTTCTCATAGCTGGGTGGGATGGGACGATACAACAATCTGAGCCTTTCAAAGTCCTATACAATCTTATAATCACTACATTACCAGATTTTTTTTTTGTCACTGCCTTGTAATATACAACTAATTGTTTATTAATATTTCCAACTCGAAACATTGATGGCAGATTAACCCTGCCATATTCCGACAGCCGGCCATGATTTATAACGTCAATTGGAATCCTAAATGATGACGCTGGATCCATATCCGATGAGCTGGACAGATATTACCGTGAGGAATATTACAACCCGGATAAGAGCTGGCTTTTTTGAATTTCGTTTACATTTTGTGACGTAAATTTTTTTTAGTTTTTAATATTTTATAAATCTTTCTAGGTTAATAAAATATTTATTAACCCGAGAATACATACCCGTACAAAAATGCCAATTGTTATTGTCTACAATTAAATAAAATATGAACATAATAATAATGACAGAAACATTTGTAACTGGCTGCTTTTTAGAATATCAAAAATAAACAAGATGAAAAATTTTGAATCCATCAGATCCTCCGTAAATGGAAGGATTGAAACCTTCGCCTACTAGGTATTATGCCTTAAAATTAAATACGACCCGACTGATGTAATTCGAATTTCAAATTTAGAACTATTCAGTAGGGTCTGTCATTGAATTTGTTTAGGGTTGTCATTTGGTTTCTAATTTTTGACCACATAACCGACTTTCGGGTACGCGGCCAATCTTTTGCGATTAATTTAATCAACGACGCAAGATAATAATTTATTATAGTGCACTAGCCTTCCGCCCGCGGTTTCACCCGCGCGTAATTTCTTTTCTCAAATATTCCCCTTCCCCCCACATTTCCGGGATCAAAAGGGTACTTTTGTATATTCCAGTAATAGTGTAGCTTTCCAAAAGTGAAAGAATTATTCAAATCGGTTCAGTAGTTTCGGTTCGGAGCCTATTCAATACAAACAAACAAACAATCAAATCTTTCTTCTTTAAAGATAGTCTTGTTCTTGTTTTTTTTTTAATTATTATTTTGTCAATGTTTTTTTTTTCTTTTTAACTTATTGTTTTTGCTCACATCGAGCTCAAGCATTGGCCATTGGATGATAGTAATATGGTCATGGATTACTCTGTGCGTATAACATGGAACTTTTAAATGCCTCTGCTATCGCCTATCAGGTAAGTACCTCGCCTTCGTCAGTCAAAGGCTGCAGCCCGAGTGCAGGCGGTCATTGTAGAATACTACTATAAATCCGCCCTGACGTCGCAGCGGACGACCCGTAAATTACGCGCGTAAGTATACAGAAAGACAAGGTGCTTTCCGTCCGACTTATTGTATTGCACACAACTTATATGCTGGTCCCTCAGTGAGAAAACTCTCAGATATTAAGCTGAAAAGAAGAGAACCTACACTTTGACCGAGAAGCGGTGAGAAACTGGTAAGCTTCAACTAGCTAACTTCTTTTATTTATTTATTTAAGCTTCATTGCACAAATCAAGTACAAAAGGCGGACTTAATGCCATGGCATTCTCTCCCAGTCAACCTTTAGGCCAAGCAGAAAGAAACAGTGGGTAGTGCCAATTAACCTAATTTTAGATGATTTGTGGAAATTTAAATGCTTCAGCGTCCGTGGTTTAGAGGTTTTTGGCCATAGGCCGTTATGTAAAAAAAAAGAAAAAAAAAAGGGCCTTGACTCTTGAATTAAGTAAGTTCTGATTTGAACACCAGTCCGCAGGTGTGCTCTTACCAGTAGGAACCTCACCAGAGTGTCAGTCAAAGGCCACAGCTCGGGTGCAGGCGGCTATTGTATTTGTATGTAGAATACCGCCATAAATCCGCTCCGACGCGCGACGGCGGCCGCCGACCCGTAAATTACGCGGACGCGACACAGCGGGGCCTGCCCAGATGACGCGTTTACACACGCGCGTTTCGAGACGCGCGAGTCGCGAGGTACTAGAGGTTCATACATCCCGTCATGCAGTCGCGCGCAGTCGCGCGTTTTTCTTTTGTTCAATTCCAAACGCGCGAGTCAAATCGCGCAAAAAACGCCTCATCTGGGCCTGCTCTTACAGAAAGGCGACGTGCTTTTCGACTTACTATGCCGCTGTATACCCTAGAACCTCTAAAGCTGAAGGATAACTACAAGGACCAACACAAGTTCTTTTAAACCTCCTTTCAAAAAGGGGGCTGTTTTTGAAACTAGGCCCCGGGGAGCTTCAATAAGCCGTATCGGAGGTGTCATGGGGTGTAACAGAGCCTTGACTTGACTTGATAGTATCAAGTCAAGTTGATACCACAGCAGGAGTGCTCGAAATTAGTAGAGAAGGCGGAAACAGAGCGAGTCAAAGACTGCAGCGTGGGTGCAGGCGGCCATTATAGAATGCCGCCATATACGAGTATCAGTACTATCAGTTGTCAGTCAGTTGGCAGTTGGTTGGTGGCTCTATTGGGCCTCCGCCTAAGACAGCCTTGATTTCCCCGATATCATCGCAGATAAGCGAAAGATGACAGCAATGAACAATTGAACATCTATAAGTGGACCAATCATGCATGAACGTTATTTCTCTGCATACATTTGACAATCAAAAATTGTGATTCTTTATTCCTGGCAATACGATGACAGCTGTCGCAGGTATCAAGCTATAATGAGAGTACTGGTAGTAGTCCCGCCAGGGCGTCAGTCAAAGGCTGCAGCTCGGGTGCAGGCGGCCATTATAGAATGCCGCCATAAATCCGCCCGACGGCGCAGCGGCCGACCCGTAAATTACGCGGACGGGACACAGAGCATAGATTCACAGTGAGACAATGTGGTGTTTCAGGCTTCAATGACCCACGCAAAGATTTGAATTTACTGGTACTTAAATCTTTTAAAAATTTAGAAGTGTAAAATGTATATTTTTACCTTTTTAAACTAATAAACAAACCAAGCAAAACTAAATGACGATAAGACATCTCAATTTACTAATAATTATAACACAAATCTCAGACAAAAGGGGAAAAAAATAGTGGCTTCTCACGCTCAAACATTTTTAATTTTTTTAATTTAAAATGAACCTTAACAGTTCCGGCTGTAGTTTCTTAAATTTGAATATAAAAGTGTCCTAACACAAAAAATTAAAACAAGACTGTGAACGATTGCTTCACTGTTATTCTTCACCCTGTTCGGTTCGGCAGCGGGCGGGAGGGAGGGTCGACATCACAAAGGCGCGGCGAAAAAATATAGATAAGCCGCCATTGCGGCCGGCAGGGCTGGCAATGCCGCCATACTGCTTTTTGTTTTTTTATTTACATAATAAAGGAGGCTGAGGCAGCGGAGTGGTTTCAAACGTCACATCAGGTCGACAAAGGCAACAACAGAGTGGTGGCCAAGGGGTGGACTACGATCGAGAGGCAGACTAATGCAACGGCCCGCTCGCTGGTCGGATGATATAGTCCGGTTCATCGGTATCAACTGAATGAATCTTGCACAGGACAGAAATAGTTGGTGTGACAAAGAGGAGGCCTACACTCAACAGTGGGTGGATACGGGCTGATTAGATATACATATAGATGAGGTCCATGGTCCAAATCACGGAGCGCATCGGACTTTTCTATGTGCGTATTTATTTGCGGTGACGAAAACATCGTGAGCAAACCGAATTGCTGCGTAGTGCGTAGCCATCCAATGTAATAACCGGATTTGTGGAATCCTATGGTGAATGACTAGGTCGGGACAAAACGCTCGAAGAAAGATAATAATAGGGGCTCAATATTATTTTCAACACTAGAGGCGTCATAAGACTTGTTTTTTACTTGTCATACTCACACAGGCCACAACTTGGAAACATGAATGCTCGATCAACACGTAAAAAGTTACAAATCAATCTATACTTACTTACTAATTACAAAGAGGAAAGATTTGTTTGTTCGTATTGAATAGGCTGCGAAACTACTGAACCGATTTGAATAATTCTTTCGCTGATGGAAAGCTACACTATTCCCAGGTGAAATAGGGTACTTTTGATCCCGGAAATGTGGGGGGAAAGGGGATTATTTGAAAAAAGAAATTAGGCGACCGCTAGTTATAAATAAAGATAGTGGCAGTGGGCCAGCCCTAAGCGGCGGCCGCGGCGGGCCGCGTGTCAAACGCAGATGGCAGAAGCCTCGTACGTGCGAAACGGACCAACACCGGTCGATAGGCTTTACATACGCCCTTCTGACGATATTGTTTAATTAATAACGTTTGTCTGATGTCACGGTATATTGGATTGGCTGTTTGAGATACGTAGAAAACAAGGAGTCAAAATATGTTTAGTGATAGTTCAAATATCAGCCCACGCCCACTGCACGGTAAAGGCCTCCATCCAGACTTAATCAAATGCTGATTGCATTTTACTTGGGGAAGCCTGTATTTTGTTAACATCAATCTGTGGTCAGATTAAAAATGGTCAAATCAGACAACACTCATCAACTAAGGTAGCCCAACTTATAATACACATTGAAATCAATGCCAGAATAATAACAAGTTCTGAGTCTACAGTCTGGCAGCACATTGAGCGACTCTTCCTGGCAAAGTGTCCCTCAATGGAATAGGCTGCAGTGGCCGCTTACCATCAGGTGGGCTGCGTGCCTGTCTGCCAACTGACTATAAAAAAAAATAATAATCGCAATATTATTCTGATGTCTTAGATGAGATTCATAAGCTACATACAATCTGGATTACCTGGGCTTACATGTAATAGTTACTACCGATTTAATATGGAATGGAGCAACATATTATAAAGTATGACTGATAAACAAACAAAAATAATAAAAGAATCGCTAAATATACAGCAAAAATCTTTAACGAAGTTTCAAATAAAAAAAATTAATATAAAAAAATAAATAAGTAAACATTAATATCGCTTGCCAGCCCTATGCCGGCTTCCTTTGAGCTTCGCCCGCCGACGGGTCGCGTTAGACGGTACGGTAGCCCACAGCCCATGGCGCGAGCGGAGAAACCCGTGTGGGCGTAACTTAGGTGTGAGGCGAGACGTGTAGGCCTTTCGACTTGAATGCCTTTGCGTGTGCGGTATGATGAAAAAAAAAACTCGCGACTATTCCTAGCTTGACATTCGCGGTTTGAACATGGAGGGCCGAAGTTTGAATTGGACTCATAGACTTAATATATTTAATTCCATGATTGGACTTGAGATTTGTGGCCAGGACGTTCAAAATATTTTATGTTTTTTAGGAATGGGTACACAACACTGAGATCCATTATAATACGGCGTATTACGCTGGAGTGGCTATAGACATTGAAATGACAGCTATTTTTTTTGTCGATTTGAAGCGCCCCCAATAGTGTACTGGGAACTAAAATGACTTTCTAATCGGATCAAATATTTGGTACCAATCGCCTATCCAGTTGTCTATGGAGATCAGTGGTACACAGGAAAACAAGCGATTTAGAATTGACTTAAAAAAAAGGTTGAAGGGAGGTTTTAAAACAAGAATAGAATGGCTGATTTACGCATATAGGTAAGTATTCTGAAAGTGAATATACGAGAATTACGAGATAACCCCAAACTCTAGACAACTTTTAACGGCTTATTCCACAAATCCCCTTAGATGATCCCCTGCGCAGGGGATTTGTGGACTTTTTGTCCAGAAATCCCCTTCGTATTTGTTTAAGGGGATTTCTAGACTAAAAGTCTACAAATCCCCTTAATATTTAAACTTAGTTTTTTTTAAAATTAAATACAGTTTCTTTCATAATCACATTCTTTTTATTTTGGAACATAAAGTACGAGTGATAAACCAAAACAGAATAAACACCTTCAATAATTTCCGGTGAACATAGAGTACTTCTGTTCCCGGAAATGAGGGGGAAGAGGGGGATATCTGAAAAAAGAAATTACGAGCGAAAGGCTAATTATTATTGTAAGTAATAAGAAGGTATATTATTATTGTACAAACAATCTGTGATTAATGTGAAACCAGAACAGTTATGTTTGATGAAAGAAGATTGCATGTGTCAGCCATTCCTTAATGGATTTTCAGACATGCATTAGTTCAAAAAAATCCACTATGCTAAGAATTCTGAATCAAGGATAAAAGTGGACATGAAAGTGCAAAAATATTTGCAATGGATTTAAGTGGACTTAGGGACCCCTGAGGGTCACCTAGTTTCTCGGGTGGCCCTCCCTAGGCGCCACCCTGACTTGAGGCCTCTCGAGTCGGGGTACCCGGGGATGGGCTGGTCAATAGCCACAAGGCTAGCACCGGCTTGTCCTAATCGGGTGTGAAGGAGAAACCGGGGGAGTTTAGTGGGTAGTGGACGCTTCAGAGTCGAGTCCCACACACGGCCGCGGGTCTAGCTAGCCTGCGGTTATGGTGAATAAACGCATTCTCCTCCGAAAAAAAAAATGGACTTAGGGACCCAAGTTGTACCACCGGGGACAACCACAACAATCATAGAACAAACAGTTGAACCATGGGTAACTTTACTTCCCCGTGGTACAACCAGTTGAACATCGCAGTTGTACCACGGGTCGGGAGCGAAAATATGATTATCTGTATTGTTTTTATTATTGCAATTATTAAGAAGCTAGGTATATCATTATTGCAGACATTCTGTGATTAATGTGAAAATTTAATTATCTGTGATGCTTTAATTATTGCAAGTATTATTACATATAAGAAAAAGTTATATTAAATTTCATAATAATTATGAAAATTATTGAAGGTTTATTCTGTTTTGGTTTATCACTCGTACACATACTTATGTTCCAAAATAATAAAGAATGTGGTTATGAAACAAATTGTAATTATTTCAAAAAAACCAAGTTTAAATATTGTTTAAGGGGATTTGTAGACTTTTAGTCTAGAAATCCCCTTAAACAAATACGAAGGGGATTTCTGGACAAAAAGTCCACAAATCCCCTGCGAAGGGGATCATCTAAGGGGATTTGTGGAATAAGCCCTTTTAACTGCCTTCAAAAAAGGAGGAAGTTCTATTCAGGTGGTAGGGTTTTTTTATAAGCTAATATTCTGTTCTTATTATCAACTGCCTCCGTGGTACAGTGGTTAGAGCGTTCGGCTCTAATACCCGGAGGTCGTGGGTTCGAATCCCACGGGGAACATCACTTTGTGTGATTGTTTCCAGTTTGGTTAGGACATTGCAGGCTTGAATCACCTGAATGTCTGAAAAGAATGATGATTCCGTGCTTCGGAAGGCACGTTAAGCAGTTGGTCCCGACTATGTTCCAAGTAGGTCTGGTTTCCCTTGTAAGGGTTACGGAGGTCAGATGGCAATCGCTCATTGTAATAACCAGGCTTGTCAAATCTAGGATCATAGTCGAAGCGGACCCTGAGCTCCATACTGGATGCAATCGGGAATACGCTGGGATGATGATGATGATGATTCTGTTCTTATTATCTCATCAGTATCATTAAAAAAAATCTCGCCAATCCCATCGACCCCTCAATAAAGGATTGCTCAAAGTTCTACCATACTTAAAACACAGATCTTCAAACAAAAACAAAACAAAATGCCATATCCAGACAGACAGAGATGTCAATTTTATCGGAACGCAGTCACCGAAATGATCGATACAGTCGATACGAAACACCAGGGCAGCATAATGTGACAGGAGGTGCATCGATTGGATTTATCAGTAGCGCGTCGAGCCTCGATGTGGTAATGGTTCGGCCAATCGGCTCGTGGCTTGTAACTTTACTACTATAGGTAGTACATTAGAGAGGTACTAGTAGCTGGTTGCTGCGAAAAATTCACTTTATAAATACAATTTTATTCTCACAGACATTTATTTTAATCGCGGTTTTTTATTCCCGAGGGCAACGACGGTTTAGTGGGAGTTTAGGATGTTTGCTTAGAGTTTTTGTTAGAGGTTAGCTTTTACTTCCAAAGGTTTTTAGAACTAGGTATTAAATATTCATAATATTTAATAGTTCTAAAAACCGCTATTTCTGTTAAAGTGTAGTAATTGTATGTATGTACATGTGACACAACAAGTCGAGTCGTTCGTCTATTTGATAACAGAGTAAAGTGTGCATTAAACCACTCTTATTAGTACATGGTTTGTACTAGGACAGCATAATTGCATGCTAGTATTTTCAGCAACGTCTGACCAGCGAAAGCATTCGACTTCCTGAACCTTCGCATAGGTAATTATATTTCTCAAGTGGCTGCATATTGTATTTATTTATGAACTGATTAAAATTTAAGAAGCCAACTGTTAATAGATCAACAAACACTAGCAGATGTAAGTACCTATATCTAATATTTTAGCTGACAACTGCGTAATTTCTAATAAAATAATCCCTGTTCATTGAATTCTTTCAGCTCCTCTCGGGCGAGCAATCTTTGGTTTAATTTTACAAGAGTCAATAGCAGCCTACTTAGTACTTGATGGTAAGCAGTAAATGAGCAAAACTCTAAAAAGAGTTTTGGGGCACTTCTTCTCAACAGGCCATCGACGTCGAAGAGTTGGTAATAAAAAAATGTGTCGTTCTATAAAAATCTATTTGCAGAATTCATTGGATTTTTAATTTGTAATGCTCCAATGCTCCTAAAACATAATCAAAAAGATGTAATGACAGCAGACTTTACCGTACAGGCGCTGTCAGAAAAAAAATCCACCACTTTGACAAAGATGGGTGTGTTCCACAGAGGCGTACAAACCACGCACGCACGCCTATTGCGCCACCCAGGTAGACCAGAGACTGAAATACAAAATATCATAAGATACCAGGGCGGTATAATATGACGAGAGGTCGGTTGAGCATCGATCGGTGTTATCGGTCGTATCGTACGCGGTACGCGGTGCGCTACCCATTGTTCTCGTTTTTGCTAACGTCCAGCGAATATAAATTGAATGGACGCGTTTGTTTAAAATTTCACACGGAGACGCGCGGCCGGTATTGTCATGCGCGGTATCGGTATGCTCCGCGTGTTCAGCTACCGGTAATACTGTTAGGTGTTAATACACTAGGTATTCTACTAAAAACCGGTAAGAAATTGGAAGATATCAGTACTTGGATGATATAAGAGTCAAAGTCTGTTGGATAAAGGGTTCATTCCCGTTCGTCCCACCAAGTTTGTCCCAACAGTGGGACGAACGGGAATTCTTATCTTACTTCCCGTTCGCCCCGCTGGTGGGTGGGACGAAGCTTGGTGGGACGAACGGGAATGAATCGGATAAAGCACGTACATAGCGATTTAGGACCAGTTTCACGGCCTGTCGGATTCTCTGTATATTGTCTGTCAGCTTTTCAGCTGACAGACAATACCTATACAGATGTGCGTTTTCACGCACAGATTTAATAAGTTTGAAATTTCTTTGATCACTGCTAGGCTAGCCAATGCTAGTCAACAGTTACTTTTAGGTTCCAAAGAATTCGGCAAAACAATACTATGGGCGTAACATAATTATTACAATTTGTTTAAAATATATTTGTCCATTGATTTAAAATTTTAAACTGATTAATTTTGGGGCAGAAATATTAGCATTTGTTTTAATCAATTGTTTATACAACATTTTATATATGCCAGGTGTATTCCTATATAACACTGGTAGTCGAGATAGCCAATACTTAATATGAATTTGGAAGAAAATATTTTGATTTTTTTTGAAGAATTAAATAAGCTCTGTAGGCCGATTCGAGTTGGCGATTATGTGAGACGAAACCTTGGGCCAACATTTGGCCAATCTGTGAACAGGTTAATAATAAACGCCCCAGACAATGCACACCAATATCACGCCAAACTGGGGCAAACTGCTTTGTGTAACAAGAGATGAATAAGAGCTTCCAAGAAATTTCAGATCCAAGCTTCCTTATTAAAAACAGTATCTTTATTCGTAAACGCCTCTTTAGTCTAGTGGTTAAAGAACATAACCGTGATTTCAGGGTACTGGGTTCGATTCGAAAAATTCTGTCGGATCAAATATTTCGGACATGGTTCGGGTTTGTGATCTGCAACTTGGCCAGCCTGGTGATTCAGCTACTACTATCCACGATCGTATCATTAGCAATGAATTGATTTAAATAATGGAGACTTGTAAGTAAAAATTTTTAACCAAATCGGTCCATCCAAATCATCCAATGATACTACTAATTAATCAACTTTAATACGTTGTATTCTATTTAATGTCCTAATTGAACGAGTTACAACGTTCCTACAGGTCATCGATCACTAATAAAAGAATTTCTTTATTAGTGATCGAAGATATAGGTACCTAATTCAAACACAGAACTGAGTTAAAGAAATTCTTATTCTATTGAGGGACACTTCACCAGAAAACGTCGCTCAATGTGCTGCCAGACTGTTGGCTTGTCTGATCTTCGAGCCTTTGATTTCAAGTTTACTGGCTCCCATATTAATATTGCCGGAACACAGCCAGAGTGGGTGGTAGCTAGCCCGTCGGACTCTGTAAAAGCCCCTACCACCAACCAGATCCAAGGCGGGAATCGAACCCAGGACCTTCGGGTTTTATACGTGCCGCGTGCGGCTTAGCCACTTTCACGGAGGCGGTCAAACATTTCATAATTCATTGAAGTTTAATAAGTGTGTAAGTATTATAGACTTTTTAAACTTTAATGACTCGCAATAGTTACTGTCACGTTTCCTAATTAACGATTTTTTTTAATAAATAACTTCTATTAACTTGTGGTTTAGTCAGAGCGTCGCCGTCGATACGAGGAAACAAAATGCGTCCGCTTGAACAATGAACTCGAATCTCTAATCTCTAACGATGTTATGATCGCCTGGTAGTGTGGTGGCACAAATCACCTGTTCTTTGATCTCTACTTGTCTGCAAGAGGGGAGGATCGCTTGGATCATCAAACCTACCAATGGCATTGGTAATACTTGTTGCACCACCAGGCAGGCAGGATACAGACCGACAAACTTATCTGTTCCGGTGGCCAAAATTGGAACTACGTGAAATGCAATGCAAAAACGATATTTAATGACAGTTTTCTAAATCGACAGTAGCGACGCCGCCACCGGAACAGATAAGTTTGTCGGTCTATACGTGTGGTCCACTGCTTCTCATCTTACCACTACCAATACAAGGGACACTACGTGAAATCCAAACTGTACAATCCAACCTCTGCATTAGTTATGCATTCCTAGTACTTCTGTACAAGAAATCACCTGTTTCTTTGAATGTGATTCATCTCGCTCGACACAACTTCGCTCTTTCACTTGTTTAGTTTTAAAAAGAGACGAAACGTCTTCCGCTTTGCCGGTCGGCGGGCGCGGTACCAATAGTCTGCAACTTCTATCTACAATGGGTTTTAAGAAAATATTGGCATATTTAATATAATCCCTGGTTCACTAAATACAACTAATTTTTGTAATACTGCTTTAGGTCATGTTCAAGCCTATAATCTACTATGGCCCGAATAATATTGACGGTCTACCGTCGCGTCGCCTACACAGTCATAATAATCTGTAGTCAAAAATACATGAGTTATTAGGTATTCAGATTACTAAGAAACACCAGTTAATGTAAGTAATGCCCAAGCCTAATTCCTAACCCTTACTGTGAAAGGTAAGGATTAGAAATCCCCGGACTGGTAATGAATTTTTAATTCTTCATTGCACAAATTGCCAATATCCAGTCCGAATAACTGGACCAGCAAATGCAACAATCAAGACCTCATTGGGCCCTCCCCAATTCGTTGGCAGGACGAACTTTTTTTTGCTACCATCGTTTTCCCTTCAAATTAAATCGGGAATACGCTGGGATGATGATGATGATGTTTTCCCTTCAAATTACAAGGTCGGCGAAGCAAGAGAATCACTCTTGAAGTCTTGACAACGTCTATGGTGGGACGCTTTATGCGGCAGTAACCGTTCCGGCTCCCCGCGGTTTTTGCTACAATAGCTGCAATAGACCTACTTATTATCAGCTGATCTGCACCGTATGTGTGGTATTGTATACTGCGATCAATATTTATGTTTTTTAAAAAATTTCATTGACTGCGATTTATACTGAGATAATACGTCCAGGTATTACATAGTATAAACATAAAATTTATTCTATGGAATACCTAGAGAACAAATACTAAGTTAACTTGTCTGTTAATAATGAATAAATGTATTTTTAGAGAATCATGTGCATTCAACGATTCAGCGGGAGGTGTTAGCGGCAGGGACCGAAAAGGTTACCCTTTTTGGTGTATTAAACTGTTTAATTTTTACGATTCTTTGAAAAACCTTAACATGGGATTCAGCAGTATATACGGCTGAATAAACCCGAACAGAAACAGTTTTGTTAATAAAGTTCATTTTCGTTCATTTTTTGATCTTAGAAAAGGACAGTCCGATGAGCGTACCGTCATTGGATGCGATAGAATCGTGTCACAACGTGTTGGCTACATAAGGCTTCAATGCTCTAAAATAATCTTTACTGATAACTTTTGCAATGATTCTCGCGTTGATCTTCGCATGTTGTGTTATTCTTGTTGTTTACGTTTTTAGTTGTCATGAATATTGAGTGGTAATATTGAGTCCAGTCAACGAAGCTCTAACTTTGCCATTTTAGCTGAAAAGCTGAAACTAGTGCCAAAATTTTTTTTATGACCCCGTATTATATGACATACTAAAAATGCAGGGTCGTGAGTCACCGGGGTTATACGAAAAAAAAATGGAAAAGGGTGAAAAAATTACTTTTTCCTAAACATCTCGAAAACTTACTGAAATATGAAAAAAAATTTAAGGCAAAAGTTGTAGAAAATTGCTTTGTCTACAAAAAGGTTTAAATCAATTTAGGGTGGAGGCTCCTTATATCGGCCCACTCCTAATATCGGCCGTCTAGAGAAAATGCGCCACAACTTAAAAAAATTACCTAAAATAATAATTGTTTTTATGCAAAAGAGTGCGGGAGGTACGGACGTGCGTCGTTTGGCGGCATTTTCAGGTCAAATTCCTAGATCGACTCATTGCGTTGAGAAGTATTTAAATTGAAGGATCTAACATGGTGGACAAATTGAGTCAGACCCTTCAAATTGTCTCAGACTCAACCCCAGTTACCCCAGTAAAACGCAGGCTTGTATTTTTTCCACAAAAAGAGTGATTTTTTGAGTTCTATCTGACCGACTACAGCTTTTAGCCGTATGAAATTATCTTCCAACCTTAACCCTAGAGTAGTCGCGCCTTTCCGTGTAACGTGAGTGATCGCGCAGGGAGCATTTTGCCGCCCATACCCTAACAAGCTTTATTTTGATAATTGTATTTAAATTAATTTTTAAATGATAGAATATATCATAAACTTTCAGTAAATAACATTTATTAAAGTTTTGAGCTAAGTATTTATGAAAAAAAAAGCTTTTGAATATATAATGTAATTATTTTTTAATTTTAACAAGGCGCATTTTCTGCGTCGTACGCCCCTGTCGCTTACTTATATTTTTTTTAGAAAAAAATGTCACAAAACTGATTTATAATGTATGCTATTACGCTATTTAGACTAAAACAACATGATATACGACTACAACTATTCATATTTCCACTAATCTAGAAAACCTGACACACGAATTTTAATTACGTGAGTAGTCGCGCGGTGACCAATTTGCCGCCAAACGCGACACCCCGTCAATAATCGGTTCCTGATTTGGTCACCCGTGAACTGAATTTCTTCTAATTTCCAAAACAAGACGGTGAGAAACGGGGTAGCAGCTACTAGAACGCTTGACCTCGTCAAATGCATCGTGTATAAAATAATACGATTTTTTCGCCGCGGGCGACAAAATGCTCATAGCACGAGCACTCTAGGGTTAACTTCGGGAGCTATAGAGTCCGTAGCAGTAACTGTTTTTAAAGAGATTGGCATCCTTTCCAGAATCATACGCTACTTGATTGCGTAACAGCTCCTTAAACTTTACAGAGCTCAAGTCCGTTCCTGCAAATAGTTTTGCTACCATCTTTGGAGGTGGTTCTGCTCTTGACTCTATTGAGCGGCATGCGAAGAGGCTTATCGGCGATGATGCTTTGGTCGAGAACTGCAAAGTCTCGATCATCGTTGGAAGATTGCTGGGCTCTCCGTCTTTTACAGGACGTTCTCCGTTTTTTTTTTTTTTTTCGTCTTCACGTTGGTGAATGTTCGACTGTACGATTTGGTTATACCAGCTCCGTTCCATTACCGAACGACTTGACTTGGTCAGAGACTTCATCCGTATACAGTGAAAATGCCGCGCGTACAAACTAAATGATTTGCTTCATTTTTTGAAGTGAAAACTTCTTTAGCGGCGTTGTGCACTTTTTTTGTATGGGGAAAAAATGTTAAACTCGCGTCAGGATTTATGTGTCACGTGACCTGATCGAAAATCCATATAAAATTTGAAGTCCGGACACGTGTTTTCTACAAACTTATCTGTTCCGGTGGCCAAAATTGGAACTACGTGAAATGCAATGCAAAAACGATATTTAATGACAGTTTTAAATAGACAGTAGCGACGCCGCCATGGAACAGACAAGTTTGTCGGTCTATAGACAATAATGGTTTTTTGTTCAATTTGACAGCTCATTTATGCAAAGAAAAGTGCTTCTTAAGTACATCAGGAGTAGAGTAAATAATTGTATTAATAAGAACTGATGTTGTTTTCTTGAGTTTTATTCCTTTAGCGTAAGGTATATTTTTCTTTGCATAAATGAACTGTCAAGTGTGACCTCTTCTACTATTAAAGCCGCAGTGCGGTCGCTTCCTATATGCTTCCTATGCTACAAAGTGACCACAAAGACCTTAATTTGATATCCTGCAAAATTCAAAATTTAATTGCCGTAATAAAACATTTAAAAAGTTTGGAATATCTTTATTCGCCGGAACTATATAACAGTATTTTGTGGAAATTAACACCACTTCTCCGCAGTCTTTGGATCCGCTATGCTGCGGAGCATGCATCAGGTCGTATGAAGTTGGAAATGCTGTCCGATTTCCTGCGACAAGAGGCTCGTTCTCATACACAGTTTGGCTTGTTACCCCAAATTCCCAGTGAACATCCTCGAAGCGACATGTTGATTACTGTAACACCACTCGTGTTATTAACGATTCGGGAGTCTGCGGATTCTGTAAAGGGAATCATTTCTTGGCCGATTGCTCCAAATTCAAAAGTTTATCCGCAGATTCCAGTATGCAATTAGTTGTAAATTCCAAACTGTTTTCGTTGTTTAGAAAATAAATAGTTGTCAATCAAAAAAGTATGACATTGACGGTTGTCAATCATTTTATCATAGTTTATTACATGGCGTTTCAGTGTCACAGCAAGGAGTTTCTGATAAGTCTGAAAAAGTTTCTGATTACATTAATTCTGAGAGATAAACTTTTTAATGTAATATAAATTGTCATGTTTGTGTACGATAGCGCAATAAATAAATATTGTATTTTACCACATAAATGATAGTACTTTTATACCTCTACCAATCAATTAAATCCCTAACCATTCCAAAATACATATCAAAAATGCACAACGTTAATATTCAGGTTTTCACTTCTGCCGGCACTCCCGGAGTGCAACCCGTCGTTTTTTTTGATACGGACTGTGCAGGTGTGGAACTCTATACCTGGGTCCATCTTTCCTGACCATTATATAACTTTGTGCTCTTCAAGGCCAGAATTAACGGGCTTTTTCTAAGCAAGCGCGCTCCATCGTAAACCGCATAGTTGTTTAACATCAGGCAACTTTAAGGTCAAGTGCTGGCATAGTAAATAAATATATAAAAAAAGTCGGTAATATTTTTTATATATTTTTTGGGGTTCTTTTCTTTGTTTGTATTAAGAATGTCGAATTATTGTAATACATTCGTACTTTTTGAACAAACTTTTTCCCTTTGAAAAGGTATGCCGATATTAGGGTTATAGGCGGCGGATATTTGGGTGCTAGGAGGCCGATATTAGGGAAAATCGACAAGTTTGGAAACAAACATCTATATTTTGAAATCTAACAAAGAATTCGTTATTTGGCGAATGTAATAATGGAGTTTCATTATTCCTCTACACAAAACAGTAATTGAAAGAAAGTCAAAGCAATTAATGTAAAAATACAAGCAAAAAAAGTTGACATGGCCGATATTTGGTGCCTCCGCCCTATGTTATTTTACGGGGTCATAAAACAAAATTATAAATAGAATAAATCTTTCTTTGGTACCAATAAAACTTTAACTAAACAGTACAGACACAGTAAAGTTGCTAAAAAACAAAAAAGAAATCACAGAACAAACAAAACAAAAGGATCAATATCAAAACAAAAAATCAGTAACGTATTTAAAATTACAATAAAAACAAGGTTGTTGGTACCAAAATGGTCTCCGCTCAGTATTTGGCCGTGCCGTCTTTATGTGCAGATGAAATACACTGCATCTCATGCCTTTAATCCAGGCCCCACCTACTAAATTTGTTGTCTCTTTCGTTTATAATCGCCGCAGGATTAAACGGTTTAATACTGCTTAAGACAAACGCAAAATTGAAAACAGTATAAATATGAATGTTAAAAGATAAACGGTTTGTATCGATACCGCTTCAGCCGTATAGCGGATTATTCAGTCCCTGGTTAGCGGCATCTTAGTTTAATGTGCGCAATGCACTTACTTGCCAAGTATAAAAATTGGAAATACAATAATATTGTAGGTAATATATTTTTTCTATTAATAAAATAAATCTTATAATTATGACGACGTCATAATAACCACATTGCAGAAAGATTCAATGTAATGTTATAAGTAATACATACAAATGCATGAATCTTACCTTTAACGGAGGAGTCGGAATATACAAAGGCGGGTCGTTCTGCGATCCCGTGTAGATCTCCTGCCCATCCGCTCCTCGAGGACAGCCCTCAGCATCCATCACACTGTACCGGCAGACGATTCCGTCCGCCGGCTTCGCTTCGTACCCCGGCGGCTTCCCCACGTGGAAACCCTTCGCCTTCACCCAGAAACGGAACTTGGAACTATCCGAACTGTTGCATTCTTCCCCACGAAGCGTGCGCAAGATCCGGGCGTATTTCTTCAAAGTAATTGTCTTCGTTTTCGCCAGGTCTCCGTAAGTTTGGATCACCCAAGGCTGGTACGTCGAAAACAAGTCCAGCTTCGGGTCCCCAGTCTGCACTTTAGGTCTCTTATTGTTGTTTTGCTCATTCTTCTTCTCACTTTTAGAACTTCCCGCGGCAGATTTCCGCTTTGACGGTTTCCGGGGAGTTTTTTCCGGAATCGCTTCTTGGGTCAACTTCTTCCGCAGTCCACGGTCGGAAATCATAGCAGCAGCCATTTTGACACTGCACAATTCACACTTTAAATTTCGATTGCACTGTTATTCTCCATTATCAAGAACACCAACTGTCGTGGAATTCGCGGCTCGGTACTCTTTTGTTTCCTGTGGGGGGATCCGTTTGAATTGTTTTCAGAAAGTTACCCGAACTGGAGTTCGGCGGAACTTTGCGAATGAAACTTTTGGCTGGAAAGTTCGCATCGACCTAAGGATTTTCGGTTGGAAAGTTTTTGCGCGGGTAGCGGCAGACACCTATGAAAAGGCGGCCCGTCACTTTTGAACTCGCTCTTCAAAACTGTTGTAATACAAATTGTAAAGAATTATTTAAATAGTGCTGTCATAATAATTTAGTTTAGACACAGTTTAGATGTTTAAAAAAACTTGACAGAATATTTTTCTGCCGGTATCCAAGATATTTATTTACTTTTCAAAGCCCAACAGCGGGAAGCGTGCTAGACACTCGTTAGTCCCATAAATCTTTCCAAACAAACTTCAAAGGCCCGCAGCCAACAACAGGTGTCAGCTGCAGACCTGAACTCCAACCTCAACAAAAAAAATGCGGGTCAAAACAAAAAAGTACCAGGCGCGGTGAGGTGCGCGGGTGGTAGACCACGATCGCGACGTTTGCGGCGGCGGGCGGCGTGGCTGGGTGCGCTCGTCCCCCTATAGACGGCCGCTCGCGTGGGGCGCGCGCGGTGCACTGGCTTGGCTCTGTCCCGCCGGGCACGTGCGGGCCGTACCCTAATTGCCCGCGAAACAATCGACGATCGTCGCCGGGCCGATAATGCCGCCGGCCTTCGGCAGATAACGCGTGTTGCGCTATTGAGTTTGTATTGAGCGCTTGTGGGCTGCGAATGTGCGATTAGTTACGTGCGGAGCGAGCGCGATGCCCGCACTTTATGTACCCTTATGGGCTGGGGCATTTGGACCTTGCATGTAGCTATAATAAAGAAGGAAGTATTTATAATCATCTGCACTACCTATTTTAATACTATCGCACTATTAGGTATTAATGATGGCTGGATGCCTGGATGTTACAGGCCTAACGAACGGGGCATGTTACCCTTTATTATTTCGCTTTAAAGGTTTTCATAGGATATGTTTGGTATTGAAATAGCCTAAGTTACGCCATAGAATTACAATAGGTACTGTGGTTACGCCTTATTAAAAAGTGTCAATTCGGACACTGTGTGTCCGAATAAACTGTGTCCGAGTCGTCAGCAAGTCTTAACACCGGCCGGTGACCTTTCGGTGAAAGTCCACAAAAACAGACATGCAGAAAAAAATGCATTTACAATTAGCACTACTGCTGTCATAAACTGCTTTTGTATTTATAATTTATAAAGTAAAAGCTCAGATAAGTAATACCTATATTATTAGTATTACCTAGTATTATATGTACATAATTATCTGTGGTAGGTATTACGTTAACTGAATTATTTGTTCTTTCTTCGAGGTTCATATTTTATAAAATGGTCTTCTTAATCTGATACTCTTAATATAACGGCCGGTTCCAGTGTTGCCAACTCTACGTCTTTTTACGTAGATCTACGTATTTTAGGCCTTCCTTGCAAACCTACGAACTTAAGTCCCAGAATTTACGTATTTTCTATCAAAATTGTTCAAGTTTGCAAAATATACTGAATGGGCATAATTTCCTTTACTTTCGCGAAAAAAAGTTAATAAACGTTCCGTTTCATACTATAACACACACCGCTCGCCTCACCATGAGTTTTGGCGTCACATTTCAAAAATAAGAAAAGGCGATTTGTCTCAAAAGTTTCCTTTATTCTTATTGACTCAATTTACACAACATTCATTAACGTTGCGTTGCCACATAGCAGTGCGAATGTCGAGCGACTGTTTTCTGCGATAAAGGACAACGCAAGAAATTGTATGGGCTCTGTCGGCCGGCCGTAATAATTACTTGACTGGCCAAATTCTGAATCACGATGCAAGCAAGCGCACCCCACGGACCTAAATTTAGGTGGCTGACCAAATCGGAAACGAGGACAATCACAAAAGGAGTAAAAATTAAATCTGTTCAAGTAACAGAATAAAAGGCTGTCTTTATGAACTTATATTCCCCTGTTTTCTCCCTGGATAATGCCAGTAGAGAATTTTATTTTTTTCCGAAAATGTATGACCACTATTTGCATTTCCCTATGTTTTCCTTTTTTTCATAAATTAATAATTAAAAGAGTTATAAACCTTCAAAAACCTAAAAAAATTACCAGAATTTCCGCTGTGTTTAAACATCCAGAAAACTTTAACTAGATTAAATAAAAAAAGGAAAACATAGGAACACGGCCAAAGCCTTTCTTTAATTTTTGATGAAAAAAGTAGTACCTATCGGTCGGTACTGTCGGTAGTTTTGGAGAAGAAATCAGGGGACTACGAAACGTTGATTTTATAGGTATTTTCGGTCCAGCTGCAGTTGTCTTGTCTCTATCGCGCTCTGCGGGGATGTTCGGGCACTGCGCGCGACAGCAATAGATTTTACAAATATGTACCTATTTTTCAATTCTCTCGCCATAAGCGCCAATTTGCGACTCGACCGCGCAACAGAGCGGCGCTCATTGCGTACGCGCATTTGAGCTGCCGATGCCGCGTTGTTGACAAGCCAGCGCGCCGGCGATCTTACTACACCAGATACCAGCGCATACACCCTACCAACACACTTTCAACTTTAACTCTTTACGCTAAAGAACAGTTTTAAATGACTAAAGAAGATGTTGTCTTGAGACGTTTTGGTAAAGAGTCGGTATGCGCGCGCATCGGGCACGATTCCGCGCCGGCGCTCTTGCGCGAAATGTGCGCATGTTACCAGGCGCGCAGGAGTCGTGTAGAAGTGAGTGAATGCGCAAGAGGCGGGTCAAACGCGCCGCACGCGCTTGTGTTGTAATGAAACTCAACTAAACGATTGTAATCTTTATGATTTATAGAAATAAAGTCCTTTTTGTATAACACTGGTGATATAAAACCTTCCTACCACACGCGCTGTTCTGGAAATGAAAAATAAACCCAAACGATTTTATGCTTTAATGGCGCATTCTTAAAATAACATTTTCCGTGTACGTGTTACAAAACGCATGCGCTGTTTCAACAATAAAAGTATATCTGTATTGCATTATATTCTTTATGTCAAATTAGTTAGGGTATATTCTTAAATGCGGGATAGCAGTTCTCCCAAATCGAAGGCCGGGTCACAATCATGATCTTGACCAAAAAATCTCTTCGTATGTTATGCTGCCCTAGGAACTTGATGAACACATTAGCCATGATTTTGGATCAACTTTTTTTATTTAGATTTTCTTTTTTTTTGTGTCACTGTCTGTTTTGTTTGTTGTCTCGTCTACGCGTCTGTCTGTACTACAGACGCACGGAGCGAGCCGATGTTGATTCGATTCATTCGATATATCGAACTCATCGAACAAGTACCAGGACAGCATAAGAGCAATGAAGGTCGTTTCACTGATCGAGGAACTATCGACAATCGATTTATCGTTTGATTGCAACTCGGATGACGATGAATAATTAAACAGATTTATTTTTGTCATGTCTGTTTGTATCGGTCTGGGTAGGGAATGCAAATCTCGCGAGATTAGGGCTCAAGCGAGATCTCGCGAGATTATGAATATCAGTGCTGCGAGATCTCGCTAAAATCGAGATCTCGCGAGATTGGCAGTTTTGAGTGTTTTTTGCAAATAATCACAATATTTGATTACATTATAATAAAAATCATAAGTATTATAAGATAAACATTTATTTTCACGAAATAAAACAACTTTAAACGGATAAAAACTAGCGACAAATTCTACATTTTAAATCCGTGATCACGACTGTTGAAAAGTGGTCGAAACGTCGGGTTTTAAATTTAAAATGTAGAATATATCGCTCGTTTTTATCCGTTTTAAGTTGTTTTATTAAATGAGTAGTAACCGCGTAAACATCAGAAACCAGTAATTATTTTTTCGATTTTTTTCATTATATATTTTTTTAATGTTTGAACTAAGCCAGCACTTGACCACACAGTTGCCTGATGTTAAACAACTATGCGGTCTACAATAGGGCGCACTTGCTCAGAAAGGCCCGTTAATTCTGGCCTTGAAGAGCCCCAAGTTATAATGGATAGGTAGGAAAGACTGACCCAGGCAGAGAGTTCCACTCCCGCGCAGTCCGTGGTCTTGACTCTCTCTCGACTGCATACGGATGGAGTCTCTCAGTCTAGTCGTTCAGTGATGGTACGGAGCTGGCGAAATTAAGTCGTGACTCGTGCAGTTGAGAAGAACACTCGCCAAAGTGGAGTCTGTAAAATTTTTAATCCGCAACATCTGCGTATTTTATTTATTTTTTACACCGACTACCAACAATGTGCTTCTGCATAAACACTAACGAATACTGACAACGAAAACAACATTAAATGACGTACAACACAATCTAGGGATTCCCCGTGAAATATAAACGAAAAGGTTTGCCTGAACTTGCGAGAAAAAAATATTAAAAATGACGACCAGACTATACAATCGATGTTTTCCCCGCAAAACGTAAATGAAAAGGGTTGCAAAATTTTTATCAAAAAAAAAACAATGTTACGTAACGTGTTGTTAGAAAGACCCCCTCCCGCCCCTGTAACGCATCGTAACGTTTTACGAGACCCCCCCCCCTCCCCCCAAATTGCGTTACGTAATACTTGAACGCCCCCATAATAAAATGGGGATTAAATTCTGGTAAGTACTTAGGATTTTTTGGGCGTTATATTTCATTATGTCTGGTGGTTGCTTAAACCTAAGCCTATATCAAATACGAGAACATTGATTTCAACCAAAAGTCAACATAGACACTTATGTTATCAGTAAAGACCGACAAACTTATCTGTTCCGGTGGTTAAAATTGGAACTACGTGAAATGCAATGCATAAACGATATTTAATGACAGTTCTAAATAGACAGTAGCGACGCCGCCACCGGAACAAATAAGTTTTTCGGTCTATAACAATGAAGATACTAATTAACAATGAAGATATTAATTATGTGTATCAGTAACAATGATGATACTAAAATTACAGATAAACATAATACCTATTTGTTTTTGCTGCATGAAATACAAAATAGTTATAACATAATGTTAATGATTGACCTAAGGTTGGATATGAAACCCACGAACTCTGTCGCAGAGTCGGGCAGTGAAAACAGACGTCAGTCAAAAATTTGAAGAGAGTGTGACGACAAAGAACTCTCAGGTCTTACAATAGTTTGAATGTTAGACGGTTGGTTAGGAAGAGGGAGAGGAGTACTCGTAGGAGGAGGTGGAGTCGTTGTCGAGTGAGACAGTGGAGATGAACCGGTCGAATAATGCCTGTAGTCATAACTTGAATTAACTGATATGTCCCTGTAATTTTTTATCACTTGTATGATCTCAGATTTTGCATCTAATTTGTAGTCATTAGAAATTTTTTTGAAATCACTTAACAAAGACAATAGGAACAATTTGTCCTCGTCTAGTTTCTCTGGTTCTTGTTCTCGATTCATTTTATCTTCTAAACGTTTAGACAGTTTCTTAATTAATCTGTCCTCTTCCTCTATAATTAGCTTTCGCTTTGCTTGTGATGTTGTAGGTTTTACCGGTGTGGCTTCGGGCACTGAAGATAAGGAAATACTGGTATCTTTTTCTGTCGAACCTCTTTTTTCTACTGTATCCTTCAAAAAAAGCAGTTGTTCATAATAAGGGTACGGTTTAGGTGTCGATGCTGCAGAGCCACTTTTTTTGTTTATTTTTCTGCAATACCTTATAAAAGAGTCTCTTACGTTTTTCCATTTAGATTGCAGTTGAATTCCTGAAAATAATAAAAACAACTTTTATTAACATTACAGGTTTTTAGCTACTGGGTGTTCTTTTGAAGATCTTCAATACTTATACAGATGTGGAATTTCTACTATAAGGGAAATAATTACAGATGTTTGCTAAAACATCTGGATACTAATGAAAGATGCTAATATACCAGAACTAACTGAAGAAAGGTGCAAAAATATTGCAATCGGTTTTAAATCACGCGCTAATTTTCCTAACTGTCTTGGTGCTGTGGATGGGAAACATATAAGAATTTTTAAACCTCATAATAGTGGATCATCTCATTATAATTACAAGAACTATTTTTCAATTATTCTTCTAGCTATTTGTGATAGTGATTACAAATTTACTTTTGTTGATGTTGGTGCTTATGGAAGACATTCCGATTCCACAATTTTTGAAGAGTCACCTTTAGACCAGAAATTACAAGATGGAACCTTAAACGTTCCAGCCGGTCGCGAAATATCAAACATTTAGTTAATGGTACATAGTATCAACGATCACTAACATAGAACTAGATATTAAGTGAGTTTTGCATGGAATTGTGTATAATACGATTCAACTTGATTGGCTCATCCGAACATCGTACGAGTACCTGCGCAGAACACAAAATGTAGGTTGACACCTACATTTGTGTTCTGCGCATGTACTCGTACGATGTAGGGGCGCACAGCCGCGCCCCGCACCTGCGCAAACGACGCTCGCAGCTAACTTCGGACGGGCCAGTTAAGTTGAATCGTATTAAACACAATTCCATGCAAAACTCACCTCAAAACGGTCGCCAATCTAGTTCTTTCTCTTTCTCGCTAAATTCTAGATGAAATAAATCAATGCGTGAAGTTGTATTTCGCAAAGCTATTACGAGTGCTCGCGCTCGACGAATCACAGTGCGCCAAAAGACCATTAAATTTTACGACCTAAATTTCGTTCTTTCTAATCTTACTTCTTACTAATATCTTACTAATATTTCTTATTAATATTATTAATGCGAAAGTCTGGATGTTTGGATGTTTGTTACTCAATCAAGCCTAAACGGCTGAACGGATTCAGATGAAATTTGGTACACGTATAGTTTATAACCCGGAATAGCTATGTCCTATTCCGGGTTATAAACTATACGTGTACTGCTATAAAATTCCTACGGGAAACGTCTCATTCCCGCAGGAATAACAATTTTGAAACTACTGAACCGATTTGAATAATTCTTTCTCTGTTGGAAAGCTACATTATCCCTGGTGAACATAGGGTACTATTGATCCCGGAAATGTGGGGGGAAGGGGGGGATATTTGAAAAAAGAGATTACGCGCGGGTGAAACCGCGTGCGGAAGGCTAGTGCTGAATAAAATGGACTATAGTGATGATAAATAACAATAAATATACTTTACTTACCTATCATATTTTTTTCTTGTGTACTTTTATGTTCAAAATCTGGTGTGATCTCTTCAACAACCTCCATCCACGCTCTGTTTCTTAATATTTTGTTACTGTATTCCTTCGAATAGTAATTCCAAATGCTATTGTGTTTTTTTACGGCACTGATTAAAAATTCTACGTCAGTACAAACATTATCACTCATTTTAAATAATATGAATACGTGGGCTCTTGTGGTCATATACACGTGCGCTCTCCCGTTCTACAAGATAAGTACTGGCGGGCGGCGCGGTCGCGGCGTCGCGCGGGGTCGCAACGACCGTCAGCGACAGTCGGTCGACTCGGTCGTCGAGAGTCGTCCGCTGTCGTTGCGGCCCCGAACGACTCTCGACGACTGCCGCTGACAGTCGCCACGACTCTCGACGGCAGTCGCCGCGAGGGTCGTCGGCTGTCGTTGCGGCCCCGAACGACAGCCGCTCACCGCAGTCGTCGAGGGTCGCAGACGATGGGTCGTTCGTCTGTTAGATCCCTTTACATACTTTTGTTCGCATGCTGCTGTTGTGAAAGTTGACAACACATGCACTTCTCTCTTTTTCTTCAATATTCATTCTGTCAACTCGACGCGACGACCGCGCTGTCTTGTTTCGATCGACCCCGTTGCACATACGGTATATTTTGCCCGCGGATACCAGGAATGCAGAAATGATTGGAAGGTCGCCTAGCGCGCGTTGTACTCGAGAGACTCGACTGGAACGAACTATTCGAATGTTTGATCCATTCTGTACCAGGAACACAATGAATATATGTAAATAGTCTTTAGTCTATTATGTAGTTATTGTGGGCGTATCTTTTATTTATCTTTATAATAAATGTAGCTCAATGGAAATGGCAAGGATCCTACTTCAAAGGTTCGAAGATCACAGGAGCCTACAGTCACAGTTTTTTAACAGTGCAGTGCTGCAGCACAGATTACTAAATGGTGTGGCAGCAATTTGAGTAACGCGCTCTGATTAATAATTAATTATTGTCCCTAATGCAATAAAGACCGGGGCTCGCTTACGATCGATCGACTTGACAGAATATGTGCCGCAGAAAACAAAGGATTTAATCATTTTTGTTTTTCATTTTTATTATTCGTTGCATTTCACCTATGAGAAAAAAAAATTAAGTTTAGTCTTTAATGGTCTTTAACTATGTACCAAAAGAAAGTTTTTTTTTTCAACTTCATCAAATTCTTTCTGTCCCAATTCACCCCGTCGGACATACGGTATATTTTGCCTGCAAATACCAGGCGCGCAGAACTCGTAAGGATAACGTAACACGCCCGGAGTGTTGCGCCGCAGTGGAGATACGTGGTATTCAATTTTATGCCTCGCTTATACCAGGACCACATAAAGGCTAAGATCTAATATGACGTGTCATTTTATTTTCAAAATGCTGTGGTCATGAAAAAACGAGTCTTACTCTCTAGGCATGCATAACGATGATGATGGAATAGAGAAGTTTATTGGTGATGAAAACAGATAATATTTAGATTTATTCAAATTCAAAATGTAGTCACTTGCTTAATCTAAAGGCCTGTATTCACTTTGGTTAGTGCGAGTGCAGGTGTTTAGTAATTGAGGGTGATTAGTGCAGATGCGTAGTGCGAGTAGTGTCCAATTCTTGTTTAGTGGCTCTGTTTAGTAGTTACCATTTTTGGTACAACAACACGAACATCCACTAATCACTAAACTGCCTGTCCAGACGTGTTTAGTGGCAGGACTGGCAGGCACGCTGCGAGTGAGGGGGAAGGGCTACTCGCAGTCCACTCGCAGAAAAATAGAACACGCTTCTAAACACTTCACTACGCAGCCAACTAATCACCTGCACTAATCAGTCGCTGTCCACACTTATTTTCTCCTAATCACTAATCACCTGCACTTATCACTAATCAAAGTGAATTCAGGCCTTAAGGCCACTTGTTTTGTTTAATCAGAGCATTGATAGTACCTAACTTGAATAAACCTAAACAGTCGACTGTTAATGATGAAAAAATAAATACTAATAATTACGTATGTACCAAACATAAGAAAATATCAAATATAGTTAATTAGTACATTTAACAATTAAGAAATATTCATCATTAAAAAGAGTTTATCTTAAAATGAATCATCTCTAGATAGCAAATTATGAGCAACTATCAATGGCAACTGCATTGTTTTAGTGTTAGCTTAGGACCTCTACTTACCGAAAACCTATTCAATATTAAATATAAATTTATGTTGAACGTAGGTCGTATATATTATCGTCGTTTTACTGCTTATACAGCCTGGAATCCGCATTAGTACTTTTTTATCGCGTCTGTCTGTAGTTTTGTTGTGGTTTTGTCGTCTTGAACATACGGTTTATTTTGCTCGAGAGTACCAGGAAAGCAGAAATCGTCGGAAGTCGTGCGGAACGCAGTCGAGTTGTAGACGTGAGCTATTCGAATTTTCTGTCTTACCTTACACCAGGGACGCATACAATTTCAGAAGTTATTAATTTAGAGATCGGAAGTGCCGCTGTTATAAACAATTATTTTATATTCAATTGGTACATACTACATTCGCTTCGCTTTACATGCGTGACGATTTACCTCTTAGGAAATCTGCACATTCAAATATCCGTCAACCATCTTGCAATTGGTCTGGTTCCCGTCAAATCGTGGAAGGGGACAGTCGCTCCAATAATCTGGACTTGCCAAATACTGGATCATGGTGCAGCGTGCCCTGGCTAGTTCGGGAAAAACGCTAGAGATTTTCAGACTCAGTTTATCTAATTTCTATTTGGACATGGGGATTTTGAACATGTTACTTACGATTTATTTATTTTATAATGTAGTCGATGTTAATGACGATGAACATGATGATGGCATGGCTGCGTCCGTTCTCAGCCTATGGCAAATACCCGGCGGCGGCCATTTTTAATTAAGCGCCGCAGCTAATCCGAGATCAACCACGACGTGTTAGCAGCTAACGCCACCGGAATTGGGCATGTCCACCTGTTTCTACACAATTACACACCTGATGAGCTGCTATATTATGTAAAATTATAGGTATAGCATTCTTATATATTCTTATATAGCTTTCCATAGGATTTGGCTATAATACGAGCCATCTGGACAATTACCTAATAATTTTGTAAGTCAATGGTGTATGAGTTGAGTTTTGGACATCCATGGACATTTTTCACACCGCGCCATCTAGCTCCAAACTGAGTAGATAAAGCTCTAGATTACGGATAAACTTGACTATACTTTTTTGGAAATTCATTCATATTATAATAAAAAAGGTAGATTGAAAAAAAAATACAGTTTTTTGTGAAAAATTTGTATGGAAGCATGGAGAATCTGTTAGCTTAAAACTCCAGCTTTAATGATTTTCGTCGAGTTACATGAAGTCACGATGAAAACTCCATAGCTAAACTGTAAGCTTTTTTAGTTTTCTACATAAATATTACATTTGCCGGCATCGCCGACCCGCCCGCACTAATTAGGCGCTCGGCGGCGGCCATTTTTCAATTAAGTGCCGCCGCTAAGCCAACTCAGTTACGGTGCGCTTCTGACGAGCCACCTGAACTCAGGTTTGTCCACCGAGTATTGAATTTAATAAATCATGTACTAAAAAAAATCGTAACTCGATGGTGAGATTCCATTCCAATGCGTGTTGCTGTCATCATTAAAATCATTTAGTTCAGTTAGTATAATCATTCAGTATACGCCACGATGCGATGCACGCTGTATATTCCTATTTTTAACCGACTTCAAAAAAGGAGGAGGTTCTATGTTCGACTGTATGTATGTTTGTTTTTTATGTATGTCCGTCGATTTCTCCGTCATATCAAATAGAATGAACTTGTGCTGTCATGAGACGAATGACATGTAAAAAGTAGAGATGCAACGGATATCCGGTTGCTATCCGGTATCCGGCCTATCCGGCCATTATTTTACTATCCGGCCGAATACCGGATAGTTGCGCACTATCCGGCCGGATACCGGATAGTGATTCTGTTTGGTATTTAACTTTGGAAAATGGTTAGTATACAAGAAAACAACAACAAATTACCATTATTCGTATATTAGTATTACATTTAACGTATCTACAATTTAAACTTATCAAAAAGCCTCATATAAAGTAGTTAATAAATCCTATGATCAGCATTAGTATCCATAAAACCGTAGCGTATCGTATGTTAATTCCTAAAAAACAAATAAAATAAGTTTTACCAAATATATAAAAAGAGAGTTTGATCTTAAATAACTAACGGCAAATTGTGGTGAATAAAAACGAGATTCTCTGCATTTTTAAGTAAAAGTCAAGCTCATTGGCTATAGCACTATCTGTCGTATCTTCGGTTTGACTATTATCGTTAAAGCAATCCCATGTTTCATGAACCCTTCTTTTCATTGGAGGCGAATCACCTTCACTCCTATTTGAATCCTCTTCGCTACAACTCATTTTTAGGCCCTCCAAACCCTCCAAGCCCTTGAAACCTGCACGACGCGCCCGCCGCCAAACTAAAATGTAGGTATCGTTTGGCCGGCCGAATATTCGGCGGCCGGATACCGGATATTCGGCCGGTGATCAGGCCGAATATCCGGTATCCGGTATCCGGCCAAACAACTATCCGTTGCATCTCTAGTAAAAAGCTCATTCAAAATAATTTGACCCTCTACATGCCCTCTACTCAATACTCATCATAAACTCATACATAGTATATTTTTTTGCTACTACTAGAAATGACAGCGCAATGTGTGAGCGAGAAAAAGAATAATAGTAAAAAAAACGAAAAAGAGAAACCGCAAGTCGAGCTCATCTAAGCGAGCAAAGTACCAGGAGCGCAGCGGTCGCGCGGAGCTGGCGAGTGGCGATGTAATAAATATCGCTCCGCGTCAGATAAGCCGCGGGCTGACCGGCGCGATCAAGCCGCTCGAGGTGTCGCTAGGGCGGAGTTAATTGGGGCAAGGATGTCGATGAATTGGAATTATTTTTATTTTTTTACATGTGATATTACTATCGGCAAACTTGTTGACCATTGGTGACGGAGAGGGGGAAAGTTCGCGCATGTGCACTTGCGCGTGACCAATAGCAAACGCCCGCGCGCACTATTGGTCAGAGGTCGGCTTCTGACCAATAGCGCGCAGGCGTGTCAAAATTCGTGTTCTGCGCAATCCCCACCCGATATTCAAGAATATTCCCGGGGCCTGTACAAAATTCGTCATGAACATTTCAGTTTTATCTATGTCTGGGTAACGCCTCGATGGACACTTATTGTGTCTGTGTTAATTAATTTCTATTATGTTTAATAATATGCATAAAAGTGCAAATCAGAAGGTTTAAATAATTATTTTGAAATATTTGCTCTTTGTTTATTTTAGTACATTTTTTTTAATAACTTCTTTGTTTCCAATACTAATACCCATAGCACAGTGTGCTATGGGTATTAGTATTGGAAACCAGTAGGTTAAGCTATTTCAGAACCAATGAATTATAATCAAATATTTTTTGATAAATACCTAATTCAGTTCTACCACTGAATGGTGGCTTTGGCAGATAACCCGATCTACTATGCCAAAAGCGACAGGGATCGTGGGCTAGACATACTTTTTGATTCATGGTTTTTCTGCATCTGGATAATTATTATTACGAAAATGACTGATACCTAAACACAATAAAGTAAATTTTTGATAACATATGTGATGTTCTGAAATTATTGCTGAAAAAATTAGGTACCTAACCTAAGCGCTAATAATATTTTGTTATAACAATATCGACGAAACAATGTCGAAATAATTAATTATTTTCATCGATATCGATAGAATCTTGTAGGCATAGAATTACATCCCTACCGGCCCAGTCGTGGCATGTCGCCGCGTCGCGCGCCACATTAGAGGAGTCCCGCCCGCTCTCGTGTCGCGTATTATTATATCTATCTATCTACGTAGACAGATATCTACAGACGGCTCTAGAGCGTGGAGTTACTGTTGCGCACTGCCGTTTATAGGTGGAGCGGCGGTAAATTAATAATAGAAGTATTGGTGCCTAGGGAGTCTTAGTTCTTAAACGAATATAGTTTGTTTGAACCAATATAGTCGTTTGAACATTAATTAATTTATCTATAGTAATGTTATAAAGAGGAAAGATTTGATTGTATGTTTGTATTGAATAGGTTCCGAAACTACTGAACCGATTTGAATAATTCTTTCACTGTTGGAAAGCTACACTATCCCCGGGTGACATTATGGTACATTTTTATCCTGGAAATGAAAGAAAATGAACTTTGGACAGGATATGTTGCAGCAATTTGTTTATATTAAACCAGATGATGGGTGTCCAAGTCCATCATCTGGTCCTTTTATTTATTTACTAGGTACTACGCCACGTAAGTGAACGCTCTTTGTCGCCTTCATCTTATATCTATCTAGATCTCTAGCTTGGAGTTACTGTTGCGCACTGCCGCGCCGCTTATAGGTACTATTATGTGGAGGAGCCTGTGCTAAATTAATAATAGAATTATTAATACCAAGGGAGTGTCTGTCTAACACTCAGTTGCAGAAACGTCCATTAAATTTAATTTTTCATTAAAATATTGCTGTCACTTTTTATTTCATGACAACGAAAAGTGACAGCATTAGATTTAATGAAGCATTAACTTTAATGGAGCTTTCTGCAACAGGGCGTAAGTCTATCTATACTAATAGACGGTTTGTGAGTTTGTACGTACCTACGCATATTAAAAATAGAGAATACGATACACTAGTTGGGCACTGAAGAATACTTGTTGTATTCGTCCAGAAATAGGAAATCGCAAATTGGATACTGTCGATAGTCGCGCTCATGCGACCTTATTTGTTAAGTCGAGCGTTTATCGATACAATAAGGGACCGTTAGTTGTATTTCATGTACTTTTGCAGCTAAGGTGATGATGGAAAGTACAACTCCTTAACGGTTAGGAGTTAGGGGATAATTCTTTCAGTGTTGTAGGAATATGTGGAACGTTAGTTGTTTTTCATGTACTTTTGCAGCTAAGCTGATGATTACCCGGGGATGGGCTGGTCACTGCCAATAAGGTTAGCACCGGCTCGTCCTAATCGGGTGTGAAGGAGAAACCGGGGGAGTGTAGTGGGTAGCGGACGCTTCGGTCTCCAGTCCCACACACGGCCGCGGGTCTAGCTAGCCTGCGGTTATGGTGCATAAACGCATTCTCCTCCTACCCATGGTGCTGAACACTTAATGAATACCTAATATTATTATCAAATAATACAATTCTACTCGTATTTTCGCTATCATTATTATGAAAGAGTTTTACTCACTACCTACGTGTTATTCACACTAAAAATAGAAAAATAAACAAACTTTTTTAAAAAAAAATTAAACCGACTTCAAAAAAAAAAGCAACAAAAAAAACTACCTAAAAAACTGAAAAGCAAAAAATAATTTTGATAAGACGTTCATGAAATGCGCTTATTGTCTAAGCCTATTAATTAAATTCTATTTTACGTGCTAGGTAGGTACCTACTAATCTGTTTGAAGTCGGTGCCAAGCCAAAGGTAATAAAAAATGATATATAATAATATTATGTATTATAAAGGGTTACTTATTAATCCGCGGACGTAGGTACGTAATCTGGGTACCTACTATTTGGCTTGGCACCGACTTCAAACAGATTAGTAGGTACCTACCTAGCACGTAAAATAGAATTTAATTAATAGGCTTAGACAATAAGCGCATTTCATGAACGTCTTATTAAAATTATTTTTTGCTTTTCAGTTTTTTAGGTAGTTTTTTTTGTTGCTTTTTTTTTGAAGTCGGTTTAATTTTTTTTTTAAAAAGTTTGTTTTTTAATATTTTTTTCTAGTCAAAAATAGCCTTTACATAGACTTCCAAAAAAATACACGTGATCCAGAGGGGGGGAGGAGGGGGTGGTCCCAAACCTCACCAAATATCACCAGGGGGGAGGGGGGGGTCAAAAATGAGAAAAACGACCTCACGTGATTAATGGACGGCCCCTAAGGATGGAACTTGAGAAAAATATCGATAGATTTTTGACTGACCCGTGCGAATGGCGCATTTGGTAGTGAGTGACCCTTGGTGACCCTGCCCTACGCGCCAGAGGTCGTACCGTACGTAGCCCGTAGGTCAAAATTCTATCCAGGACCGGAAATTCAACAAACAGAATACCTACTTAGTCACGCTAGAGTTTTAAAACTATGTATCCTATTTTACCCGGTAACGTTGCATTTGACCCCGTCACATACGCCTCGCAGAGCGTAACACTAACTTTCAGTGTACCAGGCTCGTATAACTGGCAGGCGATGTAACGAGCCCACCTCTGGCCCACCTATACTAATGTGACCAAACAGTCATGATCTTTGGGACGCGTGGGAAAGGCTTATGTTGACGTGTCTACACTTTTTGGTTTTATTGCTCGTGAGGGCCCGCCGTGCAAGCAAAGGGCAATTTAAGGTTGCCTGCCAGTTTTTTTTAAAGGTGATGAGATGATAATGAGACAAACACAATATAGTCCAGTCAAATTAGGTCTAAAAATAGAAGTAAGGTTACAAAAATTCCCATAGAGCTGAAAATTGGTATGAATGTTCAGAATACTATTATAAATGAATTGTGAAAAGTCCTCATCAATCCTCCTTGTGCATTTTTTTTTATTGATGTTGAAAGTTTGCAAAAATAGGTTTTTCGCGTTTTTCAGCTAAACGGTGAGTTTTACAGCAAAATAGTTAAGACAAAAATTGTAGATCATCCGATTCTCTACAAAAAGTGTATCCACACTTTTTTCATAAGTATTGCCATTTCCGTGATATAGCGATTGAAAAAATTGAAAAGAAATATTTTATTCGTAATATGCAGTTAAATACTTTTATATTCATTTTTGAACCGTTTTACGAGTAAAAATATGAGTCCCTATCTATGTCATAAACCTACATACAAATTATAAAATTCTTAGAATATAAATGAACGTCAAATACTCTGCCCCTATTTTCATTTAACAAAGATTGTTAATTTTACTGTTTTTAAAAAAAATGTCGCAATTCTGCTTTATTTGTAGTCAACCTTTGACTGAAAGTGGAGTTGTTACTGTTAATCGCGGCATGAAAGCATTAATTGATGCAAGTAGGTATTGAAAGAGATGATGGGTTTTCGGATACTTGAAAGACCAGACATCTGTAAAAAATCATGGGCAGTGTCGAAAAAAGTATACTCGAAAAAGTAGGATTGATGCCGTGAAAAGACGGCGCCAAGAAGAAGAAGCTGGTTCATCAAAAATAAGTCCTCGTACTAGAGCAAGAGTAAGTGAACATTTTGCTTCAATCAGTGATGTTTATTTTGCGGCAATGAATTAAATGAAGAGTTGGAGAAGAAAAAAGCACTGCAGTACTGTCGTAAGATTTTTAAAGTGACTACACTTTCGTTCAAAGACAGTATTCTAACTATAGCTTAAACTCGTGATGATGTAGCCAAAGCTGTTACTGCTCGAATTGAATTTGAATATGATTTAGTTGCTGCCGAGGCATAACGAGTATCATAACGATTGCTACAATTCTTTTTTGAAACCGACCACTGGGGGTAAAGTGGGTTGTCCTCAAGATGAAGCTACAAATATACTCTCACCGGCAATGAAACTTGGCCACTGGGCTTTTTTCATACAAACATGGTTACTTTTGCGTCTCATAGATAGAAAACTATTTGCAGCTGTGCAATGATTATTACGTCAATGGAGAGGCCAAACGCCCAATTTTTGAATCACAGTTTCTAAATTTGCCAAAAACCGCTCAATTTTCTCAAAAAAGGAAAAACAATAAACCGAACTCATCCATACCACGATGTATGATGGTACTGCAGTACTTTTTTCTTCTTCAACTCTTCATTTAATTCATTGCCGCATAATAAACATCACTGATTGAAGCAAAATGTTCACTTAATCTTGCTCTAGTACGAGGACTTATTTTTGATGAACCAGCTTCTTCTTCTTGGCGCCGTCTTTTCACGGCATCAATGCTACTTTTTCGAGTATACTTTTTTCGACACTGCCCATGATTTTTTACAGATGTCTGGTCTTTCAGGTACTCCGAAAACCCATCATCTCTTTCAATACCTACTTGCATCAATTAATGCTTTCATGCCGCGATCAACAGTAACAACTCCACTTTCAGTCAAAGGTTGACTACAAATAAAGCAGAATTGCGACATTTTTTTTAAAAACAGTAAAATTAAATTAACAATCTTTGTTAAATGAAAATAGGGGCAGAGTATTTGACGTTCATTTATATTCTAAGAATTTTATAATTTGTATGTAGGTTTATGACATAGATAGGGGCTCATATTTTTACTCGTAAAACGGTTCAAAAATGAATATAAAAGTATATTAACGTGCATATTACGAATAAAATATTTCTTTTAAATTTTTTCAATCGCTATATTACGGAAATGGCAATACTTATGAAAAAAGTGTGGATACATTTTTTGTAGAGAATCGGATGATCTACAATTTTTGTCTTAACTATTTTGCTGTAAAACTCACCGTTTAGCTGAAAAACGCGAAAAACCTATTTTTGCAAACTTTCAACATCAATAAAAAAAAATGCACAAGGAGGATTGATGAGGACTTTTCACAATTCATTTATAATAGTATTCTGAACATTCATACCAATTTTCAGCTCTATGGGAATTTTTGTAACCTTCAAAGTCTTATTTGACTGGACTAATAAGGTTATAAAATCCTTGCTAAGAAAAATAAAAAAGGTCACTGGTGGCGTAACTTTTTAATAAAAAAAAATTATAGTCCAGGAGCAATTATTATTGAATCAAGCAAAACTATAAATTATTATGTGGTACAAAAATAATAATATATGCGACTAGTAATACATAATTGTAAATAGTATATATCTAGTATTATTTATATAGAAATAAGTAGAGCATAATCTATTAAAATACGACTAAAACATTTTTATATCTGTACAGAATGCTTTGAACATGTATATTTTTTAATTTAGTGGTAAATAAAATATTATCATGGTTGACCAGCACGCGAGTGTTGTGTTTCAATTGTCACGCGAACGAAGAATTGTTGGGGACGGAAAAGTGGACGTTGGGGAATTAAATATCATCATTATTATTATTACAGGTTCTCTGGTTCAAATACGATATAAGGTATTGGAAGGGTATTGGTCTGCTTTGATAGCAACAAGGTGTACTCAATAGCCTAATAATACAATAAATACATGACACGGCAATTTTGCAAAAATCGTTAGATTATAAAGGGCATTGAAGATTCTGGGCTCTGGCCTTCCTACTGGTCGGCCATTTTGAGATTTTTTTCAAAATAGCGTTCATTTAAAATTCTTTCAAAAATTGATAAGTAAGTACCTACCTTATATCACTACAAACCTAGGGGTACAAAAATCTTCATACTCCTTTACTTACAAAATTTTAATCTATCCATAAATTGAACGTATAGTCATTAAAATGATCCAACCCAAACATAGTTTGGACATATTCAAGTTTTGATCTTGGAACTGTGACTAGGTACTCATAAATGAATAGTATGATACACTGTACATAAACTGGCTTGCTGTTATTGTGATGGTAAAGTACATGACAGTATGTCCTTTTTGGTATACTTAAGTTTTGCAAAGTAATGGCCTAATGGGTTAGACTTTCAATATGATCCATACAAGTTTGCGCATTTGAAACCATTTAATAACAAACAATCTGACTTATTCAATTTCGAAGACTTTAATAACTCACACGTGTGCCGTATGATCACATGTTTATATGTAATACATACACGTATATACGGCGAACATGAAACCTGAAGAGCGAGTGTGAACATTACGCACAGTGAGCCTTGTGTATTGTGTTCGAGTGTAGGTACTCGTACAGTCACGAGCATTTACATGTGTACAAATATGAACCTTATCGCTAGCGTAAGACCTCATGTGTATACATTTTATTAGACGCCTGTACATACACGTCGTGATTACAATTTGAGAAGCGCGCGGTAATCACTGAGCTGTAGCTACATATAACAAAGGAGCGGGAATTCGAAAAGTTCCTTTTGAAGAAACATTTAGAGAATCAGGTTGAGTGGTAGAGGCTGAGAGAAGGATAGAGGCATGCTGCAGACTGTTCCTGACTATCAGCATTGTCGTAGCCAGCCATGGACCCAGGGTGGGGCAGCCATGGACCCAAGGTGGGGCAGCCATGGGCCCAGAGTGGGGCAGCCATGGACCCAGGGTGGGGCAGCAGTACAAAATAATATGTAACTAGCAAACTATACTCGCGCCAGGGTGGGGCAATTGCCCCACTCTGCCCCACCGTGGCTACGCCCATGACTGTCAGGCGAAATGGCCCGGCTTAACCGGGAAAGCACTTTCATAGCCACAGAAGACGGACATATAAATTGTAGCCCGCAACAATGGTACGATTTGGGTACGATCATATCATTAACGAGCACGCTTGCTACGTGTTGCTACCTAACCAAACCTAATCCTGGACGTGGGTCTTCGAAACACCATAATTGAAAAAAAAATTGCATAAAGTATGACGAGCCATTTGGTTATGGTCGAGAAGTCGGCTATGACACCAGAGGTCGTGGGTTCGATCCCCGCACGGTACAAACATTTGTGTGCATGAACATCGCTGTTTGTATCGGTCTAGGTGTTTCTATGTATAATATGTAGGTACGTATTAACAAAAAAAAGTAATCTTATCCGTTGTCTGGCACCCATAGGACAAACTAATGTTTAGTTAAGAGCTGGATGGCACTGTGTGACTAATGTCCTGAGATATAATCGTTGTTCAAATAATCGCTTTTTTTCGGAACAGAATGCGTGCATCTCACGTTAACCTCCTTCCTATGTGATTAGGGTCCTTTAAACGAGGCGTGAAGAGGCACTTTGTGGGCCGGCAGAGTGAGAGTGACTGATGCTACGTCCCTTACGTTGCACCAGTTGTCCTCGCGTCGGGACTTCACTTCCACTTATCATTAGGTGGAGTGGGGTCATTTGCCGGGCTAAGTATATAAAAAAAATAACTGGCGGCTAGCGGAACCTTCGGCTGTGTGTGGGACTCGGGACTGAAGACGTTTGTCCCACTACCCACTAATCTCCCCCGGTTTCCCCTTCACACTTGGAAGGGACGAGCCGGTGCCCGCCTTGTGGCGGTTATGGCTTGTGGTTCTTTTTCAATGAGAGTGCAGCTATATGCCGTTACATAATATCATTGACAATGGTACATACAGTATGTAGGCAATAGCAAGTCACGCGGCGTCGCTTGCTGTGTTGGTACATAACATAGCGGCTATGTGCAGCTGCGGCGCCTCGGGTGAAGCGCTGTTGCAGCGATACCGCCACCGGAACTGTTTGATACTTACATTCGTTTGTAAAGAATTAGCATTCCGCCCGCGGCTTCGCCAACGTGGACGATTATGCCAAAGGAATTTGATGTTTTATGATCGGGATAAAATAGTAGCCCATTACGATCGAGGTCTCCCGCGCGTGATCACTTTTGGAAAAATATACCGTGCACGCGCACATTGAGTTACAAGTACTATGCACGCGCATCGTGACTTCTTAGGAGCGGCGCTTGTAAACGTGAAAATACTGCACAGGATTTTAGCCTTTAGGGTGATCACGCGCGGGTGACCTCGATAGTACTGACAATACTGACATACATTACGCATTCGGTCGAGAGTTTGGAGACTGCTCAGTGGCGTAGTGATGGGGGCGGTCCGCCTTGGGCGGCACTTTTTAGGGGGCGGCAAAATTTCACAATAAAGTTGAAGTGTCCCTTAATGGATTAAGCCGCAGTGACCACTTACCAAAAGGCGGGCTGCTTTGCCAACTGAAAGAGTAAAAAAAAAGGCGGCAGAATTGTCTTTCGCCACTGAGACTGCTTCAGAGTCTAAACTATTGCCAATATTGCCATTATTAATAGGTACCTGCTTTCACGTCGATTTATTGCGACGTGAAAGAAGGACAAACGAAAACGTTTTATCGCATGGTATCTGATCCAGAGTTAGCAGGCAGCCTGTATCCTTTATCAAGGCGTAGTCTATCCCTATAATTTTACTACAATCAGTGTAGTGGTTTTAGCGTGAATGCGTTACAGCCAGACACATTTAGGTACTTTCGCATTTATAATAAACTTAAGTTGATTACAGTAGTTACTAGATTGTGCTCTGAGACCACACCACGTCCACTTTAACAGTAACAGTATTTAGTTAAGCTATGAAATATGAATACAGCCAACAATGAGGTCATCTGAAAAAAATAAAACCAAATATTAATGTTAAAGTATCAAGATGTGTCGAGCGAGCGCAGTAGCGGGCGCGCGGTGAGTGGCGCTCGGGCGCGGCTTTGTTCCCGGCCCGGCAGCGACGCGCCTCGCCTAGGGCTGACCCTTCGTCACTTACTTAATGAACAAGTTTTGTATGAAAGTAACTTAGCTTCAAATTGTACAGTAAGCAGCACATCAACCTTCCTTTTTTTTTGATTAGGCGGAGAGAAACGCATTAAGCGTCGACACACCTGCCGGGCAGCAGAGTGGTGGGTGTGTGAGTTGTGTGACATTAACTTACCCTAATCTGTCTCGATTGATATTGAACTCTACGAAACTCTTAAGAAATTGGACAGATGTGAGTGGGTGGATTTGCTGAAAGTGTGTAATGAAAGAGACCATATTCGCATATTTATCTTTGTCCGCCATATCTGATATGGTCCAATCTGGTGACCAATTGTCACCGCTGGGAAAACAGATCTGACCCAATCCGCTCGACCAGTTATCGCCTTCGTCGGCCCATCCGAGAGGCCGATTTCCAGCATGTACTGGCCGGGGTTTCGGGCACAGTCACTGTAGTGGCATTGTGCGGACTGTTTCTACGCAAAATCAATTTAGTAGTCAAAAAAAAAAAATGGTAAAAATAAATTCCTCCATTTGTCGACAACCCTGCTTGAACCGGGGCGGGCCGATAACAATATCGCTGAGTGCGCGCGTCGCGAGCGTCCGCCCGCCTAATTTACCGCCGCCACAGCGCTGCCGCCCTGGTACCTGGTACCCCGGTACACGGCCTTATGTCGCCCGACAGTCGACATCTTGTCCAGAATGTAAAATATTCAAATTACAATTTTGTGACGGCCGATAAGTGTCCTGCCTGGCTGGCTTTTTACAGACAAATATCAATATCTGTCTGTGTCAGACAAAATTGATAGAATGCAAGGCACACACGTGTCCCGAAGCCCCTGGTTGTAGCAAATACTTCAATTATTTTGTCTTTGACTTCCAGTTTAGTTACTGATTGACTAGACGTAACTGTTTAAGTAGTTTATTATGTCATTTGTATAAAAAAAACAATGGAGTGCTATTTATTCCAATTTGTTTAATGCTATAATTGGTCGCATGGTGAGATTCATTTGGGAACCATGGTGACTTCCACCTAATTTACTCGCCATTCCGCGTTGCCACCCTGGTACCTGTGGTACCCCTAGACACGGCCCTATGTGTCCTGGCTAACATTCCTTGTCAGAATGCAAAATCTGCAAAATGTGCTGGTTTCAATTTGGTTATCGTGGGTTCGATTCCCGCCTTTGGTAGGACTTTTTCAGAGGCCAACTGGCTGGCTACCACCCCTAAAACACTGTTATGCGCAAAGACAAAACAGATGTGAAATCTGTAGCCATAACAGTTTTGACTGTGTTCCGGCAATATTAATGTGGGAACTCAGTAGATCAGAGGAGCCTCACAGCATCTTGAGCGACGCTTCGTTGTAGTGTCTCTCAATGGAATGGAACGCCAGTGGCCGCTTACTATCAAGTGGGCTATCTGTCAATTGAAGGCGTACGAGAACTCACAATCACCCTGCATTCATTCAGATGAACTACAGAAATAAAAACAAAAGTGAAAAATTCTTTTCGCACTTACCTAGTAATTCTATCAAAAAGCTTACCTGATCACAAAAAATAAAGAAAAACTGTTCAAAAGCCAGTGTCAACAGACACCATTAGCTGTAAGTTGGTCCCGTCACCGTTCACATTTGCCGTACCGTAATTCATTTACCGGCAGCGGCGGCCCAGATGCGACTCGCATCAATCATCCCGCTTCGTATTTACTTACGGCGAGCCAGTGTTGTAAGTAATGTTGCCGAACAATCGATAATGCAAATGATCATGGCATATTATCGGATAATCTATTTTTTTATCGATGGTATCGATTCTTTCAATATAATATAAACGATTTTATTTGCATAATCTATACTAAACGATATAAATATAACTGACATAGTAGGTATAGAATAACAAGTTTGAGTAGACCAGCCCCCCTAGACAAGCGGCATTTATGACGTTCGCTAAAGCTCAATTTGCGATAGCGAATGTCAAAACCCATACTTTCATCACGTGACTTTTCTATGGCATCTGTCAAATCCATACAATTTAAAGTTAGCGAATTTCGCCAGCTATGAAGCGATGTCATCTTGTCTAAGCCCCCAGGTACTTTTTTTATTGAAAACCATTAGCTATTAAAAGTTTACATATTATGAAGTAATGTCTGTATTATTGTACTGCAAAATTAAATCAACGTAATATGCCTTTTTTAGAATAACCATACAATATTGTTGTTCAAATTCAAGTTTTACTACTAGCGACATCTATCAAATACTTGAAAAATGCGAAGAGGAGAGGACTGTTTAAAAGTTACTCTATGAAGAGGACCATCCGGGCGGGGACTCGTGGTAGCAGAAAGCACAAACAGGTACTATTTAATTTTGTTTCACGTATCACCAAGAGATGGTGCTTTACAGGAATTATATTTTTTAATACTTTCTTGTGAATTGCTGTTCGAGGGGTACAAAAAGTTAAAAACAGACTACTTTGATAAATAAATAGCAAAAATCTGAGACAAATATTGTAATCTTGAGACACTAGGTATATTATCTCCAATACAATTTATTGAGATAAAATAAATACTTACTATGATGGCGCAGCGACCCAAAGAGAGTCTTGGCCTCCGATATTAATTTACGCCACCTCGGCCGGTCCTGGGCCTCCTCCCGCCAGTTCATGACGCCAAGGGTGCCTAGATCCTTTTCCACCTCGTCACTCCAACGGTACCTCGGGCGGCCAATAGGACGTCGGCCAACCGGTCGACCCGCGTACGCTCGCTTTACGGCCCGGTCTTCTGCCATTCTTTCGACGTGGCCGATCCAGCGGAGCCTATTCGCTTTAACTTGACCGATAATGTTGGGCTCACCGACCAGCTCCTCTATTTCCTCATTTTTCCTCCTTCTCCATGAGCCATCCTCCAGCCGCACCGGACCCAAGATCTTTCGCATTACTTTTCTTTCCGCGATCAAAAGTTTATTTTCCTCTTTTTGCGTTAGCGTCCAGATTGAGATAAAATACCTGTGTATTATTTTAGTTCGATCTGGGTCTACCAGTATTATATCTGCTGGAATAGCTACTACTATAGTTTTATGAGAAATCGATGTTTCAATATTCCCTAGTGGACTTGTCTCTACTAGTGGAGACACTGGTAGAGACAAGTGGACAAACCGAGTCAAACTTGTAATTTAATTTAAAGCAGGCCCCAGACTGAAAACCATGTCATACAAAATGTTGTTTATACCGTGGAAGGAAATAACAATAGGTTGTAATAACAGACTTTTCAGCAATCAGTCGTCAAAATGGTCTATTCTACTTTGTGACTACATATTTCCAATTAATTAAAAGATTAATGTAATCATAGAGTAATAAAAACGCCGAATGTAATAAAACAAATTAAGTATGTAGGTTTATTAAAATTAAAACCCATGTCCGTCACTGATTTATTTATTCGTCTGGTAGTTATAATCAACAATTAAATAACAAACAGTAGACCTGCTCATTTAGCTTGTTACCAACTTCCAAGGGCGTCGCCAAGGGGGGGCAGGGGGGGGCAGCTGCCCCCCCCTAGAGATCAAATGTAGCTCTAGCCGCAAAGCGGTAACGCTTCATGCTCTCGGCGTTCATATTTTTTTCCTAAATAATATTGCCCCATTGCCCCCCCCTTAATCATAAGCTGGCGACGCCCTTGCCAACTTCTAATTAATCTATACTTCACTATTATAGTTACTGCTTTAAAAACAGTATTTAAAAACTGCAATGGTAATAATGTACAAAACAAAATCAAGTCTTTCGATAGTTTGAAATTTAAAATTTCATTTTAATATACTTATAATATAATTAAAAGTAGACGTATTTACAAAGACTGCGTTTAATATTAATTTAGAATAGCCCCTCATTCAGGTGTGATGCAGTGTAAGACAATGTATTCTATTGTGTATAGATTAGGTACAACTCTAGGCTTGAACAATGATTATGCTGGCCATACACCATCAAGCCTATCGTCAAGTCGGCATGATGCGATCGATTGGATCAAGCCGAATTGACCGTATGTGGGCGTGGATTTGCATGACAACTCGAGTTAAATAAATATTTGGCTAATTCGTAAGACACTACCTAATATTGCTTACAGCAATCCCTAGAAAAACAAAATAAAGTAACTAAAATTACATAATCCCAAAGTGTCCTCATTGGAAATTAGGACAGCAAAAGACTAAAACAGGCATAATCCAAGTAATGTGAATAAATAGACAAAATATAGTACCTGCATCACGCATTTAGAGATAAAAATGATAATATTACAATTACAATTTGTCAATAAAAAAAAATTACAATGATAACACAATTTCGATGAAGTGTCTTTCATACTTTTCTGTTAAACAATGCATGCAAAGGATTAATTTATTTCTTTCTGGCGCACAAATTATTAGTAAAAAAAATACTAGTACAAGTAACATAAAACTTAACTAACTCCTATACAAAATTATAAAAAGTAATAATCCTTTTAATATTTATTCCATGGGACATTATCAATTGAATGTTTCTTTAACTTGTGCTTTTTCAAATATTTAGAATCTATAAATGCTTCACCACATAAAGAGCATATGTATGGGCGTTCTCCAGTATGCGTACGTAAGTGAACAACTAAGTTTCCTTTCAATGCAAAAAATTTCATACAAACGGAACACCCAAACTTCTTCTCTCTTGTATGTGTTAGCTGGTGAGTCCGTAAATGAGTTTTTGTCTTGAAGCGAAGGGAGCACAGTTGGCAGGGGTAAGGTCGCTCATTGGTATGCACTCTTTCATGCATAATTAGCATTGCTTGACTGGAACAACCTTTCCCACAACTGCTGCATTCAAACCGCTTAGCATTCTTTGACTTCATATGCTTGTGTGTCATAACATGAGCATGCATATCCTTCTTCGAAGGCAAGACTTCACCACACTCCGAACACAGTAGTTCCGCTGGATCTATTATGTGTGTATTCTCAACATGTTGCTCTAAAGCTGACTCCACGGAAAACATCTTCTTGCATAAAGAACAAGCGTAACCGACAACTTTTCCAATGCTTGTAGTGACCTCCTGTTTTAATGTCTTTAGTAGTTCTTCCTTGACTTTAATTACCTTAGACATACTACAATCTCCATTGTCTTTGTGAGTTGCTAAGGCATCTCTGCTTCCAAAAGTTTCATCGCACTGGTTGCACGAATATGGATTCATATGTGTCAGCCTATGTGTTTGCATTGTAATTTTCTGATGGAATCTCTTGAGACAAATGTCACATTCAAACTCACGGACACCTGCATGTATCATCATGTGTCGCTTCAAGTTGTTTGGATTTGCAAATGTTTTAAAGCAAATTTTGCATCGTGGCTTGATGTTCATGTGGCCATATTTGATGTGTTGAGTTAACGCGTTACGTCTGACTACTGAATTACAAAAGGGACAAGCAATTAATAACCCTGTCTCACTATGTAGAAGTGTATGACCAGTAAGAATCTCAGCAGATTCAAACCCTTTTCCACATAAGTTGCAAAAATGCTCACCAGATGGATTGTGCTTGTATTGATGCTTGTCATATTCAGTTAGGTCCTCAAACTGCTCTCCACAATCGCACAGAAATGTGCCATCTTCTTGTTGCATTACTGTTGCAATTTGACCATCATCTGCATACTCTATCACTAATTCTGATCCTTCACATTTGAGTATTTGGAATTGTGAGGAATCATCGCCTTCACAGAATATCACCTCTTCCTGATCCAGCTGGTCTCCTTCAGCATTTGTTACAAGCTGTGAATCAGTGAGGTATTCAATACCGTCACTGCTTTTTAGCAAAATCGTGCCTTCTGCACCTGAAGATGTAAGTATTTTGATTAAATTCTTAGCATTAGGCATATCACTGACAGTAAAGTTTTCAACTATTTCAGCATTTTCTTCCAAAGTTAATTGTTGATCCTGGGATGTACTGTCTTGTGTGTCTGTGTCCATTGCTGTGTTAAAATTATCGGTTTCTTGACTCTCCTCTTCATTTTCAAGAATAGTTGCTGGAACATTTATGGGCACTTTTGTATTTGAAACCAAAAAGGAATCAATTGTATTCTCAAAATGGTTCTGTGTTTGTTCTTGAAGCTCTTCAATATGTTTGTTAGAGTTATTTGCATCCAGTTTCATTTGAATTAAAGAAGTAGGTTCATTAATGTCTGCTTCTACAGGTTCGGTATGCTCAGATTTAATATTTGTTATTGTTATAGGATCTACCTCATTTTCTGTTTTCTTATCCTTGTCCTTGTCTTTTGGGTCATCTATGACAAGGACATAGTAATAATCATCATCACTGTCAGTTGGTTCTTGTTTAATTATAGATTCTAGCTGTTTGATTGGATCATTTGCTATGTCATCATCATATTCATTTTCATTGACTTGTTCATTTTCAGGAGTGTATGTTTCTTTAGCTTGAGCAAGCAAAGCTTCTAGTTGCTGTTTCAACTCCGAATCCATTTTAATGCATTGCTTACGGAATTGATATGCAGAATTCAGAATAGCATAACATTCTTCACACAGTCTCTGCGGCAGCCCATCATCAGGTTTCACCTGAAATGATAATGGATAATTTAATTTTATATAATAGTTTCAATCTTTATAAATGGCAAAACCAATAGGCCAATTGCCTAAGATGAATACTGTTTTTGAACATTTGTCATAATCTTGTTCTATAAATACCAAGAAAATGTTTTAACAACATTTTAGACTCAGTTTGAGCTTTATTCTTAGGTACTATGCTCATTTAAATTGTGTTTTCTTAAAATCAGACTTTATGATAAACTAATATTATAAAGAGGAAAGATTTTTGTTTGTTTGTTTGAATTGAATAGGCTCTGAAACTACTGAACCGATTTGAACAATTCTTCCACTGTTGGAAAGCTACACTATCCCCGGTGAACATAAGGTACTTTTGATCCTGTAAATGAGGGGGGAAGAGGGGGATATTTGAAATAAGAAATTACGCGCGGGTGAAACCGCGGGCGGAAAGCTAGTGATATATTAAATTGAAAACAAAAACTGAACTTCTACTAAAAATAATGATATTGTCTAACTAAAGTGCAGTACGATACCCACCCACACGATATATACATATAAAAGGGGTAGTCATAGAAATATTATGTACTGACGTACTAGAACAGACAGCTCGAACAATGTCTATGCGCCAAGCGCGGTGGGGTGGGGCGCGCGGGGGCGGCTAATAAGTCATAGATGCGATGACACCGTCAACAGGCAACAATTTGTTTATATTCTGCCTATTCAAACAGGTACCACGAGAGGCTAGATTAATAAACGAAGTCTGTTACAAATTTTATCCTAAGTTTTGATTTGATACAAAATTAAAAGCCGTATAATTTTGAAGTAATATTACATTTATTTAGTTACGAAGTAATGAAGTATTCCAAAGACATTAATTTAACTGAAATTGTATTTAGTAGAGAGACTAATTCCACCACTTTTTTTAAAAGGTTTCGTATTACTGTCTCTGTAGCGAGACATAATAATATGTATTTTATATAGGTACATCTTCTGTGGAGTACGACAAACCACCCATATCTTTGATAGTTATTTTCTAAATAAGCGTATAAATATTATTTTTCGTTATACAGAGAAAAATCAAGCCAAATTCTACCTATACTTGTTACATACAAAATGGCACATCTTAATTTTTAGTCTTTGAAAAATGACATTATGGCGTCTCCGATAAAATATTTTATTTTAATTAAGTTTGAATTTGATTTTCTAGTTATTTAATAGTAGAAAGTTATTCCTTTGCTCTTGGATTTAATTACTAGAATTATTACTGCAATATCTCAACACACACGAGGGCATATTTAGTGGATTTTGACGTATTTTCGTATATAATCAAAACAAGACTTTGGCGCTGGGGAGCTAGCAAGTGACTAAATGCAGTGCAGCCATCTGACTGCAGTTGATCGGAACATGTCAGTGATGACTGATGTCTTCTCTATACGTAGTAATAATAGCTCAATGGGGGTAGTAAGCCTTGAGTTGCGATTTATATATTTAAGATATTTTTAGGTTATAATTTATGAGTGTGATAAAATACGTATATACTTGAAGGCAGATAATGAACGAAATACTTACTATTACTCACAAATGGCAAGAAAAACAAAAATTACAACACGAAAAAATTGCTCTAACGCAGTTTGAGGTTATGTTGTCATTTCAAATATTTTCGAAAATCAATGTTCAGTGACTAGCTTGACACAAGTTGATAACTCAAAAGCTATATTCGTAGATAACGGGACTTTTTGCATAATTTACCTCTACAGTAGTTATCTCGAGGAATTTCAACGTAACGCCTTGCTCGGTATCCAGTAAAGATACCGAGGAATTTGAAGACAAGCAGCATCGACATAAATTGGACCACGTATCCATCTTATAACACCATACACATAATTACCGCACCAGGTCAATCTGGAAAAAATATTTAAATCACAATTCGCATTCATTGTTTTGACAGGTAAATAATAATCAGAGAGCACAATAATTGTAGTATGTATCCAAAGAGTAAAAATTATCTACGGACCCTGTCCAAAGACGATCTATCCGAAAATTATAGACAAGAGACGAGCGTTGCAAAATGGCGGGAGACAACTAATTCCGGAAATACGTCAGACACAAGCGTAATGCAGCCTGTTATCACGACTTCCTGTATTTGTGTATTTTCATGAAACATGCGATAATGGAAAATCTCTTTCATCAAGTTCTTTTATTGCATTATTTTATTATAAATAAATGTTGTATTTAATATAAAATAAATAATGCTATTTTGTAAATTAAAAAGTTGCTACACTGATAAAGATTATCGCACAGTATTCCTCACTATAAAATTTAGAAAACTATTAATAAATTGAAAACTGCAAAATAAATTTATGGACAAAAAATTAGAGATAAATTAAATAATATTTTACAAAAAATATTAAAAGTAGGAAATGTTTGATAAAATTAAACGTTGACAAACCATTTTTTTTTATTTGACTGACGTTTGACGTTTTCTTTTTTTAATTAATCAGACAGATGGTCTTGGTCAGAACTCAGAAGAAAATAAACAAATTGGTTTTAATTGTGTTTTTCTAAAATGTGAATGTTAATTATTGTTGGTTGTGATCTCCGAATGATCGTGTAGGAAAAGCTATCAAGAAAAGAAGGGATACCTTTAATTAACCATATGTAAATACGTTAACGTTTGTATTTTACTCATATACAAAGGAATAAAAATATTTTTTTGTTACCCAAAACTTAAGTTGCTTCCTCGCAACTCTTGGTTCGAATTTTAAGCTTCCTCCTTTTCATTACTACTGATTTCGAAATGCAGCAGAAATGTGTGTTTTCAGAAATTGATTTTGAAGTTACCATTTTTCTTTTCAGAAAGAAACCATTTACATTTGTTGATAACTATGTCTGACACATCTCGAACGGCTATCCTCGCTTTAGGAGTGTCTCGACTTCTCGATCTGGAGCAGAAAAAACGCCAGAAAGACCGGGCAAGGAAAGTTTCTTCATATTTAAAAATGACCAAAGCTATAAAATCTGATTTGTTTAAATCACAGCTAAGAATGGATGCCAGTTCGCTTTTTAAGCTATTAGGTATGATATTTCTTTATTCATTTAAGATACATTTGGACTTTGTACCATGTCGTGGGCATAAGTGCTAATATCAAACTGCAAGTGTTTACCGTGATGTGCCGTTGACCATACCACACTAGCAAAAAATTGCACAAATCACCTTGTTAACCTGTGAATTGAATCCTTGGTCATAATATGGAAAAATACAAATATTAATCTTGATTCTTATACCTACTCATAAGTCATAACCCAAGTGCTTATGTAATTATTTATTTACTCCATTTTTAAAAAGAAAAACTTATATAGCCTATGTACTGCTAATGAAATACATAAATATTTAACCACATATTTATTCTGTAATATGATATTTTCTTTTCAGGTTTGGTACGACCTTACATAGAAGCTTTAAAAGGAGACTTTGAAGAATGTACAGTGGAAGAGAGACTACTTGTTACATTGAAGTATTTAGCCACGGGGTGTAAATTTGACCAATTGACGTATGGGTCTGTTAAAACTTGCATGTTGGTCCGTATAATACCTGAGACATGCAAGGCAATATACAAGTGCCTTAGGGGTTATATTAAGGTACATAATGTTTAAATTGAACATTGCATTCTAAAATATAAGATTTTTTAAGGCTACTTATTTTCAGTTTTAAATACAGTAAGATTTATGTTTAAGCTTTAAAATAACAATTTAATTTTGGGATATTTTTAAATGTACATCTAAAAATACTGAAATGCACATCAAAATAACTGATTGCACACCAAAGGTTAGTTAAGGTTAGCAATTCAGTATTTTTTTGATGCGCAATCAGTATTTTTTGATGTGCAGTTAATACAACCCTTTAATTTTCAGGTTCCAACAACAGAAAAAGAATGGGAAGACATATCTACGTCGTTTGAAAATAAGTGGCATTTCAACCATTGTGCAGGAGCTCTTGCAGCTAAGCACATCGCGATAGATGAACCTCCAGATGATCCAGATAAATTTGTAAACCACAAAAAATTTCATAGCGTTGTCTTAGTGGCCGTTGTGAATGCGGACCATGAGTTCACATATATCAATACGGGCTGTAATGGAGCTTACGAGTATGTCTATGTTAGCACAGAGTTTTTTGAAATGTTAACTGAGGATACACTGAATTTGCCAAAAGACTCCCCTCTGAAAGGAACTGACACCCCAATGCCATATGTATTTGTTGGAGAAACTGATTTCCTGATAGAGAATATTATGAGGCCTTATGCGGAAGAAATAACTCCAGAAAAAAAGATGTTTAACTATAGATTTTCAAGGGCGATGAGAGTAGCTGATAACGCTTTTGGACTTTTATTTGAAAGGTTTGGAATTTTTCACCAAAATATATCAATAAGGGAGGAGGATTTGAATTGTGTTGTTATGGCATGTTGTGCTTTACACAATTTCTTGTTACAAAGTTCCGAAAGTTATTTTAATGAAAACTCTTTGGACGTAGAAGATGTGAAGAATAATACATTTAAGCCTGCTTCTTGGCGACTCAAAAGAGAAGATGGGTTGTCCTGGGGTGATACGCATCCTTTACTGTCCCTCTATCAAGGGGATGAGAAACTATGTGATGGTAGAGGGGGAACGGTGAGGGAGAAGTTCACAAGTTATTTTAATAATGAGGGAAAAGTACCTTTTCAAGATGAAATGGTGAAGGTTGTGCCTGAATTATAATAATAATACAGAACTTTCTAAAAAATTGTTTTATTTAAATCATACCTACTTATATGGTGAACGTGTCTTTTTCATTCACCAAACTTATAATTTGCAAGTGTTACTACTGCTGGGGTTAGTAGCGAATGTAGCGATACATTAAATTACGTCCTAACTCCTAGTCACCATCAGTTATCAATTTAACCTTTTGTACGCCAAAGTGGTGTATATTTAACAAGCACCTGCGGGCCCTGTGCGCCAACGAACGTCGTCTATACCTACTTGAGAAAAAATCCAGCCTCTAAAAATATGAAATAAATATTATGTTTAAAACGATTACTGGTACATATTTTTTCCTTACATTCGAAAATAAATTAACCCCTGACGTACAGGACACTACGACACAGTGCATTCGTTGCTTGGCGTTCAATAGGTTTATTATGGGGGATAGGGAATTAAAAGCCTGATATCTTACTTCGTGGAGGGTTCTTTTTTACGCGGGGTAGGTATGCGTTACGCACCGCTTCTGATAAGGCAGTGCTCCTTATCCATAATAAAAGTTGGTGATGAGGCGTTTCCCGATTTAATAGTTTCTATTGGTCAGAGGTATGCTTCTGACCAGAGAGTAACTTATATACTTCTGACCAATAGCGTTCTGAATCTCAAAATTCGTGTTCTGCGCAATCCCCACCCCATTTCAAGAAGTTTTCCGGGACCTGTACGATGGAGGACACCCGCGCGTGATCACCCTCTAGGGCTAAAATCCTGTGCAGTATTTTAGCACGGTATATTTTCCCAAAAGTGATCACGCGCGGGTGTCCTCGATCGTACCTACACTATCTGAGTCCTGGGTTCAAATCCCAGCTCGAGCAAAATTTTTGTCGGTTTTTTTCGGACACAACTTTAGTTTGTGATTACCAATCTGCATTTGGCAAGCGTGGCGATTAGGCCAGAACCTATCATCGTAGCGATGACTTGACTTCAATGATGGCCTTTTCCCTGTGGGACATTACTTGCCCGATACTAATATGAAAAGCATAAAAGCAATTTCTCTGAAGTGATTTAATTCCAGGTGAAACGTGCGCACTTAATTTCTAATTTAAACTTTCAGACACGAGTACCTATTACCTACCCATTTCAGAAAATATAAGCATTACACGCAGGCTGGCTAGTGCTGTCATCTATACGCAACAAAAGTTGTAATAATATAAAATTTATTTTTGAAATATTAAAGACTAGTGGTGGTGTGTTAGAGGCATTATTTTCCTTATACTATTAGGTACGTAGTAAAATACAAACTTAATAAGAACCTTTATTCTTTAATAAAAATACCCCTTTATAAATACATGTTTAAAACGATTACTGGCATTTTTCCTTACATTCGACAATAAAGAATAACCCAGCTGCAGGACACGACCGACACAGTGCGTTCGTAGCTTGGCGTTCAAAAGGTTAAGTGATAGGAATAGGCTATCTACTTTTGATTCCGGAAAAATCACATTACTTTCGGATAACGTCCTATAAACCACGCGGGTGAAATCGCTTGAAAAAGGTGGTACCGGCAAACTTCTTGACCATCGGTCGACGGAGTGGAGGTTTCGCGCATGTGCACTTGCGCATGACCAATAGCGCTCGCGAATCTCCCGACGACGTCCGCGCGCGCTATTGGTCAGAGGTATGCTTCTGACCAATAGCGCGCAGGCATGTTGAAAATCGTGTATGTACAGACCTACAAACTTATTTGTTCCGGTGGCCAAAATTGGAACTACGTGAAATTCAATGCAAAAACGATATTTAATGACAGTTTTAAATAGACAGTAGCGACGCCGCCACCGGAACAGTTATGTTTGTCGGTCTATACTGCGCGCAATCCACCCGGTAGTTAAAAAGTTTGCCGGACAAATCGGACAATAAATTAAGGGACGTCCTTTACAAAACTTGCAACTCACACACAACACTACCCTTAGCGCATGTTAATATTATGCAAACCACGTCCAACTTTTAACAGTGTAGGGTAGAGGGTGTTAACAGTGGGCTGAGTTGCGACCACAAAATGTTATCCTACTAATCCTACTATATAATATCCTACTTCCTACTATCCTACTAATATTATAAATGCGAAAGTCTGGATGTTTGCATGTTTGGATGTTTAGATGTTTGGATGTTTGCATGTTCGTTTGTTCCTCAATCACGCCTAAAGGGCTGAACGGATTTGGATTAAATTTGGCACACGTATAGTTTATAACCCGGATTAGGACATAGGCTATAAAATTCCTACGGGAAACGTCTCATTCCCGCGGGAATAACAATTTTAAAACTACTGAATCGATTTGAATAATTCTTTCACTGTTGGAAAGCTCAACTATCCCCGGTGAACCTATGGTACTTTTGATCTTCGATGGGGACGGTTCAGTAGATAAGCTTGGAGGGTGAAACTTTAGCTGTTAAAATACATATTGAATATGAATGAATATACCACATATGAGCCCTTTTTTCAATAAAACTAAAAGTTAATATGAAAGCGTAAAAACAAAGACATGTAAAATTATTATCCGCATAAATGACGGTACTCTATTGACATATTTCCATTAAGTCCCTCCTAATTTCGGGTTTTAAAGGATAAGTCCTGGTAAAGCATTTATCTAATCAAATGGGCCGTCAAAGCCGCTAAGGGTCCGTCAGGGGCCCTTTCCAATCGTTTCACTCTTTCTGCCCCTAATTACCCCCTAAGGGCCTTTTATCGTCAACCGAAGTCCCGCCCTAAGGGTAGGTTTAAATGTCCGCATTGCATTAACTATGTTTGAAAAACAGCGTTGACTAACATTAATAAAGTTCTATTATTCGTTAACTTGAAAACCCGTTTATTTTAGTCCTAAAGATTCTTTGTAGCCCGGGAACCCATAACTGAAAAGTTTTTAAGGAGCTTGCAAAACCAAGATTGGATACGGCTAGTTTAAAATATTAGATAGTAGAGTTCCAATGATCCCTTAATAAAAGTGGATGATCTTTCTTCGAGCTAGATCGACTGTGCTCGGGGACCACCCGATGTAGCATTAGTTGTATACCCCATTACCCCCTCAGGTGATGACATCATGGCGGCCATTTTCCTTAATGTGATTGAGAAAAACAAAATGGCCGCCATTTTTTTTTTTTTATTTTTTTTTAAAAATACATATTTTAAATCCTTCTTGTACGCAAATACCAGTCATTTGGTATCAATAAAGTCCTTATTAAATGGTCTACAAGTTAAAATTATATAATTTAAATTATATTCTACTGTGTTCGAACTGTATGCGAGGGAAAATACAAGTGGAATGAAAATGGGTAATTAAAACTAAAAAATCAAATAAAAAAAAATAAACAACTTGTTGCTTTAGTTGTCCACTTTAAATTAACCTGTTACTATTAAGTAATAAACACATTAAATAACATTCACACCTTTACATAATAAAATATCAAGTAAATCAACAATTTCTGCATACAGTCACAAACTCACAGCGCACGACGCGCGAACATTTAAAAAGATTGACAAAACTTTCATCGGTTTCAAATGTTCGCGCGCCGGGAGCTGTCATTTGCTAGTTGTTCTACCAACCTAACAAACTAATAAACCACAACGAATCGTCAAACAAACGAAAACAGACTTTAAATATCATGGCGCTGCCTTTAGAAGGCAGGTCATCAACTGAGGGGGTATTATGTATTTTATAAACACACTCACATTTATAAGTAGGTACCTATGCATGGTTTTTTAGGTACGAAATACTCAGTTATTTTTCCCTGACGTTAAAAAAAGTCAATATTTATGCTAGCAGGCGACAATTAATTTGCTTGCACAATGCAGGATTCCATTGTAATTCGTAATAGTAGATCGGCGTTCTGCTCGGGTATAAAACCCGGAGGTTGTGGGTTCGATTCCCGCCTAGTAGGGTCTGGTTGGTGTTAGGGCTTTTTCAGAGTCCGACTGGCTAGCTACCACTCCCACAGGTGAAATCTGCCGCCATAACAGTTCTGGCTGTGTTCCGGCAGTAGTAATGTGGGAGCCAGTACACTTGAAATCATAGGCTCGAAGATCAGATGAGCCTACAGTCTGGCAGCACATTGAGCGACGCTTCCTGGTGAAGTGTCCCTCAATGGAATGGGCCGCAGTGGCCGCTTACCATCAGGTGGGCTGCGTGACCGTCTGCCAACTGACTTAGTAAAAAAAAAGTTCGAGGTCGCGTTAGAAGGGTAAAAAAGCGAAAACTTTCCATTTAATCAACTCCTTGTAACAGTCTAAGAGGAATCGCGGGTCTGTTAAAAAGTTAATTTCCGTTACAACCTGCGACTTGGCTGTAACCCAGGTTAAGCCCAGTTCGACAAGCTCATCTATATGCTAATGCCGGGTCTTACGCGCTCGTCACGAGCCCTGCGACAGGCGGCGGACAATTAAATATTTTACAAGAATATTAGTTCAGAATCCTCACTAACATATAAATAAAGAAATATCTCTGGACATTGCGATTTTGATTTCAGATTTATTTTTTTGGCGTTTTTGAATTTCTATAAAAAAAAATGCTGCCCAAAGTAATAATATCGCTTTGGTTAATAAAAGCTAATAGAATACATATAGGTACATCCTAGCGTATGGAGAGTCACAAAAAGATAAATTAACCTTCAACTTAAGCCTGGATCCGCATTTTTTTTAGAAAAGTAATTCCGACTTCAGCATTTCTTAGCTTAGGGCGTATATTTGTTGTAACACGACATTCTGACATGGTAAGCTAAGTTAGGGTCCATATAGAATGTCCTAAGTGGACGTTTGGATCCCAGTACTAACCGTTTAGAGAGTCTTATGGCCTACGCTGCTACGTAAGCTCAATATACTGTTTGGTATTATGAGAATTGGGATGTTGACTATATTTTTTAACCAACTTGCCAAAAGTTGGACTATGTAATGTGGCCTATTTCGATATGACGTGATCGGAAATGGTTCCCTATTTTTACGCATAAGTTTTTTTGTCATAATTTAACATGGCATACTTTTATTTATCCTAATAATAGTTACGCATAATATTCTTTTGGCATAACTTTATAGGCATAATTTTTTAGGCATATCTTCTTTAAGCATAATAATTGCTAAGCATAATATTCTAAAGCCATTACTTTTTGAAATACTTTTCATAAATAAATAAACATGTTGGCGGCTTAACCTACTGTTACACAATAATAACATGTAGACAAAAAAACAATATGTCTAAAAGTTTTATGCGAATCAAAATTAGGGCAAAAAACATTAGTCTAAACGAGTATGCGAAAGGACAATTATGACAAAATATTATTATGACGAAAAAAATTATGCCAAACTCGTTATGCCAAATTAAATTATGACAAAAAAAGTTATGCGAAAAAAAGGGATCCCATCGGAAATGACCCTCAGACCAGGTGATGATTTGCGCAGGATGCCTGGCAGAAGCCATGGGCGTAGCCAGCCATGGGCTCAGGATGGGTCAGCCATGGACACAGACTGGGGCAACCATGGGCCCAGACTGGGGCAGCCATGGAACTAGGGTGGGGCAGCAGTATAAAATAATAATATTATTTAACTAGCAAACTATATACATATTATGTAACTAGCAAACTATACTCGCGCAAGGGTGGGGCAATTGCCCCACTCTGCCCCACCGTGGCTACGCCCATGGCAGAAGCTAGATGCAAGTGGCCGAGGTTCGATCGGCGTGGCGAGTGTTTGGAGAGGCCTATGTCCAGCAGTCGACTGTGATAAGCTCATGTTGTTTTTGTTGTGGATAAGCAAATGTATTTCATTGGCTTCTATGTTGATGATGTGTTATTTAAAAATGTCTCATAGAGCTGCGCGTTTATTTTAGATCTTTTCATATACAAATAAAATAAGTTATCGTACATAAGGTTCATTAACTTTTTTTTTAAAACCAATACATTCAAGACAATGCAGGTTTAACAACTAAGAGAGGGTCTTTATTTTAGTTTTTATTTCGATGTGGTGAAAATTAGTACTTTTCAGAGACCAACTTTGGAGGAGAGTAGTTCAGGTCTCTGGCACTCTACGAACGCATCGTCGGTCTTCTGTAAGAGGGAGATAATAATGTGAACCCTCACACCATCCGAATAGGTACTTATTTCGACTGACAGACTAACTGACAAAGAGTTCAATTCACATCAAGTTCTCGACAGCATGGCTTTACCTTACACAAAGATATTTGGTAGCCGGCAAGTTGTATACGGGGCCTTAGTGGATTGACCGAGAGTGATCATTGTTTTTCAGACTAAATTCCGCAGCATGGTTCTACCACACTTAACGACTTAGTAAACACTAAAATAAATAACTCTGAAGTTAAAAACCGATCCGTCTTCCGCATCTTTCAATTCACAAATTCAAATAAGGTTCGTCGTAAAAAAGACATGAAAATCACTTCGGCAGTTTCACGACTCAGATGTCTGCTATCCCTCCTCTCAATTTTATACTCTATCTCCTTACAAATAAGATTTTGAGTATCTGTTTCGTAAACAGAGATAGTAAGTTGACTGAAGATTCTTAAAACATATTTTAGTATTGTTGAGAGTACTTTACAATTACTAAGAGAATGTGTTTTTAGTATTTCCGCGGCTTTAAATTAATGGCTCTGTAAAAAAATTGGGATCGCTTTGGGCTGTTAAATCAAGATTGCTACTGTTGTAGCCCTCTCATTGGTTATACACTTAAAATAAAAGTAAAAAATGAAGAGGTATATGCCTTGTTTTTTAATGTTAGAGGGAGGCAAACGAACAAGTTAAGCTAATGGTGTGTGATATGTGATTTTTATAACATTAGAAAATAACAGTAAATCCCATTATCCCCATTGTCCCCATTGTCTTGATTCATGGAGATCGTGGGAATATTTTTTCAATCGATTATGGTCTCACTATCCCCATTAGTCATTTTTTAGAATTACCACTTGTAAATTATACGAAACAAAAGATGCAAACTTTTACAAACATGTCGATAGCATTTCCCGGTGCACTTTTCACAATAACAATTAATTAAGTGTGATGTACCGAGTCTATTCCGTATTATTTACAAGTGTTAATTCTTCAAAATTACTAATGGGGAAAGTGGGAATTATTTTCCCACTATCTCCATCAATGGAGATTCCCAATGGAGATAAGGGATGTACCGGAAAATAAAAGTATAGTACCAACGTGTCTAGTCCCAGATTTCTGAGATTCTGGGACTAGTGCCGAGGCCTACTGGCCGTCAGCCGGTTGGCCGCCCTAGGTATCGCTAGGAGCGATGTAGTGGCGGCTGATCTCCGGGAGCTGCGTGTTGACGACTGGCGCGCGAGCACACAGTATCGGGAAGGATGGCGAAATCTCGTATCGGAGGCCAAGACACACTTCGGGTCGCTGAGCCATCGGAGTAAGTGTAAGTTAGTACCAACGTGTCTATTTCACGATTTAACGTCAATTGGATTTCTCCATCCAAGTGAATTGGCGGTTGAATTTTTAAAATTCAATTCTGGACTGTTCAGATTTAGCCAAATACAATTCTATCTTCGTAGTTGCAGTGTGGCAATCACAGAACAAGAAACATTTCTTTTTCTATTTCTAGGCAATAGTGCTACACAAAATAATGCAACATCTCGCCTCTTTTTGCTTTACAAATTGTCTCTAATGCATTGATCAACAATTTTAAATAGTAGGCGCAAACGGTTATCCATTTGAACAATCCATGTTTTGTAATTTAACTACGCCATAATCAGATGGGTAAAGCCAATTCTCAAACACACACGTATTGTCAGACACAATTCTTAACCATATTCCAAATTACAGTAATTAACAAAACTCTTTAAAACTTCATTATACGATCAGATGGAAAAATAAGCAATCCGTCGAGCCCGTGGTGTCGCCATTCTGATCGGCCAACTGCGTCCGCTCCAATATCATTTCCAATATGGCCGACCGGCTACCATCGATATACGACGACGTTCTGCTAGAGCGAACCGACCGTCCGTCCCTCTGTTTTCCATAGATACGCCTACATACATAGACTATATCCTACATATAAGTTAATGCCTCTGTGGACTCTGTGGTGCAATTGCTAGAAGGTCGCACTTCAAAGCATGGCTTCAAAGAGACAGCCAGGGGTCCTGAATTCTAATTTTCGGTTTGACAGTTTATGATTGATAAGAAGTTCGGTTGTTACTCTTTCACGCAAAAACTACTGAACGGATTCAGAATCAACTTTGTCTGAATAACACATACCTAATATAAGAGTAAATTAGTGTTGTTGTGTGTAGTGTTTTTTTAATTTTATTGCAAAGATCAAATAATAATTTTAAATTGGCTCAAACATACACATTATAAAACATATTGATTGCTGAATGTGCCGATTAGGTACCTACCTACCTCAAGACATCCCTTCTATGTAGTTCGAAATACTTAAAAATACTTGAAAAATTAAAATAAAAAACCATAAGTCGCTGTTATTATTGATCTAATAATCGGCTACCATAGGTATAATAAATAAATTGTACATAATTTCAACATATTTCTGAATTGAATTGAAACAGGTTTATCATCATCCTTTCTAAACGAACATCAAAGACCTCATTAAATTGTCGATGACAACATTAAAACATCAATAAAAGGATTATTTTACCATGAGACAAAAAAATTATCAGATTATCCTCATTTTAGACCTCTTAGGACGTAAGAAGTTAAGCTGGCTGAAAATAGACTGCGGAGGAAAATAATAAAATTAGAACAACGTCACTAAATAGAAAATTTGAAATTGGAACCTCGGAAATGGCGGCGTACGGCACTTATGCTCGACTTTGCGAACGTTTATCGACTAATTAAATTTCACACGGCAAGCTGGATACAGTTAATTGAAATAAATTCGTAGGTATTAATATTTTTCTCGTATGTTTTCGTTAAATATCGTTCATTCGTACAAGGAAATCCAATTTGGGGATGTTTGCCGTTTGGATTTTTATCATGTTATGATAAATTATTTACATATAAGTTTCCGCTACACATCTATCTTCTATATAACTTCTGCGCGAACGCACGATATTTTTTGTTATGTTTGTTTTTGTCAAGACAAGGTTTATACTGACGGCTGTTGGGGCGGAAAGGTCCTCGAGTGGTTGCCACGTACCGGGAAACGCAGCCGTGGTAGGCCTCCCAAAAGGTAGACCGATGATCTCATAAAGATCGCCGAAATCCACTGGATGCGGGTGGCACAGGACCGATCGGTTTGGAGATCCTTGGGGGAGGCCTATGTCCAGCAGTGGACGTCGTTTGGCTGAAATGATGATGATGATGATGAGGTTTATAAACGACTAGCCTTCCGCCCGCGGCTTCCTAAGGTACGACGTTCCTGCGGGATAAGAAAATGTGATATTTTTCCGGTAAAACAAGAAATTCCTAAAATATCCCCATATTATTAAAAATCCGATCCGTTGCATTGTTCCGTTGCGTGTGACATGAAAGAAGGACAAACGGAAAAGCATCTATTCTGTTACACCATTCAAATTGAATTGGGCATTGCTCCGGGATAAAAAGTAGCCTATGTATACCCAAAGTCTACGACGATACCAAAGTACTTAATAAAAATCGGTTCAGTGATTTGAAAAATGAAACAGACAGACATAGGTATATACCTATTGAGTTAATGTTGCATTAAAAATATTATTTAGAATAATTTCCCCCTACACAAAGCCAGGGCGGTCAGATGGTTCTTATGAAAGTGACCTTATTATTTCATGGTGTTGATATTATATATTTTATGTTGGGTTTGTTCCAGTTTATAAGTATATACCTTCCAACTATCCTAACCCTTTCTTACCCTACTCAATCGAACTCCTTCTATACTATTTTCTCAACGCAGGCAACGCATCTGAGACAGAGTCGTAGGTGTCTATAGGCGGTAGAGGTAATTTTTTTAAATTAGGCTGTTTGACACCTATCTTACCTGATGGAAAGTGATAATGCGGCCGAGGATGGATGATGGCTAATAAGAGGTACAAATTGTAGTGTTTAGGGAACACTTCAGCAGGCAGTGAATTCCATTCCTTAGACGCAACAGAATCTTAGCATCAGGTATTTACATGATCAATTCCCTTCGATTTTCGTAAAAAAAAAAAATATAAATTCTTGAATATTTATATACCTACATATCTCGAAAAAAGGCAATAATTTAATAACGTATTTAACACGTTGTCAAAACTTGAAATGTATCCGTTATGTAGCTTAATAAATTATAAATAAATATAATTATAAATAACCGCAAGAATTATAACTCAATGCACGGTCCACTTCATTAAGTTCTGCAGAAGTTGAATAGAGCGAGATGGAAGATCTGTTCCATCGGGACGGAGAAGGACGGAAAACAATAGAACAGAGTAAAGGTATGTTCACAGTTTGTAGACCGCACAAAGGATTCGGGGTCACGAGGGAAATTGGGAAAATATCCCCCATTTGGGGGTAAATTAGTTTCTTTTGTTCGTCATTGGATAATAAAGATTTTCCCCATTTTGTAATACTCGAATTTCGGTTGCAATAATTTGATGAGCAATTTGTTTAATGGTATAGAATTAAAGAACTACAGAGGACGCTGATTCGATTCCCGTACATTACAAGTCTGAATGTTTAGTTAGGTTAAAAATATTTTCCTTTAGTTACTGGGTTCAATTCCTGGGTAATTCAGTCAATAATTATTTTTGCTAAGGTAGGATCTGGGTGTCCTAGGAGGCAGTCCGGCAAGTAATTTAGTATTTATAGCATAAGAGTTCATGTACATAGTTTGATGAAAAGATTGTCATTATTTGTTGTGACTATATTTTAGTCACTTGTCAAAAATGATTATTGCCTGATATCGAATAAAATGTAATATTATTATGTTTGTATTTTAGAATAAGACAAATCATAATAACTAACCAAGAACCAATATCATAATAACTAAACGTATTATTAAAATGTGATATATTCGTCGAAGAAAACAACTATAACAAAGTTTCAATTATACTTATGTTAAAAATTCAGCATTGTAAGTTAATACAACCTACTTCCTAACTAAAGCTGACAGAAAAACCACCTCCAAATTTATAACTTTGAAAACAAAGACAATAACTATGTATAAATACGAGTGAACACTTTACCACCAAGAAGGCTATGCCAGAAAATCTTTAGTATGCAAAGTCGCGCGCAAAACACAGTTAAAAGTCGACAAAAGCTACAGTACGACATTAAGGCGGGCGGAAAACCGACTTCCCGCCCTAGCAACACTGCCTGCCGGGCAGAGCTCAGTCGCTCGCTAGAGCTCACTGAGAGAGGTCGCTTCGCGCGGTCGCCGACCTCAACAATCGAGTCATTAATAACCTCACAACCCATTTCAAAAAAATAAAAAACGTTCTACATTCGAAATCTGAGTGAGTGATGTGTTAAAAAGAGGCTTTTATCACAACAACCTCTTTGAGGACCATCGAGGTGGAACCAGGTGAGTCCCCCCTTTATTATTTACGCTGCTTTTGCCCCGTATGAGGCTGTTGTGTCGAGGTTATCTTTTATTTAGCGGGTCACATTTCTAGTCGTTTTATTTGACGACATAGATCCTAGATATGGGTCTTCGTACTTCCTATTTCAGGATAAGAGATGAGGAACTTAATTGATGGTGAAATATTAATGTAACAATATTGTTTTATTCTTTACTTTATTTTCAATAAATTGTTCGTACTTTCATTCTTTGTGATGTGGATTACAGCGACGCTAGATTTTTTTAAGTATTTTAATAATAATAAACTATCATTTTGATGTTATTAGTCTTTAAATACATATTCAAAATCGTCGCATAAAATAGGCTACTTTAAATATAAAGATGTAGTTTGAAATAACAGGAATAGCGCTACTTATTCTTCTGTGAATAATGCAATCGAATCTGCATTTAAAATCTTATTCAGTAAAGGCTTACAATCGCTGGCCATTTCTTTTCCGAAGGTACCTATTATAATATCGAGAGATATCTTTTTTTATTTATGTTTAATGAGTTATGCAGTGCTTTAATTTTATGTTAAAATTTTAAATCAGTAAAGTGCTTTTACACTTAATTACAAAAACATCGATGCTTAGGCTATTAACGAATAATAAATAACATATTACTTAGCTTTATTGACTTATTGAATACGAACGTGACGACTGCCTGCCTATAATATAATGTGGGCTTTCTATTTAATTTGATGCTCAAATATATTAGCAGTAGGTACGTATTTTGAGATACTAGCGTAATATTAGAGGAAAAAATAACTATAATTTGGTACACAAATCGGGTATTTATCAAGGTACCTACTTTATAACATTGGCTGGATAATAAGGCTTAAAAAATGTAAATTGTTGTTATAGAATAAAAGCTTACGAAAAGGTTTTTTCTTTTATAAATCTATATACCTAGTTATCGTAGAGTATCTTGTCGAGTTTTTATCATATAGTCTACAAAATGAAAATTACAACCTAATAAAACGTATAATTATTTAAAAAAGGCTAAAATATATGAGTGAACAAAAATTTTATATCACAATCCTTGCTTCTTATGATGTAAAAACAGCAAAACAATTGCAATGGGACATCCATAGAACGAATTAGAAAACTTCGACACATTTTGCATAATATGTATTGATTGTATTAAAAATTAACCATACTAGCGTGTTTATCGTATAATTTGGGTCTCATTATTTCGTTATAGCGATCTCGGAGAACCATCGAGTTTTCCGGGTCTTTCCCAAACTATCCCTAGTCTTTCCCATGGTCTCAAGTTACTTTCATACCAAATTTTACTTTTTTTGTTCAATCGAATTGACTGAAAATGGAACACACCGTACATTAAAACATTCGTATTTAAAATATTAGCACACATTAAACCACCGATTAAACCGTGCTCGTGCATTTATAATGTTCGTATCATGCCAATTTAATTATATCGCGGTTCATAGTAAAATAGAACTGCAATCTCGCTCTTCCAGTCGTCCGGTAGTTATCCAGGATTAGCTACAGGTGTGCTCAAAGATAGATTTATCAAAGTTGCCTCTTTGTGCAACTATTTATCGGCGCGTCCTCTTTGCGGTCTGATAAGTCCTCGATTGAGGCTTTCCAGTTATGGAATAACTTTGTTGCTTAGAAGTTTATTTGAAGGTCTCTTTGTTTTGTGGTCTGATTGAGTACTAATGACCTTGATTTATGTCTATCCAAAATATGTCTTGTTCTTAATTATAAACAATGGCAAGAGTGCTTGATTACAATGGTGCATATTATTGTTATCAATATTTACGTAGTAGTCTACTGACCGAATGACCTATTTTGTATAGGCAACACAACTGAAGTTGTAGGCACGTCCCACTTGATGAATAGAAAAACAACAATGTATACTTCTTGAGAGAGAGGATGGGTCAGTATAATGTTATTTTTTAATAGTATTTACTATACACATGTATTTTTTTAAACTAAGCCGGCCAATCGCCACAAGACGGGCACGGCTTGTCCCTCCTTGGGTGTGAAGGGGAAACCAGCGGGGTTTTGTGGGTAGTGCAATGATATTTAAAAATAACAAAATCATTGGAGCAGTGGGATGAACGCTTCTAGTCTCGAGTCTCGCACCAGTGTCGCGCGAGATTGCGGTTAAGGTTTTTTTTAACGTTTGTTGGCAGACAGACACGCAGCCCACCTGATAGTAAGCGGTCTCTGCGGCCTATTTCACTGAGGGACACTTCATCGTCGTAGGCTCATCTGATCTTCTTTACAGCCAGAACTGTTTTGGCGGCATATTTTACCTGTGGAGGTGGTAGCTAGCCAGTCGGACTCTGAATAAGTCCTACCACCAACCAGACCCAAGGCGGGAATCGAACCCATGACCTCCGGGTTCTTATACCCGAGCGGCTTAGCCGAGCATTCCGCTCTGCAATGTCAGCGACAATTTTCGGTATCAACGAATTACGCAAGATGTAGGTATTTATAGTGCACAAGTGAGTGTGCTCCCTTTTTTCCTCCCTTACACAGCACGGTGGAACAGCAGTCTGGCACGACCGTAGTGATACCAAGACCTTTACATGCTTTCCATGGCATCGGGGTGGCGTAAACCACCAACTGCCAGTCTTCGGACTTTAACTAAGTATTTTCCGAACAGAAAAACCTAATCACAGATTTCTGATTTTCTGTTATAAGTGTGTACCATTGAGGCAGGAAAAGGTACCGTAGTAGCCAAGTATTTACCCCCACCGTCCCCATTTTAATATGTGCACATTATTGTGCCGACTGTACAAGTCACAGGTGGGCTAAGCCCCAAACATCTCGGCTTGAGTAATTAAAACTCCGAGCGCTTGACGGGAAGGAAATGCACGATATTTTTGCATTTCAATAACTTTTTACGCAGTGGCGCAGTGGTTAGTAAAGTCGCATTTTAGAGTAGGCGATTTTATTTTTTAGCGGAGGAAAACAGCGTTTAGGCTGGTTTCAGAGTAACGCTGGCGCCACGCGCGTAGCGTTATACACTGCCGGTTTTCTTGCAGTTCAAATCGTCGGTATCTTACAAGCGATACCTACCTGCTGATACGCGCGCTGTTCGCATGCTTGGCGGCGTGACTCTGAAACCAGCCTTACGCTCCTTAGCTGCAGGCTAGCATAGTTTGTGAACGTGTGTGGGGCTCGGAACTAAAGGCGGAACTTCGTACCAATACCTACTAAACTCTCTCGTTTTTTTTTTACAACCGAAACGGCATCGGGCTGCGGACTTATATGCCAGGAAAAACACAAATCCAAAACTTATAATATTATTTAAAATGAATTCGACAGATTCGACTGCCCGGTGCCCACCGGAGGCGAAATTACTTCTTTTTATTTATCCATAACGGTTTATGACATTTCGAAAAAACACGAGAAGCGAATACGAACTCTTGCGTACTTACTTAATTAAAGACTTACCCGTATAACAATCCGCAGTTTAAAATAAGACACCGCATGAAATCCCAAGAAAGTTTGCGTCACGCAAAAATTGCGCGCATTCTCATCGCAAGAAAGTTTTAATTACTTAAGCTGGGACGGTCGCCATCTGCACACTGTATGTGGCTTCAGATGTAAGGAGCTGTGTCAACATGTATATTGGGGAGTTAAGGGAGTTTGACATGGCTTTTAGGGCTAACGGCGTAAAGTAGGGCTGTGGATCATCCACTCGAATGAGCCGATCGTGGGTGGAAGGCCACACTTGTGATACCCACATACACATGTGGCCTAATCTGTTTGCAATTACATGTGCGGAGCTGAGAAAACACTTAAAGCTTTAAGTGTGAGCCGGAGAGATTGTGGAACGAAATGCTGTCACATTGTCCATTCAAATTTTTTGTTGCTAGCAACACCGGGCTGTTACATACGATAGTCATACGCCTATCGCGTCAGATTGCCTAAAAGAGCTGCCTTTGATTTGCTGCTCTATCGACTTGTTAAAACAAAGTGTTAGCGATGTTTTTACCAGTAGTAATGTGATTGTGCCCTCCCTTGTGTACTATAAGACTTCCAGTGTAGTACTAAATCGGTGAAGTTATACGCCATAACGAAATTCCACCAGGAACCATTATTAACTTTACAATGATTCACGTTGTGTACAAACATACAATTTGACCTATTTTCCAGTTCCCTAAGCTACACCAAGCCAGAGCAACTAGCTAGTATTTCATATTTACACTCTGAAGTACCAGGGCGGCAGAAACCGTGAAGAATTTAAAGAGTTCCAAGCTCAAAGCACGTCCGTGCGAGCGTAATTGCTTCCTGTAGGGAAGGCGCCGCGTGAAAAAGCTACCAGGCTCTCACGAGTTAGGAGGAGGTGCAATTAAGCTGTACCTACATAGTACAAGCACATACCAATACTGTCTGTCAAGCCAAACAAGCTACTTTTAAAAAGGAGGTTTGTAGAGTCTAGTACAATTTAGGCTACAAAATCGAATTACAACGACGTCCAGCCTTTGTTTGTCTCATTAAACGATCCATCAGCGGCCATACTCGTACATTACAGCCTGTTTGCATACTTAATGAAACTCAACTTAAATTTAATATTTCACTGGAATGTAATAAGCAAAGGGAACATAAACAATAAATTACTTTTGCCGTGGTCCCCTGTCGGGCGGTATTACTGCTCGGGTTATTTCAGCATCGCTCGAAAGACGAGTAATTGTAAATACCAGCGTGACAGAGGTTTTGCAGTGCCGTTACAGCACCATGCTGAGCGAAAATAACAAAAAGCCTGACAAAGATTTAATAACAGTAAACAAGTTAATTTATTTGTTTAAAAATAATATAATACCTCTTTTTTAATACACTATTAATGATATAATAGTATGTTTAAGGTTATGTAGCATCTTAAAACATTAGGTATTAAAATTGGAGCCTAACCTCACTTTGTATTAAAAATACTAAATGTTTATCCATTGTCGTCTGGCAGCAAGATAGGCTTAGTTTAGTAGTAGATGGTGCTGTGTGAGTATGAATAATGCCCAAGGCCATACTTATTTTAAAAAATAAAGCCTTTCTTAGAAATAAAGTTGCCCAAATAAAGAAAGCTTCATGCCTAAGAACTAACAATGCCTAGCATGATGGCGATCAAAAGCCTGATGTACGTTCGAAAAATCTAAAAAACATGATTGATGATGATGATAGACACTTACAATTACTACACCTATCATTGAGTGCTTTACCCAAGATTAAATACCTCGACGATACATCGAACGATTCCAGAACCACGACCGGCCGTAGAACACATGTCCTGACACTACGGATGATGTCGGTAATAACAACTTTATTACTGCGCCATGTGATGTGATGTACAACCCGCCCCCATTGTTTGCGAGTCTTGGCTTTTTGCGCACCGCGTAAATGTCAGGTGTGACATACTATTTGTCATTCTTGCCTTGGATACGAGTGAAGAAGTTCTGCTGAGCTTGCATGTATTTTTCTTATTTCCATAGAAATAAGAGTAACTTTGAGAGATTTTAATATATTGTGTCTAAGCCGTTTAGAAATATTTTACAATACTAAAAACAAGGGTCCAAATATCGATCCTTGTTTAACACCAATAAATCTAAGTGTGCCAAAAGAGCGTACTATTAAACTTGATTTAGGGTTGGTTTTACTGTTTTAGATTTAAGGGATTATGCAACAAATTGCAACAAAGGGACTGAATTTTAGTACTCGTAATGCAGTCAAATGCTAGAGTGAAATCTATTATATTAGCCACAAATATTTTTAAGCAACTACTGTTGGCAGACAAACTTACTACAGGCCATATCATGTAAAATAGATATCCTATTCCGTTGAGGGAGGTTTTCAGTTGAAAGCTTCGTTAAATGTTCTGCCATGTTATTTTATTTCAAGCGTATTCCCATTGATTAAATGGCAGCAAATTTTTCCTTGTCAAATCCTGAGATTGGAAAGCTTTTCCGTTTAAATTCAGTGTTGTTATTTTTACGTTTCATGTTTATTTTTAAAATGTATTGCATGCCTATTTCAAGAATGTAAAGTTTCGATTCAAGCTCAGTCAAGTACAGAGCGTAATCCAAATATAATTTATATGGATCCTCTAGTACCCTGGTACCTCCTGCCTCTGATTATGCTAAGGATGTTGAACTCATAACAATTTACAAGTATAATCTCTGAATAATGAATATAAATTCTACGTCTAGACCCGCCCCGGTGGAATTATGTATCGTATCGTACTCCGTTAGGTTGTAGGTTATATTTTCCTTTGTTTATATAAATTCAGGTAGGAGTTTTAAATCGATTGAAATGGTCATTAAGGGATGATGTTTCTAACTTTTTATGGAGTGCCGTGGTAGCCGTCCCTTCATACGCGTCAGGTCGATGGTATGAATCTCGAAGTGCACCTATGGATTTTTCTATGTGTGACTTTAGCTGGCGGTGACGGAAAACATTGTGTGGAAAACTAGATGAAGTGAAGGAAATCGGATGACTGTGAAGCCACAATCCGATTGGTTTAAGTAGTTCCCCAATTAAAAGTTACGGAGGTCAGATGGCAACGACTAACGTTATAACTGTCCTTGTCAAATCCTTGATCATGGTGTAAGCGCGAGTAACAAAACGCTCTAAGAAAGAGACAAAGAAGAGCTTTTATCTTTATATGGCAGCGTGAATTTTATCTCTGATAACAGTGCTTCGGGCTTCTGCCACTAGAGTAAGGTTGTTAGTTATTTCTGCTTTAAGCCTCTGGCAAACGCGTTTCTGAGAAAATGGTTCTTGAAAAGAAAGGGTAATTTTTAACAGCCGGTTAGGATTTTTTTGTTCAGAAGTCTGTTACAACCAGCGGGTTTGAAAAAGCAGAAACGGTAGTTTGCATGAACATGCCTGTTTGTATTATTCATAGTGCTTACTAAATAACCAATGATATTTATATTCCTTCAACTTACGAAATTCTGAAAACTTTTCAAGAAAACAGTCACGAAGAAGCTGTCTAGCACACAAACCAACTTCCAACTTCAAAAAAACATATGGATCGTTTCTTAAAGAAGACACTATATTCAAATCTCAGCGAACTGCCGACAAAACATGTGCGAATGCAAAAAGCAGCCGCCGCTCTATCCATAAATCTGGTAGAATCCCTTGGGAGCCTTTTTATTTACGACTCCTGCGGCTAAAGATGGATCGCGAGCACAGCGCTAGACGATTGATTGCGATCTCTTGGAATGTTACCCGTGGAACAGTGGCTAAGCTGATCGGGTAACTCGGAGGTCGTTGGTTCGATTTCCTTCTTGGGACTAGTTGGTGCTAGGTCTGTAACAGTTTTCGGAAAAAGAGGAGAATTGGGTAGATAGATAGATAGATACAAATACTCTTTATTGCACAAAATAATAAAAGAAAAATATTTTACAAAATTGGATGATACAATGTAGGCGGACTTATTGCTAATAGCAATCTCTTCCAGTCAACCTTAAGGTAGAGGAAAAGTTTTAATTCATTTTAAAAAGTAGGCAGTGCAACACTCAAGAGCAAGAAATAAATACGAGTTGAACCAAATTCAAATTCTCAAAAAAGTAAGAGAAAAAAAAATACTAAAAATAAAATATGGGTAGTATGCTATTGGTCCAGATTTCAGTCATTCTGAAGTTATTGCCATTTGCTAGCACACTCATCAAATATTGTACCTTTTTATGGAGAGAAACGCATTTGCACTTCATGAGTATGGACAAGCCGTGAAAGGACTCAGTGTAGGTCCATAGGTACCTACTCCAGTCTTTAAAAAGACTAGTGCACGAAGAATACCCACTAAACCCTTACAAAATGTAACATACAAGTAATCACATATAAAAAATGTGGAAAGTGAACGTTTGTGTAGACTTAATTAGAAATAATAAAACTTTACGTAGAAAAAGAGCTTAACTACAATAGAAAATGATAAGAACTAAGACGATAAATCTCAATGAGAACTTTTTCAACTAAGGATTTAATGAGTATTATACCTCTTATAATTCCTACTTTCAAAAGATGTGCTGTACTGGTTGAGATATCAGCTAGTACACCTAAGTTAGCAGGTTAGGTCGGATCGGCAGTTTCGGCACAATTAACATTTGTGTGCACTAACATGTCTGTTTGTACTTTATTTAATTATAGCCTTCCGCCCGCGTTTTCATCGGATTTCCGCGGATCAAAAGTACCTTCAGTCACCCAGGGATAGTGTAGCTTTCTAACAGAATTATTCAAATCGGTTCAGTAGTTTCGGAGCCTATTCAATACACAAACAAACAAATCTTTCCTCTTTATATTATCTATATATAATAAAACTCAAAGGTGACTGACTGAGTGACTGACTGACATAGATAGATATCAACGCACAGCCCAAACCACTGGACAGATCGGGCTGAAATTTGGTATGCAGGTAGATGTTATGACGTAGGCATCCGCTAAGAAAGGATATCTTGATATTCCCACGGGAACGGGAACCACGCGGGTGAAACCGCGGGCGCCCGCTAGTTAGTATATATGATCATCAATTGTCAAGCATAGCTTAGTTTGGGACTCGATAGCTGTGTAAAATATTTTATCTAGCTTCCCATGCGGCTTCACCCGCTGGGAGGACACCTGCGCAGTCGAATAATGGCTGAGTAACTATGATCCAATTGGTCTGGAGTTACGGAGGTCAGATTGCAGTAGCTCCAATGCAATAACTGGACTAGCCCAATCCTGGATCAAGTGTACCCTAATTAGTTCGGGACAAAACGCTCGGCCCTCGGAGAAAGGGTTCATTCCCGTTCGTCCCACCAAGCTTCGTCCCACCAGTGGGACGCAGAGTTTTACCGTTTGACCGCCTCCGTGGAACAGTGGCTAAGCTTTGGCTTTGGTTGGTGGTAGGGCTTTTTCAGAGTCCGAATGGCTAGCTACCACCCCCACAGGTGAAAACTGCCGCCATAACAGCTCTGGCTGTGTTCCGGCATTATTAATGTGAGAGCCAGTACACTTAAAATCTAAGGCTCGAAGATCAGATGAGTCCACAGTCTGGCAGTACATTTGCGACGCTTCCTGGTGAAGTGTCCCTTAATAGAATAGGCCGCAGTGACCGCTTACCATCAGGGGGCTGTGCCTGTATGCCAGCCAACTGATTTTGTATAAAAAAAAATAACTGTGAGAAATATTTTTTCTTCTAGATCTACGACCCCATAAAAGTCGAGAGCTATATTCGATGAGTTATGGCATTGTTTGCTTAACAATTGTACGATAACCAAATAAAAGGTGTTGGTAAAACTTTGCCTATAAATTAGGCGTGTCGGCGACAAGACAATTTCTGTAGGTTAAACTTGGTACAGTGGGCCGCAAAAGTAGCTTAGCATTTGACGTTAGTAATGCCTTGTTGTCATAGTAATAAGGTCGTACGTTGCTCAAATTGGCAGCTAATTTTGGAACCGACTGCACCCGTGGAAGTGTCCAATTGTGAACCTTATTGCTTTGGTTTTTATTTAAAGAAGCTCATATTCTAAGAGACAGAATCTTTGAACTCTTAGAAAAAACTAAGCCTGGAGAGCTTGAATATCAGGAACTTGCAATATTTGCAACACATTTATATAGCAACGTGCCAGATTGTTACTTTTGCTACAATTTGCGTTACTTTTGACCCTCCCATCTCAACATCTCTTTCAGACTTAAAATATGACTTTTCCGTTACTTTTTCGATATAGTCCTTCAGCAAATAAAACATAGTTTAGTTCGTTTTTTATTGGTTACGGAGGCCATATGATAGTTGCTTCAACTTGACTGCCATAAACAGTATTTTTTAGGGCTTAGGAAAACCGCGAGTAGCCTTCATTCAATTGGTCAAGACTCTAGATTTTCTATCAACGGTTACTGATGTAAAAACTTGACTTACCAAATCTTCATTCTTCAGTAGATCAGTATAGAAATCGTATGGAGAAAGATTATTTTTTTTCTTTTTTTTTGTTCGGAAAACATACAGTGAAACAATAACAGAATTATTAACACTGCTTAAGAAACAATACACCATTTACATGTTTTCGCATGCATGCATCCTTCTACGGCGATGCAGTGAAGATATTATATGTATATCTTTTTATTTCAATACTTTTACCATAATTTTACGTTACATACTATGAGTGCATATGCACCACCAGTGACATCAAACCGTTGCATTATAGCGGTTGACGTTTTCAGGAAGAAATGTCAACTTTAAAATATAAATGCATTTTCCAGCGCACAGCGCTTTTAAAACGTTGACGTATCGTTACTAAAATAAGATATGAAATATAAACCTTTATAAACCTTTTTAATATTGATTATAAAAGCTTCGAAAAAGCTTCGGCTCGGGCATAATTTCTTACTTAGTCACTGAACGGTAAGCAGCCACTGCGGCCTATTCTATTGCTTTTCAAGTTTGTGCTTAAATTTAAGTAAAAATGTGAAAAATATCTAAGGATATGCATTAGTAATAAATAAATATACATGTAATTGAACATACATCAAAAGAATCTCAGTTATTGTTATGTTATAAGCTACCCATGCACTTGAATTTGCTACAAAACACCGACTTTGGAAAAGGGTCAAAACAAATACATTTGTTTCTTTATCTGTCCTCGCATAAACTAGCACAGATAATATGTTTACTGCCATACTCCTTGCGGATATATGTGCGAACAAAGCTATGAAGATATACAGAGTCGGATTAATCGTGTCCGGGGCCCTGGGGCATGCAACGAATGGCCCGATGGCGCATTCTGTACAATTATAATTTATAAAGAATATTTTGATTTTGAAGGTTTAAACCCTATTTTGAAAAGGTTCCTTCGTCAAAGGAAAGGAATAATACTTTATTAAGAAAGGTCAGAGCTTTATTGGCAAACCATTTTCGTTATTTGATACGATTGCTATTTTTCATGGTAAAATGCGGGTCATATTTGATGCGTACGATACTACTGAATGCGGGGCCTCTAGGCATTTGCCTACTCTGTCCGGCCCTGAAGATATACGTGAATTCTCTGTCGAAATATCTACTTATATTTATCGTTTGCTTTTTTATTTGCTAGCTGCCCTCTCCGACTTCGCAAGGGTGGATATAACCTTGCCCTTCCAATAAAAACAAAAAACATACTAATATTATGCGTAAGTAAATCTGTTGGTCTGTTACGCTTTCACGTCGAAACCACCGAACTGATTTTAATTAAGTGTGGTACAAAAATAGATTAGACCTTTTTTCACAGTCCGACTGGCTAGCTGGCTAGCACCCCCACAGATAAAATCTGCCGCCATAACAGCTCTGGCTGTGTTCCGGCAGTATTAATGTGGGAGCCAGTAAGCTTGAAATCAAAGGCTCGAAGATCAGATGAGCCTACAGTCTGGCAGCACATTGAGCGACGCTTCCAGCTGAAGTGTCCTTCAATGGAATAGGCCGCAGTGGCCGCTTACCATCAGGTGGGCTGCGTGTCTGTCTGCCAACTGATGTGGTATAAAAATAAAACAAATTTTTCCGTTTTTTCGAGAAATACTGCATTTAGTTCATGTGTTTCGGGACTTCGGGGATTCGGGACTAAAGCGTCCCACTTTCTACTAAGCTCCCTCTGGTTTTCACATACGAAAAGAGACGATCTAGTGTCAGTCTAGTAGCAATGGGCAAGCCCAAAAATATAAAATCTACCTATAAACAGTGTGCATGAGTCATAAAATTTCACAGCATCCATTCATACAGTTCATCATAAAATTTTCGTGAAAAAACGTCGCCATTTTTCACACTTGAAGAGGGATTTCAATAAAACATTTCATCGTTGACGCGTGTCTTAGCGGTGCGAGCGAGAGGCATGTACGCGGGTACTGCGGGTGCGACAGAGAAAGACTGTGTGAATAATTCATAGGCTGTGATCAGCCTGTAAGCGCCGAGTGCACACACTCGATTAGGCGCGATGCGACTTGTTTAAAGGTTTCATACTGTTATGGTACTGAATGTAATTTTAAGGTCTATACATACTTGGGCGTAGCCAGCCATGGGCTCAGGGTGGGGCAGACATGGACCCAGGGTGGGGCAGCCATGGACCCAGAGTGGGGCAGCCATGGACCCAGGGTGGGGCAGCAGTATAAAATAATATGTAACTAGCAAACTATACTCGCGCCAGGGTGGGGCACTTGCCCCACTCTGCCCTACCGTGGCTACGCCCATACATATTTATATATTTATTCTTTATTGTACAACACAACTACTAAATAATTACTGTAAATAAAAAAGCATAAAAAGTTTAAAGAATCCGACTGAAACTGTGAAGGTTTTTACAGTTAAGTAGCTCAGTGCAGGTTCTTTTACAATTTTTATTATTCTTCTTTTTTTGTATAAGTCTTCGTCATAATGACGGATATTGGCTTAATCACCACGATTATCAAATGCGGATTGGTGATCGTAAAACTCTACATAAAATGCCTAAACCGGGAAATGAACCTTGGACCCCGGCGGACCTTAGTGATACTTAGACACTAGTCTCTTCAATATCTATATCTATAAAAAGAAAATGGTGTTATTTACACTATTTATAAATCAAGAACGGATGAACCGATTTGGCTAAAAAATGGATGGAGAGGTAGCTTAAGAACCCAGAGACGGACATTTATTTTAATTTTGAATTGTACATTTTATTTATTTAGTTTCAATTTTATTTTTCTTTTTAGACTACTAACCTTAGATATTAAGATGCACTGTTACTAACCAGGATACTTTTATCTGAAATAAACATATTTTATTATTTATAGGACACTTTGACGGGGGAAGGGGGCATAGGATGAGGGAACGGGGGATAGTTGAAAAAATAAATTTCGCGCAGGTGGAACCGCGATGGCGACCGCTATAATACATAAAAATATGGTCAACAAGCCTACTATGCGATTAGTCGTTCGTGTGTGCTCTCAGTAGTGAACTTAACAGATCTTTTATTCCAGACAGTAGGTATAAGTTACGCCGGGGTTGTTTTGCTTACGAATGACTATTTTCACGGCACTTGACGCGACACCGATTAATTTGCGAATGACGTCTGCACTTATTTTACAGTTAAAAGCTTTTATTACTTTTGCAGTTCATTTGCTTTTATGTTTAAATAAATCAAAATATTCTTTATTTATGTAGGCTTCAGAGATGCATTTATGAATCGTCAATTTTAACAATGCGATTAGTCGCTCGTGTGTGCTCTCAGTAGTCTCAGTCGTTGTTATTTTTATTCAATGACTGCATTAAAAGTTATACGGGGTTGTTATTTCGCTTAGGTACCTACGACTATTTTAACGGCTCTTGACGCGACACCAGCGATTAGTTTGCGAATGACGTCTGCACTCGATTTCAATGCAGTTGGAAGTTTGAATTTTAATGCAGTTCATTTGCATTAACGTTTGAGTAGTTTTGGTGTAGTAGTTGAGAAGTCTTTGGTATTCTAGATGTTGCGGGGTCGATTTTACCGCATACTACAAACATTAATAATAAGATAATGTTTGAACTTACGCATCGTTGAAATAAATAATCGACTAGTTGTCATCGATGAAATTGTAATTCGAAGAAACGTTTTTCGAAATAAAATACTCGTAGTGAACCCGTTTGTACTAGCTGATAGTGTAGTTCTAAGAAAATAGAATTTGATAAATCGATTTTATTGTTTTGATTGATTGATTCAAACATTTATGAACAGAACATGTTTGTTTAATTCTACGATCGATTGGATGTAATGGAAGAGAGGTCGGCTATTACACCTGAGGTCGCGGGTTCGATCCCCGCACGGTACCAACATATATGTGCATAAACATGTTTGTAAAAGTCTGGATGTTTCTATTTAAGTATGTATTAACAAAAAAAGTATATAGTAATGTTTATCCGTGGCACCCATAGCACAAGCTGATGCTTAGTTTCGGGCTAGATGGCGCTTATAAAATGTTTTCTGTTTGTATGTGTTGACTTGCAGCTGAAAAAATCGTTTTATCTATCTATCTATCTCAACTTCATTCTTAACCCATTCACCGCTTGAATCCACTCCGTTCCACTAGAGGCGTGATACATAGAGAGCACGGATTATGTAAAGCAGGTTCCGTTCCGATATTTATGATTTCCCGGGAAATCCCCATGATCACGGATATTCAGGAAACGGCTGGTTAATTTATAGAGGTGGATGGGACACTGAATTGTTTTTGTCTAGACGTGTTATGGTTATGAGGTAGGGGGATAGAATTTTTATTACGGGTTATTCTATCTGCTACAAAATAAAAAGTATATTGGCGGAAAACTGATTTCAGTTGTCAAGGTAATAAAAGTAGGAATGCAACGATCCAGTTACGATACTAATACGATTGATGATACATTGTAATGCAGCGATTGTAATGACCCAATACGATAACGAATTACGATACGAATGCATTAAGATTTTTGTTTAAAAGCAATTTATTAAAATTTTAAGCTGTGTCCAATGACGTTCAATTAAAAAACTAGACTCACAATCACGCTCAAATATTGTCCGAAGCAAAAGTCTGCCCACCCGTCTATTGGGCAGAGTTTTCGTTTAGTTGTAGGTATACAATTGACATTAAACACTAAATGCCACGAGATAAGGTGTTAATTTGAACGAATGTGTTAATGTCATCAGTGTCAAAGCCACTCGGACGTTTTTTGAGGAATTTTTCTTAGAGATTGGGTGTCTAGTTTTATATTGAACGTCATTGGCTGTGTCTTAATCACTTTGTATCTTATTATAGCAAGCACTTTTGGTGTCGGTAACATCACATCGGTAGTTGGCTGGCTGACACCGACTTCAGATACCTATAACTCAACCTTTATTTTAAATACTTGATCAGTTGGCATTGGCAGGCAGGCACGCAGCCCACCTGATGGTAAGCGGTCACTGCGGTCTATTCCATTGAGGGTCATTTAACCAGGAAGCGTCGCTCAATGTGCTGCTAGACTGTAGGCCCATCTGATTTTCGAGCGTACAATTTCATGTGTACAGGCTCCCACATTAATACTGCCGGAACACAGCCAGAGCTGTTATGGCGGCAGATTTTACGTGTGGGTGACCACCCCCACAGGTGAAATCATTTTCAAAGTCCGACTGGTTAGCTACTAAGCTAGCCAGTCGGACTCTGAAAGCTACCTACCAAAACCAGACCCTCGGTGGGAATCAAACCCACGACCTCCGGGTTTTTTTACCCGAGCGGCTTAGCCACTATTCCACGGAGGCGGTCATAAGAGAAAAATATATACAAAAGGCGATTTTTTTGTTTCAGTGTGTGTGACGAAAAAAATATAATCAACGAGATAAGCTTAAAAGGTTAGCACAAGTATCTATGTTATCAGTTACAAGTAAAATTAAAAGTTTTAAGCGCACATCTTTTCCCGTAATCAACTAAAGTGCCAAGTCCACTATGGCGCTAGAGACCCAAAGTTCCCGACCATAAACTCAACGAAACGACCGCACTTTATGAGAGCTATTGTTTATAGCTCGTCTAGACAGTGGTATCTGTGGTTAAGAAGCAGAATTAAGTCGTTTATGGCTTTTTAAATAGATCTTGAGGACTCGAACGAAAACATTGTTGATAAAAATCTGGAAAATAGTGGTAAAATACACAAGAGAAGATATTCATATAATAAAAAGAAGAAAATGACTGACTGAATGACTGATTGACAATCAACGCCCAGCCGACACTACAAGACTTTGCAAGATTTGTTTTAAAATAAAATTCGTCAAAATCACGGGTCTAAAAAGCTGTGGCTGCCAAGCATCTTTTCAGATGCAAAATATCTTGCTCTATATGTAAATAAATTATATATAAAGCGGTTTAGTATTTAGAATTTAATGTAAATTGAGAAATTGCAATTTATAAAAATATAAAAAAATTTAATATACTTAAGTATGTAAAAAATCTACTTTTCTATTATGTTCATACATTGGTACCTGCCTCAGTGCAGAATGGAGTTTATAAATATGGAGATGGAAACTATTCAATCAATCAGATTCTGAAAAAGTCCTACCATCAACCAAAAGTGTCTAGTAGTTAAAGGCCTTTATTTTCGGTGTAGTATTCGGTGTGTATGCTTCTATAATAGATGCTAGGCACGGTCACCTAGTATTCGAAGCACTAGTTTTATTCCCAGCCCCTACTTTCAGTGTCCAACTGCACATCATTAAAAGTTCCGAAAAGCCGTGCCCAGCCTTCGTAACACAGTTACTTGTTTTCTTTTTACCAACTTTGACTCGTGTCTGTTCCACTTATATTACATTTGTTTTGTGAAGACTTTTGACGAAACTACACCTTGTGTTTCTTTAATTGGTTGACTGCTTATATAACGGCGTTCAACAAAAGAGGATGATCTTAATACGACTGCATGTCTTTTTTATGACTTTTTACTGGGTGAACTAATTTTGAAGATTTTTTTTTGTTCGAAATGTAACCATGTATTTTTTTATGTGAGAGGCGGCAAACGAGGGTCGCCTGATGGCAAGCAATCACCGCCGCCCATGGATATCTGCAACACCAGAGGGATCGCTGATGCGTTGCCGGCCTATGGGGATATGGGGGTGTGGGCCTCCGGCAATCTCATAAAAAAACTGAACTTAAAAGTAAAAAAAAATAACGGTACGTTGTTGTGTGCAATTTCATTTATAAGCAGGTACTGTCATATTGGAGTTCTTTTTTCAGGAAAGTGTTTTATTTTCTAAAAGTGCAAGGTGCTCTAGTGATCACCGCCCATAGACACCTACTCGTACAAAGGTATCAGATGCGTTACTTGCCTTTGGAGAAAGGATATGGACTGTAGGACTATAGGATATAGACTGGTAGGGAAAAAAGACTGACGTGCAAAAGTATTTTTTTTTAAATCTGTTTGCAGAATAAATTATTTCATTTCAAAAAAGCACTGTGTTAGTATGACTATGTTATAGCAAAGCTTGTTCAAAATAAACATTCTATCATAACGGATTTATTACATTATTTTTGAATCAAAGTATTGCTCTCGGTTTCAAATTACGAAAACGATTAATATAATTAAAATATACCAAGATTATATTGTCGTTGGAATTTATTGGCCATTTAATCGTATTTATCGTCGGTGATTTGGCTAATTGCGCCTTTTGTTTATAAGCACCATCCTAAAAATTCCCCTTAATTTGTAAAAAGAATCCTATTATCAAGGATCTGGGTCGGTTTTCCTTTGCGGGATTAGATGACAGGTTCGTATTCAGGTCGGCCAATTAATAATTTGCTTTTCGCCAGGAATTGCGTGAAAAAACTCGTTGGCATTTTACACAGTTGAGAAAAGGACGGTGAAGCAAGATCGTCCTAATAGCAGATGAATAGTGTTTCGGGGCCACTGTAGCTAATGCTATTACTGACTTTTCATCTGTTGTCTATTGCAAGTGCAACGAGTGCAGAGGGTAATGAGGTAATTACTGAAACCACTGCATCTGTCATAGGCAGACGTGAAACTTACCATCAGGTGCACTATCTGCTCGTCTTGTTACTACTTATAATATAAAAATGTAGTAAAAGTAAATGCTGCATGCATTTTTGTCTGGTAGAGCCATGCAGACAGTACTTGTCTGTCAGTCGAAATGGACTCGACTGGAGAATACCGACGCATGAGAAGTAGCATTTGAGCACAAAGTTGCCTGCCCATGCAGCATCACAAGCTGTATAACAGCTCTATTAAAGTTCGTTTATACTCTTAATGCTGTATTTCTTGGGCGCATAAAGGCTGTATAAGAGCTTATACAGCCCTTATACCCCTGAAATTGGCACAAATTATACAGCGTTTTGTGTGATATTAGCTGTACAGTAGCTGTATAAGCATAAAATAGGCTGCATAATAGCTGTTTTGCGGCTGTACTATGGTGTACGAGGAAACCAATACACTCCAATTACTACATTGTAACTCACTTGTTAAGCTGTACGTTGTAAAAAGTCTGTTGAACAGAGTTACAAAAGAATTAATAAGACGAAACAAGATATATTTTAATGATGGCGTTTATAATCGTATTGATCAAAGTGACATTTATTATAAACGCTTTGTGTTTGAAGATTTGGAGATTCGATAGGCGCCGGATACAATGCATTATCGTGCCAAAATAAATTTATTGTGGAATTATATATGTTATGTGATAAAAAATAAACGCGCCAGCAAAATAACCAAGAAAGAGATATCAAAATAAGGAAGTAAATATGGTTTTTATAGGTTAGAATTTAAAAATGTTTGAATTAATGGACTTAGAGCCTCATTGGTGCATAGTAGGTTATTGGACAAACTGAAAATATTGATAAACATAAAAACATAAGTCTAATTTTTATGTACTCATGTTCGTAATCTTCGATTTGTAATTGTTAAAATGTGATAATATGTTTAACTATACTTAGATGGAGCGCGCTTCCTCAGGAAAAGCCTGTTAATTTTGGCCTTAAATAGGGTAGGTATACGTATACGGTTAGGAAAGACGGATCTAGGCAGAGAGTTCCCCTTCCGCACAGTCCGTATCAAAAAAGACGAAGCAAATTGTTTAGTCCGTACGCGCGGTATCTCAACTGTATACGAATGGAGTCTTTGTTCGTGTCAAGTCATTCGGTGACGGAACGGAGCTGACGGAATTAAATAATACCAAGGAACATTTACGTTTCTTTACTGTTATTGCCTATACTAGGCCTGAAACAAATAACGTCATTACCGGGCAGCGGTGGGCGCATTTAATTGTATTTTCGGCGCGAGTGCGAAATATGGCCGCGGCATTTGTACGGCTTTGAGATTTTAATTGCTCCTTTTGGATTCTGGTATTGTAATCGTTTTCTTTGTTGATATTTATTTTCTAAGTCGGGTAATGTTTTTCAATATATTTATGCACCATGGGAAAGATTTTGTAACTGCCTACTCCGGCGGAAAAAAGGTGAGGCTGTATTGTATATGTATGTATGTATGCATGCATTCAGCATCCGTGCTACAATAGTGTCACGCAAGTCTTTAAACTCGGAGGTAGTGGGTTCATTACCTCATTGGGTCTGATTGGTAAAAGGACTTTTTTTTGCCACTTTCTGCTGGGACCTGGAACTGGAACCACATGGGTGAAGACTCGAAGATCAGAGAAGTTTGTGGTACAAAGTTACAATAGCTTAACACAGAATATAATTCGCAGAATATGTGTGTCTTTAATACAAATATGATGAATTAAACTCCAAAAAAACCAATTAAGTTGTTTGATTGAGATCAATCAATCAACTACTGAAATGTTCAGATAAACAAGGTAACACAATATTAGGTATAGTTAAGTAAAAAAAATCAAAAATGAACCTAGACAGAGGACAAAAACAAATTATCCTCACACAAATGTTTGACAGGGTGGGAATTGAGCCTACTACATTTCGAAATGGTCGTAGTGTCCGCTTACAAAGCCAGCAAAAGAAGCCAGTATATGTCCTCCGTAGAATTAATTTCACTAATTAAATCAACAAATCACAGTTCAGTGCCTAAGCTTTTCAATTCCCGGATTACGTTCACAATGTATTTGCTTACTAAATCATCAATATTTATTACTAAGCGCTAAATCAAGCTGAATTTGTTAGACAAATTGCCATTGCTGACGTTAGGCCATCCTGGGCTTTTGTGTGTCATTATAATAGGAGCCTGACTGACGATCAATAGTCAGTACAATGGGCTGGTCAATAGCCACAAGGCTGGCACCGGCTCGTTCCAATCGAGTGTGAAGAGGAAACAGGGGGAGTTTAGTGGGTAGTGGACGCTTTAGTCTCGAGTCCTACACACGGCCGCAGGTATAGCTAGCCTGCGGTTATGGTGCATAAAGTGCGAAAAAAAGTACAATCATACTACTGGGCTTAGGCATTGCGGTTTTTGAGAGCCTTTTCCCAAACTTGCACCATTTTTACCCTGGAAATGAATGCATTTCATGCGCATCTTCACTCTCTCTCCAGCAGAGTTGTGTTTGTGCCTCCTGTTGCCCGGAGAAAAACAGGATTTACTCTTTTTTATATATCTGAGGCGGCAAACGAGCCAGCGGTTCGCCTGATGGAAAGCAATCACTGCCGCCCATGGACATCTGCAACACCAGAGGGAACGCTGATGCGTTGCCGGCATATGTCTGAAAAAACTGAGACAAAGTTAGCTCGATCCGGGAATTGAACCCAGGACCCCGAGATCTCGGCCTGGTACTTAAAGCAATAGCTAGACCATCGAGACAGACCTGCAGGTAGTTATAGTAAAGTCTCAGTGTTAAGCGTAGTTGCAGGCTAGAAGCTAATGCATTAAGCTGCCTCTCACACTGCATGCCTTCATAACAGCCGCGAGCGACGTCGTAAGCAGTTCGGAACTCGCTGCAGTATGTTACCTCCAACATAACAAATGGAGTTTCATTTTTAATACATTTTATTAGAAACTAGCTGCCTACTCCAGCTTAGCACGGATATTAACTTCGTCGTGATAATAACACACACTAACAAAAATGAAATAATCCTAGTCGGTGCAGTCGTACTGAAGTTATACGTGCACTTATTATATGAATAAATGTAGGTACTTCTTTGTCCTATCTACATTACCCACCTACTCAAACACGTAGGAGTGTCAACGCATCAGCGATCCCTCGGGTGTTGCAGACGTCCATCCATGGGCGGCGGTGATTGCTTACAATCAGGCGACCCGCTGGCTCGTTTGCCACCTCTGGCATAAAAAAAATACTACATCAGCTAATTTACACCTCAGGGCTCAGTCAGAATATCAGCTCTACGGAGGTACATTTCTATTGCAGCTTACCAGGGAACGGGCTGGTCAATAGCCTGGCACCGGCTCGTGACTCGTCCCAATCGGGTGTGAAGGAGAAACCGGGGGAGTTTAGTTGATAGTGGACGCTTAGTCTCGAGTCTAGCCTGCAGTTATGTTGCATAAACACATTCCCCTCCGAAAAAAAGAAGTCCTATTGCAGCTTTTGCTGAGGCTGTGCCTTTTGACCATACATAAATACGATAAGTAAAGTCTCCAGACCTCAACTGAAGATTTTGCTCGACCGGGAATCGAACGTAGGACCCCGAGTACTTTTGCTTTACGTGATGTCTCGTTGATTTCGTCCCCTTTGCGGAAACTCGTTAAGGAATTATTATTATCTTTACTGTCAGTTATAGATGAACAGTTTTTCGCTCTTCCCGTGAAATCACAACTCAATCCATCACAGTTATTTCGGATCCTAACACAATAACAGTGACGGTGACGTCGTTATTATCTTTGGCAAATTAAACGTAAACATGCCGGTTTCTGGAGAGATTATTCCACAATAGATTGATATTACGTGTAACCAAACAACTCGTAATTGCTAAGGATGTGTACAATACACACACTGGTCATACCTGCCATTTTGACATGTCATTGTGTCCATGCGCAAAAGTGATAACTTACCAATCATCGTCATCATCATCATCAGCCTCGTCAACATCAAATGCTCGTCACGCTGATCGATCCTCGGCCACTCGCATCCAGCTCCTGCCAGCCATCTGGCACAGATCATCGCTCCACCTGGCCTGAGAGCGTCCTACACTACGTTTACCGAGACGCGGTCTCCACTCTAGAACCCGTTTACCCCAACGGTTATCGGTCCTACGGTTATCGGTAATCCCTTACCAATACGTTTGCCACCCTCTTACATAAAAAAAAGTAATTTTAGCCTATTAATGACCGCCTCAGAACTGTAGGTAAGCCACGGGTTATTTTTTTGAAATCGGTTCAGTAGTTTAAGAGCCTATTTAATAAGTAAACAAACAAACCAACAATCAAATCTTTTCTCTTTATAATATTAGTATAGATTAAAATTTGACGTTACAGATGTGCGACGTCGGGCCAATTTACTAGTACGAAAATAAACCAATTTATATGTATATATACAATTTCCTCATACAAGCTAGTCCGAGAAAATACTAAGTTAGGTGGCCGAGCTCCGTTAATTTTATCTACGTGCCACGATATTGCTATAAATCTTCCCCCACCCTAGCTGAAACATAAAGGCTTGCAGTTCGTTCGTAGACCGCAAAAATCGTAAAATCTGGGTTTATTGCTTCGTCTTGGGGGTCTCAAATTTTAAACGCCGAGGAGAAAGGGTGAAACATTTTAAGCCTTCAGTCTATGGGGTTGCTTTTATAGCGTGATTGTAGATTCGGTATTTATATTATACAAAAGCTAAGCGAACCAGCTAGTCTGACACCTGATTGAATGTGCTCATTGCTGCCTGGAAAAACATGTGTCTTGTGTCCTGGGTCTTGGTGCGTTGCCCGCCTTTGAGAAAAGAAAATAAAGAGAGAAATGGGGAGGGCAAGTTTGGGTCGTCGGCACTCTCTGCTCTCACTCACCAAACGAAGGACTTTCGCCAGAAACAATCGCTGAAAGTGTGGTGTCGTGTCAGAGATTCTATACGTACGTACCTATGCATTACGTTAGTTATAAAAACTATGATGGATACAGATTGAAAGGGTTTGTTACCAATTATGTTGTAGTAAGGAACAGGGCATACCGGCTCCTGTGACACTCCATGTTTGGTTTAATGGGTATTTCTGTCCTCTTGGTGATGGCTAACCTCCGGCCAGGTCGTAGGTATATTATTAACAAGAGTAGCTTTCCGATAGTTATATGAGTATGCGTAAAGCCTAATACTTTATACTACCTAGTAGATTAAAAGCACCATTACAGTTCTCTCTTACTTCAAAACTTCCAAAGACTATGAACTAAGGAATCTACCAATCAGATTAAAGTGTTACGTGAGCTCAAGCTGTGATTGGATAGCGTGCAATCCAGCAGTAATGGTCCGGAATGTCAGTGTTAAACTGCGGATGTGTTGCCTCCATCGTGTAATTGCTTAATTGTATATACGATGGGGTTTCCACTTGTTGCGGGAATTCGAGACTTGCTTTTATTTATCTTTGTGGATCAGGCGAGGCTTTTGGGCGGTTGATGTAGACAAGTGCAGTGCGTGCATAATATTTTAAGTTGCTCTCTTGGAATGGTGAATGGAGAACGAAGGCTCTGAATCCAGATTTGATAGAAAGTGACAAATTTCGTCATAACCACTCTGGTCGTTTTTTTGCAAAATAAAAATAAAGTGTCAGCCTATTTCCCACTGCAGGGCAAAGACCTTCATTATTGAAATCATTTGCTACAATGATAAGCACTAGCTTAATCACCACCATACGAGCTGTGTCCAAAATTCCCAATACAAATTTTGCTTGACATGTGAATTGAACCCAGGATCCCCAGATCATGACCAGATGAACCACTCCATGGTTTAACAAAAACTATATTTTACAACACAGCCCGGATGTACATATACTTAATTTCGTCATCTCCAAAATCCGTTTAAGTTTTGGACGAAATTATAGGGTGTCCCCTGAGTGCCGAGAACATGGCGTCCCTACATGGGAACTTGACAAGTACTAACTAAGCATTAAACGCATATTTCGCTAATCTCCGCCCCAGTTCGTAACTGTTTCCGTTGAGCTTGAGGGAATAGAGGAAGAGGGATCAGGATTTGTGACTTGTTCGATAATTGAAAGAATATGTTAGATGACCGTCATGACCTACTTATTAAAAATAAATTGGAATAAATTGGAAGGGAAAATAGAAGGAAGAAGGGGAAGAGGAAGACCAAGAAGTAACTACATACACACAACAGCTACAAGAAAAAGTTAATGTTAGAACGTACCCATACTTTTGCTTATGATTCGGAAATGTGACACTTTACGAGTTTTCTTCTTATGACATTAACGTTTGTATTAATAATGTTTCCATTTTTAAAAGAATTTTAAGTGAACGCTGTTTTGAAAAAAGTCAAAATGGCGGACCAGTAGAAAGGCCAAAACTTCAATGCCCTTTGTTGAGCGGTTACCAAAGCCTTCAAAGCGTCTTTTAACTGAAGCTCTTTCAAAAAGTCTCAGCTTACCCCATACAAGTTACGCTTAAGTTCAGACAGGAACAAAGGCTCCTTTAATTACAGGGAAAATCCCCAGAGTCTCATGCTCCCGTCTCACGAACTTGTCAGGCACAAACTGGGCATTAATAGCGTATTCTTCTCATCTTCGCCACAGTTCGCAACTGAGCTAACACTCTACAACCGATCTACGGAACTCTAATGGAATTACTTTAATTTTGACATTAGACAAGTTTCAAGACGTGTTTCGGGTAACACGGTCTCCAAGTTAAACCCCTTCGAATAATGTCACGTACGTGTAACATACAGGCTGTCCCAAAAATGACACGTCACAGTGACACTGGAGATAGGCCAGCACAAGAGGCATCGAACAAGCCTAACGTGACCTCAGTAAAAGTGGCTCGGTTTTCAAGATCCTTCAGGAGAAACATACCACTTGGATAATGGCTAACTAACAGAGCCATTCGACGATACCGCTTTTTTTTCTATAATAATAATATTAAACTCCTAAACAAGGATTATGAGCTACAAGTCGTAGAATCTCCCTGAAAATAGTACAGTGCTATAGAAACGCCACCTTAAACTTTAGATCTTTCCCTAGAAATCCGACAAAACACAAAAACGGTTGTATAATATAATGGATATTGGGCATTGGGTAACGGGGACGAAAAAGTGCTTTCGTGTTGAAAGGAAAACTAAGCCCCGCGTGGTGAAATATTAGTTCCGAGTTTGCTCTCTGTTGGTATAATGACAATTTATGTACTTACATGTTAATGGTCTTTGGAAATTCTGCCCATAAAAAAGAAGGAAAATTAAAATAATTCTCAGAAAATAACTAAAGTACTTTCTAAACGCAAGAGAAGCCATAGGCGGGTAAAATAATAAAGTTTCTTACGACAATATATTTATAATAACAGATAAAGTAAAAACATTGTAAAGAAAGATAGTGCGATCTAAAAAACCTACAACGCCATCTCTTACCACTAATTAGTACTAACAAAACTTGCTAATAAGTAGTCTCCCGCACCATCTAGTGAGTAAACGTAGAATTAACGCTTGAAAGAGCTTGTACACGCTAACCAAGTAACAGAATTGCACATGCAAACCTCATTACAACTTCGTAGACTTTATTAAATGTCTCGTAGCAATTTGAATCACGAAATATGAGACACGTAGTTCATATAAAATTTAATAACTTTGAGCTCTAGGGAACTAGGAACAGTATGTTGTTGTAGCTAACTAGCGTACTCTTGCAGTATTGCATTAAATGAAGAAGTTAGATCCGTGAACAAATATATAAATATTTTACTAGCCTTCCGCCCGCGGTTCCACACGCGCGTTATTTCTTTTTTCAAATATCCCCCCCTTCCCTCCACATTTCCGGGAACAAAAGTAGGTACCCTATGTTCACCGGGGATAGTGTACGAGTAGCTTTCCAACAGTGAAAGAATTATTCAAATCGGTTCAGTAGTTTCGGAGCCTATTCATAATAAACAAACAATCAAATCTTTCCTCTTTATAATATATTAGTAGTAGTATAGATTCTAGTGTATCACCAACTAGATCCCTAAGGCCTCGGCCTCGAATTTCGCGGCAGCGGAAGCGGCGGCGCACGCAGGCGCACTGCGGTCACCGCTTGATGCGGGCCGTCAAGAGCGGTACGACAATTTCAAGCGGCGGAAGGCTTAATATATGTTTTTTTTTTACAAAAGTAATACAATCTATTGGGAATTACTTCAAACTAAAAGCACATCGCAGCGCTTTCAAGGAGTTCCAGAACTTTCTACAGGATCTTGTTCTTGCTTACACAAACTTTGAGATGTTAGGCTATGTACGGAAACGCCTACCCACTTCAATAACTTCACATGATCCATCACTTTTCATATGCAGCTTTATGATTTATTTTCTATTTCTGGTGGGCTACCTCCACAATATGTTCAATAAGGCCATTAGAATTTTAATAAAAAGAGGGATACAAATATTGAAGATGTTTTTTAACCTGTTGCTATTTAAAACAACGATATATGTATAAATATATTTTTTTGTGTAATCATATTAAGACTTTCACTCACCGCTTCTACCGCGTGGTAAGTATTATGTTTTTTCAATATAAACGGTAGTTTATGTCACTCCCAATGTATACTCCTAAACCATTCCTATACCAAAATCTCGTCCTTCCGTTGATCTGTTGCGACGTGAACGAATGACAACAAAAGCACTTATGTTTCTGTTGTCTCAGGGGAACTGAGCAATGTTTACTTTATTAAGTAGTATAAAAAAATTGCAAGTTGTTTTATTTTATGTCAGAGGCGGCAAACGAGTCAGCGGGTCACCTGATGGTTAGCAATCACTGTCGCCCATGGACATCTGCAACACCAGAGGGATCGCTGATGAGTTGCCGGCCTTTTAAGGGTGGGTGTAGGCTTCCGGCACTCTTACGAACCAGATGAAACGCAATAGTTGTTTCACGCTGGTGTTATGTGAGAGGGTGGTACTTCCCTGGACGAGGCGGCCCATTCGTACTGTAAAACACTATGGTTCTGCCACTTATAAAACTACACTTATATTGTAAGGAAAAATGACAAAACATGCAATATCAACATTAAAAAAAAACAGTTAACTTATAAAATATGTCTTTCTCAAGCAACAGTAAATTAAATATTTAAAACATCGCAAACAATGTCCAATAAACTCCCTTCTTTGTAAACAAACTGGCAAGTTCCCTCGTTAGCCTCCGCTCCGTACAACAAATTGCGCAACTTCCGAGAATCGAACTTGGTCACAATCGAATTAATAATAGTGTGACATCTTGTTAGAAATTCAGAAGTGATTTTAATTGTGGTTCATGCTTTCCGATACTGCTTTTCTTACAATTTCGACCGGAGAATTTTGAGATGTAGATAAGTAATTCATCATCATCATCAGCCTATATACGTTCCCACTGCTGGGACACAGGCCTTATCTCAATTGTGAGATAGTGTGGGCCATACTCCACCACGCTGGCCTAGCGCGGGTTGGTGGAGGGGTGCGTAAGGCAAGTGACCAACCTTAATGTCAGATGTTATCAAGCCGCCAAATGGCCTCTGACTAGGCTTGACGACTAATATTTACATTATAGTAAATATCAGCCGGGACCAACAGCTTAACGTGCCTTCCGAAGCACGGAGACGCTCGAAATTAATGTCAATAAATATGGTCAGAATGGTCACCCATCCATTAACCAACCGCGGCGTAGGTAGCTTGACTTTCGTTATCGCTAACGAACCACTGTCACAGCTGCGCCACGAGCGCCAGATAAGTAATTAATTATGTGTAAAGTCATCAATATGATAAAAAAATGGACGTCTATCGGCTGAAATGATGATATTGCTGAATCTCATAAGAGAGTTCAGTTGCAGAACCAATGGCTTCGTGTGACCAAATATCGAAAGAGGAAAGGGCTGTGGGGGAAGGGAAGGAGGGAAGAAGGGAGGGAAAAGGATCTTTAGGCCTTCTTCCACTTTCACCAGACGAAACGCAATAGCAAACTTATTTCTCATACGTTGGTCTTCTGTAAGAAGGTGGTAATTCCCTAGTCGAGGCACCCATTTTGACTGGTAGACGATAACTCTCACTGGCAATATACTTTCATTTACTCTTATTTTTCGCTGCTTGTGATTTGTTTAGCTTTTTGAAAGAGGAAAAAACTATGTTACACAGAAACATTGTGAACATTTGGCGATTATAAAGAGGAACTGTTGAGTTCTTCTTCACATATACAGCATTCACAATGCGGGGGAATCACATCGATATTGACGTTTAAAAAGTACTTTACTTCACTGCATTTCTAATCTTACTGTGCAGAAGTGCAGTGGAAGTTTGCGACTTGCGATTGTGCTTCATCGAGGGCAGAAAAGTTGGACTCAAGAACCGGAGGAGAATTAGAGGTGTAGACGACATGGTTCGAATCAATTTAGAACCGTTTTGGAGTTATATGGAGCTCTGCCACGGAAGTCAATATATCGACATCGCAAATCGAAATATGAGTAGCAGCTTTGCTAGTGTTCGTTTGGTGAATGATAGTGCTGAAGGCTCATCATCATCATCATTTCAGCCGAAAGACGTCTACTGCTGGACATAAGCCTCCCCCAAGGGTCTCCAAGCCGATTGGTCCTGTGCGCCACCTGCATCCAGCGGATTCCGGCGACCTTTATAAGATCATCGGTCCACCTTGTAGGAGGCCTACCACGGCTGCGTTTCCCAGTACGTGGCCACCACTCGAGGACCTTTCCGCCCCAACGGCCGTCAGTCCTTCTTGCAATGTGCCCTGCCCACTGCCACTTAAGGCTCGCAATTCTTCGGGCAATGACGGTGACCTTGGTCCTTCTACGGATCTCATCATTTCTGATGCGATCAGAAAGGCTCAAAATCCCCTAAAATATTCTTTTCTCAAAAGCGTCCATAGGCGATTCTGATTACTTAGCATTACTTGGCAGCTTGGCACACTGGCGCGTTGGCCTCTTTCTTTCATATAAAAATTACATATCTATACTAATATTATAAAGAGAAAAGATTTGTTTGTTTGTTGAAACTACTGAACCGATTTGAAAAATTATTTCACTGTTGGAAAGCTATACTATCCCCGGGTGACGTAGAGTACTTTTTATCCAGGAAATGTGGGGGAAGGGAGGGATATTTGAAAAAAGAAATTACGCGCGGGTGAAACCGCGGAGGGGCCGCTAGTTTATAAATAGTTTAAGGTATGGGTGTCCAGGTGTGAAGTGTGGATTCGGATAAATTTTTTTTTGTAACTACTAAGATATTATAGGTTGTTCCGTGTTTACCTATACAGGAATGTGTGCCACCTACAGATAACCTTTTTTTTTTAAATTTAAATAGCGGCTTAGTGTTTTCACAGTCACTGCGACCAATTCTGATCTATTGTGAACGCCACATAGATTACAGTTCCTCTCCAAGCCCAACCTCTTCTACGATGACAAGGATATTCTTGGGGAGGATATCTTTAGCCTCGTCTGGTTGTAGAATGTGCTTCCCCAGAATAGGGCTACGTTTGTGCATCAATGGCTCACAGTCCGTGAGTATATGCAGAGGTGTTTCGTCATTAGTGTGACAGAATCTGCATTTCCTCGACTCGCGTAGACCAATTACAGTCATGTGCTTGTTAAGACCTTTACAAAGGCCTAAAAGAACGTGACAGTTGCTGCCATTTTTATACTGAACAATTTCTCTAAGGTACCGTAAAGTGACTAAGTACGGTCACCAGCACATCACGGTTAACACTTGCAGTTCGATAATAGCACTTATGCCTCCGACATAAGAGCGGTACAAAGTCCAAAGTGTTACGTCTGACGTGCTTTTGACTGTACCATGGACTTTTCCAATCAGGGACACTTCATCAAAGAGCATAGCAACCGCATTCTGATCTACGCCAGTTTCCAACTTGTAGTATGTCGACACCTTCCTTAAGTCTTTTTAATTAAATTCCAGCACATAATCCCTCTCTGGCGGTGGGAATTAATTAAGCTTTACGTTAAAGCCAGGGGTGTAACGTTGTCATTTTTGTTATTGAAATGGAGTGGTTCTTAGTAAACCTTTTAGGGACGGAATAAATTATGGAGTAATTGAAGATTGGGTTACATAAATGATTGGTTTAAAACATTATCTACCAGTAATGTTTTCGAAAGCTAACTCGTCCCAATTGGGTGGAATGGAAAAACTAGGGGAGTTTATTGAGTAGTGGGACTAGGTCTAGGTCTGGGAGTAGGTCTAGCTAGCCTGCCGTTATGGTTTCTAAACGCATTCTCCCCCGAAAAAAAATGTGCCCATAAGTTATGGCTGAAAACCAGTGTATTCGCCTATATTTTGGTGGATGCTGCACTGAGCCTAGGCCTCTGCGCTGCGGCTGTTATGTTAACTGTATGTGTATGTTGTAGCCCAAATAAACGCTTTTATCTACATATATATCTACATAATTTATGTAATAATAATTGAGTCTGTTAAAAAAATGTTCAAGGCCAGACATAAAAATTCAATTTCGCCGCGATGAAAGACTGTGGTCCGAATTCTCATTTCCCTTGTAATGGGGTCGCAGGTGGGCTCCGCGCACGGGAATTAGTTTATCTCAGTTTATTCCGCTCACCTCCACAAAACTTTCTGTGGTAACTAATTTCAAAAGCATTATGTGCAATTTGTATTGTGTGTTCGTTGCTTTGAAATCGAGATTTGTTTGAATCGAAAATAAAATCATGGTCTTTATTAAAAGGATTCACAATTTCGTATATTATGTCAATATTCATGTTACAGGGTGATTTTATCAACAGCTTCGGAATGTTGCTATCTATTTCGATAGTTCGTTTTTTACAAGCGCCATCTTTTTACATATTTTATTATAACATTCTCAATTTGAATATACAGGATGCCCCAAAAATGACACGTCACAGTGACACTGGGGGTAGGCCAGCACAAGAGGCATCGAACAAGCCTAACATGACCTCAGTAAAAGTTGCTCGGTTTACAAGTTATTGCCAAATTAAACTTTTTCTAAATTTTCACGTTTTTTCGTTCACAACCAGAATTTTAAAAATATATTTTTTAAAAATAAATTACATAATTATATTTAGTCACATTTTGACTGGTTTAGTGTACTTAGAAGAGTATTGCAAAAAAAAAAAAAAACAAGCTTTGCCCTACAATGTGATGGCTATAAATAAATAAACTAATACTTTACTTTGCTTTTTTAATTGTACTGCACTCCTACTAAAAGCACTTAAGACACATGCATTTCGTAATTAACACGTAGAGATGCAATTTCCTCTAAGCAGATTATGGAAATAACCGCGCTACAAAGAAAATTGAGAGAGGGAGAATGTGATAATTGTAAATTGAAAACTAGATGCATATTTGTATAATTTATTTATTTATTTAGTTCTTGGTTTGGGTTTTACAGTGAAATATTTATAATTTGATTCTGTATTGTAGAGGTTTTGTAAGAAGTAAAGCTTTTTGTTATAAAGGTACCACTTTATTTTTCTCCATCCGACAGTTAAAAGAAAAAGCTAATGTCATGACGTATGAAATATGGAGCTTAAGGTGCTGCCAGAGTCCAGAGAAAAATGGAAATTGCTCCACCGACAAGAGTCAAACTCTTAAATTAATGATGATGATGATGACAGGGGGAGTAGCAGTTCTAATGCGCTTCGTTTAGAGAGTTCGGCTAAAATGTCCCCGTGTTTTCTCCTCTCCTCCTCATAGGCCTCCCTCCATATTCTGAGAACCTTTTTTTTTCGGATGAGAATGCGTTGATGCACCAGTTATGGCACCAGTGTTTCTAGTATCGATAGTAAACAAGCGTATTTCAAGTCTTAATACACAGGATGTAGTAGGTACCTATTTGACTAGGAATTCTTAGTTTTTCTCGAAAACTATCGTATTAACAAAAAAAAGTATAAATATTGTATGAATATCTTTTATTTTTAGTGTAGAATCAATTCTTAAAATATTGCCAGTTAAAACGATTTGACCTTATACAGCGTGTTAGGTAACCCGAGGGACATATTTAAGGAGAGTGTTCAGAATCCGATTTAGAGTCCAATTCGCTATAAAAAATATATCCTTAATTTTTTTCATAATTATCCTAATAATTTATGTATGCATGAACTAAGACTGAGCGGCCGGTTACGCCGCAAACTCAAATTGTACGCGAATACAATTTTAGTCGTACTTGAACGAGTGCATTAAATAGGTACTGTGAAGGGAAGAGTGCCCCGCACGTTACGCGGATGTTCAGGTTTCGACTAATGTTATGGGCAGATATTTACCAGAGTTTTTATTGATTTATATTTATTTTGTTATATGGAAGCATGAACTATTTACGGTTTAAATATGTCCCTCGCATTTCCTGTCATACTGTATATATTTTCCTTTTTTCTTAGTAAAGTATTATTATTTTTAGTACAAATAAAGATAAATAAAGGAATGCTAATCCTGGTAAACTTTACCCACCTGTGCCCCCAGTGCCCCCATTAGCATGGTAATTCGGATTGGATATCTCCTCAGGGATATACCTACTGGAGATTTGAAAATATGATTATGTATTTTGCCTCGATGAGGGTCTAATTTTATGTAAATGTATTTTTTACAAGGCAATAGCATACACATTTAATGTATTTTCGGCCAGATTCAGGTATACACCTATATACCTCAGGTATATGTGGAAGGATCGTATGAATAAAAATAAAACGATTTCAAATCAGGCTTTTTTTTCCGGTATTCGAGGTTTTAAGAGGTCTTACGAAGATGTATTAATTGAGATGTATTAATACGTGATACGCTATACTACACACGATATTTATCGAGTGTGTAGTATAGCGTATCACGTATCACGATATATGTGATACGCTATAGTATAATATCGTGATCCTGGATTTCGATCCAAATATCACGATAAATATCGAGCGTGTAGCATTCGCCTATAATGTTGTTGACCATAAGTGTATTTTCAGCCTGTGTCCCATGACACCTTTCGAATTATGTTTGTGTGCACACATAGTGTTCGCAGTTCGCAGCGTACCTATCCGTTTTGCAATAAAAGTGATTCAATGGCATGAGACCGTTCTCAGTTATCGTATTCTCCAGTTTACGGCGTTCCAATAACAAAGTTGCTTGTTATTTCATGTATTTTTAACCGACTTCAAAAAAGGAGGAGGTTATATGTTCGACTGTATGTATTTTTTTTTTTTTTTTTTTTTTTTTATGTATGTCCGTCGATTTCTCCGTCAATTGTGGACCGATTTAAATAATTCTTTTTTTATTTGAAAGTGCATAGTTCAGAGGTGGTCCCATTGTCACCATGTCAGGATCTGATGATGGGATCCCGGAAAAATCAAGGGAAAACCTCAAATTTTATAGGCTGCGCCTACGCGTTACTTGTTTTTTCTGAAGCCATTCAAGTTTTTGCGTCCGATAGACATCATTTTATGTTGATGAGCTGATGATGGAAGGTACAACTCCTTAACGGTTAGGAGTTAGGGGATAATTCTTTCAGTATTGTAGGAATATGTGGACCGTTAGTTGTATTTTATGTACTTTTGCAGCTAAGGTGATGATGGAAAGTACAACTCCTTAACGGTTAGGAGTTAGGGGATAATTCTTTCAGTGTTGTAGGAATATGTGGAACGTTAGTTGTATTTCATGTACTTTTGCAGCTAAGCTGATGATTACCCGGGGATGGGCTGGTCACTAGCCAATAAGGTTAGCACCGGCTCGTCCTAATCGGGTGTGAAGGAGAAACCGGGGGAGTGTAGTGGGTAGCGGACGCTTCGGTCTCGAGTCCCACACACGGCCTCGGGTCTAGCTAGCCTGCGGTTATGGTGCATAAACGCATTCTCCTCCTACCCATGGTGCTGAACACTTAATGAATACCTAATATTATTATCAAATAATACAATTCTACTCGTATTTTCGCTATCATTATTATGAAAGAGTTTTACTCACTACCTACGTGTTATTCACACTAAAAATAGAAAAATAAACAAACTTTTTTTAAAAAAAATTAAACCGACTTCAAAAAAAAAAGAAACAAAAAAACTACCTAAAAAACTGAAAAGCAAAAAATAATTTTAATAAGACATTCATCAAATGCGCTTATTGTCTAAGCCTATTAATTAAATTGTATTTTACGTGCTAGGTAGGTGCCTACTAATCTGTTTGAAGTCGGTGCCAAGCCAAAGGTAATCAAAAATGATATATAATAATAATGTATTATAAAGGGTTACTTATTAATCCGCGGACGTAGGTACGTAATCTGGGTACCTACTATTTGGCTTGGCACCGACTTCAAACCGATTAGTAGGTACCTACCTAGCACGTAAAATACAATTTAATTAATAGGCTTAGACAATAAGCGCATTTGATGAATGTCTTATTAAAATTATTTTTTGCTTTTCAGTTTTTTAGGTAGTTTTTAGTATAGTGTGTAACTATAGGCTACTTACACTTTATACCTGTCTTTTCACAAAGAAAAAATATGACAGACTTCATATTTTATGCTCTAAAAAGTAAAAAAGAAAAGATTACTATTTTTATGTAATTTTACTTACTTACTCCGCTGGCTCAGCGACCCGAAGTGGATCTTGGCCTCCAACACGAGATTACGGCACTGCTCCCTGTCTTGAGCAACCTCTTGCCAATTGACAGGCCCCAACAATTTTCCTTTACTTAATCTTTCAAGCCCCGGATCACCAGACACAATAGAAAATCTATTGTTACGCGGCACCCGAGTGCCGGTTCGGGATTGAGTGGTTAAATGCTTTTTGTTGTAAGCAAAAAACAACAAGTAGTTTTTGAGTTATTTCTGATGGAGTGTATTACATTGTCGTATTGTTGAGAAGATTATAATTAGACGCGAAACATTGCAACTCGCAAAAAGTTTGGCGAAAAGTTAAATTCAGTTAGATATAGTTTTGCTGTCATTTATAAGGTTTCTTCTATTTTTATGACTCTTCAATTGGCAGACAGGCACGCAGCCCACCTGATGGTAAGTGGCCACTGCCGCCTATATATGGAGGGATACTCCTGCTTTATTAAAGTGGACTGTCCTGAAATGTCTGTTTTCTTGTTCCAGAACCTCCTATGGCGGTGTAAGGATGTGCCCAGGAAACAGTGGGGGCCTGAGTTTGTGACGACAGTTTGACATGCGCGAGTGGTAGTGTAGTGACGTTCCCGATACAAGATGGCCGACCCCGACGCGTTCGACGATGAGGTATGTTATTAGATAAGTAACAAATGTGAGTGTTTATGTGTCGTATTTATAAGTCTTAATTGCTCGAGGGAGTCGCGAAATTTAGGGAAAATACTCTACACCAAATACCCTAGGGGCGATGTTTTAAACACAACACCTGTTTTCGATTATACACTCCCTATCATCGCATCTCTAAAGCACAGAGAGATAGAGAGGGAGAAAGAGGGATAGATTAGGTGCCAACAGATTTTCAACGCGCTTTTATTCCAAACATTTCACCCGTGACTTTTTACGCACGTTAAGAAATCTAATCTAAATACGAGTAGTTTATAATAAAAAAAAACTAAAGTAAGTTTTAACACAAACGTCGAAGTCGAAGTCAACATAAATCTTTATTCATATTTTTTTTATACAACATCAGTTGGCAGACAGGCCGCGTAGAGCCATGTTTGGCTGTACCACTACAAAATTGAGTAAATATCAGTGGCATATTAAGAGGTTAATACTTTTCTTTACCTTTCTCTTGCGCGCATCTGGTCCACACTTTGTCAAACCGCTATTTAAACGTATAATGGCTTTTCTCCCGCAAGTCAATTAGCAAAATGTTCCCAATGAGGCGTCATTCTACATACTAATCGACCTGCCACGAGCAGAGCAAGCGGAAATTTGGAAAACACGCAATTATAAGTAGATTCGGAAATTAATTAAAAGTGGAACTTGTTGCCGGCATGTGTGAGTGCCACAGAGCAAGTAGTAAGTAGAGATGCGGTATCGTGTTGTTTAGGAGTAGCGCAGGGGTTACTGGTAATGACAATTTATTTAAAGGTATTACGAACTTATGTCATTATGTGGAAGTATAATTGTTTAGGTACATTCGATACTTGTAATCACAATTGAGCCTTAAGTCAATTGAGATTACAAGTATCGATATATTATATGATATTATTTGTGTACGTTTATAATTTAGTTATATAAGGGTATGCTTATTTTTATTCCATAATTGCATCTATTTGTACATATTCGTCGGGTTTGTGAGAGTGCCGGAGGCCCCCATACCCCCATAGGCCGGCAACGCATCAGCGATCCCTCTGGTGTTGCAGATGTCCATGGGCGGCAGGGATTGCTTACCTTCAGGCAACCCGCTGGCTCGTTTGCCGCCTCTGGCATAAAAAAAGAATGTTTCCTATATAAAAATTGGGGAATAGTGAATAATAATATGTAGAAACTCACAAAATATAAATTCTAAAAAATACTTACATAATATTATATTTCATATCAAGTTTCCCTATAAATAGAATTTCTTCAATATAACCGAATGTCTTGAACAGGAAATTAGGGAATCGTGGGCACTCGACGCCCTGTACGAGACTACGAGTCCCGTGGGAGTGTGAATATCGTATTAGTCGTTAAGTAGCGGGATCCGTTCCCGGCGGGGTTATATGATCGAACTAACCGTGAATATTTATTTATTCATGTAACATTACTGTAGCTGTTTTATTGAAAATTGTGTAGTAATAATAAAGAAGATGAATAGGTATGTGTAATGTGTGTAGGCAGTAGAAAAAAAATTATGACTAACTGTCGTTTCGGACACATTTTATTCGGACACAGTGTCCGAATTGACACTTTTTAATTTTAATATTTTTTTACTGTCGATTCGGACACCGCGATATAAATAGCTGTTTTGTACAGTCAGATAAAAAATCTTCCTACGATTTCTTTTCATTATAAAAATAAAGTCTCAACGAAGCCTTCTACACGAAGCTATCGGTAATGTTTCTAAAGATGACTGGGTCAAATGTGTGAGGCATGCAGAGGAATTACAGGATTAGGATCTAGCAAAGGCAATTTTAAAAGATAAGAGAATACAGTCTCTGGTAATAAATTTACACGAAGATGACAGCGCTCCTGACCCGTGGTACAACTGCGATGTCCAACTGGTTGTACCACGGGGAAGTAAAGTTACCCATGGTTCACCCCTTTTTATTGATATTTATGATTATGACCCGTGGTAAAACGGATGAATTATGTCCAACTGGTTGGACCACGGGGACCCGCTCCCGACCCGTGATACAACTGCGATGTTCAATTGGTTGTACCACGGGGAAGTAAAGTTACCCATGGTTCAACTGGTTGTTCTATGATTGTTGTGCGTCCCCATGATCCATCTCCCTGATATACATGATATGTTTTACAGGGAGTTGGACCAAGGAAAAAACAACTCACCCTTGATTCAGAATTCTCAGCAAAGTGGATTTTTTTGAACTAATGCGTGTCTGAAAATCTATTATGGAATGGCGGACAAATGCAATCTTCTTTCATCAAACATAATTTTTCTGGATAACGTAAACTTTTTAAATAACTCCACTAAGGTCACGTTGCCCTGGTACCCTTTGCGGAGAATTCTAAATCAAGGATTAAAGGGGGACAACCACAACAATCATAGAACAAACAGTTTAACCATGGGTAACTTTACTTCCCCGTAGTACAACCAGTTGAACATCGCAGTTGGACCACGGGTCGGGAGCGCATTTTATAACTCCACTAAGGTCATGTTGTCCTGGTACCCTTTGCTGAGTATTCTGAATCAAGGATTAAAGGGGGACAACCACAACAATCATAGAACAACCAGTTGAATCATGGGTCACTTTATTTCAGCAGTTGGACCACGGGTCGGGAGCGATTCCCAGTAGTAGGTACAACTAGTTGGACCAAGGAAAGAACAACTCACTCGAGTTGAACTATTGGTAAAGATTTTTCCCCATAGAACAACCAGTTGAACCATGGGTAACTTTACTTCCCCGTGGTACAACTAGTTGGACATCGCAGTTGTACCACGGGTGAGGAGCGCTGTCATCTTCGAGTAAATTTATTACCAGAGGCTGTATTCTCTGATCTTTTAAAATTGCCTTGGCTAAATCCTGATCCTGTAATTCCTCTGCATGCATCACACATTTGACCCAGTCATCTTTAGAAACACTACCGATAGCTTCGTGTAGAAGGCTTCGTTGAGACTTTATTTTTATAACGTAAAGAAATCTTAGGAAGATTTTTTATCTGACTGTACAAAACAGCTATTTATATCGCGGTGTCCGAATCGACAGTGAAAAAATGTTAAAATTAAAAAGTGTCAATTCGGACACTGTTTCCGAATAAAATGTGTCCGAAACGACAGTTAGTCAAAATTATGATTACCTAATAGAATAAAAATTTTAGAACCTCATCAACTCGACTCGAGCAAACCCATGGCATAACCTAGTGTTATAAATTGTACATCGAAACACTTAAACCGAAACAAACAGACATGTTCAAATGATTGTACAAACATTGACTTCTCAACCATTAGGCCTTGGCCTCGAATTTCGCGGCAGCGGGGCGGCGGCGGGAGCGGCGGCGCACGCAGGCGCACTGCGGTCACCGCTTGACGCGGGCCGTCAAGAGCGGTACGATGCTGTCAAGTGGTGAACCACAAGGCGCTGCCGCTCCCGCTCCTGCCCCGCTGTGTTTGAGAACGGGTCTATGGGTTTCCATACAAAACATCTCGCCGCTGCCACTGCCGTTGCCCGCGAAATTCGAGGCCAAGGACTTACGCCAAACGGCTCGTCAAACGTCATATCATATCACAGCAGTAGTAGCAAACAAAGGGCTGTAAGACAGAGATCGCCAGCGACGCTTAACCGAGTTATCCGGCTCGATAAATACTGCTAATTACTTTCCCGACGACGGTGGTTGGACCAACTTTGGCCAACGTGTGGTTTGAGTGGCAGCGGAAAGTTAGGTGGGAAAACTCACTATGAGACTAATAGATATTTCACTAAGAAAAATGGTTATAGATATTGGATTTATGTTTTATTTTGTATTTAGTAAATAAAAACATGTGTAAAAGATTGAGATAAAGGAGAAAGTGTGATAACATCTGATGTAGAGCGGTCACTATCGCCAATGGACTGGACAAAATAAAATATGAGATATAAATTATTTAATATCCTTCTATTAGGCACGTGTCGGCTACAAAGATCGATCTCTACGATTAACCTATTTATAATATTATTCCCTTATTCTCATAGCTTGATGGAACAGCAGACTGTTACGACTGCGGAGTCATTAGGAGCTGCCCCCCTAGACAAGCGGCATTTATGACGTTCGTTATAGCTCAATTTGCGATAGCGAATGTCAAATCCCATACTTTCAACACGTGACTTTTCTATGGCATCTGTCAAATCCATACAATTTAAAGTTAGCGAATTTCGCTATCGCTGTCAAAATGTTACTTTGTCTAGTCCCTCTGGTCTAACACGGTCGCTTTACACCGGTAAATTCTAGACTGTAAATTAGTATTTTCGGGACAAAAAATCCAATATTTTTTAGTCCAACCAGGCGGGTTCTAAACTGAGGACCCTTCATTCAGCGAACTTTAAGCCATTGCAAATCGGAGGCAGTAAAAATTGCCATGTAAACAAACCCGCTCAAACTGCCACCCCGCCCATAACAAATAGTCCGTACAAAAATAGCTCGGAATGGCGTCCGTAGTTTCTTTGTTCCCGTGTTTTGTGGCCGGCGTAAGTTGCCGGGAAACATTAATTCCGGTTGTTTTTGCCAGGGGGCCTACCATGAACTCTTATTGCGATTCAATTGACGACCTAAAATAAACTGCCTCGCAATTTCATACCACGACGTCCTTATAGCGATTCAGTTTGGGCGACGCCAAATCAAGTCGGCAATTGGATCGCAAACTGTTTTCATTCATTCATATTTCGTACCATGACGTGACATTTCAACCTAAACTGAATCGTTTAACTGTCAAAGTAAGCGTTTCAAAAAAAGTTGCTATTTCTTAGCGTAAACTGAATCGTTTTATTATTTAATTAAAGTAAATGGTCAAAATATACGTAATTTAAGTATTTCCGTTAAGTATTTAGTGTTTCTTAGGTGTTACTGCAAAAAAGCAATTTCTAAGACTTTTAAATTCCAATAATATAAACACGTAATTTTCTCTCAGCAGTTTTCAAGTACTGTCAGCCATTTGTCAAATCATGATTGACTCATGTCATGTTTAATTTGACAGCTAGCTTCGCAATCCAGACGAGTAAAAGAGACTAACTTATGCAACAGTGTATAGCGTTATCTCTTTCTCACACGGACCACAGACAAATTTCGTTCGTTCATTCCTCCGTGAGCGATGCAAATGCGAGTCAGCTAAAGGCACTTCATGGTACGAATTTTAGCGATTCAGTTTGGGTTCCTAAAATGAATTGCATCGGAAATGAATCGCTAACTAAAAGTTCATGGTAGGCCTCCAGGCCTTATGTTATTCCGTTTAATTGCATAAGGTGTCCATTTCGCAGACGTCTTCGCAATTACATCTGTTGTTGGAATTTTCTTTTGTATTTTTTTTATGTACGAAACGATGACAGACAGGCGCAGAATGTTCTTGAATGACGGTAGGAAATTCAAGGCTTCTCATCATATTTACTTAAGATCGCTAAGGCAAATACAAACAGACATGTTCGTTGCTCATTTATGTGTATATATGTATCATATAAAGTTTGTGCTAGAGAACCTCAATCAGCGTTACCAGTTTTTTTTTTGCCAAGTCGGGACTTAGGTACTTTTTGAGTAAAAATAGCGGGATTCTTCCGTCAAAAGCAGGACATAGTAAAAAAAAGTATATTATCAAAGGTTTTCAAATATGTATCTTTTTATTTGACTTAAAATAACGTTTACGTGACAATAGATAGCAAAAGAAGCTATAGAAAATGTATTTAATTAACTCTTATCTTATTACGCGCCTTTGTTTCTCAGCACTCTCCACGTACGAGACTTCTCCCCGAAAAGCGGGACTGAGCCTGTCCCGCGCGGGACATTAAATTTTGATTTAAAAATCGGGACGTCCCGCCAAAATCGGGACGTCGGGCAACGCTGACCTCAATACTCTGTAATCGGCCTATTTATTTAAAGTTGTATTGTACCTATTTTAAAGTTACTTATTAGAAAGAATACCTACTCTACTGAAAGAATACGTACTCACGAATATTCAATGTGCTACCATAGGTGCATGCTTTTCTGACCTTTGAAACACAATGAAGCATTTCCAAATTGATGTACATAAAAGTATTTTCTAAAAAATATGTCCTATTTAAGCAAAGAATTTTTTTACTATGACCACGCATCATACTACGTAATTCGTACGGCAAATAAACATAATATGAAAATGAACTCAGCAAAAAAGTTTGGTATGTATCAGGACCGCAGAAACTTGAAGAGTAAACAGCAGCAGAGATTTATACGCGTGCCCTTCGGCGGGATTACGCAAAGCCTCTTACGCTGGCTGCGAGCCTGGTACCCCGAAACTATTCACGCAGCCAAATCCTGTGACGGATCTTTTTTTATTTAGGACAAGTTCCTATTTGTAAACTAGCCTGGATGAATTTAGATCCGGGATGCTTTTATGATAGGTGTTGATAATAATATACAGTATCTTACAAGTGGCATCGGAAAAAATTGCAATTAAACGAAAAGTGCACGTAAACATGAGCTCAAGACTGATCACCCGCACGTCACCGAGACAGCTAGTAAATATTCGGTCCTGATTCGCGATTACTAAGGCTGGTTTTAGAGTCACGCTGACGCGCGTGCGTAGCGTTATACACTGCCGGTTTTCTATGCAGTTCAAATCGTCGCTATCTTACAATAACAGCGACACTGATTGATACGCGCCCTGACCGCTTTCTTGTCAGCGTGACTCTAAAACCAGCCTAAGTAATTGTCTCCGCTAGCATATTGTACAACACACCAGGGGACATTGCACTGCAGTACCCACGCATAGACTCCTAGCTTGTAGGAAGATCTTGCCTTTTTGCTGACATCATAATCTGTTTATAGATACGTCCCATGTTAATCAGACGAAAAGAGTAAAATATGCATCGCTTCATATCTTGTCACACTATTATAGGTTCTTTTAATATTAACATTTCCGGGACACAGCCTATGCTATTTTGGGAAAAGATTTTATCTATAAAAGTGGTAGCTACGTAGGTAGCAATTTTTCAATGTGTGGACATTGAAATATTGCTACTACCAATCCAAAAATACTGAAACGTTATCATATCGATGACCTCCAAGTCTATAACTTAGATTGATATACTATTTCCACGTAGCAGTCGAAATGATGATGGGGTAGTGCACTAATTATTTCTAAACCTGCCAATAGTTAATAGAGTTCTCGCCGTTCAATTATAGCTGGTACATAGACAGAAACATTTATAATGTGACGTCGGGCAGCCGGATATTAAGCCCGTATTTTGCATACGCTGCCGAGATCGAATTAAAATTAAATTCGCCTGCGATTGCCGGGAACATTCCGGGATACCAGGATACGTATTATTAATCACATGCCCTCGGAATAGTTTGAATTGAAATTAGAAATTAGGATTTAGAGAATGTGACGCAAGCAGTGGTCCTGAATTTCTTTATCTCACAGTTCTTGACTGCATGGTGCAGTGGCGGGTGCCATCAGACGGACTGCACCGCAGCGACTGCGCGCAGTCGATATATTCAACTGCATGCAGTTGCTATATTCAACTGCTTACAGTCATGATATCAACTGCACGCAGTCGGCTGCAGTCGTGTGAAGTCAATATCAACTGCATGCAGTCGTTCCTTCAACTTCGCGCGGTCACTAGCCGACCGCGCGAAGTCGAAGGCACGACTGCATGCAGTTGATATTGACTTCACACGACTGCAGCCGACTGCAGCCGACTGCAGCCGACTGCGTGTAGTTGATATCATGACTGTAAGCAGTTGTATATAGCAACTGCATGCAGTTGTATATAGCAACTGCATGCAGTTGTATATAGCAACTGCATGCAGTTGAATATATCGACTGCGCGCAGTCGCTGCGGTGCAGTCCGTCTGATGGCACCCTAGTGTCAAGTCATCTGTCTTGGGGTCATATTCTGAGTCGGATCGAAAATCTTTGATTGGGTTTTGTTTGGAAAATAGTCATAGTCCTAAGTCTATTAATGTAAATCATGCCTGTGTCTCGAAAAGCACGTAAAGCATTAATTGCTCTTGTGCCTGATCTTTCTTCGGTCGTGTCAGACTCGTCCCTTCCAAGTGTAAAGCAGAAATCGGTAGAGTTAAGTTCGTAGAACTCCTTTATAGTTATTCACACGGCAGAAGGTTTTGCTAGCTTGTAGTTATGATGCGTCCTCGCATTCACCTCCAAAAACATTTTTCGTCCGAGGAACAGTGTTTTGATGTCTAAGGTTTTAGTTTTATTAGATACTAAACGTCCGCCCGCGGTTTCACCCGCGCGTAATATCTTTTTTCAAATATCCCCCCCTTCCCCCCACATTTCTGGGATCAAAAGTACCACAATATGTTCATCGGGGATAGTGTAGCTATCCAACAGTGAAAGAATTATTCAAATCGGTTCAGTAGTTTCAGAGCCTATTCAATTCAAACAAACAAACAAACATACAAACAATCAAATCTTTCCTCTTTATAATATTAGTATAGATTTAGAGGTGTAACAGCAGCTGCTTCAATGGTACAAGTGAAATCTGACCAGATCAGCATCACCGTTCAAAAAAAAAAGAATTTTTCCATAATTCACTGCCATTAAAGTAGAATCGCAAATGGTTATTTACAAAAAGAATTTCACGGTTAGCCTCATACCTGGGCGTGACCCTCGTCAGTCCCCCTCCCTCCCACCACAGCCGCCGACAAGGGATCGCAAATACCGCCGGATATCTGTTTACACATTCGTTAGGAAAATATGCTTTTAATCCTTTCAGCCGACCATTATAAAATTTTAAAAGCGTTTAGTGGTGTAGGATCTAATGTTGCATTAAAAGTTCCTAAGTACCAGCTTCTTTCATATCCCACTATAGGGCCAAATCCTTCATCATCGAAGTCATTAGGGGTACTGGCTTAAAAGGCTCGGAAAAAAATAATTAACTTTTAGAACTTTTCGATGGTCTAGAAGTTATCTAAAAACCTTGCTATGATCGCGGGGTTCTTGGTTCAGTTTTCGGGTGAGAAGAATTCGTGTGGAACTTTTTGAACACAGCTCGCTCGTCATCATCTGCATTAGCATGCGTTAAACATTGTGATGATGACTTGATTTAAATAATGGTGCTGCAATGGTAAATTACATAGGCTGATAGTTTACTTATCTCTGGACATTATTCACACAGCGCCATCTAACCCCAAACTAAGCATTAGCTTGTGCTATGGGTGCCAGACAACGGATTAACATTACTTATATACTTTTTTTTTGTAAATACATACATATTATACATAGAAACACCCAGACCGATACAAACAGATATGTTCATGCACACAAATGTTTGTACCGTGCGGGGATCGAACCCGCGACCTCTGGTGTAATAGCCGACTTCTCGACCATTACACCAAATGGCTCGTCAACGATATGATAGTTTACTTATAAATATGTATTGTGTATGCTTTAACGGGATTTCCTTCTCCAATCACTTCAACCTCTTGGTAAAGCATATGACAGATTATCCCAGCACACTGGCTGTCCTGATTGTGATTCGATTAACGCAATGCCATCAGTCATGGCTAATTGAGTCAATACGGTGGTCCTTACGGAGACAGCTGTGATTAAACAGAACCTGTGTTGAGATCAGTTGAGATAGACTCTAGAGTGAATGTAACATTACGATGTGTTTGTTTATTAATTTTACTAAAGCCTTTCGCCCGCGGTTTCGCTCGCGCGTGATTTCTTTTTTCAAATTACCCCCCTCCCCCCACATTTCCGGGATCAAAAGTACCCTATGTTCACCGGGGATAGTGTAGCTTTCCAACAGTGAAAGAATTATTCAAATCAGTTCAGTAGTTTCGGAGCCTATTCAATACAAACAAACAAAAATCAAATCTTTTCTCTTTATAATATTAGTATATAGAGTAATTAGGTAAACTAATATCCACCTATATTATGTCCTACATATGTTCACCGGGAATAGTGTAGCTTTCCAACAGTGAAAGAATTATTCAAATCACGCGGGTGAAACCGCGGGCGGCCGCTAGTATCTAATAAATTAATATTTCTTTTGTACTATACTCTTATATTGACAATATAGTAAGCTACCAACACTACTATTTGATCTATTGAGCAAAATGTACTTTCATCAATTTAAGGCAAACCCTTTGAATTCCCAAAAAAAAACTCACGAGTGTTTGTCTCCGATTTGATTTGAACCCACGACCCGTACACGACGATATGGCTACTACCAATCCAAAAATACTGAAACGTTATCATATCGATGACCTCCAGTCTTTAACCTATACTATTTCCACGTAGCAGTCAAAATGATGATGGGGTAGTGCACTAATTATTTCTAAACCTGCCAATAGTTAATAGAGTTCTCGCCGTTCAATTATAGCTGGTACATAGACAGAAACATTTATAATGTGACGTCGGGCAGCCGGATATTAAGCCCGTATTTTGCATACGCTGCCGAGATCGAATTAAAATTAAATTCGCCTGCGATTGCCGGGAACATTCCGGGATACCAGGATACGTATTATTAATCACATGCCCTCGGAATAGTTTGAATTGAAATTAGAAATTAGGATTTAGAGAATGTGACGCAAGCAGTGGTCCTGAATTTCTTTATCTCACAGTTCTTGACTGCATGGTGCAGTGGCGGGTGCCATCAGACGGACTGCACCGCAGCGACTGCGCGCAGTCGATATATTCAACTGCATGCAGTTGCTATATTCAACTGCTTACAGTCATGATATCAACTGCACGCAGTCGGCTGCAGTCGTGTGAAGTCAATATCAACTGCATGCAGTCGTTCCTTCAACTTCGCGCGGTCACTAGCCGACCGCGCGAAGTCGAAGGCACGACTGCATGCAGTTGATATTGACTTCACACGACTGCAGCCGACTGCAGCCGACTGCAGCCGACTGCGTGTAGTTGATATCATGACTGTAAGCAGTTGTATATAGCAACTGCATGCAGTTGTATATAGCAACTGCATGCAGTTGTATATAGCAACTGCATGCAGTTGAATATATCGACTGCGCGCAGTCGCTGCGGTGCAGTCCGTCTGATGGCACCCTAGTGTCAAGTCATCTGTCTTGGGGTCATATTCTGAGTCGGATCGAAAATCTTTGATTGGGTTTTGTTTGGAAAATAGTCATAGTCCTAAGTCTATTAATGTAAATCATGCCTGTGTCTCGAAAAGCACGTAAAGCATTAATTGCTCTTGTGCCTGATCTTTCTTCGGTCGTGTCAGACTCGTCCCTTCCAAGTGTAAAGCAGAAATCGGTAGAGTTAAGTTCGTAGAACTCCTTTATAGTTATTCACACGGCAGAAGGTTTTGCTAGCTTGTAGTTATGATGCGTCCTCGCATTCACCTCCAAAAACATTTTTCGTCCGAGGAACAGTGTTTTGATGTCTAAGGTTTTAGTTTTATTAGATACTAAACGTCCGCCCGCGGTTTCACCCGCGCGTAATATCTTTTTTCAAATATCCCCCCCTTCCCCCCACATTTCTGGGATCAAAAGTACCACAATATGTTCATCGGGGATAGTGTAGCTATCCAACAGTGAAAGAATTATTCAAATCGGTTCAGTAGTTTCAGAGCCTATTCAATTCAAACAAACAAACAAACATACAAACAATCAAATCTTTCCTCTTTATAATATTAGTATAGATTTAGAGGTGTAACAGCAGCTGCTTCAATGGTACAAGTGAAATCTGACCAGATCAGCATCACCGTTCAAAAAAAAAAGAATTTTTCCATAATTCACTGCCATTAAAGTAGAATCGCAAATGGTTATTTACAAAAAGAATTTCACGGTTAGCCTCATACCTGGGCGTGACCCTCGTCAGTCCCCCTCCCTCCCACCACAGCCGCCGACAAGGGATCGCAAATACCGCCGGATATCTGTTTACACATTCGTTAGGAAAATATGCTTTTAATCCTTTCAGCCGACCATTATAAAATTTTAAAAGCGTTTAGTGGTGTAGGATCTAATGTTGCATTAAAAGTTCCTAAGTACCAGCTTCTTTCATATCCCACTATAGGGCCAAATCCTTCATCATCGAAGTCATTAGGGGTACTGGCTTAAAAGGCTCGGAAAAAAATAATTAACTTTTAGAACTTTTCGATGGTCTAGAAGTTATCTAAAAACCTTGCTATGATCGCGGGGTTCTTGGTTCAGTTTTCGGGTGAGAAGAATTCGTGTGGAACTTTTTGAACACAGCTCGCTCGTCATCATCTGCATTAGCATGCGTTAAACATTGTGATGATGACTTGATTTAAATAATGGTGCTGCAATGGTAAATTACATAGGCTGATAGTTTACTTATCTCTGGACATTATTCACACAGCGCCATCTAACCCCAAACTAAGCATTAGCTTGTGCTATGGGTGCCAGACAACGGATTAACATTACTTATATACTTTTTTTTTGTAAATACATACATATTATACATAGAAACACCCAGACCGATACAAACAGATATGTTCATGCACACAAATGTTTGTACCGTGCGGGGATCGAACCCGCGACCTCTGGTGTAATAGCCGACTTCTCGACCATTACACCAAATGGCTCGTCAACGATATGATAGTTTACTTATAAATATGTATTGTGTATGCTTTAACGGGATTTCCTTCTCCAATCACTTCAACCTCTTGGTAAAGCATATGACAGATTATCCCAGCACACTGGCTGTCCTGATTGTGATTCGATTAACGCAATGCCATCAGTCATGGCTAATTGAGTCAATACGGTGGTCCTTACGGAGACAGCTGTGATTAAACAGAACCTGTGTTGAGATCAGTTGAGATAGACTCTAGAGTGAATGTAACATTACGATGTGTTTGTTTATTAATTTTACTAAAGCCTTTCGCCCGCGGTTTCGCTCGCGCGTGATTTCTTTTTTCAAATTACCCCCCTCCCCCCACATTTCCGGGATCAAAAGTACCCTATGTTCACCGGGGATAGTGTAGCTTTCCAACAGTGAAAGAATTATTCAAATCAGTTCAGTAGTTTCGGAGCCTATTCAATACAAACAAACAAAAATCAAATCTTTTCTCTTTATAATATTAGTATATAGAGTAATTAGGTAAACTAATATCCACCTATATTATGTCCTACATATGTTCACCGGGAATAGTGTAGCTTTCCAACAGTGAAAGAATTATTCAAATCGGTTCAGTAGTTTCGGAGCCTATTCAATACAAACAAACAATCAAATCTTTTCTCTTTATGATATTAGTATAGATAAATTCTTGATTGGGAAATGTTACATTCCTGACTTACTGAAGATTCAGACACATAATATTCGCACATAGTGTCCGTCTTACACAATTCGGACATTGATGAAAATAGCTGCTTCGTACAGTCAGACAAAAACTTCTAATGTCATCTCTACATTAATTATTATAAGAAAATGAGAACAACACATCTATCACCTACTGCTTGGTTTTTTTTTAACTGGCCAGTTAGTTCCAGAAATATTGAATACAATTCTAGGGCTAAAATAATAATAAATGTTACATAAAATACTATATTGCCTTTGAGTCAAACACCTACAATTTAGGCTGTATTACAGAAGGCTTACAAAACGTCAGCGGAATTACTTTACATTGTTAACGCCTGTTAAAAGTTATAAAGCCTGTGTAGCCTTTATAACTCTTTTGAAATATAAATAAATATAATATTCTTGAACATAATTCACAACATCCAAATTAAGCTTAGATTGTACTATGAGCGTCAGACAGCGGATACACTCACAACACTCCAAACTTGTCTATATCGAAGACATGTTCACACAAATAAAATTACTTAACATAGTACTACAAGTAAACTAAAAATAAAAAAGTTAAATTAACTTCGGTGGAGATAACCTTAATCTATTCTCCTCAAGACTACACTTAGTTCTACATAACTCAGTATTGGAATTATTTCAAAGACAAATACAGAAGGCACATAGTACAATGATAGTCGCGTCCCCCGCCGCATACGTCACGTTAATATAGCCTGTTATTGTTCTGCCCGCAAATGTTTACGTTTGCCGAATATGACTGGGGTGACCAGCGTTTAGTCCTAAAGATGGATGAGTTGAAGGAAGTTTTTGGAACAATCTCACTGCAGCAATATTTCCTGTCTGTTACGACTTAGAAACCATTAAGAAACGAGCGTACACTCTCTTAAAAAGCTGGCAACGCATCAGCGATCTCTCTGGTGTTGCAGATGTCCATGGTCGGCGGTGATTGCTTACCATCAGGCGACCCGCTGGCTCGTTTGCCGCCTCTGGCATAAAAAAGTGCGTTGAGAAGGCTTTTATCTCAGAGGTCGCGGACTTGGCTTGTTACTGCTGTGGTGATATAATTAAATTTTTTGCTATTGGTGTTGCCAATGTCAAATAGACGACACGGTAGGGACTGATCAGGTGAATCGTATGCTCGTCTACCCCACATAAAAATATGTGGTTGTATTTCCAAAAAAAAGTAAATAGATATAACAAAAATATATTCTGTCGGTCATGTATAGCCGTGACCGTAAAATTCCTATAGGAACATCCAAAGCACTTCGTTAGGATTTTGTCAGCTTTTATGAAAGTGAGGGAATAGGGAGTGCACCTGTGCTTGCGTACTCAATTGTGCATACAGTACATAAATTCATATTTAGTGCGTAATTGGTTGATTTCTTAGATTGGCCGCTGAAAAACCCGGCTAGGAGGGCACTATATTATTATTATTAGTTATAGTACGAGTCCTTAACGTGAAATACGGTACCATCCTGAAGAAAGCACGAAACTCGGCATGAATGTAGCTGTCATATATGTGCTTCAATGTAGATATGGAAGCATGTCGAAAAATCTTTTTTTCCCCCCCTTCCCCCCCTTCCTATGTGCTAAATCGTGGTTTTTCTTATTTCTTATCAAAACGGGTACAGCTATCAGAAAACTGTCAAAGAACAATATGTTCTTCTTTAAGTTCTCTACAATATTGTCTTTAGACGTATGTTGATAGAACTTATAGTTTATAAAATATTTACATAGGCCGTCGGAATGAGACAAAAAAAAAGAGGCTAAATTCGCAAAGCGTGATCGAGCGTGAGCGTAGTTCTGCATTTTTGGTATGTTGTATGGGTCTGTTAAAGTAATGTGATTTCAAAATTGCAACATCGAAAAACCTGAGGAAACTGAGAAAATCGTGAAAATCTTCGAAATTTTGGGATTTTTTTCACTATTTGCTCTCCAGATTTTGAGATTGTGAGGGAACAGCTAGTCTCACAGACTTCGTTTTGTGCTCTAATAAAAGTAAAATAAATGTACTACAAAATAATATCAGTGACCTTTCTTCATAGGCCAAGTGGGTTTGCCAATAATTCACGAGCCAGCTGACAAAATCGAGAAAATCTTCGAAATTTTTTCACTATTTGCTCTCCAGGGCCAAAACTATGCTTTTTTTGCGAATGACGTTATCTACACTTATAAACTGTATTAAATTACTTTCAATTTGAGCCTAATAGCAGCGCTATTGACTCGATAGGAGCCAAGCTATGGCACTTTAAAGATGACCAATATTTGTCGAAATAAGAAATTTCAGGATACTCCTACTTATTTCGTGAAATATTAGCAAAACCACTTGGCCTATGAAGAAAGGTCACTGAAAATATTTTGTAGTAAATTTATTTAACTTTTATTTGAGCCTTATAGCAGCGCTATTGACTCAATGGGAGCCAAACTATGGCACTTTGAAGATGACCAATATTTGTCGAAATAAGAAATTTTCGGGATACTCCCACTAATTTCGTGAAATATTGCAAATCCACTTGACCTATGAAGAAAGGTCACTGATAATATTTTGTAGTACATTTATTTTACTTTTATTAGAGCACAAAATGAAGTCTGTGGGACTAGCTGTTCCCTCACAATCTCAAAATCTAGAGAGCAAATAGTGAAAAAAATCTCAAAATTTCGAAGATTTTCTCGATTTTCACAGTTTCCTCAGGTTTTTCGATGTTGCAAATTTGAAATCACATTACTTTAACAGACCCATACAACATACCAAAAATGCAGAACTACGCTCACGCTTGATCACGCTTTGCGAATTTAGCCTCTTTTTTTTTGTCTCATTCCGACGGCCTATGTAAATATTTTGTAAACTATAAGTTCTATCAACATACGTCCAAAGACAATATTGTAGAGAATTTAAAGAAGAACATATTGTTCTTTGACAGTTTTCTGATAGCTGTACCCGTTTTCATAAAAAATAAGAAAAACCACGATTTAGCACATAAAAAGGGGGGGAAAGGGGGGAAAAAATGATTTTTCGACATGCTTCCATATCTACATTGAAGCACATATATGACAGCTACATTCATGCCAAGTTTCATGATTTCTTCAGGATGGTACCATAAAACTGATTTTTGTTAGGACAAGGAGCCGTACTATTATGAGTCCTGTCATATCCTTAAAACCTGGTCCCTGCCGTACAAAATGTGCTAATGGCACAACGATGTTTTGTTGACGATACTAAAACGTCGCCTTTGTTGCCTTCGCGACGGTTTTGATAGCTTCCGAGATAAATGGAGATCGCAATCAACGCAATGAAAAAGTGATTAACTGTTACGAGCATGGACCATCATCTTGAACCATCTTGAACCCACGTATCAAAGTCAAAGTATTTATTTTGCAATTTGATTTACCAAGAAATTCTTTTGCACGTCATAAACTTTACCAAATGTAATGTAGGCCATTTATAATAGTTGTCCAAACGCTACAAAACGCTGTGCTTGAAGACTCAATTATAAGAGTATTATCCTGCGTAGATCGTAAAATATTGGCCGCCCTAGTCGAAGTTCCTCTAGGAAGACATTATTACATTTAATATTGTAAACAGGGTTTCCTTTCATAAGAAAGGGTGTTAAAACGAGTAAATTTTTTTTTATGTCAGAGCAGCAAACGATCCAGCGGGTCGCCTGATGGTTGCCAACCATGAGCCGGCCCATTCGGACTGTAAAACAGCATGGCTCTGCCACTACCTCGGGTTACGATGCGTTAATGCATTCCCACAAAAAAGTCTCCAGACATTGCGTCGGTAGCCTGTGTAATTTTTACGTTGGAGGGCTACTCTCGTACGCTCAATGAAATGAAATGGAATAATCTTGAAGACCTCCCCAATTCCTGAATCACGCTTCAAGCGTACCATCAGAACAAAACTCGAAAGAAGATAATCCCAAACGAGCCAATATAAAGATGTTGCTAATTTCTCTGCTACATAACACAATGGAGTGGAATTCCGTTTTCCATCAAATTGACAATAACGTTGTTCACCGTTCGTGAGTTTGAGTGACGGCGATGCCTAATCGACTGCGAACTTTTAGAGTTTGGGCATAGTAACAGCGGTAGCGTGCGCGGAAGTGGTTTTTATACTACATTATTGGGCAAGCACGCAGCTCACCTGATGGTAAACGGCGACCCCATTCTATTTCATTGAGGGACTCTTGAGCAGGAAGATTCGCAATGTGCCCCCACACTGAAGGCTCCTCTGATCACCTCATCAAGTGTGGCTCCTACATTAATATTGCGGGAACATAGCCAGAGCTGTAATGGCGGCAAATATTTTTAACTGTGGGAATGGTATTCGGACTCTGAAAGAGTTCTACTACCAGCCAGACCAAAGGAGGGAATCAAAGCCACAACGTCCTGGTCTTATATCCAAGCCACCTATTCCACAGAAGCGGTCAAAACATTAAAGCAAAAAATAAAGACCAATTTATTAAATCGCTCACGCTTCCACCTATTTACTCTGGCCAGTCATAACGTGGCATCCATATTTTTCTTTGTCATCGTCGTGTGTTGTAGCAATATCGTATTTTTTCCAGGGTTCCGTTTCAAAGGGCGCCAACGAGGCCTTGTTAGGATAGTTCATATCTGTGTTCGTTCGCTTGTACGGACATATCTTTTGAACTCTAATACTGTTGAGACAGAGTGTATTTACTGAGTGTTTTTCCTGTCTATAAGAGGCAGCCAGGAGGTATTTATTGGAGGAAGGCAACTAAGTAGAGAGTGACATTTAGAGCATAGTGGATTTTCCACTCCATCCATGTGCCGCTCGTCCGGGGAAGTTCCTTACACTAGCACTTTGTCTTTGTTGTGCTTTGTTCTGTCGGTGAGTAAGGTCTCCAGAATTTAATAAGGGTCGGAATGGTGTTTCCAGCGGGTCGCTGACGCGTGAATGATGCCCCTGCTGTTAGGCCTCGGCTTCGAATTTTGCGGCAGCGGGGTGGCAGCGGGAGCGGTGGCGCACGCAGGCGCACTGCGTTCACAGCTTGATGCGGGCCGTCAATAGCGGTACGATGCTGTCCTGTCAAGCGGTGATCCGCAGTGCGCCTGCTTGCGCTGCCGCTCTCGCCCCGCTGTGTTCAAGAGTAGGTCTTAGGGATGCCATACAAAACATCTTGCCGCTGCCGCTCCCGCTGCCGCCCCGCTGCCACGAAGTTCAACGCCGAGGCCTTAGAGCGTCTATAGGTGACGGTAACCGCTACCTTCAAACAGGCAGTACGGAACCCGTTATTCCAAAGTCGGACTTACACTCAGCAAGCTTGTGATTATTGCGTGTTTATTGTGGTAAAACAACAAGTCAGAGATACACTCGTCTGTGTAAACGATATTGTTTAATGATTCTGTATGACAAGACCACAGTTTAAACTGTGACAAGACCACAGAGATCTATTTCTGTGGACAAGACTGATACTGATGTTTACAATGTCGTAGTAATATAATAGACTTGATATATTTAGTTTGGTATATTTGTTTACCATACATGGGATTATATCTTATTTTAAGTACCATACTAGCTAGGTTGTTGTAAAACATGAAGATGTTTTCTTTTTTTTTTAATCGTGTTTATCAAGCAGGTACTAAATCATCGTAGCGATAGTTTTTTTTTGGCGATGGAGGTCCTGCAGTGATGTCAAAATCTTTTCTACAAACCTTCATAACTGCTATGAAGAATAAACAATTTTGAATTTGTTTCTAGCGGTGAATAAGGTCTTTGGAGCTCAATCTAAAAGGTTGGCAGTTGGAAGGTTGGAGTTGGGACCTTTTTATTTGACGAGCCATTTGGTGTAATGGTCGAGAAGTCGGCTATTTATTACATTTGTGTGCATGAACATGTCTGTTTTTATCGGTCTGGGTGTTTCTATGTATAATATGTATGTATTTACAAAAAAAAGTATATTAGTAATGTTTATACGTTGTCTGGCACCATTAGCAGAGGCTAATGCTTAGTTTGGAACTAGATGGCGCTGTGTAAATAATGTCCAGAGATATTTATAATAATTTATATTTTTATTGCCAACCTGCGGAGCACGAACGAGCAACCTCTGACTTATTTCATTGACCTTATTTTACGCCTAAAAGTATCAATGAAACAAAAACAATGAAACAATCTTTATTGTGAACATAAATTTGGGTACAATTTCAGCAGAAAGTATTGCTATATACACACACATTAATGTTTCACCAAATTTTACCTTTACAGGTGTATTCACATTTTATAAACAATTAAATCAAAACATCTAGGATTCAAAATACTCTTTATGGCGCTGTGTAAATAATGTCCAGAGATATTTATAATAATTTATATTTTTATTGCCAACCTGCGGAGCACGAACGAGCAACCTCTGACTTATTTCATTGACCTTATTTTACGCCTAAAAGTATCAATGAAACAAAAACAATGAAACAATCTTTATTGTGAACATAAAGAACAATGCCCATTTTTGGCCAACCCGTGGACAGTAAAATAAATAAAATCTGAATTTTGCAATAAATTACTTTTAAATTAATTTGATTTTTGGTATTTACTAGAAGTCCGCCAGATCTTTAATTATTTTTATGATTTTAATAAATTGTGTAATTAATAAATCATTTCCGCATTACAAAATGTTGTCAGTATCTAACATTACAATCGATTTCGTAATCGAGTCAATCCTGTTATTCGATTGAACTTTTTTTTACTCTTTATAATTTATTAAGCATCTCTGCAATAATCATTGTTACATTTTATTAATGTAATTACTTATTGATTACAAAAATAACCTTAAAGCTTTTTCTATAACTGTAATAAAAATAATTCCTTTTAATTATTAATATCGCAATCTATATCGATAATCGGTATTATATTTCATTTATTCAAAATGCAACACTGGCAATTATTTTTTGTATCACTCTTATGTCAGGGGCATAAGTGCTATTATCGAACTGCAAGTTTTAACCGTGATGTGCTGTTGACCGTACATATACGTCATTTTGTGCTGCGGAAATGATAATATTCATTGCACAATCTATTTAAATCATAAAAATAATAAAAGGGCTGGCGGACTTCTAGTAAATACCAAAAATTTAATTAATTAAAAAGTTATTTATTGCAAAATTCAGTTTTTATTTATTTTACTGTCCACAGTTGGCCAAAACTTGTAGGGCTCGTGGGCATTGTTCTTTGCGGTCCTTAAAAGAATCTGGTAATTTGTTAAAAATTTTTATACACATATTAAAAGAATTTCTTGAGGCTATGGACAATTTCGTAGGAGGATTGTGTAGCTTGAGAATATATTGAGAACGAACCCTTCTATTAGTGACATCTTGTGTAGTTTGAAAAAGATGCTTATGTTTAAATACAAACACACACGTTTCAAATATGTACAAGCATGGCAAGGGTAGAATTTTATGTCTCTTAAAATATGGACGACACGAGTCATTCCTTTTCAAACTAAATATTGACCTAATGCAGCGTTTTTGTATTAAAAATATGTCCTGTATATCAACCGAATTTCCCCACAATATGATACCGTAACGCAATACTGAGTCTACATAACCATTATAAGCAATTATGGCTGATTGCAACGAAACAACTTTACTTACACTTCTCAAAGCATATACAAATTTATTAATTTTGACACATAGATCTTGAACATGAAATTTCCAGCTACAATGGCAATCAATATTTAAGCCTAAAATTTTAATTTGGGAAACTCCTTCGACCACGTCATCATTGTATGATACAAGTACTGGTTGAAAATGTTCTTTGATTGTCCGAAATTGCATAAATTTACCTTTAAATTATTAGAATTCAACCATGTTATTGCCTCTGTTAAAAGAAGAACGGCAAAATTGGGCCTGATTTTAGGTGTTCGTTACACAATTCAAAATATATTTAATATTCGTCACAAATTTTAAAAGAGTTAAATACAATTTTATTATATATTTTTACCAAGGGATAAAAAAATAATCTTTTAAATGAAAATACTATTGTTTTTGTAGTGCATCCGGTGTGTTGTGTGCATAGTGCATAATATGTCCGGTAGAATATCGTAGAATAATAATAGTGTTGCTAGTTAAGATACTTAAATACTGATTTTCTGATCAGATCCCATACAAATGGCAGCTAGAATAGAGGCACGATAATTTTTCTGAAAACATTATGGCAACAGAAAAGTAAAAAAAATCAAATGTCAAACAGCGTCTGTCAATCATTCGTTTCTGTTTGTTTTGAATAACTTATGTATGTGAATCCTATTTCTTTGGTGTTTCGAATGCTTGGTTTATATTTGACGTCTTTCGCTACGTTTAAAGAACGGTTTCAGCTAAAACAAACGACCTAAGCTTTTCTCACAACGCGCAACGGACCTAGTGAACTCGACAATATGGGGTTATTTTGTAGAAATCAAAAACATTCTACAACTATATTTTTCCATGGAGGAGATCTATAAATTGTAGCGTATTTGAAATATTACTTTATTATCTACATTATAAGAGTAAATATGTAAGTGTAATCCATAAAAAATCTAGGCCCAACTTTCTATGGAATTTCGCCCGTCTTCTTTTATGCTTGTCTTTACTTTTAATTATCAATGTCGTATCGTCTGCAAACAGTATACATTCTTGAGAAATGTGTTTAGGTAAATCATTAATGTACAGTAAAAACAATAAAGGTCCCAATATGCTACCCTGTGGCACACCAATATTATTCCCAATACAATCTGATTTATATGTTAACATAGTTTTTAGTTTTGTGCAATATTTTTTGGTTTCTACATATTGTTTCCTGTTACATAAATATGATTTAATAAATTCAAGTGCTGGGCCTCGTATACCGTATTTACTCAATTTTATAAGAAGTCGTTTGTGGCACACAAAATCAAAGGCCTTGCTCATATCCATAAACAACACAGTAATAGGCAGTTTTTGATCGAGACAATTTGTTACTTGCTTGATTAATTTGAATGTAGCTAGTGACGTACTTCTATTTTTCCTAAATCCATTTTGCTGATCTGACAAAATATTATGTTTTTCTAAAAAGTCATTTAATCTTATATAGATAACTTTTTCCAGTATTTTTGAAAAAATTGGTACAAGTGTAACTGGTCTGTAATTGCCTATTTCAGTTTTGCTACCTTTTTTGAACAATGGTCTTACAATAGACGTTTTCAATTTGTCCGGATAAACGCCCTGAAGAATATCAAGCAGTGTTATTCCACAAAACGGAGGCTGCCTCTAGCCTAGTGGAATATTGACAAATTCTTTCCCTATCTTACACATCCCGACCTCTATCAGACCCATACTAGCTGCATACAAACGGCCTGATATCGCGGCCCAGACCTTTGGGGCAATAAAACAGGAGTAGTTTTATTTACACTTCTCTAGCGCAAATTCGTAATTCATTGTGTATTTTCTATAGGAATGCAAGGGTTTCTTTGAAGTTTTTTGATGAATCGTCAAGCTCGATAGTGGAATGTGTACGGGTTGTGGGTTCAAATCAAATCGGAGACAAACACTTGTGAGTTATTTTTTGGAAATTCGAAGAGTTTGCCTTAAATTGATAAAAGCACATTTTGCTCAATAGCTCAATATTGATAGCTTACTATATTGTCAATATAAGAGTTTAAATAGGTAGATTTAATGAGAAAAAAGATTCTTAATGGAACCAATATGGATCTAGTCATTTTCTAAGTAGATGCAATAGATCCAATTTGTGACGTAGTTTTTTAAAATAGATTTATTGGGAAAAAAGTTCTCAATAGAACCAAATGGATCTTGATCACTGGATCTACAGAGAGTAAAGGGAAATATTTATATATTAGAAAAAAATCAACTTGTCCTGGTATCAGTCGGGAATCGAACCCGTGCCCCTCGCTTAATATTTTAATATTTATATCGCCATTAAGCAGGCCGACTATAACCTTGAAGTTTCTGATAAACGCGTTGAAGTTACCCGCAGCCCGCATGATATCGAGATACGGACGGAATTCTGTGCGAATATTTTATGTAGATACCTAATCTTATTTGATGTAGTGAGGATTATACTTCGGGTCTCAACCGAAGACGATTATTATATTACTAGCAGCAGAACATGAGATGGTGCTATCCTTGTCACACGTTTAGATTTATAACACTTAAAAAGATCTTCTGTCTCCCTCCCCCAACACTCCTACAACCGGGCAACCCGCGGCGCCTGACCTCATTACGTGTTTTTGTGCCGTCCGAGTCACACGTGCGTTTTCCTTTCTAAAAATTTAAAAAAGGAAAACGCTAACGGTCGGAATCTTCAGATAGTAATAGTGATAGTTTCCTACTCAAAGGCCAAAAATAGTGAAAGTGTTACTTTTCCTACGGAAATTCCAAAAGTATTAACCAGTGAATATGATTTCAATACAGGAATCAACATGACCAATGGAAATTTTCAGGTACCCTACTTTTATTTATTTTTTGCAATTACATTTTGTAACAATTTACACAATCGAGATAAGGCCTGTGTCCCAGCAGTGGGAACGTATATAGGCTGATGGTGATGATGATAACATTTTGTAACTTTATTATGTGAGTACATACTTACCAACATAATGTAGTTCATGTATATTCACATTTCAAATCAAATTAAATTAAACTGTTTTGCTAAAATACAGTTAACAAAAGTCTTGTCAAGATAATAATGTGCGTGTATTCAACCTGCATGCAGGTGTGCAAATCTACTTACATAAATTGGAAACAAAAACAATATTATTAAACATATTACATAGGTAATTTATCGTTAATTGTTACATGACAAAATGTTATTGCTATGAGTAATATATTCAGTAACATTTATAAATGAGGTCTGGGCGAGATCAGCCCATGATGTAAATAATAATCTATAGCCTACATGGCTAAATTAGTTACCATTCAGCTATAAAAGCGCTACAAGTTACAGCACTAAAAGTGTTTAGGGATTTTGATACCACAAAATTTGTGAGGACCTACTTTATTCTTATAATGGTAGGGTACTCTTAGACTCAAGTATTGAAGTTCCATTTAAAACTACCTACTTAATCCACGCAAAGCGTGATTACAATATTGCACCACTCAAGTCGTGAGAGGTTCTTAGACTCCATGCAAGTCGTGTAGAGGATATTTCTCCACTTTAAAAGTGTCGAGGCTAACCCCACGCTAGTCGTGAAGTGGTTTTTTAGCTCCACGCAAGTCGTGTAGAGGATATTTCTCCACTGTAAAAGTGTCGAGGTTAACCCCACGCTAGTCGTGAAGTGGTTTTTTAACTCCACGCAAGTCGTGTAGAGGATATTTCTCCACTGTGAAAGTATCGAGGTTAACCCCACGCTAGTCGTGAAGTGGTTTTTTAACTCCACGCAAGTCGTGTAGAGGATATTTCTCCACTGTAAAAGTGTCGAAGCTAACCCCACGCTAGTCGTGAAGTGGTTTTTGAACTCCACGCAAGTCGTGTAGAGGATATTTCTCCACTGTAAAAGTGTCGAGGCTAACCCCACGCTAATCGTGAAGTGGTTTTTTAACTCCACGCAAGTCGTGTAGAGGATATTTCTCCACTGTAAAAGTGTTGAGGCTAACCCCACGCTAGTCGTGAAGTGGTTTTTTAACTCCACGCAAGTCGTGTAGAGGATATTTCTCCACTGTAAAAGTGTCGAGGTTAACCCCACGCTAGTCGTGAAGTGGTTTTTCAACTCCACGCAAGTCGTGTAGAGGATATTTCTCCACTGTAAAAGTGTCGAGGTTAACCCCACGCCAGTCGTGAAGTAGTTTTTTAACTCCACGCAAGTCGTGTAGAGGATATATTTTCTCCACTGTAAAAGTGTTGAGATTAACTCCACGCTAGTCGTGTAGAGGACATTGCTCCACTCTAGAAGTGTCGAGCTAGAATGGAGACCCAGAGTGGACACCACAGGCAGACCACTGCCTGTGGTGGACGACTTACGACTACACGCAGGCTGGGACTGGATGAATCGGGCACTGCCGGGATCGTCGCAAGTGAAAAAGAAGAGAAGAGGCCTGCCTCTATTCAGGTATGGATCATTAAGGAATCATGAGGAGGGCGAGAAGTTTTTTCTACCTTCAAGCATAGCGTGTTGATCCAAAACATTGTTTACTTCACGTAAATCTAGTACATAAATCATATAAATATAATTGAAGGATAAGTAAAGTATATAATTATGATTATATCTGCCACTACTTGACAAAACAGAACCGGTCGCAGGCACGTTTAACCGCACCGGCCTAGCTTGTACGATTTTATCGGATATCCAAGAAAAACTTATTTTATTTGGATCCGGAATTATTACAATTACTCAGAAAGATCCAGGATATAAAAATAATAATAATAACGCACGCTTCAAAGGATCGGGTCCCCATGGGCCTAGATTGCTTTCATTGCTCGGCTAAATGCCCGGAACTGAAATCATTACTAGTGTAAAAACTGAGACATAACATACTCGTATGTCTAGTATTAATAACAGAAGTTTCTGTACAAAGATAATCATTTTCAGATAGACATATTAATCGCAAAATTATGCATAATAATTATGATTGATATTCAATTATAAGAAAATAAAGATATTAACCCTTTCCCCGACAGGCTTTTTTCCGAAAATGGTGCCCCACACGACACGGCCATTAAAAAAAAAAAAAAAAAAAAAAATTATTAGATTATACTCAACTCATTCAGGCAAGTAAAAATACAACGTTTCTTGATCATGTTTTTTTGTCTGATATATCAGACATTGGCGTGGTGGTGGGCACGAAAATGGTTTGTCTGATATATCAGACATTGGCGTTGAAAGGGTTAATAAGATATTAATAATAAGTGAATAGTCCGCGTTGTGACTGTGTTTAGTTATTAGACTACCGACTTTTTGTTAATAATTCTAGTGGAACCTATGTCGCTCATACAATTTATGTTAAATTGTATTTTTAAGTTTCTCAATAAGTGAATTGTATTCTTATGAGAAAAATAAAGTATCTTTAACAATTAATATTATTATTAAGATATATGTAGATACGGTTAAAAACAACAAACAGATCATGTGTTCGCACATCTTCAGATCTGTTATTTCCGAGATTCGTCGAAATCTATCGTTTTCGAAATTTATGTCGGAAAGAAAAGTTCTGATTTTATCATCAGAACGATAAGATACGATAGAGCCCCGTTTGGAACGCAAACTCGAGGCGCTTTAAACTTCAGGGGGGTGCCGCAGCGCGGAGCATCAGTGGTTAAGCCACCAAGGGTGCGGCTAGTGACGCCGAGAGGCCACCACTCCACCTACGCGACATCACAATTAACTGTCATAATTATGTGATCACTGACTTGTCTGACGACTGTGCAGTCTTATGATTAGATGCATACATATAAAGAAGAATCTGAAGAAGTATCTTAAGTTCAAGACAATTACTGTTACGCGGAAACTTATGTCACAATAAAGGACACATTTAATTATGTACATTTCACAATTCTTTACAAAATGGACGCTTATGGCACAGTCCATACGCTGATTATTAATTATATGGCAAATTTTCATAATTTACTAAATATTTAATATGTTACTCGCATCTCTAACGCTCTGATACGAATTACTTATTTATAATAAATCGTCTATTCTAAATTACAAAAACCTTCTTTGTAATTTAGTGTATAGTTTGGAACATCTACTGAACTCAGGACTACTGGCAGTTAATTTATTTATTTATAAAAACTTTATTGATCAAAAAATCAGGGTACAAATTCTGACTTGACAGTAGAAGCATACTCTACTAGTTAACGTTTGGGGAAAACGAAAATCTAAATGCTTTAATGCGGCAAAAATTTGTGTCTTGCAATCATCACTATAATGAATTTAACAAATGATCCTTTTTCTTAGACAGTTATGTGAACCACATTTATGGTTATGTCTAACTACAATATAATTATTATTATTATTATATTTTTAGAAATATAATAAGACATTAAACATTTAAATAAATATTTCTATTCTATTCATGGATTTATTTTTCTATATTATTTACTACTAAAATCGAATAATCGATAACATAAGCTTGTGAAGAAAAATTAAAATAAGAAATGATACTGTCACTATGTGTACTTGAACTAGAACTAAACAGTGTTGTGAAAATAGATAATACCGCAAAAACGTTCCGTTTAAAAATAACTACAGGTTTACAAAATCTGTAATTAACACAAGAAATACGTTAAATATACACTTAGGTATTTTTATGAATGTATTGGCTTTTTGTCCTCTGCATTTTGCATTTCCAGTCGTTTATGCGTTAATTACATATAACGTTAAAATTCTTAGTCTAACATTTTTCAAAAATGAAAATGATGAAATTGGCAAGTAAACAAAAAAAAAAAAAAAAAAAAAAAAAAAAAATTGGCTATCCCTTGGACAATGACCTCATAGCAGACAGATAGCCCTAAACTGGGCATGGCTTGTGCTATGGTTGCCAAACTTGCCAAATATCGGATGAAAGTTCCTTACATAATTTGTTATTTTTGTATAATTATTTTTAAAATGTATACTTTTATTATACATAATAAAACACTCAGGCCGATAAAGGCTGTACCGTGCGGATTTTGATCCCGCGATCTCTGATGTAGTGGTCGACTCCTCAAACATTACAATGAATCTATGTATATATATATCTATGTACGCATTTAACATCAGATCAAGCTATATACATATTAGATAGATAATCTTTACTGGTGAATGCAAATCATAAAATTTGTCCCAATTTGTATTACAATAATATTGTGATACAATACATACACTAAAATATACAATAAAATGTAACGTAGGTACCATCATTCCTTGTCTAATGATTGTATAAATCGCCTAGCTATTAAAGGCATATAAACATATAGACTGGCTTCACCAAATCACCACCCAGTGGTTTATTTTGAAAAATAAATATAATATATCTATAAAAGATTACTCCGTGTACTTGATAAGTCATTCATTGCCTATGATCAAACAATACAGACCATTATCATAATGAGACATTTAATAATTACAATAGATTATTTGATTTGATGGAGACCTCGTAACCTGAGGCCTTCATCATTACTTATAGTGCCGTATATTCGCGGCAATAATATTATATTTATATCAATTGCTGAATATTAAAAACTACGTATACAGAACCTGTGGTTCATTAAAGGACACTTTTATATTGGGTTAGTAAAAAAAAAAAAAAAAAAAAAATATTTTAAATACATGATATTGCCATCAATTGAAATATACATAATGCGTATTCGTATCTCACAGTCCTCTGTCAGCTTCTGCATCCACCTTACTTCTTCTTATCTTACCGGTATCTTACCGGTGTTGGTTGGAGCGATTCCTCGATTGTCTTCTTCTTCTTTATAATAAAAATGTCCTAGTATGTCATGTACATAAATAATAGTGATTTCGCTAAAGCCATATTCGGTATAATATGATTCATTTAAAAGACATATTATTTGACTATGCCCTAGGTTTACAAAATTAACTTATCTTTTATTTTCAATTGTTTATCTTAATATTACAATGATGCTCTAAACATCTGCTAGTAATATAATAATCGTCTTCGGTTGAGACCCGAAGTATAATTAAGAATCAAACGAACTTACCTAGTGTAGTTTGATTCCAATTATGCGAGGGTCTCAACCGAAGACGATTATGTCGTCCCATCCCGCCCAACCCGACAAACAATTTATAAAAATAAAAGCTAATCCATTTACCGACACACAAAAAATTTACTTTGAAATAATGAGGTCAGGCGCCGCGGGTTGCCCGGTTGTAGGAGTGTTGGGGGAGGGAGACAGAAGATCTTTTTAAGTGTTATAAATCTAAACGTGTGACAAGGATAGCACCATCTCATGTTCTGCTGCTAGTAATATAATAATCGTCTTCGGTTGAGACCCTCGCATAATTGGAATCAAACTACACTAGGTAAGTTCGTTTGATTCTTAATTATATTTTATGAATTGCTAGAATTATTAATGTTACCAGACGTCCCGTTGAACGGGTCAGTCCTGTTTTGCAGTATAGTAGTGGTAGAGCCATGCTGTTTTACAGTACCAATGGGCCGGCTAGTCCGGGAAGTACCATCTCACATAACACCAGCACAGTTTAACTTTTGTAATGCTGTGACACCAGCGTGAAATCATAGTTTTTTTTTGTGTTTCGTTGGTTTGTGAGAGTGCTGGAGGCCCACACCCCCCATACCCTCCCAATGGCCGGCAACGCGTCAGCGATCCCTCTGGTATTGCAGATGTAGGGACCCGTCCATGGGCGCCGGTGATTGCTTACCATCGGGCGACCCGCTGGATCGTTTGCCGCCTCTGGCATAAAAAAAAGTGTTTCCTGGTGTCCGCAAAGATCACAGTTTTTTTATATGAGAGAAATACATCCAGAACGAATATGATTTCTGTAATCGGACAATAGTACCTCATTTCCAACGTTGGAAGCGAACCAACTATACAGCACGCAGACCAAGTTGCGCCGTAACCAACAAACATACGAGACGCTCTGCGGAAAACGTTTTAGTATATTTATTTACTTACCAAGTAAGAATAAGTCGATCCTTCTATCCGCAGTTGTAGCTTATTAAGATAAAAGCCATACATTCCATTTGTTTGTTTGTCGTCGTCGTTTCTAAAGTTACGTTCACTCCGCAAAGCCTACCATTAGTCCTGATGAAATATTCAAGAAAACAAAAACAGTCGCCATGTACAGTCTGCGAACTGCCTTTAAAGTGCCAAGAACGTTTTTTCTGACATTTTGTACAGTCAACAGCACATCACGGTATACACTTGCAGTTCGATAATAGCGCTTATGCCCCCGACATAAGAGCGGTACAAAGTGCAAAGTGTTACGTCTGACGTGCTGTTGACTGTACAGGCCCCGGCAAACTTTGGTATGGTCAATAGCAAAGCTGGCACCAGCTTGTCCCAATCGGGTGTGAAGGGGAAACCGGGGGAGTTTAGTGGGTAGTGGACGCTTCAGTCTAGAGTCCCACACACGGCCGCGGGTCTAGCTAGCCTGCGGTTATGGTGCATAAACGCATTCTCCTCCAAAGAAAAAAAAAGGCCCCGGCAAACTTCTTGACTATCGGGTGGGGAATGCGCAGAACACGAATTTTGACACGCCTGCGCGCTATTGGTCAGTAGCATACCTCTGACCAATAGCGCGTGCGGGTGTTCAGGCGATTCACGCGCATTATTGGTCACGCGCAAGTGCACATGCGCGAACTTTCCCCCACTCCGTCGACCGATGGTCAATAGATTTGCCGCTAGATATCAATGAAAATCATTTTAAATCTTACAAATAGATTACAAGGAACTGACAGCTGTGAAACTAACCCTTGGAAAAACTAGGCACTGTTTTTTTTATACTTGACACGCAGCCCACCTGATGGTAAGCTGTCACTGCGGCCTATTCCATTGAGGGACACTTCACCTAGAAGCGTCGCTCAATGTGCTGCCAGACTGTAGGCTCATCTGATCTACGAGCCTTAGATTTCAAGTGAAAATTTAATTATTTTTTTTCAAAAGAAACATCGAGAAATAGAGGACATACCAACCGCTTCTTTTATGAAAAAACAGATTATAGGACTGTCAAAAAAAAAAAACATCATATTGGCAAATAAATTCGATTATAAATTTAAAAACTATTATGTACAATCTAACTTAACAATACATACAGGGTGTTGATTTATCTAAACTTAGAAATCGTCTACAAGTTTTAATACAAATGAATCGCCGTAACATTAAAAAATTATATCTGAACTTCAGGAAAATAGTTCCTCTTTTTGTGTTTGTCAGTTTCAGGACAGGTTTAAAACATTTTGCCCTGAGAAGTTGGGACAAGCAGCTAATTTGAAATATTATGTAATTGTAGGGGTCTTGTGATCTTCTGTTTTGAAAGGACAGTAGGAAAAAAAGAGGCTTCTGTTAAAACGATACAGATTAATGAGTTTGTTAGTGTTTAAAAGTTATACCCATGAACAGGAGCACAAAATATTTACTAGAACATGAAAATAATCCCATATTTTTTTTAGTCATCATTATTTAGCTGCTAGGAACGGTTTATTCCCGGTCTTCCCCACTCTGTCATCCCCACTGGGTACGATTGGGAAAAAATTGGAACTTTTTATTACCCACTTGTTCCGCTATAGACCGAGAGACAAATAATAGGTTCCTTGACACTAGTAAACCATTTTTTGTAAGACCAACGGCGCCTAATCCTTCCACGGGACAAAAAGCGATCATTATCTATCATACACATACTTTGCATAGTATATATGATACATATAACTACAATTACTATCTACTACTATTTCAATGTTCGATCGTATTTTAACAACGTTTAAAATCCAAGCTATTGTAATCACATCGAAAATTTCTAAAATCAGAGGTACTATAGGTATATAGTCTACAAAACGTTACATTAACATACCTAAACATTCTTAACCCTCTCACCGCCTCGGTAGGATTTATCCGACAAATATTTTCGTGGTACAACACTTTGGTTGGCAAAATTCACACAAAACTTGTCAGAATCCAACGGTGGGAGTGTAAGGGTTAATTTTTTTATATTTTTACTTGTAGTCATAAACTGCCTTTTTAATATCTTTAGTTGTAATCATAATTGTCATATTTCCCCATAAACACTGGCGGCGGAATCATCATCGCAGCTTTACCGAACTTCTCGAGCCACGCTCTCTTAGCCAGTTCCATCTGCTTCGGGCTCTGCGTAGTCGACGTTTTAGCTCTCGCCAAATTCTGCAAATACGACTCATAGAGGGACATACGAGGAATCACCGAGTTGTCCTCCGCTGGCTCTAAAGGTACATTGATAGGGTCGAATGGAAGGGTTAAGAGGAATTTCCTAGGGTCCGCAAATAACGTCTGGCTCTCAGTTCTTTCGGTGGCGTTGGTGACGGGAGCGGCTGTGGCGACCGTGGGGGTTGTAGGACGGCTCTCCTCGTCCCAGATGACGGTGTCAAGCCATCTGGCGAAACTGGCGACTCTAGGGAAGGCGTGTACTTTGGTGTAGATGGCACACGTGTGAAGGAACGTCGCGATGCCGACGAGTGTGTTGTTCTGTACCACTGCACCGCCATTGTCTCTCTGTAATAGACGTAAAAGTAATAAGAACTTAAACATGATTATTATATTAAGGAGCTGTGGTAGCTGGATGGTTTTTTATGTGTGGTAGAGACATGCTGCAGACAGTTCCTGTCTGTCAGTCGAAATAGCTGGCTTCCACTACCGTCATTACCCACTAAAACCCTTTAAAACCGAAAGGGACAAGCCGGTGCCTGCCTTGCCTACCCTGGCGACACCCGGTAAAATATGTGACCACCAGACATGGCTTTAGTTCAAGCGTACCCTGACTAGACCTAGACTAGAGTCCTGGAGGCCCCCCCCCCCTTAAAAGGCCGGCAACGCATCAGCGATCCCTCTGGTGTTGCAGATGTCCATGAGCGAAGATGATTGCTTACCATCAGGCGACCCGCAGTCTCGTTTGCCGCCTCTGACATAAAAAAAAGATCGGGAAAAGTACTTGCAAAAACTAGAGATAATAAAAATGGTAATAGAAACTTCATGATATTTATGCGGGTAGCGCCGCATAAATATCAGACGTACGCATCACGCATGCACGGAAACAATTTTTTACTGATCTTGTTAAAAAGCGATTTACCCGAATCTGCTGTGTATGCATGAAACTCATGACACAGCTGAAAGCGTAACAGTAAAGTTGTTGCTCTAAGGCCTCGGCCTCGAATTTCGCGGGCAGCGGGGCGGCAGCGGCAAGTTTTTTTGTATGTAATCCCATAGACCCGATCTCAAATCTTTTTTTTTTATGGGAATAAATGTCTTTGAACCTAAACACAGCGGAGCGGCAGCTGGAGCGGACGCATGCAGATAATAATATTATTATTAAGTAGATGTCCGCGAAGTCCCATCAATCTACATAGTTTGATTATAAAAATATTTAATCCTACGTTCGTTCAAGGGCTGGGTGACAAGCGGAATTATTATATTACATTTGTTTGAGATTACGTCGTCTAGTTCACAAGTCGAAACCGAGGGCGGGCGGACTAGTCTATTATAATTATACAAGTTTACTTATGAGACATAAAAAACAGACATACAAACAGTGATGTTGAAACAACTGAAGCTCTTTATAATGTGTAAGTAAGTTTATTTAACAGTTCTGTTGGAGATTTTTTACTGATGTTTAGTGAACTGTGGCCACCTTCCAGGGGGTGTGAAATATCTCAGAAGAGATGACGGGCAGACTTTGTGCGTTCATAATTTAGTAGCGGATTGAAATTTCTTAGTGAACCTCAGACTGTGTTATACATATTATGTATGTAAATAAACTCGTAAGCACGAATTTTCTGTGTTCAAGACGCGTTCCGCTTATGATTATGTGTATGTCAAAAAATGAATGTCCATAATATTGTATTTAGTTATACCATCTACTACAACCTATTGGTTGTTCTTCCCTAGTCATACGTTTTCGAAATTGTTTTAAACATCATACTTATAACGCTACGTCAACTAATTGTTCGTTACTCTGGGTTTGGCCTGAAAACCAGCGCTGCGGGTCTGGTTCCTCTGCAGCAAATGCTGAGGCCAGATCCAATTATTGAGCAAGCTACCAGATTTTATTTCTACCAATAAAAAATTTTGTGTGCATGTCTGTTCATGCACAGAAATGTTTATACCGTGCGGGGATCAAACCCGCGACCTCTAGTGTAATAGCCTACTTCTCGACCATTACACCAAATGGCTCGTCAAAATTATTTTCTATTATTTGTTACCAAAAGTAGCTGTACTCTCTTTTCCTATATCTATAAATAACTGGGCAGTATTCCGGGAACACGGCTCCCGCGGGAGGCTTCATGACGCTTTTCCGGGATAGATCGAATTCCAGGGGAGCGCTGAATCGCCCCGGGCGGTTGCTTCACATATATATTATGTACGAAAATAAGTGCTCGATACATTCCAATGCGGGACTGTGAGCCCACTTTATAGAAATATAAAACTAAAGTGTCTGTGTGTGTATAGTGAATTCATTTACAAAACAATGCATAAGTAATAATTGTCCGTTTTCTGACATCCACAAAACAAGCTATGTTTTAAATGGGGCTACTTCCCATTTGGTAAACCTCAAACTGTACCTACTAAAAAGTTGCATTTGGTAAACATTTTTATTACTTCATACATTTAACCCCATTTGTTTAGTTTTCGAAATGGCACTAAATGTATGAAGAAATAAAAATGTTTACCAAACGCAACTTTTTAGTAGGTACCGTTTGAGGTTTACCAAATGGGAAGTAGCCTAAATGGGTGTATCATCGTATCACTTTCATAGTAATATTTTCTTTAGTTTTATCCTAAAGAAAATGGTTATTAACAAGTCAGTTTTGCGGGCCAGTACTGCGATGCCAACGGATAGAACGCCTCGGGGTTGCGTCCGTTGTCGTGGTAATTTGGGTTCCCCTTTTGCTTACCGTCAGGCTAAGTGGAGCCAATGTACTGAACTACTCATAAAATAATCATGTAGGTATTAGATTTTTATGATATTCGTTATTTTTAATTTTCGGTCAGATCCTGGAAAAGAAATTAACACACCATCTTGTCGAATTGCGAATTGCTAAACATTGCGTCACTTAGGACACCTTATTAATATTTTATATAAATGTAGAGGCTGAAATGAGATACATAAATATTATGTATCTACGAGGCTGACGCCGTGAAAGTATGTGTCGCATTTTTTACGTCATAAAAAGTATGTATTACATTGTAACAGCGGCATTACGGTGACTTACAGTCTTCACGAGACGTGTTTTATAACCCATTTGAAGCGGTACTTTATTTTTACTCAGGAATGATATAAAGTGTTAGTTGAGTATCAATTTTACATAGTTATCACTAGTACTAAGTTATTTTACGAGTATGTTAATGTCCTACTTAAAAGTAGTGAAAACCTACATATCGCACACCCGGTAAAAAACTGTCATAACATAAAAACATGCAAATCTGGTAGAGTCATTTTGTTACTTAATAATAATTGACGACATAATCGCACACCCACTAAAAAACTGTCATAACGTAGAGGCAAGCCTGGTCTCACTTTTTTCAGTAAAATAATATTTTTATAATCTCACTTTTTGCAGTAAAATAATATTTTACTGCAAGGGGTGAGATTTGCCTGTTTTTGTGTTATGACAGTTTTTTACCGGGTGTGCGATATGTATAAGTAGGATAAAGCGTTAGGATGACGCTGAGATGATGATGATTTATAACCCTTAGCCGGGCAGGGTTCTCGGGGTCCTGGGTTCAATTTCCGGGTCGAGCGAAATATAGGTATGTCGGTTTTTTCGGACACAGCTCGGGTTTGTGATCACCAATCCGCACTTGGCATGCGCGAGGCGTGGTGATTCTGCAGTACCGATCATTCGATGACTTGATTTCATTGGCCTTTGCCTTGCAGTGTGTCATGAATTAGGCTGGTACTTATACCTACAAAAGTTAGCTGAACACTCACCCTGCAGAAATGTCTGTTGGGGTCTTGGACACCTCCCACGCAGATGTAGTGGCCCGGCAGCATCTTGGTGTAAGGGTCGCAGAGAGACGCTTCTATGACCGGCACGTTCACCACTCTTATGTGCTGGAATGGGAAAGAATTGCTATAGTTTACAATTGTCTTTTCATATTAGCTATCGTGTGGTGACCACTTGGTCTAATTTTAAAATTTGCCAACTATTATCTACAAGGATAGTTTGGAAGCTACGCTACGTTGGGGTACGCTTGCACCATAATCCAGGATATTTTGCCAAGCCCAGTTAATACATTGAAACGGCTGCTAATTGGATCATTGCTACACAGCAATTGTACAGTTTACCTCATGATGTTATTCTAAAAACCAGCGCTGCAGCGGATCTTGGTCCGTTGCAGCACATGCTGAGGCCAGGTCCACTTGACCATAGTCTTTTTGTTGTTCTATCTTATTAAGTATTATGTCAATGTTTTTGTTTTTCTGTGATCAATAAATGTATTTCTTTCTTTCTTTCTTTATTAATAATAATAATAAATAATAAAATCATTTATTTCAGATCAAGAATCCATATAAAAGCAATTAAAAACAGTTACATTCAAATTACATAAAATTATTCAATAAAAATAAAATAAAAATGAGTCAAAGGTAATACAATAGCTAATAAAAAATCACAATTAAAATAAAATAAAAATAAAAATTAAAATTAATGTCACTAGTACTATACAAATATAAAATTGGACAAATTAAATAAAATAACCAATAAAAAATCACAATTTAAATTAATGTCACTCGTATACAAACAAATTAAAAATTAAAATTAGTCAAATTTAATATAATAGGAAAAATTATGTAATACGGTAACTTATTTTATAAATGGTGATGAGCTGACATGCAGTGTCATCCACCTGTGCACCATTGGGGAGTCCCACCGCCCGGAAAACGCGCTCAGGATGCTGTTGGTACTGCTTCGGAAGCGGTTAAGCAACGAGGCACTCCGCTTTCTGATGATAGCATAAAAATCATCAGTTTGCGCTTCAGCAAACATTGCTGAGGCGCTGCAAAACCGCGGCAGCCCCATCAGCACCCTGAAGGCATTGTTGTACTGGACTCGCAGGGCACTGTATGCTCGCTGCGTATAGCTGGTCCACAGGCTGCACGTGTAGAAAGACTGACAGTACGCTTTGAACAACGTTACTTTTACTGTTGCAGTACAGCGTGCAAACCTCCTAGCCAGCATGTTACACCGAACAGACAGTGACCTGCGCTCCCTCTCAATGTCCTCATTATCACTCAAGTCCTCGGTGACCCAGTGGCCCAGATACTTGAATTTGCTTACCCTGTTTAAGACAGCACCACAAAGAGTAATCGGTGACGCGGAAGAGTAGGTCTTGGTACCAGCTTTAAAAATCATGTACTCACTCTTATTAGGGTTGTATCTGAGCCCATGGGCCAGCGCGTACGACTCACAGATGCGTAGGAGTTTCCGCAGCCCACCAACCGACGGGCCCAGCAGCACCATATCATCAGCGTAGCTGATGTTGTTGGTGGATATTCCGCCAACAGAACACCCGACATTAGCACTGCTGAGCTCCCCGATCAGCTGGTTCATATAATAAGTTGAAAAGGCGTGGCGAGCTCAAACCCCCCTGCCTGACTCCGCACTCCAACCCGTAAACATCTGAACACTCTCCTGCCCATCTCACACTATTCCGCTGGACTCACTTATTCGTCACAGCCAAACTATTAGTAAGAAAATAACTTATCTACTTACTTAATATATTGGCGCAGCGAAGTGAGTCTTGGCCTCCGATAATAAGCGTACATTTGTCCTGCCGCACCACTGAAGCTCACGCAAGTCCTGTAGGACTTCATCCTTTCAGTAAAAAAATAAAGACACAATCAGAACTTACCCCAGAAGGAGTCCACGCTACGATCGAAGCCAGGTACCCAAGCGAGACCTCGTCGTCTACCTCCGGAAGCCGGACGGCTGTGACCCTGGAGCCGAAGGTCAGGGGGTCCTGCAGCTTCACGCCTGACACTTGCATGTCGAAGTTGTTTATCAACATTTTTATCTGAAACACCAATACGTCAATCTTTCCATTACTTTATCGTCAATGGCTTGTTGAGAAGAAGTACCGCAAGAAACTCAACAGTTTGCTGTCAAAAAATGAATCGCAAAATGTGTTGGTAAGCGCATAACTCAACAACGCCTGGACCAATTCGGCCAAAAATTTTTTTAAATGTTCGTTGGAGTTCAAGGATGGTTTTTACGGCGAGAAAAATTTAATTGATTGATTTATCATTTCCCACGGGAACGGGAACCACGCGGGTGAAACCGCGGGCGCCCGCTAGTTATAAATAAGTCTGTCGATTGCGCTTTCATGCAGCCAGCCATTTTAGATGAGATTTGATATAGACTAGAATAGACAATCGGAAAGGATATAGGCTGTTTCTTAACCCGGTATAATGATTCGATCTAATGGGATAACAGAAATAAAAAAAATGTTTTGACCTTCTTTTACTTGGCAAGGGAGCAACAGATCAACGAGATTGTTAGTATGGGGGTTGTTTAAGGGCTGATGAGAGAAATAGGGTTATTTTTATCACAGAAGGGATAACGTTGTATAAATAGTTTACGCGAGCGAAAGGCTTATAACTATGTATTATTATTGAAAATAGTAGCATATAAAAATACTACTTAATGGACTACTAGTTGTAGCCAATAATACTCGTAGTAGAATATTGGGAAACTAGTACCATATACACAAACAAGTAGCAAGTACCTTGTAAAGCGATCCTCCCTTATTGTTATATGAGCTTCCGACCCTCACAGAGAAGTTACCCAGTTTCCTGTGCGACACGTACGACGATATGACTTCCCTGCGAACAAAAACAGTGGCTTTTACGCTACATAAATTAACGAACCACTCCGTCCGTCCTTTACTGGGACGGATTGGAGAAGCAATTTAACCCTTTTTGTGCACTTAAAATAAATTCTTACACATTATTAAATAAAAATATAGTCATAAAAAAAATATTTTTTAAAGAATTCTTTGGAAACCAATTACCCGAGCTAAATAAACAATTATTAACACAGTGCCTTCTTGACCCAAACTAAACAAACCTTATACTCGTACTATTGAAGCGCTTGCGTCGCCTATATATTTATGACCGCTTACATACCAGAGGCATTACTGTATTATAATAATGAATAATGCCTGTCATTTTTAGTGGTTAAATAACATTGGCAGAAAAATTTGAGCTGTGGAGACCTTACTTACCGTCAGACATAAATATAAATAGCAAAATAGTTATGTGGTCTTCTGTAGCTGCCAGGTAACTATAATGCAAGACAGCATTATTGTTATCTTTCAGATAAACTATCAAGAACATATCTGTCTAGTAAAACCGGGCCCTTAAATGTTATGTTTCGAGTTGTGTCCGCAAACGCTTCTCATTCTCATTTATTACGCTCTGACATGAAAACACGCTAGAAAAGCGAAAACTCGTAAAAGAAATACGTTTATCATCGAACCGGTTCAAAAGCGATGATTGATGAGTTGAAGCTTGTTTCAGTATTATGTGCTTCTGATAAACCGGGCTGAGTATACTCGGTTTGTTTACTTTCATGGTGGTAAGTGAAATTGTATTGGAACTTTCCATGAGGCCATTACCAATTTTCTTAATATTGGATAACATCACATATTTAGGTACATTGATCTGACCCCAAAGTACGTAGCGTAAGCACTCGTGTTATGACTTATAAGTTTCAGAATCACAATTATACTAACTTATTACGGACGACAATTTTAAAATTTGTCTTGAGTGTGATTCGAACCTACAACCCCGAGCGTATCTAGCATTGAAATTGTCTTTGTGGAAGAAAAGTTTACAATGCCATACACATGACGCAAGTTGATGGGCCAAAGTGGTGTATAATCCACTGCGCCACTAATAAATGTAGGCTTAATTTAAACAAACGAATGGACTTTAAAAATATAAATCATGTCCCAAAATAGTTCACGTCGAAAACGAAACTTTACAACCTTTAAACAATTCTAGACAATTTAACCCTTACAATCGCGCGGGCGAATTTGTCCCAACTCCGTCCCTGGGCCCGAACAAACTATTGTGTGATTGCGTAATGGTTAGGACCATTTCAGCCGACCTCGAACACAGTTCCTCTTGAAATAGCGTCTTTGTTACATGTGTCGTTTGAAAGACTGGGACGATTGGGACAAATGTATTGAACTTAATTTAATGGTGCTAGAATGACGTTGAAATTTTGTGAAATTTTGAAAGAGGAACATAAAGACTTTGAGACTTATTGCTATGCCCGTCAAACTTTTGTTCAGGTAAAATACTTGACGCGTAAAAGTATATTTATAAATCCAATTGCCGAAATAATTAGTACATTTTTTTTTAATTTCTTTCTTCTTAGAAATGAATTAGTAATAATTTGGAGTTGTAAAGAAAATATTTGTCATTATATTTGTTTGAATTAATCATTTGAAGGCCGATTTTGTGTAGTTGCCTTGAGTGTCGTGGGTTTCATCGCGAGACATAATGTAAGCATAAACGTAGCACAACTTTAAGTCTGTATGTATTGCTTGGTGTAATCATTATATAAAAAATCTGTATCTTACAATTAAATAAAAATACACATTTTGAAGTATTTTACTACCAATTGAATATATTCAAGACAGCCAACTCTTTGAATACGCTACCCAATTGAAACTGGGACGTGTCCCACATTAATAGCGCTAACTCAATACAGCCCTGGGGGAGGGTTAATCAATTCGATACCTCGGAGCGGAAGGGTACAAAGAAAAGGTGCTGGGTCAGTTTTTGTTCTAAAGCCATTTTAGGGTTAATTTGTGTACCTAAGTCAATATAAGGTAACCCTTTTATGCTTGATTGCCTTTATGTAACGTGCTAGGCGGCTCACATTTCGATAAGTACTTTAGGTACGGTACCTACTTAATATAGAGTGCGTGTTGATAACATGATAAAGGGTACGAAGTGAACTTTGTGTTATCAAATAATTTACTTAATGATGACCGATATGAATGGTCGATATTGTGACTGCTACACTAGAAATTTAGAAATTCTAGGTTAGAAAGTCTAGTCGCGGTTAGTTGCCCAGTTGCGGTAAAAGTATTGTCTGCGAAAAAATGGCGCTATTTGAATTACGGGTTACAAAGTATCATCAGTCTGCATTGACACCACCATTAAGGCAGCAACGAATCAATACGAGTATTACTACGAGTGTTATACTTTTCTTTGTGAATAACTACATAATTTGTTGAAAAGAGTACTATCGAGTTTCTAGGTCCGGCCGTTATGCCCCCATTCCGGGTTGCCCCCGGCCGGTATGCCCCCACGTTTTAACGGCAAACTGGAACAAATTTTCTTAAAATGTGGGGGAATACCGGCCTGGGGCAACCCGGAATGGGGGGGCATAAGGCCGGACCCGAGTTTCTTGCATAGCTTGGGCTTGACGAGCCATTTGGTGTAATGGTCGAGACGTCGTCGGCTGTTACACCAGAGGTCGCGGGTTCGATCCCCGCACGGTACAAACATTTGTGTGCATAAACATGTCTGTTTGTATCGGTCTGGGTGTAACTATTTATAATGTATGTATTTACAAAAAAAGTATAATGTTTATCCGTTGTCTGACACCCATAGCACAAGCTAATGCTTATTTTGGGACTAGATGGCGCTATGTGGTTAATATCCAGAGATATTATACTAATTATACTAATATTATAAAGAGGAAAGATTTGATTGTTTGTTTGTTTGTTTGTTTGAATTGAATAGGCTCCGAAACTACTGAACCGATTTGAATAATTCTTTCACTGTTGGATAGCTACACTATCCCCGGTGAATATAGGGGTACTTTTGATCCCGGAAATGTGGGAGGAAGGGGGGGATATTTGAAAAAGAAATTACGCGCGGGTGAAACCGCGGGCGGAAGGCTAGTTATTTATAAAAAATCAGTAGTAATCAGTGGTATAGTCACTCCGTGACATTGATCATTCACGATTCATAAGGGCATCTTTGACAGCTACATAAATAACGAATATTTTGTTTGATTGATGATAACTGTCTGCAGTATGCATCGCTCTAGATTCATTATTACCCGATTCAAATGCTATTAGGATAATACCTTTTGGAATTGAGCGAAAAATGACGTCAACTGCGCTTGTCCGTAACCTTAGCAACCAATAGCAATGCATTATTTATAAGTATGTGTAAGTCATCACTGTCGATCGAACTCCAAAAGGTCATATCCTAATAGCATTTGAACCAGATAGTACTCGTACATCATCAGCCTATATACGTTCCCACTGCTGGGACACAGGCCTTATCTCAATTGTGAGATAGTGTGGGCCATACTCCACCACGCTGGCCTAGTGCGGGTTGGTGGAGGGGTGCGTAAGGCAAGTGACCAACCTTAATGTCAGATGTTATCAAGCCGCCAAATGGCCTCTGACTAGGCTTGACGACTAATATCTACATATAGTAAATATCAGCCGGGACCAACAGCTTAACGTACCTTCCGAAGCACGGAGACGCTCGAAAAAAATGTCACTAAATGTGGTCAGAACGGTCACCCATCTATTAACCGACCGCGGCGTGGGTAGCTTGACTTTCGTTATCTCTAACGAACCACTGTCACAGCTGCGCCACGAGCGCCTCTAGTACTCGTACGTTTTCAATCAAATTAATGATGGAGCACATACATCGAAGATACAAAAGACACATGTTGATACATGACACACTCAGTATTCATGCTGCTCTCTATTCACGTTTCATAGTCAGGGCACGGAGGTAAGTACTTTGCATGCATTGTGCAAATGCAAATATAACGTGAGAGTGATACCTACTGCTCTGATGTATTCGTATAATCATATCTGTTTCTCAATGCGGTTGGAGATCTTTTATTGTCTATATTAACATTATAAAGAGGAAAGATTTGATTGTTTGTTTGTATTGAAAAGGCTCCGAAACTACTTAAATGATTTGAATAATTCTTTCACTGTTGGAAAGCTACACTATCCCCAGGTGACATAGGGTACTTTTGATCCCGGAAATATGGGAGGAATGGGGGGTTATTTCAAAAAAGAAATTACGTGCGGGTAAAACCACTGCAAAATACATAGGTTGGAAGTATTGACATAGGAAAGTATTCGGCTACCACAGCTCTTAAAGCCAGTAAAAGCCAATTTACATATATTAGATCTAATGAGATTAGATTTACTTAATGAAATTGGTAATACAAACCAGGAATTTGTTCTGAAACGACTTCAAAATATTAAAAGCAGTGAATATAATCTTAAAGATATCCATGAAAGATCTCGAGCCAATATGGTCGAAAAGGCGAGGGTCGACAATGAAATACAAGGGCCGAGTCTGAATGGCGGACATATTGCGAGCCTTACAAATCGCCCGCCGAACTAGGTCACTGCCAGGCTCAAGAAACGCCGGGATAAGGCAATAGCGGAAGCGGGAGCGGAAGCAGAAAACATTTATTTATATGTAAGATAAAAAAATATAATAAACTAAACACTATCCCAAAAATTTCAACTCAACAAAGGCACGGACCCAAGAGTCTGTGGCAAAACCTGTTTTATAAAAAAAAAGAAAAAAAAAATAGATATAATGTACTAGCCTTTGCATGCGTGGACTATACGACATACGTATACCGCAGGATTGTAATATTTTTCAGGTATAAAAAAACTCAAACTGTGCCCATACCAAAAAACATTTCTATTTGATTCGAAAAACATTCTGTCCATTCTATCCTACGGGGCTTAGACATGGTCTTTGACCGAAAGTCAAAAGTCCAAGCTCGGGATTTGCCAAAGAGCGATGCAGCGGAGTATTCTACGCATAAAACGAAGCGATAGAATAAGAAATACCACCATACGCTCAAAAACTGGCATGGTGAATATATTGTATTGTGTGGGATTGGGCGGGTCACGTTTGCTGGATGCACCCGCAAAGATGGGCCAAGAAAATAAAAGAATGGCAGGCAGTGGATGGGCGACGATTGCGAGGAAGGCCCAGAAAACGGTGGCGGGATGATTTAGACCGCCACTGTAAGGATTAGCAAAGTGAAGCCATGCAGAGGAAAGAAAATTGGAGGAAGTTGGGGGAGGCCTTTGCTCAGCAGTGGGATATTACGGGCTGACAAAAAAAAGATAGGCATACTTTTTATACGCGAAATATATCACATTTCTTCCGGGATTTTAACATTTAAAAAAAAGAAAAACAATAGCCTATTCATGTCCCAATGCATGCAAGGCAAAAGTCTTCATCATTGAAGTCAAGTCATTGTCACAATGATGGGTAATATAACATAAAAGTTGATAAAACGTATTGAAAATCCACTTCAGTTTGTAACTTAGACCATTTCCCGCAATAAGATACATTGATTTCAGCACTGAATGAGTGCAAAAAGGAATTTAATTAAATTTCCCTTCGCCACAGAAGACTAGTTTATTTATTTGTACTTGTCCTCACCGACTTTATACCTTTTCGTAGTCAATTTGAAGACATGACATGACAAGAAACCTTGGTTATAAATGTATGGGAAGACTATTTAGAGAAGTGTTACCACCACTATTATTAATAGTGGATTTTTCACTCAAACGAGCTGCTTATGTCGTGAAGGAGACCATAGTTAACTAGCACTTTATTTTACCGCCTCCATGAAACGTGGCAAAGCCGCTTGAGTATAAAACCCGGAGGTCGTGGGTTCAATTCTCGCCTAGGGTTTGTTTGGTGGGAAAACTTTTCCATAGTCTGACTGGCTAGACTTTAACCCTATAGGTGAAATATTGCGCCCTAACCGCTCTGGCTGTTTTCTAGAAATATTAATGTGGAAGCAAGTACACTTGAAGTTAAATGCTCGAAGATTAGAGGAGCCTACAGTATGGCAGCGACATTGAGCGACGCTATCTGGTTAAGTGTCCCCTTATGGTATCTAAAGACCGCAGTATTTTGTAATGTTGCCGCTGTGACGTAATGACGTCACGCGGCGCCACCAGTCACCACCTTCGGGCTCAGCCGCCACCATTCGTCACCACCTTCGGGATTAACCACCACCAGTCGTCGAATACAGTTTAATGGCCTTGATTGTACTTTTAGGTAAGTGCATAAAAACAAAATCCATTCAATCGGAGGAATGGGAAATAAAATTCCCGCTCCTCCTACCAATCAGAGTTCCGATCGGAGGATAGGGAATAACCCAAAAAGCCTTACTTAATTTCGCTTGACCGCTACGCCCGTGGACCCCTGCACCGTCTTTTAGTTCCTTCCTAAACTATGTAGTATGCAACCTAGACTGTCTAACTCGCTCCTCCGCTCAGCTACAGGTACCTATAGGCCGCAGTATTTTGCGCGTCTAGTCTAGCTAGCTGCCAACTAATCTAGTATGATACATATGTACTTGGAAGTTAAATGTTACTGAAACCCTAAGTTTAACGTCAATATTCACTTGCAAGCTCATTAATTCAGTCCATAATCATCAGAGCAAATAGCAAAGGCAATTAGCACGTTTAAGTTAGAAGTTAAGATTCACTGAACGAGGCGATACCGAGAGTGGGTAAGGGATTGGCGTAAACAAACAAATGAATGTTTGACTGGGAAAGTGATTCGTAGGGGATTGCTTGGGGATTCTCTAGGGATTTGGGTATGGTAATGTCTGTTAAGTGGTTAAACGACTAGTCGTACTTTTGTTGTCTCTTTTGGATGCGGAAACATTGGCCCTAAAAATATCATTTGGCTCTGGTAATCGTGAACTATACTAGCAGCACGCTATGATGGCCGTTTTGACATATTACATGGTTACATATACTTTTTTTTTTTTTATGTAAGAGGGAGGCAACGAGCAAGCGGGTCACCTGATGGTTAGCAATCACCGCCGCCCATAAATACCCGCAACACCAGAGGAGTCACAAGTACGTTTCCGGCCTTTAAGAAAAAGATACGCTCGTTTCTTGAAGATTGCCATGTCATATCGGTCCGGAAATACTTGGTTTTATAACGCTTTCGCACTATTTACCTACTACATTTTTAGAAATACCGTCGCCGACGTTGCGATTATGTATATTAAACTAGCCTTCCGCCCGCGGTTTCACCCGCGCGTAATCTCTTTTTCAAATATCTCCCCTTCCCCCCCATTTCCGGGATCAAAAGTACCCTATATTCACGGGGGATAGTGTAGCTTTCCAACAGTGATAGAATTATTCAAATTGGTTCAGTAGTTTCAAAATTGTTATTCCCGCGGGAATGAGACATTTCCCGTAGGAATTTTATAGCCTATGTCCTAATCCGAGTCATAAACTATACGTGTGCCAAATTTCATCTTAATTCGTTTAGCCGTTTAGGCGTGATTGAGGAACAACAAACATCCAGACTTTCGCATTTATAATATTAGTAGGATTAGTAGGATTATTAATGAAACCAAGTTGGCTTAATTACAAACTCACAACATAAGCCCAACCCGGAAATTGAACCGAGGTCCCACGTCCAGATGCTTAAAACAAGAGATGGGGTGCTAACCGAGTGCTGGATTTAATCTCTTTAATTACAAAAGTCTGAATTGAAGTCTTAACTACTTGTAATACTCAATTTGAGAAAGACAATCCGAGTTAGAAAGATTTGATGGAAAGTCTCAAGTTCTGAGTTCTGAAGTGAAGTCCTTTGTATAATGGACACCCGTTTGTGAGTTTCTGAACAATTAACCTGACCTGAGGGTCGGGGTACATTAATTTCTATTGTCTAAGTCCGTGAGTTTTATTCTCTCGAGTAGAAATGGTAATCATGGGAATTTATAACCATTAACAATTACGTAGAAGGGGAACGGATTCGTATTCTTTGTAAAGTACGTAAAACGTAGCAACTTTTTGAGCGGTGGTCAATTGTTTGATCATCTTTCTCGTCGCAACGAAGGGATTATACGGGAAAAATATCACATCCCTTCGGAACAACGTTGCGTTGCCGGCCCATCTTCAAGACAAGGATTTTGATGTTCTTTTCGATTGGGCGAAAAGAGAAAGAACATATTATACAATAATAAAGTAAAGAAAAGTAACTAAACATACTTATAAATAAAAAAAAAAATCCCGAGAACTCCGTCAATGGGAAAAGTACCCAGAACACTAGCAACATTTTTGCGCTGTATGGCCAGGCTGATACGTTTCCCTAAGAACAGGCCAGCTTTGGGATCGTAAGATGACTCCGGCAAACGCTTGGATATGAAAGAACATGTCTTGCAGTTGGTTTATCGTTGAGACCTGAGATAACCCACTATCTCACCTGAAATAGCTACCATTATAAATATTGTTACTTACGAATCGAAGCATTTCGAAGACGTCAGAAGCCAGTAGGTGTTAAGTATGATCGCGCTGCACACGTAACTGTTGTTGCTGAGAAGCGAAGCGGAGTAGGGGTGCTGAACTATTTGCGTCACCACCGCTCCCACCTTCTCGCTGCTGTCCATATCTTCTAGATCATGGCCTGTGGAAGAAGTTGCTTATCTTAGATGGATAGTAGCCACACTTGGTAGTAGCACTGCATTATGCGAGAGAGATCGAGGTTACGGATTCAACTTATGGCAAACATTGGTCGACGAACATTTGTGTTTGCTCTGTGTGTTGAACGCCTCGATGGTTTAGTGGTTTAAGAAAAGTCACGTGTTGAAAGTATGGGATTTGACATTCGCTATCGCAAATTGAGCTATAACGAACGTCATAAATGCCGCTTGTCTAGGGGGGCAGGGATATCTAAACATGTACCTGATTGGTCTTCCTCTTCGCTGGTCAGTTTTGATGCAGCTGGATGTAAAGATATTGCAAATACCGCAAACAGAACACTTCTCCACATATTGACAAAAATACTATTCTCTACAGTTTAATAAAAATCTCTTCACAAAATTTTTGAGACTTTGTTACTCCGAAGCCTTATTTTTGAATTAAGTTTTCTCTGTTTGTACATATGACTGTATTGTACATTAAATTAAAACTGTTCTACGAGTATAATGTACATTAAATTAAGAGCTTTCTGTACAAAACAGTGGTTGTAAATACTGCACTGTACACTAAATGCCACTGAGAGTTATCAGAAAAGTCCAATTATCAGGTTTTCCGATTCTAACGTTGCTGGTTAGATTTTACGATTGTTTTCAACAACATCTTACCGCAGACCTACGAATATTTAGGAAGTGGCTCTACATAAGGGTTTATTCGAGATTACTTTCTCTGGTTTCAAGCATTCTCGAAGGAAATTTTTCGGTTCTTCAGCGGTAGTTAAGAAATTCAAATGTCGTCACAAAACGAAAAAAAAATTTATACCACGTCAGTTGGCAGACAGACACGCAGCCCACCTGATGGTAAGCGGCCACTGCGGCCTACCTATTCCATTAAGGGAAACTGCATCAGAAATATGCTGCCTAGGCTCATCTGATCTTTGAGCCTTTGATTTCAAGTGTCAACATTATTAAGAAAGTTTAAGAAAGTAAAACTTTTACATAAAAGTATCTAGGTGTTCATTAAACCCTTATTGACATTAAAACTCAAGAATTCCTGGAAAATTATTCCCTAGCTTAGCTCTACAGCACTATTAGTTATTGAAATAAATATCATTACTCTAAACTGTAATTAAATACGTATTGTAAAGTTACTAACCTTTTTTTTTGTATTAGACATAAGTTTGTGTCCAAAAGCGCGCAAATAGAACTATTGCTGTAACTCTCTTCAGCACAAACATACATTCAAATTCCATTTTAGTTTACATACTATTCGATTGTAACGCTGACCACGATGGTGACATATTTCACACGCGAAGAACAGCTCTGGCGTGATTTACATGTGAAGTGCCGCCATTTTGTATGTCAACAACCCCATTCATGCAAATGGCTGACTTATAAATCATTCTCCCTGTCCAAGTTGAGATAAATAACAGGCGTAGTAGAGTTTTTGATGGTATATTGTTGTAACGCCTCGATGGTCTAGTGGTTTAAGTACCGGGCCTAGATCTCGGGGTCCTAGGTTCAATTCCCTGGTAGAGCTAACTTTATGTCGGTTTTTTCGAACACTGCTCGGGTTTGTGATCACCAATCCGCATTTGGCAAGCGTGCTGATTAAGCCAGTACCCATCATTGTACGATAACTTGATTTCAAGGATGGAGGCCTTTGCCCTGCAGTGGGACATTAATTGGCTGATACTTTACTTTAAGCAGACGCAACTGTGTTCAATTGACATATATTTTCCGCTAAGGAACATCCCTCAATGCCGTACCTACTGCTGCTCCTTTGATCTGCCACTTTATTTCAAGTGTAAGTTCTGACTCCGACATATATTGCCAATTTGGCGCCCTTTGTCCTTACTAAGGGAAATTGATAGGGAGATTTGCACTGGTAGCGCGTTGTTCTGCTTTTATCTTACAAATTACCTTAATTCTGTGACTTTCGGCGGTCCCAAATAAATAAAATTATAAGTAAAACTTTGGTGATTGAAAATAGTATCGAGTTTCTTGCCGGACCAATCCGGCAATACATATTGCTTGTAAATTTAGTGAAAATAGTATCTATAAGTATGTGATTTCACTGTTGAGTATAGTGACGGGATTCGTCTGAAGAGGTATTGAACTTGCATAATAGTCATTATGTTAATTAAATAATATAAATAAGTATCTTCGGACAAGTATCTTCAAAGCGCGATCTAGCCCCAAACTAGGCATTAGCTTGTGCTATGGGTGCCACACAACGGATAAACATTACATAGATACATTTTTTGTAAATTCATACGTATTATACGTAGAAACACCTAGACCGATACAAACAGACATGTTCATGCCTACAAATGTTTGTAACGTGCGGGGATCGAACCCACGACATCACATACAAATGACTTTATATTTTTGTTTAGATAAAATAAGTATTACAATGTCAACAAAATTGAGAATAATGACTAAATGAATTAATGTTAAATTTTGTTTATGGAGAGTTATAGATTTCAACACAGACATATATGTTCTATATTATATGTCTGTGGATTTCAATGTACATAATACATTGTACATGTTTGTTTTATGTGTAGTAAAAAAAATAAAGAAAAGAAACCATTCAGCCATGACTCCTTCGAGCCAGTCAAGAAATCTTAAGAGCCCTATTACCTTCGTTATGACAACTCATTGGTCCACCATTTTGTAGTAATTTTGCAGTTATATTTATTGTTATTATCGAAAAATGATAATAAATGAATGGTTTAAATTTATAAAATCTTTATTCCTCATGATGTAACAATTATTGTGGTATACATTTTGCTTAATTGTATTATCGTAGATAGGAGAAATTCACTGTTAACTTAAAGCGATTTTCGAAGATTTTTGCTTTTTTTTTCTTATATAAAACCAAAGATATTTAATAATCCCAGGTCGCTACGAACTAAACGACTATAACTATGAGAGATAACATTCTAATTTTTTATTTCATTTGCTTAGAATATTAGTTTAATCTAGGAGCTTAAAAATGTGCCTTCGCGCATTTTATGAAAATCTTTCTCTGCAATTATGGGTTCAATTAAAAAGTTAAGCAAAATATACAAAAAGCAAAGCCGCTACGAACTATTCCAATAGATATTCTACACTATTTAATAAGTCATAATTGTAAATGTATTTTTGTTTCTGAGATCAAGAACGCCAAAGTTGGCCATTTTATGCAAAAATCACGGTGAATATGTGATAGGGCTCTTAAAATGAATTTATAACTCTATGGTATGAGGATGTTTTGGTTGGAGAATGTTTAGTCAACATTCACTGTTACGCGGCACATCGGCGCGTGCGCAAAGTATTTCCTGTTCCGACTACCATACAAACCGCTACGGAAACCTTTCTACAAGAATCTAAATATAAAAACAATCCTTTAACACTGTTTACGTCGCGACATCGCCGACTAGGACCCCGAGATCCAAAATCTAAATAATAATAATTCTTTATGCTTGTTAAATTTTTTTGTCAGCTAACTTTATGCTCTCTGTTTGTGAATTTTCATAAAAAGAAGACAGCATCACTGTAATTTGACCGCATAGCCTCCATGGAACAGTGGCTAGCCGCTCGGGTATAAAAACACGGAGGTTGGTGGTTAGGGTTTTTCAGGCTTCATGTAGACGACGCCGGAACCGGACCGGAACCGCACCGGCGCCGGACAAAGGTGGTATTGTGATACATCCCATTAGGCAGCCATAACCCGAGAGAAGTCACGGGCATAAACCAGTCAACATAGTAAGTACATACGCGAGTTTACGTATGAATGCACTGAAATGCAATCTCACAGTTCACAGCTGCCAATCCTCCGCCAATACACTCCAATGGGCGGGCTTGTGATGTGCCCAGTGATATTATGTATCGGGACATTTAATTGAAATCGTAATTTTCATGTCACTATTTTAAAATACTTTGGCTCCTAGATCGAGAGAGGTGACGTCAAACAAATAAGTCGATCTAAAGGCGAGTTTCACAATTGATAGATAAAAGTATCAGCCGATTAATGTCCCACTGCAGGGCAAAGGCCTCCCTCCATCCTTAAAAACAAGTTATCGTACAATGATGGGTATTGGCTTATAATCATCACGCTTGCCAAATGCGGATTGGTGATCACAAACCCAAGCAGTGTCCGAAAAAACCAACACAAAGTTAGTTCGACCTGGGAATTGAACCCAGGACCCCGAGATCTCGGCCCGGTATGTAAACCACAAGACCATCGAGGCGTTAATTGCACGTTAATTTACAAATAAGATAGTGATAATTCATCGGTTTAAACTTAACCTATTGGTAGACCTTAATAAATAAATATTTTTTCATTCAAAAACCGTCCATACACTCCAATGGGCGGGCTATTAAAGTTCTACAGGGGCATAGCGATAATTTGTAACAATTAAACTGTACAAGTTCTTTCATACACTTAATAAGAAACCATAATAGATACAATATGTTGATGTGCGACGCTTCCTGATTGAGTGTCTCTCAATAGAATAGACCGCAGTGGCCGCTTACGGTCTGTCGGCGGTGTGCCTGTCTCTCAACTAATCTATACTTAATTATATATAATTATAACGAAGAAAGATTTGTTTGTTTGTTTGTTTGTATCGAATAGATCTGAAACTACTGAACTGATTTGAATAGTTCTTTCACTGTTGGAAAGCTGCACTATCCCCGGGTGACATACTTACCTTTGATCCCGGAAATATGGGCGAAAAGGGGGGATAATTGATAAAAGAAATGACGCGCGGGTAAAACCGCGGAGGCGACATAAAACAACAACGTTCGTGCACAAATCGGAACGAAATAAAATTTTACTTTGGGCACAGAATATATACTAAAGTAAACTTTGGGACAATGCCCTGAACCAATCTAGGTACATCACTAAGAGACAGCTATGCAAATTTGAACCCAATTGTTATAGCATAGTGTTCAATATTTGAAAGCAGTGGTAATGATATCAGGGGCAATATCAACGTCTGTATTGGCGAAATTATTCGGCGCTAGGTGTTCGCGACAATGGTTCTACTTGAAAGATAAACTTTCGAATTACACTGTGTTACAATGTGTTGTTGTAGAGTACTTGTCATTCGTAACAAGAAACAAATCAATACCAATGTTATAGATGCTAAAGTTACTCTGTTTGACGGTATTGTATTTGTTACGCCTAAACCACAAAACTGATTTTGATGTTAGCGTCAACGTCACGCTCGCGTCGCTGCATGCTGGCTTTGACGCTCCGTCGACAGAGTTACATAGTTTTGTATGTAAGCTGCAAGCAGGCGTACACCAAGCGTATAATGACGAATACGCGTCTATAAGGCTACGCCGCCGTGGACAGTAGGCCTTAGTCTTGTGTTTTTGATGAAGTTAAAAAAGCGTACCAGACAGGTACGCTTTGACGCTTAAACTATATAATAATATAAATAATAATAAAAAGTGTTTAATTTCTCATCACAAAGGTACCTAAGTGAGACAATAATAGTAGGTACGATCGAGGTCTCCCGCGCGTGATCACTTTTGGAAAAATATACCGTGCACGCGCATCGTGACTTCTTAGGAGCGGCGCTTGTAAACGTGAAAATACTGCACAGGATTTTAGCCTTAAGGGGTGATCACGCGCGGGTGACCTCGATAGTACAACCGTACTCTTACTACTAGACAATAATCTTAGCCTTTGTGAGAGACTGGTGTCCAAACTGGGGGTGTGATGGATCACCAGGCCCTCACCCCAAAAATGTAACAGGTACTAGATTACAATGGTCTTACTTATTATTATGACTGATGGATGATCACATTAAAATCTTTGATTTCATATAATATATGCATTGAGGCCAGCGTTACCGTTCTTGCCAAGTCGGGACTTTCGTACTTTTTGAGTGAAAAAAGCGGGATTTTTCCGTCAAAAGCGGGACATAGTAAAAAAACGTAATATAATCAAAAGTTTTCAAATATTTATCTTTTTATTTGACTTAAAATTAAGTTTTCTTGACAAAAGATAGCAAAAGTAGCCATGTCAAGTAGGCTCTCTCTTCCACAAACTTATCTTCATTACACGCGGTACGCGCCTTTCTTTTCTTTCTCAGCACTCTGCACGTACTATCGAGGTCACCCGCGCGTGATCACCCTAAAGGCTAAAATCCTGTGCAGTATTTTCACGTTTACAAGCGCCGCTCCTAAGAAGTCACGATGCGCGTGCACGGTATATTTTTCCAAAAGTGATCACGCGCGGGAGACCTCGATCGTACGGTCGAGTTCTCCCCGAAAAGCGGGACTGAGCCTGTCCCGCGCGGGACATTTAATTTTGATTTAAAAATCGGGACGTCCCACAGTGGTGAAATTTGCTCAAAAGTTGGCCAAAATTACGTTAAGTGTGTAATGCCTATATATTGCTGTAGTCTGTCCAAAATAATAGTTTGAAGGTGAATTAAAAAGTAAAACTAATATTAATGTTTTAATCTAATCTTACTAATATTTGTTAAAAATAAGATTGGTGAAACAAATCTTCCATAGTCTATTTCCTGGAAAATTTCCGTGTGAAACCTAACGAATTTTTTCTATATCTTCTTGGCCCTCTTCAGATAAAGGACATAAAGGAACTACTGCATTCTGTACCATAATATGCCCATGGATTAATATTCTGTGACTTGTAGTTGGCATATTATACCATTGTCAGTTTTGCAAAATTTTGTTTTGGTGACGCAGTTTGACGCAGCTAATTTTGGTGTCATTTGAAAGCCATAAATATGTTCTTTCGAAATATGTAAAAGAAACGGGTTGAGTGCGATTAAGTATGAACTTTTTCACCATGTTAATAAAATAAACTGTTAAAAATAGACTTCTATTCAAACCTATATATCTATAACAACGTAAGTAATGTTAACTGATTAGTAATACAGAAATAATGAACTAACCTTAAGGTATAGAAAAATTATGTTTCATACCAGATATCAACTAAATAAAAGTTAAACGTCGTTGTTAAACAAAGCTCAAAATTATAATAAATTACTCAACAAGCAAAACTGTTTGAATCGAGTGCTGTGGGTATCTGAAAAAAGAGGGTCAAACGTTTTAAAGGTCATTAATAGATGGCGCCATAATATGTCTTGTTCCTAAATTAGGTTACTAATTTAGAATCGGAGTAACTTTGTTTTTTTTAATTTTGGCCACAAAATACGTCAATTTCACCTGTGTGCGTCCCGCCAAAATCGCGACGTCTGGCAACGCTGATTGAGGCGATTGTGATGTGAAGGCACTTCATAACTTCTCAAACACAGCTTTGCCGACTGAAATCACATAAAAAAGATTACAAAAAGGTTTTAAAAATTATTAAACGTTTTAGTACCTATATATAGGTGCAAAATGCTCCACACTACACACACACACACACACACATTACACCCACATTACACACGCACATACACAGGACTCCTACAAACTAGTACTAGAAAATAAGGCCTAAGTCCTTACGTAAGTAAGGACACCTCTGTCCCGCCATTTTTTTCTGTTTCTGAGATCTTAAAATCATAATTCCTATTCCGATTTAATGATTAAAATCCTTCTCAGTTCAATGTTGTCGGTATGATTGTTAATTGAAGGAGTCAGGTCATTAATATTCATCAGAGGCCTGAGGGCTGTCGAGATAAGGCGAGAGGCTGAGAGGCAATCCACTCATCTTGATACCCGTCGTACGTACGAGTACTTCGATTCCTGGGTAAGGCAATGACGGAAAGATGAAAACGAAGTTAAGAATTAACAAGGGGATCTATCAGTCAAAAACAAAGCATTTAGGTATAAACTACAGTCCTTCAAGATAAATACATAACAATAAGCACTAGAAAACATTGAAAACAATCGTAACACTACCACCATATCTTCAGAATATTGGTATCTACCGAAAAGAATCGGTATCAATATAAAATCTCTATTTGAATATTGCGACTCATGCTTTTTGTGTTAAATAGAAGTAGATAAATAAGTTCGTGATAATATATCAGACAACAATAAAGGTTTTTTTTTTATGTCAGAGGCCGCAAACGAGCCAGCGAGTCGCCTGATAGTAAGCAATCACCTCCACCCATGGACATTTGCAACACCAGAGGGATTGCTAATGCGTTGCCGGCCTATTGGGGTATGTGGGCCTCTGGCACTCTTACAAACCAGACGAAACACAATAGTAGTCACTATTATTTCACCCTGGTGTTATGTTATGTGAGAGAGTGGTAGGTACCCCCGGACGAGCGGGCCCATTCGTACTGTAAAACAGCATGGCTCTACCACCACATAAGATATAAGATGTCTTCTCGTTTGAAAAAGGACAAAATACACTGCTTCTAAGTTCGAGGATAATTATTGACAAAAGAAATTACGTGCGGGTGAAACCGCGGGCGGTAGGCTAGTAATAAATAAAAGGTACCCAAACTCCATGCTTCCAAATTATTCCCCCGCAAACTATTATTCGGATCAGATAATAGGTGATCCGGGAAAACAGCCCCGGGCGAATCCTGGCTAAACGGGGAAGGTAGGAAGCCGACATTTGCCTTAGGGCATGGACAAATCACAATTTCATATTATTAGCACAGGGTTGTCACATAACGAGTTTATGTAATGTTATTCACATAAGTATAGGATAAGACAGCGTCACATACATTGATGTAATCCATGTACCTCACATACATTGATGTTGCCCCGAAGTAAGTAAGTATAGTCGAGTCATTTTAATAGGCCACATTTGACACTTCATTTATGCAAAGAAAAGTGCTACTTATGTACATCAGGAAAGGAGTCAATTTTTCTAAATAAATAATTGTATTAATAAGAACTGATGTTGTTTTCTTGAGTTTTATTCCTTTAGGAATTAGCGTAAGGGTATTTTTCTTTGTAAAAATGAACTGTCAAAATGTGGCCTATTAAAATGACTCGATTCTAGTTTGATCATTTGTGTTATGGGTAACAAAAACAATGAATGCACCAGAAACATCCAACAACATACTAAATATACAAGTAAATATCTGAACGCAGAAGAACACTGTTGGTTCTGACTTGAAGTAACTTTATTCCCGACTAGCCTTTCGCCCGCGGTTTCACCCGCGCGTAATCTCTTTTTTCAAATATCCCCCCTTCCCCCCTCATTTCCAGGACCAAAAGTACCTTATGTTTACGGGGGATAGTGTAGCTTTCCAACAGTGAAAGAATTATTCAAATCGGTTCAGTTGTTTCAAAATTGTTATTCCCGCGGGAATGAGACGTTTCCCGTAGGAATTTTAAAGCCTATGTCCTAATCCGGGTTATAAACTATACGTGTGCCAAATTTTATCTAAATCCGTTCAGCGGTTTAGGCGTGATTGAGGAACAAACCAACATTCAAACATCCAGACTTTCGCATTTATAATATTAGTAGGATAAGTAAGAAGTAAGATAGCCAAAATCCCTCGCTATTTGTAATTAAATAAAAATTCCGGTTCTTCTTTATTTGCGTTAAACACAGTTAAAAGGCAGCCCTGCCTCCGCCGCCGTGTCGCCATGATAAGAGCCCTTAGCACAAGGGTCCGCGTTTGATGTGACCTCAAATGCCCGCCGATTTCTGTTACATTTGACTCCAAATTGTACTCAGTTTTTTTTTGTACTTTGATGTTGGATTAAACGTTTTTGATCGTAAAATAAAGTATAGCACCAGCATTTTAACGTCAAGGCAAAGACCTCCATTAAAATCAAGACATTGTCGCAATTACATATATGTACTGCCTTTAAAACCATGCTTGCCAAAAAGCACTTCTGTGTTTCGGGGAAAGGGCACTGGAGCTCGTGAAATTACTGGGTATATGAGACCTAATAACTGTCGTCTCGGTGTTATGTAGCGGGCGCAGGGCGGTGCTAGACAGTAACTGCTTAGTTACTGTTTGGCACTGAACCGTCTAAAGGCAGACGTGGCGCTTACCATTAGGTGTACGATCTGCTCGTCTTGTTACAAAAAAACAATGCGGTTGGTGATAACAAACAACTTGACGGGCCATTTGGTGTAGGTACCTAATGGTTGAAAATGTTACAAGTTACATGTTTTCTATGTTATATGTATGTGTAGTGCAATAAAGAAAATCTATCTATCTATCTATTTATAATTTTGCCTGACCCGGGAATTAAACCCAGGAATCTGGGAGGCGTATATGTAAAAGTTGCTATAAAATCCTAAGCCAGCCTCCATAATTACGCCTCGCGTGGGTCCACACTCGTATCGCAGAGCCCACTTGTCAGGATGGCCCATTAACCCGTAAGAGGCTATTAAGTCAATGGGCCCCCACCGTCTCCTATTATACCGCCGAACAAACAGCTAACGATATTATGTCGTATAATATCATTATAGTTATGATTATATCATCCCTGTATAAGTTACGGGTGTTTGGAATGATCATTGGCAAGGGCGCGCGGGCGTCGCCAGGTTATGATTAAGGGGGGGGGGGCAATGGGGCAATATTATTTAGGAAAAATAATATGAACGCCGAGAGCATGAAGCGTCACCACTTTGCGGCTAGCTACATTTGATCTCTGGGGGGGGGGGGGCGACGCCCTTGATCATTGGTTCATGGCAAGAAAATATCATTGAGAAAAATTCCCGGTCAATTTCAACAACTGTGGTCACTGGCACTAAGGGAGTTTAGTGGGTACCTACTACACAAACAGTTTTAGTACTAAAGGTTTTGTGAAACAAAAGCAATTTTTTTTTATTTAAATTGTTGTGCAACTAGTTTTGCACCCACGTGGACTATATGAGATTATCCCGCAGGAATTATGTTTTCCCGGGGTACAAAGTAGTCTATGATAGTCTCTTGCTACCAAACTATCCTCATACCAAAAATCTCGTTGCTACATATCGACGTGAAAGAAGGACAAACTAAACACTGCTCCTGTTATCCCATGGAAACTGAGCATTCTCCCAGAATAAAAAGTAGCCTATATGCAGGTACCAGGTGGTAGGTTCCTGAACTGGGCCGTCTAGGTGGGTACCATCGCAGTGCCAGATATTTTCCCGTGAAATAGAAGTGTGTCAAGCACTTCTGTGTTTCGTCGAAAGGGCACTCCAGCTAGTGGAATTACTGGGTATATGAGACCTAATAACTGTCGTCTCGGTGTAGCGGGCGCAGGGCAGTGCCAGACAGTAACTGCTTAGTTACTGTTTGGCACTGAACTGTCTAAGGGCAGACGTGGCGTCTACCATCAGGTGTACAATCTGCTCGTCTTGTTACACATTGCAAAAATAAAAAAAGAAATTATATTTTTAAATAGTAGTCTAAGTGATAGTCTCTTGGAAATAATATTAATTCCATGCTTGCTACCAAACTATCCTCATACCAAAAATCTCGTTGCTACGTAGTGACGTGAAAACGGAAAAACAAAACACTGTTCCTGTTATCTCATGGGAAGTAAGCATTCTCCCAGAATAAAAGTAGCCTATATTAGGCTACTTTCTAGTCTAGATGTCTGAACCAAATACCACCAAATCTGTGATTTAGGCGAGGAAGTGTATTAGCGTTTATTTCGCTTTTATAACATTAGTATGGATTTTCACTGTAATTATTCCTCTTGTGTGTCGCGGTTATCCAACCCGAGTTCAAATCCATAACCGTGCGAGCCAGTCAAGGTCAAATATAAACCCCACGCAATCACCTATTATATAATAATGTACAGTCAGCGCCAAAACATCTGAACGCTCAAACCTTCCAAAAATATCTGAACATTTGACAAAAACCACTCGTAGCACAATACTTTTAAGTGTAATATCGCTTGTTGTCATTTGTTCTCAAACATCCCTGCTAAAATTCCCGCCTTGGGTCTGGTTGGTGGTAGGGCTTTTTCAGAGTCCGACTGGCTAACTACCACAGGTGAAATCTGCCGCCATAACAGCTTTGGCTGTGTTCCGGCAACAATAATGTGGGAGCCAGTACACTTGAAATCTTAGGCTCGAAGATCATTTGAGTCTGGCAGCACATTGAGCGACGCTTCCTGGTGAAGAGTCCCTCAATGGAATAGGCCGCAGTGACCGCTTACCATCAGGTGGGCTCCGTGCCTGTCTGCCAACTGACCTAGTATAAAAAAAAACAACAAATGAAATTGCATCTTTATGTCTTAACGTAACGTTGAGTTTTGTCAAATTTTCAGATATTTTTGGTGGCTTTGAACGCTCAGATCATTTTGGCGCTGCCTGTACAACCTAAAAAGACCGTACAAAATTTCAACCTGGGTCGAAACGGTCCCGGGCAATTGATCACTTCGCTTTGACACCAGACCTGTTATTACGCAAACGTGACATTGCTTAACCCGTCCAGGGTGACCATTTGGAAATTTTAAAATCCTGAGTTTGTCCAAATCAAATGAAATTTCCTGAGGTTTAGTCGCGAACGATAAAAATAATCATGTGGGAGAAAATCACAAAACAATCAAAATATGTGATTGTAATTGAAAGAAAGAAAAAGAAAGAAAAACATTTATTGACCATAAAAAAAAAAAAAACGAAAAATACAAAAATTAAAATACATATGTACATACACAAAAAAATACAATTAAATAAAATATAAACCAAAAAAAAAAAGAAGTTAAACAAAAAGAGAATAAACAGATAAAAACACAATGGAATGTATGGCCAATAGGGTTCATACCTCAGCATAAGCTGCTGTGCTGTGACGTTAAATTAACGGCACAACAGCGCTGGTTTTCTGGCAGAACCCTAACCCTCTTATTACAGAACGTGGTTTAAAAATTAAACCGAGCTTAGTCCTGACTTAACTCCTGACTAAAGTCAAACGCTATTACAAAACGAAGTTTTACTTCATTTCGAGTACTAAAGTTAGACCCAAGAAAGTCCGCCGATACCCCTAGTTTTACTATGGACTAACTTTCAAACGTCAAAAGATAACACTTTTGAAATTTCGCTCCGTTCTACGTATAGAAAGACAATTTTTGAAAAGAATCACTTAAATTTGTGAACAGAAAATTAAAAATATATGTTACTTTTTCTTACATTACTAAAACATATTTATAAATAAAGAATTATTATTTTTACTGCCTTATTTAAAGATTTTAAAACATGACATAAAACAAAGTCTTGTAAAATGAAACGCACTGAACGAGTTAGTACCAGTAAATTATTCTTATGTTGGTATTTGTTTTGTAATAAGGAAAGTTTTAAAAAATAGTCCGGACCTAAACCTGTACTAACAAGTACAGTTTTAAACCTGTTTTAGCGATGTTTTATGTAATAAGAGGGTAAGAGTGGCGTATATATTAAACAATATGACACACACAATACATAAAAAGGAACATTACACACAATAAATAAACGTATTATTACATTGATTATATTATAACTGATTATAAATCGAGAAATAAAAAAAGAAAACCAAAAACAAGAAAAAGAAAAATAAAAAGAATTAAAAATGTAGCTGTCACTCTGTCCTGTCAGTCATCTGTCATTGTCATCACCTCCGAAAATAATTTAGTATTTTGTTTAGGTATTAACATTTTAAAAATTTACCATGGCATGGTTGTACATCCCACAGAAAAAAATCCTGACAGAACAAGTGACAAATACCATGATGGCAATCAAAGAGTATTTTAATCTCACACTTTAAATAACATTAATTCCATGCACTCGTATGCACAAACAGCAACATTGTTGTTTGTTCAGTGATGGCGTCACTCAGATGGACGGCTTTTTAATTAAAATTTGTCTGTGTTTCTGTGACAATATTGACCTGACCATATCGTGTTATCGAGTGTGTTATGAATATGAAATATGTACAGTTATGGACTTGAATTGGGGATGAAATTCAGAATCAATCATTGAGCTATTACAGTACATAATATTTCTATGGAATCAATCTCCTGCAAGAAAGCTATGGCCAAAACATAGAAATATTATAATAGCTCAATGGGCCAAAATGGCCATTGTTCTCATCGGTGCCTGGTAATTGCTCAAAGAATACAAAAATTTCCTAAAGTTAGTCAATATCTTTGGTTTTCCAATCCGGCAACTGGGACCGCGGTCCGTGTTCAATGTGGTCCCAGTCGCTGATAGCCTCCTTTTATCGATTTATTTAGTTGGTCAATTTCTTTCAGTTCAAAGATATTTATTCTCATTAAGACATTGTCACTTACATGAGAACTTATAACTATTTAAAACTAAATATAAATAGATTAGGTACAGTATCCACCTTGGGGTTATGTATTCTTAATATATTTAATTAATCTCGATTTAAACATACCGAAGGATTCCGCATTTTTTATGTCTGAAGGTAGTTTATTGTAGGTTTGGAAAACCTACAATAAACTTTTCTTTAGTTTTATAAATCGATAAAAGTATACATGTTTTTATGTTGCTATATAAGTTTATAGTTGACTATACTAAAAAACTCAAAAAAAAATATAAAAAAATAACTATTTTATTTAAAACTCCTAAAGTTCTCCTCCGGTTTCTAGAGAAACGTCTCAAGATCCTGAGATCTCAGAACAAATAGCCACAAGGCTGGCACCGGCTCGTCCCAATCGGGTGTGAAGGAGAAACGGGGGAGTTTAGTGGGTAGTGGACGCTTTAATCTCGAGTCCCACACACGGCCGCAGGTGTAGCTAGCCTGTGCACCAAAGCATAAACGTATTTTCCTCCGAAAAAAAGGACAAATCTTGACACATGGTAACCCTTAAACTGTCGTCACATTTTTAGCCGAGGTCTTTTTGTCCCCGCGCGGTCAGAGCAATCTAGTGATACCGTTGTTGGATCCGTTTTTGTGGAGCTTCCTTTTATGCTAAGTAGGCGTTTAGGTTACAAAAAGTTAGACCTGTATTGTATGGACAATGGGTCCTGGTTTTTGTTAGTCAATCTGTTTAGTAAAAGTTTGATTAAACTAGCTGTGCCCGGGCTACTTCACTCTCTTGGGAAAATCAGTTTTAGCTTAAAAGCTAATAGTATTTCCTAGATATAAAACTGTCTAAAATGTCTAATAACTTATACTTAAATTTTTCTCAGTTCAGATGTTTTGACGTGAAACATTTTTGTACCTATTTCTCAAGAAATTATACCCATCTGGTTATTAAAAACTCGGAAAAATTGCTAGAATGTTTTGTAATTTGTAAAATAAAGCAACTAAAGTGTTAATTACGGCCGTTATTGGTACTTTAGTATTCTACAATAAAAGTGTTTCAAACAAAATGTTTGACAAACACCGGATATAAAACCTTTTTTCAAGCTGGTATAATATGATTTATCGGTGCGTACAGATTAAGCAACATGTTAAAATTATCTGACATTATTTTGCAACAAAACAATTAATACTGAAACATGTTATATAACATGTTATGTTATATGATCTGTACGCACCCAAAGGTGACTAATATCCACTCCGGCACAGTGGTGCCCTAATGCAATACAACTGAGTCACAAAAACGCGTCGAAATACTAGGCCAGACATAAAACTTATCGTTGGATCAAATTTTCCCGATTATAGCACCAAATGATGGTAATACATCTTCAAGGCGTAATTATTTTGCCAGCGCCCGCTTATCTGATAGATTAGCAAGATCCGGTCTATAAGACCGCCTTAGGCGGCGAAGTGTTAGGTGCTAAAGATAAATTTTCATACGATATGGAGGTTCTTTTACTCTCTACCTACTCATGAAACACGGAATAAATCGTGGGTTACTTAAGTCTTAATACTTTAATTAAATCTTTCACAGTATAGTACTATATAAATGTTGTGCTATGTATATCTGTTCCCGTATTAAAATGATTCTATCTTAGCAGTACAAAAGATTAATGAAGTTTTTTTGTCAAATCAAAAGTTTTACGGTTCTGATAGACAAAACTCGAACCAATAGTACTACTGTAGCTTTGTCGCGGACGGTCACTGGCCGGGATCATTGCCCTTCGCGCTTATCAAACAGATGATAATTCACTAATAACTAACATTTGATTTCCATTTTTATTTCAAACGTGAAAAAAAAAATACTTGCATAAATCGATAGTTACTACTAAAGGTGAAGCGTCCTGCTGCGGGAAAACAACGACTAAAAACACGCGGTACAGGTACTACCTATCTTGACATCAAACTTTCTACACTAAACTGTCTTATCTAGCTCAAACAGCCTACTCATTCATCTTAGCGATAGGGTAACACGATATGCGGGTCTGTGTGACCCTCCAGCAAAGTGAAGGTCAGGAAATTGTAGGGTTAGTTCTGGAAAGTGCTATTTATTTAGATGAAAGGGTTTTGTGTAGCTTTTGACTCAAAGACATGAATCGGTGTATGTCAATATTTAATTTTCTCCTTTCATGTTTGCTTAGGACTTTGCCCCATGTCTACGGTACGGCGCCACGCCGTGGACATTTTTACCGTGCGGGACTCGAACCTGCGACCTATAACATTAATTCAATACAATTTATTTTAAAGGAAACACCCAGTCCGGTACAAACTGACATGTTCATGCACACAAAATGTTTGTGCAGTGCGGTCAACGAATTTAATATCGTTGAGTGCGGTAATCAAACTTGCGACCACTGCTATAACAGCCCACAACTCACCCGATAGGTACACCCACAGAAATCTAAATATTTCTGTGGGTACACCAAATCCTTTAGTCCGACATTTAAGTTTATGTGTAAGATAATCCGTTAAACACTCAGACCAAAGCAAATTATGGATATATATTTTTTTATGTCAGAGGCGGCAAACAAACGAGCCAGCGGGTCGCCTGATGGTAAGCAATCACCGCCGCCCATGGACATCTGCAACACCAGAGGGATCGCTGACGCGTTGCCGGCCTATTGAGGGTATGGGGGTGTGGGCCTTCGACACTCTCACAAACCAGACGAAACACAATAGTAGTCACTATTATTTCAAGCTGTGAGTGGGTGGAACTTCAACGGACGAGCCGGCCCATTCGTACTGTACAACAGCATGGCTCTACCACTTCTAAAAAATATGAATATACTGCTGTGAAAAGCTACCATTTTTCTAGATACCTACATTACATTTCACTTAGTATCACTCATTCACGATCCCGGGTCGCGGGAAGCAGTCAATTTATCACGCCGCTCACAATAGCCCGGGGCGGAGCGCATATCTAAAAGTGCTTTAGGTATGTTGTTATCTTTGTTACGATCTTGTTACTGTTTGAATTTAAACATTTTTTATTCTCATTTTAGATGAAAGTGCCTAATATTTATTATATTCAACCGTTGTCAGATACACATTGTATGGATTTTGCTTAGTTTGGCACTAAATGGGGCTGTGTCAAAAATGTCCTAGGGTTAATTAGGTATTTATAAGAGTTTCGGACATAGCAGATTATTTAAATCACATTTTACTTAGGTATCACTTAGCGATACTAGCGATACCCTGTTCGCGGAAACCAGTAAAATCACGCAACGAGCGGGAAAAGTGCTTTAATTACTATAGTTTTAATGTTTTGATTTTTTATAATAAAGCCCTGAGTGAAGGGGCAACGGGATATTATCATCTCTAGTGTAATGCTATGATAACTAACGATTATAAACAAGATAAGATATCAATGAGATCAAAAACTTAAACGTTTAAATAATGGGACTAAAATATGTAATACAAATACTGAACTTCAGAAATTATTAAAAGTTGTCGGAAAATTCGGATTAGCTGTCAATTTTGACACTGTTAAGTTAAAAAAAATGTTTTTAAAAAACTATACACTTTTAAACCACTGACTCCAGCGTGTGAAGTGCGTTGGCAACCTCTCAGACCTATTCAGCATAATTGCTTCGATGATTCCGCGGAGATAAAAACTTTATTGCCCAATACAAAGTTAACAGGTCGTTACTTCAGATTTTTATCATCGAAATATTGGCTTTTAGTCCATTCACAAAATGGCCGGCAATTTATCAAGGCCGGTTAATATATGGTCGGCGGAAAAGGCAACGATAAATAAAAAGTGTTTAGAACAGTACACCCGTTGACTTTGGGTTTGTTTGAGCCATTTATAATGAAAGATGTTTTTGAAATTGAATTTCGTGCCGGACTTAATTGTGCTGAGGTATTTTACTGGCGTACAATAAGCGTTTTGTTTGCTTATAATAATGGGCCCTGGTCGTTTCTATGGAAGTGAACATAATATACTATACGGCGGTGCCTGTCACTCTTCCTCTGTCAAATACTCGTACTTATCCTCATACAAAAAACTACATCAATTCGTTGCACCATTGTAACGTAAAAGAAAGACAAAGCATTAATAATTTTTTGTCTAATCTAATTTAAGAGCATCGCTCTTGTCGGTGGAGCAATTTCCACTCTTCTCTAGACTCTGCCAGGACCTTCAGTTCCTTAAACGTTTTAACGTTCACTTTTTCCTGTAGCTGTTGTGTGTAGTTTCTTCTTGGTCTTCCTCTTCCCCTTCTTCTTTCTATTTTCCCTTCTAATATATTTTTGATTTAGAGGTATAAGATGTCCCATCATTTTCCCGCTTAATAAACAATAGAAAATAGAAGAGGGAAAATGATGAATTTTTTGTATAAGTACTTTTTAAATATGGCAGTTATTTAATATGCGTGGTAATGGATACTATACATAGTTCTGGATTTCCTCAGTCGAGGCTACTGTCGACTGCCAGACAGGAACTGTCAGCAGAAATTAAACTTACCACAACCCAAAAACATCCATTTAAGGACTTCCCTTAAATGTTTTTGGGTTGTGGTAAGGTGGTGGTGCTATGTAGCGGGTCGTTACATTCCCTCCAAGATGTTGAGTGAAGCGATGGCTGACAAATACATCATACTTGTGCTGTAGGTTCCATCTTTGGATGCTGGTCTGCCGGGACTCACAGATCCTTCAGGTTGATAGTTTTAAACTCGAAACTGTATGACTTAGTTATAGTATAAAAGTGGAGACTGTATATTCCACAGAACAAGAAAATTTTCTCTATTATTGAAACCTTATTGGCGATTGAAAAGAGTAACTGTTGAGTTTCTTTCCGGTACTTCTCAACAGAAAACTGCATTCCGAATCCGGTGGTAGAGTCACTATGTTTTTTTTCTGACGATTCATAAGTGCATCTTTGAAGCCTATTTGAATAAAGCATATTTTGATTTTGATTTAATCTCTTGCGCATCAAAAATCTGACCTTCGCCCCTCGTTCCAGAAGCTGGTGGTGGGCGGGCAGAACCAGCGCAACTGGCGCGGGATCCTCATCGCGCTGCTGGTCATCGTGGCGGTGCTCGCGCTCATCGTTACCTCGGTGGTGCTGCTGACGCCCCCGGACGAGGGGCCCCGGGTCAAGGGCCGCCGGCTGCGGATACAGGACCTGCTCACCGATGACCTGCTGCCGGTCAGGTGGAACGGCACTTGGATATCTGGTGAGTTGTTACAATAAGGTAGTTAAGTGGCAAGGTAAAAGGAAAAGTTCTAAGGCTTGCTTACAGAAATTTATTAGGCCGAAACTCTAAAGAAACTACACTTTTCGTCATGATTTTATTGGATATGAAAATAGCATAGAAAAAAAGAAAAGAAAAATCTTTTTTGACCAAAAAAAGAAAAAGAAAATAAATGAGCACAACTAACTTCTCCATTTCCCCGGAGCGATATCTAATCGTTTTCCGCCATGTCTTGTAGCACTAACTTGCTTCGTGGTGATGTTTTCCCTAATTAAATAATCCAATTGTCACTTGCTTATTCGTAGAGCGCATCGATGTATTCTTGCTAGGGGAGGGGAAGTCGCCATTAACTTTGGGTTTTCGCACGCGAAATGTGACTTCCTAACTAATAGGAATTTGTATTTTTTTTAACGTAAGGCCCTTAGAGCCTTTGACTCCTCCCCTTTTCTTTCCGTCCCTCAATAACAAAGCTATTTAAGACATGGATAACATTCATGTTTGCCATATTTTAAAGTAACAGAAGCACCAATACCGCGCGTATATTCTCCTGGTATTTCGTTACTGGCAAAAAGTTTATATTTCTTTTTAAATAATTCATTTCGTCATAATAATTAAAAACAGGAATGTTTAATTTAAAATTATTGCTTTTTGCCACCTACTTTATTAAACCAGTTAACAGCATTTGTTTGGACTAATTTATTCTGCGTGGTCTAATTATTAAACAATAATTGAAACCTTATTTCCATAGTACATGACACAATGAAATGGATCACATTTGCATACCAAATGTTTGTTTTTCACTGTTATATTTACTTGTACAGGAAACTAATCGCCATTCAAACGTGATATTTGATTGGCAATGTAAGCATATCAATGACCGCCGATATTGAGAATATGATAATTTTAGCGAAAATTATATTTGTTAAACAGTTTTTTCACTTTTACCATTTTAATAGGTTTGAAGTGAAATTATAGCGACAAATGCTTTCTTTAGAACTTTTAAACAATTAGACTTCTCATGGCCTAGTTGTTATTCAAATTAGTCACAGCCTAGTAATTGTTTCCTTTAAGCTCAAACTTATTTTGGGTAGAAGAAAAATGAATTCTGTGTCACAATACATTGGAGTTATATAGCTACACCGTTTTACTGTTTTATTGTTCGTAGATTTAGTTTACTTTTGTTTCTTTGAATAAATAGCTTAGCAACCGATTACCATCTAGACTATTCTAGACCATCTATACTAGCGGCACGCTATGATGGGCGTTTTGACATGTTACAATACATGGTTTTTTTAACGATTTCGCACTTTTATATTAACTATCTGCTGTGCAGCAGTTTATTTTTAGAGCCGTTTTTTGGATTTATTGTACTGTAAAACCATGTAATGTAATATGTGAAAACGGCCATCATAGCGTGCCGCTAGTATAGATGGTCTAGAATAGTCTAGTGCCGCTAGTATAGTAATTGTCAAGGAGTTCATTTAAATTGTTAAATTCAAAATTGAATAAAAATTGGTTTAAATTGTTTAAATCTTTCGATTTTTAAATCTAACTAGTTATTGCACCAGCAAAGAAGACCAGCAATTTCGATGCATTAGAAACTGATTTAAAATTGTAAGGTTACCGGTTGTACCTATTGTAAAGTAACCGGTTGGAATTTAAAGTCAATTTAAATTCCAACCGGTTACCTGCAAGGTACATCACTACCTGGTGTTTTAAAATGGACTGCATGGCAGGTGTGTGTATTTGAACTGGACTGAGTATTTTAGTTCGCCGGTGAACTAGAACTAAGCCTGTTTGTACGCCTCTGATGCGCCTTTCACCGTTAGTCCGGTTTCTCATTTGCCGTGAATTTTTTCAAGCCATTTTACCGGTTGGAATTTAAGCTTAGTTTAGTTTTTGTTTCATTGGATGGTCTAAAAGAGTGGTCTGTCGGAGCGGAGATTTTGTACAATGCTATTGGTTAGATCAGCTGCCTCGCTCCGCTCTGGTGGACAGGCAGCCTTACAGTAAAAAAACAGGCTTATCATCATTTTAGCCGACTGCTAGGCATATTATTCCTCAAGGATTTCCAAGGACTTAACATTTTTTTAAATAAATATTTTCTTGCGTAAACCTGTCTATCAATATTTAAGCAATCGCAGTTGCTTGCGATTCCTCGCATCGTTCCGAATAAATACGATTTATGATTATCGCGCCGCCGAAATATTCATGCCCTCGTGTACTGGCTCTTCATTTCAACAAGATTCGAACCTACTACCGAACTTGCTTTGAATAACAAATAGCACAGAATATATAACAAATAGTCTAAGGAAAGTCTTGTTTGATATTTAAAATCAAAATATTCTTTATTAGCTTTTTTCAATTTCCCCCCTTCCCCCCACATTTCCGGGATCAAAAGTACATTATGCCCTAATCCGGGTTATAAACTATACGTGTGCCAAATTTCATCTAAATCCGTTCAGCCGTTTAGGCGTGGTTGAGTAATAAACAAACATCCAGACTTTCGCATTTTTAATACATATTAGTGGGATAGTAGGATTCATGTAGGTAGGCTTCAAAGATGCACTTATCTTAACATGTGTTTTCAATCTATGTTTTCATTAAAGTATATTTTCTTTGAATAGAGAAAACCACGTTTGGGCTCCAAGACCGTAAATAATATGTGATTGTTCCACTACCCACTAAACCCCCCCGGTTACTACACACCCGAGAGGGACAACCTGCTTCCGTGTGGCGATTGACCGGCCTTAAATAAGTATCCTAACTCAATATTATGCATTACAAATGTGCGGGGTCAACCATTTACATCCAATCAAACAAAGCTCCCATAATTGGACCACCTAAGTCCCATAATCCGGACAATTTCATCAAACGGATGTTTTGTTTGCCAAATGATATGGAAATAAAAAGTATGTCATGGTATTTTGTATTTGATCCGATGATTGTATTTGGAAGCAAAACGTTGAATAAACATAAAGGTTTTACGCAAACATTAAATATGACTGATATTTAATATTTCGTGGAAACGGCGCGTCACGCGCCGCCTCATTTAAGAAGAGTATTACTCGTATATTACTAAAATATGTTTTATTTAAAAGGAATACATGACAAAACCATGCTAGTATTCTATTAAAAAATTAAGGCTGAATACCATAGGAACCTACAGCATGGCAGTACACAGAGCGATGCTTGTTGATAAATTATAGACGGTTTTTTTTTAACGGCCATATTAAGACGAAGCCTTTAGGTAGTGTCCTACTGAAGGTTTTTTTTTGTCAGAGGCGGCAAACGAGCCAGCGGGTCGCCTGATGGTAAGCAATCACCGCCGCCCATGGAAGTTTGCAACACCAGAGGGATCGCTGATGCGTTGCCGGCCTATGGGGGTGTGGGCCTCCGGCCCTCTCACAAACCAGACGAAACACAATAGTAGTCGCTATTATTTCACGCTGATGTTATGTGAGAGGGTGGTACTTCCCCGAACGAGCCGGAAATGTGGTGTTTGGCAGGTTACTACCTAAAGTAGTTGCCCGTTTTGTGGCGATATACCTGCCCATCGACCCTATATAGCACCGTCAGATGTAATAAATGGTCACTAATAGAGCTGATACTATATTTGATTTCAATAAACTACACAAAAACAAAAAAAAACTCTTTCCAACCCGTTGATTCGGGCATTTCGAATAGAACATGATGCTGATATTCAAAAGGCTCAATTTGCCAAAACCGGTTTTGCAAACACAGCAGAATGGAACCATTTAGTGTTTGTAAATAAGGGTGTTAGTAGATTGTGTGGATGGGCGGCGGTGGACTAAAGGTGGGTGTTGAATTTTACATAAATTTTATATTTTTGTTAAATTGATCGCTCTAGGTGTCTTAGGATATAATCCCAAGCATAAAAAGGCATTAGTTTCATGTAAACGTAAATCAAAAATATATTAATACTAGCCTTCCGCCCGCGGTTTCACCCGCGCGTTATCTCTTTTTCCAAATATCCCCCCTTCCCCCCCACATTTCCAGGATCAAAAGTACCCTATGTTCACCGGGGATAGTGTAGCTTTCCAACAGTGAAAGAATGATTCAAATCGGTTCAGTAGTTTCAAAATTGATATTCCCGCGGGAATGAGACGTTTCCCGTAGGAGTTTTATAGCCTATGTCCTATTCCGGGTTATAAACTATACGTGTGCCAAATTTCATCTAAATCCGTTCAGCTGTTTAGGCGTGATTGAGTAACAAACATCCAAACATCTAAACATCCAGACTTTCGCATTTATAATATTAGTAGGATTATAATAATATCAATATTAATATAAAATACAAACAATACAATTTCAACTCCACCCAATTGAGTTACGCGTGCACAAAGGCAGTCTTTAGTGGCTGTCACGTTCACGCGGGAAATATCTTCTAGTGAAACGAGATTGGAAACCACAGAGGAAATATATGTTATACAGGGTGTTCGGAAGAACGTTGAACATACGATAATGGGGGGTAGATGGGGTGGTCTGTTAACTAACTAGCTCAAAAGATTTCACCTAGGTCTCAAGATTTTTTTTAAATTATTTTTTTTAATAATTTCTATAATTTTTCGGTTTTGTACCTTTAAACCCTTCTAACTTTTTTTTTAATGACCAGATCCAAATAATTTTTTCATTATTGGAATCTTAGTGATTAGTAGGTCCCTTCAAATAAAAAGTTGTAAATTGCACATTGCTAGAAACAAAGTTATGGGCCCTCAAACATAAAATAAGAGTTGAAACAAATTTTGAATCTCAACTTCGCGTAGCATTTAAAAAATAAATAAAAGGGATGGATGACTTCTGATTTGTTAAAAACATCTCCAAAGTGTGAGCTTTCTAACGATATGTCGTTTGTTTTGATATCTTTTTTGTAACCAAAATTATTCGATGTTTTCTACCCAGGCGGACCATTTCGACGAAAATCTATTACGTGAAAACTTAAATGTTTTGCGAAATTTATCAATGCAAAGGTCAAAATAACGAATTACTGGGATAGTGACATAAAGCAGGTAGATTTTTTCTCACTCTTGCACAAATAACGGCTATCTTTTCTCTCTTTCACTCTGTGTGGAATGCGCGGCGAGTGACGCTTCCCAAGAAGGTAATAAAACTAATGTTTCACTCTAGTACACTTACATCGTATCTTCCCTCTCTTTCGCTTTCGGAACAGGTGACTCAGTGTAAGTGACAGAACCAAAGAGGACAGAATTCTTAGTCGGGACTTAACTGCCTCTGCGATCATACGTGCCCTTTGTGCCTACTCTTGTTACAGTTATCTTCGTTTCGTATTATTGTTATCAGTTGTTTTGTTAAGTTTTGTTATTTCTGTTACGTTTGTTAATCGGTAAAATGACTTCATTTACGAATGAGTAATATGCGGACATTTTAAATATGGAAGAGCTAACTCCAAGGCGCGTGAAGCGCGTAGAATTTATCAAGAACGAAGATAACTGTAACAAGAGTAGGCACAAAGGGCACGTATGATCGCAGAGACAGTTAAGTCTCGACTAAGAGTTCTGACACTTATACTGAGTCACCTGTTCCGAAGCGAAAGAGAGGGAAGATACGATGTAAGTGTACTAGAGTGAAACATTATTATTATTACCTTCTTGGACAGTTAAGTCTCGACTAAGAGTTCTGACACTTACACTGAGTCGCCTGTTTCGAAAGCGAAAGAGAGGGAAGATACGATGTAAGTGTACTAGAGTGAAACATTAGTTTTATTACCTTCTTAGGAAGCGTCACTCGCCGCGCATTCCACACAGAGTGAAAGAGAGAAAAGATAGCCTTTATGTGTTCAAGAGTGAGAAAAAATCTACATTCTTTATGTCACTATCCCACTAATTTGTTATTTTGACCTTTGCATTGACAAATTTCGCAAAACATTTAATTTTTCACATAAGTAGATTTTCGTCGAAATGGTCCGCCTGGGTAGAAAACATCGAATAATTTTGGTTACAAAAAAGATATCAAAACAAACGACATATCGTTAGAAAGCTCACACTTTGGAGATGTTTTTAACAAATCAGAAGTCATCCATCCCTTTTATTTATTTTTTAAATGCTACGCGAAGTTGAGATTCAAAATTTGTTTCAACTCTTATTTTATGTTTGAGGGCCCATAACTTTGTTTCTAGCAATGTGCAATTTACAACTTTTTATTTAAAGGGACCTACCAATCACTAAGATTCCAATAATGAAAAAATTATTTGGATCTGGTCATTAAAAAAAAAGTTAGACGGGTTTAAAGGTACACAATCGAAAAATTAAATAATTAAAAAAAATCTTGAGACCTAGGTGAAATCTTTTGAGCTAGTTAGTTAACAGACCACCCCAACTACCCCCCATTATCGTATGTTCAACGTTCTTCCGAACACCCTGTATAGAGTAATGTGAGAGAATAATCTCCGGAACAAGTAAGTGATTTGTTACTGAAGTTTATACATTCCATTTCGCACTAAAACAGTTGGTAATATCAAAATCAAAATCAAAATCAAAATATTCTATATTCATGTAAACTTGTATCAAGTATTTATGAATCGTCAATTACAGAGTGACTCTACCACCGGTATCGGAATGCAGTCATCTGCCGAGAAGAACCGGCAAGAAACTCGACAGTTACTCTTTTCATGAACTTATCAATCCATGAACTTAATAGTAAACAATATACTTTTGATAGACTAAACTTATTTGTTAATATACATCTTTTTTATGCCGAAAGGGTGCCCCATAAGCGGTGCCCCTGATAGTAAGCAATTACCTTCACCCAGTGATTTGAAAGGAGGGCATGGTGTTAGCAACGAGAACAACCATAATATTCTATGATCCCACTGCTCGATTCAGCAGGTATCTGTTTTTTTAATACAACTTATTTTAAATGAATGTAAACAGCCGCAGGAGAAGGCTGATCTGCTAGCCAACCTCTTTGCCACCAATTCCTGCATCGATGATTGTGGAGCACAGCCGCCTAAAATTCCTGACTGCGGTACCACAATGCCTGAAATCCGAATCAGGCAATGTGATGTCCGTGCTGAGATGCAGTCACTCGATGTTAGGAAAGCCAGTGGCCCCGACGGTATTCCAGCGTTGGTTCTTAAAATATGCGCAGCGGAGTTGTCTCCAGTACTCACACGCCTGTACCGCCTCTCGTACACCTCTGGTATTGTGCCCCAGGCTTGGAAAGAGGCGAATGTTCAACCTGTTCCCAAGAAGGGGGATAGGTCCGACCCTGCTAACTACCGGCCCATAGCTATAACCTCTGTACTTGGAAAGGTGCTTGAGCGGATAATCAACTCCCAACTTGTCCGCTACCTAGAAGATCACTTACTACTACATGACCGACAGTATGGTTTCAGACCAAAACGGTCCACGGGTGATCTTCTAGCGTACGTATCGCACCTCTGGACGGAGGCTATGGAGAAGCATGGTGAATCTATGGCTGTTAGCCTGGATATTGCCAAGGCTTTTGACCGTGTTTGGCATCGCTCGCTTCTTTCCAAGCTTCCGGCATATGGTCTGCCAACTCGCTTATGCGACTGGATTGCAGGATTTCTGGAGGGTCGCAGGATTCGTGTCCTCTGTGATGGACGCGCTTCTCGCTTCCTCCCAATAAATTCCGGAGTGCCTCAAGGATCCGTACTGTCGCCGACTTTGTTTCTTCTGCATATCAATGACATGTTATCACTAGGTAATATTCATTGCTATGCAGACGACAGCACTGTCCACGCACGTTATTTCGGAAGACCTGCGGCTAAACAGACCGAAACCGAGGAAAAGAGGAATCTTCTTGTCGCCGAGCTTGACGAGGTCCTGGACTGCATTGCCAAATGGGGTGCCAGCAATCTCGTCGAGTTTAATGCCAAGAAAACACAGGTGTGTGTATTTTCTGCGAAAAATTCTCCTTTCCTTTCCCATCCCACTCTTCAGAGCACGCCCTTACCAATACAGGATAGCCTTAGCATCCTTGGCATCGATGTTCGTAGCAACTTGAACCAACGGGAATATATCGAGAGCGTCATCAGAACAGCTTCCCGTAAACTCGGAATCCTGAACAGAGTGAGACGATTTTTCACTCCGGCGCAGCTTTGTCTCTTATACAAGGCACAGGTTCGCCCGTGTGTGGAATATTGCTCTCATCTCTGGGATGGTTCCGCTAAGTACTTATTGGAGGCTCTCGACAGGTTGCAGCGACGTGCTATCCGTATTGTCGGTGATCAAGAGGTGACTAAGACCCTAGAACCTCTTCAGTTGCGTAGAGACGTTGCCAGTCTTAGTGTTCTCTACCGTCTCTATAATGGGGAATGCTCTGAAGAGTTATTCCAGCTCATCCCGTCCTCCCCTTTCCACTCCCGTACAACACGCGCCGGACTGCGTTGCCATCCTCATACCATCCAGACACTGGTGGCCCGTACCAAGAGGTATAGTTCCTCTTTTTTGCCCCGTGCCATTAAGGCATGGAATGCCCTTCCGGCTCACGTGTTTCCTTCCTCCTATAATCCTGGGCTTTTCAGGCGGGGCGTAAAGCGGCATCTATGCAGGCCTTCAGGGTGAGGGTGACTGGCTCAATGGGTACTATGATCTATTGTGCCAGTCAACCTTATATTTGGACCTCACTTCCGCTTACCATCAGGTGGAGTGTGGTCATCCTGACAGCCTCTTTATAAAAAAAAAAAAAAAACAAGTGCAATGGATTAGGGATGGGTTGCTTATAAAAAAATTAGCCGCAATTATGCTGCGAGCGAAGTTATTTACACAGTGCCGGTTACACAAACCGGCACTGTGTAAATAACTTCGCACCTTGAAAAATACATAAAGCAATTGATCTTGTCTTGTGCATCTCTCCATCCTTGTCAGATTACTGTCCTTTAAAGAAATACAATCTCAAAACGGAAGTCACATCCGCCAGCACAAGTAGAATATTTAATTATTTCAAGATATCCTTTTTTGTCTTATTAAAAACAAAAACAACAATCTTCTCTCTAATGTCAGAATCATAGAAACATAGAAACAAAAAAAATTAATTATTAAAAGAAAATTCAGTTAGCGTTTCGTCTCCGTCACAATTTTTTTACTTAAGACTTTAAAATATATTTTTTATGTGAGTCGTGTAACTGTTATTTTTAAAAATATCAAAGGTAGTTAGGGAATGTTTTTTTTTTGCCCATTGATGGCCGAGATGACGCATAAAAGTCCCAAACCAAGTAAGTCACTAAAAAGTGGAGGACTAAGTGATAGACCATAAGGTAGGTAAGTGTTCTACTACGATATATCGTCGCTTTTTTTTATTTATATTGATGCATTATCCAGGAAAGCTTGTAATTTTTATATATTTAATTTATACTAGTCTAGCAAATTAAAAAAAATAATCTATGTATTTGCATGATAAATAATTTCATTTTATTTCAACGATGGCAAGTGGAACGTAAAAACTCAAGCCAACTACATCCGACACACAAGCTACTCATTACTTTGAATAGCGCTTAAACGAAGATTTCATGAATATTCCCCAGTATTTCTTTCCCAGCAGTCGTTGTCTATAAGAAATTTAATGTCCCGCGGGAACGAAATTAGCAGTCTTGCCTGACAGTTCCCATCGTGTTTATTAAAATTCTTCGCTTCAGTTACGCAACTTATCCTTGATCATTAACCTGGACTTTTGATTAACGGGTGTTGTTATTTGTATGATAGAATGTGAGAATCTACATCAAGGTCTTAAATGTGTTTCCTTCCTCCTATAATCCTGGGCTTTGGGTGCTATGATCTATTGAGCCAGTCAACCTTATTTTGGACCTCACTTCCTCTTACCATCAGGTGGAGTGAGGTCATCCTGACTGCCTCCTTATAAAAAAAAAGTGCTTGTGCAGTGTACGAAATCACCAGTATATGGAGAATATTCACCAAAACCCCTTAACTCTTTCGGATTAATCTGACAAATATTTAAATTAATTAATCCGATAATCATTGAAAAAAATTGCCACTAAGGCCTCGGCCTCAAATTTCGCGCCAGACAGCGGGGCGGCAGCAGGAGCGGCGCACATTGGTTTGCGGGCGGCAAAAAGTCCAATTTTAGAGTAGATCTCTTTAGAGAAGTTTTATATTTTATCATGTAGAAGACACCTATTACAACGTATTACAGCATGGATTAACCATGTAACTATTTTGGGTACTGCGTAAACGATACAGGAAGGAACACTAAACGAAAATAGTTCTTTCTAAGCGAATTTTTGTTTTTCTTTGATCGTGACATACTCAAAACCTATATGATTTTGTTTTAATTCCGGTATTTTTTACCCTTTTTCATACCTTTGTTAATATGAAAACAATATTCTAACACAATTTTATTCAGATTTTATATTTATTTGAATTTGTTACATTCTGTACGATTTTTTTTCACTTTTTACGTTCTTTCTTGTATTTCTTTTAACGTTCATAACTATCTAGCTCCCGGTTGCTCCCGGCTAATTTATACATTGTATTAAAGGTACAAGTCTCCTCAAGAAATAAACACCAAATTCAGCTGCCACCATCTGCCCCCTTATGATTATGACAACATTTACTAGCCTAACGCAAAAATGACAAGAAACTGGGGTATTGGTAATAAGTTATGAAATCGTTATTTAATGAGACGATTGTTATTTAAATGCATAAGGAATCATTTATTAATGTGTTTGTATTATTTAAATAATAAAAAATCATTTATGTAGTGTCTTTTTATATTTTAAAAGAAAAATAATTAAACAAATATTGTCTTTAAATTTATTCATTAGCTACCCTTAATGAATAGGTGTCTTATGGTAACTATGATCTATAAATCTAACAGAAATGATATTTAGTCTCGTTAACCTTTTTGGACCTGAGAAAGTAACTACAAACCATGTCAACCGTAACATTGTTATATTTGGAACTAGCCAAAATCGCGTCTTGCAATAAAGACCCGAAAAGTGTATATACTTAAAAAGTTAATACTTTTACATAACTGAGTTTGCTCTTGAGAACCTCTAAAACAGAGCTGAAGAAAAATTTTATCTCAAGATTGGCTCAAAAGTGGCAAGCAGCTTATCGTACCAAAATCCGTTTCCTTATTAATTATAAAGAATGGTTGGCATTAAGTCTAACAATTCCTACAAGTGCTTCTATTATAAGTGATGATGACGATGACAATAATTCACCAGGGCCTTCCAGAGGATCACAAGCACAACTAACTAACAGGACGACCAAAATAAGCCATTTCAGGAGTGTTTTTCCCGCATAAGACGCTATAAGATAACAAGGGAGAAAGAGAGAGGATTTAAATATGACTGCTGCAGAAAAACTAAATTCATTTATAAGTAGCCTACTAAAAGCCAAGACAAAGAACACACTGTCTCTTCATAAAGATGTGCTAGCTTGTTAATTAGTAACAATAATTGGTTATAATAATTTTTTGTTGTCACTTTTAACTGTACTTTTACATTTTTAAATTTAGTATGACTTATGTTCATAAAAAACAAGTATTTGATAAAAAAAAATTGTAGGAAATTACACTGTACTAATTTTATTTCTTTGAAAACGTTGTTTAAATATATAATATATGTTTAGTACATAAATATTATCATTATGCTAAAAGAACATTCAATAATAAACAATAATAATTTATGATAAAATAGACATTAGATCACATATCTACTCAAAAAATAATATTTTCCGCCCGTCCATACAAAGCGTCCCACTGTGCGGCGCGGCGTCAAGAGCGGTACGATGCTGTCAAGCGGTGAACCGCAGTGCGCCTGCGTGCGCCGCCGCTCCCGCGGGACCGTGTCTATGGGATTCCATACAAAACATCTCGCCGCTCCCGCTGCCCGCGAAATTCGAGGCCGAGGCATTAAAGTGGAGAAAAACGGCAGACAATTTTACATTGCACAATATACTATTATACACAGAGTTCATAAACAATCAATAATAGTTCTAAGTTGAAGGGTTGTGTGACGGACAGGCGGAAATTCCGTAAACAATCAGTTTGCGAAGTTTTCCACAGCACATATTGACGGGTTAGTAGTCGATTCGCACGAAAATAATTCGCACGAAAGTGCGAATCGACAACTTTCAAAAATAATATTATTTTTAGTAGTCGATTCGCACGAACGAATTTTAATCGCGTGCGAGTCGACCCCTTTAAGAATTGATAGTAGGCGATTCGCACTTTTGCAATATTATGTGCTTAAAAAAAAAACAAAGCACAGTCGTGTACAGGAAATCTTTATAATATTTATAATATTATTAACATATTCCTTGTCTATATATCTTACAGCATACAGAATCAATTAAATTTCAAATGTTATATTTTTTCGGACAGGAAACATGTTAAATTATAAACTAATATCATTATGCGTTAAATTTTATTTGATAACTTTAATATTAAAATGACACCAAAAATTATAAACGAATATGTATTGCTTGTCTGTTTTTTTTACAACTTATACGAATACTTTGATAATTTTATCATAACATTTTATTTATTTACGTACAATTTCTTTTTTTAATATTCGTGCCAGCGAGTGAGATAATTACTTTTAGTTTGTAAGAGAGCTACTCCTCCTACTTACTGCCTCCGTGGTACAGTGGTTAGAGCGTTCGGCTCTAATACCCGGAGGTCGTGGGTTCGAATCCCACGGGGAACATCACTTTGTGTGATTGTTTCCAGTTTGGTTAGGACATTGCAGGCTTGAATCACCTGAATGTCTGAAAATAATGATGATTCCGTGCTTCGGAAGGCACGTTAAGCAGTTGGTCCCGACTATGTTCCAAGTAGGTCTGGTTTCCCTTGTAAGGGTTACGGAGGTCAGATGACAATCGCTCCATTGTAATAACCAGGCTTGTCAAATCTAGGATCATAGTCGAAGCGGACCCTGAGCTCCATACTGGATGCAATCGGGAATACGCTGGGATGATGATGATGGAGTTTGTAAGAGAGCTACATTGTTTTGATCAAAGCTCTTGCCCCGGACATAATTATTTGATGAGTCATAGAAACCAAAGGATACCGATAGGCGATTTACACACTAAGTGTAATATAAGAAATACAAATACAGTGGATTTCGGGTATAACGACGATGAAGGGACCACTGTTATTTCGTCGTTACATCCGGCTGTCGTTACAGGCAAAGGCAAAAAGATACAGACGGCTGCTATTTTGAATATCAATTTGTAACTGAACCATTTTAACTTGAAAACGTACACGCTTACCTGCCTAATTACCTAGCTAATATCTATAAACAAAAAGTAAAGGTTGCTGGCCATCTGTGTGATGTGAGAGCTCTAATAAAAACAATGTATAGGTAACGGCAGACTTGCTGAACATCGGTCGACGAAGAAGGGGAAAGTTCGCGAATGTGCACTTGTGCGTACAATAGCGCACGCGAATCTCCCGTCATTAGTCAGAGGTATACTTCTGACCAATAGCGCGCAGGCGTATCAAAATTCATGTTCTGTCCAATCCCCACCCGATATTCAATCAGTTTGCCGGTACCTGTACCTGTCTTACAAACTAACATGGTAATTGGATATAAAGTTCACTCGCTGGCGCAAATATTAAAAAGAATTGTAAGTGAATTATTAGAAACGTATTACGTAAAGCGTGTAATAAATAGCGCTCTCATGCTTATAATACTGCAGGGTGCGGGGTGCAACGTAATATCCTGCTCCCCACCCCCCTAGCTGTTAGCTAGAAGCACGGCGGCAATAAGCCGACCAAAGCTCAAGTCGGTATCCTTTGGTTTCTATGACTCATCAAATAAGTATGTCCGGGGCGAGAGCTCTGATCAAAACAATGTACCGCTCTTAAAAACTAAAAGTAATTATCTCACTCGCTGGCGCGAATATTAAAAAAAGAAATTGTACGTGAATAAATAAAATGTTATGATAAAATTACCAAAGTATTGGTATAAGTTGTAAAATAACAAGCAAACAATACCATATTCGTTTCCAATTTTTGGTGTCATTTTAATATATTAAAGTTATCAAATAAAATTAAAGGCTTAATGATATTAGTTTATAATTTAACATGTTTCCTGTCCGAAAAAATATAACATTTGAAATTTAATTGATTCTGTATGCTGTAAGATATATAGACAAGGAATAATATGTTATTAATATTAAAAATATTATAAAGATTTCCTGTACACGACTGTACTTTGATTGTTTTTTATGCACATACTGCAAAAGTGCGAATCGCCTACTATCAATTCTTAAAGGGGTCGACTCGCACGCGATTAAAATTCGTTCGTGCGAATCGACTACTAAAAATAATATTATTTTTGAAAGTTGTCGATTCGCACTTTAGTGCGAATTATTTTCGTGCGAATCGACTACTAACCCATATTGACATGTCCTTTTTCTGCTTGTCTAAAGAAAAAATACGGACTATACAGTATGAATCATCTTGGAGCATTCTAGATGTAACATAGAATATTCATAGCCTTTTCCGAGTTCAAAATCCAAATTAAAATAAAAAAACTTTATTTGGTGAACTATCAAGTTTACAGAGTGAGTTTAGGTGTAAATGTATTAAAAAAACGGATTGTGTATGTAAGTAAGGTCGAAGTTCTTCTTTCTGTAAATTAAAGTGGTACCTTCTTGATTCTGGTATCCTTAACACAACTGCACATGCTACTTTTAAATAAAATAAAACTAATATGTAGAATGAAGTTTAGTAAAAAGACTGGTTTATACCATAGTTAATGAGAAAAATTAAAGAGTGGAATGTCTAACCATTTTGCATGTAACTTAACGAAAATACGCAAAATGTTCGTAATCACTGCGTTCGGTCCCTGCAAACTCGCACTTAACGTAATTAATTAACGTTAAAGTCGTCTGCGAAGTTGCGTATTTACCGTTGCGGGTTTACGTTTTTTCGCAACTTCGTGGAAGCTTCAGTGAACCGAGTTTTTATTTCGCATCGGTAGGGATGGCCACACTTTAAATGTGAACTTTTTTGTGAACGGTATCTTTTTATCATCTGCCCGCGGTTCATATACACGACTTTATTCAACAGATATGTGATGTTTTTCCGTAAACTATTGTCTTACCAAAAATCAAGATGAACCAGATCTTGTTCCAGTGGAACGTAATGAAAGGACAAACAAAAACTATGTCCTCACCTAGGATATAGATTCCGCTTTTCATACATTTATATAATTTGACCTCCTTCGTGGAACAGTGGATAAGCCGCTCGGGTATAAAAACACGGAGGTCGTGGGTTCGATTCCCGCTTTGGTTCTGGTTGGTGTTAGGAATTTTTCAGAGTCCGACTGGCTAGCTACGACCCCCACAGGTCAAATTTGCCGCCACAACAGCTCTGGCTGTGTTCCGGCAATATTAATGTTGGAGCACTTGAAATCAGAAGCTCGAAGATCAGATGTAATTCCACACTAATTAAACCCAGGACCTCGAGATCGTGGCCTGATTCTTAAACCACGAGACTATCGAGGCATTTTACTCAAGAATAAAATAAGTTACGGTGGTATCCAGCTGCCAACCCTATACTCACACGGGGTTGTGAACTTTTGCCATTTTTTTTATTCAACACGTTTGTCCGTGAGGATTTTAAGGCATAAAATAAAAATGGTAGTTTTTAAAGCACGTATGCGTCGCGGTAAAGTTATTTAAGAGCGTTTCGTTTATTTTCTACGCCATATTTTGTTAGCTAATTTTTCCCAGCAGGTCAACATACTCGTAGCTCCAATTTATGTAAATAAAGTTTAAACCTATTTGGTCCACTGCAGTATTACTGCGAAATATAGTCAACACTAAAAATAGTAGGCGCTAGCTTCCGAATAGGACTGCTCTTTTCAATAAAAGTATTTTATGCATGGCGCCAAGAGTGTACAACAAAGTTCCTAATTTTATCAAAAACAGTGACAATGTAACTTTATTTAAACAGAGACTTAAAAAAATGTTATTATCTAAAACCTATTATGACATAAACGAATATTTAAATGATAAGATGACTTGACATGTATAAAAATTAATATGATTTTATAATTCTGATTTTTCTATTAATATTATTAAAATGTTGACATTTTGTAACTTAGAATGGTAAATTGTAGTAATTTAAAAAATAAAAAACTGTACATTCTGTAATTTTGCACGCCGCAAGGCAAAATATGGTTAAGCGACATACTACTTATTTTCTACCAATATTTTATCACCCATGTTTGCAAAATAAATTATTATGATTAATTTATGATTATGATTAGCTTATTTACGCTTGCCAAATGTTGATGGCAGACCAAAAAAAAAATGCAATCTTATGCGGTGGTGATTGCTTACCATCAGGTGACCTGCTCGCTCGTTGCCTCCATTGTAGTTACATAAAAAAAGCACTTGGGAAGTAGCCAGGTTGTTCCAAGGTGGTAATTTTATATCATTGCAAACGACATAGGATTCTATACCTTTCCGGCTCGGTAAGACATAAAGGCTGTTACGCAGTCAGTCATAAAGTTTTTACATCTTGTGCGATCGTCGCGATTGTTATCTTAACAGAGCTCGGAAAACTGGAAGTGGTAAAATGAAATGATATCTGTAGTTTTAACTTAAAAAATATTGATATTTTTCAGACGGCATCACATTCGTGCATCTGATTTTAAAATTTATGTAGGTATAAATGTCTGTGTACTTAACTAGTCTATCTGATTTTATAATTATGATGTAATAAACAAGTTGCTGGTGTAATAGTTTAAGTACCTAGTCGTTATCCTTTTTTAAAATGATTTTATTTCAACATAAAAAACTAATTACAATAAATCTGCCAAACTTCATAATGCAGTTTGTTGGCAGCAGCTCTCGTGTCTTATTTTATTATATAAAAAATAATAATAAATTATTATCTAAACACATGAAATAAATAATTTTTAACTACTAACGTGCACGTAACGTATATTTCAGGCTTTGGTTCCTTTTTTTTCATACACAGCTCGCTCAAAAATCCTTACTTCTCGCTACTTATGACTTTTTTTTATATTTGGACTAAGCTAGCACTTGACCACAAAGTTGCCTGATGTTAAACAACTATGCGGTCTACGATGAAGCGCGCTTGCTTAGGAAAAGCCTCTTTATTCTGGCCTTGATGACTAAGATACTATAGCTACGGTACCCACTACACCACTCATACAAGAAAGCTGTCCCATAAAACCTTGTTTTATGGTTTGTACGATACCAATGATTTTGCATATAACCTTGGAATATCTGAAAGCGTAGCAGGAATGTCGCATTGTCGAAATAAATAATAAATTAATGCGACAAGAGGAGATATCAGTTCGATGTAAACTAGGGCAATCCGTTTTGAAAGGGTAACTTTTAAATTTCTTTAGCCACTAAGCTAAGCACTAAGGAAATATTTTTTTTATTTCCAGCGAAAATATTATCCGATTTTGAACTATGCAACCGTTTTACGAGAACTACGGGTAGAAGACTATAATTATGTATTTCGATCAAAACTAACCCAGGCCGATCGAGAAATTGTCATCTTCACTGATATAATATCTATGAGTGGAAAATGAAATGCTGTTCGTTAGTCTCGCTAAAACTCGAGAACAGCTGAACCGATTTGACTTAGTCTTGAAATCTGCTGGAAAGCAGCTACACTATTCCCGGGTGACATAGAGTACTTTGATCCCGAAAATGTGAGGGGAAGGGGGGTACCTATATTTGAAAAAAGAAATTACGCGCGGGCGAAGCAGCGGGCGGAAGGATAGTCACACATATTATATTTGTCCTAGGGTAATTCAAACTGACCCTTGGTACATAGTAGGATATCAAACCGAAACCTATGCGCTTCCAGTACTTTAACTCCGTCGCCATCAAGGTTGTTATTTCATTCCCAGTTAATATATATGAAAAGTTACGATCCTCAAATATTCGTTTCGACGTGAATGCGCTCGCCAGACGAAATCTGAACCGCCCCTACAGACCTCGTAACCTTTTATGTTGAGCCTAACTGCCACCCTTAGGTCCAAATCAAGCTGTTACCTGAACTGAGACACAGATTTTTGTGTTGATTTTCAATGTCTGAACATGTTTTATACAACTTGGGGCCAGTTTAACTTCTTTCTCGTATGTTTCTGAATTTTTACCTATCGGATAACTTAAAGGGGTATGAAGATTTTTGTCCCGCCATTTTGATTTTTTTTTCAATACAGCGTGCACTTGAAATTCTAAAAATAGATACATGATATCAAAACAAAAAAAAATACAAACATAAAATGTAAGTAGACGAAATCCCGTAAAGGGTCACGTTTTAAAGATATTAAAGTAAAACCAAATAAAGTAAGGTTGCTTAATTATCTTAGAAATGTGAATGGTGACGGGATTTCATCTAATCACATTACGAGTATATATTTGTATTAACACTAAGTATCTATTTTTGAAAGAATTTTAAACGAACGCTGTTTTGAAATAAAAATCAAAGTGGCGGATCAGTAGGAAGGCCAAAATCTTCAAGGCCCTGATACTGTCTCTTTGGGCTGGTCTTATTAGCCACAAAGCTGACACCAGGTCATCCCAATAAGGTGGAAAGGGTAAACCGGGGGAGTTTAGTGGGTAGTGGGGTGCTTTAGTCTCGAGTTCCACGAACGGCCTCAAGATTAGCTAGCCTGCGGTTACGGTGCCTAAACGCATTCTCTTCCGAAACAAAAGGAGATTTGACCTGTGGCTACCAAGTTAGTCGGACTTCATAGAGCCTACAAACAACAAAAAGCTTGTCTCTCTTAAAAATGTACTCATTACACTAAAACCTTAGATACCACAGATCCTAACAGACCCTTATCACCGAGGTCATAACGTTTTACAGTCGGCTGTTTACGGCCTTCCGCGGGATTGCGTTTATCCGCATTTGTTAATAGAATCGCCCTTTTGTGTTTAAGGAAACGTTCACTAGTCTATTGGTGAGTTTGTGAAGTTTTATGATACCAGTTGGTACAAGGGTTTATAGTTAATGTTATTATCGGTTGATATCACAAATATTGCTGGTTTCAAACTAAATACATATATGCACCAAGATTGTATAGGGTTACTGATAATGTGTACAGATCCATTTACCTAAATGATGAGACTTTTTTATATTTTTTCGGAAAATTGGGGAATCACATCACAACTTAAAAATTTATAAAAAAAATTACTTTTCACCCGCGCATAATTACTTTTTAAATATCCCCCCTTCTCCCCACATTTTCGGGATCAAATGCAATTATTTCCTTCTTATAATATTAGTATAGATTACATTAATTTCATACATCATTTGATTATTTTTGATATGAGACCTAAGGCAATAAAGGTTTTGATTCGATTTTAGCTGAGCAGATTATTAATTCATACTCAATTTAATGAACCAATAATTCACGGTTAAAATCCGCTTAAGCAACAACAATATATGAAATAGAAACACGATAATACATTACCAAAGACGCTCCATATTATACCATCCATTTAGCTAAAGCCCGTCTTGCGCTAGTGAGACGATAAATTAATTAAATCTTTCGTTAATTAAACACCTGGTAGGTAATATCTTCTTGGTGATTAGAGTGTACACAGTTATTATACTATGTACGAGTAGGTATATGTTTCCATATATTTGTCTAATGGATCCGCATATTAGTTGAGAAGTTAAACACAAATACAATGTGCGGAACTTGTAATTTTATAGCTAACTAGCGGGCGCCCGCGGTTTTACCCGCGTGATTCCCGTTCCCGTGGGAATATCGAGATATCCTTTCTTAGCGGATGCCTACGTCATAACATCTACCTGCATGCCAAATTACAGCCCGATCCGTCCAGTGGTTTGGGCTGTGCGTTGATAGATATCTATGTCAGTCAGTCAGTCAGTCACCTTTGAGTTTTGTATATATAGATGTTATAGGAGAGTCTCGAAATGAATTAGTTCATCAATTTTTTTGCAACATGGCAAGGTTATTTATATTTATGGTCAGTCAGATTTTTATGATGACTGTTCTAAAAATGCAATTTTCTTATATGAAAAAAAAAGTGAGACGAGTCAGGCATAGGAATTGGGACGAGCAGGGAATAAAATATTGAAAATATGTTTTGGGACGAGTGAGACATACAAATAAGGACAAGTGAGGATTTTTTATGTGGGACGAGCGAGGCACAAATCATGTTTACTTTAGGAAATACTGCCTCAGTAGCTTAGTGGGGTTCAAAGTGATAGTCCGTGCACAGCCGCGTTTGCAAGGCTAGTTTAAACGGAAATAGAAGAAGTTAAATCACCTTTTCATTCTTCAAATAGCTTACATAATAACAGGGGAGGTCGTTAAATAGGCCCAGTGGTAAAAGTCGCCTCTATTTATACTTTCCACTGAGCATAAGCTAAAACCACATTTAAATACTAAAGCCTTTGTGGACCCTGTTGCAGTTTCCGCCTAAACTTCACCTTTCAGCCATTTTCCACACAAGACTGACTCGCGAACAAGGCTCGTGTACCGGCCTCAAAGCAGGAATAACCGGGTTTTATTCAAACTAGTTTTAAAATTTGTTTTACTTGGTTACGTTTTAATAGCTGGTAACTTGGTAAGGAAGGGGGAAAGTATTATTATTATCAACATTAGCCCATAACATTCCACTGCTGGAGATAGGCCTCTCCAAATGCTCACCACGCTGATCAATCCTCGTCCACTCGCATCCAGCTCCTGCAAGCAGAAAAGTTATATTTGTCATTTTGTTCATATTTGATCTCTACAGTTACAGTTGATCTCTACAACATCAGTTGATCTCTACAACTACAGTTCGCTCATTAAATGCAAAAGGGACGCAATCCCAAATATCATTTTTTTACAGGAGAGCCAAAACAAAATTTGAAAAACGAATTTATGTATTTTTTCTATATTTTTAAAGATAATATATAAGTGTTATACATCATTGGATGCATCTTTTTTTAATAGTTTTTTTACAAATACATACTTTTTTGTAATTTTTATCTTTGTGGAAAAAATAACACAAATATCTCTTTTGCATAAAACTTTTATTCCAAAATTACGTGTTTTTTCTCTAAAAAATACAATTTTTCTACATAAATCAAGTTTTTTTAAAATACTAATCCTAAAAAACAACTCAAAATTAGGCCTATCAGAGCAAGAGTTTCAGACTTAGAAAGCATAATTGTTACATTTAAAATTTAAATGAAAAAAAAAAACTTTCTAAAAACAACGATAACTTACAAGATTTTTTGTGCAAAGCAGTTGCAATCCAAAATGTTGTCTATAAAAAACTCATTGTTTTTTTTGGATTGTTGCTGTTTTGCACAAAACTGAGGCGCGTCTTTGCTGCCGGTCGGGTCGCAACTGAAAAAATGGCGCTTTTGCACTGAAATTACTGGTCAAACCGCGTTAATGCAAAAGTGGCACCATTACTGTTCTTCAATTATAATAGCTAAAATTGCGGGAGTCTTTTTCACACTATAAAATATCGAGTGCTTAGATCACATTTTTGTAATAAAACTGGTTTGCTGATTTTTTGTTTTGCGGCCCTTTTGCATTTAATGAGCGAATTATTCTTGCTCTGATAGTCATTCTGTAAATAAGCAAAGCATTGTATGATAATAAATATTGTTTGTTTTATAAATATTAAGCAACAACTTAAGATTTTAATAAAATTTACTAAGTTTTAATGTAATAAAAAGTAAAAATCAATACAAATTGATATGTAAATTAAAAATATTAGTTTTGACTAAAACAGATACATATTCAAAAGTATTACTAATTCATTTTTGCCTACAAGAAATCGGACATTTCCATGCTTTATTCTATTCGAAACAGAAGTAAACTTAAATGCGACTTCTTTGCTTTATTTTTGCAACGTATTCCAAAAATAACACTTATGCATAAAACAATAGGAAGGGATTTTCATGCATTATTTCATTCAAAATAGAAGTAAATCAAAATGCAGCTTTTTTGCTTCAGATTCACAACGATAAATTTTATGACTTTTTATCCAAAGTGGACGTATTCCAAAAGTATCACTTATGCTTAAAACAATACTAGGCATATCGGTGCGTTATTTTATTCAAAACAGAAGTAAACCAAAAAGCGGCTACTTTGCTCTAGTAATACAACGATCACTTACGTGATTTTTTGTGCAAAGTAGTAGCAATGCAAAATGTGGCCCTTTTGTCTATAAAAACTCGCTCCGGTCGGGTCGCAACTCACAATATGGCGCTTTTGCACTGAAATTACTGGTCAAACCGCGTTAATGCAAAAGAGGCGCCCTCACTGTTTTTCAATTATAACAGCTAAAATTGCAGGAGTCTTCATTACACTATAAAATATCGAGTGCTTAGATGACATTTTCGTAATAAAACTGGTTTGCTGATTTTTTGTTTTGCGGCCCTTTTGCATTTAAGGAGCGAGTTGATCTCTACAACTACAGTTGATCTCTACAACTACAGTTGATCTCTACAACTATAGTTGATCTCTACAACTACAGTTGATCTCTACAACTACAGTTGATCTCTACAACTATAGTTTATCTCTACAACTACAGTTGATCTCTACAACCACAGTTGATGATCTTCTTTCTTAAAGACTTTTGTCTTGAACTAGTACTGTCCTGTAATAGTGTAGTTTGTAGTGTATAACGTTTCGGATGCTTGCTGCTGCTCATTTATGCATTTTGTATTGTATTGTACAGTCAACCAAGTCTACGTTTATTGGTTTAACTAGCCTTCCGCCCGCGGTTTCACCCGCGCGTCATTTTTTTTTCAAATATCCCTCCCTTCCCCCCACATTTCCGGGATCAAAAGTACCCTATATTCACCGGGGATAGTGATAGAGATAGCTATCCAAAACTGAAAGAATTATTATTCAAATCGGTTCAGTAGTTTCGGAGCCTATTCAATTCAAACAAACAAACAATCAAATCTTTCCTCTTTATAATATTAGTAAAGATACAGATGTCAATCGCATTTTATCAATTTCAACTGTAGCGTGTGGTAAGAACTCTTAAAAGCTCAATAACGATTTTTTTTATTTTTAATCTTTTGATTAATAAACTAAACAAACGAATACACTCATTAAAGCAAACTCATGATTGTTGTACACGATGTTTGGAGCTCATTAGGGAGCGTTCCGTTTAGTCAGAATGAACGGTGGAGAACTAAAACTCAATTAAAACTACCGCCCATTAAAATTAGAAGCTTTCCATTGAAAGTTTTCAAAAGAACATACGCATTTGTTTAATGGTGTCTAACTTCCTTTATGGTTCGCTTCTATGACTGGACCATTTTTAACTTTTATTTTTTTTGCTTTTTTTATGCCAGAGGTGGCAAACGAGCCAGCGGGTCGCCTGATGGTAAGCAATCACCGCCGCCCATGGACATCTGCAACACCAGAGGGATCGCTGATGCGTTGCCGGCCTATAGGGTTTGGGAGGTGTGGGCCTTCGGCACTCTCACAAACCGGACGAAACACAATAGTAGTCACACAATAGTACACACATGTTATGTGAGACGGTGGTACTTCCCCGGACGAGCCGGCCCATTTGCAATGATCAAACTAAAGAAATACAAATTCTAGTAGGTGTGTCATCAGTATAATTATCGTGAAATCTTGAGAAACGTAATTCTTCCTGTTGAAAATGTCGTTTATGCCCAAGACAAATTTGAAAAACAGAATAATCTCTAGAAAAGTTCTAATGTAAAAATAATAACAAACATTTTCCTCCAAGGAACGTTGCCGTACTACGAGCACTACGAAGTTTGCTGAGTTCGTAGCAGGTGCTACGGTAACAACGTATTTCGTAGCACTGCTCTACGATACCGCTTGACAGTGCACAATTTTATTATTAGGCTTAGTACACATAAATTATTATTTACATTGAATGTAAGTGCTCACTATAAGACTTACGAATTTTTTTGCCTGTTAATTTAATAAAATATAGAGTTTATAGACGTAGATTTATTATAATATGAGAAGATTCAGGAAATATGTTTTAAAATTAATCAAAGTTCCACGGCCCATTTAGTTGAGAAAACCCTTAATTAATGGGCTACGGTTGTCGCTTATCATTAGAAGGCCAAGTGCCTTAAATGGTAATAAAAAAGTATCAGCCCATTTAGTGTCACTCCATGATTGATATCAAGTTATCGTCACAATGACGTGTACGAGCTTAATCACTAGGCGTGCTAAATGTGGATTCGTGATTACAAACTTTGTTTAAAAATCCGGCTTTCCGACCCGAGAATTGAACCCAGTACCTCGAAATCACGATCTGGCTCTTTAAATAATAGACAAAATGGTTAAAGATACTTTATTTCTCATAGGAATACAATTCACTTGTTTTGACAAAATACTAATATAAAAAGAAATAATGCAAAAACTACGTTTGTGACCAAAATTCCTTGGCATAGTACAAAAGCCAAGGTTCCAAATGTTATTGATATTAAGCCCATAACTCACGAAACCCATAAAGCTATGCCACGATCGACGTCCATTGCGCGCATCTGCGACGACCTACCACTAATAGTCTAGGGGATATGTAGGTATGAAAGGAATTATGGCTTGCTATAGTAATGGATTGTAACACGCAGATGGTTCACTGGATTTTTATTATCAGTTAATATGAATATCCAAGTTATTAACTTATACTTAACGGTTCATCCAAAATGTTATGTTTTTAATCAAATTCTGGCTAATCACAACTACTTGACAATTCAGTGACACTGAACATGTTATTATGGCTTAATGAGACCTGATCCACAGATAGATTCCTCTATTTTTTTATTCCGATAAAAAATATATTTGTAATTGAACTGGTGAATTTTATGATTACAGACGAATTTCCTAGCACTTTTGGTTTGATAGCTGGCTTCTATTGAGAAGCCAGCTTTATAGCTTTATTTAATTCTATTAAAACATTACATTCTATTAATACTTGTATTATACCAAATCGGCTATCGAAATCATTACTGGCTTAATCACCACGCTTGCCAATTTAGTGATCACAAACCCGAGTCGTGTTCAAAAAAGCCGACACATACCTACTTTGATTTGGGAACCGAATCCAGAACCTACCTGAGAGGTACTTAAATCACTAAAACAACTAGTCGCTACCCTATAATAATTGGGATCATAGCCCTTGGGCTAAGTAAAACTCGGAATGCAGAAGAGTGACCGCCGCTGTAGTTTGCTCGTAAATTCAGTTTTATTGCGCGATTCCCTCATTTAATTGGTTAAGTTCTTATTGCAATTATTGGGATCTGAACTGGAAATATTTTATTGCCCGTATTATACTTCTAAACTTACGTTTTGTACAACTATAATAGTTTTGTTTGTCGCTTTGTTCGCAAGGAATTAGATTTATAAATATTTTGAAAAGATAAAGTTTTAGAATCATCAGCTATCAGGATATTAGTAAGATAATACAAAAATATTTTTTTAAACGTACAACGACGTGTAACTTGTAACGAACGACGCTTCCTGGTAAAGTGTCCTTCAATGAAATAGGCCGCAATGGCCGCTTACCATCAGGTGTGCTGCGTGTCTTTCTGCTAATTGACATAGTATTAAAAAAATACCTCTTCCATAAAAATAATCTGTTATTTTGACAAAACAATAATAATGAGAAACCACTTCACAGATTTTAGAAACCTTTTTAAATTTCAATCAATCCTAATTTGCATAAACATTTTCACATCTCAGAAAATCGAACCGTATTAATAATTGCTATTACACCTTTTATAAACCTATCAATTATTCCATACAAATTGCTCCCTTCGAATCCTTGACTCAAGAGTGTTGTCACTCTCAAAGGTTGAAAATTAAGTGCTTTTTGAACAAATCTCTAAAGGTCGCACTCGAAAGCTCGAATCTGAAATCAATTAAAAATATATCACATTGAGATCTTGTTTTAAGCTTTCTGATAGATTTGTTGTTTTCGTTGTACATAACAAGCATAGATTTCAGTACATAATTGAGCCGGCTCGTCCGGGAAAGTACCACCCTCTCACATAACACCAGCGTGAAATAATAGTGACTACTACGAGTATTGTGTTTCGTCTGGTTTGTGAGAGTGCAGGAGACTCACACCCCACATACCCCCAGCGGGTCGCCTGATGGTAAGCAATCACCGCCGCCCATGGACATCTGCAGCACCAGAGGGATCGCTGAAGCGTTGCCGGCCTGGGGGGGGGGGCTCCAGCACTCTCACAAACCAGACGAAACACAATAGTGGTCACTATTATTTCACGCTGGTGCTATGTGAGAGGGTGGTACTTCCCCGGACGAGTCGACCTATTCGTACTGTAAAACAGCATGGCTCTACCACTACAAAAGTTTCTACTTGTCCTTCTTTCACGTCGCAAAGAAATAACCGATCGACATTATTTTTGGTATGGGGATAGTTCCACTAGTAATAGTTAGCTAGAGAGTGAAATCCGCTACTTTTATCTCGGAAAAAATTACATACCTACACACGTTTTATCAACAACATTACGTCATCTACTAACTTGCGCTCTGGTCCTCCCCTCTATAGCATGGATGAAACTACGTACTTCTAAGTCATTTAAATTATATGATTCTCATTATAATCTTAAGTCCGTAGACTCAGCCCTGCATATCATAAAAATAGCGTCATGTTAAAGCTGTTTAACCGAGCTGGTTGAATAATTAAGAACGGCTAGAGGCATTAAGCGCGTCGTTAAACTGTACGTTAAATAAAACATACGCGGCCGCGAGCAGCTCAGCCGGGTTATAACAGGGTAGCTATGATTTCCGTCCGGGGAGAACCGCGTAGAAGGCTTCGTGCCGCTTACCGTGGTCTCTCCCCACTATGGACGATGAGGGAGCGTCGCAGGGGTTTTAGTGGGTATGCCTGACCGGAGAGCCCCACATAACCCGTTCGCCCCCCGGCGGCGGGTATGCAAAAGGGTGTCGGCCCACTGCACTAAGGGTCGGCGGCATTTCCCCTGCGCTAACAAAAAAAAAGAAAAAAAAGGGTAGCTATGATTTCACATACTGCCTTTACCAGAAAACACTTTTCAAGAATATGAATACTGAAGTTTCACTCTCACCACCTTGACGAAAGGCAATCTACCGTACGATTCACTCGAAACTTCATACCATGACGAAACTGTGGAACCAGCTCCGTGCAGCGATATTTCCGGACCAAATTGACATGGAAATCTTCAAGAAACGAGCATTTCTTTCCCAGAGCCCGGCAACGTACTAGTGGTTCCTGTGTTGTTGGTATCTATGGGCGGCGGTGATTGCTTATCATCTTTCATTAAAAAAATTAAGGTTTTTAAGAATATCGATTTTCCTGAACCATTTATGTTTGACGATACATAAGTGCATTAAAGCCTTTGTGAAACAATTTATATTTTGAATTAAAGCGATTTAAAGAATACAGAGTTTTCAAGAATATAGGGTTTTTCAAGCACTCGGTCTACAATACAGCGTATTTTTTAACAAATTCTGAACCTGGAATAAATTATGTTAATCCGTTGTCTGGCTACCAATTATAATACCTATGTTTAGTGTGAGTTGGAACTTGGATGAACTGTGTTCGTACGTGAAATTACAATACCACAATGATGTCTATTGAAACTTTTCCCACAAAATCAAAACGCTTAGCCACCCTTATCCGGTATAATAAACTGTTTGACTTTCAACCTTACGACTGTAACAATAAAGGGCCTCGTCTGAATAATTTAGCAGATCCCGGTGCCCGGCAAGATTACTACGGCACGTCAACTAAACTCAAAACGGAATACTTAAAGAGGTTATTTTTAACTGGCAACTATGCCTGGTTAAATATTGGCTAACCGGTGCTTTAGCGCGTTGGGCTCAGGACTAACATACTTATGAAAACTTTTTTTCAATTCTTTGAGAGTTGTGTTAAGTGTGGCTAAGTGGTATGAAACAGGAATTCAACGGAGGAAAATTTGATGATTTATTGGAATCGGAACCGGAATCGGAATCAGAGTCGGATGCAAAGGCAGAATTAGTGGCAATTTTATTGAAGGACATTTAAAACATCATTCAGTTTTTTTTTTATTTTAATTACAAGAACAAAAAATTTTTTATGTAATTAACACAGACAATGAAAAAATCAACATGTTTCTAACTAAACTACAAATTAAATCAAATGCATTGACTCCAAAAATAGTTTATTGGTATTTAGTTCGGATCTTAGACTATATTTTAAAATAAAGAAGTCAAACTTTTCTCTTTACATATCGGCTAACAACTTTACTTTCGAATGAAAATTAATTATTAAGTCTTAGTCAGAGAGCAGCTTTTTGTTTCCATTTAAATTAATTATAGAGAAATTAGTTACTGTAGAGCGCATAATTTAAATAGCGTGTTTATTATTTATCATAATTATCTTATTTTCTTTCCAAGTCGGACCGAGATTGAAAATACTTTTGAACGCCTCCGTGGAACAGTGGCAAAGCCGCTCCGGTATAAAAACTCAGAGATCGTGGGTTCGATTCCCGCCTTAGGTCTGGTGATAGGGCTTTTTCAGAGTCCGACTGGCTTAGCTACCACCTCAACAGGTGAAATAACATAACAGCTCTGGCTGTGTTCCGGCAATATTAATATGGGAGCCAGTTCAGCCAGTACACTTGAAATCAGAAACTCGAAGATCAGATGAATCTACAGTCTGGCAGCACATTTAGGGACGTTTCCAGGTGAAGCGTCCCTCAATGGAATAGGCCGCAGTGGCCGCTTACTATCAGGTGGGCTGCGTGCCTGTAGTTCACATCTAGTTGGACCTAGTATAAAAAAAAACTTCTGACAGTCCGGAGTCTGCAAGACGGCGGTGTAAACCCTTTGGAAAATACGAAAAGCCGTCGGTCCTGCGCCTGATCTCTTGGTCGTGTCAGACTGTGTTATGGGAGTGAGAAAATAGGGAGAGCACCTGTGCTTGTGTACTCAATTGTGTATATCCTGCGAAGTTGGTTAATCGTAAAGAGTAAGTAAGTACCACTTAAACTGATGGTTTTTCTTAAGAGTAAAAGCGTAATGGAAGCGGTATAATATTATCTCCCAGGCATGTGCCAGACATAATATAAGATTTTGTGTGTGCAAACGTTTTTCTTTGCTCATAAACTTATTTTATGACGCATATTAATTTTAAAGGCTAAAGGTATCTTGGTAGAACCTTTTTTAAAATAGCTTTTTATGTTCTTGCCACATTTATCATCTTAAATCAACGTAGGATTTCTTTCATTAGCATTCTGTAGAGTCCGAACTCAATACTATAAACGTAACTTTATAAATACAAATTAAATTTAATTACCGTGAATGAGCGACATAATAATTAATTTCAGTCAGCAACACCCGCCTTAATTGGAGTGACGCGCTTTCCGACTTCTGTGGATAATTGGGCTCGCTCAAGGTGGCGTTCTAGTACCGTTACTCTTCATTATTTGTTGTCAACGATGCTAGAGTATCATTATTACTTCTAAGTTCCTCATATAATTAATACTTCTTTAGTTTAGCCGTTTACCGTCTAGTCATGATTCTGAAGTTGTAAGATTGGATGATTCTGCATAAATAAATAAATCTCTGGAAATTAATCACATATTGCCTTGTAGCCCCAAACTAAGCATAGCTTGTAATATATCTAACAGGCGTTTACAGCTGTTTGTAACGTTGTTCACGTTTTAATTTAATAAAAATAAATTCTTTTTTTATTATTTTTAATAATGTATTTTTATTTTATTTTTATTATTTTTTTTTTATTTTTTTTTTATGGAATACTCAAGACATCCTGCGTTGTTTGTGACTTTTTTACAGTTCTTGAAACTACTTATTTATTTAAACTTTAATGCACAATCAGAGTACATAAGGCGGACCTAATGCCAAATGGCATTCTCTGCCAGTCAACCTTTGGGCAAAACAGAAAAAAAAAATTGTGGGTGTGGGTACTTAGTAGTTCGCAGAGAAGTTAGTAGTACAACTGATGTTAAACAACCGCTACGGCATATTCAGGGACTTCTATTTAGGGACTTCTCAGGGAAGCATCCATTAATGTGCTGCTAGCTGTAGATTTCTAATCGTCGAGGCTCGTCAAGTGTCCTCAATATCAGCCACGAGCTTTGTAATTTGGCTAGGAACATTAGGCATATTACACAAACTTGGTATAATACCGTACGTAATATTACAGTCATAACTCAGGCAATACCGTCTCTGAAAATCACAGGAACCTCGTTACCGAACCATTCGTACCTGCCGCATATTTTCATAACACACACACGCCGCGTGACGGCAAAATCGCTGGCAAAAATTGCGGCCCGGCAATTTAGCCGACCATTACGCATTCTCGTAAATACCGCGCGTGGAGGCAGATTGCGAACGCGTAATGAAATAACAACGCCGTATTTTTCGCTTCGTGAGCATATGCGATTTGAAATGCAATCTTACGGGGTTAGTAAGTTTGAAGAACCTTCCTGAAGGCTAACGCCCTAATATCATAACGACTGGCAGGAATTTGTTAATAATTGAATAGCCGAGTTTCGGCTACGGTGGCCAATCTTTACGATCGCATATTTTGACAATACCCAATTTAGTGCGCAAGGACGCATGCATTTCTCATCTTTAACAAAAGGGTAACGGGAGGCGCTCGTGGCGCAGCTGTGACAGTGGTTCGATAGCGATAACGAAAGTCAAGCTACCCACGCCGCGGTCGGTTAATGGATGGGTGATCATTCTGACCAAATTTAGTACCATTTATTTCGAGCGTCTTCGAAAGGCAGTAAGCAGTTGGTCCGGGCTGATATTTACTATAATGTAGATATTAGTCGTTAAGCCTAGTCAGAGGCCATTTGGCGGCATGATAACATCTGACATTAAGGCCGGTCACTTGCCTCACGCACCCCTCCACCAACCCGCACTGAGCCTGCGTGGTGGAGTATGAGTAGAATGATCCACACTATCTTACAATTGAGATAAGTCCTGTGTCCCAGCAGTGAGAACGTATATAGGCTGATGATGATGATGATGAATAAAACGGTAGGTCAGCAATATGACATGCCCAAAACGCAATCAGGCGCAGAAGCAACAACTTAACGTGCTTTCTAAGGCTCTGGACTGCAACTGAATGTTTTTCAAACAGAAATGAATGTTCTCAAACTGAGAACATAAGTTAGATAAGATAAATCTTCTGGGACACCTAACTAATTCTGAGAACAATATTTAAATATTTTATCACTTTGTTTATCGTGAAAGGAGGGCAAACAAATAATGAACTTCCTTATTATAATTGAGTAGCAAAGCTGAAACTTCCTAACTTGGCAATTTTATCTTTTGTAACTCTGAGTGCTCCAAATACCTACATTCAAAGGAGAGCTGAGAAAATGTAAGTTTTTGCTGACTTAAACAAATTTTAAAAATGAGATCAATGAAATTAGATATTTTTTTTTTTGAAGCATTACAAAATGCCCACACGCGACGAGTGTTTGCAAATATGTCTCCCGGAGTTATTAAAATTTAATGAATTTTATTATTACTATTGGTTTTTTGCAATGACATTTCGCCTCGCCTCGCTTCGATGGTCTAGCGGTTTGAGTACCGGGCCGAGATCTCGAGGTCCTGGGTTCAATTCCCGGGTCGAGCTAACTTTGTGTCAGTATTTTCGGATACAGCTCGGGATTGTGATCAACCCGCATTTGGCAAGCGTGGTGATTAAGCCAGTACCCATCATTGTAGCGATGACTTGATTTCAAGGATGGAGGCCTTTGCCCTGCAGTGGGACATTAAATAGGCTGGTACTTTACTTTACTTTTACTTAACTTTACAATAAAATAAACATCCCGGGACGATGCTCAGTTCCCATGGCACAAAATAAATAAAGTAGTTTTTCTTTCGAACACAAACAAAATCACTTGAAAACTTCTGACGCGTAAACGTCGCAACGGAGTAATTTATTTTGGTATTCAGTTTTTTATTACTAAAAAATCCACTGCAGAGGAAGGCTAGTTGTTTTATCTAAGAGATGAAGGTATTAAAACGAGAAGTTCGAGAAAAAGGCAACAAAAAACCTATTCTCAAATAGACCTTACGACCTCACCTGTACAGAAAACCCTTTTATTTACGCCCTTACATAACTTACACGTACCAATCTTCATGCTACATCTTCGGCTATTATGACTAAACGACGTCATTCCGCCTGCAAAGACTTAACGAGCACAATTACCAAAATGGCATGACGACATGACAACGCCGCGCGTGTTGTCGGCCCACACGCGACGCGCGTTTGCAAATATTATGTCTCCCGGAGTTATTAAAATTGAATGGATTTTATTATTACTATTGGCTACTATTACTACTGTTTACTCTAATGACGAATTTCTCAATAACACACATTTTGCATGCTAACATTGTAAACAGAATAGTAAGCACTGTATCTCTCTGCAACTGGCACGAGAGTTAAATATAAGATCATATTTTGTACCTATTCTTTGCAAATAAATGCTTTGACTTTGACTTTGCAATGGCATTTTTTCGATTCATCATCAGCCTGTGATAGTCCACTGCTCGACATAGGCCTCTCCAAATGCTCGCCACGCCGATCGGTAGGGTAGACTGGGTACGGTTGAAACATTTTAGCATTTATCGTGCATAGCATCGGGATTTGCTAAGCGAGCGATGTCGGAGATGTACTAAATAAAAGACCTTATATCTGTCTACTATAGAACAATGTTATTTAAGATCACTGTATAGTATTTTCTGTGTAAAACCAAATTTAAAAAAATTAGTAATTTGTTTCAATCGTCCCCATGTCAGGGTCGGTTGAAACAGTGTCTGGGGTCAATTGAAACACATGCAAATAATACAAAATATATCAATTATCATGTTTTATTAATCTTCTAATAACATTTTTCGAATGGTAATGGCACATTTGACTATCACAAATATTTTTATTAAGTAATATTTATGTCTTTGGCTATATTTATAATCTAACATTATTTTTATGCAGCCTTCAAAGTTTTATATTAAGTACAACTTAAACTAAATAATAATAATCAGATGTTGGGTAGCGATAATATTATTGAAATAAAGTTACGAAGCAAACATGTTATTATATTTCTCAACTATCAACACTTTTAATTATAAACTATAAAAACCCCCTTTTTTGCCGCTGTTCTTAACGAAGATCCCGCTTTCAAATCTTCATAAGCTTGTTTGTACGGTGATAAGTCGGTTCGATCTTTCGTAGTCTATCTTTGGCGTACCCTTGTCATCTGAAAAACAATAAAGTTTAATTATTAAACTGTTTCAACCGTACCCACAAATAATGTTTCAACTGTCCCCACCCCCCCATCTTGGTATATAACGGTTCACAGTAAGAATGATAGTAAATCTAAATAAAAACTTATCATACTACAATATTGTACAAACTTCAATTCAACTGTAACAAAACTCTCAATCATCCAACTAGGGTAGGAACACCGGTTTGCGACCACTTAAGCGACTTGTTGACTTCAGAGTTGATTTCTATCATGATGCTGTACGTCAAGATTTTCCAAAAAATTACCATTTGATCTTACAATAGTCTAGTTTTATAAAACCTAACGTTTATAAACGTAGCAGTGATACATAATTTAAAAAAATGTATTATTCGTAAAAATAGCAAAAACACCGGTTACCGGCCGTTTGGCCCAGTTATCGACCACCTGTGCACCGGTTATCGACCACCTAATTTACGGTAGAAAAACCGGCCAAGTGCGAGTCGGACTCGCCCATGAAGGGTTCCGTAGCAGCAAGTATCATCATAATACCTATAAAAGTTCTTGTAGTTCTTTGTAAGTTTGATCGACGTTTTTATATTTGAGTTGATTGAATGAGAGGAAAATTGCGGTTTACGATTTATGACGTTTTAAAAAAAAACTAATTACTTGATCTCGTTCAAACCAATTTTCAATGGAAGTTTGCATGGTAATGTACATCATATATTTTTTTTAGTTTTATCGTTCTCTTATTTTAGAAGTTAGAGGGGGGGTGACCAACATTTTACCACTTTGGAAGTGTCTCTCGCGCAAACTATTCAGTTTAGAAAAAAATGATATAAGAAACCTTATTATCATTTTTAAAGACCTATCTATAGATACCCCACACGTAAGGGTTTGAAGAAAAAAATTTTTTTGAGTTTCAGTTCTAAGTATGGGAAGCCCCAAAAATTTATAAATTAATTACTTGATCTCGTTCAAACCAATTTTCAATGAAAGTTTGCATAATAATGTACATCATATATTTTTTTTAGATTTATCGTTCTCTTATTTTAGAAGTTACAGGGGGGGGGACCAACATTTTACCACTTTGGAAGTGTCTCTCGCGCAAACTATTCAGTTTAGAAAAAAATGACATAAGAAACCTTATTATCATTTTTAAAGACCTATCCATAGATACCCCACACGTAAGGGTTGGATGAAAAAAAAAATTTTGAGTTTCAGTTCTAAGTATGGAGAGCCCCCAAAATTTATTATTATTTTTCTATTTTTGTATGAAAATCTTAATGCGGTTCACAGAATACATCTACTTACTAATTTTCAACATTATAGCTCTTATAGTTTCGGTAAAAAGTGGCTGTGACATACGGACGGACAGACAGACAGACAGACAGACAGACAGACAGACAGACAGACATGACGAATCCATAAGGGTTCCGTTTTTTGCCATTTGGCTACGGAACCCTAAAAATGAGTCTTATTTAATAGCCATAGGGTATATTATAGTATGAAAGTGAATGAGTTAATGAAATCAAAAAAGCGGTATATTTTTACTCTCTTTTGCGACCTAAAAATACAATCGAGTAACCAAAAGGTCATATTTGTTGATTTCTTTTGATTTGGAACACGATCGAAAAGCCTATCCTATAATATAGTGGATCTTGGAACTCCGTTCTGCCGGCATGCTTCTTTGTAGGGCAAAGGCCTCCATCCTTGAAATCAAGTTATCGTTACAATGATGGGTACTGGCTTAATCACCACGCTTGCCAAATGCGAGGAGTGTCCGAAAATACCGACACAATGTTAGCTCGACCTGGGAATTGAACCCAGTACCCCGCGATCTCGGCCCAGTACTTAAACCACTAGACCATCGAGGCGCGAAAAAACAAAAACACAATCAAAAAATGTAACAAATAGAAATAAATTAAATGTTTAGTATTTATCGGGTGCGTTTAATTTCCTAGTTCAAATAAAGTTTTATTTATTACTAATTACGTTTCTCTCTTCTCTTCTATCTTCTTTATACTTATCTTACTAGCCTTCCGCCTGCGGTTTCACACGCGCGTAATCCCCTTCCCCTAATCTAATCCCCTTTTTCAAATATCCCCCCTTCCCCCCACATTTCCGGGATCATTTTTATAGCACCCTATGTTGACCGGGGATAGTGTAGCTTTCCAACAGTGATAGAATTATTCAAATCGGTTTAGTAGTTTAAAAATTGTTATTCCCGCAGGAATAAGACATTTCCCGTAGGAATTTTATAGCCTATGTCCTAATCCGGGTTATAAACTATACGTGTGCCAAATTTCATCTAAATCCGTTCAGCCGTTTAGGTGTGATTGAGTAACAAACATCCAAACATCCAGACTTTTGCATTTATAATATTACATACATACATATTATACATAATACATACATATAATATTATATAGTAGGAAGTAGGATTAGTAGGAAGTAGGATTTTTTTGAACGGCCGGAAACAGGTACAATTTTACCAGTTATCGACCGCCTGTTAAAGACGGCCGTTAACAGGGTTCGTTTTCACCGGTTGTCGGCCACTAAACTTTTGGTATTTTTAAAGGTCATTATCTTTGAAACTATGAGGTATACTGGCGGTCGGAAACTGGTTGCCAAGTCACAAATTCCTAGCTGTTCACAAATGTAAATGAATCTATGTTGGTGCATTTAAGGTTTCGGCAATGTAGGCAAAGAAAAATGACGTAAATAAACCGGTTTTCCGACCACCCGGTCGGAAACTAGATTTTGATATGAATCGTTAACCTATTGCCCGACCACCTAAAATATTACAAATTATGAAATGTTTGGTGAGTTTGGACACTTGAATATTGAAATTAAACATCTTATCCTACACACAAACCAAATCAAACCCCTATAAAATAATAGTAACACTCAAAATCTTACATTTGAAAATCGATCCACCTGCAATTATTTTTGCTAAATTTGTCACGTGTCAACACACCAAATTTTGAAATGGCGACTGAGGGCTCAGTTCGCAAATTATAAAGTCATGCTGTTGGATTAAGAACCGTGGAGTTTGTCCAGGTCGACTGGCGCGAAATTAGAAATGAGCTGTCTATAGACTATCTATTATTCAAAAAAACGTGTGAAGTGGTCGCAAACTGGTGCTGGCCGGCAAACCGGTGTCACTACCCTATAAATGAAATCTTAATAATTGCAAAAATGAAGGTACAAAAATACTTACTTTTCCGTCAAAAAACACAATGGGGCCTCCTACAGACAAACACAGCGCCCGAAGAGCGACGTAATAGTAAAATTCAAGTTTCGACTTGTCGCCCGCTTCGTACTCCCCTTGTACCCTTTACCTCATCACGCACTATTCACGAGATATTCACTGTGTTTCAACCGTCCACCGTTTCAACCGTACCCAGTCTACCCTACTCGGCCACTCGTATCCAGCTCCTGCCAGCCATCTTGCGCAGATCATCGCTCCACCTGGCCTGAGGGCGTCCTACACTACGTTTACCGAGACACGGTCTCCACTCTAGAACCCGTTTACCCCAACGGTTATCGGTTCTACGGCTGATATGGCCAGCCCACTGCCACTTCAGCTGGCTAATCCGGCGAGCTATGTCGGGGACTTTGGTTCTCTGCCGAATCACATAATTTCGGATGCGATTTTTTCGATTAATGTTTGTGATTTTAAGATTTTATTATTCGGAGGAAATCCGTTTTCATTTAATAGCCGTATATTAGCTAGACCTGTGGCTGTTAGTGACACTCTGCACTGTAGACGTGCCGTTTTCCCATTAATACCCGAAAGAGACGAGCCGAGTAAGTGATTTGGTGATTTAATATCGAAAGGAATGCAGGAGATACAAAAAATATGGCATGAGAACAAGGGAATGATGACGTATCGACGTCGATAGATATGAGTAGTAATATTCATATATTATGCCTGAAACGAGCGTACTTTCTCTTAAAAAGTCAGCAACGCATCAGCGGTCCCTCTGGTGTTGCAGATGTCCATGGGCGGCGGTGATCTTACCATCAGGCGACCGGCTAGCTTGCTTGCCGCCTCTGGCATAAAAAAAGAGATATTTTATTAGGCATTGGTTCCTGAGCATTGTCGCTCTAGCACGGAGAAAGATCCACTCTGGACCAACACTATGCGCTAAAGCCTTTTTTATGAACACACGGCTTATGTTGGCGTAAGTAATAATTAATTTAAATAAACCATAGCAGCTCAATACTTTTAGAAACCACTAAAATTAGAAACTTCTATCATGAAACATTTTCAAACAAGATTTTATTTGAATAATCTGAATCCTGACCTTAGAACTTATTGGAGACTAAGTTATACTTAATCAAGGTCTTAATACTTATTGGATATTATTGGGCCAAAGCGTCGTAAGAAAAGATATTTATTGGGATTTGGTAGACTTGTTTTTATTACTTTAGTTTATTCAGGGCCCTTCATTGGAGCTATGCCTTGCTTTCAGTGATTTTCTTTATAGTTGATTGATCGAGCTTTTAGTCGCTTGAACCAAAATTCAGCTCGGCAACTAATAACGTAGAAAAGCAAAAATTTTTAATAACTTGGGCGATAATCTATAGAGGAGTTTATGACTAAGCATTTTTTGGCACTTTAGGCACTTTTTGTACCAAAGAGTGTAAGCTTTTAACGTCACGATGCCTATTATATAGCAATTTAATTTATGTGTCATGCGGATAAGCGGTTCTAATCTAAAACACGTGATAAAGTATAAGCTTCGTTAAATGGATGGTTAATTTGCTGGGTTAAATTGATATTTTATAAGCCGCTGTCGAATTTATGCGTAGTGGAGCCATGCTGCAGAAAGTTCCTGTTTTTCAGTTGATCTAGTTGGTTCGACCAAAACAATTTCTTCATATTTTTTAGAAATACACACACCCATACCTATACGAATAGAAAATTCATACACTAAATTGGTATAATTTGTACCGTGCGGGGATGAAACCCACTAAACAGGGAACTAGACGAATTAAATCACGGGTACGCACTTACGCAGGCATTTGACTGCGCAGGTTTCCCGCAGTTTTCTATCACCGCCAAGCTAGTGGTAAAAACGCACATACATACATATGTAGAATAATCCTTAAGTGCGAGCAGAGATACGAACCATTGACTTCACGCATCCGATTTTTTAAACCACTCGGTTACCACAAGTCATAAAATTATAAATTACTAATAATGAAAATGTTTTATAATAAAGCGCTTAAACGGACATTACAATTAAATTCATTTGACATTATTAGCGCTAATCGTCTGTTAATTTCGACCACGAAAATGCATTACGTCAGTTAACGTGTTTAAATGCGGCCTGGAAATAATGCGGCAACGCTGGCTCCTATTAGTTTAATTATTCCGACTTTGGAATTGTTATCATTCAGTCACACCGTTCGGAAAATAAATATCATTGGACAGACGCGCAAACACACACACACAGCGCCAACTGGCCCAAAACTGAGTAAAGACTGTACGATAGGTGCTATTCAAGGGATAAGCATTACAAATAGGTGTACATAGAAACATCCAGACGATATGCCAGACAAGTATATTCATCATATATTTTAATTATGCGGGGATAGCGCCCGCGACCTTTGGTGTTCATAACAATTAATCGGTTAAAAGTTTTATGAAATCGATCAAGTTCATCCTGATTACTTACCTGTAGGTACCATTAACAGTGTGTTAGGCCTCGGCCTCGACTTTCGCGGTAGCGGTGCGGCAGCGGGAGCCGCAGCGCATGCAGGCGCACTGCGGTCACCGCTTAGGCCGTAAGAGCCGTATGATGCTGTCAAGCGGAAAACCGCGATGCGCTGGGTGCGCTGCTGCTCCCGCTGCCATCCCGCTGCGTTCGAAAACGCGTCTATGGGATTCCATACAAAACATCTCGCCGCTGCCGCCTCCGCCCCGCTGCCGCGAAATTCACACCAACGGTACGTTAGTACTATTATTTATATTCTGTGTCTACGAATAGGACTGCTCCGCTCCGCTTTGCTCCTACGTAAAAGCAGCCTAACCTCGGCCGTTAATCACGGCGCGCGTCACGCTCGTGTTACGTGATGTGACTGATGGCTTCCGATGAGAGGTTCCGCCCTGCGATGGCTTCTCGTATCGCATATTACAAGGGCTCTTGAATATCGCCATAACATCCGACCGGTACAGATAAACAAAGTATAATGGTGCGTTTGGCAGGCAAAAAGTCATGACGGCTACCACTGCCTGTTTCATAGAAAGACGTCACATTAGTAAGAATTGAGCCTGTAATTTAAAGGGGAAGAGCGTTATGGCGCTGGCAGGAAAAAACCAACCAACCATGCCCTCCCTAAATGATCTCTGGAGACATTCTCTCTTACGAAAAACATATCACAACAGTTATAAACAGCTACTTCACTGTTCTGTAAGATACTTCCCGGGGTCGTCGCCTCTGATCCCGGTATCCGCCTTTAGTTGCAATCCCCGGAAGAATGGCTCCTTCGAGCAGAAGATTTCTCTTTTCAGAAGCTCTACTTCTAATAATATTATGAAATAACTTAAAATAAACATGTGTTAGCACTCGGTAAAATCTTGCCTGAATTTTAACTAAAAAAACGTACTCCATTATTTTACATTCCATTTCACATTGAATAAAACTGTGTTCAGTGTTTCAAAGAACAAATGTTTTACTTACGAATAAGTTTGAATATTTTTTTTTCATATAGTATATGCTTTAGAAACATTCAAATCTACGGTTCATTAGATTTTTGTTTCAAGTTAATGAACTGTCTACTTCTAAATTATGAACAAATCTTTGAAGACGATATCACAAAATTAATACTGATTTTTGTTCCCGCCACCTCTGGCTTACTACCGACTTCGCAAATATGTATTACACCAAATGGATCTTCAACTCGAAGATCAGAGTGTATGGTTCCTGGTTATGTTATGCAGTCCATTCAAATTTAGCCTATGGTGTAGAAACCGGATTGCTAAATCAGCAGCAAAAACGCGCTTGCCCTTTTTTGTGCGGAGGAGAATCCCTTCTAGCACCATGGCTAGCTAGGAATGAGGCCGTGTGTGGGACTTAACACCACATAATTATGTTTATCCCACTACTACACTAAACTTCCTCTTTAGAGGGATGAGCATGTACTCGCTTTATGCCGCTTTAAGGTGCAAACGCACCCTAGCATGATCGGGAATGCTTGGAGAAATAAAAATACGTGTAGCACTCGAGGACTGCCGCGGTAAAGCTATTGCATAGTATTTTTTATCAACTTATGCAATTATACCTATACATGTATAAACTTTCACACAAACAGCTGCTTACGTATTTCAGTTCGGCAGACTCCGGCACGGTGTTTGTGTGCGTGCGACTAGACGTATCGCACAGATCGAGACGAGCTGTTAGTTCGGAGCAGCTCCCCGGGGATGGGCTTGTCAATCGGGTGTGAAGGAGAAACCGTGGGAGTTTAGTGGGTAGTGGACGCTTTAGTCTTGAGTCCCACACACGGCCGCGGGTCTAGCTAGCCTGCGGTTATGGTGCATAAACGCATTCTCCTCCGAGTAAAAAAAAAAAAAATTCGGAGCAGCTCGTCTCGATCTGTGCGAGCTTCGTACAATCTACATGCATACGTCTAGTCGCACGCACAAAAACACCGCGCCGTGCCGAAGTCTGCCGAACTGAAACGACGTTAGACGAGTGTCAGGATTTTTCCTCACAAAGATTTTCGTTACGGAATTTCTTGGTTCGGTCGCCGCGTTCAAAGCCCGCGATAAAAGCTATGCAATAGCTTAAAAATTGTGCGACGGTGTGACAGTGAGCGCATTTAGCAATCTCGTTATTACATCGCAGCAGTAATCATAATTATTGGTTTTCCGTCCGTGTCGACATATTCGCGTGGCAATCCGACAATCGGATATAACGGTGAATCGATGCTGATGTGGGTCAGGTCAGGCGGTGTTTCATCAGCGTCTATCAATTGACAATTTGATTTTTGATTTCAACGTAAATTGCTTTAATCGACTGGTTCGGTGGCGCATTTGGTAGTGACCCGACTGTTTGAAACAAGGAAAGCTGGCCTACCATGAACTATTATTGCGATTCAATTGATAACCTAAAATAACCTGCCTCGCAATTTCATACCACGACGTCTTTATAGCGATTCAGTTAGGGCGACGCCAAATCAAGTCGGCAATTGGATCACTAACTGTTTTTAGTCATTCATTTTTCGTACCCAGGACTGTAGTCACCGTAGAGAGTTTAGTGGGTAGTGGCACGCTTTAGTGTCGAGTCCCACACACGGCCGCAGGTCTAGGTAGCCTGCCTAAAGGACTGTGGTCGCCCGTGCCCTATGACACCACCTTCAAGCAAGCACCCCGGGGTTAAGTAGGTAAACTTAGCCCTTTTTAGGTCGTGGGAGTCTACTAACGTATTCTCTCAGTTAAAAACGAGGGCTTAGGACTGCAACTGAGTACTTTCTGAACAGAAAAACCTATTTATACATTTTAAATACAAACTAGATATTGAACATAGGACGCCTAGTGCGGCCTTAGCTTCAAAGTGCGTATTGCGCAACAGGAAGTAATTTTTACATTGTCAATAACGCTTTTAAAGTTCAAGGTTTGTTTTTGCAATAATAATTTGATTATCGATCAACATCACAATGTACATTTTTCTAACCCAAGTAAGTAGCTTAAGCACTTAGTTTTATGAATATCAAAAACAACGTAGTTACAGGCCCCGAAAAACTTCTTGACTATCGGGTGGGGGTTGCTAATTTTGACACGCCGTGCCGCGCGCTTTTGGTCCGAAGCATACCTCTGACCAATAGCACGCGCGGGCGTTCGGGAGATTCGCGCGCGCTATTGGTCACGCGCAAGTGCACATGCGCGAACTTTCCCCCACTCCATCGACCGATGGTCAACAAGTTTGCCGATACCAATACCACAAAAACATTTTTAAATTGAATTCAACATCCAGACTTAGGACAATTTGTGAGTGGTAGGATTTGAACCCACGTTCCCTGGCGCATAGTTCAGGTTCCCAACCAAATCCCGGGGATGGGCTGGTCAATAGCAAAGCTGGCACCAGCTTGTCCCAATCGGGTGTGAAGGGGAAACCGGGGGAGTTTAGTGGGTAGTGGACGCTTTAGTCTCGAGTCCCACACATGGCCGCGGGTCTAGCTAGCCTGCGGTTATGGTGCATAAAGGCATTCTCCTCCAAAAAAAAGGGTTCCCAACCAAATGCGCCATGAGGCTAACCCACATTATTATTATATGATCCATTCGGGTCAGTCATCTCATTATTGCAATAACAATCTGATAACTGATTTAACGTCGAATCGATGCTTATGTGGGTCAGGTCGCCTTGATGTTTAATTAACGCTTGGAATTCGTATATCATGGCATGGCAATTAATTATCACCAATTAATTATCACGTTTGGGCGAAAGTTCGCATAATTGTACTGATAAATAGGGAATATAATCGTTTTTCATGTTTGATGCACAGTAACTTTTAGAACGAATTTCTTTTCTATCGGATATTTTATGCCTTCTATAACCTATTTTTATTTAGGTATTAGGTAGAGTTAGGTTTTAATACATATTATGGAACTTCAAAACTACCATATCTTTAAAAAAAAACTAGGGGAAAATGTAATTATGCATATGTCGCCAGGGGGGAACACAGTTATACGAGACTTGGAGAAAAATGTCCCCTACCCTCAAGAAACCCCTAGTGTTCTCACTACGCCATTAGTGGAGTTTTAAAAAAAGTGTCATGCAAACGAAGGAGCTTATTTCTTAGCTAATAATAACCTGTGATTCTTACAAATATGACGGTTCTACCTAATCAAACAACAACTCCGTGGAACCTTGTCCTCTGTACGTCTTAATTTAATTTTTTCCTCCATTTCCCTCTAAACTTTCCAACACGGTCTCAACCAGTTTAGGAAACTTTGAACTCTCGTCCCAAATTTCCATTAGGTATTGGTTTGGTCGAGTGGTTCTCGCAATAAAATAGAGAGCTTTATTTACTTTGAGATTTTATGGACTTAACCACTTTTGGCTGCCTTGTTAAGAGCAATAGTTAGTTAGTAGTTATTTAATTATATAAGTACACGACAGCTAAGACCTTAATTAGTGATTTAAAACCTTTTATACGTTTATATACTCTGCAATATCTATTTAATTGTAAAAGAAGGTACGGACTGAATTACTGACTGACTGATAAATCAAAGCCCAGCCCAAAATTTTAGACCTAGGAACTTGAAATTTTGTACAGGTGTTGTTTACAGATAATAAGTTTCTACTAACAAAGGGCTTTTGAAAAATGACAACCTCCCTACCCCTAAAGGGTCTTGAAAATGGGGTTGAAAGTTTATATGTATAAAAATCCTTTATTTGTACACGTAATGTAACAAACTTTCAGATGTTATACATTTTCAATTAAGTTTACTATTTGAATAATTTTTATTATTTGTTGTCCACAGGGGATGAGTTCGTGTACCATGACAATTGGGGAGGTATCAGCCTCATGTTTGCCGCCAACCAGACCTCCAGGACACTCATGCCCAACACAACATTCGTAAGTTCCTGTCATATCTTTTTTTTGTTTATTTTAGTTGGCAGACAGGCACACAGCCCACCTGATGGTAAGCGGCCACTGCGGCTTATTCTATGGAGGGAGGCTTAACCAAAAAGCGATGCTTGATGTACCTGTCTCTGATCTTTGAGCCTTACATTCTAAGTGTAGTGGCTCCCAGAACATTTTTTCCGGAATACAGCTAAAGCTCGTGGGGATGGTACTAGACTAAACAAACCCAAGTTGGGACGTTTGGGATCAAACCCGTAAACTCCGACTTTCATACCCGAGCCACTTAACCACTGTTCTAAGGAGACGGTAATTTCTTTATTCATTGATCAGACTCCAAAGTAAGCAGCGAAAACTGATTGTGTTAAAGGTATCAGACACAACAACGGTACCACATCTATATACTTAAATACTTATTAACATCCAGACACAGAACAAACACAAACGTTTATCACAATGACACAAAAAATATAAAATTACACTTAAAAATAACAGCGTAGCAACATACGTACTAGTGATAAAATCACAAAGACGCCAATTACTGTGATTAATACTAGTGAATAAATATCGCGTGCTCAAATTCTCCTTTGCCCGACCATTTACCCATACGTTAACTCGTAGCGCCTACAAAATGTTTTCGACGAAACAGTACAAGTTATTTACATGAAAATACAGAGGATATTTATGAAGAAGAAAAATGGCTGGTCATTCAATAAATAACGTGGCCAATGAAGCGAGCTGTAGGGAGGGGGCGAGTTACTTAGTAATTCTATTTTCGTATTTCTGTGACAGGATGACATCATGCTAATGTTACTGTGATGTAATCTTATAAGACTTATTATTATGTCAATGAATATTGGAGATATCTGATAGGCTGTGGTTTTGGCCAACGCTTTCGTTCTCATTACTTTACTTTTAGATGACCACTTTTCAAACGTATTTTTTATAAATATGAAAAAGTAGTATGATATATGTATATGTTATAATAGATAAATTATGTCAAACTTATCTGTCAGTGGTGTAACTGGTCCTTAATGGTTATCTCTGTTCTAAATCTATGCATTTAAAACTGATAGTTTTCACATCACTGTATTAACTGAACTTAACAAATGCTGCAATGTCAAAACGTGCTTGGTTAGTTAGGAAAAAAGTGTTTGGTTGATGAATATATATAGATTCTGAACAGAGTTATATAATACACTTATTTTAAGTTTGTCATGATTTCCAAATCACACATACAAAATTATACATGTTTTCTATGGGAAACTTTTGTATGGCACTCTACTTAATAGGTATATCCTGCACGCATGTCATATGTTGGTAAATTTTCAGAAACATCATTAAAAATATTTGTGTATTTCCTGTACATCTTACATTCGAAATTACAGAATATTTATTTAGTTACCCAGCCAACCAGAAATAATACCGTATTTGCTATTCGATATTAGCCTTATCAACTCCAACTAAGTACAAAATAACATTTACCCTCCGTCACTTGATATCGATATCGCAACTTGCGATTCAAGTGCTCTCACAGTCGCAGGTCACTCGATACTCGTACCGGCCCACTTGTGGCTGGACATCAATTTATTTCCCGATCCTGCTTGTGACGGTAACAATATTGCCTTGTAGCGAGAATTTTTCCTTGCCTTGCTTTGCGGTCCACTGGCCAGTGTAAATGAGCGATGACGTTGTAGGCTTAAAGCCGCCATGTTTTTTTAACTGTTTCTGATGAGTTTTGTCCAGATCTCTATAGATGCATCAGTGTGATTACTGAAAAGGTCATAAGTATTGGTAATTGGTATCGTATAGTCGCCAAGTGGCGAACTATTTCTCATTATTTAGCGAGTCGGAAAAAAATAATCAGCTGCCATAATAACTTTGACTACGTTCCGGGAATTTTAGTGTAAAAGTTATTAAGAACACGTAAAATTTAAGGCTCGAAGATCAGCAGAGGCTACAATGTGGCAGAACATTGCGCTATGTATCCTGATTAAGTGTCCCTCAATGGAATAGGCTGCAGTGGCCGTCTAACTTTGGGGGTGTGCCTGGCAACTAAAATGAAAAAATATCCTGCGTTATAATAATCTAGTTTCATACCATATTTATACTAAACATAGAAATCCCACCAAAAAAATTTTCATGTAAAATGTTGCCAAGACAAAACCTCAATATGACTCGCAATGTCAAAAAATTAACAGATCTTATGTAGTGCCAAGCTTCCGACTCTACACGCCCTAACTCTATAAGGGCTAACTTCACAAACTATACACCTTAGTCAAAATATGTAAATTTTGGTGGTCTGGCATAATCCAAACCCAAGTTATAGGGATTCAAAAAAACGACGAAGTGTTTCGAAAAAAGGTAGGTGTAACTCATGCGCTTCGCTTGGTTCGTCTTGGCGGGGACACTACCGTGCCTCCAGATTCGTTGTAGTTTTTGCACGAAATAGTGACAAACATAGCTCCATCCATCCTCAAAAATTTCTTGAGGATAAAATCAGTTAGTGAAATATTCATCTCGTAATTCTGAAGCTTTCCCATCAATATTATGAATCAAGTAACCCCTCAAAAATAATAAATATCGTCTCGGCTCCGTAATCCTCGACGCTCAGTGGATGTATCACGCCGGGCTAAGGATTTGCGAGAGCGGGGATGGATGAACGGATATTATGGCTCATTCTCCAGCGCATAGTAACGTTAGGTAGAGATTTCGATAAACTTTTGTATATCTTGTCCCTATCTACGAGTATACTTCGTTTTATTTAGCATTAGAAATTTAAAAAAAGAAGCAGTATCGGTAAAATTTGACGATTTGACAGATGGTGGCATAATAAATACGTCCACTTAAAAAATCACTTAACGTACTACGAATTTTAACATTGACGTGCGCTTTTTCATTTTGTCGCATTATACTAGTCACGTTCTGTTTTATGTTTGGAGTCTCTGCTTCTTGAGATCTCTTGTTGTGCTAACATTTCACGACTATTAATTTATTTTGACACACAATGGTGCCTATAAGTAAAAACAAAAATTTCGTTCTCTCTCATGCTAAATAAAATGAAGTATAGTCAGAATTCGCTTGCAACATGTTCCAGGATATGACAAGTCTTATTACACTGGAGCAACTGCCATCTGTCATTCGTACCTCCTAACAAGGAACCAGCCCAATTGGATCATGGCTACACCGCCATTCTACGGTTTCCTCACGTTGTTTTAACCGTTAAGGCGCAAATTGTCAAATTCGCATATTGTCAAGCAGTCGCAAGCGGTCAAATTCGCAAATTGTCAAATTCGCTAAATTGACAATTTGCGAAATTGACGATTTGTGAATTTGACCGTTTAACGAATGATAGGTAACCTACCGGTATAAATATAGTTTATACTTGAAAACAACAAAAACAATAGATAAATAGACACTCTACATGGCCGAACCCACTGACGGTAGCTAGTTTTTAAAAAAGTGCAAAATAATCCCTAATGATAAATTTCCAACAGACTGACAGATCATTCCATCAATTCTAGTTTAGTTTTCGTTTGTAATGCGCAATCCATTTTTCGTGGATTCTCGCGAAAAAGTGTTAATTGTGTTTTCATTCGAAAGCTTTCAAAGCTTTTATTTCCTTTCTGACCATTCATTTGGGAATATCTTTATTCTGGAGTTTTTGATTTCGCGCAGGGAAATAATAAAATATTTATTGTTTTACTTTAACAAAGAAACCCTTTTCTCTGCATTAACGGTGTAGTGTAGTCGTACAAAGTAATCACTGCAGCTGCGGTGCCAGGTTCAATCCCCGGATCGGAGGAATAGTAAGGCCTCGGCCTCGAATTTTGCGGCAGCGGGAACGGCGGCGCACGCACGCAGGCGCACTGCGGTCACCGCTTGACGCGGGCCGTCAAGAACGGTACGATGCTGTCAAGCGGTGAACCGAAGTGCGCCTGAGTGCGCTGCCGCTCCGCTGTGTTCGAGAACGGGTCTAAAGGATTCTATACAAAACATCTCACCGCTGCCGCTACCGCTGCCGCTGCCGCTTCGCTGTCGCAAAATTCGAGGCCGAGGCCTAATTGTGATTTTTACTCGGATCTCCAGCACTCTCGCTCACCAAACGAAGCGTAATAGCAAAGCTTATACTCACACGTCTTCTGTGAAAGGTGGTACTTTAGCGGTCAAACAGGCACAGTTTTACTGACAAATAGGAACTGTCTGCAGCATTACCTTACTTATGTATGCAATAGTATTCTGTGTAATTAGGGCTTACCTTTTAGAACAACCGTTTTGACTACAAACACTAAAATCCGTCTGAAACTCGTCTTAATACCATCGCCAGAGTTTAATCCTGGCTTAATCAGTGGATTTTTGGAAAAATTTACTTTCATTATAAATCTAATCAAGGGATAAACAAAAGTCTCAGATCACTTTAATTTCTATAAATACATTACCCATTTACAAAGCGCTATTTACGGCCAAATTCTTAATAATACTCTGGTGTTTTATTACAAAGCTGGAGGGTGAAAGATGTCGGTTACATTGAAAAATGATCTTTCCTTAATGAAAAAGAATAATAATGAGACTCTAAATAGGGCGATAGGGCGGTGATTCACTGGCTACAGTTTGGTAGCGATTAGTATACACTGTATACAAGTAACCTTTAAATTATTCATATGTAATGACTCATTTTCTTTTTGGTAATGGAAAAGCCTAAATTTTAGAAGTCATGTTCACTGAAATGTTTCTAGCTGGGGTTGTGGCACTATGTGGCGAGTCACTAAATTCCCTCTGATAGGGCTGAGTAAAATAATGACTGATAAAAATGATATATTTTGTGATCAGGTGCCACCTTTGGAGACTGGGACTCATTCTATTCCCAAAATATACTTTTTATCTATGACACAGAAAGATAAACTGAATGACTACTTAGGTAATGATAGAATAATGAAGATTGTATTGATATTGTTGTAAAACTTTGGCGATAGAAAAGAGTAACTATCGAGTTTCTTGCCGGTTCTTCTCCATAGAAAACAACATTCCGAAGCCGGTGGTAGAGTCTGAAATCTTTATATTTGACGATTCATAAGTGAATCTTTGAAGCCTCCTCAAATAAAATATATCTATGGACATTATTCACACGGCGCCATCTAGCCCCAAACTAAGCATTAGCTTGTGCTATGGGTGCCAGACTACGGGTAAACATTACTTATATTTTTTTTATAAATACATACATATTATACATAGAAACACCCAGACCGATACAAACAGGCATGTTCATACACTCAAATGTTTGTACCGTGCGGGGATCGAAACCGCAACCTCTAATGTAATAGCCGACTTCTCGACCATTACACCAAATGGCTCGTCAAATAAATAAAGAATATTATGCTTTTGTTATTGGATGAAGGTACAGCCCGTTCCACATAAGTTGTCCTTTTGCCGCTATATTGGCAGCATTGCCTACGCTTTGTAAATCTGTCAAAAAACAGATTGAATGTATTGAAAAACAATACTACCAATATAGCGGCTAAAGGACTTCTTATGTGGAACAGACTGTAGATGTTAGATAATTTAACTCAAGCCTGCAATTAGTGTGTATTCAAAATAACCATAGCAACTTCGGTGACAAATAAAGCGGAGAAACCGCCATGGTTACAAAACTGCCTAAAAGGCATTTAAGAGGCTTTTAGTGTTAAAAATAACTTAGGTCGCTGCCCCGTATACCTACTGCTGAAAGTCGTAATACTAAAGTAATTAAACCGCCGACCAATAATAACTAATAAGCCCGACGTTAAAATAAAAAAAGGTATGATTTGCGAGTTTTAGAACTTGAATTGTTTTGAGGCTTTCTCTTTTGCAACTTCTGAATTCGAGAAAATCTTTGCACATTATTCACACACTAGCGGGCGCCCGCGGTTTCACCCGCGTGGTTCCCGTTCCCGTGGGAATATCGAGATATCCTTTCTTAGCGGATGCCTACGTCATAACATCTACCTGCATGCCAAATTTCAGCCCGTGGGCTGTGCGTTGATATCTATCTATGTCAGTCAGTCACCTTTGAGTTTTATATAAATATAGCCGTCTTGCTTTTAAATAAACATAGCTTGTACCACGGGTGCCAGATGGCGAATAAACTGCATTACTTATAGAATAAACCTTTTTTTCTGTAAATGCACACACATTATTATACATAGAACTGCATTACTTATAGAATAAACCTTTTTTGTTCTGTAAATGCACACAAATTATTATACATAGAAACACTGACTGATACAGACTAGTCATACACACAAATGTTTGTACCAAGCGGGGATCGAACTCGCAACCTCTGGTATAATAGCCTACTTTTTAGGGTTCCGTAGCCAAATGGCAAAAAACGGAACCCTTATGGATTCGTCATGTCTGTCTGTCTGTCTGTCTGTCTGTCTGTCTGTCTGTCTGTCTGTCCGTCCGTATGTCACAGCCACTTTTTACCGAAACTATAAGAGCTATACTGTTGAAAATTAGTAAGTAGATGTATTCTGTGAACCGCATTAAGATTTTCATACAAAAATAGAAAAATAATAATAAATTTTGGGGGCTCCCCATACATAGAACTGAAACTCAAAAATTTTTTTTTCATCAAACCCTTACGTGTTGGGTATCTATGGATAGGTCTTTAAAAATGATAATAAGGTTTCTTACATCATTTTTTTCTAAACTAAATAGTTTGCGCGAGAGACACTTCCAAAGTGGTAAAAAGTTCGTCCCCCCCCCTGTAACTTCTAAAATAAGAGAACGATAAATCTAAAAAAAATATATGATGTACATTATTATGCAAACTTTCATTGAAAATTGGTTTGAACGAGATCAAGTAATTAGTTTATAAATTTTGGGGGCTCCCCATACTTAGAACTGAAACTCAAAAATTTTTTTTTCATCAAACCCTTACGTGTGGGGTATCTATGGATAGGTCTTTAAAAATGATAATAAGGTTTCTTACATCATTTTTTTCTAAACGGAATAGTTTGCGCGGGAGACACTTCCAAAGTGGTAAAATGTTGGTCCCCCCCCTGTAACTTCTAAAATAAGAGTACGATAAAACTAAAAAAAATATATGATATACATTACCATGCAAACTTCCATTGAAAATTGGTTTGAACGAGATCAAGTAATTAGTTTTTTTTTAATACGTCATAAATCGTTAACCGCAATTTTCCTCTCATTCAATCAACTTAAAAATAAAAACATCGATCAAACTTACAAAGAACTACAAGAACTTTTATATTATGATGATATTAGCTGCTACGGAACCCTTCATGGGCGAGTCCGACTCGCACTTGGCCGGTTTTTCTACTACAATATAATAGCCTACACCAAATCGATCGTCTACCATATAACATAGTAAGACAATGCAAAAAAAAAATTAAGTACTTATTTATATTTTATGAAAAGCCTTCTTCTAACTCATTATGCGAATAAATTATTCTCCACCAAAACTTACCGTAACGGCTAACGGCTTATTTCTAAACATTCAATTATGGACTGAGTTACAAAAGAAATACAGACCAAATTATGGGCCCTCATTGTTTACAAGACTGAAATTTGTAGCAATTAAGAAAGGGCCAGAGAAAACAAATTTCTTCACTTCATTAATCATTCAAGCTATGTACAACTAAATTTTATTTAGAGGATAGGGAACACTCTATAGTGTATTTCTTAGAGAGGATACGTACACACAAGTTAGTATTTGTGTATGTTTATTACCAAATTATCTTGTTTTGGTAAAATTATATATCTGTAAAAGTTTATTTTTTAGTTTTGCTTTGCCACCAAAGGTTGACTGGTAGAGAATGCTTTTAGCGTTAAGTACGCCTTTTGTACCCAATTTGTGTGGTCAATAAAGTTTTTATAAATAAATAAATAAAAGATATTAATTTACCAGACTTCCATAATATTAAAGTTATCGCCTGTTGCAGTCCACTGCTGAACAAAGCTATGTTCAGCAGTGGACTGCATAGTCCTCGCTACTTTTTCGATTCTCGACTACTCACGCCCAGCTCATGTCAGTTATCTGCGAGGATTCAGGCGACTGGGACCACTACATAACTGGGACCGCGATCCCAGTGGCCTGATTAGTTTTTATTTGTTTAGTTCGTCAGGCGAGGGCCGCGGTCCCAGTTTTATATGGACCCAGTCGCCTGAATTCTCCTGCACAAATCATCAATCCACCTGGCAGTTGGGCATCCGCTACGTTTACCGTCATTTTTAAATTATAAGCTCGAAGATCAGATGTGCCTACAGTGAGGGAGCACATTGAGCGACGCTTCCTGGTGAAGTGTCCCTACATGGAAGAGGCCGCAGTGGTTTCATCAGATGGGCTCGGTTCTTCCAGGTGGTCAAACTATTTTAAACTGTTAAACTTCTAGGATATTCATATGTTTTTCTGGAATTTATCATATTTAGACAAAATAGATTGATCACGAGGACTCTATCCAAAAAGTTCAACCAACAGGACTTTTTTCCTCGTGGTCAAATCAGTTTGACAAAATAGTTTGACCACTTGGAAGAACCGGGTGGGCTGCGTGTCTGTCGTATAAGTAACTAGTATAAAAAAGTCATCGTGACAATCCTCAATCAAGGAAAGTCAATAAGCAAAGTTCAGACATAATTAGGGATAGTTTATCAAATATTCGAGAATCTGTACGCAGTCGCGTGTCCGTAATAGTGAATAGTCACGCACGCAAGGAACTACGCAGCGATCCGGTATTAATAATACCGGTTCAATTATTGAGATTGTGTAGGCTTTGGAGGTTAAACGATTTCGGTGGCGAAAGTTTATTAGTTTTCTGTGGCTTGTCACACATTATGTAATTGCTTTTAGGGTACTGTAGCTATAACGAAGGTAAAATATTATGGGACGTAATAGGAATGGACGACTTATCCATATGTTTTAGGTTTTAGGTGACTCGGTGACTAGACCCCTCGCGGAAAGCAAATGCTTTTGAGACCATAACTACAGAGTCGAGCTTTATCCGGCATGTGTTCAGTATTACTCTAGCATGTGGTAAAAATTGTTATTATTATTATGCTTTACTTTGATAGTAGACTAGCGGCCGCCTTCGTGGTTTCACCCGCGCGTATTTTCGTTTTTCAAATATCCCCCCTTCCCTCCACATTTCCGGAATTAAAAGTACCCTATGTCACTCGGGGATAGTGTAGCTTTCCAACAGTGAATTTTTTTTTCAAATATGTTCTGTAGTTTCGGAGCCTATTCAATACAAACAAACAATTAAGTCTCTCTTAAATAATAATAGTATAGATATCGAATACGGCTTCTTTCAAACCATAAATCACGATAACTTGTCGTCCAAGCCCCCGTGTTTCCCAACTACTGCCCGGTGGAACTTTTGACTTGCAACTAGGTTTGCCAGATGTGTTTAAAAAAAAAACCGGACAAGTTTTTAATTTTTGATTTATTAACATTAATTGACTCAAAAATCAAAATCAAAATCAAAATATTCTTTATTCATGTAAACTTGTATCAAGTATTTATGAATCGTCAATTACAGAGTGACTCTACCACCGGTATCGGAATGCAGTCATCTGCCGAGAAGAACCGGCAAGAAACTCGACAGTTACTCTTTTTCATCGCCATGTTTGTTTACAATTTGTTTGTTACAATTACTGATTAGTTTTAGAATACCAAGCCATACAGTATAAAGTATAAGAATGAGACTATAATCTAGAAAAATCCGTGAGCCCTGGAAGACCAGTGCCCAAAGGTGGCACCTGCAGCACAAGTATGACGTATGTGCCAGCCATAATTTCACTCAACCATATTAGAGGGAATGTAACCACCCGACACATAACGCCACCACCCCAAGCACATTTTAGCGAGCATGACCGCCAAGGTTAGAGACTCTTCAGGATTCTTTGAATGAAAAGTAGATTTAATTTTACTGAATTATAACATTCACTAAAAACAGGGGTTGGTTTTCTGTGTGGACAATCTTTTGTCCGGTTTGCCAAGATTTTCTTGACTGGACAAACATAAAGAAAACCGTACTGTCCGGTCGAAAACCGGACATCTGGCAACCTTACTTGCAACATATGGTCGCTCCACACGGCATGAGGCAACTGGTGGCTAGGAAGTCCGTGTCTATACGCGAACTCTATAGTTCGATCTATGTTTAGTGCCTTCTACAGTATACCAGGACATGAAACAAAGCAAGTAGTGAGTGAATTGGATGTATTTTGTTTTTATGTAGAGAATCTTGTGAAGCCAGTGAGTGGGGCTACGAATAACCACGTCCGATTTCTGAAAATATTAAAGTTAGAAATGGAAAAAAAAACCGTGGTGTCTCTACCTTTTATACGCATTTACATTATTTCTGTCACCTATTCAGGTTTACAAGCAAGTTACTAGGAATAAGCACTATATTATATCCTGCGTAGTTGGCTGATCGTAAAAGATTGACCGCAGTGGCTGAATTCTCGGCTAGGAGGACATTATTACCATTATTACTAGGAATAGGATAAATATCTTTTTACACGGAGGGGAGAGGTAAAACCCACCGGACTACCCATAACACAATCCTCAAACTACTTACTTTAGGATCAGATCAACGCATGTGATGTTGTCCAATATTAGAAAAAACCGGCCAAGTGCGAGTCGGACTCGCCCATGAAGGGTTCCGTAGCAGCAAGTATCATCATAATATAAAAGTTCTTGTAGTTCTTTGTAAGTTTGATCGACGTTTTTATATTTGAGTTGATTGAATGAGAGGAAAATTGCGGTTTACGATTTATGACGTTTAAAAAAAAACTAATTACTCGATCTCATTCAAACCAATTTTCAATGGAAGTTCGTATAATAATGTACATCATATATTATTTTTAGATTTATCGTTTTCTTATTTTAGAAGTTACGGGGGGGGGGGACCAACATTTTACCACTTTGGAAGTGTCTCTCGCGCAAACTATTCAGTTTAGAAAAAAATGATATAAGAAACCTTATTATCATTTTTAAAGACCTATCCATAGATACCCCCCACACGTAAGGGTTGGATGAAAAAAAAAAATTTGAGTTTCAGTTCTAAGTATGGAGAGCCCCCAAAATTTATTATTATTTTTTTATTTTTGTATTAAAATCTTAATGCGGTTCACAGAATACATCTACTTACTAATTTTCAACAGTATAGCTCTTATAGTTTCGGTAAAAAGTGGCTGTGACATACGGACGGACAGACAGACAGACAGACATGACGAATCCATAAGGGTTCCGTTTTTTGCCATTTGGCTACGGAACCCTAAAAAAGAGGTTTGCCTTATGTTCTCTAAAAGTTAGAACTCGTGGTACTTCATTTTTGATTCCCTCTTCATCAAAGATCAGTGGGAAGCTGGATAATACCCAATGATTAACTCCTTGTTCTTTTCAGAGGGTGCTGGAGCCAGCCTCGTACTCCTTGTCCGCTGACCGCCGGTTCCTCCTCCTGGCCCAGGGAGTGCGGAGGATCCACCGACACTCCTACCTGGCTCGCTACACAGTGTATGACATACTCACCACGTAAGTATAATGAATTCCTACACACACAAACGAACGCTCGGTCATACGGCCTGAAGGTTGTGGAATCGGTTTCCTCATTTATACCTCTTCAATGATGATGGGTACTGGCTTAATCACCACGCTTGCCAAATGCGGATTGATAAAAACCAACACAAAGTTAGCTCGACCCGGGAATTTAACCCAGGACCCCGAGATCTCGGCCCGGTACTTAAGCCACTAAACCATCGAGGCGTTTGATAGATTATAATTTAAATAAAATGCCTTAAAATTAGAGTCCGACCGAAACTGGTTTTCCGGCCGAAACCGAAACCGTAACCGAATATTCGGCCGTGGCTTCAGTTTCGGCCGAAACCGAAACCGAAACCGAAACTCACGTGGTCAAGAATAAAATTCCTTAAAATATTAAAAATTTATGCATTTTACCCATTTTTTGCATTAATTGGGGCATGAAATGGAATCACAGTATATTAATTTTATTGTAATCATTTATTTAATACTAGACTTCCGCCCCTGGCTTCGCTGGCGAAGGCTACACTTTAAACCACTATGAAACCCCCCAGGTAACTTCCAAAACACCCTTCTTAGTGGAAATTTACACATTATAATAAAAAAAATAAAAAAAAATAAAAAAATAATAATTATAAAGCACGCTTTAAGATTTAAAGTAAAAATATTAAACCATTTTTTAACACCCTTGAGGGGTGAAATATTCAAAAACCCTTTCTTAGTGGGAGCTTACACATTATAAATAACCCCTGTACAAATTTTGAAAATTTTATTTGTCAACCCCTAATTTACTCCCTTGGGGGTGTTTTTTTTACCCATTTTAATCACCATTCAAAAAAAAATCAAAATCAAAATATTCTTTATTCATGTAAACTTGTATCAAGTATTTATGAATCGTCAATTACAGAGTGACTCTACCACCGGTATCGGAATGCAGTCATCTGCCGAGAAGAACCGGCAAGAAACTCGACAGTTACTCTTTTTCATCGCCATGTTTGTTTACAATTTGTTTGTTACAATTACTGATTAGTTTTAGAATACCAAGCCATACAGTATAAAGTATAAGAATGAGTCTATAATCGAGAAAAATCCGTGAGCCCTGGAAGACCAGTGCCCAAAGGTGGCACCTGCAGCACAAGTATGACGTATGTGCCAGCCATAATTTCACTCAACCATTAGAGGGAATGTAACCACCCGACATTGGGGGTAAGTTTTCAATAACACCTCTTTATTTGAAGCTGACACTAAACTAAAAATATACTTCACGAATTTTAAGACAGTAACTTTTAAAATGACAGTTTCATACAATTTTACAATCCTCTTTTTACCCCCTTGGGGTTAATTTCGAAAAACCCCTTCTTAGGTAACTTACACATTACAAAGAATCCTTGTACGAAATTTAAAAATTCCTGGGTCTTTTGCTTTGGGCTGGGCGTTGATTATCAGTCAGGAATTCATTCAGTCAGTCCATTTTCTCCCATTTATATAGAAGACTAGCCTTTTGCCCGCGGTTTCACCTGCGCGTAATTCCTTTTTTAAATATCCTTCCCTTCCCCCCCCATTTCCGAGAAAAAGTATTCTATGTCACCCGGGGATAGTGTAGCTTTCAAATAGTGAAAGATTATTCAAATCAGTTCAGTAGTTTCGGAGCCTATTCAATACAAACAAACAACAAATCTTTCCTCTTTTTAATATTAGTACCTATACCTATAGATAATACAAAAAAATACATTAATAATACTTTTACTATTTTTTCAAATCAAGTTCTCATAGCAAAATGTTTATCAGTTATCAATAATCGAATCACTAATTGTTACTGTTTACCGCACTGACTATGTTGTGTTGCTACAGAGCTATCCGAACGACGCAAGACAATAATTCCCAAACAGGTGCGCCGCCGCCAAAGCGTTGCCGCGAGAAACGAAGTTAGGCGAGCGTGCACGACAACTTCCGAAATCAGTTTCGGTTTCGGCAAAAGTTTCGGCCAATTTTGGCCGAAACCGAAACTGCCGCCGAAACTTGATTTTTGGCCGAAACTCGGCCGAAACCGAAACCGAAACCGAACCTTCGGTCGGACACTACTTAAAATGTTGACGTGAATTGCTCGTAATTTATCGACAAATGACATTCTCGCGAGATATTTTACAATCTATCAGTAACATATATTTTAAAAGCGTATAATCGTAAGTGATTTATACTCCCTCTATTTTCCGTTGTTTCAAAATTTCTCAGCTAAAAGTGTAGGTTAAAAAGGAGTGTTCAGAGCAAGATAATGTCTAAAAGCTAAAAGAAATATAACACCTTGTTATTACTTTCAGTCTTCTCTCTTCACACATATTATGCAAACGAGACTGGGTTTGTTCAGTGGTGACTTAACTAGGGCTATCACAGTATGTGCTGTAAATTATATTAAACACCTGAGTTCTTATGAACAATACGAATGTATTTGTATAGTATGTGATTGTGAGTTACTGCACATTATCACCCGATTTTCTCGCGACTTCACTCACGAAGTTTATAAGACGTTATACGACGTATAGTCTGCGAAAGTGTAGTCTATACTACACACAAAACACATACAAACTAATATTATAAAGAGGAAAGATTTGATTGTTAGTTTGTTGGTATTGAATAGGCTCCGAAACTACTGAACCGATTTGAAAAATTCTTTTTCTGTTGGAAACTTACATTCTTCCCGAGTGACATAGGGTACTTTTGTACCTGGAAATGTGGGGGAAGGGGGGAAATTGACAAAAGAAATTAAACCGCTAGTTAATAATATGAGTAAATGTGTCAGCCCTATGAGAGTGAAGGAGATAAGGCAGGAACATACTGAACTACTACCAACAACCTCCTCCCAGCTATTTAGCACCTGGATTTAGGATACTGTACCTAAGTGAGCTTGTACTCTTAAAGATAATGTACTAATATGACTTGGCCATTCTCCGGTAGAGGACACAAATTACTTTACGTACTAAAGGGAACTGTTATTTTGGTTAAAGATCGCGCTTATAATAATAACTTAGTAACAATACACAGCTGCGATTCACTTTGCTTAAGGCCCATTAGCCCGTGGCTTGTGAGCCCAGATATTCTCCATTTCTTGTGAGAAAAATAATATTATCGATAAATATTTCACAGAAAGTGGCGTATAACTAAAACTTAGCAATGATTGTACTAAAATAACCAATGAAAAGGAAAACAAAACATTAATATTCGTGGGACCGAACTCTTTTTTTTATGTACGTTGTACAAAATATTGTACTTACTGTTTTTCCATTTGAATTGTGTTACAACAATCGTGCTCGCAAGCCAGCTGAAGCGATGATAATATTATTTAAAATATAATAATATGCTGACAATAATGTTCAATAAAACTACACTATAACAGAAAACAACATCAAATAAAAGCAATAAAAAGAAAAAGGAAAGGCCTGTATATAATAATTGTATATACAAGGACACCGACACAAAGATGTGCCGAGAGTCTAGATTCTTTACACACCGTACCGACCCCATCGGTGTTTTGTTGAAAAAAAAATTTAAGTGTAAGCTCAGGGATTAATCAAAACTTTTCCAATTTTGACTCGGCCAGAACATCGCGACTCCTGATGTATAATTAAAATTGCAACTTTTGTTTACCAACTTATGCGTAAGAGAGGTTTTTTATGAGACTTTTACAAAGAATAGGTTATTCATTATGTACCTATACTGACTTGCTCGATGGCAAATTGGGTAGTAGCCCTGCCCATTTGCCAGGGGTAGTGGGTGCGAATTCCACCCAGGACAAAACTTTATATAAAGAGTTAAAGAGGTTTATTAGTGCTCAAGCTTCTTACTCTTTGGTGGCTAAGCCGCTCGTATCTGGTTGGTAGTAGGACTTTATCTAAGTCCGACTGGCTAGCTACCACCTCAACAGGTCTTTCCCCCCGTTACAGCTCGGGCTGTGTTCCGGCAATATTAATTTTAGAGCCAGTACACTTAAAATCAAATGCTGGAAGATCATAGGAGCCGACAGTTTAGTATCAGTTTTCTGGCTAAGTGTCCGTCAATGGAATAAGCCGCAGTGGCTGCTAACAATCAGGTGAACAGCGTAACAGTCTGCAAAATTTAAGTGATGTTGTCCAACTACCAATTTCATAATATTATTCTAATCTTTTAGAAAGGCCACAACTTAATACATTTAAAACTGAAAACATAGTCTCACTCTCAAGTGTACCTACCGAAGAAATTAATAATTCAAGCGTAATTCATACTAGTCGTATGTTTACGAGCAAACACACCAGTGTGCCGCGGTAAACAATGGCTTTTGTTGCTTGCTTACAGTACAGTTTGTTCGACATATTTAACGCTTTCACAAACTGCTTTTATTGACGATGAAGTACTTAGATAGAACTTTATGCTGCTCAAAGTTTTCGTAAACATGAGATTAACAAAGCAATAACAATCAAACAATAAAAAAATACATAATCAATAACTCAAAAATGATTTATTAGATATAGTTCATGGGACCAATTCCATGGGTAAATGGGTACACCCAGTAAAAAGTTATTAGGTAATACACAAAAGAAAAAAAAAACACAGTTGAATTGACCACCTTTTCCTTTTTTGTTGATGTCATAAAGATTTCAGGGATCCAAATGACCGATTTGGGGATCACTGAGTTGTGGACGTGTTTCGGATGAAATTATGACGTTCCCTAGACATACACGCCCTGTCGTCGTTTTAAATTCGTTAAAATTAAAAAACATCCCTGCCTTTTGTGGCACGCGTTAAGTTATGTATATCAATTGAAAGAAACACTACAATGGCGAACGGTGGAACGGCCCCCCTGAATAATGTTGGGGAACAAAGCCTTTTGTGTTTGCCATTTAGGGTACCTACGAGTACCACAGTAAATGACAAAAAATCGTGTCCAAAAATTAAATGAAGGCTGCTATGACTGCGTATGATTTAGACGTTTGAACCGCTAAATCGTTTTGAAAATTAAAACCTGAGATAGAGTACGAAAAATTTTAGCGTTCTGATTCCTTCTTTTTGAATTTTTTTTTAACTAAATTAAATGCTGTCATTAATGTCCGGCATAGATTATTTCCATTTACTAGATCTACCACTTGGAAGCATAACTACTGCCACAATATAAGGTCTGCACAACTCGAACAACGCACAATTTCGAGCTTTTGATTTTAGTGTCGGTCGGTTTTTACTCTACACTCCATTTGATCCTCATGCCTTTGACACTTGCAAGTGTACTGACAAATGTATATTGACAGAACAGTCCTTTTTTAAAACCCCCAATATGACACTACTGTTATTGTTATTAATTCTAAGCACTACTGACAAAGTTATATTGACAGAAGACAGTTTTTTAATTGATGATCCCAAATTGGACACTAAAACTAGTTTACCAATATAATTCTTTTTGTTCCAGAGAGTCCTACCCCCTCACGCCTCTCCCAGACGAAGTAGGCGGAGTCATCACGGAAGGCCCACACCTCCTGCTGGCCACATGGACGCCTAAAGGCCACGGCCTGATCACGGTCAAGGACTACGACATCTACTACAGGCCTGCGCCCCGGTCCTCCACTGGGTACCGGGTGACGGACACTGGGGTACCGGGGACTATCCACAATGGGGTGCCTGATTGGTTGTATGAAGGTGAGTGAGATAGATATATTTTGGAGCCAGAGGCCCTTGACAAGCGGCATTTATGACGTTCGTTATTGCTAAATTTGCCATAGCGAATGTCAAAACCCATACTTTCAATCACTCTTTCAATATCGATCATGGAATTAATATTATCTATATCGATTGACCACGTAACTTTTTTAAGGCACCTGTCAAATTCATACAATTTGAAGTTAGCGAATTTCGCTACCGCTGTCAAAATGTTACTTTGAACCATAGACTTATTAATTCCATGCTTTGAACTTTGAATAAGCCCCCTGTTTCACCAGTGACAGATGTGTTCGTCCATGGAATTAATATTGTTCGTCAGACAAAAATGACAATATGTTATTTTTTACAAAATTGAAAAGTGAGTGCGTGGAAGCTATGTGCGAACCGATCTTTCAATGTTGAAACTGGGCGTTAATATTTTATTTTATAACTAGCTTTCCGCCCGCGGTTTCACTCGCTTTTATGATGGACGTATTTGCAGAGGGACATTAAATAAGCGATTACTTTACTTTCCTTAAATGGAATAATCCGTATAACACCAAAACTCTTTGCACGGCTGCTATATGGAAAGGAACAAAAACCCTTAATACAACAGTAGATTTACTGCTAAATACTAACAACACCAAACCACGAAAGCACCGAATTTCCAAGCAAAAGTAACACATTTTAATTCGCTCTAGAGCGAAGCGATATGATCGTTTTACTCACTTAAAGTAGATTAAAGCTCGTCTCGATGACCTTTCTAGCGGCAGATTGCACTAGGTACAATATCTTGAGAGTATAATTTTCATTCGTAATAAAGAAACAGTGTTCTTGCTTGAGTGCTGTTACAAAAGTCTATCGTTTAAAATATAAAATCTACTTTAATACGACACTGTGGGTAATTTTTTGCAGAGAATAATTAGCAGACTAGAGATGGTCGCCTCGGTGTAGCTGGCGCAGGGCGGTGCCAGACAGTAACTGCTTAGTTACTGTTTGGCACTGAACTGTCTAATGGCAGACGTGGCGCTTACCAGGTGTACGATCTGCTCGACTTGTTACACATTGCAATAAAAAAAAAAAGATGTTTGACCGCCTACGTGGAACAGAGACTGGTCGAGAATAAAACCCGGAGGTCGTGGATTCGATTGCTATTTTGGGTGTGGTTGGTGGTAAGCCGTAAAAAATGTCACAGCCGGTACACTTGAAATCGGACTCCAATATTAGAGGAGCCTACACATTGAGCGGTGATTGCTGTCAATGGAATAAGCAGTAGGCCTGTCGGTCCGATGAAACGACATAAAGTTAATAAAATGTTGGCAGATTTAATTAACTAACTACGACCGAGGCTAAAATCCAACAAATTAAGGCCTCTGGTTAAAAAAGGGACCTGTGTAACCACTGCTCCATAAATAATTATAAATAAATATTTGACAACATCACATACATTGATCTGACCCCAAAGTAAATAGCGGGAGCACTTGTGTTATGGGTGTCAAGAACAACGAAGGTACCACAAATACATATATGTATACTTAAATACAAATGAACATCCAGACACAGAACAAACACAAATGTACATCACATAAGTGTTTGTCCTGGATGGGATTCGAACCCACGACCTCTGGCGCATAGGGCAGGGTCACTACCAAATGCGCCATCGGGCTAGTCCATGAAGGCGGTGTATGTAATATTAACTGATATTTAGTATATTTTAAGTGCTTTTAACCCATCTCAAAGCGGCTTATCTTAACGAGCTCAGTGGATGGCTCTCGCGACAGATTGCGCCGACACTGCCGATCTTAATGAGGCTCTACTTTAAATATGAGTTTAAAAATAATATTCCTTTGCCCAGTTTACGACTTATGCCTTTTGGCGTTCGGTATATAAACTGTGAGCGAGGTCTAACTTTATGTTCTCAGATTAAACAGATAACGTTTTGGCGTTTATATCACTTCAGCTGGCAAATATGTAAGTGGGCCCCGATGGAAAGCGGCCATTTCTGTTAAGGAATACTTTAGAAAATATAGAACTACGAAAAATATACGGCAACATTTACCTTTTGAACGCCAATACGAACGCACTTTCGTGTCCTGTATGCCAGAACAGGGTTATTCTTTATTGTAGAATGTAAGGAAAAAATATCAGTAATCGTTTTAAACATATTTATTTCATATTTTTGAGGCAGAGTATTTTGTTATTAGCCGTCGTTGGCGCACAGGGCCCGCAGGTGCTTGTCAAGTATAGACGACTTTGGCGTCTAAAAGGTTAATATGTTGACAGACTGACACAGCCCACCTGTTGATCTATCTAGGATCGTGTCAGACAACAGACTGTTGTCCCTCCGTATTATGCGATTCAAAGAATATAGGTGCATGCGCTTGTGCACCATTTTTTTTTGCATATTTGGTTGATCCTGAAGACTGGCCGAAAACTCGGCTAGGAGGACATGATGCAGAAACCTATTCCACTAATCATTTTTAGTGAAGTATAGCCCTGTTGGTGCCTACTTCTATAATAATCTACTGATTGAGTCTTTTTTAATGTAAGCAAACTGAGTCCCACCTTTATACTATACAAATCGCAGACAATGCAAAAAACTCCTTACAATCAACGCTCACAATTCTAAACAAGATTGTATTTATTCCTCTGTATCGGTTCAACTATAACACCGCATAATTTATTTGAAATTACTTCAGTAGTTTCAACCTAACGACGCCGAGGGGAAGAAACAAACACCATTTCCACTCATTAATATCGCATTTACAATAGAAGCGTTGCCCACGTTTATACAGCAAAATGAAAATACAGTAATTTAGTTCACTAGCAAGAGAAACTGAACTCTATTTCTCTTAAGTTATGGTACTGAATCCTTTGGCAGTGTAAACTGTACGATATGTTTACAAATAATAACAGTGTTAATCCTTTAACTAAACTTCAGTGTTTAATTTTGCAGTGTAAGCAACAATGTTAATCTGTACACGTTAGTTTATTTCATTATCATAATGTTAGGCCTCATTTACTCTCTGTTGTTTTAAGGTCTTTTGTGTTTTAAGACATTTAGCTAGTCTTAGTTAGGCAGCACTTTACATTATTATTTTGTGGAAAACTAGCTGACCTAGCAACCTTCGTTCACTCTAGAAATTGGTGACACACCGACAGTAACGCCACCTGTTGGGTGCAATTTTGTTTTCAATCCATCAAGGAAGATATTGAAATATACATACAAAATTGGAACCTAATATACCCAGCAATTTAGGAGGAGTTAGGTGGCAAACACACATATAGAATTATACAGTTCTGATCTTCTCTCAAAGCATGGGAAATATTTTTAGTCAAAATCTCTCTATTAGCAAGTTTTGGGTCTTAATCATGGGTGCTGGATTAAACTCTCGGTTCAATAAAGCAAACTTTCATCTGATCATTACTTGATTGTAATGATAAAAAACTTTTAAGCTTTAATATTTTATGCATAATCAAGAAGCATAAATCTATAATTATATAAAACTCAAAGGTGACTGACTGACTGACTGACTGACATAGATATCTATCAACGCACAGCCCAAACCACTGGACGGATCGGGTTGAAATTTGGCATGCAGGTGTATGTTATGACGTACGCATCCGCTAAGAAAGGATTTTGATCAATTCCCACGGGAACGGGAACCACGCGGGTGAAACCGCGGGCGGCTGCTAGTTACAGAATAAAACTGTCTAAGCTAATAATTTTCACCACGTTGGGCGCCATTATTAGGAAAACAAAATAGCCCCAGATCGAATAATATTATTTTCAAACAAGCTTAAGCTACTTTCAAATAGAGTGTTTTCCAACGAAATTGATAATATACCCTTACAAAAAGTCGAACAGAAAAACCGACAGTAAATTTTAATTCCGTCGTCCGAAATTTGATATTTATCGATCATACCTTTTTCAATATTCCCGGCTCCATTGCCGTAAAAATTGTAATAAAGTTCAGTGATAGCGAGCAACCTTCTGCTTTTGTTGAAAGTAGACATTTTAAGTCTTGTCTGACGACCGAGGGTTCTGCATAAAACGTATACTGGGTAAGACTTTTTTTATTTTCATGACGACATTCCGCCAGTGTCAAGGGTACTTACTTACTTACTAAGATGGCGCAGCGACCCCAAAATTAGTCTTGGCCTCACGGTGATGCCACACAGGCGCGTTGCGCTGCGCTGCGTCGACGCACCGCACGCGCTCGACGGAATGGGTGCCACACGATCCGATGCGTCGTCGCAACGCGCTGCGTTGTCTAAGCGTCGTCGTGCGTTGATTTTAGGTTTAGTTTGTGATTTTTATCCCATAAAAGAGGTCTTTCCTAAACTAATGAGATAAGGTAGTCAATGTCATTGATAGTGATACTCATTATGATGATTTATGTACTTGGGGCGCACCGCTATCTCGACTGCATTAACCATACTGCGACGCGTGCGTCGTCGTTCCGGTGTTGGAGCGCTACATCACTCCCCCCGCTTCGTCTCTCGGCTACGCGTCCGTTGCGCACGCGTTACGGCGACGCGCGTCGCCACAACGGACCGTGAGGCATTCCGTTCAATTTGTATGAAATATAAGTTAACGCATCGACGACGCTCCGTCGACGCAGCGCAGCGCAACGCTTCCGTGTGGCATCACCGTCAGACAACAAAAGACGCCACTTGAGTCTATCTTGCACCATTTCCCGCCACTTCTCCACTCGGTGTTCGCGCAGCTCCTTCATCACCTCGTCAGCCCAGCTATTCCTGGGACGACCGACAGGGCGTTCACTACTCGACCGTCCAAGGGAGGCTCGCTTCACCGCTCGGTCTTCACTCAAGAGGTGTCAAGGATAAGTCTTATTTAACCTTTGGGTCCAGTTGACAGGTTACATAAAACTCGGGCAATTACATGTCGGCGTGATCCGATATTCGTCCATGTAATTCAAATATTTGACCAAAATTCTGCGTACTACCTCATATACACAACGAAACAGTGAAATAACCCAGTGAAACAAACAAGGTCATTCGAACTGAACCGCGCGCTTTCAAACAAAAAAAGAGCTGCATTTTTCATATATTCCGGCGAACCTTAAAAACGATTTAGATACGGGCCGGGCGAATGTTTCACCGACTGTTTCAGAACGAGTTTCCTATTCACGAAACTTTGGCTTTGAATAGCCATTTGTGTGTTTAAAGTTTAAATACGTAGTGAACATTATACATATTTTAGCCTACTTTTTTATACTACTTTTATAGAACTTGGAACTTAGACATGGATGAAGCCTTTTTTTTTTTTTAGCTGTACCTACAATATTAAATATCAAAAAGCAAAAAGCCTTGGGTCTGTTTGGTGGTAGGGCTTTTTCAGAGTCCGACTGGCTAGCTACCACCCCCTCAGGTGAAATCTGCCGTTATAACAGCTCTGGCTGTGTTCCGGCAATATTATTTTTGGGAGCCAGTGCACTTGAAATCAGAGGCTCGAAGATCAGATGAGTCTACAGTCTGGCAGCACATTGACGGACGTTTCCAGGTAAAGCGTCCCTTAATGGAATAGGGCGCAGTGACCGCTTAACATCAGGTGGGCTGCGTGCCTGTCTGTCAGCCAACTGACAGACAGGCACGCAGCCCACCTGATGTTTAAAAGTTCCCACATGATGCTTTCACTGATAATAGGGTACTGTGATGCCTCTGTTGTTGCCAGCGTCCATAGGCGACAGTAACTGCCTACCATCTGGCAGGCCTTAGGCTTCAACGCCACCCTAGTAGTATAAAAAACATATTGTGAACTCTTGATCCATAATTTTTAAAATCTTCACGAAGGAACACAGACTTATTCAGGTAACAAATATTTCCTGTGGTAGCAGAGATACTGCTAGTGAATCGTACTTTCTTAAAGCCTTACCATTAACGACACCCTAGGAAGCAATCGAACTCACATCGTTTAGAACTATGTACTTGTTACAAAACCGGGTAATGGAACGTAAAGTTTACTTTTAAAAAGTACTAACACTCTGTATATTACGAGCGATGCTCCATGTTTCGTCAACTATTCACGAACGTTTTTTTTTTAAAACTAGATCAGTTGGCAGACAGACACACAGCCCACCTGATGTTAAGCGGCCACTGCGGCCTATTCCATTGAGGGACGCTTCACCTGGAAGTTCTATACTCAAAGCTTCAGCTTTGAATGACCGTTTGTTTTGAAACTCGTTAAATATCATTAACAACGTGTAAATGACTTAAGTGAATATAAAAAGTATACATACGTCTTACTTCATTCGTACAACTTATCGCTTCTTAACTGTAGACACTTGATATGCTTACCATCTTGGGAGTTCCAATTTATTCTCTTTTCAAGATGAAAATGTGAATTCAACGAAAAATTCCCGCATTAAATTAACCTACATATTCTTCGAGCTCAAGTGAAAATCAACAAAAGCGTATCCATAATATTCTGTCTACATGAAGAGTTCATTAGAAGGTACAGACACTGCATTAAAAATTATGCTGAAGTAGAGTTGGCAAAATTAGGGAGAAGCGTATCCATAGTAAGCTGTCTAAACCGTGTGCTCATTAGGAAATGTGCAGGGAAAGTCGGCAAAACAGACTCTTTTTTAATATGTAAGTATGTATATTTATAATATGAAGGCGCTCGTGGCGCAGCTGTGACAGTGGCTCGTTAGCGATAACGAAAGTCAAGCTACCTACGCCGCGGTCGGTTAATGGATGGGTGACCATTCTGACCATATTTAGTGACATTAATTTCGAGCGTCTCCGTGCTTCGGAAGGCACGTTAAGCTGTTGGCCCCGGCTGATATTTACTATAATGTAAATATTAGTCATCAAGCCTAGTCAGAGGCCATTTGGCAGCTTGATAACATCTGACATTAAGGTTGGTCACTTGCCTTACGCACCCCTCCACCAACCCGCACTAGGCCAGCGTGGTGGAGTATGGCCCACACTATCTCACAATTGAGATAAGGCCTGTGTCCCAGCAGTGGGAACGTATATAGGCTGATGATGATGATGATGATATTTATAATTAAAAAACACCCAGACCAACACAAATACACAATGTACTATCGAGGTCACCCGCGCGTGATCACCCTAAAGGCTAAAATCCTGTGCAGTATTTTCACGTTAACAAGCGCCGCTCCTAGGAAGTCACGATGCGCGTGCACGGTATATTTTTCCAAAAGTGATCACGCGCGGGAGACCTCGATCGTACATACACACATCAAATTTTAATATCTTTGGTGAACGAGGATATAATAAAAAAAAAAATATTTTGCTAGATCAGGTAGCAGGCTGGCACGCAGCCCACCTGAATTATTTATCATTATTTATTTATTTATATTTTGGATACATTTAATAAACTTAATTTAAAGCCTCGCAAACCACTTTCGTGGTTGTCTGCAAGTGCTAATCTCGCTAATTAGGAAGGTACAAACAAAACTTATTATTTACTTAAAACTAACTAGTTACAATTATCTCAATAATAAATGTAGTACATGATAGGTATCTATGTCTAATAGTAAGCGGACACTGCAGCCTATTCCTATATTTACACTGTAAGGGACACTGTAGGCTCCTATGATTTGCGAGTCTCACAACAAATTGTCAAAATCAATGTACCAACACTGGGTTAAGTAGGGTGTGCAAAACAGGCATAAAGTATTCAGAGCCTTAACTACATAGAGTCAATAAAAAAAGACAAGAGCTTACTACAAACTGTGTATCGACTAAAGTTAGGTACGGTCGGAAAAATAATCAAAAATGATTCTGAATCAGAATAATAGTCGGAGAAGGTCGGATCTTACTAGAGCTAGTCTAGTGCTCATTAGGAAACACAGACACTGCATAAATATTGTTCCGCCAAACTAGGGAGGTAGGGTCGCCAAAATAGACAAATATATAACCGCAGCATATTGTCTACATGGAATGTGCATTACACCATTAGATAAAATATGTCTTCCTCACACTCTCTATCTCTCTTTCTCGGAGAACTATTATTTCCATCTGATTGTTGGAATCTTCTTTACCAATATTTTCTCTCTATTTTGTGGACGTGTCATCTACGTTACAAGCACTGATTTCTAGGATAATAGTCATTGTCTATGTATCTAATCTTCGCTGCTCTTCGCTGCTTCTAATACGGTATGTAAACAAAAATAGCAGAAACCAAATTAACCAAATGGTTAATCATGGGTTGAAGAAAGAATAGCTCATTCTATTGTCCCCTCAGCTATCCAATAGATGAAGCCAATCTCGAATATTGCACTACTGTACCGTCTAATAAAGGTCAGAGCTATATTTGCCGACTGTACTGAAAGCACTAGTGAGCGCAATGCAAAGCAATATAAGCTCTGGGTATTACATTTTAAGACTCGAAATAGCACACATCATAAACAAAACAGGGTTGTCCAATTATAGCTTGTACCTCGTTTTAGTGCGGTGTGTAATGCAATATTATACTAGACACTGCATATGGGGATTTTGAAGATTGTAGGTTTTGCCTCGACTTGGTAAAATGAAATAAAAAAAAAACAATTTTTTATTAAAATTCCTTAATATCCACAAAGGTATGTTTCGGCATTTCTAAAGGTTAAAGGTTATGTTGTCCAAATCCTAAAAGAGAACATTCTGTCGATTAAGGGTCAAATAGAAAAATGGCTCTCTGAGGTATCCCACTGGTGGGACAAACTTGGTGGGTCGAACGGGAATAAGTCCAATTTACAATCGTTGGCATCACGCAGGACCAATATTTGAAGACGACAGTATAAGTTTGGCTACTTTTATTTTGCGGTAAAACAAAAGAATTCACCACCGCCATTAGCGATCCTTAATTCCATAGTAACCAAGTATCTTCTTACGTCAGATGTAGACAGCCCTAAAACATCTCATTATTCATAGCAAATGTGTCGTTCTAGAATGAACTCTATAACCAGGTAGTACAGTCTAGTGTCGGTCGTGTAACAGTTGCTCTAGTGTCTGTGCGCTCAGACTGGAGTACAATGCGAGTCGACGTTTATTTAGCAAGAGCATTATTGTACGCGGCTTTCATTGGACGCGTTTGTTTTTATGAATTCAAGCCAATTTCGTACTGGATACAGTTTTCGTTCGGTGTGCGTTTTTTCGCTTTTGCAAACAGTTACGTGTTCAATTCTTCTAGAACGGTGAAAGATCTTTCTACTAAATCGTACTCAGAGATATGGTCAAATGTGTCATCAATTCATCATTTATCATTGTGTATTTATTCAATTCAAACTTTCCTCTCTTGTGCGATTTATACTACATGTAATTAGGAATATTCAACGCCATCTGTCGTCAATTTGTAGAACTTTTTGTAGAGAGTTCGTATTTGATTTTTCCGAACAAAATTAAAGTTTCGCTCGAATCATTTGTAGACTTGAACATTTAAGAATATAGAAGAACAATAACCGATGTTTCTTAGTAAGGACATGATGATGAGCATTGAATGTAGTGGCTGCTAAGCTTAAAGTGATCATCGTATCAGAATATTAGCTTTCGTTACAAAAAAACCATAAATAAGCAATGAATCATTGAATTTCGCAAGTCAGGATAATACCAAGATAATATGAATCTCCAGGAAACCAAGACATTACATAACTTTGCTAAGCCATCCCCATACATCATCCTAAGTCGTACCGTCCTCAAACGATGCGAAAAACTTGAATAATGGAGAATTATCATTTAAATGAGCGCTATTATAGAACAACGTACGTTGTTATGTAGACTCTATCGAGTTTGTAGGAATACTGCTACACACGGGCAAAGAGAAGAGAAAGCCTTTTTTTTTCGGAGGAGAATGCGTTTATGCACCATTCCGCAGGCTAGCTAGACCTGCGGCCGTGTGTGGGGCTTGAGACTAAAGCGTCCACTACCCACTAACCTACTCCGGTTTTCCCTTCACACCCGATTAGGACGAGCCGGTGCCAGCCTTGTGGCTATTGACCAACCCATTCCCGGGTACCCCGACTTGAGAGGCCTCAGGTAGGGATGGCGCCTAGTGAAGGCCACCCGAGAAACTAGGTGACCCCCAGACTTGGCTCGGGCGACCTGTGCAAAACCCTTAGGCCGGAGGAGGCGTGCTAAGTGCGCTCGCCTTCTCCAACCCTGCCGTCTCCGATAAACGCCGGAGGGGAGCAGTATGGGTCCCCCTTGCGCTCCCGCTCCGCTGCCTTCTTCTGCGACATTACTTTCTGGCAGAAGGAGAAAGAGAAGTAAAAGGTCGAAGTGAGAATTTTAAAGCAGAGGATGAAGTTCTATCATAATATGATTGTTTATAACTGCATTTGATGATTGAAGATCTAAATGGATGCACAATCCCTATCCTTCATATCAATATGTCGTCTACAAAAAGAAGAGGAAAGGATGGAGGTGGCAGCCGGATATCCGGGCGTGATTGTACCGGACCGGAGCCGGAACAGCTAACTGACGTTATTAGCGTTCACTGCAGTTGAACCAGTTGAACATTATAACAATGAAGAACTTTCATTATTACCCAACTTAACTGAGGAAAATAAAAATTAATGGTGGAAAGAATACAAGTAGTGGTGTAGAATTGTTCATTTTAAACATTTTAAACGCTTAGTAAATACCATTGGGAAACGGGAGAATCGGTAAATATTTAAAAGTGTACCAGGCGCACCGATTGCAGAGGCAGGACCAAAAAAAAAATATATTTTCATTGGTATTACCATACATATTATTTATAACGCTTAAAAATAATTTTAAAATAAAAATTTTACTAATAGCTACTAATATATCGGTCTCTTTACCAAATGGTTAACGCAATGACGGTAAGTTAGTGATTATACGCATTTCATTCAGCCATTCACTACTGGCTATAGGCCGTCCATTGAGCACCAATCAACCAAGTCTTAGGCAGCCCACATCCATTTGCCAGACACGTATTTCAAATCATCTGTCCTTCATTCCACAGGACGATTGATTGAAGCCCATTTATCTTCAATAAAACCACGATGAATTCATAGACGGATAAAAACTTGTCTTAAATGAAAGGCTCTCAAAGTCCGATAATGATTTTTTTGCTCACAACCCTAATCTATCCGTTTAAAATGACTAAAGCATTTTGTAGGCATCAAATTTTATTCACGCACAAGAAGTGGGCATCAGCTATTCTATTAACACAAAATTGGCGTTGCAAATTCTCCTCTGAATATACGTGACAAATATTGCCCCTTTGTCCCCAGGGGAAATTTCATCTATCGTGTCCCGTCCGAGCCGCTAGTGTTGCATACGGTGTGTGAACGACCCCTGCGGTTAGCTGCAAGGTGTATTATTGGCTAGGTCTATTTAATTATTGAGAGAACATAAACAGTAGTGTACAAAAGGGTTTACTTATCTAATGCTTAAATCTATGTATGCTAGTACACACCAACAACATGTTCCACGTACATTTTGCAAATATAACCACTGCTGTTAAACTCGACTTTTACATTGACAAAATAAGGTTAATTAACTGGAAAAGGGCAACACTTATGTAATTATTTAAAGTTTTATAATAAATATATCTATGTAAGCTAGTACACACCAACAACATGTCTAGTACAGAACTTGTTCTACTCTTGTAACCTGTAATAGTGTCATATACTTGGATGATATTCTATTTCCTTCGTATGATATCTGGCATCAGTTTTAATAATAAATTTTCGATTTTCTCATATTTAATAAAGCTATCAACCGTTTGACCAATCAATTTCGATCCCAGAAAAGCGGCCAGAACAACAAATTGATCATTTTTATGCTATAGTTGCCCTAATTTTTTATTATTTATTATATTGAGTCGAACTCATCTGATAATAGACTTATATGTCCTCCCCTAAACCAAACCCAAATTGAAAAGCGATCTGGGTTTGCTTTAGGGAAAGGTATTGCATTCCGCGAGCCATGCGTATGTTTTTACCAAAAAACAAATATACATAATAAAATAAAAATTGGACTTTGTTTCTTTGATCTGCCGATAGTAGTACGTCGAAGAACATTAAGCTTTAAATTTTGAAGCCTTTTCTGTTTTTAAACTAAAGTTATCTTCATTATGAAGGCTGACAACCTCACTAAGTTAAAAAAGGGAGAAAAAATGGATTTGGAGTGGTTTGAGTGATAAGAAGCGGGAATGAACTTTCATTTCATTTCAAGACGAGTAACTAAGCGGATATGATAAGATGCTCTATGAAACTAAATAAATTTTAGATGGTTAGTAGTGTCGCCTCATATCTTAGTGAAACAGATCCCGAGTGTCGCATAATACACCGTGTGAATGACCGCGCCAGTTATAATCGCCAGGTATATTATTAGTCGGGCGACACAGCGTGTTGGTAATGCGATATTCGTGCGATATTTATCGCCTATTATCTAATATCGTATCGTGCATCTAATACAGTACAGATTTATTGTACAATCCCAATAATAATATTATAAAATGTGAAAGTAATTCCGCCTGTCTGTTCGTTTGTCTGTCTGTTTGTACACTGTCAAACCAAAGGCCTAGAACTGATTTTGATGAAATGTGGTATAGACATAGATTTATTTATCTTTTCTTTACTCTCTTAGCTTAATAGGACAGAATTCTAGCAATATAAGAGAGGTCATACAGAACCAAACCATGTTGTTCTTAACTGACTGAACTGACTGAATAGTTATGTATTAATTTGGAAAGACTACTTAAGAAACTATTCTAAGTATTTTACGGTTTCTACTAACAAACAGATACATGCCATAATTCATAATTCGAGTTAAACGGGTGGCCGTTGGCATGGTGGCATCAAGGGATGCAACATGGGAATATATCTGCATCATCATACTGCCGGCCTCTTTGATCTTTGAACCTTGCAAATATACAGCCGAAATGCATGGGGAACCACTTTGGCGGCAATAAATGTATCAATGAGGAAAGTTACCGTATCATCGCGTTGTGTCCAGTGCGGTCGAGATTGCGGTCGTGATGGCGGTGAAAGGGGAGTAAATGTGCATGTGTGCGATGTGTTCGACGCATCGTATTGAACCTAATAACGTTGCTCGAATTTACGCATTTAACGTCTCGTTGGGATAATGTGTATGTGGTTGCGGGCAGGTGTCCATAATTTTACTCTATTTCACGGTATATAGCATTTCCAGATAATGTTATAGGATGAAGAACCAATAAATTAACAACCGAATTGTAATATCTAAGGTTTGAATTTCAGCTACCAGCACCATAGTACAAACATTTATATGAGGGAACATGTCAGATTTTTTGTTATAAACGAGACAAATTGTAGAAATCTTATGTACACTCATATTATCTTACTTAATTTCAGGGAATTACTTAATAGACATGCTTAAAAGTATAAAACCTGTTTTCTAGTACTCATTGTATAGAAAACTACACCATTGGCGGGAAAATATCATGATGGAGCTAGTATATTGTTAATTTTACACTTCAAAACACCGATCACATGTGGTGTGACGTTTATTGAAACGAACAGACTCACTGACTTCATTCCGATTCATCGGAATAACTACTACAAACCGTGTTAACCGTGTTATCACGTTGAAGCAGTTTGTTATTGAAATTCGTAATAAGGTTTAAATTTAGCCAAATGAGCGAAACACTTGACACAGGAGATTTAGGGGGCTCTTACTAGTATTTTTATATTTTATAACACGATTTCACAAGTGTTTTGTTCTGATTTAGCTGTTGTATGATTCAGGATTTTGGATTTATCGGGCTCAGTTTATTATAAAGTCAAAGTATTTATTTTGCAATTTGATTTACCAAGAAATTCTTTTGCACGTCATAAATTTTTTTTCCTACCAGCACTTTGACGTGAATGAATGGCCTGCTGAGAAGAAGTGCCGCAAGAAACTCAACAGTTATGATGTGTGATGCTATCCAGCACGACCACGGATGATTATTTTAATTTGAATGTGGTACAAATTCATTAAAAAAAATGTACTTTTATGTACTCCACAATTTAAAATTGGTCCATTACATTGACCATTTTGAGCATTCTTTAGCCCGTTTTACAGCGGTTTTTGTTTTGCGAAACATCTAGGACAATGTTACCTGCGCCATTATTTCTACGTAGGTAAATTTAAATTAAATTTCATTTTGTAACCGTACATACGTACGACGGTTTATTTTATAATAATCACCTTGCTTTACTCGCTACATTGCTAATTTTTAGGACATCATGAAACTAAATAGGGCTAAAGAGTGCTCAAAACAGAGTACATTTGAGTACAATTAAATCTACATAATATTTCATCATATAGTTTATAAAAATACCAAAATCTATTGTGGTCATGCCAGGAAGGTTCCACCTAGCAGGACCACGGCCTATGTGTTATTTTAGCGAAAGTATGAGAGTACAAATTTTAAATTGTGGAGTACATAAAAGTACATTTTTTTTAATGAATTTGTACCACATTCAAATTAAAATAATCATCCGTGGTCGTGCTGGATAGCATCACACGTTATGATAGCCTTTTTTAAATCATTTTGTGTTGTACAACTTAATAATAATATAATAAGTACAATAAATAAGCATAAGAGCACTTGTGAAATCGTCTTATTAAATTTTAAAATACAAATAAATAAGTCTTATAATTATTTGGCAAGCCGTCAGCCTATCTGATGGTAAGCGGCCACTGCAATCTCTTCTGATGAGGAAAACATCTTTATGAAGCATTGCTGCCACACTGTAGGCATCTTTAATCTTCGGCCTTTAATTTCAAGTAAACTGGCAATAATTAACAACAACACTGCCAGAACATCGCCAAAGCTCTTATGGCGGCAGATACCTGCCTGACACCTGTGTCGGGCCTGTTCTCGCCTTGTGGCAATTGGCCGGCTCACTTTTGCTTATCTGCGCTTTAAGCGTACACTGAGAAAAAATTATTGTCAATTAGACAAGAAAACATTAACCACACACAACCCTTTAAATAACTTATTCAATAAGTCAACGTTTTTATTGTCAGATTTTTGTTGCCGAATTAACAACATTCATCGACAACGTTATACTTGGTCAGAAGTACATAGTTTACAAACAATGTTTAACGTTGTCATAAAGTCACAGCGTAACGTTGTTAATCTGAAAACTTTAATATTGTCCCATTGACAATTGTGCGTTGTCTCTGTAGCAATGTAACCTTACCTATCTAACAACTCTTATTTTGTCCTTTTGACGACTGAGCTTTGTCTCTGTAGCAATATAACTTAACGAAACCTTCTCTTAAACGTTGTTAATCTGAAAACTCTAATATTGTCCCATTGACAATTGTGCGTTGTCTCTGTAGCAATGTAACCTTGCCTATCCAACTATTTAATGTGGGCAATCTAACAACTCTTTTATTGTCATTTTGACGACTGAGCTTTGTCTCTGGAGCAATGTTCCTCCAATGTTGTTAAATGAACAACTCTAAAAGAGCAAATTTCTTTTTAATGATATTTGCGAAATTATTGTTGTTGTCAGAAAATTTAAACAACAACAACTACACTGTTGTTTAAATTTTCTGACAAAAACAATAATTTCGCAAATATCATTAAAAAGAAATTTGCTCTTTTAGAGAGTTGTCCGTTTAACAACATTGGAGGTTTGTTTAATACTGTTAGCAGTTGAGGGGTTTTAAATATTAAATAAAACACTTGATTTATTATTACACATCATATAATAAAGAACTAAGTATTAACACAGAGAAAAAAAAATGGTTGCCTTCTTGCCTTGGCACTTGTCATCCCTTGACAACCTACATACTTTCTTTTTCGGTACAGCTATGATGGGCATCTGTCGGAGTAGGGCAACGATCCCCAGCAACGCGGCTACGTTTGCTTGTTCTTCGCCAACTGTATAACAAACACATAGACTATATTGATTTGGCTAGTCGATTGGTCCTACGATAGGTAGCGACCCTGATTGTAAAGTCAGCAAAGGAGATATCTGGCCAGGCCCGCTCGAAACGGATGAAATTATTTCATGAAATTACTATTTTTAAAAAAACATTGTCACGTTGGCGCGCTTGGCAACACAAGAAACCTACAACATATCTACTGAGACTAAAGAACTTTGTTGGTAGTACCAAGTAACATTGTGATAGTGAGGGTCTGCCAGACAGAAGGCCACGCCGCCGCAGCGCGCAATCGACAACCGTTAGGTATTTTCTATAAAGACACACAAACAGTACTAATTTATAGCGATAGATAGACCCGAATAGAATAAAATGTTTGGGAGGGACGCCTTTTCTGTCTGGCCTGCGCCTAAGATCAGGCATGCATCACACATACGTCTATCACTACATTAGTCATACATATCATATCATATCATAGCAAATACTTAATACGTAATTTAAACTTAACACCACCGCTGGCCAACAACTGTCATTAGATGTAGGTACCTAGGCAACTGGCCCTAACTTGTTGGCCTAGAGTAACGATCTACGTAGATATATGAAATTCCTGGCTACATACACAACTAAGGATGCCCTCTCTTTATTGAACTTACTTTAAGGCAAATAGAATAGAAATAATAATGGGAAACTATACTTACATGCACACACATAAAACAACAGAAGTAAAACTTTATACGAAACAACACAGATTTACCTCGATAATCTAGTAGGTATAAAGAGGTGAACTTACCCGACATATTGTCTATGAGGTGGGCCAACCTCGCCTTAGCCAGAAATTCCTCTATTTTAATATCACACTGCGCAGTTTGTTTTGTTTGTTTTTCAATATCTTTATTTAAAATATGAGTATTACAGGTAGTACATTTCTAGTGTAAATAAAAATCCTAGAAGTGACAAGATTCTTAGTACATTGTTTTGCAAGCGAAATAATGCTTAAATAAAACTTTTGACATGATTGTAATATTTATTGACACATCAGGCTCAGTTTATGAGTGCATAAGTTGTTGTTATGTTTTATATGGGCTTTAGAAAGAGCGCCACATTTTTTAAATTGTATGTAAGCCGGGTGTAATTGCCAGGAATTGGCGGTAGGTAGTTCGGCTGGTCGCGAACCGCTCGGCAGTACGCAGCAAGCAGCAAAAAAATACATGTCGGAAACCAGTATAGTAGTTGACATGCGCGCAAATCTCGCACGGCCAAGTAATCGCCTATCAGCGGCACTCCGGTACCTGTAGTATTATGCAATACGGGTGGGTTACGCTCGCACGACCCTGACCGCGGAGCGCAAATGTCCTGCGCGCACGCATCTTTGCCTATTGATCGGACTCGAGGAATAAGTGATGAGGTAATTTATACCGATTGTACGTATCGATAAATGTTAGGGATGATTTACGCGTGCTACAAATGTTTTTGACTAAAGTGTTTTTGTGTCTAGGTAAGTTATAAAGATAGAATTTTTTTGATAGTTTGTAAATATAGGTAAACAGATCAGGTAATCCGACTTTTAGGTGCAATTTTGTTAGATTAGTACGAAATTGGGTGTTAAATGAATACTTAACTGCTTTGTTTTGAATAACTTGGAGTTTTTTGATGTTAGAAGAACACGTACTGCTCCACACTGGACAGGCATACGTAAGGCATGGACGCACAAGGGTGCGATAGATGTTGAGTTTGGTTTTGCTGTTAAGGCAAGACCGTCTGTTCAACACAGGGCTAAGGGCATTAAGGGCCTTCACGCCCTTGAGACGAAGGTTATCGGTGTTTGCTGTCCAGTTGAGCTTATTGTCAAGCACGAGACCTAAGTACTTTAAGGAGCGACTCCATGGGATACAACAGCCATCCACCTGTAGGTTACGTTTTGGGAGGGAACGTTTTCTGGTGAACATTATGGCTTCAGTCTTTGCGGCATTGATCTTTAATTTCCACTTAGAGAAGTAACGCAGAAGAAGATCAATAGACAGTTGAAGTCTACTAATTATAAGGTCAATGTCACTAGATGAGGTGTACGATGCAGTATCATCTGCAAAGCAAGCTATATTTGTGAGCCTTTGTGTGGGGGATATCGTTTAAAAAAATTAAGAACAGGTAGGGACCCAGGTGCGATCCCTGTGGCACGCCAGCTGGGACTGGTTTAGGCAAAGAGGAGTAATTATTTATGTGCACTTGGAATGACCGATTGGTAAGGTAAGATTTGATTATTCTTATTAGGGTTGCAGGGATGTTTATATTGATAAGCTTATGAAGCAGCGCATCATGCCAGACAACATCAAAAGCTTTCTCTATATCTAGAACAAACATACCGGTGGAATTGTTTAGGTTAAGGTTATGCAGGACCGATTCAGCAACCCTAGCTAGCTGTTGGATCGTAGAGTGACCATCACGGAATCCAAATTGTTCATTCTTCAATATGGATTCCGAACATCTAATCAAGCGGGAATAAATAACCTTCTCAAATAATTTGCCAATGCTAGGGAGTAGGCTGATAGGGCGATATGAAGAAGGGTCAGAGGCCTTTTTACCTGGCTTAAGGATAGCAATTACTTTTGCCGTTTTCCAAATGGGTGGAAAGTAGTTGAGGAGTAGGCAAGCGTTGAAGATTTTGGTGAGAAGCACGATACATTTGCGGGGCAAGTTTTTAAGAAGGAGATTTGTAATTTCGTCTGCTCCAGGAGATTTGCGGGATTTAAGCTTACGTATGAGCTTCAGCACTTCAGATGGACGTGTAAGGGTAATGTCGTGGGTCCCAGGGGTGAAGTTATCCAATGAAGCCACTGAACAGTCAACAGCCGCTTTTTCGTCACTATCCCAGTTGTGTGTTAGGAGCATATTACTCAGAAATGCATCAGCGAGCGTATCACATTGTTCCTGTATACTAGTGGTTCGTGCTCCATCTTTAGCTGTGAGCGCAGGGATAGGGGGGGAGGAATTAGTACTTAGACCCTTAACAATTCGCCACAGGTCACTGCCTGGATGATCAATATGCTTTAGTTTGAGGGACCAAGCATGATCATTGTGTGATTTGAGTGCGATTTTGATAGAGGATTGCAAGCGGCGAATTATAATGTTTAACTGCTTTCGTATTAAAGGAAGAGGCTCAGCTGCAGCATACCTGCGCAGTCGATTTTTTTCCTGGATAAGTCTTTTGATACGCCGTGGAATTGGCATATTGCCTGTTTTGACTGTGGACAAAGGAACGCTAATGTTTCTACCTTCAATGATAGTGTTCTGTAATTCAGCAAGGCTAGAATCAATCTCACCAGATGTTTTGAAGGAATAAGTTGTCAGAGAAACGTTTTTATTAAGAAAAGAACGGTATTTAGTCCAGTCTGCTTTAGAGTAATTGGGTTTGGTTATGATTGCCTTGGTTATGACAATATTAAGACGAACAAAAACGGGGAAATGGTTGGAGGAAAGGGATGGTATCGTAACGATTTCGTTGATACCATTAAAGTTTTTGGTAAGCAGTAGATCTGGAGTAGATGGTGTAAGTTCGGGTCTATAGTGAACCAAGGTTGAGTCCTGAGGAGCGTGTACTATAAATTCACTATTTATCATATGTTTATAGAGGCGTTTACCATGTTGATTAGGTATTCCAGAGGACCAATATGGGTGCTTGGCATTTAAGTCACCCATAATCAATACCTGACCACCCCCAGACATAAGCAAATCAAGGTCGTTGGTACAAAGAGGCTTGTTTGGAGATTGGTAGACAGAGAAAATTACGATGCTGCGTGTAGGGAGTTTAAGAGAAATGCCTATCACCTCGAGATTAACAGTGGGAGGAGTTTTTAAAACACTGTGTTGCAACTCACGTCTGACCAGCAATGCGACACCCTGTCCAGCCTGGCTGCAATGCCTGTCACAGCGGTAGCATACGAAACCAGCAATGTGAAGAGGGACTCGGTCCGATAGTCTTGTTTCTGATAATGCAATGATATCTACATTTAGGTCACTTACGAGGTTCGTTAGTTCCTGCTGCTTGCCGCGAACACCGTCGGCGTTCCAATAAATTATGCGTAGATTGGGCGTATTACACATACTGGCCTAAATGTGTCAGTATCAGTATCACTTTATCCATTAAAGTGCTGCAGGTGATAAATTCTTGTTTTAGTGACTTGATAGTTGTTAGAATTTTTAGCATTTCAGTCGTCATTGAATCCTGTTCGTGGGATTTTTCCACAGGTATTTCCTTTGGTGCATCGATCCGGTTAAGCTCGTTTTGGCTGGGTATTTTCTTTATAGGTACTTGATTTTTTTGGCCGATTGGGTCACTTTCGTTTTTATTGAGGTTCGAATTTTCCTTGGCAGGTTGGATGTGATGCCGAAGGCCGCCAGACCTGCTGGTAACTTGAGCCCAAGTAGGGTGAGATATCAAGGATGGTCCACTCGATTTAGCGGCCAGAGAACTTCTGGTGGTTTCTTTTTTGGACTGTATGCGTTCAAGGTATTTTAAGCGCTCAGTGCACTTAGCATAATTAGCTGGGTGGTCCTGTTTACAATTGCAACAGCGCGCAGGTTCCTTTCGGTCCTTTTTTAAGCATTCCCAAGTAGCGTGGTGTGGCAGTGCGCACACGTTCACTTGTCGCGATACTGTTAATAGGTTTACTGGTATGGTATTACAAAGAAAGGCAATGTCCAATGGGACGGAGCCGCGGGCCCGCGGCGCGTGCGTGCAGTTCGTCCGGTGGTCGGATGGGGAAGAGGGCGATGCGAGCGCTCGGCGCGGCGCGTGGGCTCCCTGCCCCCGCGCCCCGCGCGGGATAGACAGTCGTCATCCCCCCTCACGCCTCATACCCCGCGTATTGTGCCTCTATTAATATTCAGTAGTAAACTTTGTCAATTTATTAAGTTTGTTGTACAAGTACAATTTCTTCTTCTGTCAATTTCTATATGTTTACTTTGTTAACTTGTTTTTTTTTCGACACAACGTTAAACATTAACGAATTAACAATGTTTTTTGCTTGAACGGCAATATGGTAAAGTTCTCTTGAAATTGACAACATTCAAATTGAGTGTAGCACAACATTAGTCTGACAACATTAGAATTGACACTATAACTATGTAAATATTGACTCACAAACAACAAACAATCGACAACGCTTATTTTGTACGTTGTGGGCTATATTTTTCTCAGTGTATATTAAAAATCTCATATTATAAACAGTGTTCTGTTTGGAACACCCTGTACGTGTCTAAATTGGTTGCAATTGCAATAATATTGGCTCGTGTAGCGCGTAGTGACGTCACGATGCACTCGGTAACAGATATTGGTCTGGTGCACCAGTACATTAACGTCACATATTGTCAGTCACATTATATTAAATATCAGACATTGATCCGACCCTAGATGAAGAAACACCACATAAAAAAGTTTTTAAAAGACGTCAGCTAATCATGAAACATTGTTGGTTATTACCCTTAAAAGATATTTACTAAAGAAATGAATAACTCCACTGAAAGCTTTTATAGGTGCCGGCAAACTTCTTGACGCTCGGTCGACGGATTAGGGAAAAGTTCGCGCATGTTCACTTGCGCATGACCAATAGCGCTGACGCAGCACGCGAATTTTGTGCTGCGTGATCCCCTCCCGACTTTAAGATGTTTGCCGGGCACTATACCAACACAAAGAACTAGGTAGAACGATGCTTCCATTTTCCCTTATTATTAAAGTCGGCAACACACTTATTGATTTAATATCGACATTTTTATGGTTTACGGTTTAAGAACTTTATTATCTCTTTAAGAATATTACAATTCACTTACTGAGAAAAATATAAACTAACAAATAAATAAGCAAGACAGTGAACGTATTTAAATAAAACTAAGAATAAAAAAATATATAATAAAGTCGGGTAGATACAATTTTCAAAAATATGCGTCGATAGCTTGACTGCTGTTGTTTACTATAGATTAGATAGTAAACAACAGCAGTCAAGTTCACTTCCAGTTTTGAAGGTCTAGGACTAAAATAGGTAATAGCCACGCTTCGCAGACTGCCTATAGATATAATCCACTAAATTGGCCCTATCCTTCACAGTCGACCAAATCCTAAGCGGTTTTGTCCTCCACCGATCCTCTGACTACATTCAGCTATCTGGCTTATGCTCCAATGGCTCAAGACGGTAAACTATCTCGACAGTTTCGAACTGCTAAGTTTCAAAAGTGTCTAAGTAAATTTTTCTGCATTTTGCTACGAGTACCTATTGGTAGTAGTTTTTATGTGGGGCCCTAAGTTAAATTGACAGGACGGCTTGAGTTTACTATGAACTAATTAAAAATACACATCGAGTTGTGATTATTTGGCTATTTTGTTGAAAATCTTAGTTCAATACTAATAGATAGATAGAATAGATAATAAAAGACAGATAGAGCTCACCATCCAGTGCAGAATTAGGCAAAGCTACTATTTTGATTACAAGAAGATAGAAAAATCTTTCTATGGTGCTTTTTATTTGTGGGAAGGGATAGTTCTGTAAAATTTGATTTTGTACCTAGGTACTTTTACGCTTCTGCCGTCATCTTATCCCTATTACAATAACTAAACTAGATTATCTATTTATAACTAATAGCTCGTAATCTGTGTCTCGAACTAGTTCAATAATAATTGGGTTATGTCAATTTTGCCTTAGGTAAATTGATAATCTATTAATTAATTATTACTTTATGTACGTATTTTATTAAGCTAATTTGAGAATCGGCTTTTCTCGCATGGAATTAGGGTTCTTACAGATTTCCAGCAACCTTTTTTTTTTCAGGAGTAAAACTATCCCTTTTCCTAGGTCTAGATTTCCTACGGTCCCAAATTATGTTCATACGAATTATAAAACATCCCTGACTAATAAAGACTATGGGCGCAATGGCGCAATGCACGTAAAGTTTGCACTAACGGACACCCAAAGTTGGCCCAAAAAAAAAAGTTTGCCCACTACCCACTAAACTCCCCCGGTGTCCCCTTTACACCCGGGAGGGACGAGCAGGTGGGCACCGGCGGGCGCCTTGTGGCCCGTCCCATCTCAGACTGGTGGCAGACAACTCTCAACCTTTTTGCCTACAGTGTAGGCGTCACTTTACGCTTTACGTGCCGCCCACACTGCAGTTCCCCCCGATCTTCAAGCCTCATATTTTTATTTTGTTGCAGAAGAAATACTGAAGTCCAGATCGGCTTTGTGGATGTCAGCCGATGGCCACATGGTGCTATACGCGACCTTCAACGACAGTCTGGTGCACGAGCAGAAGTACCCCTGGTACGGCGCTGCACTGGACACCGACGACCCATCCAAGGTACCTCAGCCTCTTTCAGAAGAATTGGTTATCAGCTGGCATAGTGAAATTACTGGGTATATGAGACCTAATAACAGTCGTCTCGGTGTAGCGGGCGCAGGGCGGTGCCAGACAGTAACTGCTTAGTTTCTGTTTGGCACTGAACTGTCTAAGGGCAGACGTGGCGCTTACTATCAGGTGTACGATCTGCTCGTCTTGTTACACATTGCAATAAAAAAAAATAAAGGCGTAACTGGTCTGATGGTACCTAAGTCATCAGCCAGTCACAAACGAGTTGGTCGGGGACTTACGAGTGATGCCACTGGTTTCACAAGCGTCCTTAGGTAACCATAACCGCTTACCATCAGGCGGTCTTGCAGGTGAGAGTCCGTATAAAAATAATAATATAGAAATAACTTTTTCTATACTATCAAAATAATTTACAATGGGACTGAGAGCTGTCAAAACTGACCAATTCGTCTTTTCTAATTCATGAAATTAATTATCATAAAAGTAGTAAGTACTTATTCAGACATTGTTAACTGCCTCCATAAAACTGTGGCTAAGCCAAATAAAAAAACTCAGAGGAAACTTTCTGGAAAGAAACTGTTCTTAAAAAGTTTGATAGATAGATAGATAAATTCTTTATTTGCATACACAGACACACACGAGTACAAGGATAGATATGAGTACAAATTGCATGTAAATAAGCATTCAATGAATTCTACAAACAATAACAATTATTACAGTTGTGTACAGCAAGTTCCTCAATGGAATAGGCCGTAGTTGCCAGCTCATGTCATGGCAGCTGCGTGCCTGTTTGCTGAATATTGATGTTCCCCTGTCTCACCAACAGACGTACCCAGAAATTCGAAGCGTCCGGTACCCTAAGCCGGGCACCAACAACCCCACGGCGACGCTGACGGTGGCCGACATCGCTGACCCCAAGCACATACGGACGAGGCACCTCACTCCGCCTAAAGTCATCATTGAAGAAGGGTAAGGATCAAAATATATTATTAACCGCCTCCGTGGAACAGTGGCTAAGCCGCTCGGGTATAAAAACACGGAGGTCTTGGGTTCGATTCCCGCCTTGGTTCTGGTTGGTGGTAGGGCTTTTTCAGAGTCTGACTGGTTAGCTACCCCCACAGGTGAAACCTGCCGCCATAACAGCTCTGACTGTGTTACGGCAATATTAATGTGGGAACCAGTACACCTGAAATCAGAGGCTCGAAGATCAGATGAGTCTACAGTCTGGCAGCACATTGACTGACGCTTCTAGGTGAAGCGTCCCTCAATGGAATAGGCCGCAGTGGCCGCTTACCATCAGGTGGGCTTCGTGTCACCTGACATACAGATCATATATCGTATATCGTGCCTCTGTCACTGTTCTGAGACGATATTATCTTTTCTCAAAACCAGGATACAAAGATGAACTTATTTCATCAACTAATAGTTCGTCCGTTTTCTAAATAATATAAAGGTCCTCGTAAATAGAACATTATATTTATCACAGTTGAAATATTTTCCTAGCGATGCTTCGGCAAGAGACCATTGCCAACCTTCAGCAAGACGCGCTAGTCATAAAACATCAATCCCTAATTACGCCTCTCCGTCTTATAACATCGATTTATCCTTGCAATAATCCTTGGGATCATAACAATAACTGTGTTTAATCTCTGTCCGAGCATCCGTGGAACTGTTTAATCCTTGTCTATGAGCGCGCGAGATAAATTCCGGGTCGCACCCGGGTTTAGGGACGCCACTTTAGGACATTGGCTTAACTGTGAGTAAGTACGATATAACTTGCGACCACGGGATGATTGATGTTGTATTGCATAAGTTTCTATTTTATGTTAAACTAGCGGTCGCCCTCGCGGTTTCACCCGCGCGTGATTTCGTTTTTCAACTAGCCTCCCTTCCCCCATCCTATCCCCCCTTCCCCCATCCTATCCCCCCGTCTCCTATCAAAGTATCCTAATCGGTTCATCCGTTCTTGAGTTATAAATAATGTAACTAACACCACTTTCTTTTATATAATATACTAGAACACCTTCTTTGCGGAGAAGAATGCGTATAAACACCAAACCTTCTAAACTCCTACAGTTTTCTCTTCACACCCGAAGGGACGAGCCGGCACGGCAGTCGACACCCCTATGAAGACTGGAGAGTACCTAAGATAACCTAATACAAACCGCAGGCTAGCTACAACTGCGGCCGTGTGGGACTCGGGCCAAATATGAGCACACTACCCGCTAAACTCCCCCGGTTTTTTCCTTCACATCATACCCTAGAGGGTCGAGCTGGCACCCGCCTAAAGACTGGGGACTACTTAAAATCGCTTTATCTAAGAACCCTAATCAATTCCAAAATTGAATCCGAAACACATTAGCTGTAATGAAAATACGAAATAATCTCCAAACTCGATATAAAAACTTGTACCAAGCCTCATTTATCATTGCGACAGTCGGCTTCCACGCGCTAAATGTTTAAGTTTAATAACTAAAATGTAGAGTGGTTCCGTACGACATAATTCAAGATTTTAGCTCGACGAGATCTTGTAATTCATTTTGGGAGTGATTTAAGGGGGTAGTATAACTAGGTACAATGTGTTGCTGGGCGAAGTAATTTCATGTACGTGTTTAAGATTAGAAAAGAAGAAAAGATTGCCTTAAAAATTATATAAAAAGCTGGTTTAATCTTGAACGAATGAACTCAACGTTTATTTGAACCTACAGCTATCCTATTTTGTCAGTGGAATACATTTGAGCGACACTTTACTGGAAGATGTGCTATTCGTACCATACTTTATACTGTCTCATTGAGCCTAAACTTCAATTATACCTATTAACTTGCTCCCACGTTAATTAACGAACACACAGCTAGATTTCACGTGTGAAACATCTCGAAAGAGACAGTTGGAAATTAATATGGGTATATATTAAAAACATAATCTTCGAAATGAATTGTGAATTTATTGGGATAAAACTTTTATGTATGTGTATATTCATAGACCTGTCAAAACTGACCTATTACATCTCGATGACTGATCTATGTTTTCTTGCAGGGATTATTACTTCACGAGCGCGCAGTGGGTGTCTCTGACCGAGGTGTGTGTGGTGTGGCTGACCCGGACACAGAACCTGTCCGTCGTGTCCGTGTGCAAGAGTCCTATGTGGTACTGCCAAGAGGTAAGTGTTCTAGCACTGTTAGAAAAGGTTGTCTACCTGTGAAGGAAAGGTTATCTACCTATGAAGAAAAGGTTGTGTATCTATGTAGTAGAGTGGTGCTGTTTTCAGCATGGCACTTCCACATAGTTACGCAGATGAACCAGGGAGAACCACCCTCTCAAGACTGACGTAGTAGGAAGTAGGTTTGCTTTTGCAGTTCGCTTGGTGAGTGATGACCATACCGCTTCCCTTTCACACGTTTTTCTTTTGTCAAAGAAATCCCCAAATGTGGCCAACATATTTTGTTAAGACAAAATATCATCGATCATCGTTGAGCCTAAGCGAGAATCGATTTAACTGTCCTAATTTTATCGATCCTCGAAAGGGAGACGGATTACATTAACCCCACTCATATTCTGTATTAATTTGTTTGAATAAGACGGTAGGCAAATTATTGTAAAGCATATCATTATATCCGTAGTACCCTTATCACAAGGATTATTGGATCAACCCATTCGTAATTTACAACTATGAGGGTTTATCTGAATTAATCCGTTATACGAGGTACTACTAATAAATATATTATAATTTCAAATGCGTGTAAATTGATCTGTCTTATATTCTTTAGGGTGTTACCAGACCAATCGATCGATCGTAGATCAACGGCATCGATGATTGAATCGGCATCGATCGATGGTAGAATGGAATAGTCGACGTCGATCGATAGTTTCTACCAGCCCAATCGATCGACCGTCGATCGACGTCATCGATCACCACTTTATTGTGAAGGTGTTCTTACGTATTCTTTAAAGTATATCATGTCGTAAGTATAGGTTTGAAAACAAGGCTGCCGAATCTGGCATTATAGCAATGATGGACTTTTTGATTTACTTATTTATTTCAAATCATTCCAAAACGCACAATAAGATTACGTTTAATAAGAACTTTAAGATGCCTTCTTTATTTATTTTTTATTGATACAGATCTAATGAGGATTATTTCTCAGGTATACAGGATATCATCAGGCACAGACGGCTGGGTGGAATCGGCGCCATCCCCCCTCTGGTCAGCAGGTGGGGGGGCCCTGGTGACTTTGGCGCCTATCAGAGACGGGCCCGCAGGTCTCTTCAGACACATAGTGAGGACTGAGCATAACGCACACGGTCCTAGGGCTTTGCCCTTGACGCATGGGAGCTTTGATGTCGTGAAGCTGCTAGCTTGGGACCATGCGAACCAGCACATGTAAGTTTATGGTTGTCTTTATGAAAGTTACTAGTATTGATGCCTCTTTAACCTTGTGTAGTTTAAACTCGGGGTAGCTTAATTTCGTCGCTACTAATCAATTTTTTTATCACCACACATAACTGATATGGATTTACCTGATTTATGCAAGCAAGCTTATCTGGCTTGCTTTTCGCGTATTTTCCACTAGCTCGAAGGTGACGGAAAACATCGTAAAAAAGGGGCACAGCCAAATGGCTGAGAAGCCATGATCCAATTGGTCTAATCCCCTTTCAAGGGTTACGGACGACAGACTTGCCAAATCCGTATCATGGTGCAAGTATCAGCGTACTCTGACTAAGACTAAGAAGCTAGGAAGGGTACGATCGAGGTCTCACGCGCGTGATCACTTTTGGAAAAATATACCGTGCACGCGCATCGTAACTTCTTAGGAGCGGCGCTTGTGAACGTGAAAATACTGCACAGGATTTTAGCCATAAGGGTGATCACGCGCGGGTGACCTCGATAGTACATCATCAACTCCTTGCAGATACTACCTGGGCGTCCCGGAAGGCAAGCCAGGTCAGCAGCATCTGTACAGGGTGTCTTCGGAGCCGCCGCGACCTGGCTCCCCCCAAAAGTTGCCTTATTGTGTCACCTGTAACTCACAGGTTTGTGATGATCCACCTTCTTTTATAACTATTAAGTCCATTGTCAGCATAATCGTCATGTATAACGAACACATCCCTCATTATTGTGCTTTACTATTAGTAGACCATGATGAGAAATACTTCCCCGAAGTACCAACAAGCTGGAGTACCTGGGGATGGGCAATCGCTTCAAGGCGGGGAGCAGCTGGTTATCTTCGGGTAAATAGGAAACTGAGCAGTTTAGTGGGAAGTTGGGAAGTGGAACGCACTAGGCCTTAGTCCTATACTGCGTGGCATTTTAGTCGTTGTTTTCCCGCAGTAAAATGATTTTATATAAGTAGTAAATAAATTAATAAAGGTTTTTTAGTCAAATCAAAAGTTTTACGATTATGATAGACGAAACTCGACCCAATAGTACTAGCTGCGTCGCGGACGGTCACCGACCGGGGTCATTGCCCTTTGCGTATATCAAAAAAAAATATTATTTACTATTTACTCACATTTGGTTTCCATTTTCGCTAGCCAGCAATTTCCCCGCACAAAAAAGGTTGATTGATGTTGATGATGGTTGTATTTATGCTTTATGCCCCCATCCAGCCGTCTCCATCGATAAACCTGGAATACTACGGCAACCTGGCGTCTTCTGGAGACAGCACGTGGGATGCGGAGTGGGATGAGGAGCTGCCCGCCACGTCGCCGTCTCCAAGCAAGAAGAAGAAGAAGAAGCATCCTGGTAAACACCTTCTTTTATTTATTGGAGAGTTTTTCTCTGTAGCGGTACTAAATAGGTTGTATAGAAATTGATAAAAAAATAAGATGCTTATTGGAAATTAATTATATGTCTAAGTTATTAGATGGGCCGGTTAATCGCTACAATCCGGGCATAATTATGTTTTAATGGAAAAATCTTAAGGTAATGAGTTCATTTATAAAGTAAGTAACTATATTGTTTTTATCAAAACGCTAAATTATACATAAAAAACATATTCAGCATAAAATGACCTCTTTTGTACATACTGTAAAAATAAACCTTACTGAATATCAAACAAAAGAATTAACAACTCCAAACAGGGTGTAAGAAAAACGAAATTGAGTGTCAGAAATATTCAAAGAAAATGTTTATAATCAACTTGATGTTACGAGCGGTAGAGTAGGTATTTCACGCAAACGAATTCCGGTATTCTCTCTAAGTATGTAAGGAATAAATCAACTCCCGACAGTCTTGTTTACCGAAATTCCTTCTTTTATCGAGGAATTCGTTTATGCGGATATCTTTTACGCCAAGAATATTGAGTATTATTTTGTAAGGGCTAAATACTTGTTGTACAGTCAAAAGCACGTCAGACTTACGACACTTTGGACTTTGTACCGCTCTTATGTCGGGGGCATTAGTGCTATTATCGAACTGCAAGTGTTTACCGTGATGTGCTGTTGACCGTACTTAAGAAATGAAATCGGTTTGTCCACTTGTCTCTACCAGTGTCTCCACTAGTAGAGACAAGTCCACTTTTTTGTCCACTTGTCCCCACCAAGTGTTGTCGGTATAGACAGGTCCCCTTTTTTTCCACTTGTCTCCACCGGATTGTAATTAAATGGTTTTTATTCCCGGTCGTCCCCACTCGTTCTGCTATAGACCGAGACCCACAATATTCCACTGAATTAAGGTTAAAATTGACCAATACTTTCTTATTTATAGGAAAGAAGAGTATGAGCATATCTAATGTCCCACTGCAAGGCAACCTTTTCCATAATTAAATCAAGCCATCGTCACAATGATGGCTTATTTACCACGCTATGATTAAAATAAAACATTGGACAAAATATTAGCCTGAACCGGGAATCGAACCCATAATCTCGAGATCCTAGACCATCGAAGTGATTAGAATTCGAACTTGTTTAATACATTTATAATTCTAGACATAGTGGTCACCTACATTCGCAATACATATGTTGAATCTCATATTATATCCCACAGAAGGCATGCCAATAAACGTCCCGTGCCTCTACCACGAGGCGCACTTCAGCCCCTCATCAGCATACTTCGTGCTGGAGTGCCTCGGGCCAGGAGTGCCCACCTCCAGCCTGCACAAGATCGCCCTCCCCGAGCCGAGGATGATCCTGCACCTCGAGAATAATACTGCTGTGAAGGTGAGTAGATAACTGATGACGTCAACAAAAGGCGAACATCTGTTTTTATCTATAAAAGAAGGAAACAAACGGGCACGTGAGAGAAAAAGGAAAACCAAACGCAATAAGTCGATCTTCTCCCAAGTCGAGCCGGCCCATTTAGCTAGTTTCTCTCAGTATTCTCGTAGTTATACAACTACCCATTGTAAAGCTCCTCTAGCAGAATTTTATCAAAGAAGAAGACAAACCAGCTTGTATGACACCTGATGCTAAGTGTTAACAAAGGAACCTGCGACTCAATTTAACATGCATTGCGGCATGGCCATACTTAAAACTGTTATTCGAGCGCCCGACTTTGTCGTAAACGTGATTTCCCACAGCTTCAATAAAAAAACCAAAATCAAAAATCAAAAATGTTCTTTATTGCTTAAATGGTACATTATTACAAGTGTTGGGCATCTCCTTTTAAGTTTATAAAAACCTGTGTTAGGAGAAGCCCGCTCCTTCGTTCGATTTATATAAATGTAAACAACAAAGGTAAGTATGTATTAATTTTAACATAAAAATATTTTAAATTTTATAGTCTAGTTAGATAAGTGTGTGTGTGAGTGTGTTTTTGTATGTGTGGGTGTGTTTAAGTGTGTGTATATATATATATACAGGGTGGCCCATTCATTGGCGTCCAAAAGAAAAATTTTGATGCCTTATGCTATGGGGTACCCGAATAACCCCCATGTATGTTCAGCGATTTTTTGTAGTTTAGGAGCTAGAATTATTTTAAGGTTTTTTTCGTGGTTTTCACCTGATATTAGTTTATCTATTTTATCTATCTTTTTGTAACGTTTTCAAATGTTGTTTATTTTTGTAATAAATTATGATGATACTAGCTAACACCTAAAATAAAGCGGACTGGCTAAGCATTGCAGAACTTACGTAAAAATTTATCTGAATTTCAAAATTACTGCTGGAGTTCGAACTCATAAATGTTTAGGGCGTTAAAAATAATTAAGTGAGAGGTGCCAAAGGTTTCTAAGCGTTCTTAAAAACTGCTAAGAGCCTGCAACAACAAATTTCATTCATAATAACCAGACCTTAATAGGGATTTTTTCCTATAACGGGCCTTAAAACCAATAAAAAATTATTTTTTAAGATTATGGATTTTATGGTTTTTCGATTATTTTTAGTTATAATTGACGGAGTTATAATAAATTCAATAAAACACAGTTTTTATTTATAAATTTTTAAATGCTACTATAAAAAGTTTTCAAATTGGCGTCCTCCCACAGAAATGCACAACCTACATCTCCTAAGAAAAATTTCCTTAAGGTGTCTAAAAGCTTCCCTGTTGCTTCTTATTATGCCTCCTGTTTCTTTAATTTTCCGCCTCTGCTCTTCTTCACTAAAGGTAGGTTTAGGGTTAAAAGGGGATATTCCGTGAAAACTATTAAAACACAGCTATCTGCACAGAACAAAAATCACCTGAAAAATAACACGTGTATTACCAAATATTAAGTAATTAGACAAGTTACAATTCATCATCACCTTAAGAAAAAACAATAATAAAAAAGACAATTTGTCTTTAAACAGTTTTCTTAATTAATTACCTTTGTTGGCCTCTAGGCCAGTTACAGGAGAAAAACCCCTATTAATGTCTGGTTTTTATGAATGATATTTATTATAACAGGTCCTTAGCAGTTTTTAAGAACGCTAAGAAACCTTTAGCACCCCTCACTAATTTTTTGTAGAGCCCTAAACATTTTTGACTACTGAACTCCAGCAGTAATTTTGAACTTCAGATAAAATTTTATGTAAGTTCTGCAATGCTTAGCCAATCCGCTTTATTTTAGGTGTTAGCTAGTATCATCATAATTAATCACACAAAAAAAAACATCTGAAAACGTTACAAAAAAATAGATAAAAAAGATAAACTAATATCAGGTGGAAACCACGGAAGAAAACTAAAAATAATTCTAGCTCCTAAACTACAAAAAATCGCTGAACATACATGAGTTTTTCGGATACCCCATAGCATAACGCATCAAAATTTTTCTTTTGGACGCCAATGAATGGGCCACCCTGTATATATGTGTGTGTGTGTGTGTGTGTTTGTATGAGTGTGTGTTATTTGTGTATGGTATTTGTGTGTGTTATGTGTGCGTGTATGTGTAATGCCTAAATATCGCCTATTTTTATAATTCAAGCTTATAAAAGTAATGCATGAAATGCACATACGATGAAAAATCTTTAAGTCATGTTCAAAAGAACTTTAAATTTAATATTAACCAGACTCACCAATAAGTGAAATAAACTGAAACACTTCAGCAATATTGAATTTCCTATTATAAAACGATTGGTCGCACAATGGCCGCTCGATAGATATGGAATAATCCCTATAATTACCATCTAATTCAGCCGGGCTTTTGTGGACGCTCCCGGCTATTCATGAGCAGCTGAGGAAAAGGGTGACCAGGATATTTTATAGCGACGGACATCTAAACTGTTAAAAACAAGTGGTGAAGTATCCCTCAAAAGAAAAGGCCGCAGTGACCGCTTACCATCAGGTGGGCTGCGTGTCTGTCTGCTAACTGACGTGGTAAAAAAATCAGAACAATTGGCAAAGATTAGTCCAAGTGATGTTAATTTGCCATGATATATTTGATTGAGGAATCCTTCATCAAATGTGCGTTCAAGCTGCTGACTTAAGTAATCAATTATTTATTATATTGTTTATTTAATTATAAAATCCAGAGCACAGTACTATGAAAAAGAAGGACACCAGACGAGAAATTATAGGAAGCTATATTGTCTCTTATCTCTCGCTGTAAATGTATTCACAAGTTTTTATGAATATTATGATGAATATTATACCAAAATGAGCCCATAGTAATTAAAGTTGAAACTTTACGCTATGTTTGAACTAGTCCCTCGCAATCATGCTAATCGCAGGAATAACTAACCGCTTTCGTGTTTTCAGTTAATTAGACCATCAGCTATAAATCTCTTCCTGCTTATAATAAATTATTGTTTTTGAGGCGTAGTGATGCCAACGGGCAATTAAGTTAATATCAGCGTGTCTGTTGTCTAAATGGTATCATCATATTATTATCGTATTATATAAATTACGGCAATTTGGACGTTTAAATTACATAATTATTTATATGAAAAGGTACACCAACAGTATACATAAAATAAATTAGCACTATCTTTTTAAAAATAAGGATCTAATTGATAAAAACTGATTTACAATGTTTTCCTTGGCACATATTATATTATTATGTGTGCAGTGGAAAAAATTGTGCTGTTATTTTTGATGCCTATAAAACAAATGCTCAAGCTACATACTACACTACTTGAAACAGTTTTGATTCCATATTTCTGCACGATCATTTATAAATATTAGTATGGGTTTAAAATTGCCTTGCATTTAACTGCAAATTAAAAAAAACTGAAATGCACGCCAGAAAAACTGGTGTGGTAACCTAACCTAACCTTTGATGTGCAATTATTTATTTTGAAGAACATATTAGTATATTTTTTATATGCATTTAACTTCCCTTTTTTTCCATTTAACTTCCCTAGGAGAAAATTCATGGTCACCCTAGTTCTTCCATTGTTTGCGGTTAAACTGCAGATTAAAATATGTGCGTCATCTTCATTTTCTTTCCATTGTATTATCCGAGGCTTTTCACGAAAAACCGAACCATTTATTAATAAGAGGACACGAACTTAGACTGATGTTTTTCTTGCAAGATATTCGGAAATTGCTAAGTAAGGTGAAACGTTCCTTTTAAATTAGATTTTTTTATAGAACTCCAGTTGGCACACCTGATGATAAGCACCTGTTGTGACCTTACTCATGGAAAATAGGTTTTGCTCATCTTCGAGTCTTTTTATGAAGTATATTGTCAGGACCAATTTGGTGTACCTAATGGATGAGACACCAGAGGTCGCGAGTTCGATCCCCGCAGGCTACAAACATTTATTCAAAACATTTCTGGTTGTATCGGCTGGTTGTTTTTTTTTATTTCACCCGCGCACAATGTCTTTTTTTCTGTTATCCCTCCTTCCCCCACCTTTCCAGGATTAAAAGTACCCTATGTCACCCGGGAATAATGTAGCTTTCCAACAGTGAAAGAATTTATCAAATCGGTTCAGTAGTTTCGGAGCCTATTCAATAAAAACAAACTACCAAATATATTTTTTTTCCTTTATAACATTACTATAGACACATAAGTATGTAATTACAAAAAAAGTATAGGTAAAGTTGTAGCCTATAAACAAAACATTTCCAAATTAATTATTTAAAGAATCCGTAAATCGCCTAAATTATGATGTTTATCCATCCCTACTCATAATCTGTGGGATAATGAGAATCTGCCCACATTTCGTTTACGTGGGCTTCCGAATTAAATCCTGAAGAAAATGGAAAACGTGGAATAAAGAATATCTTATAATATGTTAATTCGGATTAAAACTCTGCTCTCTCAAATCCCTATATCCAGCGATTTTGCGTGATTGAATTAACATCCTAATCCGACAGTATTAAAAGTTTGAACATTCAAAAGTACCAGAAAACTGCAAGTCATCTGCAAAATGTTCGAAACATAGTCGGGACCAACGACATAACGTGCCTTCCGAAGCACGGAATCATCATTCTTTTCAGACATTCAGGTGATTCAAGCTTGCAATGTCCTAACTAAACTGGAAACAATCACACAAAGTTAGCTACCCGCTGGATTTGAACCAACTACCTCCGGGTTTTAGATTTAGAGCCCAAAGCTCTAACCACTGTAAAACAAAAAAAAGTGAGTGAAGCTCTAATGCGAGCACTAATTAATGTAAATACAATACTTTATAAGATCATCGGTCCACCTTGTGGGAGGCCTACCGCCCCGACGGCCGTCTGTCCTTCTTGCAATGTGCCCTGCCCACTGCCACTTAAGGGTCGCAATTCTTCGGGCAATGTTTTGTTGTTTGTTAAAGATACCAGGAACTTATCATTAAAAAAACACAGTACCTACCGCGGTTGCAGTTATGTTAACTAATTTTGATGCCCCATTTATTGATTTAGATTTTTACTGCTTTGCACAGGAGCGGCTAGCATCCATAGCTTTGCCGACCCCCCGGACATTCTCAGTGCAGCTGTCCAGTGGCCACGCAGCCAGGGTCAGGCTACTGCTGCCTCCAGGCCTGAGAGAAGACGAGGTCACCAAGTACCCTCTGGTGCTGAAGGTGTAAGTATGCAAAGAATAACTAGGTATTTAGTTAAAACTTCTCAAAAATCAAGGTGTTGTACGACAGGTGTTGTAGCCACAGGACTGGCACCGGCTCGTCCCAATCGGGTGTGAGGGGAAATCGGGGGAGTTTAGAAGGTAGTGGACGCTTCAGTCTCGAGTCCCACACAGCCGCGGGTCTAGCTAGCCTGCGGTTATGGTGCATAAACGCATTCTACTCCGAAAAAAACAAATGGTGTTGTACGTCCTTTATGTTTATTAGACAACAGCCTTTGTGGAACAGTGGCTAAGCTGCTTACAAGGTGGTGGGTTCGATGCCCGTCTTTGGTGTTTTCCTAACACCAGGACTTTTTCAGAGTCTAAGACTCTAAGTGGATAGATTTTACTGTCTGCTGGCAGATGGCATCGGACAATAATACTGACTAACTTAATGTGGAATGCTGCATGGTGCAAACAAAATTATTGTAGGACCTGGAATATAAATAATATAAGAGGTATACCTACTCGTAGATAAAAAAAAATATTTACAAGTACCTATACCCTCAAACGCCGATACTCGCGCAATTTGAGTCTACTGCGTTAATTGATCAGCAAACTAAAAATGTCACCTTGTACATTATGTGATGTTGTACATTATCTATTTGTTTATTCTGTTCTAATAGTTGATACTCAAAAACATACGGTCAAACGATGCGTTTATTGATACATACATTACAGCAACAAGTCAACAACACTCAACCCTTAAATGTTAATAGTAATTCGATCGCTCGTTCGCTCGCTCGCTCGGACCAGCAACTTCGTTAATTAATCGAGCGACGTTTATCCGACCTTTATCTGCTCCGCTCGTTTCGATATCGAAATATTTGGCACTGTCCGACCGAATTTCCTGCATAACTTCGACAAGTAAATAGTATCGTTTGGATTATATTTAAGCGATTTCAGCTTATAGTAATATTGATTTTGAATACTTAAGGCATTAGGGCTGCGAAAGGCTGGAATCTTTCAGATAATGATTGAAACGATTTCTGTTCCTTAATTTTTTAAATAGAGTGATTGGGATAATATTTTATTCTAAACATTTTTAGCCCGGCAGTAACCAGGTACAAAAACAAAAACCTAATGTAAAACCCCTGGCGAGCCCATCCCTTCAAATTGCGACCTACAGCCACTACACTACTAAGCCAGTAAAAATAAAGTATCATATCATAGGCTTTACCTCAAGTTTTTATCACAGAAATCAATCTGCTTTAAATATCGGAATAATTATGTATACCTACTTTTATTATCGCCACGGCTCCTAAACTCTAACTTAGTTTTTAAATTAGACTTGTTAACGCATAGCTCCACCAAAGGTTTATCAACAAAAACAATCCGAAAGACAATCAGTTTTCGCATCATTAAAACTGTTGAAATATCAAGCGTCGAGGTCACCAACCTTAAATAATAAATTAACGCGAAAGTTGAGCGCTGGCTGCTCGCTCGGACCAGCAACTTCCTTAATTAATCGAGCGAGCGAAGTTTATCCACTTCGCTTTGAGAGGACATTTGCATTCATGAGCGGTTGTGCAAACAACTTTTATGGCCGTATGTATCTAAAGTGCCTTTAGGATTTATTAATTCGGGTATTCATCTAGGATTAGCATGAGAAGCCAGCAATACAATATTCGCAATATTTATTGCCTCAATACTGAAGTAGTGGGGCTGTATCCAAAATCTTTTTTTTTTATTCTGTAAATTCATATGGTCTAGGTCACCTTTTGGCGTATTCCGTAAAAAAAGTTATTGCTTTAAATAAAAGTGACTCCTATTAATTGCACAGCGCAGTTGGACAGTAGTCTGACACGACCGAAGAGAGATCAAGCGCAGGGCCTGGCTTTACATGCTTACAAAAATAACAAAAAGCTTTGCCACTGAACAGATGTACACAGGGGCATAAAATTTTCTCTATTTAATTATGGGAAATATTTAAGTGTACATCAAAAAAATACTGAAATGTACATCAAAATAACTGATTGCACACCAAAGGTTCAGCAATTCAGTATTTTTTAATGTGCTGTTAAATACAACCCTTTAATTATTTAGTTATTCAAGCCTCTTAAGGCTTATTCTTATCTGAAGCCAATAGCCAAGTCAACTAAAATTTCTAGATAAAAAGTGGGCCAAATTGAAACCACTGGAGACTTGACAGCCCTATAAGAGTCTCATTGGCTGCGACATCCATTATCGACAATATTGTAGCCCAGCTAAGGTACAATAAACAATAAGAAGAAGGTTGTTCTATAAACAAGAATATTATAAGCATTAAATTTAATGTGAAATAAAAATATATTGAACATTTTCTCTACAACAGCTAGCAATGATACATTGCACCGTTACAAGGACTGTTATTGAAAATAAACATAAAAAGGATAAGGAAAGTAAGAGATAACATAATAATTAAGATAATACATATTTGGGTTATGAACAGAAATATTATCCGGCTCGTAGGACCAAGGATGTTGTAGTACAGTCAAAAGCACGTCAGTATGTCGGGGGCATAAGCGCTAATATCGAACTGCAAGTGTATACCGTGATGTGCTGTTGACTGTACATGGTCATTTGCTTTTTGTGGGTCGACATTAAATAAATATAATTTTATTTGTAAGTAAACAGGTTTTTATGACTTATTGTCGTATTTTATAAAAACATAGGAACCTACTTGTACGGCCCCGAACGTAGTGAAGAATGGTAAAAAAGGACTTTCAAGCACACAAATGTTACTAAGATGTCAGAATGATTATACTTTCGCATTTATTATATTAGAATGGATGACGACAATAAACAACAAACATTAGAGGTACCTATCAACAATCTTCTAAATCTTTTAGAGCAAATTAATAGATTAAATAAATATCGCTCACTGGATTAATAAGCGAAGTTTGAGCGAGCGAAGCAACCGCCCAACCCCGTCCGTAAACTTGTTTGTTATCATTTGAGATTTCCTCGCTTTGACATCGCTTGTTATTGTTTGAAGTGGACAATCAGTTCGTAGTTGGACGTTTAGCCATTTACTTAGTTAGTGTTGGCGACGAGACAAAGTGTTAGCGAAACTAGTAATATCATTGTAGAAAATATATAATTATCCTATTGTTGAATTTATTCACATATTTTTTTTGCGTTTCACTATATAAAAATTGTCAAAATCTAGTAACACTGAGACCATCAATTATAAACGCACTATAATTTAATTTGAAACTGCACAATAACATATTAATTTTACTGTAAGATAACTTCCATAAGTTTTGTAATAGTATTAACAAACAGGGCAGAGTGCGCTTGAGTTGGGATTTAATTAATTAATCCAATGCGCGGTTGCACTTCGGATTTACATATTCAATTATGGTATATTCAAATAACTTTCCGAACGCGCGGAATATGCTGTCACAAAAATAATTTATTGTTTAATTCTGTCGTGAACACACCTTTAGCGCGTAAACTTTTAATTCAAATTAATAATAAATCAACATTACATCAATTGATGGGATCAAGGCCTAAAGTACTCGAAAGTAGCCGAAGGCAAGTACTAGTGTTATGAAACAACACTACTGTCACACTATTACAATATATTGTTTGTAAAACTGTGCTACTGTACAGCACTACCACTTCGTTGTTTTTGATACACATATTAAATATGCAGGTACTAAAATACTCCTCGTGCATAGGTCACAGTTTACAAATTATTAATGTTTACTCCTCAGCAAAAAAATGGTTTCCAAACACAGACTATCCAAGTCGGAGGAAAATCTTCCATTCTTACTTCGACACATGATATGCGAAAATACCTGTTCGTTTGAGAAAATTTTCTTTTTTCCCAGGCACGGAGCACCCGGCACTCAACTAGTTACAGAGAAGTGGAGTCTAGACTGGTGTAGCGTGGCGGCCGGCGCGGGCGCGGTGGTGGCGGCGGTGGACGCGCGCGGCGCGGGGGGCAGGGGGCTCGCGGCCCACCACGCGCTACATCGCCGGCTGGGCACTGTGGAGTTGGCGGACCAGCTTGAAGTGGCGGAGTAAGCTATACGCAACCCGTCTTATATTAGGGATCGGAATTTTTGAGAGCTTTGGAGCCGGTTGAATTGATTGGAGATAATCGACTGATCTTCGAATCATGGGTCATGGAACCCAAAAACAAATTGGTTTCACTTGAACATTAAGACACATTTCAATAGGAGACATCACCGAAAGCAGCGGAGATATCCATCAGACGATCCATTTGCTTGTTCTCCTCTTAAGAGTATTGAAAAGTCTATGGGTACTAAGGCTATTTATTCCACCAGGTACCTCCGCGACTCGCTGCACTTCATCGACGCCCGTCGCGTGGCCGTGTGGGGGCGAGCCCACGGGGGGTTCCTGGCTGCGCTGGCGCTGGCCAGCCCCCTCAACGTGTTCCACTGCGGAATCGCCATCACGCCCATCGTGCGCTGGCGGTACTATGGTGAGTACTCACCTGTTCCTGTACTTTGTCAATGAGTCGGTTTCCATAGTAGCAGGGGTCAATAACCAAAAGGCAGGGGTAGAAAAAGCAAACCGGAGGAGTTTAGTGGGTAGTGGGACGAGTCTCTCTCTAGTTTCGAGCCCCACACACGGTCGCAGGCGTCGCTAGTCTACGGCTATGCGTTCTCCTCTGCCAAAAATAACAAAGGCTTAGTCGTAGATGCGGACAACGTTAAACACCCATTTTCATGCTGCTTTTCATTAGGTCAAGGAGCGGAACTAGTGGCAAGAAACTGTCTGAAAGAAGATCATCCCACAACTAGGGAATCACGACGCGAGGAGGAGGCTTGCATTTCTAACCTTTGTGTCTTGTTTCGGTTACTAGCCAGCAGTGACATATTAAATCATTCTCCTGCGCAGAGGTAGACACTTTGTGTCCAGTTACTTATAGACAATGTTATAATGCTCTGCCGTATTGGCAACAATAGGTTTCTACGTCTGTTCAGCGCCAAAGAAAATCAATAATAGAAGGATGATTTTCCCATTAAATATTTTTATATTATCCATAGAACTACTCTCTTTTCTATCCTAAACGATCCACACGCTCCTTCTTACCTTAAGTCAAAGTTCAAGCTTCTTAGCTCGACACATTCTCGTCAGCTACGCTCCTCAAATAAAACAGTTCTAGCTACTCCCTCTCACCGGTCCGGTTTTGTCTCCAACTCTTTTTGTGTAACGTCTATTAGGCTTTGGAATGCTCTCCCCGAGAACATCAGACGGGCACCGAGTCGAATGTCTTTTAAGTTCCTTCTCCGAAAACATTATCTCCAGACTTCCCTAGCATCGTCATTCACCTGTCCCAATCATTAATCAGCGTCATTTCTCTCTCTTTTGTTTTACTCTTTATTATTATTATTATATATACATATATATTATATATACATATATATTATATATATATATATATATATATATATATATATATATTATTATATTTTATTTATGTTATTTTAATTTGGTTAAGACTTAATTATTTTATTTCATTTTTTTTTTTTCTCTCTCTTTAGCCCGTTAGCACTACCCACCATTTTTTTTTTTCTGCTTGGCCCAAAGGTTGACTGGCAGAGAATGCCATTAGGCATTAGGTCCGCCTTATGTACTCTTGATTGTGCATTAAAGTTTGAATAAATAAATAAATAAATAGAATATTTGCAGAGAATGATTGTATTTGCGCACTGTGGCAAATTCTTGGCTTACACAACACACGAGGTGATAGATTAACAGTAATCCGGCTAAATAAACGTTGACTGTGTAAACATTAATCCTCCACACTAAGATAAACCTATCCCCCACACTGTAAAATAAACCTGAGGGGTAGTCGATTCGATATAGACGCTTGGAGGATTAAGTTGCACAAACGAGTATTTACGGGCAGCTGTTTAAAACTCCTGTGGTAGGGCGTTTTTACCTGAGCATACTACATAATGTACTTACTTTTCATTTTCTAATAACATTGCCATATCGTAAATATAAAAGATTGTATTTAAGAATCCGCTTTTTCTGGAAAATTTTGGGCAGAATCAAAGTCAAATCCGCCTTCAAACAAGACGGAAATTATGAGACACAATTTAAATTTCTTAATGCGCAAAGGATTTATTATTTTATAGAATATTACTTACTTTTATATTACAATTTGTTGTCCATGTAGTTAAATGCTTATATTTATTTTGTTTTTATATTTAATTGCAAAGGATATAACCGTATTTTGTTTTAAACGCCTACTGCGGTACGCAAGGACGTCTTCTTACCAGTTATACGAATATAATTCGTGCGCCTGCACCATGTCCACATCATAGGGAGATTAGTGACACTACAAAATATGACAGTATAATAATTAATAATTAAGGTGACGAAACATTACTTTTTATAACAGCATCAGCCTATGCCGAGAGGTACATGGGCTTACCGAACGCGACGGGCAACTACCGCGGCTACGCCGACGCTGACGTGACGAAGCAAGCCGCAGCTCTTCACGACAAAATGCTGCTCCTCGTCCACGGGACGGCTGACGACAATGTCCATGTTCAGCAGACCATGGCTCTGGCGAAGTCGCTGGCCGACCAGGGCAGTATGTTTAGACAGCAGGTGAGGTAGACATATTAGGAGATGTAGATATTAACGACCCTAGCTCTTCCAACTCCCCATCTCCTCATTACTATTCGCTTTCTCCTTCCTTTTCCGTAAAAAGAGGGCAATGCACCTAAGTCCTAGTCGCAGGTGTCTATAGGCGTTAGTGATCACTTACCATCCTGTCACACATCGTGTCACACAAGCTCGACTACTTTCCATTTTCATAAAAAAAAAAACTAAATCAAACACATTGGACAACAACACCATCTTGCCTAAAAATAATGTGATTTTGTGAGGGTTAACGTTTCATCGTTTGTTTTCAGCGCTATACTGCGATATACCTATATTCCACTCGAAAATCTTTTATGATTTTCACATCCAATTTTACTAGTTGAGATTAATGTGCATGATACTGATCTTAACATTGACAAGACAGCGGAGATAAAATATTCAGATTTGTTTTATGCATTTTGGTTTCAAATTCGGCCTCTTGACAGATGCATTTGCATTTAAAATAATGTTGAAACAAATACTGTCAGACGACGTTTATCTATGTAGATGATATGCTAATTTCTTCATGAAAGCTACGAAACGCGCTCATTGTTGTAAATAAATCTCGACAACTTTTTAAATTACTAGCAAAGGAACGGCTTTGTGCACGTAAAATAAGCTGTTTTTTCACCCGACGTTGAGCTTATGACATTCTTAAAATAAACTGGCTCTTTTCAACAAACATATTTCAAAACCTCCCTTTGTTAGTCGTTATAAGTCCCAAAGATTATTACTTACCTTATATCGACAAAGATTTGGTTTCCAACTACATTTTGGCTTCTGAAATTCCGAAAGGCAATATAATGTATTATGTAAATGACACGCCAAATTTTACGTCGAAATACTTTAGGCTGTTTACTTTTCGTGCCCTGGTATAAAAAGAAAAACATTCGCAACAATAACAACAGCGCCAACCGAAATTTTAACGCTAGGTATCCTAAGGTCTGACAGTTGGAGCTCTTCTGACGTCTGCAAAAGGCCATTTGTACCAGAATAGAAAATAACTTTGAATGACACATCAATCAAATCAAATCTTTCCTCTTAATAATATTAGTATAGATAAGTCTTGCCTACTTGGTAATGATAATTGCAATTTCTTATGGTTTTTAATCTTTTCAATAATAAAATTTTCTCCCCCCAAGATCTACCCCGACGAAGGCCACAGCCTCGACGGCGTGAGAAGACACCTCTACCGGACCATGTCATCCTTCCTAGACGACTGCTTCAGGAAGCAGGTCCCTCCGGAGACCAAGGCGGGACTGAGAAACGGCGGGAATCTCGACTGAGACACGTGGAGGGATGAGGAGTTGTACTCTTGGTGAGTAAATTAAAATTCTTCGTTATGTGCATAAGTGGATGTGAATACCAATGCATCTAAGGCGATTAACCCGGCACTGCTCTCCGTCGTGGATCACGCGGCGGCACAGTAAAAACATTTGCGCGGGCGCGTTTTCAGTGTGTGGTCCTGGGTACGTTTTCTATACAAATTGAGATACTCGCACACAATGTTATAATCTGCAGCTCCACGATGGAGCGCGGCGCAGTGACTAAATCGCCTAAAAATGAAAAAGAAAGAAGAAAAAAAGAAAGACACAGTAGTCATGACAAACACATTACAGAAGCCGAAAAAAGAAAGTAATATATTTTATGAAGTATGAGATAGAAATTTTAGTGTAAAAAGAAAAACGATGGATAAACAAAAGATTGTCAATCATGTAAACCCGTCAGGCAAAAAATATTTCCAGTCTTAAATGTTATTAATAAATAATTTGGAAAGATGGAAACTTAATTCAACGACAAAAGAATAAAGGCAGCTTTTGTTCTCTTTTCAATTTGCGACGAATGTAATTTTTATGTAAATAGAGGATTAGTCTTTGCAAAGGCTTCACTTTTATTTATTCTGTATTCAAGAGGTTAATGAGTGTTATATGCCATTTGCATTTACTTTTTACTTAGTATAATTTCTATTATTTTAAGAATTGTTCTAGGATTTTCTTGGATTCGTGTAACCGATGACAATATTTCTCTTTTCAGGTAAAGCACGTAATAGTCAAGGAACTAAGTAAGGAATCTTTAAAACCCTTTCGAACCCGTAGTACAACCTTTTCCATATCCTATCCAAACACTGTCTACTGCCAATGAGTGGGCTACTCTCAACACATCAAACTTTTATGTGATACATAGATTATAAACTTTGTGAGACGATTCGTTCGAAACCTTTTAATTTATGGCGAGCTACTGTAATACCGTTTACACTGTGGCGTCTGCTGAAGACTGGTTGTGTAACTGTCAAACTGCATTTTGTCTTGACTAGGCATGCGTCCGGTCCGATATATCAAAACGAATCCAAATACCGATTTCAAACACAAATTGTTTCGTTTCGATTTCTTAACAAGACAATCCTATTTCAGAAATCCTATTTCACCAAAGGAATTGTATGTGTATCCAAACGCAAACTGACGGAATTTGAATCAATTTTAAAATCTGAAATCGGGTAAATATCAGTTTACGTTCAAAATCGAAAACGCTCTGTCTAGTCTTGATGAGTGTCGAATCCTTGTTACTGAAATACGTTGCTACTACGTGGCAGTATGTGACAATAATGAAAATATCATAATTTTTACTGTAAATAATATAATTCATGGATATAGGTGGATACAGTGAGCACGGTATTACATAAAGCCGCGTAGATGTAATTTGGAATCTAAGGACTTCTTCTTTATGAATGCGTACGTCAAGTTTATGCGAAGATTTAATTAAGTGTTGAAACTTGAGGGTCTCATTTTAATGATCCTTATCCTAACCTTACTTTATGATGACGTGCCCTGAGTGTAAGTTTTGATGTTAATTTCCAATTCCCATATCTCAAGATACTGATTGAGTCAAAGCTTTACATTACGGTTCGAAGCATCGCTGGTCGAAGCTAGTAGGTATTGTACATAATGTACTGTATAAGAATTGCCTTAATCAGTAAAATAATTTAAAAAAATAGTCTTGAAAAATGATGGATAACCGAAAACGATACCCTAATGTATTAGGACATATTAAAATACATGTATTACATAAACAGGAGAAAAAAAAAAATTAAGACAAATCAAATTTCTTGATTCCTTTGCCTATTATCTTTCAAAATGGCTCGAAGCCAATGTCTGCATGCGGTTGTCGCAAGCAACCATTATTGGTAGATGTAGAGTAAGTAAATTAAAGTTAGTAGACATGCAAGAAAGATGAGAAAAAGTGTATAGAAATATTCGATATCAATGAATAAAAAACAACAAAAGAATAGGATCTTTTAGAAAAGAACATCACAGTATGTTGACTTAACCAGAAACTTACAATCAGGGTGCAAAAACTGTGTAGTCTAAACTACTTTTAAACAGCTAAATGTGAATGCTGTAAAATCGTTGAACTTTAAAATTATTGTTAAACAATGAAGCGATTTTTCAAAGTGAATGAAACGTGTACAATAGAAGTAATTATTAAGTACTTACATAAATACTTAGTCGAATTAAAATTGAAATGTGTTACATAATTGTGTTACGCGCGAATTTAATTTCACGTGACTAGAGTTAATATCGAAAAGATTGTTACTAGTAGTAAAATTGTTATTATCAGTAACATTAAATGTCACTTACGTAATCTTTGCGAAGAAATTCCAATCATCAAACGCGAAGGAATTGCTGTATTTAAATTGCACGTAAAATAATTATGATTAACGAATGAATACAAGCGTTCAGTATTTATAACAAACCAAAATCTAAAAATTTATAAATTAGATAATTTTAACTGAAATTATTCTTTTGCATGTAACATATTCGCAGATTTTCAAAGTTTACTGTTATTCGATAGTCTTCTTTTTAGAAACAACTTCAAAATTTTCTAAAAGTAGGTAATATAGGTATTTTTTTCTTAAATATAACCTGCAATTCAGGATCTTCAAACTTAGATATCTAGGAACCAAAGACTTGTTTTAATGCGTTTTTTTTTTTATATATTTCCAACCAATTACAACAGTACATTAACAGTTTGACAAAGTTTTAACTTTAAATTACTATTAATTGTGGATCTGTTTGTATCTGTAACAGTGTGTCAGTTTCCAAAAGTGGCGCCATCCTTCAATGTATTCAAAACCTTAATAAAATTATTAAAGTTACAGGAATCATGACAATATTTGACGTTTTGCATAGATAGTGGCACTATTAAACTTAAAACTTTGTTAGACTGTACGATATAAAAAAATAAAGTGAAATGTGTGTAATGTGAATACAACGCAGAAACTCACCTAGTGAAAAATAAAGGAATTGATTGTAGCTCTTTAGTCAATGGGTTTTGTGATCTTAGTAGTAACTCGTTATAATTAGTCGATACCTTGCGTAGATTCATCCCCATCAATGTGCATAAGTACAGTCGCCAGCACATCAGACTACCCCAATCTGTCAAATTTCTACAACCAACTTTCAGCTTTATTCACTTCACATAGAGTTCTCTTTCAATTGAGAATTTTTAACGGATTAGGGTAGGTTGATCTGCTGCTGTCCGTACAAGAACGATAATGTCAGTTTGTGTTATTTGGACAATGGTTAAAAATGTGGAACATGCTCTTTACAATTTCGTCATAAAATGATAAACTACACACAAGCGATTGCAAATCTTAATTGTAAAATTCAGACGACCCTATTAGTCTTTATATCGCCACATACCATGATATTTAAAATAATATCATTGGTTACGATAAATACACATTAAAGGAAGGAAAAATAAATGTTTCATTCCTGATTTTAAAATGAAATGAAGTAAACATCAGACTTCTTATTTTATTGTCCAGTGAATGTTGTCCAGATAAATGGAATTTTGGGTGGATGTCTGAAAAATACCGTTCGGATAACACAGGCTGACATTTTAGGTTCCTGACATTCAAGTCGAAAGCAAGGCATTTCATAAAGCCAACGTTGAGCCACCGAAAATTATATCTTATTTAAAGTCAGACTAAAAACTTTTGTTTATATTGTAGTTGTGGATGCATTTTTGTTCAACCTTGCATAGCTCGAGTCCAACAGTAAGTTTAATCTTTGCTCAAGAAATAAAAGCAACAATCTGGTCCTTCGAGCCAGATATTTGTTAAAATGAAAGGTCAGGAAACAAATAGTCCATGTGGATTTTACAAAGCTTTGTTTATGTATAAAAAGTACTTTCGGTCGCAAAAATGACTGCAAACTTTAAGCTAGTATTATTATATCTAAGGCGTTTTAACAACTTCAAATTCACTACTTTCCTTAAAGATAACTGTGCTGTAATTTCGGTGGCTCGAATTACATTTACATTATTTTTATTAAGATCACACCACGAGAAATATGGTAAAGTGAAATTTCTAAATGACAAATAAATGTACAGTTATAATATTTATGATTTAGATAATGTAATCACGCGCTTTTTAAGTATGTTACAAAAATGTTAAGGGTTTTTTCAAAGTGATGTATTAATATTTTTGTAACATGCACGATTTAAAATGTGAAACAAACCAGAAATTATGCTGTAAAACTCCAAATTTTAGGTCCAAACATAATGTGGTCAGTTAGTCAAGAAAAGAAGAAAAGAAATTCTTTATATTAATAACTACTTGGCGAGTTACATAATAATCACTAAAGAAGCTTGAACTTCCTTGTTTGTCTTTTTAAATAGTAGGTACTGACTACGAAGACTTCGAAAACAATAAACATTTTCCATTTTCAAATGTAACCTACTTATAAATTGTTTCTGCGTTACCATTTCTCAATGAAAATGATATCATTAATTATGGTATACTATTTAACTAATCCGTAATTTCTGGATTGTTTCACAAGACCTTTCTGTATTTGGATTTAAGAAAATTGCTCATTCTCATCTACAAAGTTTGCATGACTAGTCATTTCATTAACATTAGCGTTAAATAAATTTTTATTAAAGACCAATAGCGTGTTAAAAATATTTTACTAAAAAACTTAAGGTTTTAAAACTAATTAGAGGTTTTGAATTTAGTAATATTTAGGGGTTAACTAATTAGACTCGTTTGAAATCGTAAAATTTTGAAATAAAATGAGATTAATTATAGCAATAAATTAGTGACAGTACTTTTTTAAATAAGCACCCTTGAGAGCGTAGAAGTATAAAGGTCCTTCATGTTCTTTAAATAAGGTTCTATTATGATACCAATTAGGACCACAGTGCACTTAAGGCGGTCATGTTTTAAAAATGACTTTTAATTTAGATGGACCGTAGAGTGGCCGTAAAGTAAATCTGTTTTCATTACCCCGGAACATTTGAAGAGTAGGGCAAATAATGGTGGTTTTCAGAGTTGAAGGAAATTGATTTATGATTCATAAGCATGTTCTTAAAAATGTGAAATTTATTTCGTTAAGAAATTAGGTAGTAAATTGTGATAAAAAGTCAGTTGTTTTACAGACCAATGTATGTGATTAGATTAATGAAATGTATTATTGTATAAGTACAGTAAAAATATACACAGTGTACTGTGGCACTATTTGGATATTTCAACTTCATTATAATATTTTACGCGTATTAAATATCAAACGAACAATAACTATCAAAAAAATGGGTTACACCGAACTTTATACCATAACCTGGTGCAAGGTTTAGGATCTCTCGGTCAAGTCCATAATAAAATTTTTGGATGTTCCTGTTATTATAACGATAGCTCGTTCCCTTTATTCAACAAAAAGTATGACCTCCACGAGCAAAGCACATCTAGTGCATATTAATAAATTTATTAAACAGTATCCAAAGATTTTTATCCGATATCTCATTTACTCGAGGTCCTAAATGGGCATGGCCACGAACTTACAAAACGACATTAAAAATATCTCCCTTAAATTCTCGAAAAATCATTTGGTACCTGGAATTAAGAAAAACTTTCGAACAAATAATAATGAAATTTCATTCGATGTAGCCCATTATTTTTGACATGAAAATAATCCGAATATCGATACTCAATCATAACAAGATAAAATAAAAGACCTAAGTGCCAAATCGTTACTACTTAGAGTTCCCGAGTAAGTAACTAGTTTCACGGATTAGCTCATTGCGGTTTTTCTTGTAGACATAATAAGAAAAGATGAAGGTACGGCACATATTTTACGGTTAAGATGTTTACTACTAAGCCAGAAATCGTTCGATATTGTTACTATTTTTCGAGGTCAACTTTTGATAGCGAAACTATCGATAGTTGGGCAACTCTAATACAAACGTTGCTTACTTAACGCTCCATGCTAAAGCACACAAAGGTTTTTATTGGTCTGATTATTTTGTATTATGTCATGTTAGTTGATATTATTTTCTCGCACAAGACAAACATTGTGACTTAAGTTTTAAATCTTATCCTACGAATATAATTGCTTATCCAAATGAAATACTTTTGTGAAATTAATATGAATATCAAATGAAGAAAAATATTTATATGTACATTTGATTCTTCCATATCTTGGTGCAATGGATCTGGATACCGAATTTCACCAAATAGGATATTTGAGGAAATGTCACTTCTTTTCAAGATCCACTTTCAGGGTCAACTTACGAATAAAGTAAAACCCAATACATACTAATACACAGCTCGTATGTTTAACTCTAGACATCTTGAAAGCCTAAATATAATAAGTAAAGAGTAGATAAATTCCACTACTTAGTATACTTGGATGACAGACTATGTTACACATTGATTGACGTTTTACAGTATTCGGAACAACCGGAAAATCAATTGTTATGAGTCATTGGTGACTCATGAATACAATTGGTTTCATTCATGATTTTTATCAAAAAACTGTTGATGAATTTCTGAAATTACACTTATTTAAATTCAAATGTAATATAATGGCTTAACATACACTTCTAATCGCAGTGCCATATCTTCATCTAATTATGAATCATCGTTTTCAGCATAGTTTTGCATATTTTTGGCATACCTATAGCGCTGTATGGCATTTGAAATATTTTCCCGAGTGTAGTTAAGGATATTTTGTTAATTTTAGTCATAGCCGAAAATATGTTAATCTCTAATCGAATATTTATAATTGAGTTGATATAGCTATTATAATAAAAGTTTATGTAAACATATCTGATAAAACCTAATGTCGGGTCTGCAATACTATACTTTCTAATTTCATCAAGGCTAACCATAACAGTCACGTAACTATTACAAGGTATTGAAGTTATTTGCTTACTATTCTCACTAAAGCTTCGATGGTCTAGTGGTTTAAGTCCCGGGCCAAGATCTCCGGGGTACTGGGTTTCATACCCTAGTCGAGCAAATTGTGTCAGGCGTTTCGGACAAAGCTCAAGTTTGTGATCACCAATCCGCACTTGGCAAGCGTGGTGATTATGCCAGTTCCCATCATTGTAGCAATTACTTGAGTTCATTGATGGAGGCATTTAGGTACCCTGTAGTGGGACCATAATAGGCCACCCACCGCTGAAACGAAAACTTTGTTTCAAGAATGTAGGCCTTTGCCTTGAGTGGGACATTAATAGTCCCATACTTTACTTTTTTTTACTCACAAATTATACTTCTCCCTACGTCAAAGGATCGTAGTGCAGGCCCGGCGTTGGTAAGGATGAATCGCTTCCACACGACTCGACTAACGCACAGACGTGATGTTTGCCTTATCGGTGTTACATGTTGTTGATTTATTTTGTGCGACGTTTGTGTATTGCTCGAAACATCTATTATATAGACTTTGAAAATGCAATAGGATATCATTAATGTACAAAAAGTACAACATGATTGTACCTTACTAAAAATTTGGCTACAGTAACTAACAGTCAAAAACCAAACGATGACTTGTAAACGCGGGCGCACTTTCTTTAGTCCAATGCACTGAACTTTTTTTAACGCAGAGAAATACCTTATTTTATTTTATGTAGGTATAGATAGCGGTCAAGTTAAGAAAAATATAAAATCTAGCTGCTCGTCCCTGCTTTGCATGAGCTAATTTTTTTCTTTTCTAAAAAAATGTTCGTTTCGTGTGTAGGTAGGTACTGTAATCATTCTAAAGTTATGCCGCACATAATTTACATTGTGGGAGACTCATTCTTCTTATACTGCGTGTTTTTTTAGTCGTTGTTTTCCCGCAGCAGAACGCTTCACCTTCAGTAGTACTGCCGATTTTAGGAAGTATTTTTTTTTTTTTGAATTTTTTTTAAACTTTTTTTGAATTTTTTTTCTTAAATTTTAATGGGAAAATGGAAACCAAATGTGAGTAAATAGTAAATAATCATTTTTTTGATAAACGCGAAGGGCAATGACCCCGGCCGGTGACCGTCCGTGACGCAGCTAGTACTACTGGTTCGAGTTATCATCATCGTAAAACTTTTGATTTGACTAAAAAAAGAACTTTATTAATTTATTTTACTACTAAGATAGAATCATTATTCTGCGGGAAAACAACGACAAAAATTCCACGCTGTATTCGATGATTTATTGTATAATAGATTACGATTTTGCATCTCATCATCAAATCTATGGTTTAGGCGCATTCGGTCCAATTCGCAGTTGGCCAAACGTTAAAAAAAATGACCAATTCGCACTTGGTCCAATTCGCGGTTGGGCCAATTCGCAGTTGGTCCAATTCGCAGTTGGTCCAATTCGCAGTTGGGCCAAAATAGGTAATGTTTTCTAGTTTGCAAGGTGTTTCTGAAAATCGACTCGGATGGATATAGGTTAGAAGGCTAAGGCGGGAGCGAAGCGAAGCGGAGCTCCCGCCTTAGCCTTCGTGGTTATTTTTTTTTTAAACCCTGAAAACCTTTTATAATAATATTCTATGTTGTCTTAAATTAGTTAAGCCTAGGCAAAACTAGTTTGTCCTGAAATCGGGTTTGGCCGTTAACACAAACATTACAATATGTGCTCAGATTATTTGTAATATGATGATGAATATATATAGTACATTATATACAAAAAAAAAATTATTTTGTTTAATTTTGGAAATACACTTTTTATTGGACCAACCGCGAATTGGCCCAATCGCGAATTGGACCAACCGAGAATTGGACTAACTGCGAATTGGACCAACCGCGAATAACATGAATTGGCCCAACCGCGAATTGGACCAAATGCGCCTAAAGGAAATCTATGATTAATTATTTTTTTACTAAAAATCTGAATATAAAATGTTTCCTAAACAGCTTAAATACGGCTCTGTTGCGTCTCATATTCACGAACCTTTACGCAGTTCTCTAAATGTTTAAGGCAATACACAAATAAACCATAACAAAAAGGCAATGGTGCAATCGCTTTGTGATTACAATTATTGTGTAAATTAATATTAATTACTAGTTTTAAGCTAATTTATTGTAAATTAGTTTGTTTATAGTCTTCAACCTCGAGACCTGTTCGATGGAAGATTCCCTTCCAGGGTCCAACCTTATCCTAATTGTGTACTTAAATCGATCTCATTGCTAAACTATACAAAACAAGTTAGGAAGTAAAAAAAAAATACTCCAAAAAATTATCTTAAAAATGAAAACCAATTTTTGCAGGCCGCAGTTCGGAACAAATCACAGAAGCCCTTCAAACATAAAGTATCTCTTTTTCGTCAGAAAAATGCTTTCGTATAACCACGCAAAACCCCAAGCTCAGCACATTGGTGTAATATGGGACTCGAACCTCGAAAGGAAATAACTCGCTTAAGGGCACTTTCAATTTGGACGTTTTGTGTCGGACGGCTGCGGTACGAGCCACACCACAGAGATCTCGTACGGACGGTCGTTAGTTTTCATCCAAAACACGCGGTGCGGCAACAGTACGGTTGACGTCTTGCTGTCGAGCGTTCGCGGTACGGACGCCGTACTGTTGTTATTGTTGTTGTACCATAGTGCATTTGGCCAGCGCGGCAATAAAAGCCGGTACCTATCTATTATTGTGAAGAAGAATCAAGAATCAAATTCATTTATTCAATTTAGGCTCGTAATTTAGGAAAGTCACAGATTATATTGTAATAATAATCATGAATATAATTAATGTTGCGCCGACCCTACTAAGGTCTAAGCGTGGGACAAGGGCAAGAAAATTATGAATCATGAATATGATTCGTGAGCTGGTTCAAAAATTTGTTTCTTTAACTACTGAGAAGATACAAAAAATCAAAATCAAAATTATATATTTGTGATACAATTACATATATCATTCTCTGCGATCTGCCTGGAGGCGTACAAATATCTATACATTTATTACCAGCAAAAAACTCAGAAAACTACATAATTGATTTAAATGATGGAATGTTTTGCCTGCAGAGGGACATAAGTTTTTTCGTATTTGGCTTAGCAAAATTGGCTACGTTATCATTATTTACCTAAAATTTCGCAATGAGATTGATTTAGTTTAGGTACTCCACGTACTAGTATTCTTCTAGAGGAGATCTTACAGCATTTTGGTCGCAGATTTTCTTCAACTTTCCTCATATTAGACAACTTTTTGTGTTTTCACAGTTGAAATCGTAAGCATAGTTCAACTTATTTCGTATCGTGAATAGCCCCCAAATTGTTATGTACAGGGCAGCTGAATGATATATTAAAATATCTCTTAATACTGTTTGTAAAATGTTTGTAAAAAAATACAAAAAATAAAAATGAACAACGAGGACATTATACACAGGAGATCTTTGGGCCATTTTATGTGTATTCCAATACACATAAAATGAAAGGCCCAAAGATCAGGAGAGCATGACGACACATTGCGTCCAGTCAAAATATTCATATTCATAAAGGCTTCACACGCCATTCTAAGAAAGAGACTCAAAGAAAATTAATAAGAAAATAGGTCATCAAAGTCTGCGCTCAAAATTCTTGGATGTCCTATAGAATATCGGCCTTATCTTCCTTAACTTTTCCTATTACTTATTAGTAAATATTTAATTTTCTGTATCACAATGCTCTTGTTTCTCGACATAACCACATAGATTTTACAGAACTGTACACATTGCTAAACGGAGTGATGCCAAAATTGTTGCGTAGAAGTTTTCACGAATATGAAGTTCATGTTAATTGATTAAATCAGAGTATTAATAGATATATTATGTTGTATGCAGTGTGGTGATTGAGAAATGTGTTGTTTTTAGTAAGGTACCTATGGCTTTTTTGAAAGCCATTAATACGAGTTCATTGTTGATAATTTGAATATAATTAGTTAGGTAGTGTCAATGATGATAAAAATAGGACAGATGTGTCATTAATGAGCCTATTTTGAAAGTCGAAAATATACTAATCTAATCAGCAGCTTTTACAAGTTAAACTAAAGCGAAGATGACGTTTGACCAATATTATAATTATAGCTATCTTTTTCTACTGTAAGGCATGTCGTATCACTCGCTATACTAATCACTAATCAGTGAGAGATGTACGTCAGTTTTTAAACTCTGCCACTAATTACACAAAAAAATATTATTGGGACGAAACTGTAAGAAAAGTAGCTAAAAATGTACATACAACATAATTATCTAGATGTTGTCTCATTTGTCAACTTTCAAAAACAGCATCAATGATATTTATCAGATAAATTAATCAATTACATACCTATGTCCAGCAGTGGACTGTCACAGGCTGATGATGATGATGATGATGATACCTATTTGACAGCGGTGAAACTGGCCTTCATAATATTGTTTGATTTGTTTTTTTTTTTTACCTGTTACCATTATATTATATCTCAGGAATGGAGGAGTACAATCACCACACTGCGTATTTAATTTTAGTCTAACATCTAAGTACGCTGTTATTGCTACAAATTTTATTTACTTACTGTTATTAATCTATTAATATTTCACTCACTTCATCGAGACTTATCTATTGTATTATGAAATCAATAAATAGATTAACGAATCTGTTGTTTCATTTATTCATATTATTCATTTATTTTCCCATTTAATTATCAAAATGATAACATAAATATTGGTTAACTTCACATATTGCAAACTTGTTGAACATCGGTCGACGTAGAGGGGGAAAGTTCGCGCATGTGCCCTTGCGCGTGACCAATAGCGCGCAGGCGTGTCAAAATTCGTGTTTTGCGCAATCCTTATCCGATATTCAAGAACTTTGTCGGGGTCTGTGCATTGATTTAACCCCAAAGTAAAACCTAACACAAGCGCATAAGCAAGAAGCACGGAATAAAACCCTTGACGCATAGGGCAGGTTACTGCCAAATGAACCAAGGTCATTTTGATCCATCCACATATTTGAAGAATGATTTCAAACATGCAAAGGCGAGGTCCATGGTTCAAAGATCGGCGCACATCTGTGTATTTTTCTATATCTATATCAAACGCACATTACATATATACCTACTTATTATAAAGTTGTCACATAGCAACCTATTACTTTGACAACTTGATACTATGATTATGTCTACTTTAACAACCTTTTCTTGAATATGGATCCTAGGCTCCGCTTATCTTCACACGCCATTGCGCTTGAGCGTCTAGTCGCGCAAAGTGGAACATTGTGGCACATGATGGCACTATTCGATTCTGCAATTCTACCACAGTTTTGTAAGATTGCGTGCGCAAGTACTTTTTATTTTTCATTTGGCCGCCTGTAATGTATCTGTCGCAGTAAGATAGATAAAGCTGTAATATAGTTATATGCCAGGGTTATAACTATGTAACGTACGATAGTTTTAAGGAGCGATTTATAACTATCGTACGGTCACAATCTAGTAATATGGTTATCTGACTAAACTAATCTAGTTCTATAGTTATAAATCGACTGGGGCGACTAAGAAATTAACGGGCGTCTAAATATTTTATAGTATGGAATTATAGATGAGGTGTAATAAATATAACTTGGCGACTAATATTATTAGTGAGGTAATAAACATTGTATAAACGGCCGGAGGCGGAAATCGACTCGGATGGACATAGGTTAGGGCTAAGGCGGGAGCGGAGCGTAGCGGAGCTCCCGCCGTAGCCTTCGTGGTTATTTTTTTTTTAACACCTATTCCCTAAATTAATGAAAGAAATGGTTTTTAAAATTACGTATTCGGACTGACACGTTTTATTAATAAAAAGTATTGTAATGTAACTAATTGTAGGTTACAAAAAGTTGATTATAACAAAAATAAAGACCATTAAATCGTTTTATTTAATTGTTTAGTAGATTTATAGCTATGTAACTAGATTAGTTTAGTCAGATAACCATATAACTAGATTGTGGCCGTACGATAGTTATAAATCGCTTCCTTATAACCATCTTACGTTATATAATTATAACCCTTGGCATATAACTATAATTCGGCTCTAACTATGATACTGCGACATATCTACTGGTACAACAAGCACTTATCTACATAGGTATAACGAACTCCCGGTGCTCCCGGTAAAAAAAACTGTCATAACACAAAAACAGGCAAATCTCATCCCTTGCAGTAAAATATTATTTTACTGCAAAAAGTGAGATTATAAAAATATTATTTTACTGAAAAAAGTGAGACCCGCCTTGCCTCTACGTTATGACTTTTTTAGCGGGTGTGCGATTATGTCGTCAATTATTATTTAGTAACAAAATGACTCTACCAGATTTGCCTGTTTTTATGTTATGACAGTTTTTTACCGGGTGTGCGATAAGTAAAATAAAAGTAAAGTAATTTCTAAATTACAGCTTTTTTACAAAACTTTAAAGTTTTTTGGCAAAGGCACAAACAGTTCCCATTTCTCAGTCTAAATGAGCCGGCTGGACTGGGGACCACAACTCAAAAAGAATGGAAAGGGTAGAGAATCAAACCTAGGACCCCAAAATCACGGCCCGGTAGCTAATGGTTTAGCGGGCGTGGAATCTGGTAATATAAAAATAAAAAGAATCAGCCCATTAATAACCCAATATAGAGCAAAATCGTAACGGGATCCCACTGCTCGTTTCTGCAGGTTTTATTGGTCCATTTTAATAAATGATAAAGAAGTATACGACGGATTAGCGAAAGGTTTCCTACTTAATATTTATTTTTTAGTTAATTAGGTAATATATTTTTTTCGTCATTCTAAAAATACGATGTGAAGAATATCAAAGTGTATACCCTAAATCGTTGCTTTTAGTTTCAAAATAATATAAGTACCATTTACCCTTCCCCCATCTAAGATACACGATAACAAGCTTTGTGTCAACCCTTCTTCCCTGTATCAGATGTGTTTGTGGATGTAGTCTCAGCGATGCCACATTGTCTGCCGCTCAGGGTAGTCTAATATTGTGAGTCAACCTTGAACTTTGCAGACATTGTACGTACCGACAGCAACGAAAGACATCAAGCATTGTTTTCATTATTATAACTCTTAGTAATTTCAGCGTATATTTTACAAGTGACACGACCTTCAGCAACTAAACCACGAAGCAGAAGGTTTATCTAAAAAAGAAAGGTTTTTTTATTTCCAGTAAATTGATTCAATGTGTTTATAAAAAATCTTAAGAGTAGGTACCATCAATCAAATGTGTAATAAAGATCCCGAATTGGCCTCAGACCAAACGAAGAACAATATCAAAGCTACAATACAATGGTAGGTACTGGCCTCATCACCGCACTTACTAAGTGCTAAGTAGTTGGTGATCACAAACCCGAGATGTGTCCGATAAAAACGACACAAATTTTGCTCAACCTGACGATTGAACCCAGGACCCGATATCACAGCCCTGTACTAAAACCACTAGACCATCGAGATTTATCGTAGGTAAATAAATTAGTGAAATAATTTATTTTGCAAAGATTCGTAAAAAATTGTATTTTTTTTTTTTCTACCAGCACTTCAACAATGGCCTATGTTAAAAAGCGTAAAATGTTTAAATCAACTTGTTTTGCCAACCGTACAGGCAGTGTTCCCGAATGAACACGTCCTCCACACGGTGGGTCAAAGTCGGCTATTCTCGGCGAGTCACGGCCGCGGCGGACTGGGCTAAAATGGACCCGTCTTCCATTACAGCCCTCACAATAGGCCTGTTTTGTCACAACTTTCTTCCAAGATAGGTATCAAAGAGATGAAATTGAAGTGTCTCTTAACGTCTAAATAGAGAGACGAAAGTGTTGTTGGTTTTTTTTATAACAAAAGGTACACATAAGTATATTTTACGTTACCGCAGACAGATTTCTCTGATGGCAAGGGGACACTGCGGTTTTTATAATTTTAATGATACCTCAACAAGAAATGTCGTTCAAATTCGATCTTCGAGTTTTGTTTGAACTTTTGATAGTCACTACCTTCCGAAAACAACGATATAATTCTGGTCCGCCCGCTGACAGTACACTCATTAGCGCAACTCTAAAACCAGCCTTTACGGCAGTGGAGGGTCGCGGAGTTTCTCGTTATACTACGTGGCAAAGCAACAACGTGGTATTTGTTTTAAAGCCTAATTAAGCTCCACTTTTAAAAATCACAAAAAAACCGGAATAAAAGGTGTAGTTTATGTCCTTTCCTAAGCTCGAGTGTACCTTTGTTCTAATTTCATCTTTAGTTCATTGATTGAAGCGTAACAGACAAAGTGTGCATGTACAATGTATTAAAAAGTATCAGCCTGTTTAAAATCCCACTGTAGGGCACATAAGTGGGTAATGTCTAAATCACCACAGCTGTGTTAGAAGAATTCGTCACATTTTCGTCCCGGGAATTGAACCTAAAACCCACACAAATCCGATCTGTAGAAAAATTCTGCACAAATTTTGCCAAACCAGAGCATTGAGCTTAGTACCCTGAAATCACGTCCCGGTACTTTAACTTCTACACCAACGGCGTTAATTGGTAAGGATTAATTAGAACTACGAGTATAAGGTCAAGGTTCAACAAGATTAGCGGACTCCACGTGCTCACGGGTCAAAGTCGGCTATTCCCGGAGTCACGGTCGCCGTGACGCAGGGTCACATTAGATCTCCGAATCAATGTTAATTCTGGCTTTTGGATAATTTATTACATTCGTACAGAAATAAACATGCATTACATAATATTGATATGTAGATTAATATTGACTGTGAACTCGAGGTCGATCCATGGGTTGAGTTTCTTGTTAAAGGGTAGTCGATTAATAGCAACAAAGCAGGCAATCCGTTCCCTTCTATTGTTAAAGGGAAGTTAAGTGGGACGCACTTCTTTAGTCCCGAAGCCCACACAAGGCCGCAGGAATCGCTAGCCTGCGGTTATAATGCCTAAGGCTGGTTTCAGAGTTACGCTGGCGGCACGCGCGTAGCATACATAAATAAATATACACTGCCGGTTTTCTTTGCAGTTCAAATCGTCACTTTTTTACAAGAACAGCGATACTTGCTGCGCGCTGTTCGCATGCTTGTCAGAGTGACTCTAAAACCAGCCTAAAAGCATTTCCCATCGAAAAAAAAAGTGTCGTCAGCAACAGATTAAAGAATGGTAAACTAAATTAAATAAACCAGTTTAGGGATAAAAATAAAATAAAAGTCAATTATCACTCTATAATATTTATTTCGTCGACGAGTTATAAAAATAATATCCTATACAATATCAATTTGTGTCTATATTCCATTAGTAGCAACATAATTCGTTATACATCAATGTACGCAACGCTAAAAGTTTCATATAAAGTTCTAAATAATACACGGACAATATTTTGCGATAGAAAAATAGTGTAAAAGCAAAAATGTTTCGTTGTGTCCGGCGTAAAATAAGTTCATTTGTGCGACCTGAAAAGAAAAAATAACTAAATTAAATTTTTATACCTTAATTGTCATCCTATCAGCATTACGGCGACTGTGGCCAATGAAGAAATAAGGTATAGAACCAACGGCTATATTTACTCATTTATTTATTGAATTACCAACATTATTATTATCACAGCCTAACATGAGTAAAACTATAGAGTAAGTTTGCTTACTACTAACCGTGATAATAATAGGTAATCATGACAAATGATTAAGCAACAAAGATTCGTAACAAAATTAACCATTAATAAAATTTCTTACAGTACTTTTGGAAATGCACATCAAAAATTTTTGGGAGTTATTTATACACGTGCTTTTCAAGAAACAGGGATGTTTTACACGGCCAATTTTCAGACTCAGTAATACGTTATTTTACGAATATAATAGCAAGTAACAAACTTTATTGTGCGAAGGAGGCATTCAGAAACTAACGCCTCGGCCAAAAAAAGACATATAATATTATTTTTATCACTTCAACACCATAGTAAGAGCCCTTAAAGACTGTTTTCCCTTCCCCATCCTCCCTTTTCTGAATGTGTCTCTTTGCAAAGCTCTCACTTCCTCACTCATCCATCAATGCTCTTCAGAAATACTTGCGGACATTTTATTTTTATTCATATCATAAAAATTCTACGACTTTTGGACTAGTGTTGGCGATGTGTCGATAGGACTACAGGCGCGGTCCGAAGGGGGGGGTCACAGGGGACATGACCCCCCCCCCCCCCCCCCCCAAAATCTAAGGTCAAATTGAAAAATCTCAAAAATTTGCCAAATAATAATGGTGGTGAATGGTGGTAATTCCATAAGTATAATTATTAATTATGTATGATTTTGTAACACTTCCATAGGTTTCCTTTTTCTGAGGTAGTGAGTGACCCGGGCTGGTCAATAGCCACAAGGCTGGCTGGGGAAGTTTAGTGGGTAGTGGACGCTTAGTCTCGAGTCCCACACACGGCCGCAGGTTTTGCTAGCCTGCAGTTATGGTACAAAAACGCATTCTCCCCAAATAAAAAAAGGTAATGAGTGACCCCCTCCAAAATTTCAGGCTGCGACCGCGCCTGTAGGACTATCGATGGTTTTGCTGTTAGGTATCGATGTTTCTGTTGTCGTTATATTCAAAGTTGTAGTGTTAGATATGTTGTTTGACTCAATTTCGTTTCTAAAAATCAGAATGGCCTACATTTTTGCAGAACACCAATTTTGACATGCCTGCGTGCTGTTGGTCAGAAGCATACCTCTGACCATTAGTGCCTTGCCACACTGGCGGATTGCAAGCGTTTTCAACGCGGAGCGGTCGCGCAGCGAACACGCCGCGTGCCCGCGGCGGTGACGTCGCGGCTGCGCGGCGGTGACGCCGCGGTTGCGCGGCGTGTTCGCCGCGGAGAGAAGCGTGGACGTCATGTTGTACACTCGCATACCAAAGTCCCGACTCCCCTTTTATTTTTATAAGATTTTTTTTTTATTCTGAATAGAAAGGCTTAATCACAAATGCGATTATGTCGCCCTTTTATAAGATTATAATTATTGGTGTACTTATTTACCTACCATACAACTCGGCATTTGTTTTTCTAAATTGAATTTTTTTTAAACATGATATCTAATACGATCGTCACATAGGAATGCTGCCCAGCACAACTACAGCAGTTTTAACTTGACGTTCCTTAGATATAGTTTTGACCTGGCTTTGGATTTCGAATATTTATACTGCATTACTGTTGACCCTTTGTGGCACCTTTTTTGGTGTCTTTTTGTATTCATTATGTTCCTTGCGTGCATATTAATTCCTCCTCGGAATCCATTTTGTTACTGAATGTACGCTGACGTCGCGGTGCCGTCGCGGTTCCGCGGCGGACACGCCGCGCAACCGCGGCGTCGCCGCCGCGCAGCCGCGACGTCTCCGCCGCGGACACGCGGCGTGTTCGCTGCGCGACCGCTCCGCGTTGGAAACGCTTGCAAACCGCCAGTGTGGCAAGGCACTTAGCGCGCGCGGGCCTCGGAAGATTCGCGCAAGTGCACATGCGCGAACCCCCGCTCCGTCGACCGGTGGTCAAGAAGTTTGCCGGCACGTATAGCTAGTTGGTTGGTTACCTTCTGCCGCACGCTCGTGCTAGCTGGACTGCGAGGTGCTCTTGCTCATCAGCTTGGCCACCATCTCTTGGACGCGTTTCATTTCTTCTAATTGAGAGGTTAATTGGTACAGCCGGTTCTCGCGCTCTGCTACTGTCTTCTCTAGTTGTTTTATCATCTGTAGTTGTAAGAATAAGGTTTTTTACCAACTTCATAGAATATATATTTTTTTGGGAATTGACTGAGATAAACAGAAAAAAGCTTTGATAAAATGTTCCACACTTTCTTTATCACTTTTTTTTTGTTAGTAAATGGGCAAAAATATTAACGTCTGCGCAGCTCCTTCTTAGTTTTTATATCCCTGGTAGGACACTATTCACACAGCACCATCGAGCTCCAAATTAAACAAACTTTACTAGTCTGCCAGTGCCAGACACGGATAAAGTTTACTTATTTTTTCATTGTTTTTTGTTTTGTAAATACTTACAAATAATAATACATACACAGTATACACACCAAGACCGATACAAGCAGACATATGTTCATGCACTTGTTGTTTGTACCCCGCAAACCGGCAACCTCTTGGTGTAATAGCCGCTTTCTGAACACCAAATCGGTCATTTTGACCAAATGAGCCATCGGACCATAGATTACATTAAAGATACTAACCGAATCCTTGTGTTCCAGTTCCCTCTTAAGCGTCGCCTCGGCCGCCGCGGCGTCTTCCAGCTTCTTGTCTCGTTGTTTCACGCGTTCTTCGAACTTTATCAGCACACCAGCTAGCTCGCTGTTTTTGCTTGTCTAGTAAAAAGAGAATATTATTAATATGATGACCTTTAACTGCTTTAGCAATCAGACTGGCATCAGATGGCGCCGAGATATAAATAAATATATTAGACATTATTTACATAGCGATAACTAGCCCCAAACTAAGCATTAGCTTATGCTATGCGCGCCAGACAACAGGTAAACATTACTTATATACTTTTTTTTTTGTAAATACATATAATATTCTGCATCGCGCAAGCAAATTAATTATAAATAGAACGCTTAACATCTAGTTTCCCAGATATGACAGGAGTGACCTGTGCAATACGTATTTTAGGGAGCTACCCCTGTTCGCTGGTACCCTTCGGGCAAGAGAGACGCTACAAAAAAGATGTCTACGCATTATTTACAACATGTATGCTGATGAAACTCTTAGAAATGTTTTTAAGGAAAAAAATTATTTAACGTTAACAAATATTTATATATTAGAAATATGTTCATTCATTAAGCAAAATAGTGATTGCTTTCAGAGTAAATCATCTTTACAATCAAATTTACGCAGCAAATATAAAAATAATGTACTGTTACCTAGGCCTAACAACCACATTTTTTATAAGAGTTCTAGCTATGCAGGTACCAAAATATTTAACCATTTACCAAATCACATTAAGTCATTGAACTTACCTAGTTTTAAACGTGAACTTAAACGTTGGTTAATTAATAATGTCTTTTATAATTTAACAGAATATTTTGATTCCAAGCATTAGCATTATTATAAATATAAAATTATTAATATTGCATGCCCGTTATGGGTAACTGTTGAAACATAATCTTGTATCTCCACCTTTTTGTACACAGTTTATAGCAATAAAGAATATTATTATTATATTATTATTACAATCAAAAAATATTTTTCAAAGGTAAATGCTTTGCTGTTTGGGACTTTGTACTTAACACATTAGTCCGTCTACCCACTAAACTTCGCTGATTTTCGCTTCACACATGAAAGAGATGAACCGATGACCGTCTTGTGGCGATTGACCAGTAGGCCAGTCATCTAAGACATAAAAATCGCGTTAGGTCGCAATTAATTGCAAGGTTCTGATTTTTTGTGATGTTGTTAGGATAGATACCAATAGTGGAAATCTAAATTTGCAACCTTGAAAGACCTGTGCTAACTTCGTGGTGCTCGAAAAACCTCTTAAATTTCGGACTTTTTTCAGTTTTTGGCTTACAGCTACTAAAATATGCATTTTACAGCAAAGTCATCTATGACACTTTCAAAGAAGACAAAATAAGCAACAATTTGAGTGTAACTTCAGCTCTGTATGTCTAACAAATCTCAAGATATAACAATTCAAAAATGGGCAAATTTCCCTAAAAAAATTAAATTTCTAGTTGGCAAGACTTTCGAACAAAATACTGCCTAAAATACTAATTCTACGAGGAAAGTTAACAGAAGTTAAGTGTAAAGCAGTTATTTAGCTTTAATTTAAGTGTAAAAGCAAATGTCTAGGACCACTAGTTCTCAAATTATCAGGTAAATAAGGAAATTAGATTTTTTTATATCGGATAAAGACATTAAATTCGCAAAGCGTGATGTAGTTCTGCATTTTTGGTATCTTGTAAGGGTCTATTAGGGTAGTGTGAATTCCAATTTGCAACTTCGGAAAACCTGTGGAAACTGAGAAAATCGAGAAAATCTTCGAAATTTTGGGACTTTTTTTACTATTTGCTCTCCAGGGCCAAGACTATGCTTTTATTGCGAATGATGTTTTTTACACTTATAACCTGTATTAAATTACTTGTAAATTGAGCCTAATAGCAGCGCTATTAACTCTTTAGGAGCCAAGCTATGGCATTTTGAAGATGACCAATATTTGTCGAAATGAGAAATTTTCAGGATACTCCCACTTATTTCGTGAAATATTGGCAAAACCACTTGGCCTATGAAGAAAGGTCACTGAAAATATTTCTTAGTACATTTATTTAACTTCTATTTGAGCCTAAAAGCAACGCTATTGACTTCATAGGAGCCAAGCTATGGCACTTTGAAGATGACCAATATTTGTCGAAATAAGAAATTTTTAAGATACTCCCACTTATTTCGTAAAATTTTGGCAAACCCACTTGGCCTATGAAGAAAGGTCACTGAAAATATTTTGTAGTACATTTATTTAACTTTTATTAGAGCACAAAACGAAGTCTGTGAGACTAGCTGTTCCCTCACAATCTCAAAAAAACGGAAAGAAGGTAAAATGGGTAATAGTAACAAAAGACTATTATATTGGGTAATTGGAAATGAGACAGGAATGTTATAAATAGTAGTGGGTGGTAGGTTCTGTAGGAATGTTGGGCAGCAGCCTCTTCAGTTAAGGGCAGACGGGCGAGGATGTTCTGGCATTGGCAGCAGATTGGCCAAATAATTCGTAACGCAACGCAAGGCGTGGAGAGAATCCTCTTTTCCACCACCATACACGCCACAAGACATTTATTTCCAGCAGAGGCTATCTCTTCATGGGTGGCGTTATTATTTAGGAAAGTGTTAGCTGCATCAAGAAAGTCTGGATGTTTTGAAAAGACGCTCAACATCTTCGTTTTCCCTTGCCCGAAAAGAGCAGAGGTTTCCTTATTTACCTGATAATTTGAGAACTAGTGGTCCTAGACAGTTGCTTTTACACTTAAATTAAAGCTAAATAACTGCTCTACACTTAACTTTTGTTAACTTTCCTTGTAGAATTAGTATTTTAGGCAGTATTTTGTTCGAAAGTCTTGCCAACTAGAAATTTAATTTTTTTAGGGAAATTAGCCCATTTTTGAAATGTTATATCTTGAGATTTGTTAGACATACAGAGCTGGGGTTACACTCAAATTGTTGCTTATTTTGTCTTCTTTGAAAGTGTCATAGATGACTTTGCTGTAAAATGCATATTTTAGTAGCTGTAAGCCAAAAGTCCGAAAATTAAGAGGTTTTTCGAACACCACGAAGTTAGCACAGGTCTTTCGAGGTTGCAAATTTAGATTTACACTATTGGTATCTATCCTAACAACATCACAAAAAATCAGAACCTTGCAATTATTTGCGACCTAGGATGTCTTAGATGACCCATTCCTGAGTATTTAAAACACTGCACATACCTGCTGTTCAAGTTTCTTCTGCAAGGCCTTATTCTCATTTTCTGCTTGTTTGAATCTCTCCTCGGCTTCACGTTCCCGCGCTTTCATTTCTGCCTCCACATTCTACAAAAAATTAAGAAATGTATTTTATATTATAAACAAAATTCATCGATTTGCGATGGCAGTGCTCGAGGCCTAAGTTTGATTCTCGGGTGGGCCAAACGGTTTACCAACGTTAACCCTTTCCCCGCCACGCTTTTTTCAATGGTGCCCCACACGCCACGACCATTAAAAAAAAAATTACAAAAAATTATTAGGTTATACTCAACTCATTCAGGCAAGTAAAAATACAACGTTTCTTGATCATGTTTTTTTGTCTGATATATCAGACATTGGCGTGGTGGGCACGAAAATGGTTTGTCTGATATATCAGACATTGGCGTGGAAAAGGTTAAAGAAAGAAAAAACAGAGCACTTAAGTTACTGTTATCCCACGGAAACTAATTTTATTATTCCGGGATAAAAAGTAGTCTATGTCCCTTCCCAAGGTTTATGTCTGTTCCAAATTTCATCTTATCGGTTCAATAGTTGAGGTCTAAAGGCGTAACAGTCAGTCAAAGAAACACAGTTCTTTTCACATTTCTTTTATTATTATGAAGTTTGGAAAGTTTCGCAACAATTCTATTATTTATATTTTTTTCTACTGTCTACAAAAAAACGAAAATACTCACACTCATCTGCACCTTGAATTCCCTCTGTAGATTTTCCCTCTGATTCTCTTTATCCAGTCGCTCTGCAGCCAGCTTCGCTCGGAATCCTCTCAGTGTGATCTCCGCATCTTCTAACTGCTTGTGGAGGCCTTCTATTGTTTTCTTATGCCTAGTAAAAATCAAAACATTAATTCCCAACTAGATATTTTTTTATGAAATAGCGGGCTGACAATTTTGCAGGACACCCATTGGTAACTATCGCGCCATTAAACATTGTATTTTAATGACGGCGGAGGCCTTTGCCAGGCAATGGGACGCGATACTACGAATAAATACATGTTAGTTAATACGCCAGAGGGCCAAGTCAAAAAGTCCACAAAACCTTGTCATAATAATAAAATGTAATACTTTCTCCAAAAAACATGAAACTATTAAAAAAAAACATTCGCTTTAATTGTCACTCACACAGTCTATCTACTGCTCAACCATTAACGCCATCTAGTCATAATCCAAAAAAATCCATTGAATTTACAACACTTTAAAATATTTTCATGTAAAAGAAAAAGAAATAAAATTAATATATATAAGGATAGCAACATGTAACATCAATCTATATAAATAAAAAAAAAACAAAAAGAGATTGCATCGGCCGGGAATCGAACCCGGGCCGCCCGCGTGGCAGGCGAGCATTCTACCACTGAACCACCGATGCTCATACAAATACAGGCAAATTTACGCTATAGTAGATAAGTTGCAAAAAGCATTTTAGTATTCTATTTACTATAGTCTGATAACGTAAAAAAAATATGGTGATATCAATATCGTACGTGCTTTAAGCACGATTATGTCAAAACCGCAAAAAAATATTTTTTTCTATTAAAAAATATTCTTTCTTTTCTCTAATAAAAAAAATGAATAGAAGTCGTAATAATTTAATATGTATAAGTGTAAATAACTATGTATAAAAATAAAAAATACGTACTTCAACTTTTTTGGTACTTTTGTCTTGGCAATAGCTATTTTTAATTAAAAAAATCTGTAATTATAATATATTTTACCATAAATATGACTCGATTGAAAAGTTGATTTCTACTGAAAAAAAGGTACAAAATAACAAACTACAAACAAAATAAATCTTCAGACGATGATGATGTAAACGACCAGCGCCATCTATTACCAGCATAGTGTACTTACTTCTCGTTCTGCATTTGAGTGGTGTAAAGCACGTCTTGTTGCGACGAGTTAGTTGCTTGCAGCATCGCTAGGGAGTGTTGTAGCGATGCCATGTGTTCGCTCGCGCCCTTTTGGATAAAAATCATAAATTGAAATCCATTTTCATACCACTTAATAGATAATGAGAAAGTTATTCCGACTGTAAGGCTTACACGTCTAAACTAAAGATACGATTTAGATTAAATTTTGATTACACTTTGACAACAGTAATTTCGAAGACAGACTAGATTTTAAGAAAAGAAAGACGTATCTTGGTATTTACCTGAAGGGCCACTGAATGTGAATGTAATCTTTGTTCTAAGCATGTCATTTTGTATCCATACAGTTCCATTACGCTCGATGTTGCGATGTCTGATATCTGGAAGAATGATAATTACAATTATTAAAAAAATATTATCAATACCATTTGACGAGCCATTTGGTGTAATGGTCGAGAAGTCGGCTATTACACAAAAAAAAGTATATAAGTAATGTTTATCCGTTGTCTGGTACCCATAGCACAAGCTAATGCTTAGTTTGGGGCTAGATGGCGCTTTGTGAATAATGTCCAGAGAAAAAAAAACAATTTTAGATCCTATTTTAACCGCCCCAATCCGGAAATCGTGGGTTCAATTCTCGCCTTCGGTCTGGATTTTGGAGGACTTTTTTAGAGTCCGATTAGCTAGTTACCACTGTGGTGGTATCACCACACATCACCACCGTTGACACAGCTCTGGCTGTGTTCCAGCAATATTTATGTTGGAGCGTATATTTGAAACCAAAGGCTGTAAGGCAGTTGTCCCACCAGCAACGATGAACGAGTAGTGAGTTGAGCTAGAATGTAGAAACGAGTTGGCGAGTTGCAAGGAGCGAGTGCGTAGCTCCGATAGTTGTGTAGCTCGGCTAATTAAAGTGTACTCTGTGGTTCTGATCGAGTATTGCTGAGCGCGTGTTATTTGTCATAGCTCTTGTCGCTCAGCGACAAACTAGTGAAGCGAGTCCTCTCCGGCAGTGTGAACAGTCAGCGATCAACTCGCCCAAGCTGACTCTGCTGGTACTGCACCTTGCCGCCGTGCAGCGCGTCGCTCAGCATGGCCACGAGCTGGTCCACGGCCAGCTCCTGCGCCGGCGTCAGCCGCTGCCCGCACCACGCGCCCTGCCCTAGCTGACTCTGCTGGTACTGCACCTTGCCGCCGTGCAGCGCGTCGCTCAGCATGGCCACGAGCTGGTCCACGGCCAGCTCCTGCGCCGGCGTCAGCCGCTGCCCGCACCACGCGCCCTGCCCTAGCTGACTCTGCTGGTACTGCACCTTGCCGCCGTGCAGCGCGTCGCTCAGCATGGCCACGAGCTGGTCCACGGCCAGCTCCTGCGCCGGCGTCAGCCGCTGCCCGCACCACGCGCCCTGCCCTAGCTGACTCTGCTGGTACTGCACCTTGCCGCCGTGCAGCGCGTCGCTCAGCATGGCCACGAGCTGGTCCACGGCCAGCTCCTGCGCCGGCGTCAGCCGCTGCCCGCACCACGCGCCCTGCCCTAGCTGACTCTGCTGGTACTGCACCTTGCCGCCGTGCAGCGCGTCGCTCAGCATGGCCACGAGCTGGTCCACGGCCAGCTCCTGCGCCGGCGTCAGCCGCTGCCCGCACCACGCGCCCTGCCCTAGCTGACTCTGCTGGTACTGCACCTTGCCGCCGTGCAGCGCGTCGCTCAGCATGGCCACGAGCTGGTCCACGGCCAGCTCCTGCGCCGGCGTCAGCCGCTGCCCGCACCACGCGCCCTGCCCTAGCTGACTCTGCTGGTACTGCACCTTGCCGCCGTGCAGCGCGTCGCTCAGCATGGCCACGAGCTGGTCCACGGCCAGCTCCTGCGCCGGCGTCAGCCGCTGCCCGCACCACGCGCCCTGCCCTAGCTGACTCTGCTGGTACTGCACCTTGCCGCCGTGCAGCGCGTCGCTCAGCATGGCCACGAGCTGGTCCACGGCCAGCTCCTGCGCCGGCGTCAGCCGCTGCCCGCACCACGCGCCCTGCCCTAGCTGACTCTGCTGGTACTGCACCTTGCCGCCGTGCAGCGCGTCGCTCAGCATGGCCACGAGCTGGTCCACGGCCAGCTCCTGCGCCGGCGTCAGCCGCTGCCCGCACCACGCGCCCTGCCCTAGCTGACTCTGCTGGTACTGCACCTTGCCGCCGTGCAGCGCGTCGCTCAGCATGGCCACGAGCTGGTCCACGGCCAGCTCCTGCGCCGGCGTCAGCCGCTGCCCGCACCACGCGCCCTGCCCTAGCTGACTCTGCTGGTACTGCACCTTGCCGCCGTGCAGCGCGTCGCTCAGCATGGCCACGAGCTGGTCCACGGCCAGCTCCTGCGCCGGCGTCAGCCGCTGCCCGCACCACGCGCCCTGCCCTAGCTGACTCTGCTGGTACTGCACCTTGCCGCCGTGCAGCGCGTCGCTCAGCATGGCCACGAGCTGGTCCACGGCCAGCTCCTGCGCCGGCGTCAGCCGCTGCCCGCACCACGCGCCCTGCCCTAGCTGACTCTGCTGGTACTGCACCTTGCCGCCGTGCAGCGCGTCGCTCAGCATGGCCACGAGCTGGTCCACGGCCAGCTCCTGCGCCGGCGTCAGCCGCTGCCCGCACCACGCGCCCTGCCCTAGCTGACTCTGCTGGTACTGCACCTTGCCGCCGTGCAGCGCGTCGCTCAGCATGGCCACGAGCTGGTCCACGGCCAGCTCCTGCGCCGGCGTCAGCCGCTGCCCGCACCACGCGCCCTGCCCTAGCTGACTCTGCTGGTACTGCACCTTGCCGCCGTGCAGCGCGTCGCTCAGCATGGCCACGAGCTGGTCCACGGCCAGCTCCTGCGCCGGCGTCAGCCGCTGCCCGCACCACGCGCCCTGCCCTAGCTGACTCTGCTGGTACTGCACCTTGCCGCCGTGCAGCGCGTCGCTCAGCATGGCCACGAGCTGGTCCACGGCCAGCTCCTGCGCCGGCGTCAGCCGCTGCCCGCACCACGCGCCCTCGCCCTCGCCCTCCGACGGCCGCGGGGACGAACACTCCGCTATGTCCGGCATGTTGTGGAGGGTCTCGCCGAACACCTTGGTACCAAACAAAAGAAAACATTACTACTTTGTCTGGCTACTCTCTAAACTCCCCCGGATTTTAAGCCAAAAAAATCCTCTGTCCGCTCCCTCTCCACTGCCTCTTGCTGATCTGATCCCGGCCTGGAAGAGCTTAGCCAGCCCATAGCCCTATTCACCATGCCGCAACACAACCCGCATTGTTGCCCCGCTTGGGCCGCCGGTGGGCAGGGAACGGCTAGCGGCCCGAGCTCACTGCGGCGCTAGGCGGAGGAATTAAGTTGATAGTTTTCAGAGTAGAGCAAAAGATAAGGCCACATCACACACCTTCCCGTCCTACTTCGAAACCGCAGGAACCTATAATCAACATTTAGTTGACTTCCTACTCATTTACAAAACAATAAATCAATTTTATAATATGGAAATAGCATCATCCAACTTACTTGATTCATCTGATCCGATGGGAAATAGTGATGTTTCACTAATTGCAATATCTGCCTTCGCCTGGAACCATTCCCGCTCGTCAATCCCGCACACAGCAGCTTGCGAACCTGATAAATACAAATGGTTCTTAGTGTGATCCCTGGGTCCATAGTGTAGAAGGTATTAGGTTATATAGGCTGTTCCAATGGCGCACTGTTAAGTTGGTTGTACATATTTCAAAAGAAAAAAAAATTGCTAAATTAAAACGGCAATTGGCAAAACATGTGGCCCGTTAATGAGACTCGTGGTGCACGGTACAGTTACGTTGTACTCTGAAACTTACGCAGGTGCACAGAGCGAATGCTTATCTCCGTCCAGTGGGTGCTCAGCCCATCCCGGTCCCCAGACTTGGCTCGGGCGACCTGTGCAATGCAGGCATTGGGGAACTGCCCCCGCCCGCAGGTCAACCCTCAGTGCTTGTTCACGTTGAGCGCGCGGGAGCGGTGGCGGGTGCGGTCGCGAAATATATAACATATGGCTAGGTTGCCATACGATACGTTGCGATACCTAGCACACAACACGCGTTTGTACGTTAACACTTCGATAAGTGTTAACGTACAGTCAAAAGCACGTCAGACTATACACTTTGGACTTTGTACCACTCTTATGTCGGGGGCATAAGTGCTGTTATCGGACTGCTTACCGTGCGAAGTGTTTACCGTGATGTGCTGTTGACCGTACAAACGCGCGCGCGGGCTATGAAGCGAGCACCGCGCCCGCCACCGCGCCAAGCGTTCAACGTGAACAAGCACTACGGCTAGAAGAGAAGCGCTACGAGCATGCCTTCTCCGGCAAGTTTACTTTACCTGATGGTGAGCGAGCAGTCGGTTGAGCGCGGCCTCCCAGTCCCGAGACACCGGTGCGAGCGACAAGGCCGTGCGACACCCCACCGTGACGGCCTGCTGACCCGACTCCGTGCCTACTGGACCGTTCTGTGGATTATTTACAATTGTAAACAAAAAAAATTTTGGTGCTCTGACATTTTAATTTTGTAAACCTTTAGGGATGGCCCAATATATCCCAAAAATATTTCTTTATATCGACCTTTACACAGAAAACTGAGTAACTTAGTGAACAGTTAGGCGGTTACCACACTGCACCGCGCTCTGCCGCGGTACGCGGGACGACAGATTTAATCATTTTATGCAAGTACCTCAGTTTGTATAGAAAACATGCGCGGCACCACACACTGAAAACGTGCCCGCGTGCGGAAGTTTTACTATGCAGCAGCGCTCCGCGACTGAGCGCGGCTCAGTGTAATAACCGCCTTAAATATGATTTATTGGACAAAACATTACACAGAATAACACGTTTCATAATTTTAGCGGTACAATATAGGCGGACTTATAGCTAATAGCCCCTCGTGACCTGTTCACCCACTAGTAAGTGTAGGGGTAATTCCTGTTTACCCTGTACCTGTTATTTTTAATTTTAACATTATCGACAAAATACATCGATATTTTAATAAATTAATTCCAACCTTGACGCAGTGGGTACACGGGTAAACAGGAATTACCCATACACCCACCGGTGAGTGAAGCCAGTGGGTGAACGGGTCACGAGTCTAATTGACGATTCACAAGAGATTGAAGTCTCATATTTTGATTTTGATTGTATTGAATTGAATGAATATTTTACAGGTTAAATAAAAACGATTTTATGTGTAAGCCTTTTCGGTATGTCAGCACATTCTTTAGTTTTTCTTTGTTTTATTTTTAGTAGAAGACTTACTTACCTGCGAGGTATACTGCAGAACACTATATAGGGTGTCTTCAAAAGTGTCTGGCGTCACTTCTTGCAAGACACGCTCCTGTGTCTCTGTTGACTCGCAGAGCGCACCCACTACTTGCAACTAAAACAATATATTTTTAATAACTTATACAAGAATAACTTTAACATTGTAGGTAAACACAGGACACAGTGTTTACGTCAACCCAGAGAGGCCTGATTTTATATTCGGTAGTGAATACAATCACAAAACTAAGCTGTGTTCGAGAAATCCGATATCGATTTTAATGGACTCGGGAATTGAAATCTGGTCCCCGAAATCACGGCCCTGTACTTAACCCACTAGAACATCTTTTTTTATTGCAATGTGTAACAAGACAAGCAGATCGTACACTTGATGGTAAGCGACACGTCTGCCCTTAGTTCAGTGCCAAACAGTAACTAAGCAGTTACTGTCTCGCACCGCCCTGCGCCCGCTACACCGAGGCGACAGTTATTAGGTCTCATATACCCAGTAATTTCACTAGCTTCAGTGCCCTTTCGCAGAAACTCAGAAGTGCTTGACTTGACACACTTCTTTTTCACGGGAAAATAATCTAGGCGTCCGAATAGTAAGTCTAGTAATATACCATTTCATTCCACCCACCCATTGCAATCCAGCCTTTCCTGGCTCCAAAGAAGGTGGAACCAACAGTCCTGGCAATCCATCGCTGATCACTAATATCAGTTCCTGTGGTAACCGGCCTTCATCTGAAAAAATTACATTTTTATAATCTCCATTTATCTTTTAACAAAGCAAATGATATGTTCATCATTTTACTTTAAGACTGCCTGTCCACAATGTTTCCGCTCAGACATAAAGTTGCAATCGTATTGGTTAATATTTCTCCGTTTCTCAGCTCCGCTGCCTCGCTCCGCTTCAGTGGACAGGCAGCCTAAAAAGGGCTACAGAAGATCATTAGCAGACTCTTTGGTAATGTTATGAAGAAATTTGTTAAAAAGCAATGTATATCAAAATAACAGCAGTATTACTTACCCCTATACTGTAAAACTATTGCAGCAAATAGTTCCAATGCCTCCGGCAAGCACACCCCACTGGCTTTCATGCACAGACAAACCAGTTGACTGTGGTGGCATCTAAGAGAATAAAGATCTGGAAAATTAGAAATCTATAAATTACAATTCATTCATTCAGTCTTTATACTCTTCAATATTGCAGTGACTACAAGAATGCTTAGGTAAACCAAGGGAGCGGGTTCGACCCTCGCCTGGTACCTGGACAAGTTCGATTTTACTAATATAATAATATATATTTCACCATTAAGAAGGTGCTTAACAAAAATATTACATTACCTAAAGTGACAATTACTGTAAGGAACTTCAATGCATTTCTGATGCAGTTGACGAGCTGCTCAGGCTCACCAGCGTCATCTGGATTTATTTTGCACACGCCATCTACATCCTGGAAAAGAAAATAATTTACATTACATAACGGTTGAGGTGTCTGGTATGTTTCCACTCAGGTACCTTGCTGCCCCAATGGCCGTCAATCCTCCTCGCAATGTGCCTTGCCAACTGCCACTTAAAGGTGCTCCTTCACTGGGAGCATTCGCGTGTAATGTAACAATACAGACTCGAGCATTACAACAGTGAAGGAGGAGAACCGAGCATTACAATGCGCATCTTGTAATGATACAAAACGGGCAGGAGAACCGAGCATTGCAATGCGCACCTTGTAATGATGTAATATCTTGATACAACTTGTAACATCAATCTATAATAGGGGCCGTCCATAAATTACGTCATCGATTTTTTCAGATTTTAGACCCCCCCCCCCCCCCCCTACAATCATCCTATCGTCATTTCTTAATGACCCCCCCCCCTTCTCCCAAAATTGACGTCATTACCAGTTTGACAAAATTAAAACATTGCAGATTTGAGAAAAATAGGGTATTAATGATTAAAACACTTGATTATAGAATCACCTTTTATTATTTTTACTTTGGCAATAATCATTGGTATAATATAATATAAAAGTAAAAAATAGGGAATAATAATATTATATATTATTATTCCCTATTTTTTTTAATAGATAGAGTGATTCTTAAGGAAGGTTTATATGTATAATACATGTAAGTACACCCCCCCCCCCTATCTATCATTTGCCGTCATCCGCAGACCAACCCCCCCCCCCCTAATTTAGAATGACGTAATATATGGACGGCCCCATACTACATTACACGCGAATGCTCGCCAGGAAGGTAGTATTGTAATGTAATGCTCAAAGTCGAATCTATAATATTACATTACACGCGAATGCTCATCGGTCAGGGAGGTATTATTGTAATGTAATGCTCAAAGACGAATCTGTAATGTTACATTACACGCGAATGCTCCCGGTGAAGGAGCACCTTAAAGCTCGCTATTTTTCGGGTAATGTAACCTCATCCTCCTTTTTATTCGGAGGAGAATGCCAAGCTAAACCTGCGGCCGTGTATGGGACTCGAGATAAAAGCCTCCCACTAACCACTAAACACCCCTGGTTCCCCCTTTCCACCCAATTGAGACGAACTGGTTTTAGCCTTGTGGTTATAAACCAGAGAGGCCTTTAAAGGTTTTGACTGCTTGCAGATAAGGATAAAAATGCACTTTACTGCTAAATTGGCATAGTTTTTAGTGCCTTGATGTGCGACCTACTTATAGTCTTTGTTTTTTGTCTTTGAATTTGTTTTTATTTTTATTTATAAATTGCTAACATAGTTTAAGTGTATTGTTACTAACAAAATTTTGGATCCTAGTTATCTGTAATTTGAATAAATAATAGTAATAATAAATAAATTACCTTTATAGCATCTATAAGGCCCTGTGAGAAGTGTGGATACGTCAATACGAAGCCTCGTAGATTGTTGTCAGTGCATAGGTCATTCATAAAAGTGTATGCGTGCAAGAGTTGAGTTGCATCTTGTTCACTGGAAGAAAATTATACTTGTAAAGTTACTGACAATGTTTAATTTTGAATGCACACACAATTTTTTATACTACTCGTAATTCCAAAGACAGACGCATGTATCGGTTCTAGCAGTTGTAAAGTTTTTTACATAATTTTTATTTAAAAAATATTTCATTATAGTACTTTTAAAGGTAAATAATAGACATTGACCAACTCAATGTTCGCAAAGATGGCTGATATAAAATAGAAGTGACACTGATATTAATTTCATTGTGATAAAGTTTAAAATATACTTAAGCATATTCTGATTTTGAAGTAGGTACTGTCATTATTCAGGCTATGGAAGTTTCTTATCTCTGAAAACTTTAGCTCTACTCACGCAATAGCCTTATTGAATGTACGCATGGTACAGTTGAGGTAGCTGTGAATGTCTGGTTGCCGGGTCGCCGCCGCCCCTCTGGTTGCTCCTGACAGGCAGAGCAATAGTCTGCATACTTCCACGCCTCCATACCCACCATCCTGAAAAATTGTATATTGAAAGAGAACAAACGATTGGACGACACTTAAAAATAAATAAATATTGGACATCAAATACATTGATCTGATCTAAAACTTCATTAAGCATTTATGTAGGGATCAGAAACAAGAGTACGAAAAATATATTTCTAAATTAGCTTTATGTTTTACAGAGACAAATATTAGAAATGTTGATCAGATGAATTTGTGTCCTAGGTGGGATTCAAACCCATGACACTTAGTGCGTCAGCGTCACTAGCAAATGTGTCATTGGGTCAGTGAATAATATAATTGTTTCAAGCATTCAAGTACCGTTTTTACATAATTATACAAAATATACATCAAAATTTTAAAGAGTTAGTTCTTTCTTCACAGTGTCACTTAATTTAATTGATACACTTATGTTCAATGCATACCTTCAAACTTATAAGGTGAACAACAAAGTCTTTCGTGTCAACAGTTCTCATCAACGCATATATCGCAGGCAAGTTGCCATAGCAGATGTTGACGAGCACTGTTAGTGACTTGTGACCTATCGCGCGGTGCTGTGGTTCTGTCATAGGCTGAGTTATCCATTCCGTGAGCTGTTTCATTAGACTGGTTAAATAAGACTCCTGCCAGCTTATTTTAATGCCATATGATATTTCCTGAAAATATCAACATTAAAGTTTATTGGAAAAATGTTATGAAGTAAATTAAGATTGTTTAAGTAAGCTTTCATTGTTTCAAACAATTTACGTCATAGTATATAGATTGGATAGGATATAGACTAAATCAAAACAGAACTTTAAAACAATTGAATCAGTTTGTTTGTAAATTTTATTCAGATTTTATTAAACTCCATGTTTATTTTTTTTAATTCAAATGTGTTAAAATTGTGATAATAAATAATAATAAAAACACTATTAATTACCTGCATTACTGACAGAAGTTTAATTTTCTTGTCATTTGATATTGAATCTGATAACAGCCTTGATAATATAGGCATAAATCTGCAAGAACAGAATAATATTGATAAAAATAAACTCAAATAAAATAATAATTTTATTATGGATCTAGTTAAATACATTAAAACTTAAAATTTATTACTCTACATGCATTTAATTATTATAATAAATATTAAGACATTAACACATGCATTGGTCTGATCTTTAAATAACAATTTGACCACAATATGTGTGACTGCTTTTAAACAGAACCAAAATCAGTTAAAAATAAATAAATAATATAATTATGTAAGACACTATTCACACATCCAGTCCCAAACTAAGTAGGTATACACAGAAAATACACAAGTCATGAGATATATGAAAATTATTGTCACTTAGAAAAGGGGTCTCAAACAAAATACATATTATGTGCTATTACATTTTATCTATTCACTAGTTGACCCGATGAACTTGGTATCACTTACTTTAGTATTTTCCTCACAATTTTGCCATAATTAATTTCTCATTGTTTAAACCTTCCCTGGACTTCCAAGAATGTTTCAAGACTAAAATTAGTCAAATTGGTTCAGCCGTTCTCGAGTTTTAGCGAGACTAACGAACAGCAATTCATTTTTATTTATATGTATAGATAGATAGAAGATAGACAACACTCTTACTCACTTGTAAGTATGGGTCAAAGCATGCCCAGTGCTCGGTTCAATCGCAGCACGAGACAAAACCGCCACTCCAGCCCAGTGAGGGCCACGCCCGTCGCACATAACACGCCATAAAGAACTGAAGAACGCACAGACTTCCGAACGACCAGGAGAAAAGATGGTAAGATCGCATGATGAGGCTATAAGCTGCAACAAGAGGAAATACGAAGCATTGAAACCTAATGGAACAGACGGAATTTACACCAAAGTTAAAGTGTAGTTAAATACATTAGTATTCTGGCGATAATAACTATGAGTTAAGTGATAATACATGTTAAAAACAGTGATCAGTCTTTCAGTAGAACCAACGTTACGACTCACCCCGAGGTACCGATTCATCAAGTTAATAGCAGACTCGCTGTGAGTTGCTTCAAATTCGCGTGCTGACGTCACGAAAGCCTTTAGGTTAGCGAATTTTCCTCCATCAGGAGGATTATTCCAGCTTTCCACGCTATCCACTTCCATACCGCAGACTGACCCAACTTCCTTCAGTGACAATACTGACAACAATGTTATTAAGGGCACCACGACTATTTAAAAACAGAATATCACCTAATGGAACTTAAGTACCTATCCAAAGAGCCGTAATTATGTACAATACGTATCAAAAAACCAAAATTAACTCGTCTGAAGTTTCAATTTCAACTGTTTCCAATGTCAATAATTTTTTTGGCGTCCATTTTTAATGTTTATGAAATGAATGAATCTGATTGGTCGAAACATTCCATAACTACAATGTTCTATAAAGGTGCACCCTGACTAGTACGTTTGTCAGTTGTGTGCTTTGTAGTGTGAAAGCAGAAAGCTAGGGTTGAATCTCGAGTTATTAATCAACAACGAACAATGCGACGAAAAATTACCATTTTGTCTATGGCATTTTGACACATTGTTACACTTTTTGACGTATGAAAAAAGTGAAAATCTTTTTTTGTTTTATTTTATGCCGTGCGCAGAATAAACTACTGCAAGATACTTTAATATAATTAATTGTCTCATATATTAGACATGGGAGTAGATATAGAAACACTATCTCCTGGAAACGGTATGTGAATTGTTTCATCGCATAGAGTGCTCGCATAACCTATAAGATTCTTTGGAAATACGTTTCTTCGTGTTTTTACATTACAATGTTATGAATTAAATATCTATCTTTACACCGCAGGGTCTACTTACCCAAAACCGGGCCAGACTGTAGTAGTGCACTATACTGGCACTTTACAAAATGGTAAAAAATTCGACTCGTCCAGAGATAGGGGACAACCCTTCAAGTTTACTCTGGGCAAAGGCGACGTCATCAAAGGATGGGACCAAGGATTGGCTAAGGTAAGAACCATATTTCAATTGTTTTCATAGGGCCTACAATGGCCCCACTGCTTTACCTTGAGTGCAATTAGGGTAATCAATCCTGCCGTACTCTGGGCAATAACCAGAGCTCAAAAAGAAACCAGGGTAATCTCTATTCATTCTTTCATGCCTCACACTACCCACAACTAACCTTTTTTCAGTTCAGTTCCATGCTAACTATAACCTGTCCTCCTTGGATGAGCTTTACCATTCCTAAAAAAAAATATTCTGTCATAATTATTCATAATTACCATAATTATTTTTTAATTCATATGTTATGTTATAACATCAGAAAAGTGTGGCTTTGATGTTCTACGCTAAAGAATAAAATCTAAAAACATCTTCCGTTATTTTTACAGATGTCTGTAGGTGAAAGAGCAAGATTGACATGCTCACCAGATTTTGCCTATGGCTCACGAGGTCACCCGGGCATCATCCCACCAAACTCTACTTTAATCTTTGATGTCGAACTGTTGCGTGTCGAATAAGTTGCACTATTCTTGCCATATGAATGTCTACTTGTTATTCTTTTTATGATGGATGTTTTAATAAGTATGTGCACTTACTAAATTGTTGTTTAAAACAGTATTCTGTCTACGTATTAATCATTGGTGTCATTCTCACAGTTTATAAATATTGAGCTTAATATCTACATTTTACACTTACAATTGTTATCGAGAGATAAGTTTTGTTATTATCTTATTTGTAACACATTTAATTTATTTTTGCATTTGGTGAGTAAGGTCCTCATTTCTTGTTACTACAGTTTCAAACTTACATTTTTTTAATTGAAATTCATACTTCTTACCAATGAGGTTAAGAGTGAAAATGATAATAATTAAATAAATCCATTGTACTGCTAATTACTTAAGGAAACAAATGACAAGTTAAGTTTGGGTATGTGTTTTCTTGCCTTTACAAGTTAGCTGCGAGTGTCGTTTGCGCAGGCATGGCGCAGGTGCGGGGCTCGGCTGCGCCCCTCTGACACCTACGATTGTGTTCTGTGCAGGTTCGCGCACGATGTTCAGACAAGTCAGTTAAGTTGATTCAGATTATAGTGTATGTGTATTATAAATTGGCTCTGAACATAATAATTTATCTACTAATTATACATAATGTTATAAAATATAAGTTTGTACCTGCATTTACAGTTTATCTTTGCTAATAAACATGATGTGCCTACTTCAAAATAATATTGTAGAATCTCTTAGAATATGGTGTAGGTTTATGCAATATGGATATAAATGTATTGGTTGATTTCTTAGATTAGCTACTGCCTCATAATCATGTACTAAACTCTTACTATTACATTTGAGAGTTTGACCAGTCATGTCAGTAAATGAGTTGTTAGGTCAAAAGTTGTGCTATTGGAAACATTTCAAAAAATGCAATTGATACACTGGCTGATCCAAGTCAAAACATTGACCATACCATTAAAAAAATACCTAATACCTGTATATTTAAGTAGTTTTAATCATTACTGTGGTTTTTACATTATATTATGTTCAGGAAATTTTTGTACTAACAACTCATGATCTTTATGATCAAAGTTGTCATTAATGTAAAATTAAATTGTACTGTGTGCATTAAAATGAGATTGTGGGAGGCAGTAATATTTTAAGACCGTGGAACTGAATACCATAGTTCCTCTTAATGGTTGTTAAAATTAGAAATTTTGTTATAGCTATTGCTAGATGGGCAGTTATGTTAAAAACTTAATTTACTAACATCAGAATATTAATTATATGTTATAAATAAATAGAGCTTTGTGTATTTCAAGTGTTTTATTTATTTTACAATATAAAAATAATCACCAGCACCTATAATTACTATTTTCTTTACCAGTTAACTTGGTCTGATATTGGCATAAATATACACCCACCTAAGTCTCCAATAAAAACTGGTAGGTATTTCTTTGGTATAAAATATAAACTGGTAGAGAATGCCATAACCACTTTGACAATATATAAAGTAGTTACGGCTCTATAAAAGTTCTGTAAATAAAAAATTGAGAGACTAAAAAAAGTACATTGTAGTTTGCAAATTGTACTTTACAATACTTTTGCACTAACTCAAGTTACCAGGACAATAGTTCATCAATGGCACAACAGAATGCTTAGCAAATGGTGACCGGCACAGAGCACAAGTATCCAACGCTCCATAAGAACACTCCATACAGAAAATATGGCCACAGGGCAGCACACATGGCTGTACTATCTCCTCTAAACAAGCCACACAAGAATTACTGTTATCTACTTCATTAGGAGTCTCATTCAGTTGATCCATATGCTTTTTGGCTTGATAAAAACTCTGTCCACAGGATATAAATGCATGCAGCAAAGTAACTATGCCTAATAACCTCAAATGAGCATAGTAAGCAGCTGCAGCCGGCCTTACATGTACATAATCTATACCCGTCAATGTCTTTCCAATTTGTAAAGGTCCACCACTAATATAACTTAGTGCTCTGTGTATGCTCTCAATCTGTGGAATCATGGAATTTAAAGCTCTCAAAACTATTAAAAACGTATTTTGGGCCTGCGGTTTGAGGTTTGTACTTCGTACTACACTATTTTCTGCTTGCCGAAGTATTATTCTTGTTAAATTTTCCCCTAGAGTAGAAAGAAGAATGCTAGACAATCTGCTACAAAAAGATGGTAGCCTGTGATAGCTATCATCTACTTGCACAATACCAGAGTACTCTTCGCCCAGTGTCTGAAGGTCTTTGAGGGTTGTAAAGGATTTGTAAAGAATAGACGACACAGGAACTGACTTTGAAGCATGACGAGGAGGTAGAATTCTGGCAAGTGATTCCGCAAGTTGTTTTTCGTACATATCATCCTTTTGATATGCTCTAAGTACTTCTGCTGGTTGTGCGGCTGGTAATGCCATCTTGCTGTTTGTCTTGAGATATGTTTCTCACTGAATAACTAAATAATTTAGCACAAAAAATCAAAATAAATAGCCTAAAGCACCTTGTTTTGAATTTTGGGTAAAATGACATTTATCAGCTGACGCCTGACAGTAAAGACCGACAAACTTATCTGTTCCGGTGGCGGCGTCGCTACTGTCTATTTAAAACTGTCATTAAATATCGTTTTTGCATTGCATTTACGTAGTTCCAATTTTGGCCACCGGAACAGATAAGTTTGTAGGTCTGTATATTATTTATTGTGATTTGTGGATGACGTACACATTTTTTTTCTTTTCTACATCGCCTTTGCTTGCATCCATGGAATTAATATTTACTTGCATCAAACAAAACTGCATAAAAGCACGTGGCGCGCTTAGCAGGCACAGCAGACCAATGGAATATGAATTTTAAGTATTGTTATGTTGTAACAATATTAATTTTGAAACTACCAATACACAGCATTGTGCGTGTTTGCTAGCGACTATAGGTGTATGCATAGACTATACATATAAAAAAGAAAGGTGTATATAAATATTATTTATGTACATAACACCTACATAATTTTTTTTTTAGTACTTACATAACTTTGGTCTGCCAGAAAAGGTCACACACAAGCACAACTCACTAGTGTTTTAAAAACCCGCGCATAATTTCTTTTTTCAAATATGAAACTACCCCTTCCCCCCACATTTCCGGGATCAAAAGTAGGTACACTGGAATAGTGTAGCTTTCCAACAGTCAACAGTGAAAGAATTATTATTAAAATCGGTTCAGTAGTTTTGGAGCCTATTCAATACAAACGGACAATCTTTTCTCTATTTTCTCTTTATTTTCATACTTTCCTCTTTCCTAAGGTTGACTGGAAGAGATCGCTGTTTAGCGATAAGTCCGCCTATATTGTACAGCTATTATATGTTACATGTTTGTCCTAAAGTGTTTTGTGCAATAAAGAGTATCTATCTATCTATCTACTAAGGTATGGATTGATAGACCAAGAGCCAAGATATTTTTATGTCAATTCAACTTGTAAGCTTAGAGCAATTCTATGGGATTAACAGAAATAAAATTCTACAAAATCATGAATTAATGTTTATTTAATCAGCAACTACAAAAATACATGTTTTTTTATATTTTATACAGCCATAGGTTAACGGTGAAAACAAATACTTCTCTTATTCCAATTTCTATATCAAATAATTTAAAGGTCTTGTATTAAAGGTCATCTTACATTTAACTCAATGTCCGAAGCCGTCCAAAAGAATAGGGCAAGAACACCGGTTTTCGACCACTTAAGCGAATTGTTGACTTCAGAGTAGATTTGTATAATAATAATGCGAAGTGGTCGGAAACTGGTATAGGCCGGCCAACCGGTGTCACTGCACAGTCATAATACTCATAATTTACCACTTTTTCGACTAACTTTGTACTTAATAATACAACATAAACATACTTATAACTAAACAATATACTTAATGCTCAGAAACTATTACATTGGGATTATATTTCTTACAAAAGCCTCAACATTTTGTAACAACAATGTAACTGCTGTGTGAAAAGAGAAGTAATATAAATGATTTAATATTGATACAAGAATAAGAAAACATACTTAAATAGAGAAATATACCGAGTTAGGCTGCCTGTCCACCTGTGAGGAGCGAGGCAGCGGAGCGGAGAAACGAAGAAATATTAACTAAAAGGATTGCACAAAATATTCGCTCAGACAGGAAGCTGCAATCCTATTGGTATATTCTCCGCATGCAACCTTAGTTGGAGGCCTATTATGTATCAAGTTCGATAAATCTACGATAGGAGTACATCGAGAGCATTTCTCCTGTCCCTGTGGTGCCTTTGGCCCCGTTCCCACCAGGACAGACTTGTTTGTCAGAAGAAATGGTGGTAGGAATGAGCGTGCGTATGTCAGGTGCGGCGTCGCTTGGCGGGCGTCGTGGCAGGAGGCGTCGATGTGTTGGCCCGCCGGCGGCCGCGCCGGGAAGTCCCATCTTCATCAATGAGAGGAGAGTCCCATGCTTTAATTGGAAAATATAAATTAATCTCGAATTGGACTTCTATTACACGTTATGTTTATTCTTGGGATTATTATCTACATAACTTCAGTTTAGTAAAGCATAAGTATCAAAATAATAGAAAAATACAATAAGATAACAAAAACTCATGTCTAAATATCAAGATTAAATAAGAAAAAGCCATTACTTGTATCTCAGATAGCATACACTTTTGTCGCAAGTAATTTGCAAATTTCTTCCACACAAGAGAAAACGATCGTCTAAAATAGTGTGTGTGTTTTAGCAGAACGGACATTGTGTTTAGTCTTTTCAACTACAGGCAACAAGAATCAAATTATTAAATGTAAATTGTATTATTGCCTGATTTAAGCAACTTCGGTAATAACGATATTTACCTGCAACAGAGCTGATTTTTGACTTGGGTACTTTCTCCCTTTGCGACATCGATTTTCTACTGGTTGAGCTGTCTCTAGTTCCAGACGCATTGGAATCTCTTGAATCTCTTCTACGATCTAGGAGATTGGAATATTTTTGTGAGAAAAGTAGTTGTTATAGAAAAAAAAATATACTGCAAAAAAAGCAGGGAACAAAAAAAAAGAAACATGGATTCTGTGAGACGGAATAAGAGAGTGGTTAACTTGATAGAACTGAACGCTTAATGACGATTGGTGGAATGAGCGTAAAAAACATTCCACGCACTGGTATATACTTAAATGTTTAAGACCAAGAGCATAAAATTCCCGTAAGCCAAGCCCTTCCTTCGATATTAACCTGGAAACTGTGTGGGCAAATGAAATATCCACAACTATTGCTATAATAGTTGACTCACCATAATCTTTCTCAGATTTGATACTAGGTGTGTCAGTGGACGCATGTGAACTTCCACTTTCTTTTCGAGACTTGGTTGCGAGGGCACTAACACTATCCTTTCGACTAGGCCCAGAACCTGTGGAAATATCAAGTGTTAATATTCAAACATAATAGTTAAAAACCCAATGCAAGCCCCAACACCAATAGAATATGTTTAAACCTAAGAATATTACTTATATGGCATTTTTTTTTGGAAAATTGTTTTATTTGAACTACACAATAATATTGAACCTGGTCGAAGTTTTTATTTTTTTAATAAAATAAGAAGCAAATTATTATTTTCAATTATTATTGAACACTGCAACTAATGCGATACTCACAACTATTTTTGGTCACTAGCTCTAGCACTATATGAGGATTTCAATTAATTTATTACATTGATTGTAATTTAATTGAGTAATTTCAAACAATAATAGTATGCACCCAGATGAAAAAATGGATTTAAATACACTTATTATCTATTTGTTGTTTTAAAAAGACCTTCAGTAACTTTATGATACTTAATTCATACAGTAATTCTACCAACCTATGCAATTTTCTTTTATTAAAAAAATAAGCATGTTGAAACGTTCACAAACATGACTAATATTTTTTTTTATTTAAACAACAATTTGTCAAGCAACATTTAAATGCAAGCTAAGTATTACTTTGCTAGATACTGCACTAAATTCACCAAGCCAAAAGCATCGGCTGGCTGATTTTAGATAATGCATCTCTAGAAAAACTTTAAGTTGTGATTTGGTGATATAGTAACAGTAATAATGATTTATGTCAATTGAAATGTACGTAATTAAGAATTGTTTAAGGACAAACGGTAGAATACTAATTGATTGAACATTTTCAGCATGGTGATTCAAGCCAGTATCCATTATTGTAACAATTACCTGATTTCAAAGATGTAAGCATTTGTTCTGCAGCGAGACATTTGCTGGCTGATAATCAACATTTACATAAGGATTCTATTGAATTTAGTACTGGATTAATGACAAATTTTGATAAAATATACAGATAGTTATTGCTTAAAATATAGGTACATAACATAAAAACAGTTGTTAATAGTGAGTGGCTACCTTTAGGCGTACTATCTTTAGATGCTAGGCCCCTAGAACCGCTCCTAGGCGTTGAAGGCATAGGCGATGAAGTTCCTGCATCTAAATGTGATACTAAATTAGATAAAAAAAGCTTTTAGTCACATGCAAACAAAAAAAGACAAAACTCGATCATTATTTTACCTTCAGTGTCGTCAGAGGCTGAGACTTCTTTACATTTTTGCTTTATTAGAGCCCCAAATTCACTTTCGGGTAATGCAAAATTCATCTCATGATTAGGAAAAGGTATACGTTCAGTGTCATCCAACATGGATATGTCGTAGAGGCTTTCCAAGTGTTTCCATATATCGTGTGTAGAGATTTCTTTAGTAATAGAATTTGAAAGCTTTTCCCAAATACAAGCCATGTGAAAGTGTTTATTGATACCGACCGGCTTGTGATTTGCCATCGCGTAAAAAAGTTGAATTTCCATTTCTACGTCCCATTCTACTGTATCCCCTTGTTTTGCGTCCACTTCTTCTTCACTGGAAACCATTTTAATTCTCAAAATGCTGAAACTATGGGGAAATTAGATTTTACTAAAAAAGACGGCGGAAAAACAAACAAATTGACAAATTTGACATTTGTTAATTATAATATTTTAACGTTTGACTGAGTACGAAAAGTTTAACCTTGTCGGCTCGTACGTTCATGAAATGCTACGGATAGTACAACGTTTTTATTTATTTACTTTTCATACTTTCCTTTTATAGGTTTTGTCTATGGTTAAAAAAAATATTGTCAAAACCGTTTCTGTCAAATTGACAGTTTTGGGAGTAGTGCGGTATCAGATCCTTGCATTTTTCGTGGCTTTTTCGCTGATTTTTGTCATGAATACATAAATTCGTTCGATTCTGCTAAACAGAAATTTAAGATAATATAATTATCTTGAATTTCAGCCATGGCTAACCATTATGAAGTGCCTAGTTGGTAAGTAAATTTTACATCGAAGTTTTCGTTCCCCGTCATTGATGCGTTGATTTATTTGTCTTACTGCATACTTAAATAACACTGATTGTTCGTTTATTATTGTGGATATGTTGTTTTCAAAAAGTCGACTACATGTTCATAACTTTTAATGAGTTCGAAAATGGTTTCTTCATTCAGTAAAAATGGGTCAAAACTCACGACACATTATCGTTGCCTTGTGCCTAATAGACCTAAATAAATATGTCATGATGTATTTCCAGGGCTGGCAAACCTCCCACGGGGTTGCACCTGGACGTCCTGAAGGGTGACAAGTTGATCCAGAAACTGATGCTCGATGAGAAGAAGTGTTATCTATTTGGACGCAACCCTCAGATGAATGACTTCTGTATTGATCACGCCAGCTGTTCCAGGGTGCATGCAGCTTTTGTATACCATAAGCATTTAAACAGAGCCTTTTTGGTTGATTTAGGCAGCAGTAAGTATACTCATTGATTTGTTTTGTAGCTCATATTATTGTGAATGCAAGATCTTAACCTTTCAATCCCCGCCCCGAGTCTGAGAATCTGACATTTCTAAGTGGATGACATCACAAGCGTGATAGATAAAATGGTGTCATATTACCGCCTTTGACATTTTGAAAGGTCAAAAAAAAATAAACCACCACAGACACGTCAAAACTTTCTTTGTACAGATTACGTAGAATTTATCACAGAAAAAGAAAATATACAATTGTCCATACAAGAATAGACTCTATCATCCTTGAAATTGAGTTTAAAGTCCATTGGGAGAGCGCGGCACCCGGGTGCCGCTTGGGGTTTGACGGAATGGCCGCGTAAAAAATTATAAAAAGAAAAAGCGGCACCCGGGTGCCGCTTCGGGATTGAGGGGTTAAATGCAAGCACAGTTTAGGCTTAGCAAAAAGTCAAAACACTAATACAGACCACTGCTGAGGTTGTTTAAGCTAGTAAGGGAAATATGGCACATCTGGGGCCCTGGCCTACTTGTGACACACATTACTATAGTGTAGGAGTAATAATGCCCTATTGAATCTTAAAATGGTCTGGCTTATCATAAACAAATATAAGATAAATGTATAAATTGTCAATAGATCATTTAGGAAGAATATCAACAAAATAAATACACATTTAAGGGTACATACACCTTTAAAACTTGGTTACATTATGTAGATGATTAATATAGGACGAATTCAGAAAATAAGTTTCAAAGACAGCTTGGGTTTGTTATCACCAATCTGCATTTAGTGAGTTTTGTGAATAAGTCAGTACCCATCATTGTGATGATACCTTGTTTTAAATGAGGGCCTTTGCCCTGCAGTGAAGAAGACATTAAATAGGTATTACTGATGCATTCTCATAATATTATATCTATTTACAGCACATGGAACATACATTGGTAAAATGCGTCTGGAAGCAAACAAGCCAACACAGTTACCTATCGACTCAACCTTCCATTTTGGTGCTTCCACAAGAAACTATATTATAAGGTTTGTATCAAACTTAAGATAGCTGTGTTCCAGCAATATTAATGTGTGGCTAACACATTGCATACACTTTAAATGAAAAGCTTAAGGATCAGATGAGCTTACAGTTGGCAGGTTGTTAAATGATGCCAAATGATGCCTACTGGTTAAGCACTCAAAATGGAATAGTCCAAGTGGCCTCTTAGGCTCTTCGTACACAAGGCTACATTAATCGGGCAGTGGACGTTGAACGTAAATAGACCTAAAATACCGACTTTACATTCCGGTAATAGGACGTATAGTGCCTGAAGCGCTTATTCCTCGTCGTGCCACCAACTTGTTCCACCAGTGGCACGACAAGGAATTGTCATTCCTCGTCGTACCACTGAATGATTATTGAATGATTGTTGCTCTACTTTATTAAATTATTTTTTTATCCCTTGGTAAAAAAATGGAATGAAATTGTATTAACAATTTAAAAACTTGTAACGAATATTAAATATATTTTCAATTGTGTACAACAAACCTGTCCTTCCAATCCGACCAACTAAACGGACCAACTGGTTGTGCGGTTTGGAACCCGATAAAAGGTTTTATTCCAATCCAACCAACTAGTTGATCATTTATTTTATTTTGAGAAATATTATTCCAAACGGACCAACTTTTTTCTTTCTCAAGGATACAACTTCTTAGTTGGTCTGTTTTTATTTGTTAATTCAAATCTGTCCCCATCCACATAAAGCGGATACTGGTATGGTACCTACCAGGGCAACATGACCTCAATGGAGATGTATTTTATTTTGCCATGCATTTTTTCATCAAGGTTTATCACACTGCAGCTTTTAAAATCTTTTTTTTCTTCTATACGCTTGGTTCGTCATAATAATTAACTCGTAAAAAAAAGCTTGACAAAGTATTACATCTCCAATAAGGTCATGTTGCCCTAGTACATTTGTAAATTATTCTCTTAATGACTTCATGAAAACTCAGACTGTATATAGATATATAGATATCTGAAGGGAAATTAAGTAGAGCTACCATCCCTGCATGTACCTGCACTCAGTGGTACGACGAGGAATGACAATTCCTTGTCGTGCCACTGGTGGAACAAGTTGGTGGCACGACGAGGAATAAGCGGCCTGAAGGATCCTTGATACTCGACAATTTTAGTCTCCAGGCGACTACCGCCAAATTCATTGAGGCTTGTATACTAGTTGCGTCGCCAACATTCGTCCCGCGACTCGCGTTTGTATGGCAGTAGTCGCTTGAAGACTAAAATCGTCGAGTATCGAAGATTTGCATAGCCTTGTGTACAAAGGGCCTTACTTATGTAGTCATACTACTCATTGATTGCCTGCTTAAAAATAGTGTTATACAAAATGCTGCCACTTTTATTTGGCACAGAGGTAATTGTCAAAGGAAAAGCATAAAAAATAATCTTTAGGTAAACTCAATTTATTACTAATTTGGTTTATGGTTTATAGGTGTTTCAGGTAAGTATTTATTTTTTCAAGTGAAAAACTCATCCATTCAAATTGGGAGGATTGCAAGATCATTTTTAGTTTATTTCTACAGTTATACTAATGGATGATGAAAAGGATGTTGGCTATGAATAGCACTTGTAATGGTTTAATGAATATAATTAAAAATGTACTTTCGTCTTTACTCAGAGAACGTCCAACGGGCAATTCTCGGGGCATCATGGAAGACCTTCCAAACACAGAGCAAGAGGGTGCTCTGCTAGGACTCCCAGAAACACAGACAGAATTAGATGTAAGTATATAGACTTGGCTTATTATTGTTATTAAATTATATGCAAAGTATGATAATATGTTCGTTTTTATTTTCAGAATTTAACTGAATTCAACACAGCACATAACAGAAGAATTTCAATGTTGGGAATATCTACTGATGATGGCACAGATGTTATAAAGGTAAGCATTGTCAAGTTGATTGACCACCTTCATGGAACAGTGGCTAAGCTGCTCAAGTATAAAACCTGGAGGTTGTGGGTTTGATTCCCAGCTTGGGGAGTCCGACTGGCTAGCTCCCACCTACAGGTCAAATCAGCCACCATAACAGGTCTGGCTGTGTTACGCCTATATTAATGTGGAAGCCAGTACAATCGAAATTGAAGGCTTGAAGATCAGATACGCCTTTTGTTTGGCAGCCCATTAAGCGACGCTTCTTGGTGAAGTGACCCTCAATCGAATAGGACGTGTTGGCTGCTTACCAGCGAGTGGGCTGTATACCGGTCAGCCAGACAATCTATTATAAAAAAAATACAGTTCATACTTCGCCAGCATAATGCCATTACTATTCGACACAGAACCCTTATAAAAATCTCTTTCCATTTCCAATCCACAGCCGACAGCAGGAACAAAGCGCTCAGCGTCCATGCCAGGTGGCATACCTAAGAAGCAGAAGCGCAACGTGTCGTTCAACGAGGAGGTGGACATCATAAACCCAGAGGACATTGACCCGACCATCGGCCGGTTCCGGAACCTGGTCAAGTCTACCATAGTGCCTAACGCTAATACTCCGCCGAGGAAGTTGAAACTACAGAGTGCTGATGATAGTGAGTTTTATTAAAGATAGCGGGCGCCCGCGGTTTCAAAATCCTTTCTTAGCGGATGCCTGCGTCATAACATCTACCTGCATTCCAAATTTCAGCCCGATCCGTCCAGTGGCTTGGGCTGTGCGTTGATAGATATCTATGTCAGTCAGTCAGTCACCTTTGAGTTTTATATATATAGAAGATTCAGTCACAGTTTATCAGTCTACATGGAGACTTTATTTCGCAAACCAGCTTACTTTATGTGGTAAAATTTTTCAGGAGACACTGTACAATATTTACAGGCAAATCTACATATAATACCGTTGGTAGATGACATATAAAATTTTCTAATTATTAAAAAAAAATCAATATATTTTATTATAGCTTTTTAGTTGTTATCCATTTATCTTATCCGCTCATCTGCAAATAAAGTTTGCATGTTTTTCAGATCAGCACCACCACTCCTTAAGGTTACAGGAGATCTCCCGCGGGAACAATCTGTATTCTGATCTGCCCGCGCCCAGTTCGCATCTCAGTCTTATCGGGGCCAGGTTAGTGAGACAGAGATATGTATTCATATAATTACATATACTCAAGTCAACAAATATACAGGGTGGCCCTGAAAATCGTGGATCAAACGAAACAGGGAGATAAAGGGGGTTATTACCGACATTATCCCCTCAACAGTATGACCTCACATCGACTCTACAAAAAATTAAAGCTATTTTTTGTTTTGAAAAAAATAATGCCTTATTTTGTAATCAAATGGCAAAATAATGAAAACAGATTGTTTTTTCTTTCTTTTTTTTGTGTTCAATTATTGTCAAAGAAAGCATCTTTACATAAAAAGTATCTTTACCACTGTGGGGACACAAATTCGTGAGTAATGGCAACTTTCTTAAAAGAAATTAAGTTTTACGAAAATTCAATTCCAACTTCAAAACAGTACTGTGAAAAAAAAATGTATGGCCGACAAGTGACCCTGTATCAAAAAAATTAGCCTGTTTTATCACCATTTAAATGAGGTATAACACTTGGCTATTTGTAGTTAACTTATTTTACAAAACTTGTTTATTGGCGCCAAGTCGTAACTTTCAATAAATTGAGCGATCAATAAAAAATCGTTATTCGCGTTGATTATTTTCACCTTAACAATCCTAAAGCTTTAAAATTGGAATAAATACCCGGTATCTTTTGTCCTTTTCACACTCGGGTCGGGTACGTACCCAACTCGGGTCGTACATACGATCCATTGTTTTTTGGCTCAGGTACCTAAGCTTGCGCGTACGTTTGGCCCACCGCTCCCGCCGCGGCGGCGAATCAGTGACTCGCTACCTGCTTGTTATTACGCACGTGTTCTGCCGGTTTGCTCTTCAACGTCTCCTGAACGGACTCAGATTTCTTGTCTAACTGTGATCTAAGCTTGCCATACGGACTGTGAGTCTTGCCAAACTGTGACCTAAGCTTGCCATGCGGACTCTGTGTGATTTCTTGCCAAACTTTGACCTAAGCTTTCCAATCAGACACTAATTCTTGCCTAACTGTGACCTACGCTACGCCAGATGGCCACTGTAAGAAGAGTGGAGTACAGCTGTCTGTACTCCACTCTTCTTACAGTGGCCATTACAAAAGCCGTAGATGTAATGCATGTCAGCATACTCTCGCTGACGAGGGAAGGCTTCAAGAATCAGTGTCCGATTGGAAAGCTTAGGTCACAGTTTGGCAAGAAATCACAGAGTCCGCATGGCAAGCTTAGGTCACTGTTTGGCAAGACTCACAGTCCGTATGGCAAGCTTAGGTCACAGTTAGACAAGAAATCCGAGTCCGTTCAGGAGACGTTGAAGAGCAAACCGGCAGAACACGTGCGTAATAACAAGCAGGTAGCAAGTCACTGATTCGCCGCCGCGGCGGGAGCGGTGGGCCAAACGTACGCGCAAGTTTAGGTACCTGAGCCAAAAAACAATGGATCGTATGTACGACCCGAGTTGGGTACGTACCCGACCCAAGTGTGAAAAGGACAAAAGATACCGGGTATTTATTCCAATGTTAAAGCTCTAGGATTGTTAAGAGTGAAAATAATCAACGCGAATAACGATTTTTATTGATCGCTCAATTTATTGAAAGTTACGACTTGGCGCCAATAAACAAGTTTTGTAAAATAAGTTAACTACAAATAGCCAAGTGTTATACCTCATTTAAATGGTGATAAAACAGGCTAATTTTTTTGATACAGGGTCACTTGTCGGTCATACATTTTTTTTTCACAGTACTGTTTTGAAGTTGGAATTGAATTTTCGTAAAACTTAATTTCTTTTAAGAAAGTTGCCATTACTCACGAATTTGTGTCCCCACAGTGGTAAAGATACTTTTTATGTAAAGATGCTTTCTTTGACAATAATTGAACACAAAAAAAAGAAAGAAAAAACAATCTGTTTTCATTATTTTGCCATTTGATTACAAAATAAGACATTATTTTTTTCAAAACAAAAAATAGTTTTAATTTTTTGTAGAGTCGATGTGAGGTCATACTGTTGAGGGGTTTATGTCGGTAATAACCTCCTTTATCTCCCTGTTTCGTTTGATCCACGATTTTCAGGGCCACCCTGTATAGACCAACTAGGGTACAACTTAAATTGTTAAAACATTTACTTATTCCTTTTAAACCAGGTTGGGACTGTCATTACCGAACCCTGCGCCTGACGTCGAACTTGAAGGACCAGAGCCACATCTTAACATACAGCCTCCGTTACCACACTCGGGTATGTTTATGGTTTATTGTTTTATTTTACCCATGAATAATCTGTTTATACAAGTATTTAATTTTGTAAGGGACCCAGTACCATGTTAACGTGTTGAAAAACAAAAACAAAACAAGACTGTTTCTAATCTCCTCTTACGGCGAAACATTCTAACAATTCCGGTTAAAGCTAAATTGAATAAATCCTCAACCGGCTCACGCCCGGTTCACACATGCTCCGTTTTACTGTTCCGTTTTATCGTGTACGTTTTTTTTTCATCGATGGCGTATGTACTTGTATGAGCGACTTCACACATGGCACAGTATTCTGTATATAGTAATACATACGCCATCGACGAAAAAAAACGTACACGATAAAACGGAACAGTAAAACGGAGCACGTGTGAACCTGGCGTTACATGTTGGATTTATGTGTTGCGAATTTTTTTTTCATTTAGTTTACATAAGCACAAGTGTTTTCCAATCATGTGTCTAAAAAAAATTACATTTTAAAAGTTTATTTTTGTAAAGGTGCTCACTCACCGGGAGCATTCGCGTGAAATGTAACGTTGCAGACTCGAGCATTACATCAGTGAAGGAGGAGAACCGAGCATTACAATGCGCACCTTGTAATGATACAATGTGTAATCAATCAATTACACGCGAACGTTCGTCGGTGTGGGAGGTAGTATTGTAATGTAATGCTCGGAACACGAATCTATAATGTTACATTACACGCGAATGCTCCCGGTGAGGGAGCACCTTAATGTTTTACAATTGTTTTCGATGCCCGTTATTCATTCATTTGTATTATATTACATTTCTTATTTTACGAACACGCGCGATTTAATTTATTTCGTAATTTATTTTAAACATTCCGTTTTAGTTTTTGACATTTTCTTATATTACCTATATTTCTCTCACAGCGCCAGAAGAAGCGGGTCCATCGAGCGAGCCTAAGAAGAAGAAGTACGCGAAAGAAGCCTGGCCGGGAAGAAAACCCGGACTCATCCCGGGCGTCTGAAACATGCCCTAGGCACAAGTGCGCGACACTTTGCCAGGCGACGTCGGTAGGCATAAGCAATGTATGGGAAAGTAAGACAGCTCTGAACAGTCTTGAATGTGTCCTTATAGCAGCAGAGGTTGTATGTGTTGTAGACGTTGTTAAAGGGCGATGTTTTTTTTTTGGCATTCCTTAGGTCCTCCATTGTGACTTTTTTAAATAGTGTTCACTTTAAAATGCTTAAACTTTTAACACGTTCCGGCGCGATGCTCCACTCCACTATGACAGAAATATCTTCATAAATTTTTTTGTACATCTATATCGGCACTGACTCGCGCTACCTAACAGCCACTACCGTACTGTCAATGTGTGTAGCACTTTTGCATTTGTATGAATGATGCCAATGTGTCACTACGGGTTTTCGTCTAATAACATGGCGGTACAGTAGTTGGTAAGTCAGCCTCTTTACAAAGATCTTTAAAGTTCTTTATAGATTTATTTTAGGTTTGCTTGCACAATAAATAAAATAATAAATATTGGACAACATCACATACATTGATCTGACCCCAAAGTAAGTAGCGTAAGCACTTGTGTTATGGGTATCAGAAACAACGAAGGTACCACAAATGTATACTTACTTAAATACAAAATAAACATCAATACAGAACCCAAATGTTCATCAATGTGTTGGCAACATATTATTTAAAAAATGTGTTATTTTTTTTGCCATTGGCAACATTGTTCTTCTTCTTCTAGCAACCATGCAATATAATTTAACCAGTGAAAATCTTGTTAATTTCAAGAAACCTAGAAATCAAAGCTCCCACATTGGTCCTTCGAGCCGGATTTGAACCAGCGACCTATGCAGTGGACTGTATATCCATAGGACCAATGTGGGAGCTTAGAGGAGTTGTAGTGACCCCTGGTGTGAAAGCCAACTTCTAAGCCATGCCATCACACAAAATCAGTCGTCGATTTCTTTTTCTGTTTTATTATAATTGTATATAAGAGATATTGTCAGAGCGAAAAATTTGTCTTACTTTCCTATTTCACTATGTATAGCAATAAGTTGACATAGGCCCAGCATAACATAAGTGTTAGGCATAGGAGACTTTGCCATCAGGCATAGCTGTGCCAATATGAACTGACAATAGTATGCTGTGGCGAGTGAGGATATGCTACGTTTAATCTGAAGTTTTTTATAATATGAACACACTTACGACGTCAGTAGACATAAGACAGCCAATCAGAAATGCGAACCTGCATCGCGCTAGTAAAATATTAGGCTTTTTTTTCTGAGGAGAATGCGTTGAAGTCCCATAACCGCAGGGCAGAACTGCGGCCGTGTGTTGTGACTTGGGACTAAAGCATCCTACTACCCATTAAACTCCCCCTTTTTCCCGAAAAGCGATTAACTGCTGCCCGCCTTGTGTACCTAACCTAATGCGAATAATGTTTATTTATTTTATCATTGCCAGAGTCGGTGTTTCCTGTTGTTGAGTGGTTATGTGGCGTTTGATTGAAACACGGACTTGAGATTATGCAAGATTCATGATTTATTTATTCGGAGCACACATTGTTGTTTTTACTACATGATGACAGGCAGGGAGGAAGAGAGAGCGAGAGAAAAAAAACATAGAGAATGTATCTGATGGCTTAGTGCTATAGATTAAATCATATTACAGATAATGCTGGTTGTACACAATACAAATCCGTTTATATGTCCAACACCCTCCTTCAATGCTAACTTTCTTTTCAGCTATTATAAAATCACCATTTGCTACAAATATTTTCATTGGTCTTTCTAATTTTTTAATGTTAAACATACACTCTTCATATTTCTCATTAATTAAATGCTCAGTACATCCAGAGTCTATTACCCATTCTAATAAATTTAAATCATCACTTAAATTACAGTATTCTTTCATACCTGTTGTCACAAACATATACCGTCCGTCTTCTTCTTGTAGTTCAGTCATAGCTGCATGTTCTTCTCTTTCCGGCTGACTCTGCTGTCGTCCTGCTCCTCTATAGCCCCTTGTCCTGGCACGTTGAAAACCTCTGGCTCGCTGAAATCCCCTGGCTTGCTGATATCCTCTTCCTTGGTGATATCCTCTTCCTTGCTTCGACCTGCAGTTCCTCGCTATGTGACCATCCTTATTGCAGTTGTAGCATGTTACAAATGCTGTCTCGTAGCTGCTCGTAGTACTTTTCTTCTCATTAATTTTGAGCTCTTCATCTAAAAGGCGTGCTTTTACAAAGTCTAGCTTGACGTCTGATGTTATTCCTGATAAGTCACTGTTACACTCGATGGCGGTTATCACGGTGTCGTACCTGTTGTCCAGCCCTGTCAGTAGACACGCTATTTTGTCCCTTTCATTGAGTACTTCTTGCGCACACTCGAGCTCTCTTACAATAAAATCAAAATTGAAGTATTTTTCAAGTTTTTCATTTGAACTTTGTTTTAGATTTAGCAATTTTCTTCTTAAGTGGATAATTGTGATTACACTTTTTCTTTGAAACATTTCTTGGAGTACCTTGACCATTTCTTTAGCTGTTTCGCATTTTTTCACCACATTCAAATGCCTGTCGGGAATGCATTGTACGATGATGCTTTTGGCCTTAGCGTTGGCCTTGCTAAACTCTTTCGTGTCGTCTTCTGTTACTGAATCTTGCGACAGCGTGTGCAATAAACTCTTCTCGTCGAGTAAGCATTGGACTCTGAATAGCCAGTTGTTGAAATTCTCAGGTTTCAATTGCGGATATTTGGAGGTCGCCATTTTTACTTTGGACGATAGGTACTCACGGTAATACGATATTTTACTTTTAGTCCATAAATCGATCGTTCTCCACATTACTGCGATGACCCATAACCTGTTGAGTGGTTATGTGGTTATGTGGAGTTTGATTGAAACACGGACTTGAGATTATGCAAGATTCATGATTTATTTATTCGGAGCACACATTGTTGTTTTTACTACATGGTGACAGGCAGGGAGAAAGAGAGCGAGAGAAAAAAAAACATAGAGAATGTATCTGATGCACTGAGGTCAGTTATAATACGCGCGGCGTATTACGCATCTGATGGCTTAGTGCCATAGATTTAATCATATTACAGATAAAGCTGGTTGTACACAATACAAATCCGTTTATATGTCTAACACCTGTTAATTACAGTTTAAGGCATTTGGTTCGAAAGTATAGGTATCTTTTAGGCAGGCATGTAACTACGTAGGCTGCATCATCAGTTGACCTGCTGTTGGGGGTAGCTCCCCAACGCCCGCTTTGCATAGGTCGCCTTAGCCAAGTCTGAGGGTCACCTAGTTTCTCGAGTGGCCCTCCCTAGGCGCCACCCTGATTTGAGGCCTCTCAAGTCAGGGTACCCGGGAATGGGCTGGTCAATAGCCACAAGGCTTGCACCGGCTCGTCCCAATTTGGGTTCTGAAGGGGAAACCGGGGGGGTTTAGTGGGAAGTGTACGCATTAGTCTCGAGACTTACACACGGCCGCAGGTCTAGCTAGCCTGCGGTTAGCTAGTGCATAAAAGCATTTTGCTCCAAAAAAAGTCTGCATTGTCAGTCACCATCAGGTGAGATAGCGGTTAAATGTAAGCCTATTAAATAAATAAACTGAATGAACTATTTATCTATCTATCTAATATTCGCATTTCTGATTGGCTGTCTCGATGACGTGCGCGTGACGAGTCTTGAAACAAAACCAGATAGTGTACATACTTTAGATGATTGCAATGTTGTATTTGTATCTTCAAATAATTATGTAGCTAATTCTATAGCTACGATTATGTTACTTTATGTAAACGAGGTTTTTATTGCAATGCATATTTTTAAGAATAAATGATTTCTTTTGCAATAAGTTTTAATTTCGCATGTCATAATATTTTACTTATCTATAGGTCTTTATTTATCAATTATTATAAATGTTTATTATCCAATCAAGTTCGATCGCAATTAAACGAAGCGTCTCGTTCGAAGATGATCTGTAGATATCATTATTTTGTATTTCTTATTCCGTATGAGGTTAGAACCAGTCAGTACATTAATGTTCCACCAGGAAGATGAAAGCCATATCTTTCATTATTAACGAGGGAGAGAGCAGCAATGTACAGCGAAGCTAAAGTGGGGGCAATAACTGCCCGTTCGCCTTCGGTGGCAATCCTTGTGGGGGCAAATAGGAATAAATCGCATTTTGTACACCTTTCAATGGCTTCCTTGGATAGAAGTGTAGAAATTTCTAATTTAATTTTCTTAAATTCATCCGTAGACCAGTTCGGGGGACTTGGTTCTTGAATTTGAAATGGTTTGTTTTTGAAAACAATAACATACCCTTTTAAGCAATTTAAAATGAAATCATCAGTTGATATTTTTCCACATTTCAACAAAATGTTGTAGTCTACCTGCAGTATAATTTACCTTGTTTATTTCCTTGGTGGAGGACGGTATGCTTTTTGAGTCATTAGTCATCCTGGATTCTGTGAATATCCCGTCTGGAATGGCTTGGGTTTAAACTTCACATTGGTGAACTGTTTCCGAGGATAATAGCCCACCTATTTCGGTTTCGCAGGCCTCTCCAGTTTACCTGGTTGAAGGTTTTTTTGGCTGGTGGCTTTACTGATGATTTTGGAGAAGCAGAAGCCTTCTTAATATTCTTGGCTTCCTTTACTTGGTCATTGAGCTTCGCACCAAGCCATTCAACTGAGTTTATCGCTTCAAGGGTAGATTTAATGTCTTTGTCAGGATTTGGTGTGATAAAAGACTTTCTAGCGACCGAGTGTTGATGATAAATATGTCTGTTAACATTTTACAGAGTCCTATAGATATTTCATAAGCTGCTGTTGTCTACTCCATCTTCAGGATTTTCAATCAGCAATGAGATTGCTGCTCCAAGTGATAGGTATCAGACTTGTACCCGCGCAGTTCTGGGTATCGGTGAAATGTTGATTTCTCTTTTTGGCTATTTCTGTCAAATGACTCACTATTTCCAAGTTGACCTTGGCTGCCTCAGTGCGAAAAGTACCTTCTTTAGAGTATTTTTTGAGTAAATCCTTTCTAGTCTCCTCTGCAGGGTTGGCTATTATCAAGATAATTATTTTCTCTGATAATTATCTGATAATTATCCGATAATTATTTGATAATTATCTGATAATTATCCGATAATTATTCGATAATTATCTGATAATTATCCAACTTACATATCAAATAAAATTATATAAATAACTCCTCTGTCAAGCCTTTTGTCATCCACTGCATCCATTGTTTTTGGATTGTTTCATCAATGTTTGTTGCAGACAAAGTAGAAGGCAATTCTTCTCCCATCATTTCAAGGAACTCCTGATTCCAGTCCTGTTGGGCCTGAATTGGCTCTTGATCATTTTCATTAGGTATATCTATCTCACTTATTTGAGAATTACTATTATTTTGTTTTGATAAATCTCAAACGTTGAATGCCAGCCGCTAGAGGCGCGCGTGAAGTGCAAGACTGCTAGCACAAAAGGCGCGCGGGTACTTTTTTCAAATTTAAATCTCTAAAAGTTGTGGAGTTGATACATACCTACTTATCAGTACTACAGTTTATCTATCATCTAGAACGAGACGCGTAGTAATACGCGTCGACTTAATTGGCTTGTCTGAACATCGAGCGAGAACCTGCGCAGAACACAAATGTAGGTGTCAGAGGGCCGGTAGCCGCGCCCCACCTGCGCAATCGACGCTCGCAGCTAACTTCAGACAAGCCAATTAAGTTGACGCGGACTATTTAATTAAAATATATACCTATTGAACAGATTATTTCCAGGTTTAATACATTTTATTTTTCATTAAAAGTATTTTAATTAAAATTTTAAGAAAAGTTAGTACAAATTTTTTACTGCTTCGATCGGTAGTGTAACGCAATAGTATGGGTGGTACTAACATTTTAACTAGCTTCATAAGTTAGGTTTTATCTGTGGAAATGTTAGCCGGTACCCCCACAGGTTAAATCTGACGCTATAATTATAATTATGGTATTCTGGTAAAAAGTGGTAGCCAGTACACTTGAAATAAAGCTTGAATATCGGAAGAACTTAAAGTATTGTAGCACATCTAACGGTGCTTCCTTGTAAAGTGTCCCCATAGAGTAATAAAAACGCCTCCGCCTCGAGTGTCCCTCAATAGAACAGCCTGACAGTTACTGGCTGGCTAACAGTTTTATAAAAAATAAATAAAAGAGAAGTTATTTTAAAATTGGAGATCTTTTAAAACTTATTTATAAAATTGACCAAATAAATCCGATATCATTGTCATGCGATTTTGCACCTTATAGTATTAAGTAAAGATTAGGTTTTGGCACGGAAGCAATTAGACTTAGTTTTGAGTCTTACGCGGACTGAAGATCGTCTAGTTATAATAGCTTTACTATTAAGTAATAAGCTAGTATAAATATTTGTACATTTTGTAAAGATAGTGTCAATCTTTACGAGCTGTGAATAGTCATTGAGTTAATTAATAATAATGGATTAAGATTTTAAAATTGTGTTTTATTTAATTATGAATTTACGGAAAATGTAGTAGACTAATTAAATTTATTATATACACCCCTCCGCCTCTTTGTTTCCACTCTGTGATGTTGACTATTATATTTTGCAATAATAGAAGAATCGTAAGAGGATCACTTCAGTGGCATGGAAACTTTCCGAGATGTTAATCTTTAAAAACAAAAAGTGCCTCCGGCACTCTCACAAAACAAAAATAGTAGTCACTATTATTTACGCTGGTGATATGTGAGAGGGTGGTACTTTCCCGGACGAACCGGCCCATTCGTGCTGTAAAACAGCATGGCTCTACCACTACTAAATAGCTAAAAGCTACTCCTTCTTACCGGTCCGGCTTTGTCTCCAACTCTTTTTGTCTAACGTCTATTAGACTTTGGAATAGTCATCCCGCTTCTCCACTTTTAAAATCCTTCTCCGAAAACATTATCTCCAAACTTTCCTAGCATCGTCATCCACCTATCCCAATCATTAACTGCGTCGTTTTTCTTTTTGGTTTTTTTATATATTATTATTATTTATGTATCATATTTATGTTATACCTACGCTATATTAATTTGTTGAGGATTTAGTTATTTATATTATATAATTATATAGTTCACTGCATTATTTTCACTTTTTAGCCCAATAACACTCCCACAATAGATTTTTTCTGCTTGGCCCAAAGGTTGACTGGCAGAGAATGCCATTTGGCATTAGGTCCACCTTATGTACTCTTGATTGTGCATTAAAGTTTAAAAAAAAATAAAATGGTTTTTATTTTATTTTAATTAAGATGTTTTTTGTTAAACTGTTACTGTTTTAACAGTCAATATGCCATAATAAGAATAAATACATATTGATTTCGTATTGGGGTAGCTTTATTTTATTTTAATCGATCATAGTTTAGGCATGAGGCTTACAATTATTAAGTTCCTACATATTTCGGGAGTAATAGGATTGTTTTTAATAGTCAGATTTCAGTTGTTCTATGATTATAACTGGCTTTTAATACAAAAAATCTACATCTATGGGTTTTTAGGTCAGTCATTGTGATTTTAAATTTACCAAAGTTGGATATACGACGTACACAGTAAATTTTATTACAATATTCGTGGGTTGTATAAACCAAAAACTATTTTTTTTTGACGTAAATCCAAGGTTAACTTCGAAACCAAACAAGAAAGATATGTTTTGATCATTTAGCCTTCTACATTACCTAATTCTAAGAAACTTTCCTATTGGTCATTTCTTTATAACTTCAAAAACAAAAAAGTTATGAGTTTTTATTAAAAAATACAATTTTTTTTTACTCTCCTGAATAGTCAGGTTTTAGTTGATACGCCAAATGAACCCAAAGGTATCGATCTATCTCGCTTTTCTTTCTGTCGCTGTTCCGTTGACTTGTGCCACGTTAGTTTTTTAGTTTTATGCTTTGTGTGTTGGGCGTAAAGTGCTTTTTGCAATGAACGTGGTCTTTACATCAATACGCTATTGAACTTTTGGATGTACGACGTCTTATTTAAACGATATAATGGATTATGTTTACAATGCTATGGCGTAAAAACCATATACGATTAACGTCGACTTGTACGCCCAGGAGTGATAAAAATCATGGTGGATACATCATAACAATACTACAAAAAATAATTATTTGGCATTTACACTGTGAATTTACCTTTTGCAAGACATTATAGTAAGAAAAATGTGGGTCGTATAAACTTTTTTTTTGCGAATTTCATTATTTCGTCTAGACAGATCGATAGAGAAAAAAATTCTGAAAAAAATGATATAAATAACTCAATTTGGCCAAAATGGTCTTTACGCCAAATGAACCCAAAGGTATCGATATGTAAGAATAGCAAATAAAGTTTATGATTTATTACATATTACAATAGCTTTACTATTAAGTAATAAGCTAGTATAAATATTTGTACATTTTGTAAAGATAGTGTCAATCTTTACGAGCTGTGAATAGTCATTGAGTTAATTAATAATAATGGATTAAGATTTTAAAATTGTGTTTTATTTAATTATGAATTTACGGAAAATGTAGTAGACTAATTAAATTTATTATATACACCCCTCCGCCTCTTTGTTTCCACTCTGTGATGTTGACTATTATATTTTGCAATAATAGAAGAATCGTAAGAGGATCACTTCAGTGGCATGGAAACTTTCCGAGATGTTAATCTTTAAAAACAAAAAGTGCCTCCGGCACTCTCACAAAACAAAAATAGTAGTCACTATTATTTACGCTGGTGATATGTGAGAGGGTGGTACTTTCCCGGACGAACCGGCCCATTCGTGCTGTAAAACAGCATGGCTCTACCACTACTAAATCAGCAAACTGTTATAAACAGCGCTTACAAACTATCGATAGTATTTCTATCGTTTTTCATCTGATACTACAGATAGTATACAACAAATTAACAGTAATATTTATATTTGCTGCTACCCCACCTCTCGCTTTGTTCTGTTACACGATGTCAATTGACTCCATCCCGCCCCTAGTACCTACCTAATTTATGAAATCTAATAACAGAAAAGTACAACACATCGTCGACCCAAAAAACATGGCGCCGTTGGCGCCCGTACATTTTTCCATAACCCTCTAGATATTTTCCTCTCTACTTATTGAAAAAATCCTGACAAGCGCAAATATTGGAAATGGCTCCTCCCCAAATATTGCCATTAATTAAAACCAACAAGTAGGCACCAGCAAGCATTGCCCATGGCGCGACGTTTCGCAAATGGATCCGTAGGTTATATGTACAGTCTGTTCCACATAAGAAGTCCTTTAGCCGCTATATTGGTAGTATTGTTTTTCAATACATTCAATCTGTTATTTGACAGATTTACAAAGCGTAGGCAATGCTGCCAATATAGCGGCTAAAGGACAACTTATGTGGAACAGACTGTACGGCGGACGCCAGCAGATCTGTCAAAAAATCTCAATTAAAAGAGCACTCTATGTGACGTGGATAAAGCTGAAAATTGTTTGTATAAAAAGGTAATAAAGTCTGAAATCGCTTGGCATTATCAACAAGTCTTAATTTAACTTACGTATTTAGCTAAGTAGGTGAATGGCACATTATTTGTACGAAGGACCTTTGAAAGAGACGAGATGTAAGGCGTTATAGCCTAATTGGTTTGTTATGTACTTACCTGAAATTCGTTCGGGATCGGAAAAGTTTTTGTCGCCAAAAATAAGTGATGTCTAACTTTTTTGAGTAGGTATTTGCATAAATTGATTTATTATGGTCACGTATCTAATGTATATTTTTATTGACAATCGAGTCGTATATTATGAAATGTGTATATTATTGTCAATAGTTTATTAATAACTATTACACAATAAATCATAAACTTTATTTGCTATTCTTACATATCGATACCTTTGGGTTCATTTGGCGTAAAGACCATTTTGGCCAAATTGAGTTATTTATATCATTTTTTTCAGAATTTTTTTCTCTATCGATCTGTCTAGACGAAATAATGAAATTCGCAAAAAAAAAGTTTATACGACCCACATTTTTCTTACTATAATGTCTTGCAAAAGGTAAATTCACAGTGTAAATGCCAAATAATTATTTTTTGTAGTATTGTTATGATGTATCCACCATGATTTTTATCACTCCTGGGCGTACAAGTCGACGTTAATCGTATATGGTTTTTACGCCATAGCATTGTAAACATAATCCATTATATCGTTTAAATAAGACGTCGTACATCCAAAAGTTCAATAGCGTATTGATGTAAAGACCACGTTCATTGCAAAAAGCACTTTACGCCCAACACACAAAGCATAAAACTAAAAAACTAACGTGGCACAAGTCAACGGAACAGCGACAGAAAGAAAAGCGAGATAGATCGATACCTTTGGGTTCATTTGGCGTATCAACTAAAACCTGACTATTCAGGAGAGTAAAAAAAAATTGTATTTTTTAATAAAAACTCATAACTTTTTTGTTTTTGAAGTTATAAAGAAATGACCAATAGGAAAGTTTCTTAGAATTAGGTAATGTAGAAGGCTAAATGATCAAAACATATCTTTCTTGTTTGGTTTCGAAGTTAACCTTGGATTTACGTCAAAAAAAAATAGTTTTTGGTTTATACAACCCACGAATATTGTAATAAAATTTACTGTGTACGTCGTATATCCAACTTTGGTAAATTTAAAATCACAATGACTGACCTAAAAACCCATAGATGTAGATTTTTTGTATTAAAAGCCAGTTATAATCATAGAACAACTGAAATCTGACTATTAAAAACAATCCTATTACTCCCGAAATATGTAGGAACTTAATAATTGTAAGCCTCATGCCTAAACTATGATCGATTAAAATAAAATAAAGCTACCCCAATACGAAATCAATATGTATTTATTCTTATTATGGCATATTGACTGTTAAAACAGTAACAGTTTAACAAAAAACATCTTAATTAAAATAAAATAAAAACCATTTTATTTTTTTTTAAACTTTAATGCACAATCAAGAGTACATAAGGTGGACCTAATGCCAAATGGCATTCTCTGCCAGTCAACCTTTGGGCCAAGCAGAAAAAATCTATTGTGGGAGTGTTATTGGGCTAAAAAGTGAAAATAATGCAGTGAACTATATAATTATATAATATAAATAACTAAATCCTCAACAAATTAATATAGCGTAGGTATAACATAAATATGATACATAAATAATAATAATATATAAAAAAACCAAAAAGAAAAACGACGCAGTTAATGATTGGGATAGGTGGATGACGATGCTAGGAAAGTTTGGAGATAATGTTTTCGGAGAAGGATTTTAAAAGTGGAGAAGCGGGATGACTATTCCAAAGTCTAATAGACGTTAGACAAAAAGAGTTGGAGACAAAGCCGGACCGGTAAGAAGGAGTAGCTAGAACTGTTTTATTCGAGGAGCGTAGCTGACGGAAATGTGTCGAGCTAAGAAGCTTGAACTTCGAATTAAGGTAAGCCGGAACGTGTGATCGTTTAGGATAGAAAAGAGAGTAGTAAGAATTCTAACATAACGTCGAAATGGGATAGGTAATCAATTAAGCTTGGTACGAAAGGAAGAAACGTGATCAAACTTACGTAAGTTGAAAATGAACCGAATACCATTGTTAACTAAACGATCTAACTTGTCGAGAAGGTCTTTGTTTAAGTCAGAAGTACACCCATCCGCGTAATCAATTAAGGGAAGATTAAGGGCTTGAACAAGAGTGATTGTAGTTGGGATTGGAAGGAAATTTTTAAAATCTGTACAGAGCTCGCAAAGTGGAAATTACTTTACGACTCAGTTCACCTTTATGTACAGAAAAACTTAGTGTATTGTCGATATGCAGGCCTAAGTCTTTGACACTACTGCAGAAGGGAATAGGTACACCATCAAAGAGGACAGGGGGCAAAGTGTCTATATCAAGCCTACGAATATAATATACAATAATGGCTTGACATTTATTTGGGTTTACTGCAACGCCAAACCGATCAGACCAAGCAGCGATGGAGCACAAATCTTTGTTGACAGCAGCTATGGCAGAGTCAATACCACCTTGAGGGACGCCTGTGCTAAAACCGCACCAGCACAATACTGTCTGATCAACCTTCACCGCTTGCCTGCGGTTACGGAGATAAGAGGCAAACCATTGAATTGATAATTTATAGAAGGACATCATGATCGACAGGCGTTGGAGAAATCAATGAGGACGAGCACAGTTAACATGCCTTCCTCCATGCCGTCTCTAAAATACTCTGTTACCTTAAGTAGAGCTGTGCTGGTGCTATGACAGGGGCGAAACCCAGATTGAAATTGACAGAGATGATTGTTATTAAAAATATAGTTGAAAAGTTGGGAGTGCACAACTGCTTCCAGAATCTTGGAGAGGAAAGGTAATATGGAGATGGGCCTAAAGTTGTTGAGATTAACGGGATTCGATATCTTAGGGAGAGGAATAATGTGTGCTTTGCGCCAAATTGCTGGGAAAACCCCACAGGTAAGGGAGAAATTAATAATATGAGTGATCGAGTAGAACCAACACCATAATAGTACGACTGATCTCGTCATAACCAGTGGATTTGGATTTAAGGGAGACTATAGTTTTTAGAATTTGATCCGAAGAGACACTAGAGAGAGTAAAGGAATCTATCTGAAGGGGGCAGAGAAGTAATCTCAGAGACAGTAAGAAGTTTTCTGGTATGATCTAAAGAAGAGGAAGTAGAAAAATGGATGTTTAAATCATCGCAAGAAAAAGAAGTACCAGAGAATGAAGTTTAGAATGCTGCACACTAACGGCCTAGAATGCTTATAAGTTGAGTTATGCCATATTACTATAATTATGTAGAAGTTTGAATTATTGAGTGTCATATTATGATTTTTGTTTTGGTTTACGTAACAATGTTGTTTTTTTAATTAATTTTAATTTAGATGTTTTTTTGTTAAACTGTTTAACAGTCAGTATGCCATAATAAGAATAAATACATATTGATTTCGTATTAGGGTAGCTTTATTTTATTTAAATCGATCATAGTTTAGGCATGAGGCTTACAATTATTAAGTTCCTACATATTTCGGGAGTAATAGGATTGTTTTTAATAGTCAGATTTCAGTTGTTCTATGATTATAACTGGCTTTTAATACAAAAAAATCTACATCTATGGGTTTTTACGTCAGTAATTGTGATTTTAAATTTACCAAAGTTGGATATACGACGTACAAAGTAATTTTTTTTACAATATTCGTGGGTTGTATAAACAAAAAAAAATTTTTTTTTGACGTATATCCAAGGCTAACTTCTAAACCAAAGAAGATAGGTATGTTGTGATAATTTAGCCTTCTAGATTCCCTAATTCTAAGAATCTTACCTATAGGTCACTTCTTTATAACTTCAAAAACAAAAAAGTTATGATTTTTTATTTAAAAAAAAAAAACGTTTTTCGGCTCTCCTGAAAAGTCAGGTTTTGGTTTATACGCCAAATGAACCCAAAGGTATCGATTAGTTATTGTCGTATTTCAGCCTTGTTTGTCTTTTCTTGGCAGAACCAAAAGTGGGTGGGTTTGAGTGGCTACCAAAAGACAAGAATCAGTTCTCCCGCTACCAAGGAAAACCAAAAACAAAAGCGAATTTGGTCAGGACAATCTTAAGGCTAGAGGCTAGAGGTTTTGCTTGTGGACAGAACCCTTTTGATATACATTCAGAAGTACCAGACTAACGCAAAACCTTACACAATAAATTACCACAACGTGATTTATTACGTTGGTCCTACCGCCTTACTTTCGGCTATTATTTGAAAGGCATAATGTGCTTTGTTCCTTTGCTTGACATTATTTCGCAACCTTCAGAACCTAAGGCTATTATTAAATATATTTCGTGAGAGAGAAAAAGAAAAACTAATAAATGCTTATACCAGTGGGTATTAAATTATAATTTCAATGGAGATTTTTGGCCTGCACACCATTTCTAATTTTAAAATCGAATAGTTAAGTAGGAACAAAGTACCTACTAGGTACTGGGTCTGTGGAGTAAGTGCTTATCTATTAAAACCAACAACGAATAAAATCGCAGTTTATTTATACATTAATCAAAATTACAGATAACTAGGATCCAAATATTTGTTAGTAACAATACACTTAAACTATGTTAGCAATTTAGAAATAAAATAAAAACAAAATCAAAGACAAAAACAAAGACATAAGTAGGCCACACATCAAGGCTCTAAAAACTATGCCCCAGAATGACTATGCCATGATGCCACATGAAGACGCATCATCATGCATTATGCAGCATCATTTCTAAAAACCCTTTGGATTGGCTTACAATAATAATTGTGATCAGGGAATGACTGAGATTTATTTATTTATTACATTTATGTTATCATAAAAAAATAATTAACTTAAATACCTACTTTATCCGCCGTAGACGGCAGTTATAACAAAGTAATATAAAAATACATTAACCAGTAGAAGATAATGAGATTTTGTATGATATCAGATATTACTAGCTTTTTCTGCAACAATGAAGTCTAGACGGACGCTAAACTCAAGATAGGCTATATGAATACGTGTAGGTACTACCCCTTAAGTTAGTACTTATATGTATATTATTATTATAGTAGAGTCAGTATCTAGTTAAGTAAATAAAATATCTATATTTAATTTGTGTCATTTAAATTATAGGTATATTATTATGTTCGTGTATAAAAAAATCAGAGAGAGAACCCGAAGGAGTTTAGTAGGACGCTTTAGACCGAAATCCCACACGCGGCTACAGGTCTAGCCAGCCTGCGGTTATATTGCATGAAGGCATTCTCCTCCGAAAAAAAAAAATACTGAATCCTCCAAAGATGCACCCACCCACATCGAAGACAAATAGCTAAGGCCCTTTCTCATTATACAACAGGTATGTAGGTACAAAGTTTCGCTCTTCTAACTCACCCACTCGACCCAATTAGCGAACATTAACAAGATATACGGTGCATTCGAAGTGCATCCGAAACGTAATTGCAAATTGATGACGTCACTTCGCTGTTGACCGCGGAAACAAGGTGGAGTGCTCGCGACTGCATTAGTGTAGGGTTGCCATCCGTCCGGGTTTCCCCGGATTTGTTCTAGTTTAGAGGGCATCCGGGAGCGTCCGGGGAAGGTTTCATTTGTAGACCGAGTTTTAAAAAAAAAATAAATAAAAAAAAATTGGGCCGCCCGCGAGAGACGCACTATGCCCGCACCCCACGATGTTTTTTTATTACATTGAATATGTTTTAAAGATCTTGTTGACATGTCCGGCTTTCGGACTCTAAAATCCGGGGTTTTCACGCGTCTTGTCCTGTTTCCCAAATTTTAGAGATGGCAACCCTACATTGGTGTAACAGGTTGTGTGTGGTCCCAGTGTAAGCGAGTTGGTTGAGGTGCTACGCAAACGTTGACACATTTGTGTCGTGTGTCGGACTAGCTAGCATGCAGTAAATGTTCAATCAGCCCGCCCTGGGCTGAGCCGGTTAATAGCCAAAAAGCAGCATCGGCTAGTCTATTTAGGGTGAAAAATGGAAACTGGGTGTGTTTCGTGGGTGGTTGGACGCTGTAGGCCTAAGTCCCACACACGGCCGCAAGTATCGCTTGCCTGCCTTTATGGTACACTAGCCTTCCGGCCGCGGTTTCACCCGCGCGTAATCTCTTTTTTCAAATATCCCCCCTTCCCCCCACATTTCTAGGATCAAAAGTACCCTATGTTCACCGGGGATAGTGTAGCTTTCCAACAGTGAAAGAATTATTCAAATCGGTTCAGTAGTTACAAAATTTATATTCCCGCGGGATTGAGACGTTTCCCGTAAGAATTGTATAGCCTATGTCCTATTCCGGGTTATAAACTATACGTGTGCCAAATTTCATCTAAATCCGTTCAGCCGTTTAGGCGTGATTGAGGAACAATCATCCAAACATCCAAACATCCAGACTTTCGCATTTATAATAATTATATTAGTAGGATTATCACAGTATTCGTACAGACGCATTCTCATCCTCGAAAAAAAGACACTTGATTTTTGTGTGAGAAAACAAAGTTTCTAAGTACGTCTGAGCGTTGCCTAAAATACTGGTCAACCTCTAACTAGATCGTACTCACTACACCACGACAGTTCTATAAACTGAAGAGAAACCTACGCGGTTAGGTGAGTTTCATAGGATTTTATATTAAGAAGAAAAACTCTAAAATTAGTTTCGTTGCTCGAAGAAATGTGCGTTCACCTTTGTTCAAACTTCCCCTCTCTCTCAAAAGGTTAAGGAGGTCTTACGGTAGACAGTTTTAGTTGCAAAGGTCATGGCCTTACTCAACGTTTGAATCAGGAAAAAGCGAATACATAAATATCTACAGAGTAATACGTATATAGTTCGTTAAAAGTGCATGGTTTCGCAAATTGAAATAATTTCGTTTCTCTTCGTCACTGCGAAAACAAGTTAGAGTGCCCGACCTTCGCTGTCCAGAGCTATTAAATGGTGTACGGTCCCACTGAGAGCGAGTAAAATAGATACATAGCTTTCATCCAATATACATAATATATTCAGAGTGTTTAGAGGAATTTGGAGTCGCCGTGTTAATGAAAGAAGGGGAAGTTTCAGACCATCTTTTTTTATGCGGCACCACCAGAGGGATCGCTGATGCGTTGCCGGCATTTAAAGAGAGAGTAGGTACGCTCGTTTCTTACTCACCATGCAAAGCTACAACTCACAAATCAATTAAATAAATAAATAAAAAAAGGTCTTCTGTGAGAGGGAGGTTAGGAGGTATTGCCCCGGTTGAGCCGGCCCATTTCAACTGACACACACACTATCTGCAGCAAGCGTCCATTTTGATCAATTGAGAATTGAATTCAAAACTTCTGAGGTACTTCCCCTGACGAGCCGGCCCATTCGTACTGTAAAACAGCATGGCTCTATAACCACAAATAAACACATATAGTTAGCATTAAACACTAAAGACCAACAAAACGACTCTCCTGTGTAAAATCAATCTTATTACATCAGGCAACTGAAGTTCATTCAATTCGTTAACATTTTCCACCTTATCGCGCACTCGACATTTTCACAAAATCCTCGTTTCAACAAAAGAATTAAATCCTTTCAAGGCCAATCAGGGTGAATGGCTGCGTCCGTCGTTATCGGCACTCTCCCCATTCCCCCATTCAGGATGTGAGCGAATTAAAGCCAAGTCGGGTCAATGTGGAACGTGGACAGGAATGAGGAATGTAACTACTGCCAGACCGGCTTTAAAAGAAAACTTCTTTACTATTTTTGGACTGCTTTTGAGTATATACTTACTTAATAAAAACGATGAAGAAATATCGGAAAAACGAGCACATAACTACATTATAAGTATTAGAAAAAATCATTTTAGCGGTGCAGTAATACTCGTAATTACTCGTTTCTATATGAACTTTCTATTGTGTCTATTTGACCGGCTAAATCAAACATAAACATTGTCTGGTTTAGTAATGATCTAACCATGATCACTAGATGATGGACTACATTCCTTCCAAAACTCTCTTAGCACGATATGACAGCAGTCTGTCACGACCAAACAAAGATCAAGCCACGTGGGTATTTTGCACTGTCAACATCAAAACTTCGGACTGGTGAATAAGCATTTTGCGAGCTGTAGATCTGCAGTAGATCGCTCTTTAAAGTGACGGATGCACCAGTTGGAATTAACCTTAGCCGAAATTTTGGTAGAAACGCTTACAGTCCATTCGCCTTGCAAAATCATACTTATACATATTCTGGTCTAGTAGAGAGACCGCTGTGAGTACAACCACGCATAGTTTACGTGGTTGTACCCACAGCATCGGCGAGAGGTCGCGGGTAACGCAATTAGCTGATGGTCGCTGCTGGCGGCTAGAGTAAACATTGCTAACACGATGATCACTGGATGTTGGTCTACAACCATGTAGTTTACCATGTTTGTTTTTGACCGCCTCCGTGGAACAGTGGGTAAGCTGCTCGGGTATAAAACCTGGAGGTCGTGGGTTTGATCCCCGCCTTGGGTCTGGTTGGTGGTAGGGCTTTTTCAGAGTCCGACTGGCTAGCTTCCACCCTCACAGGTGGCATCTGCCGCCATTACAGCTCTGGCTGTGTTCCGGCAATATTAATGTGGAAACCAGAATACTTTAAAACCTAGGCTCGAGGATCAGAGGAGTCTAGTCTGGCAGCACATTGAGCGACGCTTCCTGGTGAAGTGTCACTCAATTGAATAGGCCAAAGAGACCGTTAACCATCAGGTGGGCTGCGTGCCTGTCTGCCAACTGATCAAGTATAAAAAAAATTATCACTGGATGTTGGTCTACGTTCATGATTATAGACTAAGTTATAATGCGTAATGCGCATTCCCCTCACCCTCCACAAAAAAGGTACGACCCCTTGGCATCTCAAAGTGGACTAAAGCCCTTAACAACTTAGTGGATAAACTCCGCCCTTTCTAGGGCGTGGGAGTCCCACACATCATAGCAGAGGGCTCTTGCACCTGTCGGGAAAAACGTTAAAAAAAGTTGTCGTCAAATAACTTGGACTTGGTTTATTTAGGCATACTCTTTGAAAGCTGTGGCCCAATACTCTTCGTAAACCGACGTTCCCAAGTAAACATCGATAATTTACGTTGTACCCGAAGTTTGTAGAAGTAATTTGATCTGTTACTGTAATGGCCTATGCCCTATCTCTTTTACCTCGGCTACATCGTTTCGAGTGCTTCTGACAGCGCCTACTAATGTTTATTTTGTCACATTTTTATCCTCTGTATTAAATCTTTTTAACGAAAACATTCGACGGCTTCCTAAAAGACGCAAAATACTTACATGATGCTACAAGAGTTTATTACACTCTAGGTATTTTCGGCGTGGGAGACGCCTAAAGAGGCTCTGCAGACTTTGATACTGCCTCCGTGTTGCGCTGCTAGTAGTAGGTCATAGGTCATAAAGATACAGCTAGGATCCAGCGTTCAAATCCCGGGTGGTAACGAAAATTTGGGTAAGCTGGCGGTGCAAAATACCCTGTGCCTCGAAAAACATACAAACTCAAAGCACGTTGGTTCTTCGTCGGATCTCTCTTCGGTCTGGCAGACTGCTTTCCTAACGTACCGTGTGAGTGAAGGAACAGAGAGAGCACTTGTGCTTGCGCACACTTTTGTACATTTTTAATACCTACATCCTACGAAGTAGGTCAATCAAAAGATTGGTCGACATCTAAACTATATTCTATTTATTAAGTTTTCTAAATTATTTATTTATTTGCTGTATCCCATAGTAAGGGATATTGTTCAATCCATTACTAGCGTAGCCAGGCCCCATCTCTACCAAGCCTGGAGAAATCTTATCATATCTACTTATTTTTATAATATTGGAATGTATGGAAAGTTTATCGTTTCGTCCTCGCCTAGCGAAATATGAAATTCTAGCCTACGTTTTTCCGCAGCAATGAGATATTTTGTCGGGATGAAAAATAGGCTATAATCTCCAGATTTTAAACTATCCCCATAACAAGATGGTTCATTCCCGTTCGTCCCACCAAGTTTGTCCCACCAGTGGGACGAACGGGAATTCTTATTTTCACTTCCCGTTCGTCCTCACGTCGATTCGTTCGGCTCCATTTGCTACGTGACAGAAATAAAGAAGGACAAACAAAAAAATGTCTTTTTATACTACTTCAGTTGGCAGACAGACACGTGACGCAGCCCACTTGATGGTAAGCGGTGACTGCTACCTATTCCATTAAGGGACACTTCACCAAGAAGCGTCGATCAATTTGCTGCCAGACTGTAGGCTCATCTGGTCTTCGAGCCTTTGGTTTCAAGTGTTAAATAAAGCCAGAGCTGTTATGGCGGCAGATTCCACCTGTAGGGGTAGCTAGCCAGTCGGTCGGACTCTGAAAAAGTCCCACCACAAACCATTCTATTCTATTTCTGTTATCCTATTGGAACTTAGTATTATCCCAAGATAAAAAATAGCCTATTCCTATTCATTTTCTATTCTAATTTCTAAGTCCTTACTAAATTTCATCAAGATCGATTTAGCGTGAAAGTAAAACATTTAGACAGTTAGATAATTTTGCATTATTTTTGGTACGGAAAAGATTAAAAAACAACCTTAAAATTAAATGGCATTAATAAAACACTTCAGACCGTCCATTCAGAGTTCAAAGTTATTCACTTAGAAAACAAACTTAATACAGAAAGCGTAAAGAAATAATTTACAGGTAATTCTCAAAGGAATGACTTGAAAGAGAAATACTTTACTAAGTACTTAGTCTGCCTAAGGGTTTCCGAGGTGAATTGATTTTATAATTATTTATGAGACCACCTTGAGTTATGATTTTTATTTTTAGGTGTGATGTAGAAGGATCGTTGTCTATACTATCTGTACTAATATTATAAAGAGGAAAGATTTGATTGTTTGTTTGTTTGTATTGAATTGGCTCCAAAACTACTAAACCGATTTTAATAATTCTTTCACTGTTGGAAAGGTACACTTTCCCCGGTGAACATAGGGTACTTTTGATCCCGCAAATGTGGGGAAAAAGGGGGGATATTTGAAAAAAGAAATTACGCCCGGGTGAAACCGCGGGCGGAAGGCTAGTATGGAATAAAGGGAAGATTTTCTTTGAGTTAGATGCAGCAAGTGTTAGCAAGTAGTGAAGTAATGTAGGGAAATAATGATGATCCTTGGAAATTATTCACACAGGCAAAGCGCTATCTAGCCTGACATAAGCAAAGCAAAGCTTAGGGATTAGCACAGACTACATAATAAAACTAAGTACACAATGAGTGCTAGGCAACGGATAAACATTACATTATAGTTTTTTTTGTAAATACATACATACATACATTACACATAAACACCCATACAGATAAAACAGACATGTTAAATTTAATGCATGCAAATGTTTGTACTGTGCGGGGTTCAAAGCCGCAACCTCTAGCGTAATAGCAGAATTTTCAACAAGTAATACTGGTGTATTACTGGTGTAATAATGGACGTCAAGTCGTCAGAATGAAACTGAATACAAAACAAAAGCTAGTTAATATTTCGGTAAATTATGCAAACTTATGTGAAATTAAAGAAAGTACACTTTACATTCTGTTGAAAGGGGAGGGGTAAATTATATTCACTGTTTAAATATAACTATAAAGCAAAATATGAAATGTACCTTGACACAATGTTCATACATCATAAGGAACCATGGCAACTTATAGTTAAAATGTATTTAAAGCTTCGAATGAACACGCCATTTCTAATATCGTCGGAAAACGTTTGTTATGCTGACTCTAGTAGGGTTACCATATCGCAATGTAGGCTTTGAGCTTGGTATTTTTTTGAGAATAGATGTTAAAGTGTTTACTGTTTATTGTGTGTTTATTGCATAGCATGTGTGTAGCAGTGAACGCAAAATGGTAATAACTTAGCGAACTGCTGATTTTCAGCCATTAATTACCAGTATCTGGTTTGATAGAGTTAGTCGAAATGGGCCAGCTTTAGTGTAAGTTCCACCATCACAAAAGATCGATGTATGGGAACTCACCCTTCCCTTTCTTCCTTCCATATCCCTTCACCTTCCCCTCCTTCCATATTTCTTTAAAGAGGGTCTACGCATCTTAAACCTACTCGTAGGAGTTCGTGGACGACCGTCATCACTTACCATCAGGTGTCACTCTTGCTTGCCTTTACATATAGACTCCTTTCCTTTCTCCGAGCGTTTTATCCCGAAATAGTCAGGGTACCCTTGCATCATGATCCAGGATTTTGCACTTCCAGCTAATACGTTGGAGCGAATGCCATCTGACCTCCATAACGCTTAACAGGATAACCAGACCAATTGGATCATGGCTACACAACCATTTGACTGTGTAGCTTTCCACGTAGATACGCACATAGAAAACTATAGGTGCGTGCCCAGGTAGATTCGAACCTTTACGAGATTGTGAAGTGACGTTTAATACGACTCTGCTAACACAGCTTTTATACAAGGTTACTGATAATGTGTACCGATCCTTTTAAGGGAATGTAGAGGAGGTCCCCAGCTAACAATTATTGACCCATGAGATTGCAGGCACTTTTGACCTGGATCGGTACACGTGACTAGTAACCCTATATATAGACTCGTCCATAATAATTGAATCTCTTAGCTACCCTACACGCGCCGGTATAATTATTTACAGAATATTACGTTCTGTCATGGAAATTGCCGCGGAAAGTATTTACTCGCAGGATAGTTGCCGGCGTTATTAAGGTCAATTTACACGGCAGAAATATACTCTGGACTTTAATATCTGTGGAGAGATTTTTCTACCTGGTAGTAGTAATAGTTATATCGGCTTAGAGATTTTTTACCGGGTAACAGTAATAGTTATTTTTATGTCAGAGGCGGCCAACGAGCAAGCGGGTCGCCTGATGCTAAGCAAACATCGCCGCCCATGGACATCTAATACAAAACCAGAGGGATCGCTGATGCGTTGCCGGCCTTTTAAGGAGGGGTGTGGGCCTCCTGCACTCACAAACCAGACGAAACACAATAGTAGTCACTATTATTTCATGCTGGTGTTATGTGAGAGGGTGGTACTTTCCCGGACGAGCCGGCCCATTCGTACTGTAAAAGTTGGACGACTCGATTCGATTCGATCGGGAAAAAAACACTTTTTCACAAAAAACTATAAATCTGCCTGTGTATTCCTGATTTTAAGGCTGTGACGCACAAGGATCTATATTCTATAGTCATTGCCGTGCACGTTCGCTCTAGAATTGAGCAGTTCCCAGGCGTGTCACATAGCTAGATACATTCATATACATGGTGTTAGGTAACCCGAGGGACATATTTAAGGAGAGTGTTCAGAATCCGATTTAGAGTCCAATTCGCTATAAAAAATATATCCTTAATTTTTTTCATAATTATCCTAATAGTTTATGTATGCATGAACTACCTAAAAATCCCGTGTGCTGAGCGGCCGTTTACGCCCGAAACTCAAATTGTACGCGATTACAATTTGAGTCGTACTTGAACGGGTGCACGAAAAAGGGACTGTGAAGGAAAGAGTGCCCGCACTTTACGCGGATTTTCATGTTTCGACTAAGGTTATTGACAGATATTTACCAGAGTTTTATTGATTTATACTTATTTTGTTATATGAAGGCATGAACTATTTGGGGTTTAAATATGTCCCTCGCATTTCCTGTCATACTGTATAATCCGTGTGTTGTGCCTGTGAGTTGCACATTTTGTGTTTATAAAATCTAGTATCTAGAAAAATCAAATATTGGAGTAAAAGTTCCAGTGACCTGAATTTTTTCCTAGTTTCTAATCATCCCCCACATGGACCTTTCCCTCCCCCACATTATTTTCTCAAAAGCAGGTAGCGCATCTAAGTGTCTAACCGCTATAGCCCTTAGTAACTATGCTCGAACAGAATTAAAAGTCTTTAGATGGTAAATATCAGCTCTTTTAGTCTTTTTGGATAAGAAACCATTTATTCGCCGTTTTATGGTCACATGAAACATAAAATTGGTGTTGTTAAGTGTAAACGCAAACAAACATTACACCAACGAGCCGTCTCTTACGAGAGGATGAACATGAACAACCCCTAGGGATTAACCTCGTACGAGCGAGACACCTGTTGCTTATGTAACTCAATAAGACCGAGATGACATCAACACAAATTTAGTCTTTATAGTTCAGCGTTTTTCGTGGCTTTCCAGTTTTCGTCAGCGTATCTTGTAAGCCCGAATATCTTGCGAACTACATACATTTCTTTCCGTTACCAACGGAAAGCGCAGATCCACCATTATGGGCAACCCTGATTCATTAGTTGTAATAAAGTCTCACTATCACGGTCTATTAAAATTGATAGGTTGAAGATAACTTGATGACGATGAAGCCATAAACTGGCAACACCAAACATAAGGATTGTGATAAATATGGTGGACTATCAGGCTCCTTAATGAATGCTTTCTGCTCTAAATACCGTTTCGTCCGCACCTGGTATTAAGCTTTGGAAAAACCGTATAAATCGGGTTAGTAGTCGATTCGCACGAAAATAATTCGCACGAAAGTGCGAATCGACAACTTTCAAAAATAACAATATTTTTAGTAGTCGATTCGCCCGAACGAATTTTAATCGCGTGCGAGTCGACCCCTTTAAGAATTGATAGTAGGCGATTCGCACTTTTGCAATATTATGTGCATAAAAAAAAAACAAAGTACAGTCGTGTATAGGAAATTTTTATAATAATATTAACCTATTCGCTGTCTATATATCTTACTTACAGCATACAGAATCAATTAAAGTTCAAATGTTATATTTTTCGGACAGGGAACATGTTAAATTATAAACTAATACCATTAAGCGTTAAATTATATTTGATAACTTTAATATTAAAATGACACCAAAAATTTGAAACGAATATGTATTGCTTGTCTGTTTTTTACAACTTATACGAATACTTTGACAATTTTATCATAACATTTTATTTATTCACGTACAATTTCTTTTTTTATTATTCGCGCCAGTGAGTGAGCTTTATATGTACAGTCAAAAGCACGTCAGACGTAACACTTTGGACTTTGTACCGCTCTTATGTCGGGGGCATAAGCGCTATTATCGAACTGCAAGTGTATACCGTGATGTGCTGTTGACTGTACATAATTATTACTTTAAGTTTGTAAGAGCGGTACATTGTTTTGATCAGAGCTCTCGCCCCGGACATACTTATCTGATGAGTCATAGAAACCAAAGGATACCGACTTGAGCTTTGGTCGGCTTATTGCCGCCTTGCTTCTAGCAGGGGGGTGGGGAGCAGGGTATTTCGTTGCACTCCGCACCCTGCAGTATAATAAGCGTGAGAACGCTATTTATTACACGCTTTAGGTAATACGTTTCTAACTTTCTTATAATTTACTTACAATTTTTTTTAATATTTGCGCCAGCGAGTGAACTTTATATCCAATTACCATGTTAGTTTGTAAGAGAGGTACAGGTACCGGCAAACTTATTGAATATCAGTGAACTACCTCCAAGGTTTGTTTTTGTTGTTTACTTATAGTATAGTAAAAGTAAAATTTAATTTCAAAATGGTTTTTACAGGGGATTCGCAATCTAAAAACGAGATAGATGCGTATCTAGGGCTCCCAAATTTATCGCCGACTGCTGATCCACTGGCCTTTTGGCGAGAAGATGTCCATTTTCTGTCTGTTAGTCTGAAAAAACTCGCCCAAAAATATTTTTCACTGAAGCCATGTACAGTCGCCTGCCTCGGAAAGACTTTTTTCAAAGGCTGGGAACATCCAGATTGAAAAAAAATCGCCTAAAACTAGAAAATCTACGAATTTTACATTTAACTATTACAAGAGAAAACATTCTTCAAATAAATAAGTCTTATAAGACCACGGCGAGATATTCGTATTCGTATTTGCCGAATAGTAGGTTTGATATTATTCGTATTCGTAAGTAGTATTCGTTGCATCAGTAGTCAGAAGTATACCTCTGACTAATGACGGGAGATTCGCGCGCGCTATTGCACGCACAAGTGCACATTCGCGAACTTTCCCCTTTTTCGTCGACCGATGTTCAACAAGTCTGCCGTTACCTATACATTGTTTTGATTAGAGCTCTCGCCCTACTTATGTGATGATTCATAGAAACGAAAGGATACCGATAGGCGATTTACACACTAAGTATAATATAAGAAATACAAATAATGTATGGACGGCAGCAGATCAACCTACCCGAATCTGTCAAAAATTCTCAATTGAAATGGAACTCTATGTGAAGTGAATAAACCTGAAAGTTGGTTGAAAAATTTGGCAGATTAGGGAAGTTTGATGTGCTGTCGACTTTAAATATAACCGCGTACGAAAATAGGTACTCCATGTAGATTTAAAACATAACTACTAAAGGAAATAAAAACAACTAACCCAAGGTCAAGAAACGTATTACGTAAAGCGTGTAATAAATAGCGCTCTCACGCTTATAACACTGCAGGGTGCGGAGTGCAACAAAATACCCTGCTCCCCACCCCCCTAGCTGTTAGCTAGAAGCACGGTGGCAATAAGCCGACCAAAGCTCAAGTCGGTATCTTTTGGGTCTCTATGACTCATCAAATAAGTATGTCCGGGGCGAGAGCTCTGATCAAAACAATGTACCGCTCTTACAAACTAAAAGTAATATAAATATATAAAGCTCACTCACTGGCGCGAATAATAAAAAAAGAAATTGTACGTGAATAAATAAAATAAATAGATAAAATTGTCAAAGTATTCGTATAAGTTGTAAAAAAAAACAGACAAGCAATACATATTCGTTTCTGGTTTTTGGTGTCATTTTAATATTAAAGTTATCAATATAATATTAGTTTATAATTTAATATGTTTCCTGTCCGAAAAAAATATAACATTTGAAATTTAATTGATTCTGTATGCTGTAAGATATATAGACAAGGAATATTATGTTAATAATATTATAAATATTATAAAGATTTCCTGTACACGACTGTACTTTGATTGTTTTTTATGCACATACTGCAAAAGTGCGAATCGCCTACTATCAATTCTTAAAGGGGTCGACTCGCACGCGATTAAAATTCATTCGGGCGAATCGACTACTAAAAATAATATTATTTTTGAAAGTTGTCGATTCGCACTTTAGTGCGAATTATTTTCGTGCGAATCGACTACTAACCCTATAAATCGATAAAGTTTCAGATTTGCTTTGTTTTTGGCTTAATAGGTCTACACAAAGCTTTCTGGCAACAGGTATACAAGTACGCCCTAACTCGTGTCAATACGATTTTTTTTTTGATTCAGGGGAATTGCCGTCGCGCCGGCCCAAAGTGCAATGGGCCGACCTCCTTAAGCATACCTGCCGCCGGGGGTTGGACGGGTTATGTGGAGATCTCCGTCTGGAATGCACAGAAGAAGTTTCCTAGAACGGCCTACCCACTAAAACCCCTGCGACGCTCCCTCATCATCCAGTTAAGATACTTTAACGTATTTTCCTCCAAAAAATAAAATGGTACCACCAGTAGGTATGCTATTGACGTCACTACACCTATCTTGAAAAACCCTTATTATAAACAGGTAACACTGAATATCCTGATGAATGAGGCGATCAGTCAGTATCTTTATAGATGGCTCCGGTCTGAATAATGGCGTTCGCACCTTTAGTGAGCGCTGAGAAAAAAAGTTAACGAGAAAAATCGAGTGAAGGTTAAAGCTTATCTGATTTTCTTATTTTACGATGTAAATGGAAGACTCGTCGTTTAAGAGAAGTGCAAATTGACGGAACTAAAAAAAGAGCTTGGAGGGAGAAAAGGTGTTTTGGGATTCGGATTCAATCTTGTGTTTGGGTGGTGAGGAACTTTTTGAGGGGAAATGTTCCACCAAAATAGTTTTCGCTGTGTTAGAATTATTAATGAAGGAACCATAAAGCCAGTCGAAAATTTTAAGTTAGCGATGGCTTCAAAGACGCATTTATGAATCGTTTATTATCAATGTTACAGGATGACTCCACTTCAGCTTCGGAACGTTGTTATCTATCGATAAGAATCGGTAAGAAACATGATAATTGACAATTTTTTTTCCATATTTATCCATTTAATATCCATTCACATTTCAGGCAGTAATAAAAAATATTTTATGAAAAGATTCGGTCCCATGCCGTGTTAACGCTGCGATGGTCTAGTGGTTTAAGTACCGGGCTGTGGTCTCAGGGTCCTGGGTTCAATCCTGGATCGAGCAAAATTTCCGTCGGATTTCTGAACACCAATACGCTTCTGGCATACATGGTGATTATTTCTATACCCATCATTTGTGACGATGTTTTGCTTTCAATTGTTGTCTTTGCTCTGCAGTGGGATATTAATGGGCCGATAACTTCCACTCATAAACCCATCAAAAGACACTTAAACACACGCATGGCTTCGTTTACGCTCATAGCGTATAAAGGATAACACTAGAGTGCGTCGTAAAGAGGCGAGAGGCTATCTGCTGCTATCAATACTCTTCGAAAGAGCAGGTGACCAGGGTTTTTTTGTTTATTAATAATTTCTGAGGTTAAGTCATAGTAGAAAAAGTACACAATACGTCACGGCCACATTTACGCTCACAGGATCGTTCATAGCAAGTTATCTCGCTGAAGAAGACAGCGGAGATCAAAGTGGGTTTTGACAGCGTCTACAATGGCGTAAAACTGACAATCACCCAAAACCTGGTTATTATTTAAAGCCCAGAACTCAAAATCAAGAGAAATATAAACAAAGACATATAATATTGTTAATTATTAAATTGTATATTATTTTGAGTAGCGTCGCTAACAAAACTTATCACATACAGCTATGTAAACATGTTACGTGAAATATTAATTAAAAACTTAGAAGACATCTCAAACTTTCACAATTAGAGACGAAATGTTTGAAGTTTGTCGCGAGCTAAGAAATTAGAACATGATTGTATTGTAAATAATTTCCATACTACGATAAATTGCTACGAGCACTACGAAGCGTTGCTACGAGTTTTTGCTACAAAACATGCTACAATACTCTTCGTAGGTTGTGTGATATTTCTAGAATTCTACATACATATACATGTTATTATATGATGTATTATGTCAGCCAAGTTCGCAAATAACGTAAAAGACGACAGACCGCCCCGGGTAGGTTATAAATTATACTTTTTTTTGATGTCAGAGGCGGCAAACGAGCCAGCGGTTCGCCTGATGGTAAGCAATCACCGCCGCCCATGGACCTCCTACACCAGAGGGGTCACTGATGCGTTGCCGGCCTATGGGGAGTATGGGGGTATGGAGGGTGTGGGCCTCCGGCACTCTCACAAATCAGACGAAACACAATAGTAGTCACTATTATTTCACGCTGGTGTTAGTGAGAGGGTGGTACTTCCCTGGACGAGCCGGCACATCGGTGGTGTAAAACAGCATGGCTCTACCACTATTACAGGCGTAAAATTTTACTCAGTAGATTCCCGCGGTATTGGTGTGGGGCGGGAGCATAGAAATATTATGTACTTAATATTAGCTCAATGGGCGGGAGGGGAATATTTATTTTGTTACGTCACATATCGTCTTTCTCTCATCGCTCTGCTACAGTAGGAACACACTCTGATGAAATGGTTTTCACATCATTGTTATGGCGGTAAACCTTACATCCCAAGTGTAAGATTTGCCGCCACAACAGATGATGGTTAGCCAGGTGGACTCTAAGAACTTTACCGATTACCTTCTAATAGGTTGTCCCTTCCCATGATAATTAATTGTCACCCGGAGCAAGGAGGCACGATGGCTGCGTAATAGTGCACATTATACATCAATATTCAATAACTTCACGACCGCTTTTATTTAATATCCGCTATTATCTATGGGGTTATCTAATACTGTTTCTTTTGTTATTTTTGTTGCTTCAGTCTGACACGTTATATGACTTTTATACACACATGGACATTCATGTTCTCCAAGCCAACTTTGGCTATGGCGGTCAATCTTTAAGGACTGTACTCTTTATTTATTTACTTGTTTAGTTGGCAATTTATTTATCAGCTCTCTGCTGCACACCCTACGTCCGTACCGTGTCCATCCCGATATTGACCTCCTGTCATCGCGTCCAGGAGTACCACAGTATATGTCAAGTGTGAACAGGAGACGACAGTACACAACCTCTTTTCACACATACACTAGGCCCACTAGAGCTTTCGCACCGGATATCGCAAGGACAACAAACTACGCAGAATAAAATAATATTGTGTATTTTGTCTGTTTTATGTGCAATAAGAATATTTTTTAATATTATTGTGGGCACTCTCTATTCCCGCACTCAGTAAAAGTAGGACAGCAGTGTGACACGATTAAAGAGAGATCAGGCTAAGGACGAACGGCTTTACGTGGTTTCCGAGGCACTGGGGTATATTGAGCATTTTCTCAATAGAAACTTTTTGTCAGTGATTTTATCCGCGTAAAACCTTAGCCCGTCACTAGTGAAAGTTAAAATTCTTTCTAACGGAACGGATTTTTTTTCCACAAACTCGTTGCAAACCTTTGCAGAGAAATGCCTGGAAAAACCAGCGTTCCATTTGTAAGGAATGTGAAAAGTTAAAAAGGTTTTTGAAATTAAATAAACATGTTACGCGAATAAATATTCTAAATGAGATTCTTAATTGCAATATAGGAATCATCTTCTAAATATATAAAACTCAAAGGTGACTGACTGACTGAGTGACTGACTGACTGACATTGATATCTATCAACGCACAGCCCAAACCACTGGACGGATCGGGCTGAAATTTGGAATGCAGTTAGTTATGACGTAGGCGTCCGCTAAGAATGGATTTTGATCAATTCCCACGGGAACGGGAACCACGCGGGTGAAACCGCGGGTGCCCGCTAGTATCAGTATAACTATCAGTTTAAAAATATCTTCCACTATGGAAATCAAGTTATTGCAATAATAAAATAGTTACTGGCCATTAGGATGATTACATCCTGCTTGCTAAGTGCGGTGATCACAAACTCGAGCTGTGTCCGAAAAAACCGACACAAAGTTAGCTCGACCCGGGAATTGAACCCAGGACCCCGAGATTTCGGCCCGGTACTTAAACCATTAGACCATTGAGGCGTTGCTGTAGACATAAATATTTGGGGGCTTCGTCGTTTGACCCCGGTCCCGAATACACCGCGGTGTCAAACGCACAAGGACGCTTTTTGAATTGGCCGTTTGACACCGCGGTGTCAAGTGGTGAACAACTTTTTTCGACTTCGTCACTTGACACCGCTGTTATTATTTATGTACAGTTAAAGACAAAATTGCATCGAAAAAAATATCCCAATATAAGTATCCGTTTTTTGTAATGACAACTTTGTCCCATAGGCCGCACCAATAGAACGCTCGTATTTCAGCTCTTTACTTCCAACCACTATCAGCCACTTTTTGGGATATGGTCACTTCATCTAGCTTCATTTCAGCTTGTTAACACGTTGACTGCGGCAAAGACACATCCCTGTGTGTTGTGTGTTTTTAAAATTGCAACTCCAGTGCGGCATTACACGTTTGACGCCAGCGCAAAAATGTCCATACGACTGTGCGGCCCAACACAAAACGTGTGATCAAGGCAGCCGCTACGCATGTGACCGCACACACCACCAGTACTTAATGATTTTTATGCTTTTATATTGTATTATTAGCTATTTATACATAATAAAGATAGTTAAATTTTCGTTAATACACAGAGCGACAAGTATTCATTTATTGAAACATTAAATTCGTTCGTATTATTATACACATAAAATTTAATTCAGACCGAAAATAAGCGTCTTATGTCGTTATTTTCAAATTTTTTTTTACAAACAAAAAAATATCGACGAGGCAATGCTTCCAGAATAAGTGACCTTACTAATGAAACCATCTTACCCTTTTGGCGATAACGCTATTGTAATAGCTACTCGTTTATTACTTATTTTGCAAAAGATACAAACTTCTAACGATTCCGATATCGCAAACGTGTTCCATGCAAAAACCAATACACGACACGTTAATGCTTTCTAAAAACAAGTCACTTTTCAGAAAAAATATAACCTACTCACTAAAGGATCCTTCAAATCTACAACTTTCTTGTGTACTCAACTGTACAAAAATCAAAAATATGATTTTTATTGGCGGTGTCAAATGACGAAGTCGAAAAAAGTTATTCCCGCTTGGAACCGCGATATTATTAACGGTGTCAAACGGCCAATTCAAAAAGAGTCCTTGTGCGTTTGACACCGCGGTGTATTCGGGACCGGGGTCAAACGACGAAGCCCCCAATATTTTCTTCACACTGTACTCGTAGATACTTGTACATATAGTAAGATCAAACTTTCTATTTTTAAAGCGAGCCTGGGATCCAATTCTTGTGCCTTTGATAAATTGGATGTCAACTAATTTCCATATTATCCGCCATGTTTTTTCGATAAATATCGGGTTCGATATTTTATCAAAGGCGCAAGAATTGGCCCCCTGACCACTTAACTGCTAAACTCACGTAATTATTCGATATGAATTATTCAGACTCCCCCAATTACAGCCCTTACCACGTAATAATGTTTAATTCGCACCCTAACAATACGGTCGGGAATTGAATTAAGCAGTTATTCGTTGTAATGGTTGTCCCAGAGTTGTTACACGCTGTGTTCATACTTGGAGATGTCTTTTTATACAGCGTGTTAGGTAACCCGAGGGACATATTTAAGGAGAGTGTTCAGAATCCGATTTAGAGTCCAATTCGCTATAAAAAATATATCCTTATTTTTTTTCATAATTATCCTAATAATTTATGTATGCATGAACTACCTAAGAATCCTGTGTGCTGAGCGGCCGGTTACGCCGCAAACTCAAATTGTACGCGAATACAATTTCAGTCGTACTTGAACGAGTGCACGAAATAGGTACTGTGAAGAGAAGAGTGCCCGCACGTTATGCGGATTTTCAGGTTGCTTGCGACTAATGTTATGGGCAGATATTTACCAGAGTTTTTATTGATTTATATTTATTTTGTTATAAGGAAGCATGAACTATTTGGGGTTTAAATATGTCCCTCGCATTTCCTGTTATACTGTATGTCTTTGTTAGCATGTATTATGTAACAAATAGTGTTTTGCTTTACTGGATTTTTATGGTTTATAAGGTAAAAAATGGAATAGTCTACCAGCGCATGTATTCCCTCCTTCCTATGACATAGGGTCCTTCAAACGAGGCGTGAAGAGGCATTTTGTGGGCCGGCAGAGTGAGGGTGACTGATGCTACGTCCCTTGCGTTGCACCAGTTGTCCTCGTGTCTGGACTTCACTTCTACTAAACATAAGGTAGAGTGGGGTCATTTGCCGGGCTAAGTTTAAAAAAAAAGAAAAAGAAAAGGTACATGAATAAGGTATTTTAACTGACTTCAAAAGAAGAGGAAGTAACTAATTCAACTTATTTTTTTATTAATGCCTGTTATCTCTAAAGGTATAATGGGAGTACCAATTATGGCGATTCTTAATTTATTAGAAAACTGGTCTATGTCATGAGGCCCCATTTTAACGAGATAAAGAAAAAAAAGAAAGAAAGACAATACATTTATTGACCACAGATAACATTGGTACACAAACACCATAACAAAAAAAAGCCAAAATAATTAATAAAATAGACCAAGAACACGACTATCTCAATCGACAAGAGATCGGACCAGTAATTTTAAAAGCTTGCCTTGCCTTGTAATTTTGAATTGTAGCTTGCCGGATATAGGTGTCGCTCCCCCTTCACATGTCCCCTCTGAGACCTAAGGCCAGGCCCAGAAAACGCGTTTTCACTCAGGCGCGAGGTACGAGGGCCGGTCAATAGCAAAGCTGGCACCGGCTCGTCCCAATCGGGTGTGAAGGGGAAACCGGGGGAGTTTAGTGGGTAGTGGACGCTTTTATGGTCTCGAGTCCCACACACGGCCGTGGGTCTAGCTAGCCTGCGGTTATGGTGCTTAAACGCATTCCCCTCCGAAAAAAAAAAAAAAGGCGCGAGGTACGAGAGGTTCATACATTCTGTCCACATGCAGCCGCGCGTTTTTCTTTTGTTCAATTTCGAACGCGCGAGACAAATCGCGCGTAAAACGCCTTATCTAGGCCAGCTCTAAATCACCTACCTGGACCTATTCAGGTGTCCATGGGCGGTAATGATCACTTAACAATAAGTGCCACGCATGCTCGTTTGCCTTAACTTTTATACACTTTTATACTTTTACTTTTAGAATTTCACCCGCGTTACAGCCACACGCTATCCCGTAGAAGAGTCATTTTTTCAACTACTTATTCTTATACCAAAAAAAGAGTCGACACGTTGTTCCGTTGCGACAAGAAGGACAACTGTCGCGTTAAATAATAAAAGGAAAAATACCACAGATAACCTCTGATAATTATTGACTTATCATTATGGCCACATTTACATAGTGCTGGAGCAGAAAAGTTGCTGTCAACATCACAGAAGAGATAAAGTTTGAACAGGGTAGGTACGTAAAACTTTATATTTTTCGATGTCCTAAGTAATACTGTAGTCTCAGTAATACAGTAGTCTCAGGTATCCCCAATTGACGGTACTTTGTTATAAAAAGGTTTTTTCTAGCAAGTTTATAAAATAAACAACAAAGCATCATGCGGAACGAACTAACAGCAGTGTTTTTATTCCTGTAATTTTCTTGTAAGTCGCTTGTTCTTGCAATAATTTTAGCGCTCTCAAAGAACTTAACAATGTCTTAAGAAATACTTACCAAGAATAGACGATGAGCGTATTTCTAGCTGAAATGTTTGCTTTTCTCCACGTGTAAGGAATAATGTTGAATTATAAAACATTTTCTAAGGAAACGTAAAACCTTAGTTTTAATGTAATTAACGCGTCAAGTTTTCTGCGTGGACGGATTAATTAACTAATCGGGTAAGAGTGTGTTGTTGGGTTCCGTATTTTAACTATATATCGGACAAAGTAAGTAGGTTGAACGCTTATCTATAAATACTAGTATATACTAATATTATAAGAGTAAAAATTTGATTGTTCGTTTGTATAGAATAGGCTCCGAAACTACTGAACCGATTTGAAAAATTATTTAATTGCACGTTCTATAACAGACTCAGGCAGACTAAACTTTTTAATCATAGAACCCTAAAAATCCTATTCATTTTTTGTTAGAGTTGTAATTATAATTACAGTGATTAATGTTTCGGAAATAACTTAAATTCTTTAGAAATATCAAATTAACGTTTCGTTTCTACGTTTTTCTGCTATCGGTACCACGATCGTGTCTGGTCCGGGAAACAAGTTAAATAAATTGGTTTTATAATGTTATGACATTTTTATAATTGAACCCTGGAACCTCGAAAATTAGCATAACAGAATTATTGGCAAGCGTGATGATTAAACCGTTAGTCACCAGTTTACCAGGTGGTAGGTTCCAGTACTGGGCCGTCTAGGTGGTTACCACCGCAGTGCCAGATATTTTCCCGTGAAATAGAAGTGTGTCAAGCACTTCTGTGTTTCGGGGAAGGGCACTGAAGCTAGTAAAATTACTGGGTATATGAGACCTTATATCTGTCGTCTCGGTGTAGCGGGCGCAGGGCAGTGCCAGACAGTAACTGCTTAGTTACTGTTTGGTACTGAACTGTCTAAGGCAGACGTGACACTTACCATCAGGTGTACGATCGCTCGTCTTGTTACACATTGCAATAAAAAAAAAAAAAAAAAAAGTCGTCATAGTCCCAGCGTTATTCCGGTTGCGCCCTCGCGAGGCCCGGGGTCCGTTTTTCTGCTCGTACTCCTCCACTTCGGACGGTCTTGTACATCCGCTGTGGTGAGCCCATTGACACGCATTTCATCCGCCAAGACGCCAAGCCAGCACTTCTTGGGTTAATCATAGTGAGGAAAACCTACTACATTTATAAGATGAAGGCTTAATACTTAAATATGCTTTTCTTCAATTACTACCAAAAAGCCTCGATGGTCTAGTGGTTTAAGTACCAGGCCGAGATCTCGGGGTCCTGAGTTGAATTCCCGGGTGGAGCTAACTTTGTGTCGATTTTTTCGGACACAGCTCGAGTTTGTAATCACAAATCGAATTTGGCAAGCGTGGTGATTAAGCCAATACCCATCATTGTAGCGATAACTTGATTTCAAGGATGGAGGCCTTTGCCCTGCAGTGGGACATTAATAGGCTAATGCTTTATACAACAAAAAAACTTCACCCGAAAAAAAAGTAACACAAAACCCTGAAATGACTAGATCTAGTTTTATAACAGCGAAAAAAGCATCCCTACAGACAACTGACGTCACACTCTAAAAAAAGCTGAGCAGTCAGAGTGATATTTGCGGGCGCGTACATCAGTCACTTTTATTGAAACGTCACAATTTGATTGTCACTTGAGCTCGTTCCCGTTACAGTCTGCTGGAAATCCGGCAGGGTTCCCACTTGGTAATGGATTTACACAGTTTTTACAAAGAAATATACCTACTCTTAGAAAAGTTGAATTTTCTGCATTCCAAATAAATAGTTTCAAAGTTCCAAAACAAAAAAGCTCTGACGATCGGTTTGGTGCAATAGTTGCAAAGTCACCAGTGTTCACGGGTTTTATTACATAACTAATCTGAGGTATGTTTATGTACTACTGTTATGTTATTTTTTTTTAAAAGATGTCCCCATATACAGGAGGCCTGTGTCTAGCAGTGGATCGAAAGATCTCGCAATCTGTCGGTCCTGCGACAAACCCGTATCCAACAGTTTCCCGATTGCTAGATTATCAGTCCACTTTTTTAATTAAACGAAGTGATGAATTAACTACACAGGAGCCTAGCTTTTACTAACGGCGTTTTTTGTGAATTTTCAGCCAATCGCTGCTAACCCTACACTGGTGTTATTTTTGGCAGTCACTTCCACAACCCTACGCGGAGAAGGGTCGGACACACAGGTATTGACGCGACGTAAGACGAAGTTATTTGCCATTGACGTCATTGTGGGAAAGCAACGGTCATTTTATTGGCAGGGATGGGGCGTCGTCTCAAACGATATCATTTCTGCTAGTATTTTTGGGATAAATTGACGCTTGAGAAATAAGATTTACCGTCCTTTGTCACTTGTTGAATTTAAACGTATTCGGACGGAATTTATCGGAAACTGTCTCAGTTAAGAAGTCCCCTGCATAGTACAAACATGTTTTTTTTATTGCAATGTGTAACAAAAAGAGCAGATCGTACACCTGATGGTAAGCGCCACGTCTCCCCTTAGACAGTTCAGTGCCAAACAGTAACTAAGCATTACTGTCTGGCACTGCCCTGCGGCCTGCGCCCGCCACACCGAGACGACAGTTATTAGGTCTTATATACCCAGTAATTTCACTATTATCTTATTATCCTCGCACACTCATCTCTAGGTTTCATACGTAGTTTACGGCTTTTTACTTAGCAAATAACAACGCCGGCTAGTAACGTTCAAAGCATAACCATTATGTAGGTACTTTTTTTTAAACCAACTCTCATATTATATTTGTAAGGAAGCCCAATCAATTATGGTAGAGGATAGATTATTTTACCTGTGTGGGTGGTAGGTTAATTTGACTTGAAAACGTTCTTCTCCCAAGCAGACAGCAAGGGTTCTAATTGCCTGCTACATTGGTTCTGAGAATCTGAGCCTATTACCAGAGGTATAGAATACCGATTTAGTAGAATATTACTTGAATAATCAATATACATTTATTATAGTGTAGAATTGGAAGCGCTCGTGGCGCAGCTGTGACAGTGGTTCATTAGCGATAACGAAAGTTAAACTACCCACGCCGCGGTCGGTTAATGGATGGGTGACCATTCTGACCACATATTTTAGTGACATTTATCTCAAGCGTCTCCGGGCTTCGGAAGGCTCGTTAAACTGTTGGTCCCGGCTATCTAGATATAGTCGTCAAGCCTAGTCAGATGCCATCGTCGTTTGGCGGCTTGATAACATCTGACATTAAGGTTGGTCACTTGCCTTACGCACCCCTCCTCAACCCGCACTGGGCCCGCGTGGCCCACACTATCTCACAATTGAGATAAGTCCTGTATCCCAGCAGTGGAAACGTATATAGGCTGATAATGATGATGATGATGATGAATGTAGAATTTATCGTTTACTTGTCACTTTCAGTTTGTGTTAGTAGTCGGTAGTATTCTTATGGTGCGTCTATGCTTACGAAGCGAACACGAGCGGCGCACGAGCGGAGCACGAGCCGATCCAAAATTCGTGTACTGTGGACGGACTTGGAGCCTCGAACGAGCGCGCTTCGAGCATTCGTTTCGTGCTCGACTGTGCTCCGCCCGTAGACAGAGAAAACTATAGACAAATTGCATACAAATTGATAGTATCTATCGCATTCACACAAGAAAAAGAGGGCGATACGGATAGACCACGTAAAAGAAAGAGATAGAACTACACAATTTTTTGTCTCGCACCGCGTGCCGGTTTTTCGATTAGGCTGAAACTATGTTCGAGGAGAGATCGTCGTAGGCTCGTGGCAGGCTCGTAAGTGCGTCCACACTTGTCACGCGAGCAGAACGGTTCGACTCGTGCTCCGCTCGTGCGCCGCTCGTGCTCGCTTCGTAAGCATAGACGCACCATTATGGTGCGTCTATGCTTACGAAGCGAACACGAGCGGCGCACGAGCGGAGCACGAGCCGATCCAAAATTCGTGTACTGTGGACGGACTTGGAGCCTCGAACGAGCGCGCTTCGAGCATTCGTTTCGTGCTCGACTGTGCTCCGCCCGTAGACAGAGAAAACTATAGACAAATTGCATACAAATTGATAGTATCTATCGCATTCACACAAGAAAAAGAGGGCGATACGGATAGACCACGTAAAAGAAAGAGATAGAACTACACAATTTTTTGTCTCGCACCGCGTGCCGGTTTTTCGATATTTAGGCTGAAACTATGTTCTAGGAGAGATCATCGTAGGCTCGTGGCAGGCTCGTAAGTGCGTCCACACTTGTCACGCGAGCAGAACGGTTCGACTCGTGCTCCGCTCGTGCGCCGCTCGTGCTCGCTTCGTAAGCATAGACGCACCATTAGAGGTTGCTTCTTAAGTGTTTCGAATCTCGCGGTTACTTGTTTCATTTCTATTTGAATTAGCGGTAAAAAGTAATGCTCCGGACTATTAACCCTGAATAGTGTCTTGGTAGATTGTACCACGCGTTAAATTTAACTTTACGGCCAGGACTTACGACTGAATACCAATGAACATTTTATCACACCGCCTCGCTTTGTTGAGGGTTAATGTCCTACTGAACTTTTCCTTAACGTAATGCGTTGGTGGATGACCAAGCACGTCTAGGTTGTTTGTCGATTTTCGTGCGACTTTTGAGCCGGGATGATATCACTAGTACTAGTACTGATGAAATTTCTATCAGCTTCATGATTAGGGAAAAATAGATGGCGGATGGAAAGTTACTGAAGGGAAAAAGAATTTGAAACTCAAGAATAAGCACACCCAAATAGTAATTGTCTGTTCAGAATCTAGCTAGCTACCACCAGATAATGACCGCTTCCGTGAAACAGTAGCTAAGCCGCCGGGTATAAAACTCGGTCGTGTGTTCGATTCCCGCCATGTGTCTGGTTAGTGTTAGGACTTTTTCAGTCCGACGGGCTAGCTACGTAGGCATTATCTTCGTATCTCGCGAGCTGTACAATACTCGTAGCATTTACATGTAGTCTCATTAAAAAATAAACCTTATTGCCGTTGCATAAGTTCTCACGTACGATGCTGTATTACCAAACCCGTAAGCCAAGTAATCTACCTTCGCAATCTGGGGTCACAGCGACCCGCTCGTGTAGAATTAGAATGGGCGATACGCGGCCGGGCAACAGGTTATTTAGTTGCTGAAGGGAAATGAACTTTGAGTTTATGTGAACATGGTTTGATTTCGTTTGAACTGGATGTATAAAGGTAAGAACACACCGCGTGCAAAATAATGAAAATGTAAGTAAAAGTTAAGGAAGTTTTAAAACTAAGTAATACTTTTTATCCTGTTTTTCTTTTAGTAAAGTATGAGCCAATTTATGACAAACTCTTGAAAACGACTCCCTACATATTCACTACTAATTAAAAAGTGGTCTTAAGTTTGTGCAGAAATTTATTCCATAGCTTTCCATAGTAAGTAAGTACTTGAGTTGTTAATTGTTATTTTTATAATTTATAAATTTGTTTGTTGTTAATTAGCAAGTTCTCTCTTCCTCTGTTTCAATAAATCATTTCGTTGTGACCTGGTTTGATCATGGATTCACAACTGTCTCTGTGTCTCTTATAAACTTGCAGACTCTATACTATATAAGTAACTGATTTTTTATATAATGTATTGCGATATCGATGTTCGTGAAAAGGAAAATGTATTGGTGTGTCTCCGGACGGAAGGTTCCGAATTAAGCAGTTTCTTGCAGCTTCAAAGAAAGTCTTTTGCCTTGCAAGCTGTGTTATGTAAATGTTTGCTTCGCTAATTGTGCTCGCGAAATGAAAAATACAAGTTAAACAACATAATACGCTTTCTGAATTTTTAACTTAAATTTTAGGAGCTGGCACTTTTTTGTTAAGTAAAAATTAAACTGAGAAACATTTAAATTCTATTTTGGTCAGGTTTTTGCTAGCAAAATAGTCTCTTTACTAGCAAACCGCCCCGGTTTTACATGGATGCGATTGAAGGCCTTATTGCCCTCTCTAAATACATACAATTACTTTTTCGATGACGTATTAGATCGTTACCCTGCCCTATGCGCCAGGGGACGCGGATTCGAATCCTACCCTGAAATAACATGTGATAAACATCTGTGTTTATTCTGTAACCAGAAGAGTATATCTGTGTGTAAGTATACAGCGTGTTAGGTAACCCGAGGGACATATTTAGGGAGAGTGTTCAGAATCCGATTTAGAGTCCAATTCGCTATAAAAAACATATTATCCTTAATTTTTTTCATAATTATCCAAATAATTTATGTATGCATGAACTACCTAAAATCCCGTGTGCTGATCGGCCGGTTACGCCCCAAACTCAAATTGTACGCCAGTACAATTTGAGTCGTACTTGAACGAGTGCACGAAATAGGTACTGTGAAGGGAAGAGTGCCCGCACGTTACGCGGATTTTCAGGTTTCGACTAAGGTTATTGACAGATATTTACCAGAGTTTATATTGATTTATACTTATTTTGTTATATGGTAGCATGAACTATTTGGGGTTTAAATATGTCCCTCGCATTTCCTGTCATACTGTATATTTATGGTGCCTTCGTTGGTTCTTATTTCTGCAACACAAGTACCTACCTTTGGGATCTGTACAATTTGTATGTTTAAACTTAAATAATATCATCACATTAGATGTGTGCCTAACTGAAGAAGTTTTTATACCATTTCAGCTTGCAGATAGCTCTACAACCTGTCTTATTATAAGCAGAAACTAGTGTTGCCCAAATGCAAGAACAAGACGAGACTTAGCCAGTCTTGGTCTTGGTCTTGCGCCAATACACCTGGTCTTGGTCTTGGTCTTGCGCTCCCAGTCTTGGTCTTGGTCTTGGTCTTGCAGCAAGAGTCTTGCAAGTCTTGCAATTACCTATTAGTCTATTACTATTTATTAAAGTTTACTTTAAATCTTAGAAAAACGTATTGGAATTGGAACATTGTGAGCTTGAATTAACATAGCCATAGTAAAGATCAAGCAGATTAATAAATAACTGAAGATTTGATAAGAAATTCGAAAAATCAACTGACCTATATGTCGTTTTCCATGGAAGTAACTGTTTCTTAATAAACATTTATGATTTATAAGCTTACATTTGCTAAAACATGTAAAAAAACAAATTAATTACAATAACTTGACTGTATTTTAAGGAACAATACTTATCTGTCTAGAAAGAGATTAAACCCTCAACTTATAAGAAATTTAATAAAAGAGTTTTACGATTTATCATTTATTTGAATAAAAAATAAAATACAACACAAATCAACAGCTTTAACTGTTACTTTAATGTACACTGTACTTTAATGTACACTGTACAGTTTTTTGCGTCTCATAGAATTCCTAAGCGTACCTACCTATACACCGAACTGTTACACCTAACTACTCAGTGAAATAGCGCTAAGTCCTAGCTGCAAGACGCAAGAGTCTTGCAGGCTATGTCTTGTTCTTGCTCAAGTCTTGCACGGTCAGTCTTGGTCTTGGTCTTGCTAAAAATACGCGGTCTTGTTCTTGGTCTTGGTCTTGCAAAAACGCAAGAACAAGACCAAGACTGCAAGACCAAGACTGGCTAAGTCTCGTCTTGTTCTTGCATTTGGGCAACACTAGTAGGCAACACTAGCAGAAACACCATACGTCGAATTGAATTCATATCTGAAATATATCTTGTAAGTATGAACAAAGAACTAAGGAACCATATTTCACGAAAATCACTATCTATTTTATCCTAGCATGAGTTGTAATATTCGAAGGACGCTCCACTTATGTGCGTGCACGTTAGTCAATTTGCGGGTCTTCACAAAGCGACCGGCGCACATTAATCAAGCTGTAGGGAGCACCTGGGCGACTTAATGGTAGCTTTGTATGTGCTACGGTGACATAGTATGTAGAAGTTCTTATACATTCACATTGTTAGTTGTGAATCTATAGATATAGCGATATGGCTGGCAAAGTAATAAGGTTATTATTATTATCTATAGCCAGTCCGACTTCCTAGCTACCACAGGTGAAATCTGCCGCCATAACAGCTCTGGCTGTGTTCCGGCAATATTAATGTGGGAGCCAGTACACTTGACATCAAAGGCTCGAAGATCAGGGGAGCCTACAGTGTGGCAGGACATTGAGCTCTTCCTGGTTAATTGTCAGTTGCAGAAACGTCCATTAAAGTTAATGTGTCATTAAAGCTATTGCTGTCACTTTTTATTTCATGACAACGAAAAGTGACAGCATTAGATTTAATGAAGCATTAACTTTAATGGAGCTTTGTGCAACAGGGTGTAAGAGTCCCAAAATGGAATAGGCCGCAGTTACCTGCTGCTGATGGGCTGCTTGCTTGTCTGCCTACTGAAGTAATATAAAAATAAAGTCACATTAACAGTGGCGTAACTATAAATAGAGTGGCAGGGCTGGCATGATGCCACGAGCCCCCGATCCGAGAGGGCCCTGCTGCGGCCCAGAAGACCCTGAGGCTTGCCCTTAAATTACCCATCACGTTTAAATTATCACATGGGAGGACCCCGGCCCCACCAATTTTGACATGGACCCCAGGTGATATAGTTACGTCACTGCAATGTTTCCTAGCAATTACATATACCACGAGTATGGCACTCAAGCCTACCCCCATCGTAAGTGGTTACCGGCGCCTATAGATTCTTGTAAACATTACTCGTGTGCGTCGCTGACTATAATTTAGAGGGAATACATACAACTTTGACAGCAAAAGCAGCGAGAAACCAAAGTTATGTTCACTTTATGGTCTGACACTTTTCGGTGCTTTTAGAGTTATAATTGAATTTTCTGAAGAAATAAAATAGAGCGGAAATAAGTTTGCAAGCGAATAACTTGTGTAATGGAAAAATTCACTAATACCCGCACCTGCCGTGCGGTAAACGGTAGGCTCAACTATGAAGGTCACGAAGTTGCCGCGAGGGGGCGCTTCTGCATAGATCAGCTATGAGCAGAAATGTCAAGTGTTACATTGGTTACAAAGGCAGAGGAACCAAAGGACCAAACAATTTCGTAAGGTCTTTTTCTTGGCTAAATGTCCGCAACTAACCTACTAATGAGTCTTCGTATCATTTACTTTAGTTTTTTTCTCGCATTTTTTTTATATATTTTCTCATAATTTAAACCTTCCCTGGACTTTTACGAATATTTCAGGACTAAAATTAGTCAAATCGGTTCAGCCGTCCTCGAGTTTTAGCGAGACTAACGAACAGCAATTCATTTTTAATAATATAGATAATAGATAAAGTATAATAATACTCAGTTTAATACGGATAATGATATCTCATATCAATGGGGCCCTGATATACGGACCAAAATATAATATCTCAAGTATTGCGTTGAATTGGTAATTTGCACATTTCTGGTCAGTATTTTAATGAAATGTTATGAATTATATGTGTTGGAGGGAAGATTGAAGATGTCTCATAATGATTATTACATAATGCATAAGTAATGTTCTGTTTTGTTTGAAATGAATGCGCTTCGATCTGTTGTTTAAAAGTAAAAAAATAAATAAAAGAAAATATTTTGTTTAGAACTACAATCTTTAAATATAATTATTTCACCGAATTCTTCCCTCTGTATTATATTCTATGGTTTCATTCCACCGGGAAAAATGCTCACAAACTTTAATTTATTACGGGGTAATCAAATTTATGTATAAACTTCGATTTTTCTCCGAGGCCCATTTGAGTTTTAATTAATAAAGGAGCCCAGTGTTTATTATCTTTGAGAGATTGATTATTATTTTTTTCATCCAACCTTTTCATTTTTTATGTTCACAGCGGGGATTTAATTGCGTAAACTTTAAACCGTTAACATTCAATGATTGGATGTTTTTGTTTGGTTATTTGGGAAATAAACAAATGGAAAATTACCATTCAGAAAAACAGAAGTACTTTTTCATATCAAAACTTTTGCGTTCATCGAAAAATGTTAATAACATTTTAAAGACCAGGTAATATAAAACCAATTCTACAGGTGTAAGTTCGTACTATACTATGTACGTATGTACGTTCTTTCTTACTGTAATATGACTCGTTTGGATAACTTTGTAAAATGATTCCCAACTAGTCACAATGTGCTGTAACTGGTTGGGAATCATTTAAGCAAGATCTCCCAACGTGTTACAGTGTGTCTAGTTACAGGTTACAGTGTTGGGAACAAAAGTTTTTACTATGTGCTAACGGATTAATGGATAACAATGCCCAGCTATGACTTAAACCTAGATCATCGAGGCGTAACCCAGACACCAAACTATGTTCTACATCCACGTATGACGTTCGCAAGCTGCTAACAACAGGTTGCGCGGATTTGCGTTGTTGTTTGAACATTTTTTAACGGTCTATGAAACAGGCTTTCAGTTACGTGTTTGACGCATTTTCCTATTATTTTTGAGGTGACTGACGGAATTGACGGACTTTCAGAATGCAAAAACAAAGCTGTAGCTGAAAGGGTATGTAACGAACACAATGGTAAGAAAAAACATTATTACGATAATTTTTTTTTTGTAGCTGTGTATATTTAGTATAATGTACATAACTATATCCACCACAAGTAAATTTTTGGACAAAAAGCAAATCCTTATTTATGTGAAATGTAAAGTATGTAATATTAAGACTCATTGAAGTCGATTGTAAGTCGATATTTTTTGTTATTTCATAACAAAATTTATTTAAGCATCGAAACGAAACCTCTTTGAAACTCAAATACAGACAAGACAAGAAATCAATAGCTATCTATGACTCATCACCCCATCAGACAGTAATGGAGTGATTACAATATCGTGTTATCAGCGGTCAATCTACGGCAGAGTGAGGCGGGAGATAAGTTCGCGAATTTAATTTACTTGAGACGAGATGGCTTGTCGTCGGGAACGAGGGGAAACATACGTGATAGATCTTCGAACGGGCACGGGACTTTAGTGAAACAAAACACTACATTAGTCTGAAATAGCAGCTGTTCCTTCAATTGTGACGATCTTTAGTGTTTGAACGTCTCCGTGGCACAATGCCGTTACTTGGGTATAATCCTGGTCGTGGGTTCGATTTCCGCTTTGGGTGCGTCTATTCCCATTCATCACCACTGGCTTTGTCACCACTGGGGACAAATGGGAAAAATATTCCCGATTGTTGCCAGTGGTGACGTATGTGGTGGTAAGACGTTTTTATAGTCCTGCTGGCCAGCAGCTAGCTGCAAGCTACCGATAATATGTAGCTTTGCGTGTGTTCCGCAAATATTAATGTTAAATGTAGGATATCGCTCCTTTTCGATAACAGCGTGACTTTTCTAAAATCGCAATTCTTATTGAGGCGAATTTCTAACATTCAAATTGTTATTAAATCACTATTATTGTTTTATTTTATTGTCGCCTCACAATTAATTTGTTGAAAAAAAAGTATTAGAGATTTTATAACCATTTGAATGTTGACCATAGAAATGTCACGTTGTTTTCGCAAAGGAGCGATATAGCGTATTTGAGTGAGTGAGGATCATCTACCTACATAGTGTAGTGTATTCTCTGTATTTGGAATCCAGTTTAAGAGTTAATGTTTCGAAAATCAGAGCACTCTACATTGTGATGTTTCCTTGTCAAGTATATTACAATGGAAAAGGCTGTAGTGACAGGCTAGAGAGACTGTGTGGGACTCGGAACTAAAAACGTTCTTACCACTACACACCAAACTTTTTCTTCTTCACGCCACCGACCAAGGGAACCATCACTCCTTGTCATGATTGACCGGTCATATTGATAACTTCTTCCTTGGTATACGACGGGTTTTTTCAAATATCATTCCGTATGTTGACGTTCTATTTAGTTATTTCGCTCAGGTACAACCGTGACGTATTTGGCTCGCAAAGGGTTGACATGGAAAATGGAAAATTATGCAAAATCATAAATATTTCGGAGGTGGAGCGTCTGTAGGTGTTGACTTGTAATGTTAATGATTATCGAATCTATAATTTGGAGACTGAAATAAGTTAAAATATTTTAGATCAGAAATCAAATCATAGAATACAAAATCTTTTGATATTTGGTCGATTCGACCTATTAATTTGATCGATTTCATTTTCTTTTGCATAGTGCATTATTTTTGTAATTTTTTTTTGAACTCCGCTCGATTTGGGACCACCTGTCACATTTGGCAAGCCGTGTCCATCATTATAACGACGACATGAATTCAATGATGGATGCCTTTGGCTGATCCTTTACTATTAAGTTCTTGTTAACACGAAATTAAGGATAGAAGACTGCGATTTTCCCATTGTTGTCATAGCGACATGGATTCTTAGCCAAATTCCGGCTACAGCTTGTCTAAACGTTTGAACAGCTACGCGGAATTATTTTTTTATAATGACTCCTCAGCCTGATTTTAAGCAATGGCGACATTGCCATGACAACGGTCGCGACACTGCCTATCGTCAGGCAAAGAATCCACTAGGTATTTTATTGTCTATTTTCTTAACATTTATTATCATGAGTTACAGCTGAATGTTAATAATGAACTTGAGAATATAAAAAACAAAAATGCTGAACAAATATTTAAAAAAAAATATGCTGAGATCTCTCGTTCATGTTTCGTCGACCGTCAATTTCGATTAGTTGCAAAAATTCAAATATGTATTATTTCTTAAATTAAAGTCTTGCATTCTCGGATGGGCGAAATTCATGTCTTGAATTATTAATTTTGTGCTTAGGTTGATAGTGTAACTAGGTACATATTTAAACTAAAGGCAAAATTGATCACAACTTTTTTATCTTTTTGAGCATACAATCAAATTTAAGTATTTTTAAAATGATTATTGATCTTTATAATTGTACTCATTTCAGTTTTAAGCTTCAGTTTATTCTATTATGAAAATAAATTAAAATAATCAGTTGCTGTTCTGAATACCCACGTTGTACCCACGTTGTCTAATAATTAGTAATTATTATCTATATCTACCTACTAGAGGTGCTACCTATTAGCTTCCGCCCACTCATAAACTGTAGCCTGTGTTATTATCTAAGATAAATATTACTTTAAATTTTCATCTCAAATCGCTAATTAGTTTTTCGCGTGAAAGAGTACCAAACACCCATCTGTAGATCCTCATAATTGAGTAATATTAGTAAAATAAGATTATTACATGGCACAAATTAGGTATGCAACATACAATACATTGTTAGAGGCTGGCTATTACATCTCCCATAACATCCTGAAAAGGATTCTATTTTCCCCTACGTCTGATAATTCCCTATAAAATTGTATCTGTACTGGTGTAGCGATCGCCCAGTGTCCCTCGGTCCGTAGAGGAGAGCGCACGCATTTCTCTCCTTTCGCGTTACGCAGTGATACAAAAATAATTCTTGTGTGAAATCTAAGTTCTAATCATCTAATTTAGTGTTCACAGTGAACCGTAACGGATTTCATTACATGGTAAGTGATTTTTATTGCAAAAAAAACTGAATTTTTGCTGTAACCTGTTGCATTGACGTTTGGGGAATGCAAAACAGGACTCGTTTTCGATATTTGCCAGAAAAATTATTGTCTAACGTATCATCTCGTGTGGTCAGGTGTATGGCTATATCTACGATGTGGGGGCAATATTGATCTGTCTCGATATTATCGTAGCGGGATATCAATTTGTAGTAATTGTGGGGAATTGCTTGTTTTTGCTCGGCTGGTAATGTGATGAGATGTTTTTTTCACGATTGTACGAGTAAATAGCTTGTATACCTACATGCTTCTGTACATATCAGTCTTTATGGTGTTCGATAAAATTGCCAATACATGTAAAACGAAAGACCAATATTGGACGAGGAAATCGCCTTTCAAGTAAGTTTATTTCTTTGTTGATCTTTTACGTTAAACATTTTGTACTCGTATGTATCCTTGTTTTTTTCTAGATGCAAGGTATTTCTAAGTAGAACTTTACATATTGTTCATTTTATATATCTTCTGTAAGCAAGCAGTTCGAACTATAAGCCTTTTACCATATGAGAAGCACTTCTAAGGTCGTCTAGTGATGACCTTTTTTTTCGAAAATGGAAAATGCGTTTATGCACCATAACCGCAGGCTAGCTAGACCTGCGGCCGAGTGTGGGACTCGAAACTAAAGCGTCCACTACCCACTAAACTTCCTCGCTTTACCCTTTACCCGATGGAGACGAGCCGGTGCCAGCCTTGTGACTATTGACGACCAGCCCATCTGATGATAACCCATTTTTTTTTGTTTATTTCTTGTAGGAGCTTTTTAGGACAATAACCGCAGGCTAGCGAAACCTGCGGCCGTGTGGGACTCAGGACTAAAATTGTTTGTACAGTCAGCGCCAAAATGATCTGACCGTTCAAACCTACCAAAAATATCTGAACATTTGACAAAAATCACTCTTAGCCAATGACGTTCAATTAAAAAACTAGACTCACAATCACGCTCAAATATTGTCCGAAGCAAAAGTCTGCCCACCCGACTATTGGGCAGAGTTTTCGTTTAGTTGTATACAATTGACATTTAACACTAAATGCCACGAGATAAGGTGTTAATTTGAACGAATGTGTTAATGTCATCAGTGTCAAAGCCACTCGGACGTTTTTTGAGGAATTTTTCTTAGAGATTGGGTGTCTAGTTTTTTAATGAACGTCATTGCTCTTAGCACAATACTTTTAGGTGTAAATAAATCGATTGTTGTCATTTGTTCTCAAACAACAAATGAAAAAGCACCTTTACGTCTTAAGGTAAGGTTGATTTTTGTCAAATGTTCAGATATTTTTGGTGGTTTTGAATGAACGCTCAGATCTCTACTAAACTCCCCCTAAGGCCAGTGCCCTTCTTGAGTCGAATGACTAGGAAAATGATTTGTTATTGGCTGATTTTCATTTATTTATTTATTTAAACTAATGCACAATCAAGAGTACATAAGGCGGACCTAATGCCTAATGGCATACTCTGCCAGTCAAGCAGAAAAAAATAGTGGGTAGTACTAACGGGCTTTCATTGCTAATAGGCTTGAGCTCTGTTGGTATAAAAATAATATATCCTCTCAAGCTTTTCATTTATTATCCTCACTTAATAACAAACAAAAATACTCTAAAGGGAACAATTGTCTAAACAACCTGTTTGTCGAGATAACAAAAAAATATATGTTTAGGTATTTAGAGCTCATTCATAATCGCAACATGTAGGTACAGCGATATCATAATCCATAAGCTGTTTATATGGGGTGGCTTCTCTCCTGAATGTGAAATGTGAAAACTGAACCTACGATACATAGTTTTATATGCCCTAAGAATAATTAAAAAAAAAAACTCTGAAACGATGTCGGGACCATATTTAATATGTGAAACCGCGGGCGGAAGGCTAGTCCTTTAATTTAAAGGACTAGCCCTACGCCCGCGGTTTCACATGCGCGTAATTTCTTTTTTCATATATCCCTTTCCCCCGACATTTCTGGGATCAAAGTACCCTATGTCACTCGGGGATAGTGTAGCTTTCCAACAGTAAAGAATTATTCAAATCGGTTCAGTAGTTTCAGAGCCTATTCAATACAATCAAATAAACAAACAAACAATCAAATCTTTCCTCTTTATAATATTAGTATAAATACATTGTATACACCAATTCTGCCTAGTGTTTGCTTTGTGGATTTAACAGGTTAAAACTTCACTTGATATATTTTTTTCATAATCTAGAATAATATGTCTATACTAGTCTAGTCTTCGTTGGCAGCTTTGCCAATGAGGAGCCAATATCATTTTCCAGCAGTGGCGTAGCGTAGGTGTCAGCCGCCCGGGGCGGAAGACAATTAACTCTTCCGCCTTTTTTTTGCTCCTCCAGTTGGCAAATCAGCCCACGGTGAGGAAGACGATTCTGCCGCCCTTTTTTAATTCTGACGCCCCTTTTTTTCTTTTTTTTTGCTCCTCCAGGAAATTTTATCGCCCCCTAAAAAGTGCCGACCGGGGCGGACCGCCTCCCCCGCCCCCCATCGCTACGCTACTGTTTTCCAGCTAACATCAAAAATCAGGTCGATCCATTACTCAGTTGCTACGTTTGCAAACAAAAGATCTTCTATTTCTGCCTTCCCTTAGAAACTGAGCATTATTTTGGGATAAAAATAAGCCTACATGCTCTCCTTAGACATCTAAATTGTTTAAACAATATACTGAAATTATAAAATACTAGCGGCCGCCTCCGCGGTTAATTTCTTTTTTCAAATATCACTACTCCCTTCCCCTCACATTTCCGGGATAAAAAGTACCCTATGTCACCTAGGGGATAGTGTAGCTTTCCAACAGTGAAATAAATTTTCAAATCGATTCAGTGTTTCGGAGCCTATTCAATACCAACAAGCAAATGTTTCCTCTTTATAATATTAATTATGACAACAAAGATACATAATAGTTATGCTAACAGAGATAACTTTATCAGTATCAGAATGATTCTTAATTAGAAGAATATAATAGAATCATAATTCATTTCAATGGGTAAATAATCTTGATACAAATTAGTACAATAAATGGATCTGACACTAGACTAATTAATTAAGACAGTTCAAACTCCTAGACCTAACGAATGCAAGTTTCATCGACAGATATTTGTCTGCAAAATCGAACCTACGGCCTTAATGCCTTGGGAATAATGACCGCCTCAAACTTCAGACCATTATCCTCATAAATGACCCTCTATAACTTGGGCCTTAATGGGCTTAGACAAAAAGAGGGTGTGGCAAAATGTCATGGGTTGATTTAAATATTACAACACCCTTATAAAGTCCGTCCCTAAGTAGGTATAATATTATGCTTGCCTTGGAAATATTAAGTAGGTCGCATTAAACGTACGGCGTTGGAGCATTGAGACGAAACTAAAATGTGTGACTGGGTTGTTCTGTTTAGAAAATACTCAGGAAATACTTTGGACTACGGACTACTTTAAGTCTGGCAGTTGGCGATGTTGTCGACCCCTGTGCCTCGAAAAGTTCGTAAAGCCCATTGTTCTGCGCCTTTTTTTAAGCTATTGTTAAGAAATCCCGTAACGAAAATCTGTGACGAAAAAACCTAACACTCGTCTAACGTCCTATTTTCGTTACGGAATTACTTGGTTGACGAAAGGGCACAGGCTCCGATGGCTGGGTCATCTAGAGAGAATGGGTGAAGATCGTGGTGTGTACAGACTGTACAGGGCATACCTTGCCAAACCACAAGGCCGACACCCGGTTGGCCGCACTCGATACCGTTGGATAGACGGAGTCGAGTTGGATCTCCGTGAACTTCGGACTGGGGACTGGCGCCAAATTGCAAAAGATCGGGAAAGGTGGCGTGCTCTCATTCTGGAGGCCAAGAGACACTATTGGTCGCTGAGCCGTAGGAGTAAGTAAGTAAGTAATTTCTTGGTTCGGTCGCCGCGCTCAAAGCCCGCTCAGTCACAATCCGGAGTCTAGAAGTTGTCCCATAATATCTAGAACCCTCGTACCTCGGAAAGCACGTAAAGCTGTTGGTCTTGCGCTTACAATATGATTACCTAGCCAATGCAAATTATATTTTAAGTAGCTTCGCTGCTTCGTTGATCTTAATATTCATAATACATAAATATAAGTTCGTGAATCTATTTACTTTGGGTTTAGAACAACATAGTTGATGTTGTGGTAACTATATTAAAGTTACAACTTTGTAGGCTCTTTAGTTTTGACTGAGCGTTTACTTTATGTTGTTTTAGTACAAATATACCTAAATCGACACGTGTATGAATATAGGTATCATAAGGTACTCGTATTATTTAGATCGCTATAACTTCGATCCCCGCACGTAACTTACCTCCGAGGAGGACCTCCGGGGTTTGGAGGATCAATATAGGAATAAAATAATTTCCCTTTTTTAATCTTTCGAGTGGTGAATATTACTACATACTGATAAAACTATCATGTTTTTTAATTTTTCACCAGCCAGGAGTCGTAATTATCGAGATAATTATTTTCCGTATCCGTATAAAAATTTGTTTCACATGCGTGGGGGGGGGGGGGGGGGGGGGGTTCAAGGGTATCGGAGGTCAAAAAACGTGGCTCCGATGTTATAACTTGTCTTGCCAAATCCTGGATTATCTTGCAAGCGTAGTCCGTCTACATCGAGACTAGGGATGTAACGGAAGTAAAATCGGAACCGAAGTCGGAATCGCAGTTTTTAAAGATTTATCGGAATCGGATTCGGAGTCGGACGCCGAGGCAGAAGTAGTGCCTTTTATTGAAGGACAAATAAAGATATCATTCAGTAATTTATTTATATTTATTTTAATTACAAGAACAAATTAACACAGGCAATGAAAATTCCACATGTTTCTAACTAAACAAATTAAATTAAATGCATTGACGCCAAGAGTAATGTATTGCTATGCTTCGACATCCAATTAAAACCTCCGATTTAAAAGTTTCGGAGCCGAAATCGGAACCGAAACTGTAATAATAATTATAATCGGAAGTTCCGACTTAACGGAATCGGAATCGAAGCTCCGTAACATCCTGATCGAGACAATGCGCTCGGAGAAAGAAGATAAATGAGTGTCTTTATAAAGGCAATAATGACAAATTGAATAATTACATAGGTATTATGTGAAAATGATTTTTACTTAGATTTTATTACTATTTATTTATTTAGTACGTTAATTATGATGACCGAATAAACATTTTTAGTTACGTTAAATCAAAGGTGATCGCAACTTCAGCTTTAAAAATGTTCATCAATATACTTTAAGTACCGCCGAAATATAATTATGTGCGTCCATAACTTTAGAACGACTGTTCCAAATTAGATCCTTATTTTCTTGTTTTCTTTTTTATTGTTAGGACAAGGTATAAATCTCCTTTTTTTCGAAGCTTGGGCGGGCAGTATCTCTTTATTTACACCACCAGTGAGAGCAGTTATAAGTAAATATATATCAAACATTGAACCCATTAGGTTTGATTCCGAAGTAATAACACTTTCACACAAATGCTGTTATGGGAATCGGATTGAGAAAAATGGGCTTCATAAATAATATTCGATCTATTACGCACATGGTGGTGTATTTGAATCGAATCGCAGAAAATTCATGCGATAAACGTTTCTACGAATAATCAAATTCACATGAATTTCCTCGTGCTTCACTGATTTTGAAGGAAAAACATAGAAAAATTATTCCCGCTACCAACACCATGCCCAAGTTGAGTTCTAGAGACCAGGGGGCCTAGACAAAGTAACATTTTGACAGCGATAGCGAAATTCGCTAACTTCAAATTGTACGGATTTGACAGGTGCATTAGAAAAGTCACGTGGTCAATCGATATTGAAAGTACGGCTTTTGACATTAACTATCGCAAATTGAGCTATAAGGAATGTCTTAAATGCCGCTTGTCTAGGGCATCTTATCCATAGCAACATAGCATAATATGAAGTGCTTATTCACTGTGGTTACAGAAGTAAGGTACAGTTCTTCCCCAAACCGGAGGCGCTTTCGATGGAACATCCATGATTCCACCTCTTTTATTTTTTTAAACTCTATCTTAAAACAGAAAACTGTTTGACTAAGTAATTTGATCTAACCTGCGACCTCTGGTGCAATAACCTGTACTTTTCAACCATTTTACTTTATTGGTCGTCATTATTTCACTCGTGTTTCCCTTGTGTTTCACTTGTGTTTCACTTGTGTTTCACTCGTGTTTCGCTCGTGTTTCACTCATGTTTCCCTCGTGTTTCACTCGTGTTTCACCCTATACATATAATAATTTATTTATAATCTGGATTGGATCTTTTTCCCTTAAACTTCGGTTTATTTAACTGAAATGGATCCACTTTTCACTTATATTAGCCCATTAGTCTATGGGGAAAGCTGTACAAGTGTTCAGAAAAAATGCGAAAATGATTAAACCGCGTTCTTTCTTCGTAACTTTAATTAATTTCTTTTTTTTTTCAATTCGGCATCTGCGAATAATTTTATTAGGACAGGAAAATAATAATCTCTTTTTTTCCATCGCGATTTCGTGCGTATAAATGAATGTCGGACAACATCTGATCCTAAAGTACTCGTATGTTAAGTAATTTTGTAACTTAACACACAACGATTGTTTGACGATTTAACATAATATGTATTATGCGACATTCCTTTCTTATTAACAAGTGTTCAAAATTATAACATAAACATCGTACAGATGCAGAACAGCAGATCAAGCTACCCCAATCTGTCAAAAAGTCTCAATTAAAATACAACTATGCGATAGACATAAGGCTGAAAATCGGTTGTAGGAATTCGACAAACTAAGGGCGACAGTTATTCAGGGTAGGTGGACGTGCTGTCAACTGTACCACCAATGAAACACATTTTATTGGGGATAACTCAAAAACAGTCCTTCCAATCCGACCAACTAAACCGACCAACTGAAACGGATCAACTATTTTTCTTTCCCAACGGTACAACTTTTCAGTTGGTCTGATTGGATTTTTTTTTTAAACTATTAGTTCAATTTTGTTTCAATTTAAATTGGATCACATCCCAAGGGAAGGGTCTTGAAGAAAACAGAATATTTAAAATTGTGCATCCTTAAAAAATAATTTCAAATTTAAAAACAAGAACAGCCGTTTGAGCCTCCTGTTTTGTAGTCGGTTAAAAAAAAGATGAATTTCGCGAATTAGCCAATGCCAAAGATCTTCCCTTGACCAGTTTTCTGGCCAGCTGTGTCCATACCGGTACACATCGTTCGCTCTTTACTAGACAATTAAATTAGCTATAAAATTGTCATTTGAACACTCGTAACTATTATTTATGTTTTCCATCCCCAAGGTTCAAACCTACCTCTGAATTATCGTAATTCATAATTGTTATAGGTTTCGCCTTGTATAATGGCTCGTTACGGTATCAATATGGTGATGTTATGGGTCAATGAACTTAGTTAATAGGTCAAAATATACTTGAAACTAGAAGGTTGAAGACCAAGGGCCTTTTAGAACTAGGATCATTTTAATATTGAGAGATGTATCTTAGAGTGCATTTTAGACATACCACTGTAATCATTGTCATGGGTTCGTTTCCCGCCTTGGATTTGGTTGGTGGTAGATCTTTTTCAGAGTCCAACTGACCAGTTACAACAGGTGAAATCTTCCGCCATAACTGCTTTATTTGTGTTTCTGTAAATAATTGTGCGATTGTTCTTTTGAAATGGAAAATTATTAACGGAATAGATAGCCCACTGAGCTTATCTATCTCATAATATACATGTATTCAACTTGACTCTTAATTAATCGTTGCCTGTACGAAATTTGACGAGGAATCAACTATCTCAAGTTCACCCGTAACCACTCCGCCAAAACAATGCCAAATTACCAAACAAAGCCCATAGTATTATAAACAAAAGCTTTGTTGGATCAATACAAGGCTTTATTTTGACTTACTTCAAAAAGCGTGGTAATCCTTAAAGCTTGGATACAGCAAGCCTATTCCAATTGTGCCAGTATTCCCGTATCCCGATTCCTAGAATGCATCGGCGTTCAGCGTTACCGGGATTAAGAGAAGGGGCTGACGGGGTCTTTGGGTATTAGGGAGCTTCTAAAGTATTATGCATTGTGTAATATATATGTTTGTCACTCCCAATTTGAATATTGTATTTGTAGTAGGACTGCGCAGTTTAATTCTCTGTTTAGGCTGGTCAACAGCCACAAGGCTGGCACCGGCTCGTCCCAATCGGGTGTGAAGTAGAAACCCAGGGAGTTTAGTCGGTAGTGGACGCTTTAGTCTTGAGTCCCAAACACGGCCGCAGGTGTAGCTTAATAAAAGTTCAACACTCTGATAGTGTTTTAGAACAAAAATTAGCAATTACAGTCCTGATAGTTGGATGTGTCAAACGTTTTTGAAAGGAAATAAAGCCTGATTCGAGTTTTGAAAGATTGAAAGAAAGCAAGAATAAAGTTTATTTGGTACCCATTACTATTACAGACACAATGTAAAAAAGCAAAGCAAAAAATATCAGAGTCTAATAAAACTAATTAAAAACCACAATAAAAATGCTTTAGGTCTTTGAAAATGTGTGGTAGCGCCATGTTTCAGAGAGTTCCTTTTTTTTTTTGCGGAGGAGAACGTGTTTGCGCGCCATAACCGCAGGGTCCGCAGGCTAGCGACGATGCCTGCGGTTGTGTGGGGCTCGAGACTAAGTCCCACTACCCACTAAATTCCCACGGTTTCTCCTTCACACCCGATTGAGACGAGCCGGTGCCAGCTTTGGGCCATTGACCAGCTCATGTTTCAGACAGTTCCTGTATATTAGTCAAAGATCAGATGAAAACGAGAGAATAAATTATAACTGTTATGATTCTAGCAGTAATCCTTCTATTATCATAGATTAAAGAAATAAAATATAGATAGAACGTTCGGTTGTCAAATCAAACGCCAAGGTGTGTCCAGAAACGCTGCGTGCCCCCCGCACCTACCTCACTTCGGCCCCGCGTTTTATTGCCAGGTCAAAACTCGGGCAAGCCGTTTCCCAATTTTTTGGGGTAAACTTTTTGGGGTAAATGGATACTGTGGCATTACGATAATAAGTAGTTGTTAATAAATAAAAAATAGTCCAGTAAATTAAATATAAATATTTTAATATTATAAAAATAAAATTTTAATAAAATACTCGTCAATCTTTTTTACCCTTTCAGCACTTCGACGTCAATTACCTGTGAAGAAGAAGTGCCGCAAAAAAACTCACACTTTGCTTTTTATAAAAGAATAATAATAAATATGTAATTAAAAATCAAAAACATTTTAACAACACAATAATATTTTATGTCGATATAATTAATAATGTCATACATAATGATATCAATACAAGGAATCAAAAGAATAATGTCAATGAAATAGTTTAATGAAATGAAATAACTTATTCAGCAAATAGAATTTAAAAAAAATACTTTTGCACGTCGATCTTTTTTTCCTATCAGCAAGAAACTCAACTCTTTGCTTTTTTACAAATAATAAAGTACATATCACAAACATTTTAACAACACAATAGTAATGTCGAAATAATAAATTATGATATCAATACAATACGAAGGGTAATGTCAATACAATATTTATAATCAGCCAGCGCCAACTATTCGCATCTACAGACTTTTATCGTTTAAATAGTTTTCCATTTTTTTTTAACAACACAGTTCATAACATTCCTTTTTTTTTGAGCAATATCAGTTACTACAATATATTAATGGTAAAAAATTTGGGGTACTATTTTTTCATTTACTGGCAACACTGTAAGAATGAGTGAAGTTTTTTCCTTGATAAATTAGAAGAGGTTAAATATTAAATAATAAAATGAAGGTGCTGTATTATCGGTTACTTACGTGTGAAACGTGATCCCGTGTTCTTTTTTTGTCAGATTAGGACTGTTTCGGCAGGTGGGAACAACGCAGGACGGCATGTTTATTTTTTTTTCGCACACGTGCAATACGTCACGATCGAAATGTCACAAACCGCGACTGACGGCGACTGAGCGAAACTCTACGAAAATGTAGAGTTTTCACTGCCCCAGGTTTAGCGCGTGTTATATTATGTATGACTCTTACAAAAATATTCAACAGTCTTCATAATTCATATTAAAAGAATACTTATGTAATATTTATAAATATTATGTTTAGATGTAAAATCGCTAAATATAACTTTTAATTGAAATTGTCTTATTACCGTTTCCTGTGTTTTGCAAATGTAAAATGAGAAATTCCAACTTCCGGTATCAAATAGAAATTTATAATAATATAATCGAACTTCCGTTTAGAAAAATAAAAGCAACTCGATAAATATTTGATTTCCGTTTCCGAGAAATCAATAAAATTCACAATATAAGGGAAATATATTTTTTAGTTTCCGGTTACGTTGATTTAAAATATTAATTTTTGTTTGACATCCGTTTCCGTTAGTCTTTTTAAAATATTGATATTTTTAGTTTCCGGTTACGTTGCTTTAAAATATTAATTTTTATTTGGCATCCGTTTCCGTTAGTCTTTTTAAATATAGATATTTTTAGTTTCCGGTTACATTGCTTTAAAATATTGATTTTTATTTGGCATCCATTTCCGTTAGTCTTTTTAAATATAGATGTTCTTTAGTTTCCGGTTACGTTGCTTTAAAATATTAATATTTGTAAATTGCTTTCCGGTTTGCAAATAAAATTTGATAAATATTGGATCTTCCGGTTTTTCTGATTGGTCAATTTGAGTGACCAATCAGAGCCAAGTTAAAAGAGAGGGAAAATGGGTATAAGTAATTGGAATTTCTCATTCGAGATCAGTTTTTTTCCGGTGCTACTATCTTGAAGATAAGTATTATACGTCGTTTTAGTACTTGTTTATAAAAAGGGGAAATTCTGGTGAATTTGTGTTGTGTTTTGTGATTTAAAGTTAAGAAATGTGTGGAATCTCTGTATAAATTCTATTTCTTGTAAATTTTAGAGTAAATTATATTATCCCCGATTGATGGTCTAAAAGTTTGTTTAATTTGTTTCGCTGTTATTTTAAAAGTAAAAATATTATTTTCTTCTTTGCTGGTTTCACTTTTTATAATAAATCCTTGATGAATCCTTAAAATAGCTTTTCATGGTTAAAGTAATATATTTTTGTGCTTATCTTTTTAATATAAATAATATCAAATCTAACACGCGCGTCACTCCTTCTGTATTATTCCTACTTCTATGTCTATTATTAAGTTTTATGAAATACCTCGGTCCTAAATAGCCGCGTATAATTGTCGCAAGTATTAATAACTGGCCAGTGCATTGTTCATTGCATTTTGACGTTTCATTGACGTCGATCGTCGTTACTAATCCTAGATTTAGATTCTAGGTTGTTTTATTCAAAGATCTTATACATATACCAAGTCACACAACATTAACTACATACAGTGGTGGACATATAATTAAAGACACTCTTGATGTTGACTACGTTCAACAAAATAAACGGTATTTAGAGACCCAGATAAGTATTAATTCCATATTAATTGGTTTTCATACGTACACTGTTGTCGTATTTTTAAAATGCGGATAGAAAAAAAGTTATTAAAGCAATATTTTAGTCTTATTTCCTTTTTTAAATGTAACACAAACTTTGTCGATACATTTTTCGCTGGTCAGCTAATTAAAGACAGTGCGTATTTCATGTTCTAAAGTTAGCATAACCATAAAAGGAGCACTTTAACTTTTTCCATTATGCAGATTTTATCCTGACAAGCAAAAACTAGTTTAGTTTTTAACTTGTTTTAAGTATTTATTGTGATAAAAATGAATTAGTATGGGAAAGGGAAAAAGTTGCGATTCTCCCTAGTTAAGGAAGAAAATTAAAAAAAAAAATATATCAAAGGTTGGTCGGACAGTACATTAAAAGGTCACTAACGATGCTCTAAAATATGGTTTAGTTAGAGTATAGATGATATCCGGAATTTTAAGAAGTTTTATACGGTTCACATGCCTAGGAAATTTTGACCGAGAAAAACAACCACCTCAAAAATAGTATCATTTGATTAAAAAAGACGTATCAAATAGCTCAAAAGTCATGCGTTATTAAGTATTTGGTGTAGAGGGGTCTAAAGTAGTATCTAACAGAACGATTAGAAGGAAATTATGGAAGTCACCCTTTTTTGAAAGATTTTTTCTAAGATCCTTCGTTTGAAGGAATAAAAAAAATAAGAGCAAAATTACGATTTGCCCAAAAATATTCACATCGGGACAGAAAGACTGAGAAAAAATGGGTTTATTTTCGAAGAATTTTAATTAATATGGTTAACTCTAAAGGAAAAGTTTACGTTAGGCGTCCCCCAAATAAAAAAATGCATCCAAAGTACACAAAGATAACAGTCGAACATTGAGGGGTAATACAAAAATTTGAGGATATTTTCCTGATAAAGATGTGGGACCTAATAAAAAAAAATACAATTTAGCAGGAATAAATTTATTAAAGGAGTATTTTAGAAAATGTCTTGTTCCTTACGCCAATGAACATTTGCCAGTGATATAGACTTTTTAACACGATAACGATCCCATAAACACATCAGCAGGAGTCAAAGAATTGCTAAGGAACCAATAAGTAACAGTTTTAGATTGGCCACCGTACTGGCCCGAGACACTAACCCGATCGAAAACATGACTGATCTAATGTGAAGAAAATTAAAGGAAAAAAACAAACAAGTAATGTTCATCAACTTTACTCGACGTTTAAAACGGCATGGGTGCAGATTTCGATTCAAACCTGCAATAATTTGAAGGCATCAATGCCTAGGCGGGGTTGGACTTTTATTGCTGCTAAAGGACATGCGACAAAATATTAATGTCGTGTTTTTATGTTTTTAAAATACGTCCAAAATGTATTAAAATCAAGTTCGTTTCAAAATTTACTAAGTTGATTTTTTTATAGTTACTTAATGTCCTTAATGAGTCTGTCTTTAATTAGTTGGCCAGGTCTTTGTATTCGTTCGTACTGCATGCAATAAACTTTACCAACAAAAAAAAAATAATAGAACACTTAAGTATCTTTATTTTACTTTAAACATTTTACGATAACCCTAAGAACAATTTAAGTAATATTGCAAGATAATAAATGTAATACAATAAAAGTATAAAGGGTAGGTAAACTCTGAAAACTTAATATCTCCTCAGTGTCTTTAATTATATGTCCACCACTGAATAATAATAAAGAAATCGCAGTAAGGAACCTTAGACTTGGCACGACTTTGTATAGATTTCATAAGTTTTTAGAGATAAAGAAGCAGCTCCATCGAGACTTGGCTAGTTTTATACAGAATGTTTTTGGTGGGATAATATTATTATGTAAGTACATTGATCTGACCCCAAAGTAAGCCTTGTTTAATAGGACAATGGAGGGAATTTAAAATGCCATCACCCCAGGCAAATTTTAGCTAACTTAGTTGTCTCAGAATATTTAATAGGTACCAAATAATATAATAAATATTGACACAGACTTTTAACAAAGTTTACATTGTTTCTTATTAGTGTGGTGAGCTTTTCGAGAGACTTTTGTAGACTCTAGTTAATTGAGGTATTTCAGATAATTATTTTATAACCTTTACACAAAAAATTGCGGGTTGTCATGGTTTTTGGTGTCCCTATTAGGTAGGTATTTAGTATTGCATGCTATACATTTTATTACTCAGAAAATGACTAATGAATAACCAACGATTCGATTGCAGCTCGAAAATACATAATTATAATTAGTGCCCATTTGACGTATAGAAACTAGTGAATACCTTGGCAAATTGTTTACAATGTCTAGACATCATCTGACAACATTGTTTACACGACGAGAATAATTTGTAAATAAACGATACGAGTTACTAAACATCACAAGTTTTATAAACACTTGATATTTTAAGGCTAGAGGATCAGAGGAGCCGACTTTGTACTAATAACTAGACAACAGTTATAAGTACAAACATTAACAACGTTTAACATTGAAAAATCGATAATGAATTAAATTTAAATCAAGTTTTTCATGTAACCCATTAGATTTATAGTATTGTATCGAAAATGGCTGTTGATACTGTCGATAATACTCGTGATAGATTGTATTGTTTTAAAAAAAATCCAGAGTTATTAAATAATGTCCAGAGATATTTAATCGTTTATTTATAGTGTAAAAAATTTAAACGAGCCAGCGGATCGCCTGATAGTAAGCAATTACCGCCGCCCATGGACATCTGCAACACCAGAGGGATCGCTGATGCGTTGCTGGCCTTTTAAGAGAGTGTACTGCTCGTTTCTTGAAGGTCTTTAAGTCGTTATTGTAAGGAAATATTGCTGCAGGGAAATACGCACACATAAAAATAGGTGCGCGCCGAGGTTTGAACGTACGACCTAACGTATGTGAAGTGACGTTGAAACCACTAAATTCACCTTTCCACCACTAAATTGGTAGCCAGTCGGACAACTGGAACCAAGGCACCAAAGGTGTAACCACATTTCTAAAAAATCACACCCACTTAACGCTTACAAAGTTGTAAGCCGAACTAAAATTAACGCGATTGTACCGATTGGTAGCTGGAGCGACCAAACGTAAATAAACAGATTTAATGATTTATTTGTTACGATTTACACAAGCCAGAAAAGCTAATCAAAGTAGACCGGCGGGAAAATAAACACTTTTATATCACTCAATTTATTACCAAATACTTTAGAGCATTAAATGCTCTAAGCCGAATACAGGAGTATGTTTTTTTACGATTTGGCAAAATAACTGTTGGAAGAAGTGTACATAGCTTTGGACGAAATACATTATATAAATATATAAATATCTCTGGACATTATTCACACAGCGCCATCTAGCCCCAAACTAAGCATTAGCTTGTGCTAATGGGTGCTAGACAACGGATAAACATTACTTATATACTTTTTTTTTTGTAAATACATACATATTATACATAGAAACACCCAGACCGATACAAACAGACATGTTCATGCACACAAATGTTTGTACCGTGCGGGGATCGAACCCGCGACCTTTGGTGTAATAGCCGACTTCTCGACCATTACACCAAATGGCTCGTCGATTTCATTATATTAGTAGGTAGAATTTAAAAATATTAATCAATAACTTTCGCGATGGTCTAGTGGTTTAAGCATCGGGCTGTGATTACAGAGTCCTGGGTTCAATTCCCGGGTTGCGTAAAATTTGTGTCGGCATTTTCGAACACAACTCGAATTCATTAGCTTGGTTGGTGCCATTGAAACGATGTCTTGATTTCAGTGATGGATGCCTTCGCCCTTCAGACGTTAAAAAACCGATACTATAGCCCAAACAATAAAATAAAAAACCTCGCCATATTGCAGATAAATATTGAAACTAAGTAATTTCTTTAAGTGGCAACACAGTCAAAAATTCACAGATCTCGTGCCTTTCACGACCTTCTGGAACATTGGAAATGTACTTAGATAGGGCAAACTATAATGAAAACATCTCTTTGCGCAAGTGATACACAAGGGTTAGTAGCAGGTACCGTCGAGTAACGTTATTTTTTATAAGCGGACTACGCCCTTTAACAATGCTCAGTTTTTTTCGCCTTTTGCACACACGCTTTCGTGCGCCAGATGTGGAATCATCAGCATTACCCAAGCCACGCTATTCCTACGTTCAAGAAGACGAACTATGTAAAAAATCAACATAGTCTTTTACTTGAAGGAACTTTCTACTTCATGTGTCAAACAATTTATCTTAGAAAAATATATTTGCTTTATCAGTACATCACGCAATCGATAATGATATTTGGAATGGACAATAAAACAAATAAGTTCTCATGTTTTACTTCAATGACACCGCTCTACAGACTTTCTATAACTTAAGCACTTCGATGACACCACCAAAGTCGTGGGCCTTTTTCGTGGTTATAAGGGTGTTAGAGGACTCTGTAACGCCTCTTTTACAGGTAATCTTAAGTATTTAATTCTCAACGAACACCTTTATACAACTCATGTGAGAGTCTTTTTAACGCTACGGTGCTAGTTGGGCCAACCGTTATCAATACTTTACGTGACTCACCAGTCCACGCGCCGGACAACTCCGATAAAAAGGGCGCTACTACCACCTAAACGGTTATAGATAGCGAGGTCGGGTTTTTTGTAAACTGTAGCCCAACTAATTACCCCGATACCTTTTTTTTATTTTGTCTCTATCGTTTTTCGTTTTTGAGAAATTGTTGATTTAAGTTGAGAAGACCGTAAAAAATCACAACATTTTTCGACATTTTTGCACTTTTTCGAAAAAGTTTTTGAATTTTTCAAAATAAAATTTCACCGTCTTATAGACCTCGTCAAGACGCGTCTTTTGACACCTTGTTTACCCAAGTAACCCCAAAATTGACGACACCAGAGCGATGTCGCACTTTCACTGAAATTGGCCCCCTACCAACACGATCGAAAAAACATTTCCAATGTTAATAAAAACAATAAGATGTTATTCATTATTATTATGTCAAAGTGTGATGTCAATTGTCAACCGTGCCTTGTTATTATTGGATATTGTGACATGGTGTGAGTAAAACTATAGAAACCAAGTGGTGCTATAACCATAGCTAATGTGACGCCTCCAGAGCAGGTTTTTTATTTTCCTGGTCATGCTATACATAATTAGGTCCCCAAAGGTAGTGGTATGTGTAGCCATCATTTCAGTCAACCTTATCAGAGGAAATGTGATGACTCGCCACATTACAAGTATTAGCGCCATCATAGAGACGTTTAGCGGTGGCGGCGGTATATGGCGGTCATTGCATTCCCTCTGATATGAGTGAAAGAATGTATTTATGTAGACAAAGTTTTCAAACCTTTATTCTGCTAAACAATACATAAGGTGCTATTGTGCACCAGAAGCAAACATTGTTGCGAGTTGTAAAATGTTCTACTAGAAAATTTAATTTTAACGACGATGCTTTGTTGCTTTACAGTTTCGAGAGGCATTATGTAGACGTAAAGAGAATTTATTAACTTGGTTACTTAGGTGGTTTGGAAAGTTGGGAAATTAAGTTCTTAATTATTCAAACATACTAGCGAAAGATGGGGACTACTTAGGCCTAGTTAGTGCCTAAGTAGCTAATAAAAGCCAATTACTTTTACCTTTGTTTTTAATGCTATATCAGTTGGCAGACATGCACGCAGCCCACCTGATGGGGCCATTGAGGCTTATTTCATTGAGAAACACTTATCCACGAAGTGTCGCTTAATGTGCTCCAACTATAGACTTATCTGAGCCTAGTGGTCTGGCTACCACCACGTTTTGTATAACAACTCCTTTACCTTTTTTATCAAATTCTGATCAAAATTTATGTTTTGTAACATTTTTTTTAATGTCAGACGCGGCAAACGAGCCAGCCATAAAATGTAAATCATAATACATTAACATTCCAGCAAAAAATTAAATCCCATTTTAAAATGGAACACTAACTACTTTTAGTTCTATTATATTATATTCTCGACGAGCTTCGACGAGCCATTTGGTGTAATGGTCGAGAAGTCGGCTATTACACCAAAGGTCGCGGGTTCGATCCCCGCACGGTACAAACATTTGTGTGCATGAACATGTCTGTTTGTATCGGTCTGGGTGTTTCTATGTATAATATGTATGTATTTACAAAAAAAAAAGTATATAAGTAATGTTTATCCGTTGTCTGGCACCCATAGCACAAGCTAATGCTTAGTTTGGGGCTAGATGGCGCTGTGTGAATAATGTCCAGAGATATTATTATACAGGGTGGAAAGTTTCAATGGGGCAGCCAAGGGAGGTACCTTAATCGTTGCAGCTACAAGAAATTGGTCTTAGGAGACTATCCATAATTTTTCAAAAAAATTACATTCCCATTCACAGATTTTAAAAAAAATGTACGGTTAGCAAGAAAATTACCATTTTTCACAAAAAAACTTTTTGATGCTAATCGGTCCAATTTTGTACGCTGATCAAAATCTTGTATGGGACCAACTGAGGTTTCAGTACTAGAAAACTCACAAATCAAAAAAAACTTTTCCCATACATCAGTCAATTAATTTTGTTTCAATTGGAACTTACGTAACCTCGATAGTTTTCTGAAAAAAGATTTAGTTATCTACCTAGTTCAAATTCAAATAAGATTTAAATTTCGAACTTTGTTTTGTTTTTATAATGCGTAGGTAGGTACTTCTTTTGCTGCTTATATCAAAATCTGATTGCGTGTGGTGTGCTTTTGCGAGTAGATGCTTTAAGTTATTCTTTTTTTGCAAAAATGAGCTTGATTTCTTTCTGTGGGGCTATTTAAAAAATGAAACGCGGTCAGTACAAAAACGAATACATTTATGCATTAATCAAAATGGAGAACATTTTGAGCACCTTATATCATAAAGTAAAATTACTTTATAAAAATAATTATTATTTTTTAAATAATTTTATTGTTTGATTGCATATGCATCTTCTTAATTATTTTTTGTAGCTACAACAAAAAGTTACCTCTTCTTATGGCCTCACAAAAAATCTAAGTACTATAAAATGTATGGGAAAAGTTTTTTTTGATTTGTGACTTTTCTAGTACTGAAACCTCAGTTGGTCCCATAGAAGATTTTGGTCAGCGTACAAAATTGGACCGATTAGCATCAAAAAGTTTTTTTGTGAATAATGGTAATTTTCTTGCCAACCGTACATTTTTTTAAAAGTCTGTGAATGGGAATGTAATTTTTTTGAAAAATTATGGATAGTCTCCTAAGACCAATTTCTTGTAGCTGCAACGATAAAGGTACCTCCCTTGGCTGCCCCATTGAAACTTTCCACCCTGTATATTATTATTATTCTGTGACTTCTTTCACTAGCAAATACGAGTGTATATTCTATGTCAAAACTCATCTATACGTATTTCAAACCTCGATGTTAATGCAACCTCATTGGATGCTGGCAGCGCGAAAGCCATTTGTCCGAGCGCCGGTGCATTCCGGATTATTTGCACAGAGCCGGTGACGGTCACAGACGTATTACACCGGTATTGGGTTAGAGGACATCGAATCGGAATACGACTGAGATAGCTTTATATCTGTAAAATGTATCTGGGATAAATCTGGTTTTTATTTTGTCTGAAAGAGACTTGTTTCGTGCATTTTCTGTCTGTCAGATGAAATGGGTTCGGCTCAACCAGGGAAGTCATCATCATCATCATACTATGACAGTCCACTGCTGGACATAGGCCTCTCCAAATGCTCGCCACCAGGGAAGTACCATACTCCCGCAGAATTGGCTTTGTGTCTTTGGCCTATGGGTTGTGAATATAAATATTTATTTTTCTGTCCATTCACATTATTTTGGACATCTTTATAGCAGTTGATGGAATAGAAATACTAATTAATATGATTTTTTTTAAATGACGTCAGTACTACACTGAAGGAAAGAAGCCTATATTGGAAATATCAAAAGGAACACAGCCAAAGCGGTTATGACGGCAGATTTTACCTGTAAGTGAAACGTCCTAAGTACTATGACTAACCAAAGCCAAGGTGGGAATCGATCCTACCTCCTCCTTGTTTTATACAGCGTATTAGAAACGTTGTAGCGCACAAATACCTACTTAATGTTTTGCTCAAGACAGGTCACTGGTTATAACTGGTTTCTGTCAGGATAGTGTACAGATAGCAATTAGTACGTCCAGAGAGCAAAGACTATTGCGGGGCTTCAAAGCAATGGGCTTAGCGTAAGCCGAGCCGTCGCATTGATGTATACGAAATACATGTAAATGTAGTCATGTGTACTTCCCAATCCCTTTTAGTGAGAAGTCATTAACAGATTTCTGGAAGAGTTTCGTTAAAGTCCTACAACGAATCAGATCTAAGGCGAACGAACGACCTTCGGATTTTGTTGTGTTTCTTGAGTACAAAATCTGTTACAAAAGTTGTTAAAACTCATCATCATAATCATTTTACTGCCCTTATCCCACGCTAAGTAGGGTCAGCGCAACGTTTTTCCCTTCCACACACTCCTATCCGCCGTCAATTCTACATTCACATCTTTCATTTCCATACCATACTTCACGCAGTCCATCCATCTCTTTTTTGGCCTTCCTCTGCTTACATATCCGTTCACATTCATATTCATCACCCATACCATGCTCGGTGAGCAAAACTATAAAAATAAATAAATATTATTTTATTTTATAACACATCGCTCTCTAGCCCCATAACTAGCATATACTATGAGTGCCAGATAAAGGATAAAAATGGCATATATCTTTCTACTATGCTTACATACTCTACAGCAGGGTTACAGGGTACAATATTGTACAGTCGGCAGCACATCAGACTACTGTCATATTTCTACAACCAATTTTCACCTTAATTCAATTCACATAAAGTTCTCTTTCAATTGAGATTTTTTTACAGATTAGAGTAGGTTGATCCTGTCGTCCGTACGTTTTGCACATACAGACAATTCATTTCATATAGGACCCCGGAAAGGTTTGCGCTCGTAACTTCGAGATTGGAAGATGATCCCGATGTCTATAAAAGGTATTGAGTTGAGTGGCTTCTGAGCAACATGATTATAGGCTAAGCTGCATCGTGAAACAGTTGTAAGAGGTTATAAAATCTTTTTTTGTTTGCGGAGGAGAATGCGTTTATGCACCATATCCGTAGGCTAGCTAGACCTGCGGCGGTGTGTGGGACTCGAGACTAAAGCGTCCACTACCCACTAAGCTCCCCCGGTGGCCCCTTTACACCCGATTGGGACAAGCCGTTGCAAGCAGCAAGAAACATTAACAGCTCATAAACGTTGTTTATAGAAATTCCCGAAGAGGTTATAAAATCTGGTGGTCGTGTGTTAGGTTCCCGTCTTGAGTCTGGTTGGTGGAAGGATTTTTCAAAGTCCGACTTTAGCTAGAAACTAGAATTTTTTGGAAGAGAATGTATTCTCTGTTTTCCCCTTCACACCCATGAAGGACGATTCTTGTGTCCGCCTTGTGACTATTGACTAACATATCCCCGATCCTGTGTCCGCCTTGTGGTAAATAGTATATCCCCGAAGCGTGTATTATACTGGCTCCTAATCTAGGCGTCTTGAGAAGTGCGGTATTGTCCGAACACATTTAGGTAATGACTTATCTCTAAGACGCATGTATGAATAGATTTGAGAGGCCCTAACTGTAATTAATTCTATTCAATTTATACATTGAATTGCCTGCGCGATTAAGTCATCGTAATAGGAGCCTATACATAGCGACCTTTTGAATGTATGCTTACCCTCTGGTATATCTCTATATATCTTCAAAGTTATGCACGTTTGTTACAGGATTGAGAATTTAAGAATCGACGCAGGTACCACAAAAATGGTATAGGTACTTAAAAACATAGAAACATCTAGAAACAGGATAAACAAGTTCATCACATCAATGTTTGCCCAAACTTGTACCTAATCTGTATAACCTGTAAGACCAGGCTCCTAATTTAGACATTAGAATGGAATTACTGGGTATATGAGACCTAATAACTGTCGCCTCGGCGTAGCGGACACAGGGCAGTGCCAGACAGTAACTACTTAGTTACTGTTTGTAAGGGCAGACGTGGCGCTTACCATCAGGTGTACGATCTGCTCGTCTTGTTACACATTGCAATAATAAAAAAAAGGTCTCGACGCTACAAAATCCTCAGATATTAAAGAAACATGGCGTAGCATCATTAATGTAATTAATTCTCGCGATGGAGCGCGGAACATGGAAAATTACCAACAGAAAACACTCTTATTGCTTTATGAACAGGATTGTTTGAAAATAAAGTATTAAAACTAAAGCAAGATAGAAAATAAAATTGCGATTCAGGGAATGTTGAGAGAATACAACGGATATAGATTTAATTTAACTGTTGTTTGTTGTTACGCGGACGGAATACAGTTATCAAATTCACGAGGAAATGATGTTTTATTTAGTTTATTGTAGGTTTCTGATGACAAGGTTTTTTTATACCAGATCAGTTGGCAGGCAGGCACGCAGCCCACCTGACGGTAAGCTGTCATTGCGGCCTATTCCATTGAGGGACACTTCACCAGTAAGCGTCGCTAATGTGCTGCCAGACAGTAGGCTCATCTGATCCAGCTCATCTTCCAGGTGAAGCGTCCCTCAATGGAATAGGCCTCAGTGGCCGCTTACCATCAGGTGGGCTGCGTGACTGTCTGCCAACTAACCTAGTATAAAAAAAATAATTAGTAAAAGACCTATTGGAATAAGATTAGAAATAAACGATTAATATTATGCATCTCCCATCAATCTTCAGTAATTAAGTCATATGAAATTCTGTATGAAACAAATTGAATCGTATCAAATTCGAAAGCAATAGGACCACAAATGGTAATTCTAAGTTAATTTGCCCTCATCGGAGCGTCTCCAATCGGAATTCGTTCTTCGAATCCCTCGAGACCAATCACATTACCGCGGCTTTATCCGAAATAAGCCCACGTTGACTTGTATTGAGAGCATTCGGATAATACATTCAGTACATTATTAGACGTACGAAAGGAATAACTAGTTTAGGGTTGCTTGAAAACAAGCGCGCATCGCCTGATGTATGGCTTTATTTCAACTGCCTAGCTAACCACTTCCACAGGTGAAATTTGCCGCAATGAAAGCTCGCGCTGTGTTCCCACATCGAGATTGGAAAAGCACAGCCAGAGCTTCTATGGAACGGCAAATTTCAAGATGTGGTATGAGAAGAAGGTGTTTGGTGTTCCAAAGGCATTACTCGCTCGTCGCCAACACTGTAGATGGAAAACTTGAAGGAAAACATAATGATGTATGCAATAAATAGGTTCTTTCCGCTGCCAACACCATTTTATCTAGATATCTTCTTACTCACCGACTAAAATATAAAACAACAGTTATGAAGTGGGAGATCAGTCCATGTAAAAGTTCTCTGTAGTTTTTTGAAACTCAAATCTTTAAAGCGCAACTTACAATGTGCCTCTCTCTTTAGCTTCTAGATGATGCTCAAACAAGCAAGAATATCACAAATACTCAACAAGCATTATTTTGCGATAGCTTTAAAATTGAAAGCATCAAACCATAATGCCCTAAATTTCAAACAATAACTAATACAAAACAATTGCAAACAAAACAAAAATTAATAACTTTTAAAAATATTTTTAAGATAAAAGAAATTCACAAAACAGTAAAGAATAGAGGCATCTTCAATTTGACCAAAGATTCCTAAGCTTCTTTCGGATTGAGGGTACAAATGAAATACTTGAAGCTACTTTTCTCATTACGAGGTTACAAATGAAACGCTGAGGCCAATTATTCCTCTTGAATGGTTCAGCTGTGAGGCTCGAAGTCCCATTCAATTGCATTGTGACGTCTGAAAGTGCACGGACTGCCCCTAATTGGCTGATATTGAAATTGGTTCAAATAATATGGGCTGTGACTTTTAATATTTAACTAGCGTCCGCCTCCGCGGTTTCACCCGCGTGGTTCCCGTTCCCGTAGGAATTGATCCAAATCCTTTCTTAGCGGATGCCTACGTCATAACATCTACCTGCATGCCAAATTCAGCCCGATCCGTCCAGTGGTTTGGGCTGTGCGTTGATAGATATCTATGTCAGTCAGTCAGTCAGTCAGTCAGTCACCTTTGAGTTTTATATATATAGACTAGCGGCCGCCTCCGCGGTTTCACCCGCGCGTAATGTCCTTTTTCAAATATCCCCCCTTTCCCCCCACATTTCCGGGATAAAAAGTACTCAATGTCACCCGGGGATAGTGTAGCTTACTAACAGTGAAAGAATTTTTCAGATCGGTTCAGTAGTCACGGAGCTTATTCAATACAAACAAACAAATCTTTCCTCTTTTTAATATTAGTATAAAAATGTAATACTGCAGGAAAGGCCATCCATCGATGAAATCAAGTGAAATCAAGTCACCGCTACAATAATGGGTACTGGCTTATCACCATGCAATTGTGGATTGGCACAAACCCGAGCTGCGTCTGAAAAAATCTACACAAATGCTGGACACGGGAATTGAACCCAGGTCCCCGAGATCACGGTTTGGTACTTAAAACACAAGATATACTTAAATAATACAATATTTTTTTGTAATTTATACTTCTTATTTTGCCGAAAAAAGCGTAAATACAGGTGTAATTTTGTTTTTCATTTTAAGATTTTTTATATTAATTTGTTTCAGCTTAACGTTTTACACAAATGAAATTTTCAGAAAAAAAAACCAATTACTTCTCAATCCCTCCGATCTTTGGGCTTTTAATTTCAAATCTTAACCAATTTTTCCGTTATTAATCTGATGTTATAACTTAGTTTATTGCTCTGTAGTGGGACATTGTTGGTCCTACTTAAGTCAATGAATATAAGATTGCAAAAGTAAGCGCTTGGATACTTACTAATTTTTAAAGCCTAGTGAAATTACTATTTTTATAATAAAAAGTTTTCCTCACGAATTAAATCGACCTGTGAATGTTACGTCGAAACAACGTAAAATCAAAATGTAAATATACCACGCAGGTTTCGGCTGATTCGACGGCTTGACACCTGAAGGGCCCTCGTGAAGAGCCTTTGTTTCCGAGCTGACGATCGCTAGATCCCCGCTAATTGCACTGCAAGCCAATACGCTCGCGCCATTTTGAAAGACAATGTACACTTCGGAACAAAAGAATTGAGTTGAATGGCTATTCGCAATTAAATATCAACCGGGTGCACGGGTGGCGACTTGGCGAGACTGGGCGTGTAGTGAAAGATGTCTCGACGTACACTTAGGGTTGCCAACTTTTGAAAGGACCAACCCGGGAGACTTTGGGGAAAGAAAAAAAATATATTTCTCCAAAAAAAAAAAACCTTCTACATTTTGCTGTGAACTCATCTTTTTTTGATAACCACGTAGGTATGTTGTTTTAACCACAAGTCATTGAAAGAACAATCATACTTTTTTTTCTTTGCACCTGTACTACACTCACCTCCCGAGTTATCACGATCCATTTTTCTCAAATTGTACCTACTTAAAATAATAATATGTAATAACCTCGTTAATGCAATACGCATTCATTGAATGAATTATCTAATTAGACTGAGAAGAACAAAACAAGAAACAAACGCGCGCACATTAAAATTTGACAAGCCACGGCCTCTTCCTACAGAGCGGTGTCTGTCTCTGTCACGCCGAGGCGCACGCGGCGTGCGTGACAGAGACGACACCGCCGAATCGTCAACGCCGACGGCGCGACGGTGAGACGAACAGGTTTATACATGCAGCGGCCATGCCATGGTGTTGTGTGTGTGTGTGATTGCAAAGCACGCAAAGAGAGCGAGTCGTGACGTGCGAGCGAAGGATGTGTAATATAATTTTTAGAAAAACCGGAGAAATTATTGTTCCCCGGGAGGTCGGGAGATTAACTATTATTTCCGGAGTCTCCCGGGCGATCCGGGAGGGTTGGGAACCCTACGTACACTACAGGACAAGTTATTATTATGCTATGGTTTTTCAAGTTCGCGTGCACTATAAGACAAATTATGTCATGATTTTTTCAGTTCGTGATTTTTAATAGTAAATATTTAAGAACATCGTCAGTACTGTCGGCATTTGGAACAGATGCTTTGTGTCGTACTTATGTGATAGACATCATTTTGCAAAATTAACACAAGCCATTGGAAATAACGATACATTCTAATTCATTATTGGAAGTGCCAAATGAGATATGTATATTACGATAAATAATGTTCTGTGAGGGGATCGAACACGACGTGTCCTTTGGTGTACCTAATAGTCAACTTCTCAACTGTTACACGAAATAAATAAATATTAGAAAAATTAATAAACAATATCCACTATTTAACTTTTACTGTCCGCTTGGTTAAAGTATAAAATTATTCTCGCGAAAACGTAATACGTAAAATTTCCTTAGTAAACCCAAACCAACATCATAAAAAAATTGGAGTTCCGCTATATTCAAGATTTCAAATGCATATTGATTTTTTGCCCTCGTCTGTCCTTTGTGTTTTGCCGTAAAGATTTTACTTGTACGTGTACACGAAGGGTACCCTAAAATCTCAGACAATGCTTTTAGAAGTCCCAAAAAACCAAGAGTAATTCGCCAAAGGCAAAAGAAATTTTACAACTCAAACTGAAATATTTCCCCTGCGTGTTGTTGAGAAAATTTTAAAAGCTTTTTAACAGATATCTGAAGTTAAAGTGTAGTAAAGTTGAATTTTTATCTGTGTAATATTAAGCTGTGCAATTTATTTAATGCGGTACTTATTACACTTATTTTTTGTAGGTTCAGTCGATACAAAAAATAATCTACACTTGTATTTCGCAGGTATTTCTTAGGTCGCAGACATGATTTGAGTTTTTCTGTTTTTTTTTTTAATACTTATCAATATGCTCATGTAAATACTTTAAACAATTCCAAATCCCGGGTTGGACAGAAAATTGTGGCAGGGATTTTCTTTCAATAATAAAATTCTTCTTTTTTTCTTTCATTCTTTACTTTGTCTGGGTTCTGGAAGTTGGCGGAGTTAAATACCTTCTCTCTTCGGATGCCGTAGCTTTAAGGCCTCGGCCTCGAATTTCGCGGCAGCGGGGCGACAGGTGCACTGCGGTCCCGCTTGACGCAGGCCGCGCCGTCAAGATAGAGCGGTACGATGCTGTAAAGCGGTGATCCGCAGTGCGCTTGCGTGCGCTGCCGCTCCCGCTCCCGCCCCGCTGTGTTCGAGAATGGGTCAATATTTTTTTTTTATTTTCAATATACGACACAACCTCAGAGTACTAAATGCAGTACTCTAATGAAGTATGTTTGAAGGGCCCTCAGAGAAGGGGGCCCTTCTCAAACGATGTCATCCTTCAAAGGGTCTTGTGCCTTTAGAGATGGCAAAGGGCGCCTTTGCCTTAATAACCACTTGGGCGTTGAGGACCAAAGTACTGTTGGTTACAAAGTATTTTGAATGTAGAAAACGTGACAGAAATCAATATTGTAAAAGTAAAGTATCAGCACAGCAATTCCCCATACATTTAAGACATACATTAGAGCCATGCTGTTTTACAGTACGAATGGTTCGACTCGTCCGAAGAAGTACCACCCTCTCACATAACACTAGCGTCAAATAATAGTGACTACTATTGTGTTTCGTCTGGTTTGTGAGGGTGCACCGGGGATCCACACCATAGAGTAGTATATAAGGAAAATCCACACCGCATCAGCGATCCCTCTGGTGTTGCAGATGTCCATGGGCGGCGGTGATTGCTTACCATCAGCGTTACCATTAAAAAAACCGTCTCGTCCCAATCGGGTGGCAAGGAGAAACGGGGAGTTTAGTGGGTAGTGGGCTGCTTTAATCTCGAGTTCCACACACGGCCGCAGGTCTAGCTAGCCTGTGGTTATGGCTCTTATACGCATTCTCCTCGAAAAAACGGTGATTGGCTCTATATCCGAAGAAAATCTAATGATGCAATATTGTAAGATTGTAACCATGACCTTACAAAGTCTGTTATCAGAATGTGCAGTTCCCATAAAGTTTTCCCGTACCGTCGTGCAAGTCATAGAACGTAATAGGACGACCGGGTTGAGTGCTCTATGATATCTTCTTATTACTACCTATGTATTTTGTAGAAGGGAAATGGCTGGGAATTCGGCTACTATACATAATGCCCACCTTTTCGGTGAAGAAGTATAAGTACAAGCACTATAATAATCGCGCCTCGGCCGCGAATTTCGCAGTAGCGGCAGCGGGAGCGGCCGCGCACGCAGGCGCTTGAAAGCATCGTACCGCTGATGACGGCCCGCGTAAAGCGGTGACCGCAGGGCGCCTGCGTGCGCCGCCGCTCCCGCTACCGCCCCGCTGCCGCGAAATTCGGCCTTAGGCTTAGTTGACTGATGTGATTCGGCCCGAAGCGCTTAAGTTTATAAGCTAACGGATCAACTCGCAAGACTTTATAAAGACTTGTTACTAAACTAAGGAGTGGCGTGGACAAGTTGTTAGTTTGATGCCGAGATTACAACTAAGTTAAAGTTATAGTGTCCGGGCACCCTATTGCCCTAATATGCCCTTGACGATGTTTAGATAGTGGTCTAAACATTGTCAAGGGCATTCAGTTTAAAATAATCCTTTTATTTTATTTCACATAACACCAGCGTGAAAAAATATTGACTACTGTTGTGTTTTGTCTGGTTTGTGAGAGTGTCGGAGGCCCACACCCACCATACCCCCATAGGCCGGCGACGCATCAGCGATCCCACTGGTGTTGCAGATGTCCATGGGCGGCGGTGATTGCTTACCATCAGACAACCCGCAGGCTCGTTTGCCGCCTCTGACATAAAAAAAATTGTTTTTATGAAACATACAATTGGGAGACAAGCAAGGAGGAGCTTAGGGTAAGTGTGTAAGCTCCACCTATTCTAGGGCGTAAGACAGTTCACACAAAGTTGGTACTGTGCGGGAATCGAACCCGCAACATCTAGTGAACCTGAAATCTCAAGCATACCAAATCGATCGTCCAAATGACCGTAAGTTGTTAATATATTTTTCTTCGAGTCTAAAGATCTCGTTTCGGTAGTAAATTAAAGTCCCCCTAATGGATTGAAAAAGGCCACAATGATTACTTGGTAAATATCCATCCACGTGTGTGTATTTTGACGACAGCAATATAAGGGATATGTTGACAGACATGACCGCAGCCGACAGCAATTCAATTATATGAAGGAGTCGAAGTTTGTTTATTTTTTTACTGTTTGCGTCTGCTTTTTGAATTTGGTAAAATGTAGATACTTGATAGATTAGGTTTGAACCCTTGTAACATATGTATAGTCGAGTCATTTTAATAGACCACATTTGATAGTTTATTTATGCAAAGAAAAGTGCTACTTATGTACATTAGGATTCAGGAGTAGAATCTAATTTTCTAAATAAATTATTGTAATAAAAAGAACTGATGTTGTTTTCTTGAGTTTTATTCCTTTAGCGTAAGGGATATTTTTCTTTGCATAATATAATATGAACCTGTCAAATGTGACCTATGAAAATGACTCGAGTATAGTTACATATTATTATAGACATTTTAAATTAGAATCATCCATGTGAAAAAACGAAAAAAACCTCACATCGAAATTCAATTTCTATACAGAAACGATTTCTTCTATAGGTTTATTATACCTATGTTTTTAACTTACACTTATGGATTTAAAAACATCTGATTTTAATCTAAGAAAACAATACAATAATTCAACACAGTGTAGTTATGTACATACAGACATACCTATATGTATTATGTTTACGCATTGCTTGTCGGTTCTTCTCGATAGATAGTAACATTCTACTGTAGTACGAGTAGAGTCACTTTGTTACATTAATGTCTGACGAATTATAAGTTCATCTTTGAGGCCGACAAGAACAAAAAATATTTATTCTGAAAATGTGTATACGCTCGATATATTTTTGTGCCTTTCGTGTGAGGGAGACCGCACACATAGCCCCATATCGCATTAGCAATGCTACAAAATCAATAAGTTTATCTGTTGATAGCACAGATATGATACCTAACTCTGAGAGCCGAGAGGACGCACTTAAGGGAACTGTCCCTTTTGGTCTCTCAATTGAAAAGTACCTATTTATTTAATTTATTCCTTGAAGAATTGTATTTCATTATTTGAAATTTTAAGTTATTTAAGAGGAGTTTTAAGCTATTGCATAGCTTTTATCGCGGGCTATGAGCGCGGCGACCGAACCAAGAAATTCCGTAACGAAAATCTTTGTGACGAAAAAACCTGACACTCGTCTAACGTCGTTTCAGTTCGGCAGACTTTAGCTCCGAACGAACAGCTCGTCTCGATCCGTGCGAGCTTCGTACAGTCTACACGCATATGTACGTCTAGTCGCACAGTGTTTGTGTGAAAACACTGTGCCGGAGTCTGCCGAACTGAAATACGTAAGCAGCTGCTTGTTAGAAAATAAATTGGTGTATGTGTAATTTGCATAAGTTTATAAAAAAATGCTATGCAATAGCTTTACCGCGGCAGTCCCCGAGTGTCACACGTCGTTTTTTTCCCATTTTTTATGGTCTTTTGGCAGACAGGCACGTAGCCCATTTTATGGCGGCCTTTTCCATTGAGTAATACTTAACTAGGAACAATGTAGGCTCCTCTAATGTTCGAGCCAATAATTTAAAGAACAGACTTGTGGCTAGCCCGACTCTATCCCACTTGCTAAAAAGAGGTTTAAAAATGTTTCCGGGCTTAGTACTACGTTTATGCAATCGACTAAAATAAACGTATAGGTATCCTACTAATATTATAAATACGAAAGTCTGGATGTTTGGATGTTTGTAACTCAATCACGCCTAAACAGCTAAACGGATTTAGATGAAATTTGGCAAACGTATAATTTATAACCCAGATTAGGACATAGAAGAGAAGAAGAATAGAAGAAAAAAGAAATTACGCGCGGGTGAAACCGCGGACGGAAAGCGTAATTAATGTATTATATTTTCAGTAAAGCGAAAATTACCTTTACCGAAAATTTTTAGTAACTTACCTACTAATATTCAATTTATCGAGTCTCTTGACTTTTATTACATATTTAAAGAAAGTTCCGAATTACAACTACATCATAAATCATAATCTTGACGTCGCAAATAAATGGTAGCCTAAAGGTCGCCTTTATATGGACAATCATGCTGTTTATACAATCTAGATAGGTCTCTGTGTACCGCGTGTTTTTTTAGTCGTTGTTTTCCCGCAGCAGAAAATTTCACCTTTAGTATCTAGTACTATGGATTTATGCAAGTAATTTAAAAAATAATTAGCTAGTACTATGGGTTCGAGTTTCGTCTATCACAATCGTAAAACTTTTGATTTGACTAAAAAAGACTTCAATAAAACAATATTAACAGATTTTAGTACAATATGTAAAAATATTGGGTATGAACAACATTTATATTACAATTTACGATGCCTCTGGTGTTGAAAGTTAATAATAGTTTACAACATCTATTATTAATAAAGAAATCTACTGCTTCATAATAGTAGACTTCTAAGCATTTGTTAAAATAATCAAATATTCATCCAATTTTGTTATAATCCAAGCTGTAAGTGTTAAGATCATAAATATATTTAGCATACTAAATTACTTAACCCTAATATTAGGGCTTAAAGAAGTTACTAATACGCTTTGCTAGCGAAGGAAATTCATTGGGTATTTAATGTATTGTGCTTGCTGAATTCAATTACACCACACAATAGGGTATTGTGGTAGGCATTGTCAATAGTATCTATGCACACAATGAGGCTTTACTTGTATAATTTAAATCATTCATAAGTAGGTATAATTATTATTATGAAAATTTTATTGTTACTTGAGTAACTTAATATTGAACAGTACGTAGAGTTCTAATGTTTCTTATAAGTTTTAGGCCTCGGCCTCTAATTTCGCGCCACCGGGGCGGGAGCGGGAGCGGCAGCGGCGAGATGTTTTGTATGGAATCCCATAGACTCGTTCTTAAACACAGCGGGGCGGCAGCGGGTGCGGGTGCGCCTGCGTGCGCTGCCGGTTCACCGCTTGACAGCATCGTACCGCTCTTGACGGCCCGCGCGCAGTGCGCCTGCGTGCGCCTCTGCACCCGCTGCCGCGAAATTCGAGGCCGAGGCCTTAAGCTCAGCACAGATTTAAACTCCAATTATAATTGACATAATATTTCTATTGTTGCAATAAAATATGAGTTTTCACTGAGAACTACATGGTTCAAAATTAATTGTGAACAATACTACCTACACTAAAATTAGTGTTAGCTAGCTTTGCATGTAGTGTTCTTATTTTGTAATGGGAATAAGAGAGTACTACTTTCTGCTGATGTTGAGGGTTCTGTGGGACTCCCCCATCCAGAGGGTGAAAATACCCACTAAACATCGGAGTGCCCCTTATATGTATGTCTTAATGGCAGTGGTGTGGTGCCATAGCCTTGTCTGGGACAGTACTTAACACAACAAATCTACCAGTAAACTTAAACTTTACGGTGATCGTCATCCCACTGAGTCTATGAAGAATTTTCCTTAGCAAAATTTTGGCTCTGCTAAGAGGAAAATTACTGTATTTATCACCAAGTAAGTAGATAGACCTGTTGATTCGTCAGTTTGGCACGTTCCAATAGTATTTACATTGAAACAAACACCCACAGAATAAACACCCTTTCCCTCAAAACCTTTTATCATCCAAAATAAAATATTCTATCAAAAGAAATTGACTTTTTAATTGGTTTCTTTTAGAATAATCTCGCCTTTGGCACAGAGTGACATTGATCAAACACAAATTTCAATTTTGGGTTTTCGTAAACAGACGGCTTTGTAAATAAAAGCTCGTTTGAATATTATCTCGCCGTTATTGGATATTTTGAGGGCCCTTAACACTTTATCATGAATAATTTGCAGAAGATTTTGAGTTCAATTATACGTTCAAACTCATATCGTAGTATCAGCTTTGAAATATTCCACCTTATTCTTTTTTGTTCTCTCTGGCTAGTTATTTCTTAAGTTTAACTCTCATCTCGTGATATATTAGGATGTGTGCATGTGATGCTAAAGAGTGCAAGAGTTTTGATGGGATTCCATACAAAACTTCTCGCCGCTGCCGCTGCGGCCCCGCTGCCCGCGAAATTCGAGGCCGAGCCTTAAGACGATCCCGGCAAGATAATAACATGATTTACAGTAAGATGTATAACGCATGGCGTATTACACGTTTATATAAAAAAAGTTTTTTTTAAAGATTGATAATAAAGAAGGTAAAGAAATACATACTATAAAGTGTGACAGATTCCACTTCACCGTAACTCGGGCTATTACGACCCAGATGGTAGAGGGTTGGGTGCATTAATTAATTCGTCGCTACAATTAGAACAAGGGTCAAGTTGTCCCTCGCACTGAAATTACTGTCACTGCTAACTGCCAACAGGAAGAGGGTCCAAGTTAACCCTGATGTATGTAAAAATACCTGCAATACTAAATTGAGTCAACTATTTTGGAAGTTAATTTATTAAATTAGTTTCCTTTCAATCAACTTTTTTCTAATTAAAATTAAAGTTAAAATTTTGCCTTCATTATAGAACGACATTGAAATGAAACTAATTGGTATCCTTTTGAGTTTTGAAACATAATATAATTTGTCTCTAAACATATTATTAAAGTTTGCAATTGTTTATACCTATAATGTTTCTGGGATTCGATTCGACGACCTCTTACATCAGTTCGAACTCCAGGAGGAACATTAGGTAAACAATTGAATTTCTTGTTCTAGTAATTTAATCACATGTTTGTGGGACCTTCATTCAATTACGTAATTAGAGATAATCATGTATCCAAGTGTGTGAGCGAAGCATGAGATGAGGGATTTCCTAATTGTAATGAACTCAAATTTCTCGGCTCGAGTGTTATAACGACGTAAAGATACGGTATGTAATATAATATTCTGACTTGAAATTAATTTATACAGTACTGAAATTCTTTTGTTCGTTCGTGGGAAACAAGCTCAAAAATATAAGTTGCTCTAAGATGGCGGCTGTTTTAGCGGGAATGCTTTGCGTATTTCCTGATATTTTTGAATGCTTTAAAAAACAGTTGTATCGTAGAAATGAACATGAAAATTAAAGTACTACTTAATCTTTTATAAAAAGAGTGTCTTGCCAGCTACAATACAAGAGTAAGAATAAAGAAGCTCAGGTGAGCATTCAGTGGGCTGGTCAATAGCCACAAGGCTGCCATCGGCTCGTCCCAATCGGATGTGAAGGGAAAACCGGCGGAGTTTAGTGGGTAGTGGACGATTTAGTCTCGAGTCCCACTCACGGCCGCAGGTCTAGCTAGCCTGTGGTTATGGTGCAAAAACGCATTATCCTCCGAAAAAAAAGGTGAGCATTCAGTATTTTTTTTTTAAACAAGAACGCAAACATTCTGACATTAGACCTGATAGTAAGTGATCACTACCGCCTTTGGACATTCAACTAGAGTCTAAGATGCGTTACCCGCTTATGAACAAAGAATATGAAGAGGAGCAAAGCGGAAGAATCATAGAGGATATGATTTGGATGGAGGGAGGGTATGGTTTCGGCTCTCCGGCACTTTCGATAATAATTTTAAATGCTTAGAAGTAGAACATACTTCAATCTTGATTCGTGACCTTTAAGGAGAAAGTGCTCTGAATTAGAAACGTGCCGTGCCATCTATCGGAGTGACTCGCGAACTTTGTTTTTAACTTAGATTGATGAAGATGTCGATACCATCCATTAGCTGCCTGTCTGAGGACCAAACAAAAAATCGGTTGTCTGTAAAGTCGGTTTACTGACTATAGTTGAACGTAACAACGTTATAAAAACATGTAAATGTATTATTGTATAGTAGCTGTCCACGCGGACGCATCGCTCACTCAAGTAGGAGAGAGACAGATGTCGAACGCTGCCGAACGCGGAGGCCGGTTGACCCGATTGTGCCTCTTTGTCGCTTGTTCCGCGCTCTCGCTTGCACTGGAACGCCGCATGCATGAGTCATGTTTTTTCGTGCGTGCAGCCGGCTCCATCGAATTATAAGACGTTGTCACGTCAAAAACTATTGGCATTGGAAAGGTACTCGTAATATTTATACCTTGTGGATTTTAATTCAAGAGAGCGTGAACAATTTATGTCAGTCTATACCGTGAGGGGATCGAACCAACGGCCTCTTCTGGGTGATAGCCGACTTCTCAACAATTAAGTGAAACTGTATTAGCGTACTATTCTTATTTAATTGTGAAAATTATGATCGTTTCAAAGTCTTGTTTTGACAAACACCACAAAAATCAAATTATATAATTTGGTGCAGTCGTTCTGAAGTTTTGGCGCACGGATTAATTTTTATAAATAACATAACCTCTTTGTTAAATGAATTAAATTATAATGGACTTAGTTTCACCGCTGACATACACTCCGTGATAGTATTTTATCCGTCAAATTAAAATGATCCTCTCTTATCTTGGAAATTGACAAAATCATTGATTATCTCGAACTTATTTGTTAGAGGTGATATTGGCTCTAAGCATTGTTTCACTCGTGTTCTATGAAGAATTTATTTGTTTATTGTGTTGTATCCCTTTACACTTTTAAACGACATATTGTCGTCTCTTTTATATTGGTAATCTATTACTTTTACGAACAAAGGGTTCACGTGCAAAGGCAAATAAATAAACGTACAAAAAGGTTGACGCGACAAATCCGCATGAGCCTTGTTAGCTATTAATAAATGTGTCGTTTATATCATTTTACTTTTATCAGTTCAGTTAGGTACGCAGGCTATCTGATGATAAACGGACACTGGCCATTGAGTGACACTAAAGCGCTGGAAAGACGTAGACACTTTTTGTTGTCTACGTTGCATACTATTAGTGAACCATTGTATGTACTCCCATAGACCCGTTTTCGAATTTCGAAAGGCGCACTGCGATTCACCGCTTGACAGCATCGTACTGCCACAGTATTACAAAAGTACCTACTGCTCTTGACGGCGCGAGCAAAGCCGTGACCGCAGTGCGCCTGCGTTGACCGCCGCTCCCGCTGCCGCGAAACTCGAGGCCAAAGCCTAAAAAAGTCTTCGTCGGCGCAGGGAGTGCTGATCTGATATTCTCTGACGGCTAGTATCCGACACAAGACACAAAGGACTCGGAACTATACCTATTACCTTCTAAACTACAACGGTTTCTTTTCACCCGAACCCGGTAGGTGGCACTGGTGTCGATATGTCCACTCTGCCCAGTAGGAACCAATGGCTTCGCTCATTCGCTCCCATTTGATCCACCGATAATACTCGTATAAACTCCTTTTGGCTCCAAAATAAGTCATGTTCGATGGGTCATAGTATATTTGTATTTGTATTGCGACATAGCCCATTTCGCAAGATTGATAGCATCCGAAAGCAATCTTTTACCGCAATCTAATTGTTTTTATTCCGAAGTTTCTTTACCGAATAAGTTTTGATAAGTAATTTAGATTATCTTCTTCTATAATTTAAGAGAGTTCTTGAGTAAGACCAAAGTTTATAAGATTGGATTTAGCTTATTCAAATGTTAAAAACAGCCACAATTTGCTAACTTTCTTCGTTTGGAATTGGTTGAGTTAAGAGCTATGTAACGGCACAATAGCGCTGTCAATTGAAAATTAAACACAACTCGTAAAAATTAATAAAAATAATCGATAAAACTAAAAGAAGGTTTTTTTCATTTATTTCTTTCACTGTTATTTTTGTCTATGTTGTTAGCGTTTTAATTAAGTAACTCATTGAGTTTAAAAAGAAGCCAAGCACAAATCTGTTTTTGATCGCGTAAATCTATACTTATATATTAAAGAGGAAAGATTTGATTGTTTGTTTGTTTTTATTGAATAGGCTACGAAACTACTGAACCGATTTGAATAATTCTTTCACTTATAGAAAGCTACACTAGCTCCGGGTGTCATAGGGTACCTTTGATCCCGGAAATGTGGGGGAAAGGGTTATTTGAAAAAAGAAACCGCGGGTGAAAGGCCAGTGCTCATTAGACGTTAGTAATACGAATCTCCCGAACGCCCGCGCGCGCTGTTGGTCACAGGTATGCTTCTGACCAATAGCGCGCAGGCATGTCATGATTCGTGTTCTGCGCAACGCCCACCCGATAGTCAACAAGTTTGCCGGGGCCTGTCATTAATTTAAATAAATATATTAGTTGCTGTCCTTAATAAATAATAATAAAAAGAAGGAACATTATTAATTTTAAAACCGTCTTGGGGCGGTTCATAATTCAAGTAAACTTTTTAAATACAGTCTGATGAGTATAAGAAACTCTGCAGTCGCTTTTGTTCTGTGAGACAAGTTAAGGAGCTTTTATTCACTCCTTTTATGACTTTAGAACTCTTTTTCTGTAATAAGAGAAAGTACGTTTTATTATTTTACAGCAATAGCGTCACTTCACGTGCGTGAGGCTGATAGTAATTTTTTTTTCAAAGATTAATTTAGATAATGTTTATAATGGTGACGGAAAACATCGTGAGAAAACTCTTTTTTTTTGCGGAGTAGAACGCATTTACGCGCCCTAACCGCAGGCTAGCGACGCCTGTAGTCGTGTGTGCGGCTCGAGACTAAGTCCCACTACCCACTAAACTACCCCGGTTTCCCCTTCACACCCGATTGGGACGAGCCGGTGCCAGCCTTGTGGCTATTAACAAGCCCATCTCATCGTGAGGAAACTTACTCAGTCGAATGTCTGTGTAGCCATGATCCATTTCGTCTAGTTACCGTGTCAAGGGAAAGTGTAACTCATAGTGGATGATGTAGTTGTAGTACTGTAGGTCATAGTGGATGATCGCCTTTGTAAAACCTGGGCTTGCCAAAGTCTGGATTTTTATCTGTTTATTTTTATAAAATTATACCGTTTGAATCATAGCTTAGGTGGTATCTTTGATTTCTTCACGGAATCACGGGATTTATCATAGTACCATAATTTTGGAATCTTGTACAGTCGTAGTCGTCTTGCAAAATCATTGAGTAAGGTTTTGGGCAATCGCTCGCACCTCGGGCGTCTGGTTGCTTTGATGTCGTGATTTCTGACTGTATCGGCGACTGAAAGGGCGCCCTCGAAAGACAAATTATGTCCGGAGTGTCCCTTGGCGTGCCTATTAGGGCCTGGTGTAAAGTATGAGCGGTAGCGGGATGATAGATACAGATGTTCTTTGTTGATGATTATTTTTCGCATTGTTCTAAATAGAAGTATTTATGTAATGTTTATCCGTTGTCTGGCACCCATAGCACAAGCTAATGCTTAGTTTGGGGCTAGATGGCGCTGTGTGAACAATGTCCAGAGATATTTATTTATATTTAATTAATTAGTTATTGTTTTATTTATTGGTCAAGCATGAGAAGCTCAAAGTGGTATAAAGTGTTGGGTAGTCGTATTTGGCATACAAAACGTAAAAATTATTTTGTCATTCCTAAACAGACATTGTACTGTGTTCGGTTCTTTTCTTAGTTACAAAAATTATTTTATGTAGAAAATAATAATTGTCTGGCTTTTCATTTTTCGTCTACAGTCACTAGGCACTTTACACCCATACTAATACATGGATATCTTTGTACTGTGCAAGTAACCCGCATCTTAAGATACCAAAATTTCTCAAACAAAAACCGCTTTCGCTTATGAATCGCGTCTAAATACTCAGCGTGCATAATGTCGCAACCGCCCTGATACTGGCCAGAGACAACAGACGAAAGTGTCGGCTTATCAGAGAGTAATTAATACCTGCCAGTGGAGTTCGTCACTGCTGTGCTGATAAAGTGCTGATAAACTGATTGAAGATAAACTAAATACAGTCCGTTCTAACTGAAAGTAAATAAACTAATTCACAAGTCAACAAAATGACAAGTAACGATATTATACGTACTTACTTGCAAGCACCAGCGTCATAATCTACCTTTTTTATAGTGGAGAAATAATTTTTTATAATGGATATCCCAGCAGCTTGGGGGAGCAGCTGAGCTTATGTCAGATTTGCCATTTATCAGGATGTACTGACTAAAACTCCACAGTCTCAAGCACAGGCTCAATGGGAGGCCGGGTCGCTCTATGCAGAGATTCACCAAATGCGCTCTGCCGCTTTAGTGCAGCGCTCCACAGGTGAAGCCATGTCCTCCTCCGTTTCCTCATAACGTTCGGCAATGTGAGGCCACACCACCCAGCGTTCTTAACAAAACTATTTAAAATATTAAAAAATAAAATATTCAGTCTTTTGACTTCGAAACTTGAAGTCGTTGCTTTCTAATTTTTAACACAATGAATTAGTAATAAGAGACATTAAAAACTTAAGACGAATAAGTGAATGTTTGTAGCCGTGCCGATTTCCTAATTTATTTATTTACTATGAACATCTGAAGTATTCAGGGATATTTATAAAGTCCTTTTTTTATTTTAAGTGGTTGACATGGTACCTACTAACGTACTATCTATTATCCTCTCTTTAACTTTGCTGAAGTGTCGCCGAATAGATTACCTGACACGCAACCCGCATAACTGTCAACTGAAGTTGTACATAATAAAACGATCCGAATACTTACCCTTGTCTATCTAATCCTAAATGTTTCTTTGAACAAAAAAGGTTCCACAAACGTTTAAAGAAACGGAACGACGTAATGCCACGTTTCTGTCGCCATTTCAAGCCAGAAAGCTGAATTGAAAGCAACAGTGCAGACAACGAGGTTATTTTTACAAGCCCTTTTGACGCCAAAGCCAATTTATACAAGAAAAAGGTTTCGAATATCATCCCGCGCCCACCTTGCCCACAGTATAAGAATATTAAGAATACACGCAGTGAGTGACTGTCGTATTTAACCCGCCAGAAGTTTTATGTGGAATAATGTAATAAGAACATAGAAATATTATGTACTGACGTAGTAATAGTAGCTCAATAAATAAGAATAGCAACGCTTGACGTATTACAGGGCGTCACATTATGAGAGTGAGGGAAGAGGTAGTTGCACATGTGCTTGCGCACTCACTTGTGCAATATTGTATTCTCCATAGTTCGTTGATTGTACAGATACGTAGGACACTAGGACGACTTCAAAATCCTTCACTTTCATGGTCCGGTAAGAGTCATTAATAAGTAGTCACGATGATTAAATAAGTAAATTAAAGATGTCAGTATAAATCAGAAATTCTTGTAACTTTTTTGGGATGACGGTGATTCCGCTAATGTAAAGTGTTTAGAAAGATTTTCTTGTGGTATCAATGCTTAATGGCTTAAATTGACAGTTTTGACACTATAACAGATTGAAAGGAACTTGTGGTTCTTGCATAGTTCTCTTGTTAATTTTTCTCAGCAAACATGATGTAAGTTTCTCTGATGAAAGGTCTTAGTTAGATTTACCAGTTTTCACTAGGTACTAAGACAGATTACTAACATATTTGATATTACTTCATACTGCTATACTTCACTGTTACATTTTCTACTGTGTAACAGCAATTTTTCGCTTTGGAAATATGCTTATAAATTACATTGTGCTGATTCCAGTGTCAAAGAATGCGGCGATGATGGATGGATCAGCGGTTGTTCTCAAATATCTTGGGACTTTGACATTTAAGATTCCGAAAATTACGTCACTTTATAAATTCTATCATGGGAGCAATCTGTCAGCATTGTTAATAAATTTTAATGTTTGTAGAATATTTCAATTTCTATCGGATTTGATTTTCGTGACAATGAATCATCAAGATTCTCTGGTGACTCATACAGATTTAAAATTTATGCAAATTTTTACTAGGAAATAAGGCAGTATTAACGTGAGAGCAAGTACACTTGAAATGAAAGGCTCGAAAATCAGTTGAGCCTACAGTCTGTCTGCCAACAGATGTGGTATAAAAAAAAAGGAAATGGGAATTACACCTTTTCTTTGCAGTTAAAAATAATGTTAATCCTTCTAGCCCCGGAAAACCAGACACAATAGAAAATCTATTGTTAAGCGGCACGCGAGTGCCGGTTCGGCGTTGAGTGGTTAATAGATCTTGTGTAATTATACTACGGTTAAGGGTTGTGTCTTAAATAGATTAGGCGTTATTATTCTGGGTTGTGTACTTCTATGGCTTGAGCATAGGGTAAGCTCCTCAGTCCGCATCCACTGGACTCACCGACAGGAACATAGCACAATTGTTATGAAATGTAACTTTACTGCAGTCTTCTACATAATTATAAGGTAGAGGTTTTTTTTTCGGAGGAGAATGCGTTTATGCACCATAACCGCAGCCTAGCTAGACCTGCGGCCATGTGTGGGACTCAAGACTAAAGCGTCCACTACCCACTAAACTCCCCCGGTTTCTCCTTTACACCCTATTGGGACGAGCCGGGTGCACAGGCTTGCGCTTGTGGCTATTGACCAGCCCATAAGGTCCTCTATCTTACGACGAGTAGTTTTTTCGAGTGTAAGATCAACTATGCTCTTCATCTCTCTCAATTCGACGTGTATACTTAATTAAAGGTGTATATTTACACACTTTTTTTTTCATTTATAAAATCAAAATAATTATTTTGAACTGTACTATAACTAGTGAACATACCTTACCTATTTTAGGTTATGAAAAATCGTTTGTAGAATGACCCAAATATCTCTTTCTTAAAAAATAGTCCGCATAGGTTTCAAATATCACCACCATTGCTCACCTTGAAGATATTTCTCGAAACTATGCAGATAAATCTTAATGGGCTATATTCCACTGTTGAGAGGAATGCTTATATGATGGATGCCGGTGCAGCTGTTTGTGGCGACACTGGCTTCCTGTTATCTGTGGTATTCCATACGATTGGGCCATAGGCGCCACATTCTTTGAGATGTGCAATAAAATAATTTACCTATGGAATTTGTAAGTGTTAAGTAAGACTTATGCGTTGCATTATAAGTATTATAACACTATCATACATATATTTATACATAAATATATTAGAAAAAAATCAACTTGTCCAGGTATCAGGCCTCGCAATTAAGCAGGCAAAATGCTTTAAAAAAATTAATATATTGTCAAAATCAAAATATTTTTTATTTGCAATGAAGAGGGTGCTTACATTGGTGTTAAAGATGTCTTAAATGTTCTAATTCCTATTCAGCTTTTGAACACCATGTTAATTATCATTTATTACATAAATACTGCTTTACCAAATTTTAAACTTCAGATTAAAATTAGGTATGAGTGTAATGGAATATAAAAAGCTCCTACGACGTAAAACCACGTGAAAGAATTATTAAAGACGTAGGTAGTGCTACCGACTTTCAGAGAGACGAAAAGTGATCGCGTAAATATCGAAAAGTGTTTGCTAAAAGTATTCAGCAAACATCATCCTCCTGTTTATTAGTTTCCACGTAAACCTTTTCCCGAGGCTATATCGGAGCGGAAAAGATTGTTTAGAATTTCCACCACCCTTTATTTTCATATTTTACCCGAGCACCACCCGTGCGCAAGTGATGTGTGAAAATAGCTCTCACACGCCATCTACCGGTATATTACGAAGCAAAAGGGACGTGTTTTGAATGATTGATATGTCAGAGACACAATAAGTTTTAAAGCCAGAGAGCTGATTCGACCCTTGGGATCTTTTTGACTTTCAATGAATTCAGATTGGATTGACTTACTGTTTTGTTTTATCCATTTTATTTTAGAATAGTTGGATAATTTTTCTGAGTGGTCATTTTGTTCCAAAAGATTAATAGTATGGTCGATTGTTTTCATCCATCAAGCAGGTATATGCTGCTATTTTAAGATTTGTTAAAGTTTTGATTGAATTCGTGATACTATAAAGTTTCTGCTAGTTTACAACTATGAAAAGTCATAACATGCCAATCAAGTTTTTAGTAAAATTTTTATACTAACTCACTGTTAGTTTGGAATCATAATATTATATTGTAAAATGTTTTTGTATACATTTAACAAATTAGAACTACAAACAAAATGTTTTATGAAATAGAACACAGGTGTTTTAAAGTAAATATTGTTCACCAAATATTAAGTTGATCTATGACTTATTAATAATAGTCGTTTTCTCATCTTTGCAGGTGATTGTGAAGTGAAATGAACGTGAGCCGCTAGTGAAGTAATCGCATGATGGCAGTGAACAGTCCAGGCGGTTACCCCCCCGTCTCGCCGAAGCCGCACACCCCCAAGAGTCCTCGCCACTTCGTCTTCCCCCAAAAGAGCCCCTCGATCACCTCCAGCACTTCTTCTTCCGGATACTACACCCCCCAATCCGGCTGCAGCTATGACAAGCACAACCAGCCACCCAAATCTCCAATCGCTCACGGGCACCGAAGTCCAATAAGTCCGAGGCACTTCAACTTCCCCCAGAACCCTTCAGGACGCTCCAGTCCTTGCAACTTCGACCGAGTGCACAACACCGGCTTGCACTACACCACTTCGCTGAAGCACAGCCGTAGGGAGAAGTCCCGATCGCCCAAGCCGCCTCCAGTTCATATCCACACCAACCCGGGCTATGTGTCTCCCAATCGCACGCGGAAAATATATGGGTCAACGTCCACAGTTAGCTCGCCAAGACTGGTGACGTCACCGAGCATCGTCTCAAGTCACACTGACGACTCGATGGATGCGATGCCGGGCACTCCGTCAGCGATAGTGCACGACGCGGATGACGAGGCCACGACGACGTCATCCAGAGTCTGTCGGAAGTCCACGTCAGACCTGACGGATATGACGGACGACACCCCGCAGACGCGGTCAACAAGCGTTAGCAGGCCGTGTTCTCCGATGCGGAGAGGGTCGATGAAGGGGGGTCTGGCGTACCTGGCTAGCAGGAGGGGGTCGCGGGAGTCCACAATGTCGAATTGCGACTCAGTGGAGGATATCGGGCCGCTGAACTTCCAGAATACGATGCGAGGCCGGCAGCGGCGGACGTCTAACTTCTTGGAGTTACCAGGTGAGCACAAACTGCAATATTGTGTATAATATGACGACAATGATATTATTTCGATTAGATAAAACTTTATCGCGACAGCTCTGCACAAGGAAAATAGTTATTTAAGCGATTCTGTTAGATAGTTCTAAATTACTGGCGGATCAATTGCAGCTAGGTAATTACTGGCTCGTTCTTCTTCAGATGCACGGAATTTTTTCTTATTCCGTGTTCAGATGTATAGTGGAAACCGGGGGAGATGTAAGTTTACGGAGCAGCAGGTCACGCTAGCCTGCGGTTATGGTATGCATTCTCCTCCGCAATAAAACCCTCCGTAACTGCGTAGGCTTAAGTACCATCCTCGTGTTATGAAAAAATATCAAGCCGGATTGCAATATATTTGAGGAGCCATTTGGTGTAATGGTCGAGAAGTCAGCTATTACACCAGAAATCGCGGGTTCGATCCCCGCACGGTACAAACATTTGTGTGCATAAACATGTCTGTTTGTATCGGTCTGGGTGTTTCTATGCATAATATGTATGTATTAACAAAAAAAGGTGTATATGTAATGTTGATCTGTTGTCTTGCACCCATAGCACGACCTTATGCTTAGTTGGGGCTAGATGGCGCTGTGTGAATAATATGCAGAGTTATTTTTTTATATTTAAAAACCATGCAAAATACACCTCAAAACTACCACACACTACACCTATAACTTATAGGTACAAAGGAGAGAAGCGTACCAACAAAGTGCTTCAAGACGCTATAAACTTCCACCTCAGAAAATGTCACGACGTCACGTTATAAATACTGTCACGCGAATATCATGTTTGTCTCGCTAATTCACGTATCGGGCCCAACAGCCGATACGCCCAATTAATTAAGGGGCTAACAAAGTTATCGTTCCGCGCGACGCGTATAATTTCCATGCGAAGTTGGTACAGTCACTAGAGATATTCATTCGATTATAAACTTTGCATCATTAGTGTACTCCATATTTATGTATTGTACATTTGTGTGATGAGAGGTGTTCTGAGGTGAGGTGACTAGATAAACATAATATACGTTATATTAATTCATAATATTTATCCTACGTGTTAAATAGCAACACTTAGCCTTTGATTAAATCTCCGTTGGCCTTATTGAGCATATTCTGGAAACAGTTAAACATATACAAAATAAAATGCCTCTGTGGTGCAGTAGCTAGCGCGGGTAGATGATATTTTTCATTGGTTTTCGCCCTTATCACAACTACATAAGGTTCAAATTATTGTGGTCACTATTTGGCCACTACCTGGCTAAGGGTTAACGCGACGATCAGCCTGGGTATAAAATCCAGGGACAGACCAAACCAGTTGTGATTGGGGTTTTCTGTTCAGAAAATACTCAGTCGCAGTCCAGCAGATGGGCGGTGCGCCTGAGTATTTGGAACCCTGTGTCACAAAAAGCCCGTAAAGCCTGATCATTTTACGGGCTTGTCAGATGCTGTCTCACCGCGATAAGAGAGATAAGAGAGTGCGTGTACCTGCGTAGTTGTTTAATCGTAAAGATTAGCCGCTGTAGCCGAAAGCTCGGCTTGAAGATTGTCACATTAATAAATAAATAAATAATGTCCTCCTAGCCGATTCGGCTATGGCGGCCAATCTTTTACGATCAGCCAACTACGCAGGATATATTATAGTGCACAAGTGAGTGCGCAAGCACAGGTGCACTCCCTATTCCCTCACTCTCATAGCACGGTGGGACAGCAGTCTGACACGACCGAAGAGAGATCAGGCGCAGGACCAACGGCTTAACGTGCCTTCCGAAGCACGGAATCATCATTCTTTTCAGACATTCAGGTGATTCGAGCCTGCAATGTCCTAACCAAACTGGAAACATTCACACAAAGTGATGCTCCCCGCGGGATTCGAACCCACGACCTCCGGGTATTAGAGCCCAACGCTCTAACCACTGTACCACGGAGGCAGTTAGTAGCAGTAGTAGGCACGGGGTTAGTTGTCACATTAAACATTTTGACGTCGACTGTACTTCTGCAATTTTGACTTCGCAATATGTTTACATACCACGAAATTGTTTAAAATGCAAATCATGCGTGACGAAGAAAGCTTTTACGAAATTATACATCGATTATTAACTCAGTACTTATGACTGTTGTTTTATTGAACATGTTCAATCAAAGTTATTCAGTAAAACCACTTTTCTGCTATGATGGTTATAACGCCCACCTCAGAACTTTATAATTATTGCGAACCTAATTGAGAAATTTTAATCGAAACTTTATTATACAAAACTTATGTAATCGTACAAATACTCTTAATACTAACCTATTTCAGTTTTTCTCTCTCTCTTTTGTTATACAATGGCCTAAGTATTTTGTTGTGACTCTGTAGGTAGTGTTTTTGGTTCTATTTCTCTGGTTTTTAATGCCAAATTTTCCAAGACTCAAATATCGAAGGAGTGTGTCAGTACAGTGATGCTACTTGGTTAAGTCACTTGAAATCAGAGGCTCGAAGAACAGATGAGTCTACAGTCTGGCAGCACATTGACGGACGTTTCCAGGTGAAGCGTCCCTCAATGGAATATGCCGCAGTGACCGCTTACCATCAGGGGACTGCGAGCCTGTGTGCCAACTGACCTAGTATAAATAAATAAATAAAAGTATCCCTCAATGAAATAGGTCACACACATTGGCTTACAAGGACGAAGTGTCTGTTTTCCAACTGAGTATAAAATATAATACATATTTCGATCCCTAAAAAATCCTTTCAGATGTTCAGACCTTTTTGAAGACTGATTTCTATTAGACGGGTTGAGTGTCTGTCAAAAAAGACAAACTGTTTAAAAAGTCTTTCCTAAAAATACATTAAACCATTAAAAAAAAGGGCTTCAAGACGTTTTTCTTTCTCGTCTCGTTTTATTTTCGCTTCGAAACCCTCACAATCCCGCACAATCTGTTAACACTTCTCAAAGACTTTCCTAACGCCATTTTTCAAACTTTAATTCTTTAACGAAACGTAGTTAGTAGAGTTGCCTACCGATAGACTATCGAAAGTCTATCGATATTTAACGTCATTTCAATAGTATCCATAGCACAAATTGACGAATACTATTGATTGAGTGCAATCGTATTTTTACTATCGATAGTAAAAATATTATCGATAGTATTAATACTGTTGAATTATAATGCTAACGATACTTTTGCATTCAATTGATATTATTAGGTAATTGGTGCTATCGATACCATTGCATTCAATCAATAGTATTAGACATTGTGTTCTATCGATACTATTGATATTGTCACTAGATTATAAAGTCACCTTTTAATAGCGAAAGAAAGAAGCATTATAAGAACAGACAGAAAACAGGTAGAAAAGATACAGGAACACAGACATTCATTGCAGATACACGACATAATACTAACAGATGAAACTGTATTAAGTATCGATAGCTGAAATATCGATAATTGTGCAACTCTAGTAGTTAAGCTATAAAAGTTCCGAACGTCGTCCATTGTCGGTAGTGATTGTGTATTACAAACTTTGGAGACTCGTTGAAGAATTTATTATGAAATTGTATTGATTCCGAGGACAAAGTGCTAGCAATTTCCTAAGTCGGGAAGTTGTGTAACCTTCTGATAACGGTGAAAACTTCTTTTGGATGTGTTCGAAAATCTCAGTAAAAATGGGAAATCTTCCTCCATATTGAACTCTAGTGTATTTGTTGTCTGACAGACCGAAGAGATATCAGTTACAGGGCCAACGGCTTAACGTGCTTTCCAAGACATGACTGTGTCTGTATTTTATCGTCTGTGATGACGAGCCATTTGGTGAAGTGGTCGAGAAGTCGGCTATTACACCAAAGGTCGCGGGTTCGATGTTTGATCCCCGCACGGTACAAACATTTGTGTGCATGAACATGTCTGTTTGTATCGGTCTGGGTGTTTCTATGTATAATATGTACGTATTTACAAAAAAAAAGTATATAAGTAGGTAATGTTTATCCGTTGTCTAGCAACCATAGCACAAGCTCATGCTTAGTTTGGGGCTAGATGGCGCTGTGTGAATAATGTCCAGGGATTTATTTATTTATTTATTTTCCGAATAGAAAAATGCAATCACAAATTATCAATTCCACCCGAGCATTGAACCCACGGGCCACGACCCTAGCGCGATAATTAATGCTAAGTCAATTAATTAAGCAAAACCAAATTTCATTATCTTTAAATCAATGTCTTGCACGTTCTTACACACATTTTACGTATTTCAGTTATCCGATCAAAGCTTTCACTTACAGATTTCACGAACGAAGTAGGTAATCCGAATATTTCGCAATAATGAAGTGAGCGTTAATTAATTATGAAAATATCTTGCGTAATATTAATACCGAGTAATATCATTGAAACCGTATATCTTTCAGTTAATCTGACTTGTTAACGAATATTTTAAAATACATGTTTTTTTTAATTATATGATAACTCCTACTACATTCTACTCGGCCTTATTAAATAAAGAAATAAATTAATGGATTTACATTGAACAAATAAATCTTACTTAGGTACTTACTTACATTGGAAAAGGATCTATGCACCCTTGGAGTCATGAACTGGAGGGAGGAGGCCCAGGACCGGCCGAGGTGGCGTAAATTAATATCGGAGACCAAGACTCTCTTTGGGTCGCTGCGCCATCATAGTAAGTAAGTAAGTAAGTACTTACTTACATCAATCGCCTCGATGGTCTACTTTACCAGGCCGAAATCTTGGGGACCAGGCTTCAATTCCCGGGTCGATCTAAGTTTGTGTCGGTTTTTTCGGACACAGCTCGGATTTGTGATCACCATACCGCATTTGGCAAGTGTGGTGATTACGCCAGTACCCATCATTGTGACGATAACTTGATTTCAAGGATGGAGGCCTTTGACCTGCAGTGGGACATTATAATAGGCTGCTGATACTTTTCTTTTATACTTTACTATTGGTTCAGGTACCGGGCCGAGATCTCGGGGTCCTGGGTTCATTTCCCGGGTTGAGCTAACTTTGTGTGTTTTTTCGGACGCAGCTCGGGTTTCTGATCTCCTCTTTTCTTGTTCTGTGGTGATCATTATTCCGCATCTGGAGAATGACTGATTAAGCCAGTAGCCATTTTTGTGACGATAACTTGATTTCCAAGATGGAGGCCTTTGCCCTGCAGTGGGACATTATTTACTTAGTGAAATTACTGGGTATATGAGACCTAATACCACAGAGATCTATTGCCTAATACTGTCGTCTCGGTGTAGCGGGCGCAGGGCAGTGCCAGACAGTAACTGCTTAGTTACTGTTTGGCACTGAACTGTCTAAGGGCAGACGTGACGCTTACCATCAGGTGTACGATCTGCTCGTTGCAATAATAAAAAAAACTTTTACATACAATTTCTCTCCTCCAGTGGTGGAGCACTCCAGACCTCGGGTGTGCTCGCTGCCGGAGAAGCCGTACAATCCTCGCGTGACTGACGACCTCTACCGGTTGAGGACCTTCTCCATCACCACCAAGGGCGGCGTGGTGAACTGCGGCGACTCCATCTGCAACCGCCGGAGCCGATCCAACACCTCGGTCAATTCCACCAATAGCAGGTGAGAGGTTCAGACTATATCCTTTCTCTTTAGTTTTTGTAAAGCCTTTTTTATATCAGATCAGTTGCCAGACAGGCACGCAGCCCACCTGATGGTAAGCGGTCACTGCGGCCTATTCCATTGAGGGACATTTCACCAGGAAGCGTCGCTCAGTGAGCTGCCAGACTGATGTAGGCTCATGCATTCATCTGATCTTCGAGCCTTAGATTTCAAGTGCACTGGCGCCCACATTAATATTGCCGGAACACTGCCAGAGCTTGTTTGGCGGTGGATTTTACTTGTGGGGGTGGTAGTTAGCCAGTCGGACTCTGAAAAAGCCCTACAACCAACAAGACCCAAGGCGGGAATCGAAACCACGACCTCCGTGTTTTATACCCGAGCGGCTTAGCCACTGTTCCACAGAGGCGGTGTAAAAAGGGTCTCCTCAGATCGCGAACCAATCCACAAATAAATAAAAAATGAAAGAGCAAACCAAGATCATTAAAAAATAACTTCATATTATTTATTGTTCATTGAGTGGGCGAAAGGGGTGACTCGGATAAATTATTAACGTTGTAAACCATGAATCAAATTGAAAGAGGAAAAATATAACTTATGTGGTCAAAAGATCAAAAATAGGTAAGTAAATAACGTAGAAAAAGGACAAGTTATTATTTATAGTTCGCTGATTCAAACGACTTATTATTATCATTTCGTTTCATTGAACCGAACATTTTTATATGCGAGAATTGAGCGTGTAACCTTTTCATACTAAGTGGACTATCCTAGTGAACGGTAAACTTACAATATAGGTTTTTTATACTACGAGACTAGCACTTAGGCCTACGTCCCGCCTGATGGTTCGCGGCCACTGAGGCCTATTCCTTTAGGCTGGTTTCAGAGTAACGCTGGGTACACAACTAAAAAGTGTCAATATGTTGCCTCAATGTACTCTTCTGATTTTAGAGCCTTCAGTTCTAACTACACAGAGTCCCAAATGAGAACACAACTAGAGCTGTTACAGTTGCAGATTTTGCCTATGGTTGGGGTAGTCTGTGTTATTTTGAAAAAGTCTTACTACCAATTAGACCAAGGCCAAATATCTCCCAATATATTATTATTATAATAGTGAAGAAAAGTATCAGTCTAATGTCCCACCAACTGCAAGAATTTAAGTGATCGTTGTATTGATACCCATCAATGTGACTTGGGGCAGACTAGGGTACCTAGATTACACCTCGAAGCACTAGATCATGGAGTCGTTATTATAATAAGTTAATTAAATAACAGTAAATCAACAGATTTACTACACCCGTAACCGTAAACTTACGGCGCAAAATGTAATACTAAAAATTGTTTTGACGGCGCATTAAAAACTTAAATGTAAGTAGTTTAAAATGACATTGTTTTAAACTTGCTAATTTGTGAGTAAATCTAAAATATAACTTTTTAATCCTAACTAGATTTATCCAATCTTCGTGATTTACGAATAAAGGATTATTTTGACTACCGAGATTAGATTGGCTCTATAACTAATTTAAATAGTGACCCTGCCATGTGATACAGAAGCAACATAACAGATTAAAGAACTATGCTAATGGCAACAAAGTAAGGGTTCACTTTGTTTTTGTTGTTTTTCCTTTCGAGTTACGGTATCCTAAAAAGAGTTATACGGTAAGCAAAATCTTTTGAAGCTTTTCTTTTGATTTGGTGTAACGTTTGAGAAGTCTGCTAAATGACATCAAAGCTTGCGGGTTCGATTCCCGCGCGGTACAAAAAATTGTGTTTATAAACGTGTATATGCTCGTATGTCAAAAAAAAATAAATAGATAAAGCTTATCCACTGTCTGGCATTTATAGTAAAAATATACCCATTTATAGTACAAACTTACTTAAATTGGGGCTAGACAAAGTAAATAAATCCCTAGAACATTATTCACAGCGCCTTGTGTAAATAATTTCTTAGGGAGTTTTTTATATTTATTCCTTTCATAAACAAATGTATATTTAGCTTGTAGCTGTTACTTGCGCGACAGGAATTCGTATCACATCGAGTGTTGCGTGTGATCATATTGGCGCAGATTTAATGGCGAATGCTACACGCTCGATATTTTATCGTGATATTTGGATCGAAATCCAGGATCACGATATTTATCGAGTGTGTAGTATAGCGTATCACCTGGTTAATTTTAGTCCGACTGGCTAGCTACCACACCCACAGGTGAAATCTGCCGCCATAACAGCTCTGGCTGTGTTCCGGCAATATTAATGTGGGAGCCAGTACACTTGGAATCAGAGGCTCGAAGATCAGATTAGTCTACAGTCTGGCAGCACATTGAAGGACACTTCTAGGTGAAGCGTCCCTCAATGGAAAAGGTCGCAGTGGCCGCTTACCGTCAGGTGGGCTGCGTGCCTGTCTGCCAACTGACATAGTATAAAAAAAGTACCAACTGGAACCAGCTCGTCTCAATCGGGAGGAAAGTGGAAACCGGGGGAGTTTAGTGTGTAGTGGGACGCTTCAGTTTCGAGTCCCACAACTCCCACACACGACCGCAGGTTTAGCTAGCCTGCGGTTATGGTGCCTTAATACTAAGACCTCCGATGACCATGTCTAATAAAGAACGAACGACCGAGGTTGTCTTTTCTTCACTCACCTTACGAATGTTTTCCGTAACTTTACACTGAGGGTAAGCAATACGTAGTTTGCAGTAAGCAACCTTATTTTAAACTAGCCTTCCGCCCGCGGTTTCACCCGCGCTTAATCTCTCTTTTCAAATATCCCCCCTTACCCCCACATTTCCAAAAGTACCCTATGTTCACCGGGGATAGTGTAGCTTTTCAACAGTGAAAGAATTATCCAAATCAGTTCAGTAGTTTCAAAATTGATATTCCCGCGGGAATGAGACGTTTCCCGTAGGAATTTTATAGCCTATGTCCTATTCCGGGTTATAAACTATACGTGTGCCAAATTTCATCTAAATCCGTTCAGCCGTTTAAGCGTGATTGAGGAACAAACATACAAACATCCAAACATCTAAACATCCAAACATCCAAACATCCAAACTTTCGCATTTATAATATTAGTAGGATAACATCAACGCGTGTAGTTGTTACTATGAGCAACAGAGTTTTGTATCACAAACGAGTGTTGCGTGTGATCAGATTGGCGCAGATTTAGTGAGTGATGACCGCGTCGCGTGCGGCCGCGGCTAGTAGTGAGTTTGTCTTTTGTTCACTCACCTTGCGAATGTTTTTCTTCAAGGCTGTTAGTTCTAATATTACCGCTTACAAATATGCTATTGAGAGTATTGAAAGAGAGGATAAAGGGGCTGTTTCTATAAAACCACGATATTTTGCTGCGTGGCCAGAATTTCAGTACATTAAGTACCAAGGAGGATAAAAATCTGTTTCTGATTTTTCGTTAAGATTTATCTTGTGCTTACTAATTGTATTATCAAACGCAGACTTGATTTCAATAACCGAGGTATTTGCCTGATCTGATCACCCATCGTATGGTTGTAACGACGACCTCATTTGTAATTTGGAAGACTGCAGTGAGGCTATAAGGCCTCGTCCTCGAATTTCGCGGCAGCGGGAGCGGCGGCGCACGCAGGCACACTGCGGTCACCGCTTGACGCGGGCCTTCAAGAGTAGCGGTACGATGCTATCAAACGGTGAACCGCAGTGCGTTCCCGCCCCGCTGTGTTCAAGAACGGGTCTATGGGATCCCACACAAAACATCTTACCGCTGCCGCTGTCGCTGCCGCTCCCGCCCTGCTGCCGCAAAATTCGAGACTGAGTCCTAATAGACTGACCATTTGATAAATAAATGAATAAATAATCCATAAAATGTTTCACAATAGTTCTCACAATGAGGGTACGCAATATGCAATAAGCAAGCTCATTTTATGAACAAATTTTTTATGAGTTGTCACTACGAACTAGTTATATCTATAATAATATTATGTGTGATCATCAGATTAGCACAGATTTGTGAGTGGTGACCGAGTTGCGCGGGAATACGGCTAACGAACCACGTTCCAGTTAGTCTTTTGGTCACTGACTTATGAATGTTTTTCTTTAAACCTTCTGTTCCACTGGGATATACTATGTAGCTTTACTTAAAGAGGCGATAGACACAGTATTGCTCCCTAGTAAACTAGAATTAAGTGGTTATGTACTTCCCTTACTTGTGGAGATTTAGTAAGTAACCATGGTTCAGTGGGGTAGATGTAGCCATACTGCAGACAGTACCTGTATATTAGCCGGAATGGGCCGGGTCGGCCGGGAAAGTACCACCATCTAGCAAAAGCTCGAGGAGTTGTAAGACTCGCTATTTGGCATCGGTCTCGAATTTCGCGGCAGCGGGGCGGCAGTGAGAGCGGCTGCACACGCAGGCGCACTGCGGTCACCGCTTGACGAGGGCCGTCAAGAGCGGTACGATGCCGTCAAGCTTTGATCCATAGTGCTCCCGCTCTCTCATATTCAAGAACGGGTCCATGGGGTTCTATACAAAAAAACTCCCGTTGCCGCTCCCGCTGCCGCTGCCGCCCCGCTGCCCGCGCAATTCGAGGCCAAGGACTTGCGCTATGTTCTATGAGTAAAAATGCTGAATACCCGAAGCTGCCTTTATCCTACTTTCCCATTTCCATTCCTATACAACTTCCCCTATCTGGTCATAAGGTGGGTAACGCATTGGTGACTCTAGTTGTAGGTGTCCATGGGCGTAAGCGATAAACTTTCTGTCAGGTTTTTCAATGATCGACTCGCTAAGAAGGAGAAGATGACACACTTGCTCGTTTGTCATAAAAAGCGAACTTAGTTTATTTTTGTGGCAAATGCTGTGTGATTTGACTCAAAACTACTATACCATTCAGTTTTCTTCTGTCTGTTGCCAATAAACCCTAGAATTATTGCGAGTTTGTATCTAGACACATTTCTCTTTTAAATATTTTCAAAACGATCGCTTCTTATTCTATATTATTTTCTAGCACATCGCTTCGCTGTTTTTGCGTTTTCGGTGGAGAAGCAACCTTAAGAAACGGGAAACTTTCCCTCGTCCTAAAAGTCCGTCTTTGTAACTTATAGAGTATTTTTTTGTATGTGATATACGATCTTCTCATTTATTAATGGTTTATTTTTTTGCTAATATAAGACTTTGCTTTAAGATAAAAGTTTTTGTGGTTCTTGTACTGTCACTGAGTAATAAAAGTACTTTTTGCAAAGTTATTTTTTTGCAAAAAGTACTTTTATTACTATAGATACCACTAATGACAATCAATTCCATATTTTCATGTATAAATCAATTCACGATTTTGTTACCTAGTATATTAACGGTAATACTAATTCCTGACGGCATGAATAATGTTTTAATCCGCACTTGACGTGGGTCCTCACGCGTGAGTGAATATGCAAACGACGCCGACCCAACCACCGCAAGTCTGGCTTTGCATATCACTACACCTTTGACTGGAACTAATACCTTTTGACTCCGCTCATAAGATGAACATGTCAATAAATGTAGGCGTAAGGCCTCGAATTTCACGGGCAGCGGGGCGGCAGCGGCAGCGGCGGCGCACGCAAGAACACTGCGGTCACCGCTTGACGCGGGTCGACAAGAGCGGCACGATGCTGTCAAGCGGTGAACCGCAGTGCGCCTGCGTGCGCTGCCGTTTCCGCTCCCGCCCCACTGCATTCGAGAACGGGTCTACGGGTTTCCATATAAAATATCTCGCCGCTAGCGCTGCCGCCTCGCTGCCCACGAAATTCGAGGCCGAGGCCTAAAGGTGGGTCTACGCTTACCCGAGCGGAGCACGAGCTGACCCAAAATTCGTGTAGTGTGGACCGACTTCGAGCCTCGAACGAGCGCGCTTTGAGCATTTGGCTCGTGTTCGACTGTGCTCCGCGTATTTTCGGTTTTTTGACGAACACAAAGGGATTTGCATCGCGCTGATTGTTGTAGGCTCGTTGTGTGTCCACACTTGTCACCGTGAGCAGAGCGGCTCAGCTCGCGCTCCGCTCGTGCTTAGCTCGTTAGCGTAGGCCCACTTCATAATAATAATAGACATTTGACTCCAATCGCAAAATATCAAATATTAAAAAAAACATAAAGCATAGTGGATCTTCCTGTAGATCCCTTGGGGAAGTGCCTTGCAGAAGGCTACAGTGAAGTAAAACATTTAGCATATTCATTTCCCACTGCAAGGCAAAGGTCTATCTTTGAAATCAAGTAGTCTTTACAATAATGGGTAAGCCAATACCCATAATTTTATCGACTATCAATCACCACGCTTGTCACAATCAGATCACAATGGATGTAAGGGGCCTTAACTTAGTGCTGCTTCCCACCCTCCAAAGCGGAGCGGCGGAGGGACTCCACAGATGCAAGCCTATGCCGATTCCTGTGGGCTGTGACACTACCATTAAGGCGTCTGTTGGGCACTGTGGGGTTTAGTGGGTATACTTACCCCTCGAGTAGGAGAGTCCCACATAACCCTCTGACGGGTGGTGTTGTAGTGGAATATTAATAGGCTGACACTTAGAAAAAATAGTACAAACCTTTTCAACATTATTTAATCTAACAATTATACCAGTATATTAAATCCGCTTTACGCCTTACGTTAGCACAAATAATCCTTTATATTTGCTTTTCTCAGAACCTACATAGACTTATAGGTAACATTATAATTTGTGGCTACCGAAATTCGCTAGAAAACTTATTTCAATACTGAATTTCTTAGCACTGCTTCGTAAAGGGGCTGAAGAAAAATAGTTTTTCTCTAAATCCCTTTTATTGCAGACTTGGACGTAATTGGGCTAGACATTTATATGCAAACGAAAGAGGGTTTCTTTTTATAGCCAGTGTAACTACTATAGTATTACTAGTTGCACTGGATGAAAATACGTATTTTTGCATGCGTTTTTTTTTATTAAAAAGGTTGCTTTGGGTCTGGTTGGTGGTAGGACTATTTCAGAGTCCATCAGGCTAGCTACCACCCTCACAGGTGAAAACATGACATTTCTGGTTGTGTTCCTTCCGGGATAAAAAGTACATTATGCCACGTGTATAGTGTAGTAGTTTCGGACCCTATTCAATACAAACAAACAAACAATCAAATCTTTCCTCTTTATAATATTTAGTATTGATGACCCGTAACTTGTTTTTTTAAATTTGCGGCATTTTAGGCAGCATTTTAGGCTTTGGCTTAGCTTTATGCACGAAACGTTTGCTATCGTGTTTTGAATTTCTAGTTATTTTTTGTAACATATCACAATTTTTCTTTGTCTGTAAGATATTTTTTTAAAGATTTATGCCAAGCTCTAAGGGTAACGTACCTGTCTAGACTTTAGACTTAGACTGGAAATATTGAAATAAAATTTTAATATTTTAAAATACATTTTAAGTCTTGGATAAAATGTTTGAAGTATTTTTATTTTACTTTCTTCGACTAAAACAAAGCCTCGATTTTTTTTTAAACACACTAGTATCTCTGGTTTGCAACCACCATACCGTATTTGGTAGGCGTTTTGTGGTAGCCATAACATGGAGACGTATGCCTTGCAAAAGGACATATGCTGTTACGGCCCAGACCCAATGTAACTGTGCTTCTGAATCTTGGATCATTGTGCTGTCTCTTTACCCAGACTAGGTCTGGGCAAAGAGAGAAAAAGAGAACATTCTTCTAGTCAACATAAGTCATATCAACGACAATATTTATCAAATTACTACGGGTCCTAAAAGGTAGTAATAATAAAGATTGATACTGCCCTGACGGTGGAGTCATAGTAAAAGAGTACAAAGTACGTTACCTTAAACAAACGCAGCGCGCGCGGCTTGTATACCGTGTGCGCCATTGTATCTATGAATGCCGCTGCACGCAGACTCCTACAAAATCTCGACCCGTTTCTCAGTGTGACACGGCTTTTCGGTACCGCTTACTCGGCACTCAATTAAAATTAACTACAAGTGTCAACCCTGAGACAGGCAAGGCAGACAGCAATAGTAGGCAAATATAAATAAATAAAAAATAAATAAATATCTCTTGACATTATTCACACAGCGCCATCTAGCCCCAAACTAAGCATTAGCTTGTGCTAGTGCCAGACAACGCATAAACGTTACTGAAATACTTTTTTTTGTAAATACATACATAATTCTACATAGAAACACACAGACCGATACAAACAGACATTGTTCATGCACACAAATTTTTCTACCGTGCGGAGATCGAACCCGCGACCTCTGGTGTAATAGCCGACTTCTCGACTATTACACCAAATGGATCGTCATAATTATGGCGGATTGGGCCGGAGATGGCATACTGTGTACTTATTCTACTATGGTCGACTTGGTTGAGTTACTCGCTCTTTCTCAGGCAGTGGGACTATTTTCGTGAGAGTTCGTTGAACCGACGGCTTACGATCGATGGCGCTTTGGGGATTTCGCTTGACAATCGAGCCGATCCTCGTTGGTTATTTGATCTGTTATATTAAATCCGACTTAATTAACCGGAGCAATTATGATTTGAGCGTCGTTATCGAAGAAGTTGTAACAATTTATAGAGAATGTTTTTGAAGGGTTGGTGTTATGTTTATGAAGAACGCTTCGTGGTAGTAATGGTTGAGAAGTCGACTGTTATGTTTAGAGGTTCTATTGCCGCACGGTACAAACATTTCTAAACACAACATTATTTACTATATTACCTAACAAAATAAAAATTGTAGTTTGGACATAATATTGTGGTCTGCTGAGCTCAAAGTAAGTTGCATTTGCACTCGTGTTTATGGCTTTAAAAAAACCGGGTTTTTGTAACTTCAGTTGGTAGAAAGGGGTGGAACCGACCCGATAATATACCGGCACTGCAACTTTCTAATTAAAGGCCTTCAACCAGAAAGCGTCGAGCCGAAACGTGGACACTTACGGCACGGCTGGTCAACAAGTTTAAAGTCACTCAGCGGACTATGGAAAGAGCTATGCTCGGCGTTCCTATGCGGGATCGTGTCAGAAATGAAGTGATCCGGCAGAGAACCAAAGCCAAAGCCAGCCGTAGAACCTATAACCGTTGGGGTAAACGGGTTCTAGAGTGGAGACCGCGTCTCGGTAAACGTAGTGTAGGACGCCCTCAGGCCAGGTGGAGCTATGATCAGCGCATAATGGCTGACAGGAGCTAGATGCGAGTGGCCGAGTATCGATCAGCGTGGCGAGGATTTGGGGAGGCCTGTGTCCAGCAGTGGACTGCTGCACTACTGTGCACTGTGCAGAAGCCTACTGGATGCTGTGACTCTCACATTTTTATTGCGAGAACACAGCCAAAGCGGCCGATTCCACCTGTGAGATGGTACTCATAATTATTCCTTAAACTACAACAGTTACAATAAAAATAAACTTTATTGTCACTATAAAAAGAATAATTTACACAGTTTATGCGACATAAAGAGTTTGTGCGTCAGACCACATATAGAGCGAATAAAAGACTTTATGATAGAATTAATTTAGCTATTTGTCCCTTTTATTGAATGTAAAAACGATGGCTGGGTGGAATGAGTAGTATTACCATTACATAGTTGTTCAGATGAACATTGATCTCTGATCAGCATATTACTTGGCCTACATCAGAACATTGCAATCGTTGCAAGTTACACGGGCGTACACAATTAAAGATTTAAGTAAAGTACTTTTATGTGTGTGTAAATAGATTTGTATAAATATTGTAAGATCATGAATAAATCCTCTTTGACTGTTTGGACTCGGACTACATCATTTCACCCACGTATCGTTCCAGTTGGTAACTATATTCCTCTCACTGTGGCCAAGACACCCTTAGCCGTCAGACCCTGATCAGTCTTGTGAGTCTGCTTGACTGGCAGTGAGAAAACCCACTCCTCACCTTATTCCTCACCACATTCCGTCTGTTACCTTAGGTCTCACGGTGCAGACATCCCTCACTTATTTATATATTTATTTATTCACATTTATGCTGTAGGTTAGGGAACTAGGGAATTAGGGACTTAGGGTCCTTAGGGATTTAGGGATACCTAGGGGCTTAGTTGGTTAGTTTTTGGCTTATAGTATAATTGTTCATGTGTAGCTAGCCGGTGCCTTTACAAGAGACCACACTTTCACGCACTTAAATACTTTAATATCACACTATTCATTTACATTAGTCGGCAGCTGCACAATAGTGTTGTCTGTCTCCCTTTAATGAACAAATAGTAGTCTGATCTGATACATATACGATAAGACATACATATAGTAAGAGGCGTTTTTATTACTCTATGTACATATATAAGTAATATATAGTGTTAGACGAATAACTTGTTCACTCGATTAAGACAGTCATCACTATTAGTCCGGGAGATTAAAAGATAGATTTTACCGCGCTTGCAATCTATAGTGCCGAATATTGTATAAGCGTATTAAATTATAATCATCAAGAGAAATGTATTTCATATTTAACAATAGGGTTAAAATCTCTCTTGGGACACTATGTAATGACCATTTGTATTTGTTTGTTTATGCAAAATCAATTGGCAGACAAGGAATACCTGATGGTAAGCCATTGCGGCCAATTCCATTGAAGGATTATATAAGCACCAGCTCGCCCTAACACCACATCACTTTAGGGCGTAAGGCCTCGGCCTCGTATTTCAAGGCAGCGGGGCGGCAGCGGGAGCGGCGGCGCAAGCTTCGGGACGTCGGTACGATACTGTCAAGCGGCGAACCGCAGTGCGCCTGCGTGCGCTGCCGCTCCCGCTGCCGCTCCCGCTGCCGCCCCGCTGTGTTCGAGAACGGATCTATGGGATTCTATACTCCCCCGTAATGAAACGAACTTGTTCAGAAACCCAAAGGGCTTCGGCACACTTGGCGGAAATTCCGTCGCGGATCGTCCGTGACGGAACGCCAATGCGTGTAGTTTCATATAAATGTTGCCGCGACGGAGCGACTGATCTTCCGCGTAGTGTGCCCGCTTTTGTAATTTATATGCAATTACATGTATCGGCGTTCCGTTGCCGAAGATCCGCGACGGAATTTCCGTCAAGTGTGGCGAAGGCCAAACAGTTACGTAGCGTAAAAGCATTCTAAATTCTTCTCCAAGCAAAAAAACGGGCATGGCAAAAGTGCCAAGTCATATTATATAATTTATAGGTGAATACTAAATGCAAATGAAACAAGGGCTAAAAATAAAGGTCAGAAGTGCCAAGAAAAGCATTATCTCAATAAATCGCTCTGGAGCTACCAATTATCCGGCCCTCGAAGCAATTGCCGTGTGCCTGGGCAAATAGAACCGCATAATTGACCCCAGTCGGGAGCTAGAGTTCCCGAGGGAGGGATAAACTGTGTGCTAGGAACAAGGCGTTGTTGGTTCTATTTACATATGATTTAGTGAACGAATCGATGGTCTAGACTTAGTGGTTTAAGTACCGCACCATGATCTCGTTTCGATTCCCGGGTTGAGCAAACGGGTTGGCAGACAGGCTCGCATCCCACCTGATAGTAAGCAGTCACTGCGGCTTCACCTGGAAACGTCCCTCAATATGCTGCCAAATTGTAGACTCATCTGATCTTCGAGCCTCTGATGTCAAGACTGGCTTCCACATTAATATTGCCGGAATACAGCCAGAGCTGTTATGGCAGCAGATTTCACCTGTGGCGGTGGTAGCTAGCCAGTCGGACTCTGAAAAAGCCCTACCACCAACCAGATCCAAGGCGGGCATCGAAACTACGACTTCCGTGTTTTTATACCGGAGCGGCTGAGCCACTGTTCCACGGAGGCGGTCAAAACCTACATCTAATCTGGCATGTTTCTCCGCAGGGCATCAGACAGATCTCCGTTCGACGGGTCCTGCTGCTCCGGGTACCGGCCCGTGGACTCCGCGAGCCTCACCACCCCTGACGAGGACGACCTCGACCAGGTACCACAGGTGTGTAGACTGTTCCAATACTTTTACTATAAAAATAAGACGTATCTTCTACCACTAGCTGACGTAATCTGCACAGCCAGATTACAATAGCTGTGTAACTATGATTCAATTAGTCTGATTACTCTGTTAGGGGTTGCGGAGGTAAGATGGCAGTCGCTTTAATGTATTTACTGGACTTACCAAATCCTGGATCGTGGTCGAAGCGAAAGCGAAGCAGATCAATGTAGTATACAACGTGTTAAGTTAAATGCGCAAAACCTGAAATTAGTTTGATCAGAATGACGAGTAGAATCTATTAAACCACTTTTTAATATAGGTCACATTTTTCAAAAAATATTACCCTGTCTATTTATTAATAGGTCAAGCCATAACGCGCGCAAACCATGCCTACCGACTCGCCCCTCGAGACAAAGCGTAGTCGCAGACGCAAGAAACGATTTGAATTGCCAGTGAAACTAAAACAGCTTATAAAACCTTTGATTTTTTTTTATGTTGTTTTTTTCTTCACAATTAGGTCAATTGAATTAAAAATCATTTGGGGTGTCTGAGGTTTTGCGCATTTAACATAACACGTTGTATAATGTTCTAATATTTAAACATATTATACAGATATAAAAATCTGTTTATTCCTCTACAACAAAAAGAACAATTACAAATACATAAAAACAATCACATTATACATAAATAGACTAATGCTGCACAAATGCGCCGTAACAGGAAAAGGTCAAGGCTCAATACAACATCCACCGAATAGCTGAATATGTGTTCACGCAGCATGTGTACTTAACCGACTCGGAGTTGCCAAGGATAATGATAAAGTACTTATAATTGTGCATTGCATTTTTAACATCAAACAATATAATGGTTCGTTAGAGATAACGAGTCAATGCTACACTGAGAAAAAAATATTGCCGCATCAACAATAAAACTTTGTTCCCACAGAGCCGTTTAAGGTCTATAGATACAACAGCAATTTTTTTATTGTTGGCTATTTATTGTTGATGTAACAATATTTTTAACAAAACCAAACTTAGTTACGACAGCAAATTGCACATGATCACTAAAATACTTCTTGAAACATTGTCACAGTTCCTACTTTCCCTTTGTTTCTATAACAAATGTACTTTGTTTTACTTGCTACTCTCTTCTGTTACGGTATTAAAAGCACTCTAAACTCTTATCTACTCACCCTTTGCTTTTAACAAATGCCTTTGTGCCTCTATCTACTGTCCTTTTTCTTCCCTAACTAAAGTACTTTGTTGTCCTTGCTACTCTCCTTTGTTACGGTATTAAAAGCACTCTGAACTCTTATCTACTCTCCCTTTGCTATTTTCACAAATGCCTTTGTGCCTCTATCTACTGTCCGTTTTCTTCTCTAACTAATGTATTTTGTTATCTTTGCTATTCTCCTTTGTCAGGTAAACAATATAGGTTGTGCCCTTATTTACTGTCCCTTTGTTATGGTATCAAAGCACTCTGCACTCTTACTTACTTTCCCTTTGCTATTTAAACAAACGCTGTTGTGTCCGTATCTATTGTCCCCTTTCTTCTTTAACAAATGTACTTTGTTGTACTTGCTACTCTCCTTTGTTAGGTCTACAATCTGTATTTTGCCCATATTTAGGGCTCTTACATACGACGCCGTCGCGTGGTATTTTTGCTGCCACGGCCTATACATTTATATGGCGTGCGTTTACATGTTCCGTCGCCCTAGCCATGCAAATGTTAAGGCCTGGCAGCAGAAATCCCCATCGCCGCGGCACCGTATCAAAAGTTATTTTACATAGCCTCGTTGACACGATTACAGTATGCTCTGACCGAAAAGAATTTTGTGCGGTCCCCCATAAGGCATATACTGTGACCGTGTTAAGGCTGCATAGCATACAACAGAAGCATAATTCAGACAAAGCACCGAGAGTGCAGGCACCAACTTTTTTTTACTGTAATAATAATATTTATTTGGTCCTTTTCAAAATATTTACTACCTGTATGATTGTTATTGTAATATTGTATACATCGTCATTTTTACATAATTATGCCGAATTCAGGGTAGTGGTTTTAGAAAAGATGTACAAATGAAATTCGAAATGAATAATTGTAGTATTTATTATAATCATTCACTTTATGTTAGTTAATAAAAATAATGACACCAGTAACATTCACTAACCAGTGGACTTCAATATTTTCATATACTTAAACTAATAGCAATCTGCAATAATGTTGTGACAGGTATACCCTAAGTGACTACTAATACCTCCCTCTCAGAAATATGGCGTTGTATGTCCGCTGCAGTAACCACATGTCCAATAAAACTCTTCCTAACTTCTTCTCTTGACAACTTCCAAACATTTTTGCATGGAACGGAAATAGTGGGCATCTGCCGCAGAAGAATCGGGATCGAAAGGCATGCAGCCAGATTAGCTAGTTCTAACCCTCTGAAATAATATAAAATTGAATTTTAAAAATTACTTTTATAATATGTCTCCTTTAGGTACTATTAAGGTTAACTAATATCTTTAGTATGCATAGAATTAGACCAAAATGGACGCTGTTGTGTATTACCGTTTATTAAGATAGAGCAGTCCAAGAGCCATGGCTACAAGAACGCTATTTTTATACTTTTTACAAAAATTTTAATTATAAAGTGTAGGAACATGATTTAATAAAATTATGATTTATAATTATAATATAGTATATCATATTTTACCAATTAGACTAAAAAAATATTTACGAACGTTCACACAGCGCCTTAGCAAAGCTTGTAGTGTACTATAGATACCCGACAACAGATACAATACTTATATACTTTTTTTCGGAAATACATACATATAATACATAGAAATACCAAGACACAAGACAAACACCAATATTTAATCAAATAAATGGTTGTCCTGCGTGGGAATCGAACCCACACCCTTTGGTGCCGCAGGTAGGATCACTATCAACCACTACCAATCAGGCAGATAATTCAATTAACTGTTCTGTATTCTGCAAATAAATAGTTCTTTCAGGAACAAATAAATTTATACATGTAGACTTAATTTATTGGCTTTCAAAATCGTTTTATACCCGTGTTGTTATTATTGTAAGAAAAATAAAGGTTCCCTCTATTTTTAGACGTACCTAGACTTAGTAAGAAATATTAAATGAACTTACCGCTTCCCATAGATAACAGATCTTGTACCGACTGATCTGCCTTGACTGAGTTTCCTTTTTCTGCTAGAGTGTCAGGATTTTCGTCCTTACTAAGGAAAATTTTCCGTGAACATCGAGTTTGCTTTTGGATATACACAGTTGAAGTCGTCAGATAGCTGAAAATACAGTAGATAATTTAAGAAAAAAAATTAGAGTTAGCAAGTTTAGGTTGAAATAAAAATAAAACTATACAACATACCAATTCATAACCTTTTGGTAAAGTCAAGGCCGGAGTGGCCGTGAAAGTGATGCGCCACTTCGCAATCACCGTACTCTGCGGGCTTGAAGATGCCTTCCGCCAGTCAAGACAATCTTCAGGCGTCGATGATTCAGTAGTTTAAGAGGTAGAAACTCAAAGTAATCCCTTGCTCTGGAGTTGAAATGGCTTATATAAGCATACATTAAGCACATGAACATTTCCAAAAAATATTGTATCCCCTGTTATGTATTGTATCTGCTCCGTACAATACATACATTCCGTACATATTACAATCAAAGGAATGCGTTAAGAGTAATGTTGTAAATATAAACATTCTACGTGAAATACGAGATGCGTCACTAGTTACTACAAAAGTAGGTAACACCTACACTACAGTGTCTCGCGCCGCCATTATCTATGAATTTGCCGTTTTGTATTAAAAATTTCAAGAAAATGCTTCATACTATGTCATAAATTTTTTCGGGACTTAAATACTCAAATCCAGCAAAATTGTGTATTTAGGTAAGTTAGAGAAAATCATAAAATTCAATTAGCCATATTGATTTTTATAATAAATACAACTAAAAAAATAAAACTAATCCGAGCAATGAATCGGTAAACTTATGAGACAGCTTGAGACGTTAGCTCGTAGCTAGTCATTTTATTTAAACTCGAACAAAAGTCACTTTTTGTGCATTATAATAATTTTACCAATAATCGTAATTCAACTCACAAAACTGCAAAAAGCTAGGTATAATAATGTAAAGAAACTCACCAATAAAATAGTCCTCTAAATAGGAGACGTCTGAATTTATCAGGAACTGCTTTAGCTCTTCGTCTTCCATTTTATTTGGAGCACAACAATGTCTAATTAATTGAAGAGACGCAGTTGTCCTTGTTATTATTCGCATAGACAGACCGTTGGCGGACGACGACTACGACCTACGACAAGCGAGAAGTTCTCGGTGAACTTACCACTCCGCCCGACCCCCGCATCTCGTTAAGTTGTTATCTTAACAAATCTATTAAAATGCATCCACAACAGATACTTAACCACAGCTACAATTTTATTTTGTTAGGTAACTTGCTTTTCTGCCCCGATCATTGCACCGCGCAACGTTGTTATGTTAGAAAAGGTAATTTAATACAATTACAACATAAATGTTGACGATAACTTGATTTTGTTAGGTTTTTTACAAAGTTCCTTAAATATCACAACAAAGCTAAAATTATTTCGACAACGTAAACTTTGATATTTCACAAAGTTGTAGCCTTTACAACAAAAGTCTGTTAACATGATTATTTTCTATTAACGTATCAACAAAGTAAAAATTATAGTTGCAGAAACAATTTAAAAATTGTCCAAAGCACAATAATTTTTTAACAATAAAAAAGTTGCAGTAACGAGTAAATTTGATCTGTTGCATTATCAACTTTTTTTGTTAATTCATCAATAAAATTCTAACAACGCTTTTATTGTCACTTTGTTAGCCACTTTTTTTCTCAGTGTACCCACGCCGCGGTCGGTTAATGGATGGGTGACCATTCAGACCAAATTAAGTGACATTTATTTCGAGCGTCTCAGTGCTTCGGAAGGCACGTTAAACTCTTGGTCCCGGCTGATATTTACTAAATGTAGATATTAGTCGTCAAGCCTAGTCAGAGGCCATTTTGCGGCTTGATAGCATTTGACATATAGATTGGTCACTTGCCTTACGCACCCCTCCACCAACCCGCACTGGGCCCGCGTGGTGGAGTATGGCCCACACTATCTCACAATTGAGATAAGGCCTGTGTCCCAGCAGTGGGAACGTATATAGGCTGATGATGATGATGATGAATGGTTATAATACGTGCTCTGAATTTGGACTCATTTGGTCATAAAGAGCAGTCCTTACTGGTAAAATATCCCTCAATGGAACAGCCCACAGTAGCCGCTTACCATCAGGTGGGCTGTGTACCTGTCTGCCTACTTATTTAATAAAAAATAGAATTTCACTTTTTAATCATTCGTTTTCCGCTTCAGTAATATCCGATAATATCTTTAAGCAAACGTTGAAGCGATATCAATTTCCTTTATTATAAGAACTTATTGTTATTTTTCGATATTCCGTTGAGGATTTTGCAATATCTAGGTCATTCAATACTTACAGTGACGGTTTTCCATTAGGAATTGTTTACGAAACTGTTGAAGGAAATAAGGATAATGCAAAATTATTCTTAAAAGCTTTGAAGTACCTAAATGATGTTGACGTTAATACTGATGACCTATTTGGTGTCAATTTATTCTACTTTATCAGTTGGCGGATAGACACGCAGACCACCAGATTGTAAGCGGCCACTGCGGATTATTCTATTGATGAACACTCAAAATCCGCTCAATATTCAGTCTTATGCTTTAACGGTTGAAATACTGAACCAATTTTTAATAAAAGGCCGGCAACGCATCAGCGATCCCTCTGGTGTTGCAGATGTCCATGGGCGGCGGTGTTTGCTTACCATCAGGCGACCCACTGGTTCGTTTTTCGCCTCTGGCATAAAAAAAACTTTTTTGTCCCCGGATAAAACTCAGTTCCTATGGAATATCAGGAATAGAAGCGTTTTTGTTTGTCTATTTTTTTCACATACAGAATGTTACAGATCGATGATTTTTTGGCATGAAGTAGTATTTGAAGTTGGTGACTGAAATAAGCTACTTTTGATTCTAGAAAAATATCACATTCCTTTTTTTATGACAGAGGCGATATACGAGACAGCGGGTCGCTTGATGGTAAGCAATCACCGCCGCTTATGGACATCTGCAACACCAAAGTGTTTTCAAGGCCTTTTAAGAGGGGGTCCGGTGTGGGCTCCGGCACTCTCACAAACCAGACAAAACACAATAGTAGTCACTATTATTTCACGCTAGTGTTAATCCTCCTGCGGGATAATGTTGAAAATTTACGCTGGCGAAACCGTTGGCATAAGGCAATCAATCAATCATTCAATCAATCAAATTGGCATAAGGCATATTAAGGCTAGTCTTAATAATATAAAACTCAAAGGTGACCGACTGACTGACATAGATAGATATCAACGCACATCCCAAACCACTGGACGGATCGGGCTAAAATTTGGCATGCAGGTAGATGTTATGACGTAGCTTAGGCATCCGCTAAGAAAGGATTTTGATCAATTCCCACGGGAACGGGAACCACGCGGGTGAAACCGCGGGCGCCCGCTAGTATTAAATATTTCGATAAACATATTATTTTTTAAGTAAACATTAATTCAGGCACATCAATCAAAAGTCTTCAATGTTTACTATGAAACTAAGCGCCCACACGCGCATTATAGCACTTGGCATCATTACACACCTCATTTTACAACTTTGCCTCACTTAAAAACTTACTTAGTAAACTTAACAAAGTTTCTTAACGATAGCTCACGCCTGGAAACACGGAATATCAGAGTTTACGGTAGAGATGTAACACATACCTATTGCCGATATCTATACTTCTATACTAATATTATACAGAGGAAAGATTTGATTGTTTGTTTGTTTGTATTGAATAGGCTCCGAAACTACTGAACCGATTTGAATAATTCTTTCACTGTTAGAAAGCTACACTATCCCCGGGTGACATAGGGCACTTTTGATCCCGGAAATGTGGGGGGGAAGGGGGGATAATTGACAAAAGAAATCGCCTACGTGGTAAACCCCGGAGGCGACCGCTAGTTTTTTAATAAACTTAATAATTACAACCATTCTTGCTATAGATATCAACCTATAAAATATTATGTTTGATTTGAATTGCGCTTCGAAGCAAATAAATTTTTTTTTACAAACTTTACACAGCATCATTTAGCCATAAACTAAAAACTTACGTACGCATAAATACAGATACAGTTTTTGTAAAAAAATTGAAAAAAAACCGGGAATTGAATTCAAGACCCCGAGATCTTGGCGCACACCACTAGACTATGAGAAATGGTAAATGGTTAAACGCCATTTCCATTCTTAGCGGTTTCTCAGCTTGAGTTTGCCGCCTTATGTACTTTGTGCTATATATAAATAGCTTCAGCTTAATCAATCAAAAGTCGTCGTCCATAATGTTCACTATTAAAACAAGCATTAGCACGTGGAAATGCACAACGCATTTTACAACTTTCCCTTACTTAAAAAGTTCCTGAACAAAAGCTCCCGCCCGAAGCGCGGAATATCAAAGTTTGACGTAGAGATGGGACACACTTTGTCGATATTTAACGATTAAGTTTTAGGTGATGGTTAAGAAGTTTAATAATGGCAGACCAATGCTGCAGACAGTTACTGTCTGTCATTCGAAATAACTGCCTCCGTGGTACAGTGGTGGCGTTGGGCTCTAAAATCCGGAGGTCGTGGGTTCGAATCCCGCAGCGAGCATCACTTTGTGTGACCACCCCTCCCCTGCCCCCACTTTTAAAAAGCGCCCTATGGCACACGGGGATAGAGTAGCTTTCCAACAGTGAAAGAATTTGTCAAATCGGTTCAGTAGTTTCAGAGCCTTTTCAATACAAACAAACAATAAAATCTTTCCTCTTTATTATATTAGTATAGAATTCCGCGGGGAACATCACTTTCTGTGAATGTTTCCAGTTTGGTTAGGACATTGCAGGCTTGAATCATCTGAATGTCTGAAAAGAATGATGATTTCGTGCTTCGGAAGGCACGATATGCCGTTGGTCCTGCGCCTGATCTCTTTTCGGCCGTGTCGTGTCAGACTGCTGTCCCACCGTGTAATGGGAGTGAGGAAATAGGGTGTGCACCTGTGCTTGCGCACTCACTTGTGCACTATATTATATCCTGCGTAGTTGGCTGATCGTAAAAGATTGGCCGCCGTAGCCGTAAACTTAGCTAGGAGGACATTATTATTATTATAGAAAGGGCAACGCAGTTATTATGAGTATCAGTACACATTCTCTTAATCGGTTTTCCTATTTAAAACTTTGATTACCGTATGGCCACTACACGGTCGCGGTGGACCAAACCTTTGATTCTCCCAATCCCGTTGTCGGCTCAATTACGATATTAAACCGCAAAGGTTAAATGTTATTAATGGCCATCCAGGCCACACCGATAATTAACATTCACGTTTGTGATTAATACTTACACTTATGTTAAAATAATGGCCTATTAAATTTGGAACAGCCAGAACAGTAGTTCGCGCGATGTTCAGAGGTACAAAGATGTTCTCAATTAAAGCAAGTTCGAACTTGGTACCGGCGTGGTAGACCCTTCAACAACCACTTGAAAAGTGCTCAAAACACTCGACTAGTTAAGGTGAATTATCCCGTACTTCGAGACTGCTGACTATTTAAATATAGCTAGATGTTTACCTAACGTTTGCCAGGTGGTAGGTTCCTGTACTGGGGACTTAGACAAGATGACATCGCATCATAGCTGGCGAATTTCGCTAAGTCCAATTTGTATGGATTTGACAGATGCCATAGAAAAGTCACGTATTGAAAGTATGGGATTTGACATTCGCTATCGCAAACTGAGCTATAACGAATGTCATAAATGCCGCTTGTCTAGGGGGGCTGAACCGTCTAGGTGACTACCACCGCAGTGCCAGGTATTTTCCCGTGAAATAGAAGTGTGTCAAGCACTTGTGTGTTTCGGGGAACCAAGTACAAGTACCCATAGGTATTGATTTCTCATTTTAACACACTTCCTACTGTTTGTATTGACAAAAGCTTAAAACTTATGACAAGTATTAACTGACTGACTTAAATGATCATTGTGGTTTGTAATATTAACGAGATTGCTTATTATTTTATCACAAGTGCCCGTACATCAATATAAGAAACGGATAAACTTGCCAACTTTATAATATTTTTAAGAATACTAATCAGTGCTTTGTTTCAGATACCGAAGTACCGAGTGGTGTTGTTAGGAGATGCAGGCGTCGGCAAGACGGCTCTGGTATCCCAGTTCATGACGTCAGAATACATGAACACATACGATGCCAGTTTGGGTAAGAAACTACATTATAGTACTGCATGGTACTTATACAGTGTGTATCATCGAACAAAGCTTTTAACGAATATACGAGTACATGTATTGTGAATAATTTTTGTTCTGTAATAAGTACTCGTAATATCATTTTTTTTAATATAAAATTTGAATCAATCACTACTATAACGCATCAAGAATGACTTAGGAACGAATAAGTCGAACAAAAGTTATTCAGCATTTGTATAAAATAACTTTTTACAACCATTTAATTGTTTGATGTTACGTCGTGTACCTATTGTACACGACGTAACATCTGAAATAAAGTGTTCTAATTCATAAATGGAAAGTAGCAAACCATTTACTATTAAAATAATAATATTTTTAGTTATTTGCAGCCTGTTGACTTCTATGAAGAGTTTTGATAATTTCACTCAACTGAAATGAAATGAACACATATTATACAATGTGTTTTTTATGTTTATATGTAGATATTTTTTTACACAAGACAATATTATTAGGATATAACTGTCATAATTCTTCTAAGAAATAAGCGGACTCTAGATAAGTAAAACAATACTGAAATATTAATTAAAAGTAAAAAAAATCTAAAAAACAGCTGTAGTCATATTTTATAGACTTTCTTTAGGAATGTATCGCAAAAGCATGCAAGTTCTCTAAATATAGTAATTGTATATTATGTACACTTAAGTATAATAGTTAAACGCCGAAATTATAACAAATGCACTTTATTAAAAAACATTTTCCGTTTAAAAATATATTTAAAAACAAATAATAGGGAGTAATAATATTTTGCGAGCATGCACAAATGGCTTAATATATGTGAGCTTTGAAAAATGATAGTATATTTTAGTGCACGTAATACCACTATGTACTACTTCACAGTTATTTCAAAATGTGTTCAAATAGGCATGATGACCTAAACAGAGACAGGGAGATTTTATTTTTAAAATATAAACAACAGGTTTAGGCGCAAATTTTCAAATTCGCATTTTGTCAAGCGGTCGCAAACGGTCAAATTCGCAAAATTCGCAAAATGTGGAATTTGAGGCTTCATTTTAGCCTGTGTTTAAGATTTTTAACTATAGGCATTACTCATTCAAATACCATTTCGAACTTTGTACGCAATTACTGAGGTATTATCGTATTGCATTCTGAAATTTTCGAAAATGTAATATTAAAATATTTTGCTCGCCTGCCTACTATACCATAAAAAAAACATACTTTCGGTATATCTTTCTCTTCCGAGCGTTTGGCAAGCATGTTAGATCCAGATTTGGCAACTCAGAACTAAATAATATTCGTGTCACTACTCACTAAATCCCTTCCTTTATCTTTATAACCGAGAGGGAATAGCCGATTCCCGTCTTGTAACGATGGTCGGCCAATAGTGCCCTAATAATTAATACAGTATAATTAATACAGTTTTCTTTGTCATCATGCCTAACCACGCATATTCGCAGGGAAACGCAAATTCGAGACTTATATTATATCTTTCGTATCACTTTGATAACGACAGCAAAAATAGCTAGCTAAACTAGTCACACAAGTCGGTAGTTACTCGAGAAAAACTAGCAATCTTTTGCCACCAAATAAGGGAGATTGTACTATTAATGGACCTCTGACTAGCCATCGGGAGATTTACCACCAAGTGTGTGATTTATTGCCAGGGCTGGCGCGTCGATGTTTGAGCCGAGTAGGTATTGATTTTCCCTATTCCACGTGACTACGATGCATGTGATAGCTGTAAGCAGCGTACATCACTGAGGGGACTGCGTGTATATGACGATATGAATATGTGGTACCATTGTTGCCGATGTAGTAAAGTGTAACAAAGCGATCTAAAAAGAAAAATATAAATATCATAAAAAATATCGCACATATGGAAACATATCGGACTACGATACATTCTCCTTACTACGTAAAAGAGCCAAAGTACTAGAGCAAGATTGTTACAAAGCGTATCTAAAGACCTCAGAAGAATCCATTATTGAAAACCCTAAGATGTTTTGGTCCTTCATCAAATCTAATAAGCAGGGCGCTAATTCACTGCCGGCTAATTTGGAATATGAAGGGCATTCAAGTAACTCTGGAGAAGAGATTTGCGAGCTTTTCGCTTCTTACTTTAAATCCACCTTCCTTTCTCCTTCTAGCAATAGTACACCAAAACATTCTAACGCAAATCATACCCATTCCATTGGTGATATAGAAATTAACGAAGATAGTTTAAATAATTTACTGCAATCTCTCGACCTCACCAAGGGCGCAGGGCCGGATCTTATAGAGCCAACATTTATTGTGAACTGTTCGAAAAGTCTTACGAGGCCGCTTGCAATACTCTTTAAGCGTTCTGTAACGGAAGGTATCGTCCCTGTTCTATGGAAGTCTGCATTTATAACCCCAATACATAAAAGCGGCAACAAATGCCTGGTAAATAATTATAGGCCTATATCGAAATTGTGCCTGTTCGCCAAAGTCTTTGAGCGTATCGTATATACGCAGGTTTATAATAGTCTGTCTAGTATTTTCATCCCTGAACAACATGGATTCCTAAAAAATCGATCAACTACGTCTAACTTAATATCATTTACCGAATTTGTAACTTCAGGCATGGATGCGGGGGGGGAGGTTCACGCCATATTCACTGATTACTGCAAAGCCTTTGACCGAATAGACCACTCATTGCTTCTACAGAAACTACTGTCAGCAGGAATCCATGGAAATCTGTTTAGATGGTTCTCGTCTTACATAGAAAATCGTTCACAGGCCGTAGCAGTGAATGGTTACTGTTCAAAATGGTTTACTGTGCCTTCTGGTGTGCCCCAGGGTTCACTGCTTGGTCCTCTATTGTTTAATATTTTCATAAATGATATATCTTGCTGTTTTCTCCATTCAAGTTTCTTATTATATGCAGACGATATGAAAATATATAAACAAATACAAAACACAAATGACTGCCAGAAACTGCAAGATGATCTCCAAAGATTTGAGGAATATTGTAACCTAAATAAACTAGATCTAAATATTTCTAAATGTCATAGTATATGCTTTAGTCGTAAATGTAATGTGACGCACTATTTGTACACACTAAGAGGGACAGGGCTTCAGAATCTTACCCAAGTTCGGGACCTCGGCGTAATACACGACTCTAAATTAACATATGAGCTGCACGTTGATAGTGTAGTTAAGAGAGCCAATAGGACCTTGGGCTTTATCATGCGTTCTTGTTCTCAATTCCAAAGTTTAAAAGTAGCAAAGGTGTTATATTGCTCATATGTGCGTAGTATCCTCGAGTATTGCTCACAGATTTGGAATCCGCAATATAATGTACACATTAACAGGCTGGAGTGCGTTCAACGGAAATTTATGAGATACTTACAGTACAAGAGCAAGACTTACAATGATAATTATATAGAGAGGTGTAGCAGACATCACATATTACCGCTACAAGATAGACGCAAAATAGCAGACATCGTTTTCCTCTTAAAAGTAGCCCAATGTAAGATCGATTCCCCACACCTCCTTTCTTTAATAAATCTCCGTGCTCCTAGCAGGACTTTAAGACGACCCATTACTCTTTCTGTTCCTCATAGTAATAGCAATTACAGGAAGAACTCATTTTTTATTCGAGCTGCTAATGTCTTTAACCTTATGGCTGGCGATTCCGATATTGATTTATTCAATTCGAGCATAAATAGTGTTAAACGAAATCTCTTCAAAGACTGGTTTGATGTGCATTCTTGAAAAGTGCTTTTTTTTTTTTTTTTTGTATAAAACTTTAATTTAAATATTTAACTGTAACTTTGCTTTTGTATTTTTGTTATTGATAAACAAGCATTACTCAGGCTCAATAGGTGAAAACATGTAAATGGTTAAAAGTTTCCCAAAATGTTTGTCTACATAGTTTATACACTGTATTGTTTTCCTTGTAAAATAAAATAAAATAAATAAAAATAAAATAAAATAAATAAAGACACAATTGTTATGGCAAACGCAACATTTAACCTTCCCAACATCTTCAGAAGCATAATGGAAGTAATTATATTTTTGTTTGTACGGGATTTGTGTAAATGACTCTATATTTAAACGTATTCCAATTAAAACTTATTTCGTATAGGTTTATAAACTTTGTGCCAAATTTATACCATATATTGGTACAAAGTTTATAAACTTATACTATAATGATTATGGAATATTATTTCAAAGATAATCATATTAATCTTTGCGAACACGTAGTTAGTCGATGCCCATTAAGGTACCTTTTTTATTGCAATGTGTAAGATCGTACACCTGATGGTAGCGCCACGTCTGCACTTAGACAGTTCAGTCACATAATAGTACTAACGTAGTTCAGTGCCAAACAGTAGGATACTAAGCAGTTACTGTCTGGCACTGCCCTGCGCCCGCTACACCGAGACGACAGTTAATAGGACCATATACCCAGTAATTTCACTAGCTTTAGTGCCCTTTCCCCGAAACACAGAAGTGCTTGACACACTTCTATTTCACGGGAAAATATCTGGCACGGTACCTTGAAGTCCTCTATACATGAAAGCGTAACAGTCAGAGAAACTGTAGCACTTATAATATTAGCATGGACAAGTTCATGTTCAACAGTCAGCCCTGCCTCGTGGTAGCTGACGTAGTGACGTCATACGGCGTGCGCTGCGCCAAATGACAGGGCACTCTTCAATGGCGGCGCGTCACACGCATGACGTCACCAGCCCTCGGACATAAATGTCTCTCTAATTTATGAGATGTTTAAAGATGAATTTTATTATTTTTCTTCTTTTCGTGTCGATGGCAAATTTTAAAATTTAATTAAAATTTAAATTAAAAAGTCATATAAAATCGGCTAATTTTATTTAGAAAGAGGGAAGTAAACTATAAGGCAAGAGTAATTTCTCGATTTGAATTTATTTTCACTTTTGTCCATGGATACTTGTGACTGACTAGATGGGATGCTCTCCAGAATGGAAGAAGGGGGAGAAAAAGTTAAGGAATGGGGAGTGGCTTCAACAGGCAGGCTTTGACAGTGGGGCAGCGCCCTTTTTGTGGAGCAGCGCTCTTTTCGTGGAGCACACAGTCCCACACACCGCCCCCAAGCCTCAGCGACAATAAAAAAAAGGCAGGCTTTGAAAGGCTACTTTTTTTTCCAAAAAATATTTCTCTTTTTTTTGGAATGAAGTTGTATTTATATAATTAACGGTTTAAGGCTAGTTTAGTTTTTAATACAATTAGAGCACGTCCTATCATTTTTGAAGTCGGTTAAAATTACTTGTTTTGTCTTTCCCGGAACATAAACATTATCAACAACAGTAAAATCATGATTCTATTATTTGTGTCTGTAACTGTATACTTTAGTAAGTCTTCTTAGAAACCAGTTAATTAATATCAACGTCATTAATTACGTCCCACTCGTCTTGTCTCATCTCGTCCTACAGTGCGTGGGAGACACATCGATCCTTCGTTTTTCTTATGAAGATAAAATATATAAGTATGTTTTTATGCGTGTGGCAATATTCACACATAATATGTACTGAAATTATGCCATTTGGTCTTTACCGCGAGAGTCCAAAGCGGCTCTACCATATTTTAAGGAATTTCATTGCCAGATAACTGATGTGAAGAAAAGAAAGAAAGAAAGAAAACATTTACCATGCCTATGGCTAAGTAGTAAATGTTACTTTCGTTTGCTTTAAGATGTGGTGTAATCATTTCGAGGGCTTTTATGCTTTAAACAATCCGTTAAATTGTGCCGAACCGCGCCGCACCAAAATGTGCACGAAAAACGTTTGCTTCAAAATAAGTTAAAACAGATGACTTACAATTTAATCCGCAATCTTTGCATTTCCGTAGCATGTACATCCCTACAGTTCTGCCAACAGTATGATAGAAGAAGAGCATCGTGTCTAAGAGCGTAGACGGCACACTTTTTGTGTGATCGAGTCTGCGGCGCACAAAAAGATGTAAATTCCGGCGTACAAAGTGCGCAGGACTTTTTGCGCGTCGTGTGCGTTACTGCGTATAATTAATTGCAAAGGTTCTATCTTCACAGATTAAAAAGTGCGTCACGGATAGTCCGTCGTCTGCGCTGTTCCAAGACTGTGAAAAATCCGCGACGGACTTTTGTCTCGCTATGCAGACATTTTGTACGCCGCAGACTCGTTTGCACAAAAAGTACGTTTGCACTGCTCTTAAAAGCTTACTCTTCATTCACGTGAATACCGTCACATGTTCACAGAGCGTGAACTACTTAGCTGGCGTCCAGTTGTTTCAATCCTTTCGGTATTCAAGTAGTGACGTTAGCCAGTGTACAGTCAGCGTCAGAAATATCTGAACACTTTAGTACCATGCCACACCAACTATTGCTTACTTACATTAAGGCATGTCTAACAATACATGCGCTATAGCCGGTGTGACAAAGTTTTAAAGTGTTCAGATATTTCTGACGCTGACTGTACACACTCGTGCGATTGACAGGGGTAGAGCGGCTGTCACAATATGTCTCCTTGCGAAAGAATGTAGATTTATCATAGCCGAATAAAACTGTACGTTCACAAAACCAATAAGTTTGAGATAAGATACGTACATTGTATAGTTCAGGACAAACCACTCGGAAAGAAAGATAAAGAAGTGAGAGGCAAACGAACAAGTTTGTCACAACTGAACAATAGTCTCAGATGTGTTGCGTATAATAGGGGCGGGGGGGGGGGGGGATGGCTATGAGATGTGTTTGACTGGCTCGATGGCGCATGATAGTGACCCGCCCAAGCAGCAACCAAGCGTAATGAACACCTAAAAAGTAGCCGCTGTTTTACAGCTGTATAAGAACGTTGAAAAGACATTGTAGTGTTATAATGTCGGTTTAGGAGTAATTATTCAGCTCTAACTGTATTAAGTCTGTATTAAGGAGTCAAAGTACACTTAAAGTTCTAAATCAGTGTATGATAACTGTCATGTACAGCTTTAAGTTTCCTGTAACGCTTTAAACTTATTTTAGTATTAAAGCTGTATGTACAATGGTGCATTTTGCATACCGTCACTTACTTAATACAGCTTAGAGCTGTATTATGGTCGTCCTCAAATCTTATTTCTGTATTATGAAGTAGGCAAACTCTCTTCTACAGCTTATTATTATGGTGTAATTGTACACCCTTTTACAGACGATAGCTGTTTAATTTCTGTCTTTGAGAGTAATAAACAGCAATTAAATGACGCCTATAGTACAGCCTTAATCTGTATAAGACCATCAAAATAGAATTTAGGCTGCTTAGCAAATTGTCGCCATTTTATCAATTACAAATCGAAAATTACGAACATGAGTACATAAAAATTAGACTAATGTTTTTATGTTCATCAATATTTTCAGTTTGTCCAATAACCTACTATGCACCAATGAGGCTCTACGTCCATTAATTCAAACATTTTTAAATTCTAACCTATAAAAACCATATTTACTTCCTTATTTAATATCTCTTCCTTGGTTATTTTGCTGGCGCGTTTATTTTTTATCACAAAACATATATATGTCCACAATAAATTTATTTTGGCACGATAATGCACTATATCCTGCGCCTATCGAATCTCCAAATCTTTAAACACAAAGCGTTTATAATAAATGTCACTTTGATCAATACGATTATAAACGCCATCATTAAAATATATCTTGTTTCGTCTTAATTTTAAGTCTTTTGTAACTCTGTTCAACAGACTTTTTATAACGTAAAGCTTAACAAGTGAGTTACAATGTAGTAATTAGAGTGTATTGGTTTCCAAGTATACCATAGTACAGCCGCAAAACAGCTATTATGCAGCCTATTTTCTGCTTATACAGCTACTGTACAGCTAATATAACGCAAAACGCTGTATAATTTGTGCCCATTTCAGGGGTATAAGGGCTGTATAAGCGCTTATACAGCGTTTATGCGGCAAAGAAATACAGCATTAAGAGTATAAACGAACTTTAATAGAGCTGTTATACAGCTTGTGATGCTGCTTGGGCGGTCCTATGCGCCAGGGGTCGTGGGTTCGAATCCCACCCAGAACAAACACTTATGTGATGAACATTTATGTTAGTTCTGTGTCTGGATGTTTGTTTGTATTTAAGTATATATTTGTGGTACCTTCGTTGTTTTTGTCACCACATAACACAAGTGCTTACGGTACTTACTTTGGGGTCAGATCAATGTATGTGATGTTGTACAATATATGGATGAGAAAGAGGAAGGGAGTGCGTGCCTACACTTTCACACATAGTAACTGTAACCCGTCAAAAATCCAAACCATTGAACATCTCCTTAAAGAATGCCCCCGCTATGCTCGCCAGAGATCTGAACACGAAGAAACTTGTAAATATTTCAATATTTCACCTTATGATATCCGAAACCTTATCCACAAGCAAGAAACTATAATATCTTTTGATAATTACTGGCAAATACATTGAAAATACCCTTAAAAATTACAATAACTCTTAGGGCCTCGTTCACCATCTCTGAGTAAAGTATCAAGTAGACTATTCGGCGGTTAAAGTGACGAGTAATATTTTTTTGAATTTCACCACCTCTGAGTAAGGCTAATTGACGATTAAAGTAACTAGTAACTTACTTGGAGCTTCGCCTTATGAGTAAATACTTTAACTGGCGGTTAAGTAGGTTTGCTTTGTAGGTTTCCAACTGAATTAATCTTAAAATATTCAAGAAAAGGATAAATATGGATGTATTAACATAACCACTCATACGTCCACTGTAACCACAGTTACAGAGACCATATACCTCAGGACAGTCCGTGTAACTACAGTTACATTTTTAAGAATTCGCGCCCGCTGATTGTTTTTTTCTTTTTCTTATCGCTGTGGATGTTTATAGTCTGTAGTGTTGCTGGTTTTTGACGCTCTATGATATGTACCACACCTTATTTCAAGTGGAACATAACTTCGGCTCATGGCTACAAAAAAAATAAATTGTCAAGTTGCTTGTTGTTTTTGTGGATCAGTGCGCGAGTGACTCCAGCTATTTTATTCGAGAAATCATGCCGTAAGTAATAAAATAATATTGTTTTGTATATCAAAATATTTATAATCTTACATATTTTCATATTTTATAACATTATGTGCGATTCCAGTCAGTTTTTAAGTAAAAATTTGGATTAAAAATAGGTCGGTGACTCTGTGTTTTTATTAGTGAATAATTGGAAGATCTAAAAAAGTTCTTATATTATATCGTAATTAAATGTTTTAATATGAAAATTTATTAATATTATAGCCTGGTTATTACCATACTTTCTTGAAATATTACATATTTCATTCTGGATTAGACAATTTACCATACGTGAACTTCGATTTCACAGATCATGTAGCTTTAGTTTTTATTTTATTTGTAATATTTCTAAGATGATTAATAATGGGATTTTGGTTTCTAATGAAAGGCCATTAAATTACCTAAAACCCAAAATTGTTTTAATATTGTAAACGTCAAAAATATCTAATAAAAAAAATATTTAAATTGAAAACTAGGACAAAATTAGCATTTCTTAAAGTTCACTGTAAGATCATTAATAGAATATAATGTTATAATCAAACATAACTATTGCCTAAAAATCGTCAACTAATGAGCCTTTCATTAGTATTTTTCATTTTGCTATATTTGAGTTATTTACTGAGTAATAAGCATTTATTTAGCATACGTCTCCTATCGATTTTGTTTTGCGCGTATCACGTGACTCGCGGACTGTCCTGACAACCTAGCGAAACGCGCACGGACGTTTGAGTGGATAATAGAGCATCGAATCGAGGAATTAGAAGACGAATATAATTCTAGGATACAAAAAGTTCATAGAAGTCGTATATTTTACACGCCTGTGGACTATTTTATGAAATTTGATGAATAAGATTTTGGTTTGTCTAAAAAATCTTGTAAAAAATTTGATAGCTTACGGATTAAAAACCAAAACCCAAATTTTATATTTGCTGTATGTTCTACGTAGTAATATGTATACCAACGTAAAATATTAATTTATTATGCAAGTAGATACGTGAGTACGGAAAAAGTAACCGGGATAATAAGTGCCTATGTGTAATGTTATCTATTCTTCATCTTAAACTTTCCTCGAAGAGCTGCACTCATGTCGCAATAAAATCGTCAGGTATAAACATTTGATTAATTTTGTATTTAAGAATACAAAAAATAATACATTTAATTTTTCAATAGATACTGTTTTACGGTTTTCTTTTGTTATCTTACATGCAGCTTCAAATAATTTAATGTTGTTTTTCCATGTGAATAAGATAAATTTAATAAAGTTATTTAACCAAACAACTTGCAACTCAAAAGAAACACCACGAAAATAACAACACGTGCGAGCAGTCAATATGCCATAAGCTGTAAAAAATGAATGAACAATTGTTTGAGAATGAATGAGTTTCGGCTTAACCGTTGATTTGCTAATCGGAACTTCATTTTGCTTGGTGAAATTGAAAAAAATTACTTGAGACTTTTACTTGACGGTTAGTTTTAATCAGGAAGTAACTAATTAGAACTTTACTCAGAGATGGTGAAAGAGGCCCTTAGCCTTACGGGAAACTATACTTAACTTTCTGACACTCCATAACATCTGTATATATTCATCCTACATAAACATTCAATTTCATGTTATCCATAATTTCTCAATTATTCCGCTCCTACCATCTTCTATGCTAGGTACGTCGTATACTCGTATCCCATAGCGACTGGCAAAACTCAAAATTAGTTATTATAATATCCCTATTAATTATTATATAGTGATATGATATCACAAGAGTAAACTCTGGAAATAACAGGCCAGGGACAAAAAAAAAACTTTCACATATAAAACGAAGCGCAGTAGCCAATATTGACGACATTTTATTAACAATTAATGTTCAAGAAGCTATTGTCTGATATTATTTTTGTAGACTACAAAGACATTAAAGTAACACACATCTGAATCATCTTCAAAGTACTTACGCAAAGCACAAGATGGCGTATCTTTGTCTGTCACATAAGTCCTGAGAAAAGCGCGTCTTTATGTAGAACCGTATCGTGAATAATAGAGTGTGCGTGAATAATAGCGTACTAAATGTCCATTTTTTTCCATATACTTACACGATAGACAAAATGTTCTGATAAAACAAATATTGGCCTGGGCTTCTGTGTATGTGGCGTACCTTTGTCTACGACACGACTTTTTTATTGTTGCAGTAGAGGAGAGATATTAAATTTAGATCCCTGAATATAATCCAGGATAATAAACCCAATGACTTACTCCTAATAACTATAGTGAGTAGTAATAGATAGTTCATTAAATAAATACCCAACCTAGACTAAAAATGTGTTATTGGGTTTTTATACTAAATTGTTTGTTTGTTTGTATTGAATAGGCTCCGAAACTACTATACCAATTTGGAAAAATCTTTCACTGTTGGAAAGCTGCTATTCCCGGGTGACATAGGATACTTTTGATCCCGGAAATGTGGGGGGAACGGGGGGGGGGGGGATAATTGACAAAAGAAATTACGCGTGGTTTAAACCGCGTAGGCGACTGTTATCTTTTCTAAAATCCTCCTAGGCAAGAGTCCAAAAGTCTCTTCCCGCGTCTCTAAACTGGAACACATAGTAACCAACTTTGTAGGACATTGATTAGTCCACAAATTCCCACCCTAGTGACCAGAACACCACCACTAAAGTAGTCACAATGTCACAAAGTAAATATCTATCTTTATCACAGAAATATAAATATTATTTAAAAAAAAATTATTTAAATATTATTTAGATTTCTGTAATCTTTATATAAAACAAATCTTCCGTCTTACAACTATAGCTATCGCCATCTTTATGCAAATTCCTATAACTTCAATCCCAAATACTACCTGATTCGGTTCATTCAATGCGAATTATTGGAAAATCGCATTTATTTAGTCGCGCGACCCTCGTCACGGCCTGTTCAGTTTAAGGTAACAGATTCACGAAATTGGAGATTACAGCCCAAAATAAACTGAGAAGTGACGTTCGTGTAAGCTTTCCTTTGTGGCTTTTATGGATAGAATTTAGCGTGTTAACGTTAAATTGAGTATCTTTTGACAACATTCAGTGAACATAGGTACTTATATTATAGGTGAGGGTCTCGAGAGGAATAGAATTCTTTTTCTGAGTCCGACTGGCTTGCTACCACCACACAGGTGACATCTTCCGCCATAAAAGCTCTGGCTGTATTCTGGCAATATTTCACTCATTGGCAAAGTTGCCAGATGTGATTTTCCATTTCTCCCCAAAGAACAATGGCAGTTTTATACCTGCATGTTTTTAAGGTGTCTTAAAACTTGACTTATACAAAAACGATTATTTGAATTAGCCAGATTTTTACATCATAACACATTTTTATTTAAAGGCTGATATTAAATCATGAATTATAAAAACCTCTCAGTTGATTACAATATTAATATCTTACGCGTTTGTGTTGCCGCTTTAGAAAAAATAACACATTTATATTTTTTTCAATAATAAGAAAAAGGAATAAAAATAATTTATTTCAATGCAATGTGTAACTTAGAAATTATATATCATTAAAAATAGCACAGTGGAAGTTCCCTTCGTACATAAAATAGCGTAATGTTTCTTTATTGGTAAAAATGTAACTTTTAAAGCTGTCTCGTGTAATATTTAACTATCTGCCAATTGCAACACTGCTACCAAAGTTATTTTGACAGCAGGAAACTGCAAAGCAAATTGTTTGACAGTCTATTTTTTTTTATAGGTTTTGGCTTTGCACGGTTTGTACTTTAGCCACAGACGATATTTAAAAGGTCCAGTATTCTCATAAATGTTTTAGGAGACTGTTTATTTTTCCTCTGACTGCTTCTAAGATGACTATTTTAATAAAAAATAATTTTATTAATTACTAAAAGAAGAAAATAAACAAGGATTTGTTTCATTACCAACATAACCTCAAAGTACAAAAATACTTATAACTTTTTTTTGCAACCACCGTTTGTTAAAATTCTTTTTGGAAATGTTTACGTAATGCAATTGCTTGTGTACCTATAAGCATTTTTTAAATCATAGACGCCCCAATTTTTATCCAGGACAAACGTAGTATTTGACTTTGCCATTGTTCTTTAAAATTATTTTTCTCCAAAACGATACTATTTTCTTTAGTTTTACCCAAAAGCCAAAAACCCTAGTTTTACCCAAAAGCCAAAAACCCAAAAAAATATTTCTCCAGGAGCCAAATTTTTACCCAGAATTGCGAGAAAAATACCCAATCTGGCAACCGTGCTTATTGATAGACAACTCATTGGTAGACATATAAAATGGATAGGACTTGGTACAGACTTAGTTAGAACAGAAAGAAAACTAAGTAGAATTTACGCAATAATCTTAATTTTCTTTTCCTTTCTCTAAAAAATTACATTGGTAATTCCTGTTACGCACTGCCAATAAATATGACCATAAAAACATTACTGCTTCAGAACACCTGTTGGGGGCTCGTAAAGATTGAACCTTTGGGGGCGGGTTGAAGGTACCTGGGGTACAAAGTGACTTGGTCGCGCCATAGTAGAAAAGAGGAAAGTAATCCTTTCTTTTTTTTCTTTACCTTAACATAGAAGATTTGGGAAATGGAGTCTTCTTTAACACCTATCGTTATAACTGCCTCTGTAATACATTGGGTAGAGCGTTGGGCTCTATAACCCGGAGGTCGTGGGTTAGAATCCCACGGAGAGCATCACTTTGTGTGATGGTTTCCAGTATGGTTAAGACATTGCAGGCTCGAATCACCTGAATGTCTGAAAAGAATGATGATTCTGTGCTTCGAAAGGCACTTTAAGCCGTTGGTCCCGACTATGTTCCAAGTAGGTCTGGTTTTCCTTGTAGGGTTACGGAGGTCAGATAGCAATCGCTCCATGGTAATAACCAGGCTTGTCAAATCTAGGATCATAGTCGAAGCGGACCCTGAGCTCCATATTGGATGCAATCAGGATTACGCTGGGATGATGATAAAACAAAACCGGCCAGATTATCGGTCGTACAAAAAGTCTGATGGGGAGCTGAAATAACATAGACTACTTTTGAGTATTTTTACTACACGCATAACAAATGTAAGTACGCTTGGTTGTTCATATAAGCTCAAACGCTTTCTTCTAAGGAATTATTAATAGCCCTCTGGTCTCGCCTAAGCTTCGAGCGGTAGACAAGATAATATATAATTATATAAATATATCATTATTCTAGATACATACTTACCTATTCAATAATAATAAGCGTTGTTTGGAACTTTGGTGGTATTTTTTCGGGTTGGGAATTTTACGACAAAAAACTTAATGCTACGCGCCTCGATGGTCTAGTGATTTAAGTACCGGGCCGAGATAGATAGATAAACAATTTATTCGAGACTCGGGGTCCTGGGTTATTTCCCGTGTCGAGCTTACTTTGTGTTTTTTCGGCTTAGGTGGCTACTCACCCACTACAAACTCACCCAGTGGGTGAGTTTCCACCTTTTTATATTAATAGTGGTCATTTCACCCAATACTTTGGCCGATTGTGGGTGAGACGGCTATTCCAAAGTTTGGGCATCGTCATTTCACCCAAACTTAAATTTTGCTATATCGCACACTCTTTTTGGGATTTATATTTTAATAAAATGTGTGCAAATTCTGGAAAACAAATGAATGTCGGGAAAACAAGTGAATGTCGATAAGGTCGAAAATAGCTTACACCTGTTTTTTTAAAACTTCAGATCAATAAACAATGTTTTCTCGACATACTCTCGGACACTGCTCGGGTTTGTGATGACCAACCCGCATTTGGGAAGCGTGGTGATTAAGCCAGTACCCATCATTGTAACGATAACTTGATTTCAAGGATGGAGGCCTTTGCCCTGCAGTGGGATATTAATAGGCTGATATATTTCGGTCTGACCAAGGGTTTCAACTTAGGACCAAAACCTTCAAACTACAAAATAGCGTTTATTTATTTATTTAAGCTTCATTGCACAAATCAAGTACAAGAGGCGGACTTAATGCCTCATGGAATTCTCTCCCAGTTAACCTTTAGGCCAAGCAGAGAGAAACAGTGGGCAGTGCCAATAAACATCAAACTTGAAAACAGAAACAACAGAAATAAACGAAATAATATATCATAAATAAATACATAATATAAAATTACATAAATATACATACATATTTATGGAACTCATATTTGTGTAGGTTACCTGTCTCTCTGCCTTAATAAGGAATCTGTAACACAATAACTGTATGCCAGGGCGGTACCGACGGCAATTACCAACCCACTAATGGGTGTCGTGTTACTAGCACTTTAGAGGAAGCCAGCCTGCTAACATTGGATCCTAGTCAATTTAAGGCATGGAAATGACGTCAAACAGTATTTTGAAAGAAAGAAAGAAATAAAAAAGAAAGAAAAACATTTATTGGCCAAAAAAAGAGGAAAAATAACAAAGAATAGACAGTACATTGACACATTCATTGACACAGAAAAAGATAACATGATTACATGACAAACAAAACAAACAGAGGCCAATAGGGTTCATGCCTCAGCATATATGCGGCTGTGTCGATTGGAAAAAGACACAACAGCGCTGATTTTGAGGCAGAACCTTTAGGAGTGACGTTAATAAATAATAGATACGTTTTACATACATTATACATATTTCACATAGTTATAATGGATATATTGGTACTTATAAAAAACATAAACATAATTTTGGACACTAGGTATTCTACCTTGTATAGCTTCGGTGGAATCACTGCCTCGGAAAGTACGTAAAGCCTGGTCCAGACAGACAGCAGAAAGAATAAAATTATTTAAGACATAAGCGGAATTGAAGGCATGTTCGAGAATATTTCCCGGAAGGGGACGCAATGGGAACGAAATAGTGGCAATATTTTTTTGAAGGACAAATAAAAACATCATTCAGTAATTTATTTTTCATTTTATTCACAAAAACAAATTAACGCAGACAATAAAAAAATCAACGTTTCTAACTAAACAACAAATGAAATTAAATGCATTGACTCCAAAAGTAGTGTATTGCTTTGCTTCAACCTCCGATTAAAACATCCGATTTAAAAGTTTCGGAGCCAATTCAAAAAGCGTAGTAAAAGTTGTGACTTAACGAAATCGGAATCGAAGCTTCGTGACATCCCTGCTTAATACGCACATAGAAAAATCGCCCCGAGTTTCGCACCATCGGAGTTTCATACTACACGGCTGCCACAACTCAAAATACAAAATAATATGATGTTCATTTATGGCACTAACAATAGTTCAGATTTTGATTGACTGTGCGTGACTGCGCTACGTTGCGTTGATAACAAAAGTAGTTATTTCGACCACGAATGCCGGTCGATATCACACATTCGATCGCCGATTATGTCGTATATTTTGTTTTTGTATACTAACTAGTCGTTATACAACTTACTCGTAGCAAATGTCGTGTTTCTTTTTTAAACCGATTTTAAAGTTTTAACTTTATCGATGTGTTTGGTTCCGTCCTAGATTGTGTTGCGTAGACTTTCCGGGGGCTCGCGTAAGTCAAAAAAATAATATGTATTTTCATTTTGTATAATTTTGCCTGCTGATACCTTATGCTCTTTTGAAATGGGTTAATTTTATCATAGAATAAGGTTCAAATTGATCCAATTGTAGGTATCGTGTACCTGATGATGGTGAAGGTTCAAATTATGTTGGTTACTATTCTTCCACTACCAGTTTAAGACTTAAAACTGGATAGATGCGCGTGTTTACATGCATTACAAACTGAAAGTATGGCTTACATGCATTAGTCAGATAAATCGTTTAATAAAACATTTGTATTATATCTCCTTTATTTGGTGGCAAAAGCTAAAATACACATCTAAAATGCTAGATGATTTTCGAAAAAAATATTTCTAAATAACCTTTGTGTATTTCAAGATATCTTAGACTGTTTCACATCTTTAACTAGGTGTTAATTTAAGTTTTAAATGTTAGTTGTAAGGGTAATTAGATATGTATTTCTTTGCATGTGTCTTCTTCACTAGCTTTACGGGTGAGGATGAGCGCAAACAATTAGGTCCAGAACAGACGGCGCAACGCGACTGCAACGAAACTGCAACGTCTTACTTTTAGGTTTCATTTTAGTTTCTGCCATAGACTTATATGAGAGACTGCACATGGCGCGATCATTTTGAAACCGGTTTGGAACGCATTGCATATCAGTTGGGTTGAAACCAGCGTGCAGGAAACTCGTGTTTGCGTTTCATTACTTGAACTAGACATTTTGCTGACGTCTGTTCTCAAAGAACACCGAAATGATTTTGTCGTTGCTGCGTGAGTGGAAAACGATTGAAACTGGTTTCAAACTAATAATTTCAAAAGGGTTTCGTTGCAGTAGCGTTTCACCGTCTGTTCTGGGCCTTAGAGTATAAAATATTAGTGATTTAATAAGCATGTACCAAATTGGCAAATAAATAATTGGTTTGTAATAAAATTTTCTTTGGGTCTTTCTTAACTTAGAATAAGCTCTTTCTACGGTTGTTAGGGTAAACCTAAAATATTTTCCTTTTGTTAATAGGTATTGCAACAAACTATTATTTTGATTATGGTATCTAAGTATTTACAAACAAATTGCATATATACTTTTTTTTTATAAATACTAACGTGATGATTATCACTTAAAATTAACGATTCGGAGATCAGACAAGCCTTCTAGTATATAGTGTCAACAATTTAAGCGACGCTAAATCTCAGTTGAAGTGTGTATGAAGGTACTATGATAATATAACCGCTTACCACAAAAATGGGATTTCTGCCAAAAGATCAGGCGTAAAAAAAACTATGAAAAGTTACCATGGCAACATGATATCGATTTGTGCACATACGAAATGTTACATAATTTCTTAACATAAAATATAACAAATACTTCTCCCTGTGCTTCCCTTTGCCTTAATTTGTGGTCGGCTGAGGGTAACGGTGGTATTTGTGGGGATTCTTCACAACCATACGAAGTCTCACCGCTGGGAACTATCGATTTCAATTTTAATTGCGTACATGCTGTTAATTGGGGTAAGAAATTTGAAGGCATAGCGCTGTGGCTAAAAGTAACTGTAGCGTATGAACGTTCAAACTGGGCAACACTAATTGCGGCCATTATCCCGCACGAGCTGAGCGGAGCGAGCGAAGCGCAAAATAGTGTTGAGCCAGTAGCGTTAATTGGAGGCTTTCTGTCTGTCCAAGCGTTTATATAGACATCCCTTCAAATTGTTTAAAATACCAACAAGAGTTGAAAATGCGTGTGTATTATTTTACAGATACGAAGTATTAGTATGAGTATTGCAGGATATTGTTTTTGGCAAAAATAAAATGACATTAAAAATCAAACATAAGCAACTACCGTGTATCGGCTATCGGAATACGCTACATTCGAGGCTGATGACAACAACGGAAATTCTAAGTCAGCGAAAAGTGCACGTGTAAACTTTGGCTTCAAAGCTCGTCACGCGCACTTCACTGAGATAGCCAATCAAATATTCTATTCTGATTCATGTTAAGTACCAAAGTTATTGCAAGCATACAACACACCAAGACGGTACTGTATACGAGTATGGCCGCGGTCTCCGAGCATAGACATCCGGGCATCGGGGCATAGACATCCTAGCTAGGTAGCTAGGAATAGATCTCTCCTTTTCACTGACATCCCGGATAGTGAACTTTATACGTCACAACCGTGTTCAAGCAGCAAGCTTCGCTCCTGTCAGCTCCGCTCCAGTGTAAACTAATCTCTAACATTGCACTCACTGTCAAGGTTTCTTAACACGGCCAGACGTGTAGAGTAACGGGTAGTCGGGTATATTCTGTTAGTTTAAACGGAACTTTATATTTTCACTCTCCTTCAACGTGAAACTTCTGGTAAGACTATATCTTGTTATGACACCGCTCGTTACTTTGGTTAAAATTTTAATTGTTACACTAAGGCTAAGCATACTAAAATTTTAAGTAAGTATGCGGAGATTATTAAATACTTGAACTTAAAAAAACACCATACAAATGTTATTTTTGGTTTTATTTCTTTAACGACAATAGAAAGAGCTATTCTACCACTATTCTACTGATTTGAACTATCTTTTATTTACAAAATATCAATAAGTGCAAAAGTTAATTTAATTTACGTATGACCAAATTGACATAATAAGTTTCCGATTTTCTATGAAAACTTTTTAAGTAGGCTACGAAAAAGTCTTTTTTTTAAAAGTTACAAAGGATTTACACTTGTAACTTAAAAAAAATACACTCAAAAAAAAAAAAAAACAACAACCAAACAAAGAAAGATTAGTTAATGCAGGTTGTGATTAAATACCTTATATCTATAGCAATAATGCACTTACGTTCTCCTTGGTCATTTTCTATATACATAACGTGTAACATTTAACGCCAATTTGGAAAAGATCAGAAATATGATGTTCTTATAAAGAGTAGGAACAACAATGAAAGTAGATTACACAAACGCTTCGGGCTGTTATTGTGGCGCTTTGGACTTAGTGTGACGCGGTAGCGGGAGCGGGAGCGTCAGCGGGGAACATGGCTCCTTAAAAAATGATCATCTGTGTACCTTACATCTTATGAAAAATCAACATTGGAGTTCAATATGTATAAATATATAAGCTAAGATTTATAAATACTTAACAAACACAATTTTCAATTATTTTGTTAGCCATGTAACATGTACAAATATTTAAATATTTCGCTGTCACACAAGAAAAAACAAGAATTCGAATACAGTGTGAACTTATCTCTGTAACAAGATACTTACCTACAAATAAAGCTTTTCCGAAGAAAAATGCTATTGGCTTAGACGCGTAATTTAGAGAAACAAAATCTCTTACAAAGGCTACCAAGATCTGTAAGCACGTACCCGCTCCCGCCCGCCAATGAAAACTCAACCTTAGTCTAATGTTTGGCTGGCTAACGCTAACTCTTGTAAATAATAAACTTCTTTTTGCTTGCTCACGTTTGGCGAAGCAAAACGCGGTAAGTTCCTCGTCTGGCTGGGCTGATGACGGCCACTCGCCATGTTTGTAATTTTGTATGTCCACTAAGTTTGCATTAGCCAAAAGTGCCTGTTTATTTCCTGTTTGCTTTTTATATTTATTTGCACCTCTCTGAAGTTGTGGATAGGCTGAGTGAAGGTAACAAAACACTCGTAACAAAGTTGTGGAAGAACTAAGTGAACACATCTAAAAAAGTGGAAGTGATACCGTATTACAAATGCTCGCTCTATAAATCAATTTAAAAACTAACTCTTTGAATGTGATGTTTATTAAACGTGCTCAATAATTCAATTTAAAAAATAATAAATCGAGATGTTGCTTGTATTTTAAAAAAGAACAGTATTGTCTTCAAAACATCTGTTCCTGAAATGTAGTTTTTTTAATTCATTGAAGTTATTTTATCAATGAGCACACATTGACTTTGACAAATAATAGACGTGCGTCCGGTATAGCATTTATTGCAAGACTAATTGCGGATCACCCGCATTACAAATATATACCAACACCTTCACCCTTAGACAACAAGATTAATTATAAATAGACTTAAGATTAATTATAAATAGGCTTAAAACTAACAATACGTTACACGATACAATTTTACAATTTTATTCTTACCGTTATTTTATTATCTTTATTCTTATTTTATTGTTAACAATGCTAGAACTTAGTTATACCCCGAAACAGAATCAAATATATTCATCTAATCCGAATCTGATAGGAGGTCTTACTAGACGTCTCTTAGACCTAACCGTCTCTGGCCGGACATTACTCTCGGGTACACTGGATTGCGGTTCACTTTGTTGTTTTGGTGAGTCTGTTACCGCACACGACTCCGACGTCGTCCCCTCCGACATGGGAGGTCGCTCCTCTGGTACCTGCTCCTCCGCCACCGGAACCACCAGGGAGCTCGCCCTGCGCGTTGGAGGCGGTATGCTTGTATTATCAGGTAACCCGGAGCTCGCCCTGCGCGTTGGAGGCGGCGGCTTGTACTATCAATTGCTCGTTATTAGTGTGTAATCATGGGGGGCGTCGGAAAAATTCAAGAATTCGATGTGAAAACAGGAACCTGGACTGTGTATTGTGAGCGGTTAGAAATGTATTTACACTAATACAGGACAAAGCAGAACCGGTATCGATTTCCATATTTAAAAACTTATTTTGCACTAACAAAGTTATACATACCGGCCTGTATTTACTTAGAGACATTTGATACATCGGTTCGTCATCATCGTAGTCGTCACTCCCTTTATCGACGTCATCGGCTCCCGTCACCGACGCGTGACCGCAGTCCTCGCGTTTATGCACCCCCGCCAGGTCGCTTGATTCCCCACTGTACTGATTTATCCAGTACGTATCCGCTTTCCGGCCACTCCCGGCGCGTCCTGCTAGACCGCGACCTCTGCCGCGCGCTGACCCTCCGCCGCCGTTCCCGCCTCGCTTTGCACGCCACCCTCCGCGACCACTATTAACAGTAAAGGTCGCCCCGTGTGGCTGATAATTGCCTGCCATATCTTCATAAGGTTTACTGCAGCTTCATACGTTAACGTCGCTGGTTTTTCTGGGCTGGATAACGTGGACAATAACTGATACGCTTCCTCCCCCATCACCGCAATTAAAGTGGGTAATTTCACACTATCGTCAATTTTGTTCGCCAGAAAATACATTTCTAACCGCTCACAATACACAGTCCAGGTTCCTGTTTTCACATCGAATTCTTGAATTTTTCCGACGCCCCCCATGATTACACACTAATAACGAGCAATAGTTCTGATTATCACTCCCGCTTGCGTCGTTCGTTCGTGAGTTCGCCTGCCCGTCGCCAGTGACAAATAATAGACGTGCGTCCGGTATAGCATTTATTGCAAGACTAATTGCGGATCACCCGCATTACAAATATATACCAGACTTAATGACTCATGATTAATTTAATAGTGTTTTATACACAATTCAGAGGCTTTAAGATCAGATGCAACTAATATAAAGCATCCTAATTGAGTGATGTTTTTGGTAAATAATCCTCTTACTTTCAAGAGTGGCACGTACTAGTTTGCCAATTAAAGTTGCTTAAAAAAGTTGCTTAAGTCAAGGGCGAAGGGTGGTGTGTGGGATTCCACGTTTTGGGAAGGGTGGAGTTTACCCACTAAGGCTGGTTTCAGAGTCACGATGACGCGGTTATACACTGACGGTTTTCTTTGCAGTCCCAATCATCGCTATCTTACAAGAACAACGATACTTGCTAATACATGCGCTGACAGCTTGCTTGTCAGCGTGACTCCAAAATCAGCCTAAACAACAAGGTGCTTATTTTGGCCTAATGGTGGTTTTATGAGATATGGAAGAGCAGCGTCAAAAACTTAAGGATAAGGTGCACCAAAAAGTACCTATTTAATTTTTTGTTGTGTTCTTACGAGAGAGAGGTGTGTAGTTTGTTTCATTCCTAATTTATTTTTTTCAATATATCCAGCACTGAATGTTTTCCTACTAGCTTTGATGTGATTTCGTATTTTATTATTTCTTAGTAGATTAGAAAGTTGTTAATATAATTAATAAAATAATATTATAAACTATTCAAGGCTACTTTTATATGTAAAATTTTATGCTATTTCAAATGTGTTTATAAGTTGATTTGTATTGTGTATATGGTAAAGGTAAGTACATAGGTAATAAAATCACGCTTTCTTTTACAAAATAGTTCTAATAAAACAACACTATTTGAGTTTTTGTAATAATGTCTAATTTATTGCTTACGAAGCTATGTATTATATAGGAAATAGATAGCTTCGTAACTCAACTACTTACATAAGTCGTACAATATCAAATCAAATCAATTTATTAAAATTCTTAGAACTATTCTATCAGCTAGTACAAAAATTTTGTTAAGATCAAATTAAATTTATGAGCCTGAACTAATATGAAAACATAAATCCAGTTTATTTTTCTATGTAACCATCATGTTCAATAAATCATGATGTGTGTTTTGGTTCTAGGTAGTGTTGCCCAAATGCAAGAACAAGACGAGACTTAGCCAGTCTTGGTCTTGGTCTTGCGCCAATACACCTGGTCTTGGTCTTGGTCTTGGTCTTGCGCTCCCAGTCTTGGTCTTGGTCTTGCAGCAAGAGTCTTGCAAGTCTTGCAATTACCTATTAGTCTATTACTATTTATTAAAGTTTACTTTAAATCTTAGAAAAACGTATTAGAATTGGAACATTGTGAGCTTGAATTAACATAGCCATAGTAAAGATCAAGCAGATTAATAAATAACTGAAGATTTGATAAGAAATTCGAAAAATCAACTGACCTATATGTCGTTTTCCATGGAAGTAACTGTTTCTTAATAAACACGTGCGCGTGTATCATAACCATGTACTTCCGAAAAGCGGCAAATTTCTTTGAGAAGTAAGTACAAAACCTTTGATGCCGCATTATCAAAGTGCCGATGGTTAAAACATAACTATGCATGCACTCAGTTTGATTTTAATAGATATTTTTTTATTCGCTATGTTTATGGTATTAGTCGTAATGCGCATAGGTCCAGTTTTTCATATTCTTTGATACCACCTACAAAATTTGTTACACAGTTATTATGCAATAAATCTTACTTACTTACTTACAGTTTTTTGCGTCTCATACAATTCCTAAGTTTACCTACCTATACACCGAACTGTTACACCTAACTACTCATTGAAATAGCGCTAAGTCCTAGCTGCAAGACGCAAGAGTCTTGCAGGCTATGTCTTGTTCTTGCTCAAGTCTTGCACGGTCAGTCTTGGTCTTGGTCTTGCTAAAAATACGCGGTCTTGTTCTTGGTCTTGGTCTTGCAAAAACGCAAGAACAAGACCAAGACTGCAAGACCAAGACTGAATTTGGGCAACACTAGTTCTAGGCCACCCAAGTTTCTGTTATTTTATCCTTATCATCAAAAAAAGGAACTCTTTGTCGATTCATGTCTTTCATTTTTCCTTTGATGTGCTTTCCTTAACGCTTTTCCTTGTGATTACATTATAATAAATAAAGGGCTTGTGCTGTCAGATAAATGTCTATGTCCGAAAAAACAGACACAAAGTTAGCTCGACCCGGGAATTGAATCCAGGACTTAAACCACTAGACCGTCGAGGCGCTAAGTACATGAATAAAGAATATTTTTATCTATACTAATATTATAAAGAAGAAATTGTTCTGTTATATTATAGCTCTATTTTATATTTCGTAGACACAAGACAGAATTAGAATTAAATATAACTGGAACTCCTCAATTTAATAATAGCAATGTTTGGAAAGGACTGAGAGGAGAAAGGATAGTTCAAATATAATTAATTAAACCTTCTGTACGATGTTCTGACGAATGCCCACTTTGTTCTTTTGTTTTAGAAGGCTTTGGGTCGGGAGGGTTTAAGCGCTTTTCATATTATTGTGTTTATTTATTATATATTGGACGCATTTGGATACATTAAAAGTAAAGTAAGTAAGTATCAGCCTTATAATGTCCCACTATAGGGCAAAGGCCTCTATCCTTGAAATCAAGTTATCGTTACAAAGATAGGTACTGGCTTAATCACCGAAAAAACCGACACAAAGTAAGCTCGACCCAGGAATTGAACCCAGGACCCCGAGATCTCGGCCCGGTGAACCACTGGACGATCGAGGCATTACATTAAAAGTAATAAATAATTTATTATTCGATGATCGTTACACAAACTTTACAGCGTTATATAGCTCAAAACTAAGAACAGCTTATACTGTGATTTCTGGACAACGGATATAGTGTACTTTTTTTTTGTAAATACATTATAAACAGTCATGTTCATACACACAAAGGTTTGTAGGTACCGTGCAACGATTGAGTTGCAACTGCAACGTCTTGTAAAATATCCGTCTTTTCAAATTTCGTCGTCTTTTGTCGTAAATTGTCGTCAAGTGCTTACATCTATTTGAATAATTTACTCAAGAATTAACACCTATACTTAGGAATATACCCAATACCCTCTTCACTTATATGAACGTAATTTAATACGAAACCAACAAAGAATGATCGAGTAACTCGGGCTTAATGAATTTACAAGGTAATAATGTACATATTTCTTCATATTTCTGCCAAGGCATAGAGGATTTAATGAACGCCTCGATGGTCTAGTGGTTTAAGTACCAGGCCAAGATCTCGGGGTCTTGGGTTCAATTCTGGGGTCGAGCTAACTTTGTGTCGGTTTTTTCGGACACAGCTCGGGTTTGTGATCACCAATCCGCATTTGGCAAACGTGGTGATTAAGCCAATACCCATCATTGTAGCGATAACTTGATTTCAAGGATGGAGGCCTTTGCCCTGCAGTGGGACATTAATAGGCTGATACTTTACTTTTTTTTTTACTTTATAGAGGATGAGAAATAGCTCACCCTAATAAAGTTATTTACCAGCATATCTTAACTTGGAACTTAATAAAGTGAAACTTGTTTGATTGGCGGCTAGCAAGTTTGACTTACAACGGCTTAACTTGAAACTAATAATAAAGTATTAGAACTAAACTAGTTGCTTGAGATGTTAAATTGACTCTGTGCGTTAGTTTATTAGGATTTCATGTCTGTTGGAATCTTTTGAACAAAGATTAACTAAAGCATACCATAAAAGAAATCGCTTGTTTTTTTCAATTCATAAATTTACATCTACAAGCAACATTTTGATTCTATTTACGAGTTTTGATTATTTTTAATTGATCAAAATCAAAATCAAAATATTCTTTATTCATGTAAACTTGTATCAAGTATTTATGAATCGTCAATTACAGAGTGACTCTACTACCGGCTTCGGAATGCAGTCATCTGCCGAGAAGAACCGGCAAGAAACTCGACAGTTACTCTTTTTCATCGCCATGTTTGTTTACAATTTGTTTGTTACAATTACTGATTAGTTTTAGAATACCAAGCCATACAGTATAAAGTATAAGAATGAGACTATAATCGAGAAAAATCCGTGAGCCCTGGAGGACCAGTGCCCAAAGGTGGCACCTGCAGCACAAGTATGACGTATGTGCCAGCCATAATTTCACTCAACCATATTAGAGGGAATGTAACCACCCGACACATACTACACATGATGGCGCTAGAGTGCTGTGAAATAGTCTTAAGGCGATGGGTGTCGCCAAATGATGCCCTTATTGAATTAAAAATCATAATTATCATATATTATTAATACAAAGATTACGAAACTCTATGTTGCGTTTGTAAAAAAACAGTAAAAGGTTTTTAACGTTATCAAAATAACACTTAGGTAAAATGTGTTACTTTTGCTGTAGATTTCAAAAGTAACTAATACGGCCGTTTTTGACAATAATGGCTACTACAACGAATACGAATCATTTTGGGCCAAATCTTTATCTTCTTTTATACAAACGAAACATAGGATTTCTTAATCTTTGTACAGTCAGCGTCAAAATGATCTGAGCGTTCAAAACCACCATAAATATCTAAACATTTGACAAAAATCAATCTTACCTTAAGACGTAAAGGTGCATTTTCATTTGTTGTTTGAGAACGAATGACATCAAACGATATTTACATCTAAAAGTATTGTGCTAAGAGTGGTTTTTGTCAAAGTTTAGATCATTTTGGTGCTGACTCATACCCCCTATTATTGGGTTCTACTACGTGTGTTCGAAACACCTTCGATCTCCTCGACCATGACATGTCAGTTAACTTGTCAGCTGTTCTCCAGTGTTCGTGTCTTGTCGTTAACGTGAATGTTGTTGCAGATGACGAATTTGGCGAGAAGTCCGTGTCGGTGCTGCTGGACGGCGAAGAGTCTGAGCTGATCTTCATTGACCACCCTAGTACTGAGATGTCGGTTAGTGCATTTTTTTACTAAGGATTTTGCCTTGCCGCATCGTAAATGCAGCCTGCATTTACGATCAAGGCATAAACCTGCGTTGGTTGATACATAGATTTTCTTATGTCATGTGCGGCAAACGTGCCAGCAGGTCACCTAATGGTAAGCAATCACCGCCGCCCATGGACATCTGCAACACCAGAGGGATCGCTAACGCGTTGCCTGCCTATGGGGGTATGGGGGGTGTGGTCCTCCGGCACTCTCACAAACCAGACGAAATACAATAGTAGTCACTATTATTTCACGCTGGTGTTATGTGAGAGGGTGGTAGGGGAGAGGGGGGCATAACGGGGTCGCGGGGCACGACGGGGTCACCCACATATACAAGTAACTACGCATACTAGCCGTGTTTTGTTTTGGCCAATAAGAGGGCATTTCGCATCGTCCTAAAGTGCGGCAGTGATCGGCGATCACAGTGCATGCGTTTCGTGTTGACGGCCTATTCTTTTTTCGGGCGACATTTCATCTAATTTTGAGTGGATACCCAAACGAGTCTAATAAGGTAAGTGTTTAGTTTGCTACAATCATTTTGTTTAGTGTGTTTAACTACTAGCATCAACTATTGATACGTTTTGAGCAAAATCACACTCACCTAAAATTCTTTTTTTCGTTCATTGTTTTAAATTATGTTAGACATGGGGGCATAACGGGGACGTGGCTAAGGGGCATAATGGGGTACCCCGTTGTGCCTCGTCCCCAGTATGCCCCTAAATGAAAATATTACAATAATATTATTAGTTTTGTTTTAGGTTTATAAAAATGGTACGAACTTACAAAAAGAAAACTTCCAGAGGCAGTTGGTCAATAGAAAACATGAAACACGCAATTGATGCAGTTTTAAGCAAACATCAGGTTACAGAAAAGCAGCTCTATTACACAGTGTTCCACAGACCACACTGGAGCTTTCAAATCCTGATGATCCCCGGTTGAAGAAAAACATGACCGCCTCAGTGGAACAGTGGCTAAGTTACTCGGGTATAAAACCCAGAGGTCGTGGGTTCGATTTGGGTCTGGTCGGTGGTAGGACTTTTTCAGAGTCCGACTGGCTAGCTACCACCCACCCCCACAGGTGAAATCTGCCGCCATAACAGCCTTTGGCTGTGTTCCGGCAGTATTAATATTGGGACCACTTGAAACCAAAGGCTCGAAGACCAGATGAGCCTACAGTTTGGCAGCACATTGAGCGATGCTTCTATGTGGAGTGTCTCTCAATAGAATAGGCCGCAGTGACCGCTTACCATCAGGTGGGCTGCGTGTCTGTCTGCCAACTGAAGTAATATAAAAAAAGCTCGCTCTGATGGAGAAAATGTTAAGGAGGATGCCATATGCATCTATTGTCTTGACGAAAACCACACTTATTTGAAGTCTTCGGAGCGTTGGGTGGCCTGCGAGCGATGTGGACAGTGGGCCCATACAGCCTGTGCAGGAGTTGACGACACAGATTTGAAAGAAACCCACCACACCACACCTGCTTATTCTGTGCCAATTAAAATAGTGTACCCCGTACTGCCCCACACTGGGTACCCCATACTGCCCCTACCCTGGGGCACAATGGGGTTTTCATGAAGGTTCCGTAAAATTAAAATTAAAAATATTAATTGATTTCTTACTTCACTAACTTTGGTGCCAAATTATAAATGAATAAGTAACCAAAGAGTTGTGACAAGTTTTTAATAAAAATATTTTATTCTAGTATTTTTTATTGTTTATTTCCCTTAGCGTCCCCGTTATGCCCCCCTCTCCCCTACTTCCCCGGACGAGCCGGCCCATTCGTGCTGTAAAACAGCATGGCTCTCTCTACCACTACTAAATCCATTATAATATTAGAAAAAGCTACGAGTAATAACTTGCAACCCGGTAATAAAAATACAAAATACGAGTAAAACATGAAACACAACAATGTCTCGTAAAAAGGAAACAGAAAATATTTAATCGAAAACCCAAATGAACATAATTTCGCACTTCGTTCAAACCATAATTGTATAGACTGAGCTATAATTTTATAAAAGAACTGAAATGAAGGCAACAACAGTGCTCACTTTACCCCCTACCGATTCTTAGCCGTGGAATATTACTAGCAGAAATATTTAATTCTTTCTTATTAAAACGGATCTGTTTCCAGTCTTTGAAATACTTTTATCTAATAAAAGTAATATAGACGAACATCCTTTTACGAGTATTATTAGGGAAATCTTTTTTTTATATTATAAAAGGGGCAAACGAGCAAGTGGGTCACCTGATGATAAGTGATCACCGCCGCCCATAAGCACCCGAGACCTCCATAGGGTCGCAGGCGCGTTGCCCGCCTTTAAGGGCGGAATATGCTCGTTTCTTGAAGGTTTTCATTTCGTATTGGAATCTTTCAACATTTATTTATTAGTTGGAAACGCGAGATCTGCGGTGTTTGAAGGTTTTCATTTCGTATTGGAATCTTTCAACATTTATTTATTAGTTGGAAACGCGTCCGCGATCTCGCGAGATCTGCGGTCAAGACTTGGGACTGAAGGCGTTTGTCCCACTAGTCCCCCGGTTTCCCCGCCACAATCTAGAGAGAATAGATGGTGCCTCAATTATAAACCTATTAATGTCCCACTACATCTCCGTCACTGAAATTAAATCATCGTCATAATGACAGCTATTTGTACCGGCAAACTTGTTGAACATCGACGGAGAGGGGGAAAGTTCGCGAATGTGCACTTGCGCGTGACCAATAGCGCGCCCGAATCTCCCGCGCTATTGGTCAGACAGAGGTATGCTTATGAGTCACTGAGGTCCATTATAATACGCACGGCGTATTACGCTGGAGTGGCTATAGACATTGAAATGACAGCTATTTTTATGTCGATTTGAAGCGCCCCCCATTAGTGTACTGGGAACTAAAATGACTTCAAATGGCTCAGAACATGAGTCAAATGGACAGCCATTGACATTGACAATGACAGCATTATCGAAGTTTAGTGTCATAGAGATCAGTGTTCTGAGTCTTCTGACTAATAGCGTGCAGGCGTGTCAAAATTCGTGTACTGCGCAATACCCATCCGATATTCAAGAAGTTTGCCGGTACCTATACTGGCTTAATCACCAAGCTTGCCGAATGCGGTATTGTGATCACAAACCCGAGCTGTGTTCAACACAGGAAGTGATCCCAGGTTCCCGAGGTCACGGCCGAGTACATGGAAGACGACACGTTCTAACTTTCGTAAATATGTAAACACATATAATTCTACAAATAAATAGGTATTATTTAGTACATAATAGCGTAATTGTTACGTAAAAAGGTGAAAAATTGTCTATTAGCAGTAAGTGCTCTTAGAACCAATAACGTGAGTGGTATAATAAATTGATCAACGGACTTTAAAATGCGTCGCTTTTCATCGATTTATCTTTTAATATTCCCTTGTCATTAATGAAGATTGTCATTAGAACTGCCATGGAAAAATGCTGTTTTCATAGAATAACAAAAATATGTATAAGTGTTTTTGTTTGTTCCGCTCCCGTTTTCGAGAAATTAGAGGCAGAGGCCTAATAGGCGACGGTAATTTTTTTTTCGGGGGAAAATGTGGTTATTTATATCCTGTAGCCTACAGGGGGGCTACACCTACAGGGTTATGTGGGACTTAGACAATATGACCTCTACCCACTAAAAACCCATCCGGTGTTCCCACAGCGCCGTGGGTGGGGGTGTAATGGGCATCCGGCAAAACCCTTTACTTCCATTATGCCCCCCGCGCATGCTTGCGTCACGTGGCGGGCCCTACATGCCCCCCGGTCGGGGGGCCTATGAGAATAGCCGGGAACACCTGACTGATCCCATCCGACGGAGTTGGTGACTGGTGCAATGCAGCAGGAGGTGTCCTCGCACCTCCGTCCTGCTAGCCTCCACTGGGGACAAGAAGAGAGCGGTTGTACAGCCGTCTTCTTTTTCCCCGCCTGCGTCTTCGACAAGGAGGCACGAGAGGGTCATTTTCCCTCCCCCGCTCCGCAGCCTCCTTTTGCGAAATTACTTCCTCGCAGGAGGCGGCCATTGCCCTTCAAGCCCTTTCGCTTCCAACCATGGCGTTGAACACGCTTGGTAGCGAAAGGTCCGGACCTACTTCCGCGCACAGGACACGGTCACCGCCTACTATCAGGCGGGCCGTAACTTTAACGCTACCTTTGTAGTATAAACAAAACTAACCAATCCCTAATCCCCAGGTGGAGAACTGCCTCTCAACATACGAGCCGCACGCGTGTGTGGTGGTATACTCCGTGGTGGCGCGAGGATCCTTCATCAGAGCAGGCGAGCTGGTCTCCTATCTCGCTCGGGAGCAGTTCACAACCGATAGGACTGTGGTCCTCGTGGGGAATAAGGCTGACTTGGCTAGGGCTCGGCAGGTGTCTACTAATGGTAAGTGTCTAATGCTTCTTCTATTATACTACATAAGAATTTGTTATTTTCATCCTTACAGAAGTAAACTCTCAGAAGTTCAAGAATTCATCGCCTTTGTAAAAAGTGGCTTAACTGCTAGGGTGTAAAACCTGGAGGTTTTGGGTTCGATTTCCGATCTGGGCCCTTTGGTGTTCCGGCAATTTCAGTAATTCAGCAAATTGAGTGAGGCAGGCTTTATCTCAATTGTGTGATAGTTTTGTTCAGTAATTCTTAATTTTATACTCATAGCACAAGTTAAGGCTTTTTTGGGGATGGATTACACTGTGAGAATAATGTCCAAAATATTTATTTACTATTTATACAGAGGGAAAAGCGCTAGCGACGACAAAAGACAGCAAGTTCATAGAGACCTCGTCGGGGATCCAGCACAACGTGGACGAGCTGCTGGTGGGCATCCTGAAGCAGATCCGCCTCAAGGAGAGCCGGGAGAAGAAGCAAGCGAAGAAGCAAGGGAAAACGGTGAGACATCTTCTTCTTAGCGTGTTGATGGCTAAATGTTTTGGCCCAGAATACAGCGACCTGAACAGCATTTTGATCAGCGCGCAACAAGAGGCAACACAAGAGGTGGGCCATTGTTTAAGAGGAGGCACCGCAGTCGCAAACGTTTTCAGAAGGCCTCATTGAACATCAACTAGAGTTGGCTATTGATAGACTATCAATAGTAACAAACTTTCAGCTTCAATCTGTTAAATCGATACTATTTGGAGCTAAAAGTTCGATACTATCGATAGTAAACTATCAATAGCCAACTCTAGCACCAACCAAATATGCAGAAAGTATACAGGAATCAGCATACAAAATTTAAAACAATTATAAGTATGCTGTTACATACTTAATATTTATTTATCAGGGTCCACAGGCAGAGGTAGACACTACTACCGATTATGTTTCGGTAGCCATAATAGACAGAAATCATTATTTTTGCATTTTTGTAATAAGTATTAATTTATATGGATTAAGGCATGTCAGGACTATGTGTAGTAAATTAATTCTTAAATCAAAGTCAGCTTATGAGATGAAATCACACAATTAGCAGAAAAAGAGAAAGAAAGTACTCATTACGAAATACATCTGTAGTCATTAACATCGAATATTAAAAAAGTGAATTACCATAACGATAAATGTATGCTAATCTAAAGACGTCGAGCTTTGACGTCGACGAAGATTCAATCTAAGTTAAAAATAAATCTTCGTACATTAACATTTTCACTTTTCAATATTTCTCAATTTATTACTTTATTTTCACCACCCAACAAGTCTTGTGATTTTAATATGAACCTTGTTTCAATTTAACAGGAATCAAAACCGACAAAACTGGCGAGCTCCCGCACACATATCTCTTTAAGTATCGCCAGGGAACTCCTACAAAAGATTTGCATCAATGACATCTCCAAGTCGAAATCCTGCGAGAATCTTCACGTCCTCTAAACTTATGGACTCCTGGTACTTTCGTTTCGATTTAGATGTAAATGTTGATAATAAAAACGTAGTAACTAATGCTGTAAATCTTTTATATGGATATGATATGTATTAATAAAACAGAACATATTCTTCAAACGTTGAGAACGTTGTTCGTATCTTTACCAAGCTTGATTTAAAAAGTTAATTTATTCTTGTAGACAAATACGCTACACTTAAATGAAATATAATAATGAAAAAGGGACAATGGAATGTTTTGAAAATACCAATAATTCTTAAATATGTTTTTTTAATGATATATCAAAATGATACTCTGACGATAAAAAAACATTACTTTCTATTATAAAGAATTATTTATGCATGCTGAATTTTTGTTTTAAGGCATACAAGATACGCCTTCAAGAATAATCATATTTTTTTCGTCTCTAAAAAGATATCTTACAATGTACGAATAAAAAAATATACAATTTGTGATCCGTTTTTTCACGGTACTTGGTAAGGCATAAGGTTGAATTTAGTAAAGGTGACATTTTATTTGGTATTTAAACTAAGGGTTAACCGTCAAAGAATTTTTTATAGTACCTACGAAATTCGAGAAAATATCTTTGTTTCAAAATTTACTGCCTTTTGTCAACTTTTAGGGGGGATTCGTCGTTTGACCCCGGTCCCGAATACACCGCGCTGTCATAGTCTTTATGCGGTTGAAATAAGGACTATGACACCGCGGTGTATTCGGGACCGGTGTCAAACGACGAATCCCCCCTTTTAGTTAGGATTACTCTTTGGTATTATTATTTTAAAACATAAGATATGCTGGTGTAATGCTTACTACTAAAAAAACATACCGCGTTCCGTCATCCTTATTCCTTGTCTTAGGCCTTCGTCACACTTGACGGAAATTTCGTCGTGGATTTTTCGCGAGGGAACGCCTATACATGTAATCTATCTATAAATATAAAAGAAGAAAATGGTCTTAGTTACACTATTTATAACTCAAGAACGGATAAACCGATTTTGTTAAAAAAGAACCAGGAGACGAACATAGGATTCTTTGATGGGGGAAGGGGGGATAGTTGAAAAAGGAAATGACGCGTGACTGAATCCGCGAGGGCGACCGCTAGTTGCATAATATAAATTTTACAAATAGCGGGCACACTACGCGGAAGATCGGTCGCTCCGACGTGGACAATATTTATATGAAACTAGCTGATAATAACAGTTTGTATGGGAAAATAAAATTGTCGTTTAGTATTTTCATCGCAATTTTTCCATATTTTATCATCGTTTAAACCTTCCCTGGACATCCACGAATATTTCAAGACTAAAATTAGTCAAATCGGCTCAGCCGTTCTCGAGTTTTAGCGAGACTAACGAACAGCAATACATTTTTATTCACATAGATTACATGCATTGGCGTTCCGACGAGAAAGATCCGCGACGAAATTTCCGTCAAGTGTGCCGAAGGCCTTAATTTAAGGCTCCACTTCTACAATACAACAGTCACAAGCAAATCAAATCGTTATTATTTAAGTCTGTTATTTTCGTATGTGCAGAAAACCCGCAAAATATTATGATCACTGATCTCTATGACACTGGATGGGCGATTGTCACCAAATGTTTGATCCGATTTGAAAATCGCCATGTTGGCGCTGAGAGCAGTAGTTAGTGTACTTGGAACTAATAATAGTACTAAATTTGGCAGATAAACTTTGATAATGCTGTCATTGTCAATGTCAATGGCTGTCCATTTGAAGTGTAGACAGAGAAAATTGAAGTCATTTTAGTTTCCAGTACACTAATGGGAGGCGCTTCAAATCGACATAAAAATAGCTGTCATTTCAATGTCTATAGCCACTCCAGCGTAATACGCCGCGCGTATTATAATTGACCTCAGTGATTATGATACAACGGTTCGAAGGGTCAGATTTAATACATTTTGTGGTAAGAATTCAATTATCTCAATAAGTCGAGGTCATTTCGTTACAGCGTTTAAAGGCTGGGCCGTTTAAGTAAATACAATATTATAACATGTCAAGAAATTAAAGTAAGATACTTTATATTTTTCCCAAGTATTAGTTTGATTAAACTCGGGGTCCTGAGTTTGATTCCCGTGTTCCCTGGTAACTAAGCGTTATCCTGTGACAAAAAGTAGCTTGTCCTTTGTAATGAACCTTACCAATAATAAAAATCGGTAACAGACCGACAGCCAGAATTTCTTTCGCATTTATTATCCTTTTTTGAAGTATAAGCAGCACAAACAGAATAAACGAAAAAGTCCATATGTTTCTAGAAACACTGAATCTATTCAGTCCAAAACTCAATGCCGTCTAGACTACGCTTTTTGTACTTAATAAAGATTTACAGTCCAATAAAAACAAATTTATCAGTCCATACTGTTCCTGTTATGAGTTTATTTGAGCAGTTTTCTGCATAATGACCGCATTATGGCGTGTTATTTACGTGAAATGTTTGTTACGCTCTTTTAATTAAACGTAATTTACCACAAACTCGCATTAACGACGCGAGCATTAAAAGTAATTGTTTACAACTTGTATCCGAATTTCGGTGGGTTGACAGAGCCTTAGCGTTTTTAGGGTGTTTTTTTATTGCAATGAGTAACAAGACGAGGAGATCGTACACCTGATGGTAAGCGCCACGTCTGCCCTTAGACAGGTTAGGCGGCCCGTACACAGTCAATTTAGATCGCGATCCGCGATCAAAATCCACGATCACAGATTGATGGATTGCGGGCCGCCTTAGGTTTAGTCCACTTTGAACACCTCAGCGGAAAAAATAAATGTGTGGTACTGGCTCAATCACCACGCTTACCAAGTGCGTGTTCGAAAAACGACAAAAACTGTACTGCTATTAAATTATTTTTACTTTATTGTTGGTGGCACTTTGAATGTTTGGATCATGTCATAATCTCCGGAATTCTGTCTACAAGTCCTGGATTGGTTTTTAGAACAACAACAGATTTTAATTTTTCCAATCAACATGAGCAGTCTTTGTCATTTAGCTCGTACTTAACATTTAGTCATTTAGCTCTACTTCATTGTGACTACGACTTGATTAAAAAATAATTCATTACCAAAGACGAGTAGGATGCCATTTTTTATTTATTCGACTGTATTTTTATATAATCCGCCATTCGAATCACAGTCGGAAACTTACACTATTGTACGCGTAACATTTACAAGCAAGTTATTTACACGAGCTAATATCCAATCCAGATATCCATTAGATAAAAAATAATAGCAGTGTGTTTACCAAGAAGCGTGTTTCTAGTAATTCTGAATAATACATGAGGGTAATGGATGGAGTGTATGAGGCAATATTGTGAGGGAAATTTTGCTAGCGGTAAGTTTTGCTATATTAAATGTTAAGTGGTTCACGGAGGCAGCTTGGATTTTCCTAAAATCATATTCTTAGCGTTGAGAGTAGCAGTCACTTCTTGTTATCTTTATGTTGGCTGACTGGCTTTTCACTCGCGTCTTAAGGCCCACATAGCCGCTAAGTGGTGACCTTATTTAATGAAACATCATACCATAATTTAGTGGTAAAGCCATGCTGTTTTACAGTACTAATGGGCCGGCTCCCTCTCACATGACAAAGCGTGAAATAATAGTGACTGCTATTGTGTTTCGTCTGATTTGTGAGAGTGCCGGAGGCCCACACCATACCCCAGCAGGCCGGCAACGCATCAGCGATCCTTCTGGTGTTGCAGATGTCCATGGGCGGCGGTGATTGCTTACCATCAGGCGAACCGCTGTCTCGTTTGCCGACCCTGACATAAAAAAAAATTATAACAAAAAGTGTTTAAATTCAAAATGTTTTTAATTCACTATAGTCAAAAGTGCTCTAAACCGAAGGTTTTGTACCTTTGAATTTAAAAATTAAACATTTAATTTTTTTTCTAAGTAACAAATGGAACAAACGATTCTTTGAACTGTTTAATACTATGCTCTGGTATGATTTTATTCAATGAGGCTGCCACGTGACGTCTTCTGGGACCTTAACCGGTAAAATATTTAAGCAAAGATTCTGTTTATGAAACTGCCTTCACAGCATCCAAAGTTAAAGTAGCTGAACGTTAGATAGTAGTAAAATGCTACAAGAGCTAAATGCAAAATTTTGGTTATAGGATGCCATAAAAAACCTTCAACAGACATTCAGATTCAGACGAGCCATTTGGTGTAATGGTCGAGAAGTCAGCTGTTACAAACATTTGTGTGCATGACCATGTCTGTTTGTATTGGTGTGGGTGTTTTTATGTACGAGTATATTAAGTAGTTACAAAAAGTTATGTTTATCCGTTGTCTGTCATCCATAGCACTAGCAACGCTTAGTTTGGGGCTAGGTGGCGCTGTGTGAATAATGTCCAGAGATTTATTTATTATTATTTAGCTAGTCGATTCTTATACGAATAAAATAACTTAATTATTTCTTATCTAAAAAAACGTTTTTCTTCCTATATTTTTCTGTACTTTGGTAAGAGGACTTAATAACTTGACTGACTTCCATTAAGTTCCATTTATGTACTTAATAGAAAAAATTCTTAAACCTAATGACAAAATTATGTTCAAAATTTTAAGTGGAAAAGTAATTGAAAGTTTATTTTGTGATGGAAAATATATTTTTTTAGAGTCGGAGATACTTTCTGTAATTAAACTATGTACTTGTAATTAAACTAATCTATCATTGTTACCAGATGTCAGAGTCAAATAGTCTACAATAACAAAAAAATACAGACGTATTGTTAAACAGTTGTTATAACATAACTATTTAATAGTCGTCCGTTAAGTGTTTTTATATAATTATATTAAGTGATATAATGTGTATGTATGTACTTCTTAATATCATAAAAATATGTTAACCTGTTCGTTTTAAGCAGTATAATGAACCAAATTTTGTTGTTTTATCTTACTATTCATATTCTATAAAATTTATTACTTTGCTTTGGTTAGGAATCGTAACCAACCACTTTTAAAGTCGTGTCGTAACTTACGACACGACTTAAAAAGTGCTAAACATATAAATTAGGTGCAATAAACATATAATTTATACAAAAATACAACTACAAAAATACGTTTTTATTAATATTGAAAAACTTCATGTAAACACACTTCAAGACAAAATTGTATCGCTAATTACTTGTATCCTTTAATTTTTAAGTAGTTTCGACCCGACACTATGTGTCAATTTATTTTAATTAAACACCACTTATAATTACCTACCACTTATTTAGGAAGTAATTTTAATTAAATGTTTCGTAAATTCTGCTAAATGGAAACGACTTATTAGAACTAATATTTAATGTCAGTATTATATAAGATAATCGTATACATATTATAACGCTTATTCGGTGTATAAAATGATACTGTAAGGTATACCTTTATAAATAGTTACTTGTTACTACTTAGTGTAGGTATACTAATTATATTTTTCTAATGGGAAACTTTCTATGACTTTTACATAAGTGTTGATTTCAAATATTATTTGGCGTCATTAAAAAATATACACACAAATATACACACACATTCATTAAAAAATGTACACAAAGTAAAATGGGTATTCTTAAGTATTATTAGAAGTATTGAGCTTCTATGGATGGATGGATGTGACAAGACTGAAGAGAGATCAGGCGCAAGACCTACGACTTAAAGTCAGTCAGATACGGAATGTGATTTAGTATTTAATTTTGATGAACAGATAACCCAATCACAAACCGGTCGACTCGGGATTTGAACCTAAGACTGGCGCGGCTGTCCCTCTCACAAAATACATCCTTCTAAAGATGCGCAGAATACATCTTTCAAAAGATAAAAGATTGATAAATCTTTTGAAAAAAAGATTTATATCACTCTTATAATTCTTTAAATCCCTTATTTACAAAAAAAAACCCTGTACAAAATTTGACCCCCTTGGAGAGTGAATGTCTGAATTCCTACAAACACATCTCTACACCCTTCTATTTCACCACTGACAACACTGATCAATAACTTTACAATTGAGATGTAACTACCTGACATTATCTCAACACCCCAGAGACATCTTTGGGACAAGTTTCGTCCCGTTTGGTTAATCCGTTTATCTCCTACACCACGACGTGCCGAGTTGATATCCAGTTGGTTAATACGGGCAGTAACAAGTTTAGTCTTAAGTCGTATTAATCTTAATCTGCAATATGCCCACATTGGGAACGTTAACTTGGGAATAACAAGGAATGTGGCAATTGCTTGGTTGGTTGATTTGTGATTTTGGCCTGTGGATAAGACAGATAGTTCAGTTTTTGAGTCTCACTGCATGAAGACATAGTTAAATGAGTTGTTGGCCAAATTAAATTACTTAAGTGACGAACATTTGCATTTTTACGCATGGAATTAAAGGCTCAAAGGTCAGACGACCCTACACACACCTACAGTCCTACTTATAGGGTCCTAGTTTTGAGAACTTTTATCTTGATCAGGGTACAGTTGTTATTTTCTTATGCCCAACTACTCGTATTATGACGTAAAAAAATGTTTTTCTTTCCCCTTGAATTTATCGAGATTTCATTTTTATAAAACTATTTAAAATATTTTTCAATGACACCAATAATAATCTTTAATTGTTAGCATTTGTAAAAATATCTTCGACTAGGTGTTTGCTAATGGTATAAATGGGAACAAAAAAGTTAAACTTCAGTTAAAATAAAAACGGTAAAATTTGACAAACAAGATTGATTGACATACTTGCTTGTGTAAACTGACATATAGACCGACAAACTTTTCTGTTCCGGTGGCCATGTTGGAACTACGTGTTTTGCAAGACAAAAATGATATTTAATGACAGTACTAAAACGACAGTAGCGACACCGCCACCGGAACAGATAAGTTTGTCGGACTGAAAATTAAAATTTACGGTTTCAAAAAAATATCTGAATACTTTTTAAGCAACAATCAGTACTAAAATAAAAAAAACACTTGTAGTAAATGATAGAAACACGAACTTATTTAAAAGATATTACATTTTATTGCACGCGACTGCGCATTACTGATTTACTGATTGCTTATTATATTAATACAATTATTAGAACAGAAGAAAGTTTGTCACACAACAAAAAAAACTTTAATATACTACGAACCTTCTATTAAAATTTAATAAAACAGAATAAATGTCGGCGTCAATGACAACTTTCAATATCGGCGTTGTATTTAATCAACTTGTACATTGACAAAGTTTCAAAGTACGAACGTACCGTTTAACCTTTGAGTTGAATTGTTAATTAAAGTTTATTCGAAAGTTTATTCATACAAATCAATGCAGACTTGGTCTTAGAACCTTTACAAACAAGAGTTATACTATACTTAGGTATGTAAAGTATGTACCATTTGAGTTAATTTATATGGCCTTTATAAGGTAGAAGAGAAGTAAAATTTCGTGATTGTTATCTAATGAAGAAAATGATTGAAAATTTTCATTCTACACAAAGAAAACATATTTATTATATAACTCAGAAAGTCTCTAAAACTCCTTATCCAAAAACTTCTTCTATGTTGCAAAAACACAGAAGTTGCATTGTTACTGTGAAAATACTGTAGTGATGAAAATACATCTTATTTTAACAAAATCAAGACAAAAAAAAAGAAAAACGTTTTGACTTCGAAATAAAGAAGTGTTGTGTTTGTGTCAGATGTACTCCTAGACTTATTATTTCGCCACGCATCTGGCAAAGTGCGAAAAGAAATAAAACTATTATTAAGAAAGTGTTATTAAACAATTATGAAACCCGTGGCTAAAAAAGGATTTCATAATTAATTGTAATTGTTCCCATAAGCCGTGTGTACTTTACCAGCATACTTTCAGTAGTGTTTCTACGTACGGAAGAGTTCTAAGTTTTAGATAGGAACAAAGGTTTTGAGGATTTGTGCAATATTTGATTTTACTCTATTTATAATCCTACTAGCCTTCCGCCTGCGGTTTCACCCGCACGTAATTTCTTTTGTCAATTATCCCCCCTTCCCTCCACATTTCCGGGATAAAAACAATCAAATCTTTCCTCTATAAAATACCTATTAATTATAGAAAGGTCAAATATTTGGTTTTGCCATTGCTATCTGGAATATCAAAGATAATTATTTGTTGATCATTATAGGACGTTTAATATTCGTACAAAATCATAACTATTTTCGTAAATATGATATTGCACAAATCCTAACTACCCCATACGGGGAGATCGAGCTTTAAAGTATTTTAGAAAGGTGTACATATTCTATTGTACTTGTTTACTTGTTGTTAATGTGACTGTCTTTATAACCGTTCAAATGATAGGATTGTCCATAAGAAAAGGTAATTTTAGGATATTGCTCTAAAGTATACTTACTTAAAAATATTACGAGAAGTTAAGACGCGACCTGAGAATTTTCTAACTTTGAAAAAATTATTTCATGATATGGGATTTTGTGATACTTCTGCGAAGTAACAGCTTTGTAAAAACCCGAAGTAATCGCTATAAAAAGAGAATGTAACTTCAAACTAGCATTATGTGTATTCGTATTTAACAAAATAGGAAATTCATAAATTATGATAATAAATGTGACATTTCTAAAGGCAATGGTGACTTCGAAGAAACTTCTTAAGTGTTTTATTTCAAACCAGAGAAGTGACAAATATATTATACATGTATTACTGAAGTACAAACATTTTTGTACTTAAATGTTATTAGGTTACTCGAGATGTTGTAGAATGCACAAAAATACTGTATTTTTGTATTAATTAGAATCTGCTGTTGTTTTTTCTGTATAATGTTACTTAGAGAAGTACTCGTGTTGACATCAGGCTACTGACTCTTATATCTATATCTAGATGCACACTTTGTTCGAAAATAGGCTTATAAAAAAATATATTTTTATATGACGTCTATTATGAACAAAAACATAAATCCTATCTTGTTTTGGACTAGTTCTCCTCCTCTACTAAAGATTAAAATAAAAAAGGAAATATTTACGACTCAGTAAAATGTACAACTTTCTAATGATATATTTTTATTATATTTCAAATGAAACGTTAGGATCAAGTAGGGTAGGTTTATATGCTGCGCACTGTACTCGTAACTTCGAAGTTATATCGTATCTGTTCCGGTAGCCAAAATTAAAACTACGTGGCATGTCAATTCTAAAACTGCTACAGGATAGTGTTGCCAGTTGTTGCTGTTACAAATAAGCCATTAATTTTATTTGGATAATCCAAAGTAAAATGTTAATATTGAGAAATGGAATTTAACAATAAAAAAAGTAGCAAAAATTCTATACTAAATCGATAATAGCGACGCCGCCACCGGAACAGATAAGTTTATCGGATAAAATAATAATGAGTTTTATAACTGTCTGTTTGACCAGTCTGATGTCAATCCAACATTTCTTTATTCTGTTATAAAATATGTAGTATTAAAATACCTAAAGTTATATTTTTAAAACTTTGTAAGTATTTTTATACTTTACCAACTTTCTTACTTGACCTCTCATGTTACCATATTTGTAAGGCTTCAGTGACTTTGAATTCTGTTAATTTTTAAACAATTGTTTAAATAAGCATAATGACCACTAATCTTAATTAAAATGTTTTACAACTTGTAAATAAAATGTAATTTTACACAATTGTTTAAAAAATCTGTGATCACTTCCGACTTCCTACGATTTAAGGTTTTTAATGTAATTAGATGGTAAATGGTTGTTTTATGTACCCAGCAGTAGTATATGATTGTCTAATTATGTTAACAAAGATTCGATGTTTGACAATTGAACTATTCATGTGATTGGATATAATAGTTGCAAATAAACTATATGAATTATTTATTTGTTTTATTTTAACCGCATCAGTCCGACTCGCACTTGGTCCCTTTTTTGAAATTCTGAAAGCAATAATACTCGTACATAATGCAGTTTAACCTTACATCTAAGTGCAACAGATATTTATAGGCTAGTTCCGCATGTAACAAATAATACACTTATAAGTACTTTAATACTAAGCATAAACAAAAAAACATTATAAATAACTATTGTTGTTCTCCACTCAAGTAGTACGTTGAAAGGTTGGTAACGTTTTTCAAGAAAATCTGTCTCGACCATTCCCCTCTTATCCACAAAATAAATATAAATGTATCCCTTGATAATTCACCTCTCCTCGTAAGTGCACACTCAAGTTTTATTTACTAAATGTGCATCCATATATAGAGTAAGTTTAGAATGCAGTTTATTTATTAAACTGTGTAGTGCAAAGTACAAAAATAAAGAAAGTCGAAACGTCTCTTTGTAAAACATTTAGTAGAATGCCAAGTTGCGCTCTGATTGATAAAACATCATAATAAATCGTTTGTATTCAATCAAACGTACTAAAACCGGTATTTGTATTAACGCAAAAAAAACTCTGTCTTCTAAGTAATAAACTTAACTTTTTATCGTAAGCGCTATCTATACTAATATTATAAAGAGGAAAGATTTCTTTGTTTGTTGTACTGAACCGATTTAAATAATTTTTTCACTCTTGGAAAGCTACACTATCCCCGGGTGACATAGGGTACTTTTGATCCTGGAAACGCAACATACCGTATAAGTAGCTTAGCTCTCGAACCAAAAACCTTTTGCGTACATACGAGTAGTACAAGTTACCGGTGGAGTCACAAGCAGGGACCAGTTTAATTATGTGCTTTTAAGTACATCTTGGGAAGTTTTCAAGAAGATGAAGTGATTCTCTTTTATGATTATTGCAAAATGTTTCGATAAAAAATATATCAACATTCCTATTGTAAGATTTTGCAATAAGTTCTCGTACAATCTTCCATTGGTCTATTTTGGTAGAGACTTCTTTAAAACTCCTTTGTAGTCAGCACTCAGCGTCACGTAGGCAAGTATTGTCTTTGCAGAGTCGCGTTAGAGATTATTATCTATTGAGAGACAGACAATGGAGCTTTGTTTTAAGGAAGATCCGGACCTTTGATTACAGGTCTACTAGACGGCGGTTACGACTTTAAAGTACCTCTTTTGCTGCCTTTGCAACAATTTCACAGTGGATTATGAGTAAATGCGCGGTATTTCCGGACCGATATGACATGGTAATTTTCAAGAGACGAGCATATCTCTTTCTTAAAGGCCGGCAAAGTACTTGTGACTCCTCTGGTGTTGCGGGTATTTATGGGCGGCGGTGATTGCTTACCATCCGGAGCAGGAACGGCCAGCTCGTTGCCTCCCTCTAACATAAAATAATAATAATAATAAATATTTCTGGACACAATTCACACACCGACCAGCCCCAAACTAATTGGAGCGACTGCTATCTGACCTCCTAACCTTTGACAGGTACCGGCTTAATATTCAAAGGTAGGTACGTCAACGCCTCGTTGGTCTAGTGGTTTAAGTACCGGGTCAAGATCTTGGGATCCTGGGTTCAATTCCCGGGTTGAGCTAACTTTGTGTCGGTTTTTTCGGACACAGCTCAGGTTTGTGATCTCCAATCTGCATTTGGCAAGCGTGGTGACTAAGACAATACCCATCATTGTAAATATTGATTATAAGGATGGAGGCTTTTGCCCTGCTGTGGGACATTAATAGGCTCATACTTTACGTCAAGTGAGATAACAAATCACTATTACCAAAGGTTCTTCCGTACCCAAAGGGTAGAGCATACACGCATATCTAAAAGTATTATTTATCGTTATGTTCACTCTAGAAATTGGGTGTTCTTTTATGTTCCACTCGATGGAATACATTTCCTTTTTATGTTTTCACGATCATTGATTTGAGCTATTTTTAGGGAAAAGAATATGTATAGACAGATAAATGTGGGTTGAAAGGAGTACAGGAAAAGAACTATTTTAAAGATTATACAAGTTAGCGGTCGCCTCCGCTGTTTCACCCGCGCGTAAGTTCTTTTGTCAATTATCCCCCCTTCCCCCCACATTTCCGGGATCAAAATATATGTACCCTATGTCACCCAGGTATAGTGTAGCTTTTCAACAGTAAAATAATTTTCCAAATAGGTTTAGAAGTTTCGGAGCCTATTCATTATAAACAAACAAATCTTTCATCTTTATAATAATAATTAGGAAGGCATTCATTGGTACACGCTGTTGAAATATTTAAACGACTAAGTCGTGCGTAATTCGTTAAAAAAAATAACTTAAGGAATATTAGATAACTTCACTAAAATTATTCTGCTCTAGAATTCACTAATTGACGGCTTTCTATGCAAGGTAAGTAAAAAACTAAAGTAGGTACAAAACAGAGAATTTAAAAAACAGCAATTTCTTTATATTCATAGACACATTTCTATTAATAACGTTACTTTTCTTACATAGAAAATTATTACAGACTGCAACTGTTCAACATTATCACACAGCAAGCTAAAAACTGTTAAAAATCAAGTAGGTAATGTATTTGACTTTTTATTTTAATGCCAGAGGCGTCAAACGAGCCAGCGGATCGCCCGATGGTAAGTAAACACCACCGCCCATGGACATCTGCAACACCCGAGAGAGCGCTGATGCATTGCCGGCCTTTTAAGAGGGGTGTGGGTCTCCGGCACTCTCACAAACCAGACGAAACATAGTAGTAGTCACTATTATTTCACGCTGGTGTTAAAAACTTCCCAATGTGTTTACAAAAGAAACCCTCCAGCAAAAACCTGAGCAAGTCAGAAGCTTTTATAAACTCCCAGTTAGTTAACTTCTTTTGACTCACCGTCGCAAAGTGTAGTAAATTCTAATGATATTGAATGAAAGGAGGAAATGCCGCAGAGTTCCGTTGCAAAGGTCGCAAGTCTCGCTCCGCGGTGTTAGCCTCAGGCGAACTTCAACTCGAAAGGGCTGACTTCATATTACTTTAGTTTGTAACAGGGATGTTACGGATATGAAATTTCGGATACGGATTTAGGAATGATTATTATACCGGATAATATACGGATACGGTTACGCATATGAAATTCGGATTATCCGTTAGTTTCGGATAATTTCGGTTACGGATATTAGATTTTTAAAGAATTTAAATGTAAAATTCCATAACACAACGCTTTTGTTTCAATTTGTCGAACTATTCTTGAATGTAAAATGCTCACAAGTTAGTTACGAGTCTGTTAAGACAACAGAAGTAGGTAAACAAACAATGTGTGTCGGCCACCGCCCGGCCGATCAAAACAACTTGTCATAACGTGTCTCAATTAGGATCGGCCTCTATCCGATACTATCTGAAACTTATATTTCGGATTCGGTTACGGCTACGGATATTTTTTATATCAGATAGTTTCAGTTTCGGTTATGGAGATCCCTAACATCCCTGGTTTGTAACTGTGTTTCTAGCCCGGTATGTCAACTGGGGACGGAGGGGACGGAGCGTCAAAGCCAGCATGCAGCGACGCGAGCGTGACTTTGACGCTCCGTCGACAGAGTTACATAGTTTTTTATGTAAGCTGCAAGCAGGCGTACACCAAGCGTATAATGACGAATACGAGTCTATAAAGCTACGCCGCCGTGGACAGTTAACGCTTAGGCTTCATCAAATGTTGGGCACTCACATATGCCAATATCATAGTTATGTTTAGTTGGTTACATATTGGAAACTCGACTAGAAATAGGAAACGTTATTATTAGGAAATGCCGGAGAACTTCAACCACTCGTGGTTGACTGCGGCTTCGCGCTCACTGTTAATATTGCTTTAGTTTGTAACTCTGTTTCTTGTATGGCAAATTAACCCCCGGTTACGGTGTTCGGTGTTTATGTAGAACGTTTATGTTAAGTGGACTTTGTACCGCTCTTATGTCGGGGGCATAAGCGCTATTTTCGAACTGCAAGTGTATACCGTGATGTGCTGTTGACCGCACTAAGATGATTTTTGACAAATATTCAGATATTTTTGGTAGGTTTGAACGCTCAGATCATTTTGGCGCTGACTCATAGCTTAACTTGTAAGATAAGCTGAAATGTAAACAAATAAATTAATATTTATTCAAATAAATTAATAAGCTTCATTGCACAACATCGGGTACAAAATAATGTCTCATGGCATTCTTTACCCGTCAACCTTGATAATAAATATTGAACAACAGATCCAGTACATATATGTACCCATATTATATCATGTACAATGTAACTTATTTGATCTTTTAGGCTACTGTAACCTAAAACTGTCTAGGGAAAAACTTAATTTACAAAAAACTTTGTAGTATAATTGGGAACCTTCTCGGTATGTAAAATTGTTTTCTTTTTCCAAATAATCGCCTCCGTGGAAGCTAAGCCGCTCGGGTATAAAAACATGGAAGTCGTGGGTTCGATTTCCGCCTTTAGTCCGGTTTGTTGTAGGACTTTTTCAGAGTCCGATTGGCTAGCTACAACCCCCACAGGTGAAATCTGCCACCATAACAGCTCTGGCTGTGTTCCAGCAATATTAATGTGGGAACTCAATGTATTGCCAGACTGAAGGCTCAAACAATTGAGCCTACAGTATGGCAATACATTGAGCGACGTTTCCTGGTGTATTATCCCTCAATGGAGTAGGTCGCAGTGGCCGCTTGTCATCAGGTGGGACATGTGTCTGCCTGCCAAATTGACGTTGTATAACTAAACAACGTCAGTTGGCAGACAGACACGCACTAAAAAAAACAAACTAAAATATTTGACTCCTTCTACGTTATAAGATAAAAACACTCCTCTTCGAAATTCCCGCACTTTACTCCCGCAGGCGAGGTCGTCACGTTGAGCGGCACTTTTTTAAAGCAAACACAACATAATGGGTTTTCGTTTCAAACCATTTGTTTCGTTTCGCGAGTCAGATGTTTACTGACTTGCTCTTTTTTTATTTTATTGCGTTTTGCGTTACTGCCTGTAGTACCTACTCTTAATAATCTACGGGCTGGTTTTAGAGTCACGCTGACAAGCATGCCAAGCGCGCGTATCAGCAAGTATCGCTGTTCTTGTAAGGTAGCGACTATTTGAACTGCAAAGAAAACCGGCAGTGTATAACGCTACGCGCGTGCCGCCAGCGCTGAAACCAGCCTAAAGCACTATTATTAGGCACTCATTGAGCGGCTGACTAGTTGCTTCTAGTTTGTCTCCCTATACTTTTAATGGAGTGTCCGTATTGCCGTACCGAATGCAATTTGCGGAGTTTCGCTTGCTGACACATTTCAGTGGCTAAGAACTTGGCATTGAATGAGCGACCAATACGCCGCTCAGAGTCAGAGTCAGATAGAGTTAGCAGAGAGACAGCTGATCACTGTAAGCCTAATAGGATGACGGCCTGTGTTATCTCTGTTACTCTTTTTACGCCTAAACATAAACGAGACCTAGGGAGAGTATGTAGGCTCTTTTTATTGGGGAATAATGCTTAGTTTCCATTGGATAACAGAAATAAAAGAGTTTTTGTTTGTCCTTTTTTCGCCTCGTAACGGAGTAACGGATCGACGAAAGTTTTGGTATGGAAATAGTTTATAAGCTGCAGAATAACGCAGGATACTTTTTATCCCAAAAAATCACATTCTTGCGGGATATACAATAGTTGTTGAAGCGTTGTTGAAATCTAGCATTATATTCGCTCCAACTTCTAGTTGATATTTTTCTGGAATAAAAAGTAATTTGTGTCGTACTTTGAAAGCTGCCAGCCCACCTGATGGTAAGCGGTCACTTCGGCCTATTCCATTGAGGGACACTTAGTCAGAAAGAGGGTCGCTAAATGTGCTGACAACTGTTCGCCTGCTCCTCCGATTAAAAATTTCCTGCGTAGTCGTTAATCTCAAAATATACGGCTATTATATAACATTGTAACTAAGGAACGTTGTCCAATATATTATTTAGTTGCCAAGAAAGTCCAGCCTTGAACCGCCTAAAACGATCACTCATGTTCATAGCACAAATTATACCGATATTCCAGTCCGCTAACACAATACAAATATACTATGTAACGTTATATATTTACGCTGTATCAGGGCAATTAGCGACACAATACAAGGTTAATGCATTCGGTATAGTTTGGTCACAATGCAAACTACAGTGTTACTACATAATATTTTATATGTCTCTCGGCAAACTTCAGGTTTCAAACATCAATGGTTGGATATCAGTTACCTTTTGCGTGTTATTAAAAAAAATGTTGGTACGATATTCACATCAATAAGCAAAGCGCAGTAGAAAATGTGCTTAATTTCTGAAAACTGCATATTTAGAAAATATATTGTATTGGGCATTTGATGTTGTATTTGATACATTTGATGTTTGACAGTGAAAATTATTTATTCTGGGTTACCATGGCCAAAAGTACAAAAGTATTTACTTACTTACTTACTCCGATGACTCAGCGACCCAAAATGTGTCTTGGCCTCCGATACAAGAATTCGCCAGTCCTCACGATCTTGTGTTCTTGCCCGCCAGAAAAACAAAAATACAAAAAGTATAAGTAAGTTACAAAAGTATTTACTTACTAAAAATATATTGGCAGAATAATTTCAGTTTCTTAAGTTTTGCAAAGCTTTTAATTATTATACGTACGTTCAATCACACAATCTGTACCTGCAAATTTTAAGTCATCATACCCATTCTTGAACAATCACAAATGAACAAATGAGGAATACAAAGCGTCAAAACAGACTTTAAAATACGAGTTATAAATAGTGTACAAAACAAGAAATGGCGGAACAAACAGATGAAGCAAACAAATAAACGGCGCGAGAGAATTTAATTTGCGCAGTTTTCAGCTAGAGACAAATTGCAGTGCGGTTGCGGTGTAATTGTCTATGGCCAGTGTTGTTACGTGTTTACGATAAATAGCTTGACCAGGAAAAAAAAAACCTGCTCTGGCGGCGCCACATTAGCTATGGTCATAGCAACACTTGGTTACCTACTCACAAATAACTTACAATTTCCAATAATAACAAGCCACGGTTGACAATTGACATCACACTTTGAAAGAATATAATGAATGACATCTTATTGTTTTTTTTATTTGATTGTTGCCACTTGAGAAAATTAGTTCCAATATTTTTCCGCAATATGGCGAGGTATTTTATTTTATTGGTCGGGCTATACATACCATAGTTATTTGTTAAACAAGAGTGCAAAGTTGCTTTTTAACCGCGTGTTCAATTTTGATGACCGAGCAAGCGAAGGATTCTAAAATTGAATCACGAGCGCAGCGAGTGATTCAAAATTAGAATCCTGAGCGTTAGCGAGGGAATCAAAAGAGCACGAGGTGAAAAATCTTTGCACTCGAGTGCAACACGTAACTTTTCATTCCACCTCAGCGAGGAAATGACTAAATGCAAAAAAAAGAACACCAAGAAGGTTCCGAGTCTGAGTATTTAACAAATTAAAAAAAGTTGTATGATATATTCGGCACCCTAGAGGTAGCAGTAGATAGGTTTAATGTTTTTTGAAGTGAAAACTTCTTTAGCGGCGTTGTGCACTTTTTTTGTATGGGGAAAAAATGTTAAACTCGCGTCAGGATTTATGTGTCACGTGACCTGATCGAAAATCCATATAAAATTTGAAGTCCGGACACGTGTTTTCTACAAACTTATCTGTTCCGGTGGCCAAAATTGGAACTACGTGAAATGCAATGCAAAAACGATAATTAATGACAGTTTTAAATAGACAGTAGCGACGCCGCCACCGGAACAGATAGTTTGTCGGTCTATAGACAATAATGGTTTTTTGTTCAATTTGACAGCTCATTTATGCAAAGAAAAGTGCTTCTTAAGTACATCAGGAGTAGAGTAAATAATTGTATTAATAAGAACTGATGTTGTTTTCGAGTTTTATTCCTTTAGCGTAAGTTATATTTTTCTTTGCATAAATGAACTGTCAAGTGTGACCTCTTCTACTATTATAGCCGCAGTGCGGTCGCTTCCTTTAAGCTTCCTATGCTACAAAGTGACCACAAAGACCTTAATTTGATATCCTGCAAAATTCAAAATTTTATTGCCGTAATAAAACATTTAAAAAGTTTGGAATATCTTTATTCGCCGGAATTATATAACAGTATTTTGTGGAAATTAACACCACTTCTCCGCAGTCTTTGGATCCGCTATGCTGCGGAGCATGCATCAGGTCGTATGAAGTTGGAAATGCTGTCCAATTTCCTGCGACAAGAGGCTCGTTCTCACACACTGTTTGGCTTGTTACCCCAAATTCCCAGTGAACATCCTCGAAAGCGACATGTTGATTACTGTAACACCACTCGTGTTATTAACGATTCCGGGAGTCTGCGGATTCTGTAAAGGGAATCATTTCTTGGCCGATTGCTCCAAATTCAAAAGTTTATCCGTAGATTCCAGTATGCAATCAAAAAAGTATGACATTGACGGTTGTCAATCATTTTATCATCGTTTATTACATGGCGTTTCAGTGTCACAGCAAGGAGTTTCTGATAAGTCTGAAAAAGTTTCTGATTACATTTGAGAGATAAACTTTTTAATGTAATATAAATTGTCATGTTTGTGTACAATAGCGCATTAAATAAATATTGTATTTTACCACATAAATGATAGTACTTTTATACCTCTACCAATCAATTAAATCCCTAACCATTCCAAAATACATATCAAAAATGCACAACGTTAATATTCAGGTTTTCACTTCTGCCGGCACTCCCGGAGTGCAACCCGTCGTTTTTTTAATTCACAAACTTAGTGCACACGATGTTCTAAATTCAATTTACTTTATCCTCTAGAGAATAAAAACGGCTTTTCCACTCAGATATTGAAGATTAAAAATACTCTTTCCGAGATGGTGGGATGAAAAATATTTTTTTCGGTGTAGAATGCTTTTATCCACAACGCACTATGACCGCAGTCTAGCAAAACCTGCGGCTGTGTTTGACATTCAGGACTACTCGTTCTCTCTACTTCACTAATAGGTACCCATTAAACCGGCCTAATTTCTCTTTCCCACCAAGAAGAGTCGAGCCAGCCTTGTGAATATTTTTCTACCCATTCGTGATATGAACCAAGTTATAGGGGTTCAAAAAAACGACGAAGCGTTTCGAGAAAAGGTAGGTAGTGCCCTTGCGCTTCGCTTGGTTCTTCTTGGCGGGGGCACTCCTGTGCACCCAGATAACAGCTTAGAGAATAAAACAAACAACCCTTTATTGGACCAAAAAAAATTACAAATTTCAGGGACCCATTCATCTTTACTTACCTTTGTTATTATCGATTGTTACAAAAAGTAAAAAGAGGAAACCTTTATTTCTTCCGTTATTGTTTTTTGTTGTGTCTATTCACTACTGGTTCACAAACAAAACAAAGCAAGCACTAATGAGCCCCACAATTATTACGCTTTGTAAATATGAAACCACTGTTCTGTGCAAGGTGTGTTAGGGTTGGTTCTTATAGTAAAAGAGATTCATCAGTAAAAATTACCCTTTTGAATGTCTCCTGAACACGAGGGGAGCGGACATTAGTCATTAATTAATGTCTGCTCAGCGCGCCCTCGGGCGCGAGGTGGGGCCGCGGTGCGCAACCGGTTGGAGGGGGCCGGTGTTACGTGGCCGTTCCCTCCTGCGCATCGGCGGCCCAAGCGGGGTCACACCGCAGGTTGTGGCATAGCGGAGGTACAGGGGGCCAGTAGGCCCCCCATGTCGGGCGGTAGCTGCCAAGTGCTGCTCCCCACCCTCCAAAGCGGAGGGTGCGAGGGATCCGCTGGTAGTGTCACAGATGCAAGCCTATGCCGATTCCTGTGACACTGCCATTAAGGCGTCTGATGGGCACTGTGGGGTTTAGTGGGTATACCTACCCCTCGGGTAGGAGAGTCCCACATAACCCTCTAACGGGTGGTGTTGTCGCTTCTCGCCAGCACCACCTGGCCGAGGGTATGTGTAACGCATTCCCCACAATAAAAATAAAAAAAAAGGTGAAATCTACCGCTGTAGTAGCTTTTTATTTAAGTAATATTCATGTGGGAAATGGTGCGTTTGTAATGAAAGGTTTAGAGATTAGATGAACAGAAGCTTACCTACATTATAGTTGCATAATATGTCTGGTGCCAGGTGCCTGGTGCAGAGAGTTACTACAGAAACACATTTCTTTAGTAACTCTTAGCACACTCACGTATCGTGTCATTATTGTAAAATTTTAATTAGTCTGAGATATTGACATAGCTCTTAAGAACTGTTTTTACTAGCAAACTATGGATCCACGCTGTCCGAACTAAAAAGTTTTTATTTTTATTATTTATTTTTATTTATTTTTATATGCAGATCAGATTAGAGGCCCACGAGTGTTAACATCGTTTACATCTCTAGCCATTAAATCACTTATAAACAATTGATTAAACCCCCTTATACGTAGAGAAGTAGAGTAGTTACTAAGAGGTCGCAGGTTTGATCGCAGCTCGCTGCAAACATTTGTGTGCATCTGTGTGTTCACACAAAAACTTAGTTTGGGACCAAATGGCGCGTTGTGTGAATAATGTTTAAAAATATTCAATCAATATTGAATTTTGACAAATATATTCAGTCGACAACCTTAAACTCTATTATACTGAGAACTCACAATTTGAAATCCAATTATTTCTACCTTGTTTTATAATAAATTCAAACAACTCAGAACTCTATTGTATAGGATATATGGCCGTTTTTATTTTACGCGAACTGACTGCACCATTGCGCTTTTGTTGACTTCAATAGTCATGCAGTCGCTTAAATATGATTTTATAGTGGAATATTCTGAAACTTGAAGTTAAATTAGTCAAAGGGCCTATTGTTTTAGATTCCTTTTGATGATTGAACAGACATTTCAAAGAAATTTCCAAAGTTTTAATGGCATTTAATTTTTTATTTGGTTCCTAAATTTTAAATTATTATATATTTTAATTTAAAATTTGTTATGAGTTTAATTTCATTCTTCATCTTGTAATTTTGGTGCCAAATAAACGTTTTTAAATGTATATTACTATATTTTTTGTATATCCATCCATCCATTCAGCCCGTGTCCACCCACTGTTGGGTATAGGCATTTGTATAATAATATAGTATATAATATTATATGTTTTAAATTATAAAAGTCGGACACAAACATACATTGGCAGATATAGTGTTTTGTAGATTTGTTTTTTGTACATCCCATTGCATGGGAGTAGGGTATTATTTTTTAAATTAGTTTAAAATTTTTCCTTTAACGTTTTATCGTCCTCATTCAAAATCAAAATATTCTTTATTCATGTAAAATTGTATCAAGTATTTATGAACTTGATACAAGTTTACATGAAATTGAGAAATTGAGATTAAAAACTGTTCATGTGCCTATATTTTTGGGATTGTTGTTCAGAAACTCTTATTTTGATAACTTTGCTTATTTGGTAGAAAATTAATTACTTTTATTCTTACGAAATGGCTTCAAAGGCCCCCGTTCTTGTGTTATTATTTTCAAATTTAACTCCAATTTCAGTACGGCACTTTCGACGCCAAAATCCTTCAAGCCATTTATGCTTTAAAAGGTACATAAAATCTACATTCATACATACATACACAGCATACGCTCAAAAAACAACCCTTTTAAAATACCTACAAAAATATCCGCCCAATTGAGTACCTCTTCGTTAAAATCGGTCGAAAATAACAGTAATATTTCGTTTCTACCGGACCGTCGGCAAACCTTTTAATTATTGGATCCGCCATTTTGCATCCAAAAATAGTAAAAAACAGCCAGAAAGCGCGAAATGAAATTCAGTGCCTCCCCACCCACCACCCTTTCACCTGTTGAAGTAGTACTACAGATGTCTGACTCGAGTACACGGTTAAAAGAACAACTTTTCTTTTTCTTTCTAAAGTGTTTTAAAGAGGGGAAATGAAAATTCCATTTTCATGAATTCATTACATTACTATTTTAGTCTTAATTTTCTTGGCGTTGAGCTATTTTCTTTTTTTTTTTTTGTGTTTAGCCATGCTGTTTTACAGTATGAATGGGCCGGCTCGTCCGAGGAAGTACCGCCCTCTCACATAACACCAGCGTGGAAAAATAGTGACTACTATTGTGTTTCGTCTGGTTTGTGGGAGTGCCGGAGGCCCACACCCACCATACCCCCAAAAGGCCGGCAACGCATCAGCGATCCCTCTGGTGTTGCAGATGTGATTGGGCGGCGGTGATTGCTTACCATCAGGCGAACCGCTGGCTCGTTTGCCGCTTCTAACATAAAAAAAAATGTTAGGAATACTTCGCATTGGATTTGGCTCGACCATCTGGTTTTTAGTTACAAAAGTAACATTTTGTTCGTTTTGTGTCTGAAAGTTTATTAGTATTGTTGAGGTTCATAATATTTGTGATTCTTTTTTTAATTTTAATACTCATAACGCTTACTTTGGGATCAGACCAAGATAATAATATGTTTTGTCCTATTTTTTTTTTTTTGAGAGCTTCAAAGAAATAGGCATTTTCCTAAAGCCCTCCCAAAAAATAAAATCCAGCAAAAACTGCGACGGGCATGGTGGAGATATTTTTTTACCTACTTTCACTGCTTCTTATTAACGGTAAATATTTCACACAAAGAAAAACTTGTTCGTAATATTGAAATGAACTAATTTTAGAACACTCAAAGACGTTTGAATACCAAACTGTACTCTACAGCTTCGTAGCATAATTATTATAATGTATTCGTACTATTCGTAGCATGTTGTAACGGAGCGCGTGTGAAACTTGCTACAGCACCGACTACGGCGTAGCACTACGACAACAAAACGTTTGTTTCCCTTTTGGAATAATATCCGCTTTTCATACTTTTGATGTACACTCACGAACAATATAACTTATATACTCATGTGTGTGCGATGAGGTTCATATTTGAATGAGTCTGTATACAGTGTGTGAATCTAACATACTTTTTGGTAAAGCATTTCCATGTCAAACAAAAACTGTTTTTACTAAAGTTTTCTAAGCTAAGCAATTTAAATTGTAAAAACATATTCATTTGTCTGTACCAATAAAAACCCACAAATATTACAATAATGAACAGGTTCAAGACACCATCAACAGATTTTTTTTTAAACTAATATTTTAAAATATGATTTAATTTCAGTGATGGAGGCTTTTACCCTGCAGTGCTACATCAACTAGATTGATATTTTTTTATTGCTATAAACATTGCAAAAATAAAAAAAGGAAAAAACATTTATTATTTATTTTTCATCTCTGCGTTTGTATACAATTAGTTTGATTACTTTCTGCTGAAAGTATTTTAATCAACGGGTTTAATTAAGAATGAAAGCACTTTTATCTGTTGGGTGCCGAAATTATTTTATATCAAACGGATTCACAGCTTATTTCCCGTTCAACGTGGGATTGAAAAGGTCAAAGAAACATTCCTGTATTTTAATGTACATTTAAAGCTTGGGGTCTGTTACGTTAAATAAATCTGTCTCCTTCTTTCTCCAAGCGTCTTACACGAACTAGACAGGGTTTTTTTTATGTCAGAGGCGGCAAGAGCCAGCGGGTCGCCTGATGGTAAGCAATTACCCGCCCATGGACATCTGCAACACCAGAGACACCGGCCTTTTAGTGACCCCCCACACTAGCGTCCTTTGAACGTCAGCGTCTTGCCGGCGACCTCCCCACACTAGCGTTCTTTGGGCGTTGCGTCTACGCGGCACGCAAAACGCTAGTGTGGGGAGGGTCGCCGGTAAGACGCCGACGCTCAAAGGACGCTAGTGTGGGGTCACCATTATGGGGGGTGGTTGTTCCTCCGGCACTCTCACAAACCAGACGAAACACAATAGTAGTCACTATGATTTCACGCTGGTGTTATGTGAGAGGGTGGTACTTCCCCGGACGAGCCGGCCCATTCGTACTGTAAAACAGCATGGCTCCACCACTACTAAAGTACGGGTTCGCTTGCACCATGATCCAGGATTTGGTAAGTTTTTATACCAAAATATGGAATTCTTTCTCATCAGTGGTGTTTCTGTACCGATACGACTTGCAAGCGTTTAAAAAAAGAGTGCATTCCTTCCTTAAAGGCCGGCAGCGCATCTGTGATTCCACCTGATTTGCAGATGTCTATGGGCGGCGTTACTCACTTTCCATCAGGACCATCAGGTGTGCCGCATTTTGATATCCAACAAAAGGTAAGAAAAAATGTCTTAAATGCCAACTCCTTTGTGATGTGAATAGCCAATCCGTTCCTTTGATCGTCCTTTTTCTAAGGGAAGGAAATAAAATAGGCCCAGTTAAATTGGATACATGTTATTCGAAAAGAAAAGTTCAGACCCTTTTATTTAGATATGAACTTCTCGATGAAAAACAATCGTTGTGACACTTGTGACCCAGATTTGTGAATAAAAGAGCTAGTCAATAGCCACAAGGCTGGCACCGGCTCGTCCCAATTTGGGTGTGAAGGGGAAGGAAACCGGGGGAGTTTAGTGGGTAGTGGACGCTTTAGTCTCGAGTCCCACACACGGCTGCAGGTCTAGCTAGCCTGCGGTTATGGTGAAAAAAATATTAGCCTATTAAAGACAGGCCCGATGGCGTCTTTGGTAGTAACCAGACCAGAGATCGTGGGTTCGAATCCGAACTTTGCTGGGCATCAGACAACGGATAAACTACAAATATTTTTCCTACAAGTGAGTAGGCTAATTTACTGACATTTTTATATCGTCTTTATATTGATTTAAAGAGTTGTACATGTTTTTCTAGGACTTCAAGTCGTCTAGATATAAATATTTGATGTGAAATGTGACTTTGGTAATTTCAGTCAAAGAACGCATTAATAAATTATTAAACGAGCTCTAACGGAGAATAAACATTTTTTCTTTTACGATAAACATGTAATTTTTACGTGAAGAATACGAAAATATTTTCTCGATATATTTTCATATTGAGAAACTTTTTAAATATTACATTTTGATCGACATACCATCTTCAAAGCAGTATATAAAGTCTCTCTAAATAAAAAACTATCCCAACATAATACTGATGTGTATGTATTCACAATAAAAGTATATTATTTTGATATTATTTTGACCGCCTCCATGGAACAGTGGCTAAGCCACTCTGGTATAAAAACACGGAGGTCGTGTGTTCGGTTCTCGCCTTGGGTCTGGATGGTGGTAGAGCTTTTTCAGAGTCCGACTGGCTAGCTAAAATATGTAGGTGAAATCTGCCTTGGTGAAGTGCCCTCAATGGAATAGGCCGCAGTGACCGCTTACCATCAGACGAGCTGAGTGTCTGTCTGCCAACTGACCTAGTATAAAAAATAATGTATTGTTAATCCGTGTCTTGACACCACAGTACAAGATATTCCTATTAAGGCTAGGGTGCATGATGTCCAGAGTCCATTATTTATTTATTTATATTCAACAGGACATACGTAACGTGGAAATGCAGTTGCGAGCATGTTTATCGAGCGTCACTGACAGGGCGGGATTGCCGCGGGATTGCATCTGACAAGCAATATACCGTACTGACAGGAACATGTTTCGATTACGCGTGACTGCGCCTTGCACTGCGAAGTGTGAATAGAAAATATTGATGGAACTCAAATCTATATAAAACTCAAAGGTCAAAGGACTGACATATTGATATATCAACGCACAGCCCAAACCACTGGACGGATCGGGCTGAAATTTGGCATGCAGGTAGACGTTATGACGTATGTAGGCATCCGCTAAGAAAGAATATAGGCGATGAAAGTTTTGTAGTCCACGCGGGCGAAGCCGCGGGCGGAAAGCTAGTAATTTATAAACATTTATAATATAATAATATTATAGGTAAAAGCCACTTTAAGCTTTTGATGACCTCCTAATATCGGAAGGGCTACGTATATGCCTGCCAATTGTAGGTGTCTCATGACTCAGAAAGCACGAGAAGCATCTCATAGAACCTCGAACCTCTTCAATGGCGCAGAGACATTGGTTCGCTGAGTGTCTTTTACCGCCTCTATCGTGATGATTGCTCTGAGGAACTCTTTTCCCTTATTCTTCCATCTCCGTTCCGGCTTAGAACCACTCGCTCTAGTCAGCGTTGTCATCGTCGCATCACCGAGGAAAGTATTCCATCGGGTAAGTGGAGCCAACGTGCTAATATAAAAAAAAGACTTTTAGGCTATGAGCTCAACTAATTGATGCAGCATTGATGATATTTTCTTGTAATTTTTAAAAGCTATGGTAGCCGACGGTGAATTTTGCTCTGTGTTGTCTGTGCGCATTTTTTTCTAGCTCGGTGACAGAAAACATCAAAACAGACTAAAACCTGCACAGTCGAGTGGTTGTGCAGATAACTAGGGATGGCGATCTGAGATCAATTAATCGAAGAATCGATTTTTCGAGTCAAAAAGATCGATTTTTTAAATCGATATGTAGTACTGAATCGATTCAGTGAATCGATTAATCACCCTTGAAAATCGACGTTCGATTTTTTTGGTTTATTTTTGGTATTATTACCATACAATTATTTGCAATTAGTTGAATGGGATCCGTATTATTGACTGGACCCGTAATAACTCAAAAACTCCCTTTCAAAAAATGTTACGTTTCTAATCTTTGACTTTTCGTATCAGTGTGACTGATATTGCGATTCATCGTTTTTATTTGATAAACTTATACTACGTTAGTACTATTATATATTATGTGCTTATACTAACTAATTTATACTTACATTGTTAACGCAAACTTAAAAAATGATATTTTTTTAAAATAGTAAAAAAGATCGATTTTTGGAAATCGATCTTTTAGAGCTCGATTTTTTTGTGAATCGATTCATTGGGTTACGATTCGAATCGATCTGAAAATCGATCTTTTTAGGAAAGAATCGCCATCCCTACAGATAACATTGCAGATAATGACTCGATTAGTGGGAAAACTTCGTCCTCCCGACGGAGGATTACGGTACGTAAAAAAATATATATTATTATTCTGAGTATGGATTCAATTTAGCATTGATTTAAAAGCAAAAAACCCAAAAAGCACATGTTACAATAAAAATCAATATGTAACGTGAATCTATTCCTCAATTTTATTAATAAAGGATCTTTTCATTTAAATAATTTTTATCCTACAAAACTTACAGCAAGATTATAAAACCAATGTGAGAACATTGTGTGAATTTTAAATGGAACATTCTGTTGAATTAATTTAAAAGCCTTGTCGAATATAGGTCGTAAAAACCTTTTTTACCATTTTTACAATGAGCGAAGAGAAAGATTTTTTTAAATTGTGTTCCACATCGTTTTAATCACTGAGTTATTGTAATTATTTCGTTTTCAAATGTTAATTGATTGTTTCTTTTATACCATCGAGATCGCATCCGCGTTAAGCGAAGGTGACCACTTAACCCTATGGTATCTATAATACGAGTAGAGTGGTATAAAGAGGAAAGATTTGATCGCTTGTTTGTATTCAATAGGCTCCGAAACTACTGAACCGATTTGAATAATTCTTTCACTGTTGGAAAGCTAGACTATCCCTGAGTGACACAGGGTACTTTTGATTTCGGAAATGTGGGGGAAAGGGGGGGGATATTTGAACAAAGCGCGCGCAGGTGAAACCGACCGCTATTTATAAAGTATTTTTTTTGTAAGAACATACACACAGGCCGTTACAAAAAGACATGAACTGCACACAATGCTTGATTGCCTACTTTATAGCATAAAAAATCTATCATCTGTGTCATAATAACCTCTCTTACTTCGAATAGACAGCTGGACACGGCAATCTAAAAGGATTTCCTGATTCCCTGTTACTACAGAAACAGAAAAATGATCGGTACGAGTATGTGTTCTAATTATGGACACTCCCCTGTGTTGCTTAGCCAAAACAACTATGACTTGTCGTTTCACTAGTTTCCGCAAAATTGAAGTCCTCTGTTCAACTAATGGGTTTGTATTGTATCTAGACGTTTCGTACGGTGTGACATGCCCATATAAAGTGCTGATGGCTAGATGACGTAATGCCTATTAAAAATTAATTTAAACGCCGGGATAGAGAGTAAAGCCCCTATTTTTTCAACTACGTGAACTGAAGCATTCTATGTTTTCATGGTCAGTGCAAGACGCGGTTGGTGGGCACAAACTAACTTTTAAAGTTTTTTTTTCTTTAGTTTGCTCTTTGCTGCATTCAAACATTTCGTTTTCCCTTAAGAATGCTTTAAGCGTTAAGTCCGCCTTTTGCACCTAACTTGTGTGGACAATAAAGTTTTTATAAATAAATAAATAAAACTATGCATGCCTGTGATTATTTTTTTAATGATTTTGATTTTAAAAAAATCGACTTAAGTTTTGTTGTGATTTGAACCCAGGACACTGAGATCAAAGCCAGGTACTTAAACCACAATAGCAACATGTATCTATAAAATACATAATTAAAAAAGAGAGCAAAGGCTATTAATGTTTATAGGCAACATGCCGCATATAACACAAAAAATATTGTCGTAGGAACACAGTCGCCAGTAATTAAATTGAACAGGCCCCCAGAGGTTAGAGCTTGATAGACAGTTAATAAAAGTTAAAAATTAGTTTAGGAACTCTGGAGAATTTAACAAACCGCAAAGTTTATGTTTGTTTTATTTTATGTATAAACCAGTAGACAATATAATAGTTACTCGTTTACGCCAGACAGTGTACCTTTTTTTTTTTTTTTTTTTATAGTGGAGAAATCCTTTATGGATACCCCAGCCGCTTGGGGGGAGCAGCTGAGGTTATGTCAGAGTTGCCCTATGTTGGGGGTACTGACTAAAACTCCACTGTGGCCTTCTCAAGCACAGGCTGGGGGGCCGGGTTGCTCTATGTCGAGATTCACACAATTGCCCCCCACCAGCTGAGCTCTGCTGCTTTAGTGCAGCGCTCCTCAGGAGAAGCGAGCGTAGCCTCCCCCGTTTCCTCATGGCACTTGGCAGTGTGAGGCCACCCCACACTGCCATCATACTCAGGGATGCTCTAAAGGTACGAAGGTTCCCCACCCTTCGCACCAACATCCCTGGGATCCCCGTCTGGGGATTCTTACCCCACGCCGGGGAGTACGGTGGAGGTACTCTAAGGCCCCCAACCACAGGGCCGGCCAGACAGTGTACCTTCATTGTAAAATGAAGATACTAAATAGTTTTAAAGTCATTTGTATTCTAACATTTAAGCAAAGCCAGATTTTTTTTATTATTTCTAGTTTTCAATAGAGAATACTTATTGGAGCTAGGGCAAGTATCTTCACCATCGACGGGCGGGAGTGCCTCAGTACTCCGGGGCACTTCAGCAGTTCCGCAAGAGAAACAGGAGGAGCTCGCAAAGGAGAGCGTTCGCTGGGGGGGCCGCGGAGCAAGGGCTCCGCTGATACCCGTGGCCTCTTCATGTTAAGGCGATGAGGGAGTACCGCGGGGTTCAGTGGGTAAACCCCTGGGTCACTTCCATCTTCGGCCCAGGAACAATGGCCCTCTTTAGGGCATCGGGTCGGGAGTCCCACACACGGCCCTGTCCCTCCCCCAGGACGGGGTTAAGGTGCGTAACGCATTCCCCGCGAAAAAAAAAGTATCTTCCCATATAATTGAATGTGCAAGCACAGATGCACTGCTTACTCCCTCACTCTTAACAGCCCGGGGCAGCAGTCTGACACGACCCTTCGGTCGGTATCAGATAGAACAAAATATAAACATATTATTTTCTATTATTGTACTCCGAAATGACAATTGCCGATACCCAATTACCATTAAACGTAGGCACGTGTATGGCAATGAGCAGAAATTCAAGAGATGGCCCAAAATTAAATTTTAGTAGACAGAGTGAAGGTAAACAAGGTTGACGATGTTAGAAATTTCTCAAGATTTAAAATTCTGATCTAGACACGCGGCAGCGTGTCAAGCCAAGTTCAAGCAAAGGAACGGGCTAGCCAGCGCCAAGGTATATTTACACGAACCATTTGGTGTCACTTTTGACCCTTCTATAACTTAAAGTTAAAACCTATTGAACCGAAACACATGAAACTACGTGAGTTTAATCAGATCCATAAGAACACCTAGAAGTCCAAATTTCATGAAGCTAGCTCAAACGGTTATAAAGATATGAAGGTCAAAAAGTCGTAAAAATTAGTACTGACTGACTGACTTAAGTAGCAAACCTAACCTACTTCCAGATGACCTAGAAAGATGAAATTTGAATTCCAGCTTGGTAATTGTGTGTAACCTTAGGAAAAAGTCCAAAAATTTCATCTTTCTAGGTCATCTGGAAGTAGGTTAGGTTTTATCTGACTTATAGTAGCAAAACCTAACCTACTTCCAGATGACATAGAAAAATGAAATTTGGAATCCAGCTTGGTAATTGTGTGTAATCGTAGGGAAAAATCTGAAAAAAGAAAAAAGTTCAAAATTAGGGGGGGAGACCCCCCCTCCTCCGTCCTCCCCCTATTTTGTAACTTTTTTCTATTTTTAGATTTTTCCCTACGGTTTCACACAATTACCGAGCTGGATTCCAAATTTCATCCTTCTAGGTCATCTGAAAGTAGGTTAGGTTTTGCTACTATAAATCAGTCAATCAGTACTAAAACCTAACCTACTTCCAGATGACCTAGAAGGATGAAATTTGGAATCCAGCTCGGTAATTGTGTGTAACCGTAGGAAAAATTCTGAAAATAGAAAAAAGTAAAAAATTAGGGGGGGAAACGCCCCCCTCCTCCCCCTATTTTTTAATTTTTTTCTATTTTTAGATTTTTTCCTACGGTTACACACAATTACCGAGCTGGATTCCAAATTTCATCTTTCTAGGTCATCTGGAAGTAGGTTAGGTTTTGCTGCTATAAATCAGTCGGTCAATACTGGGGGCCCATAATTTTTTTTATTGTGGCGTTGGAATTAAAACTATTCCAATATGTTATGTATTATTATATTTTCTATATAACAGAAATAAAAAAATTAAGTTAAGTCAAAAAATAAGCGGTGTCCCCATACAAAAAACTTGTAATACGCGCTAAACAACCGGCCAACGCGATGGTGCGTGTCGTCGGCGGCGCGTGGCACCACATTAAATCTCAATACTTGCATAATTTTCTTTACAAAAAGTACCTAATGATATCCCACCAAAAACATAAATGTAAAAAAGGAAAGCCAAGTTTAATACAAAAATTATGTTTGGCTGTGATCTTCACCGCAAAAAGAATGGAGATCTTTATGAGTGCCAAGTTCTATGATCTTAAAGTAGGTAAGATTTGACTTGGCCAGTTTTTATTAGAATTAATATATTATAATTATTTTGAATAACTTTATAAAATGACTGATATAATGAAAACTGGCCAAGTCAAATCTAACCTACTTTAAGATCATAGAACTTGGCACTCATAAAGATCTCCATTCTTTTTGCGGCGAAGCCCACAGCCAAACATAATTTTTGTATTGAACTTGGCTTTCCTTTTTTACATTTATGTTTTTGGTGGGATTCAACTTACAAATCTTTCCTGGGTTCCAATACTTTATTCATGAAATAAATTCGCGTAAGACGTCAGGGGTTTGGTTCCCGAGTCGAACCAATTTTGTGATTTTCTGTTTGGAAAACGAGTCCTAAGACTAAGTTAACGGTGTCAGACTGATGTCCCGCCGTTGTTAGAGAGTGACGGAATAGGATGGGTATCTGTGCTTGCTTGCACAAAGGCTAATATATTATGCGCAGTTGGCTTTTCCCGAGAATTGCCGTCACAACCTAAACTCGGCTAAAAGGATACCATTTCTTTCAAGTTACTTGTTTGAGGACTCCCTTCAGAACCAATTTTTTTGTCATTGATAGCTGTCAGCAGGGCAGTACCAAACAATTAGAATTTTTATTAAGAGGTCCACGAATTTCTACTAAGAACTCCATGACTGTGGCAACCCTACGCACATTTAATATTTATTGGAAAACTACTCTCCTGAAAGAAGCCTTTTTAAATATTTAAATACTTCTATCGCTTTCCAATAGCTTGATGAGATTTCATTTAAAATTAAAATCATGCAACGAAGTTACAGATTTCTATTACGTTTTTCAAGATTTTCTTTCAGCAGCTTTAATGAGGCGACCTATGACTTGATTAGCAAACATGGTGCTGCCCGAAGATTTTGAATAAGTATGGCATACTGCATCGCGCAAGCAAAATAATCGTAGCCTGCTATCATTTAAACGACACATGAAAGATGATATTTTCTTCTATGGGAACCGATCACAATCCATCAATCACCACCAATCCATCAATCCAAGAATCACCTGCTTAGTTTTTCTGTATATTTAACTTGATTTCGCAAATTTTTCGAATTTGTATACTCTTATAGAAAAGCGGCAAATGTATTCAGCGTTCGACGTGTGGACATCACATTCTGACTCAAGTCAATATTAGGTGAGTCTTTGGTCAACTCCATCCCGCTTTTACGTGCATTAGTCAAACTCTTCGTTGACCTTTAAAATAATTCGTGTTATCCCTTTGCTGTAATCAAAATAAATGTACGCCATAATATTTCTCTCGGCTGGCGAGATTACGCCGTTAAACAGGATTACTGAAGACTTATCTTTTAATTAGTTACGGCTATTTATCGCGGGCTTTTAAAATCTGTTGGGCTAATGGTTTAATTAGGTTTAAATCCAACACAGGTTCCTGAGCACAAGTTGGATTCTTGGGTCAGGCTTTTCCGACACTTTTTTGTAGTGGTAGAGCCATGCTGTTTTACAGTACGAATAGGCCGGCTCGTCCAGGGAAGTACCACCCTCTCACATAACACCAGCGCAAATTTTAATAGTGACTACTATTGTGTTTCGTCTGGTTTGTGAGAGTGTCGGAGGCCCACACCCACCATACCCCCATAGGCCGGCAACGCATCAGCGATCCCTCTGGTGTTGCAGATGTCCATGGGCGGCGGTGATTGCTTACCATCAACGAATTTAAATACAAGCTATTGCTTAGTTTTGGACTGTGTAAATAGTGTCCGGTAATATTCATTTTTTAATAAAAAATATATTCAAATATTGCTAAAAATATACCAGAACACAATTGGACCATTTTAAACACTCCGAAGCTAATGAAGCGTAGCAAACTAGCAAACACATTCAAACGGATTCCGATGGACGCTTACATCCAATTCAACGAGCTTGCGTCCTATCCGCATCAAAAGCTAGATTAAAACCAGTGCATGTGTTTTTTTTGCGATGCTACACGTGTAAAAGCTTATCTGGGATTGGTTTATTCCCGTTGTCCCCGAATGCCGTGTCCCCGTCCAACGGGGACAGCGGTACTTTAATAAAATATTTAAAAATACTTCCCGTTCTCCCCGTATCCTGTCCCCTTAAATACAGTTCTGCACTATTTTCACTAGACAAGGGACAATTCAATCAAAAGCTTTGAGTGAGGTCATAAAAAAAATAAGTATATTAAAGATATTCTGTGCGTTTTGGATAAGTAGGTACCCCAGCGCCATGTTCTAACCTTAGATAATTGAGTCGTTTTAAACATAATAATTATGTATTATGTTTACTGCAATAGATCACTCATCACAGTTTTAAAAACAGTGTTTAAGCAGCATTTAAGTTTATTTTGTAGGACGTCTCGATCGTCACGACGACGAAGGTAACCATCTGTTTTTTTTTCTAAAATAGACTGCATGAGAAAAGCTAGAGACGTTAGAGAACATAACATTATTTCCAAAGTAATTAGGCACTTATATTATAGGTATCAAAAACATATTAATAAGTACCACAAAATTAAATAACATGAATTTATTACAGATTGCACGAAAACAAATATACCTAATACAATATGAACATTTGAATCTATTTAAAGCTTAGAACCGGATGTTTGTTTGACACGTCCAAACGGATTCCGATGGACGCTTGCATCCAATTCAGCGAATGCGCGTCCATTCCACATCAAAAGCCAGATTAAAATGGAATGCACGTGTTGTATTTGTTTGTATCGCTACACGTGTATTGTTAACGGGAATTCCCCACTATTTTCACTGGACAAGGGAATTCAATTATATCAGCTTTTACAGTTTTGATATCTCTATTAAATTCCTCTTTGGAAGCAAAGTTTCAGAAGCGAATAATTTTATTTAATAAAGCTCACTTTTTTAAACACTTTTATACTCAGATTCAGGGTTTAAGCTATATACGTTGAGGTCAGATCTATGTACGGTCAACGGCACATCACGGTTAACACTTGCAGTTCGATAATAGCACATAAGCCCCCGACTTAAGAGCGTGATGGATTATCCATATTATAATGGGTTATTTATTTATATTTTAATTGTGTATTAGGTATATTTTATTAATAATGATTGATAAGAATGACCCTAGTAATTTAATAATATTAAATACGGATTCTAACACTTATTTCCGTTGTGTAAAATAATTGTAAGAACAATCTAAATAATTATTACCAATAGTTTGGACGAATATCCGGTATTCGAATGTTCTGTCAAATTATGTAATTGTTAACTATAACTTTCATAGTTTTAAAGTATAATAATTGATTAGGAATTATCCTTGTATTTTAAAACCTTAACAAATATTCCTGTGGTGTTAAATGATTTTTAGATATCTGGTAATTTAACAAAGAATTAGTTAAAAACAGGATATCCGGTATAAATATTAATTTATTTTAAATATTGTTAAAATATTGGATTATTTATATAACAATTTCAGTATTATAATTTCAGTATTATTTCTAATTTATTTAATTGTATTTAGGTACTACTAGAAATAATTCGTAAGTTAAAATATTCTGTCAGTGAGTTTAGTATTTCCGGTGCGCCAGAGAAGGCGCCATTTGTCGCTATAAAAAGACGTGGCAGACGGGTAGCGGGGCATTCTTGTTCGAGCTGCCGTAGTAAACGTTACTCTGCCCCATAACAGTGTGATCTGACTCTGATTACCTTTGTGATATTGATGGATAAGTATTAGTATTATGGATAAGTATTATTATTATATTATACGTAAAAGTGTACTTGATTGTGTTTTAAATTATGTGTTCCGTATTGTGTTTTAAAATACATAATGTTTAAAAGTTGCATTTATTTTATTATTTATAAATAAATAAGCCCCTTCTAATATCAGAAGTGGGATACGTTTATAAATAAAAATATAAATCTACCTAGCCCACAGATATTGTCTTATGCTGTTTGTTACACGTTTGGTCAGGGCACTCCCTGATAGCGTTGACAAATAATGCAAATGATGATTGTCTTATTTGGAGTAGTATTTGGTCGGGGCACTCCCCGATAATACGAAATAAGAAGAAAATCATTGTGTTTTTGATGAATCGGTCGGCCTGAATATTTATTTTATCTACCTCCATTATCTAACCCACAGATTCTGTCTTGTGCTGTTTGTTGTACGTTCGGTCAGGGTACTCCCTGATAACGTAAACATATAATGCAGATGGTAATTGTCTGATTTGGAGTAATATTTGGTCGGGGTACTCCCCGATAATATGAAACAAAAGGAGGCAATTATCGTTATAAGTAACGAATTTGTCGGACAGATTCTTTTTTCTTCAGTGTTCCGTAAAGTAATAGACTTTTTTTTTTATCATTGTGTCAATTAATTTATGGTATATATTGCAGCTATCTGACTCACGTGACCAACCAAATGGACGGAAAAACGACAAAGACGCTGGAGCTCGCCTGCTGGCGACGCTGGTCCTCGCCTGCTGGCAACGTTGGTGCTCGCCTACTGGCAACGCTGGTGAGCGACGTCTGCACTGTCGCAGCCCCAAATGGCGTTTTGCAGTATTCTGGCGAGTTCTTTTCATTTTGTTATTATTGTGAATCTGAGTGCTCCCTTTCAAAGTTGTCGATATTGTCAAGAATTCATGGCAAACGATTTAATAACACGGTCAAAATTACTGGCATTGGTAATAGCAGTGTTTATAGTACCCTGCAGATTTTAGCCAGTGTGCAGATTGACGATATTGCTCCTAATGTTCTTTTTCATGTTTTTCCGGACAAATACTTACGACACAATGTCATATTCGGTTATGATAGTTTATCTCAAGGCATTGACATTTTCATTTTTTTTTTCCAATAAGTTTCATTTTACTATCACCGACAGTTAACTTTTGTGCCACTTCTAGCCCTAGTATTATTGATTTTAATGATATAGACACAGGTGTTCCTATTGAGTCAAGCCTAAACTTATGAACCTACTAAACGAGTTTAAGAAATATTTTTCCGCTGAACAAAAAGTATGGAATTAGGGAAAATGTCTTAAGTTTGATAAAATCATACCTACAAAATAAGACACAGCAAACTGAAGTTACTAAGACCTGTAAAAAAAAAAACTGTAACGCTATACATGTCCGAAGCACGTTTAATTAAATGTGGAGTTCCACATGGACCATTATTTTTTTTTTGATAGATATTAATGATTTGCCACTGAATGTAGCATTCCCTATGACTCTGTTCACAGACGACAGTATAGTAATAATTAAATATGAGACAAGTGAAATGTATGACAAAGAAGTAGTGACGGACACAGTTAGTATAAAGTTCCTAGGTTTACATATTGATGACAAATCAGCATGGAAACTTCATACCGAACAGGTCATTCTTAAGATAAATACTCATTTGCTCTATACCAACTTTCAAAATATCAAAGAATGATACTCTTCTAACTGCTTATCATGGTTTAGTATCGTCTGTACTATTACGGTGTGATATTTTGGGGAGAATTCCTCTGAAATAATAAATGTTTTTCGTGCTCAAAAAAAAATGTGCATCAGAACCATCTGCAGACTAAATTAAATTAAATTAAATTAAAATTCATTTATTTCAGATTCATAAAATCCATATCATAACGCAAATAATTTTAACATAAATAAAAATTAAACTACCAATCAAATCAATAATTAGGTAAAATACAATAAATTAACAATTTAAATTAAATTAAATTAAAATAAAATTACAATTAAATAAAATCACGATTAATTAAATTACACTAAGACAGACAGATAGTTGTAAACTTGTGAACCATACTTTTGTTCCCTCAAACTACTTAAGCTACCGAGTAATGTAAGTAAAACGCAATCCAAATTTGTTCCGTTTCCGTTTACAGTTCAAAACGCTTAGCTCAAATCAATATAAATAAACTGAGCACACTACAATGCAAAACTGCTTTAAAAAAAAAAAAAGCATAATGTATATTATAAGCATATGGCACTGAAAATGAAAATGAAAATTAAAAATGCTTTATTAACATAAAGAGTAAGAGTTTTATGTAGAAAAATCTCTTTTAAATATCCAAAAAAAAAAAAACTCGTTTAATTCAGATAAATTAATGGTCAGGACAATGGCTTATTATCTAAGGTTAGTAGCCTAAAAGAAAAAAAAAATAGAATCAAAATAAAGTTGTAACCAAATTAGATGGAATTTCCAAAATTTATTTCTGAAACAAAATCAAAATAAAATAAAGTAGAATGAAGTAAAGTAAATTAAAATAAAGCAAAGTTAAAATTACTAAAAATAAAAGTCAAATTAAGTAACAAAATTAAAGTCAATTCAATAAATTACCTAATGACCTAAAAATTTTGCCAATATAGGGATTTCGAACTAAGCTTCGCACAATTTTGTCGCATAAATGTTGTTATGGACTAAATGATTTCTTGACAGATCTATATTTACAACGTTTAAAATTGTTACAACGTTTGTGTTAATTATCTTAATTTTGTTTTTTGTCCTTAATTTGGGTATAAATATTACATAAAAATTTACTGTAAATGTGTTCTTAAATAATTTTATAATTGAATACCTATTGTTGACATAAATCTTATTTATACTTATTTAATTTTGTAATTTGTTGACTTTATCAATTAGTATAAAACACCTACAAAAGGTAAATTGTAAGCTCATTATTGAGCAGGACTCGGAGGATGTTGATTTATAATATTGACTTGTCACTTTTAAAATTTGTTTCCGCTACCATGATAAAGAATTACTCAAAAAAAAAAAAAAAGATCGACATGGGAAAAGTTTTCTCCGCTGTCGAGTCCAGCAAAGAGCGGTCATGGCAAGATGCTCTCTCTGATGTTCAGCTGTGTCGAATTGTACTATCAACAGGGTTACTAAGTCAAGTCCCCTAAAATGTTAAAGTTCCTAGGCTTTTAGAACTTCTTGACGATGAGCCTATCGTAAACATCGATGTTGTTCATGAGCAAGCCGTAACTGGAATAGAGAAAACTCTAGATGTCTCGTTTTGCCAGCACAACCTGAACCTAACCTGAACCTAACCTGAACCTAACCTAACCCTAACCTGAACCCAACCTGAACCTTACCTATGAAAACGTAAGAATAGTGCCGAATCCAAATCTGGAATGAACCGTGATAGCAAATAAAAATAAAGAAGTAACTTGTCAAAACAAGCCACCAATAGCCTCTGAGTTCTTAAGCATTTTTGGAACTAGAACTATTGTCAATCCAAGCCAAGATCCTCTGAGCTTGACAAATATTTCTTTTACCTAGTGCTATAGAGACAAGCTATATTGCTGGCCCCTGAGTTTGGCAAACCTTCAGAACAATCTTGTTTACAAGCCACTGAGTCTGAAATGAAATCAATCTTTTTTCCAAGAATATGGTACTATAAGTTCTTAGTCCAACATAACCTGAACCTAACCTTAACCTAACCTTAACCTAACCTGAACCTAACCTTAACCTAACCTTAACCTAACCTGAACCTAACCTGAACCTAACCTGAACCTAACCTTAACCTAACCTGAACCTAACCTTAACCTCACCTGGTCAATGGGCGAATACAGGTTAATGGTTTAATTATTGTAACTTGAATAATGGTGTAAAAACATTGAGGATTATTTAAAGTAGTATACAAATGGTTTGTAGTGTACAAATGGTTTGTAAGGAACTCCACAAGGCAATGGCCAAGTGGAGCAATATTTTATTAATATGCTAACTTTTACTATAAGCGATTTTTCAGAATGGCCAAACGAATTATGGAAAGTAATGATGAAAATAGGGGCTAAAATGTATTTCTAGTTGTTTTGTAAATTTACAAGATTGTGATTAATTATATGAATAAAATGATTCGTTGGTGTGATAATTTTGTTAAGCATTATGAAAAGAAAAAAAAAACTGATTATTTACTGAATGTTAATACTTTTCTTTTAAATCACCCTGAAAGACAAATAACTAAAATATAACTGCTGGTCGGTCACTGCCCTGATACTATTCTGAAATTCATGTGCAGCAGGTGATAGGATTAGTATGTCAAGGCCAGAGACTATTAAGATTACTGCTGGGTCACTGCCCTGATATTAGTCTGAAATTCATGGTCAGCAGGTGATAGGACTAATATGTCAAGGCCAGAGACGGATAAAAAAAAAAGAGACTGCTGGGTCACTGCCCTGATATTAGCCTGAAATTCATGGGCAGCAGGTGATAGGGCTAATATGTCAAGGCCAGAGACACATAAAAAACGTATGTACTTCGAGAGCGAAGTACAGGTCAGTATGACCGTGATAGATGAAATGAAAAACATTAAGGGAAAAGTATTAAAAACCACCACGGTCGGTAATTTAATCGGTAGTTTGTTTAATTAATAAATTATTCATAATTTATCAATTAAACAAAGATATTTTGGTAAACACCATATGTGGTAGGGAATTACTTATTGTATTTTGTACGTTATATGTTAAAATAAAAATATAATTTAATTAGATTAGTTATTTAAAAATTGTTTTATATTTTAATGTAGAAAATCATTGTTAGACAATTATTTTCAATAAAAACGGATGTGACGTCACCGGCGACACTGGCTATAAAAGTCAGTGCTTGCCGAGCGTCGGGCACTTTTCTCTGCTAGCTGAAATACAGGATAATTATTATGTGCAAAGTATTGATGTTGAGGCTGACCGGGACTTGGCTGGGCAGCGTCTTGAAAACACTGCACAAAATACAAGAAATAATTTGATTCTACTCGTAGAAATAATAAGGTCTTCAATGATATAACAAAGTCCCAAGTTCAAAGGACCCTACGAGATAATTGCTCTTCTAGAACACGATAGAATTTCATTAGAAGGCCTAAATACATTTAGGAATATTTTTGTGGCAAAAGAGAAACTAAGATGTTGGCCAGGAATGGTCCCCATAGCTTCAGCATCATTAATTGAATAATGTAATAAAATATTTTATTGATATTCTATTTCTCTGATATTTAAATTATCATCTGTTACATGTCAAGTTGATTTCTGCTGATTATTATTTTGCGATGTACATTAGTATTAAGATATAATTATTGTATGTTAGTTAATACTGTTAATAAAAATGGGAATTCCTTAATTCCTATTGCAATTTTCATATAAATATTAGTATAATTTATTTGACTTAAAATTAAAGGAATTATTAATAAAAATAGGCATATTACTCCTTAAAAGAGTACTTTGGGGACAAAATATAAATTATATAGAAGTGTATCCTGTATGTATGTGTTTCCATTAATATTATTTGTTACAATTATAGTATAGGTAGTATTTAAGATAAAAAAAAAAATGTCACTAAAATTGTACCTTTCTTTTTACAATACTACATAATATTATTTGTAATTCCAAATTTATAATGATTTCTAATATTTACACGGTTACTACTCATTAAAATAAAACAACTTTAAACGGATGAAAACTCGCGTATATTCTACATTTTTGAAATTTAAACCCGACGTTTCGACTACTTTTCAGTAGCCGTGATCACGGTATGACTCAGGTGTTATGCGTCAAACAGTTATTTAAATTGCTATTTCTACCTTCACTTTATAATTATTTTAGAAAAATCAGCAACCGTCGTCTTCACTATCATTCAATACGTTCCTATCCACGCAGTAGGCTTGATTGTGACTGTGGGCTCTCTTACATTGGACAAACCAAAAGGAGTATCAGTACGCGAATAAAAGAACATATCGCGGATATGAAACACCGGAGGTCAACGAAGTCAGCAGTGTGTGAACATGTACTGGATAAGCCCAACCATTACATTCGCTTTGATAAACCCCAGGTCCTTGCCAGAGAAAATCGCTATATACCCAGGATGCTACGCGAGGCCATTGAAATTAAAAAATATCCTAATTTCAATAGGGAAGATGGTTGGAATGTACCACCTACTTGGGACCCAGTATTACATCTAATGGGTTCCAATGGACATCACAATACTGTGCAGCTTCAAGACACCATCAGCTCCTACTGCGTGGATAGGAACGTATTGAATGATAGTGAAGACGACGGTTGCTGATTTTTCTAAAATAATTATAAAGTGAAGGTAGAAATAGCAATTTAAATAACACCTGAGTCATACCGTGATCACGGCTACTGAAAAGTAGTCGAAACGTCGGGTTTAAATTTCAAAAATGTAGAATATACGCGAGTTTTCATCCGTTTAAAGTTGTTTTATTTTAATTCCAAATTTATTTATTTTTTTAAATTGTTATTCACGATGCCTTGAAAAGGTAAACTTGTAATCTATTATAAACTTATAGTGAATAAATGAATATAAATTTATGAGGTTATGAAACAAAAAAAATATATTTTGGTACTTCGAGAGCGAAGTACAAGTCAGTCTGGCCGTGATGGATTATCCATATTATAATGGGTTATTTATATTTTAATTGTGTATTAGGTATATTTTATTAATAATGATTGATAAGAATGACCCTAGTAATTTAATAATATTAAATACGGATTCTAACACTTATTTCCGTTGTGTAAAATAATTGTAAGAACAATCTAAATAATTATTACCAATAGTTTGGACGAATATCCGGTATTCGAATGTTCTGTCAAATTATGTAATTGATATCTATAACTTTCATAGTTTTAAAGTATAATAATTGATTAGGAATTATCCTTGTATTTTAAAACCTTAACAAATATTCCTGTGGTGTTAAATGATTTTTAGATATCTGGTAATTTAACAAAGAATTAGTTAAAAACAGGATATCCGGTATAAATATTAATTTATTTTAAATATTGTTAAAATATTGGATTATTTATATAACAATTTCAGTATTATAATTTCAGTATTATTTCTAATTTATTTAATTGTATTTAGGTACTACTAGAAATAATTCGTAAGTTAAAATATTCTGTCAGTGAGTTTAGTATTTCCGGTGCGCCAGAGAAGGCGCCATTTGTCGCTATAAAAAGACGTGGCAGACGGGTAGCGGGGCATTCTTGTTCGAGCTGCCGTAGTAAACGTTACTCTGCCCCATAACAGTGTGATCTGACTCTGATTACCTTTGTGATATTGATGGATAAGTATTAGTATTATGGATAAGTATTATTATTATATTATACGTAAAAGTGTACTTGATTGTGTTTTAAATTATGTGTTCCGTATTGTGTTTTAAAATACATAATGTTTAAAAGTTGCATTTATTTTATTATTTATAAATAAATAAGCCCCTTCTAATAAGCGCTACAAAGTCCAAAGTGTTACGTCTGACGTGCTTTTGCTGTACATAAATATGAATTTGTTGTCCAATATTGTCCAATTAACGCAATGGGATTTTACTTTCCAAAAAGTGTTTATTGTGCGAAAGTTTTATATAGAAAGTTTTATTTAGAGTCTTAGACGGATGGTAAGTGAGGAAAAGTGCATTTGGTAGAAACCCTGCCCTATGCACCAGAAGTCATTGGTATGAATCCCGAAAATACAGGGCCAAAAGTGATTTGTACAATCAAGTCGGTGTATTTTTTGGGAAATCAGCTACTAGCCTACTACTACTATCAAAAGTCTCGGGTTCGATCCCCGTACACAATGAGAGCACTTTAAGCAATGCTTCCTAAACTCATGATGGTTCACTCGTGTTATCTTCCAACGTTGCACACAGCTTTTAATTGACTCCGAATGTATAAATAAATGGTGATAATGAAACATTGTGGAGTTCGATTGAACTGACTAGCGCTAATTTTGTTTGTTTAAGATAATAATAAAATAATATTATATCATAGCCTTATTCTCCAGGAATCGCTCAAATGCCTCTGGCCATTTATTGCTCTTTGGGCTATAGAACAAAATATCTATAACTCGAAGAACAGCGGAACTTAGCGTAACATAGGTACAGAAAAGGTCGCAGTTTCGATCATTTGGGGCTAGACTAGAATAATGTCCAAGTTTATTTTATATAATTCAAGTTTCAAGCAAAAATAAATGAAGTTTTTTAAACATAATAATGTTGATTTAGGCGCTAGCGATCCCTTGACTTTTCTTCAAGACAATTTGTGGTCAAAAATAATGAGTACGCCTGTGTATTAAGCCTCAACCAGAGACAAAGCCTGGAACACTCATTAGTGAGACAATGGCGGTAGAATTAATTCTAATCCGTGGAACAATGCGCGAGCCCGAGGTAAAGCGAACCAACATTTGCGTATAGTTTAGTGGATAACAATTACAATGTAAAATAAATCTTGGTCTAAAGGCTTACTGATTTAAGTGCCTAGTGCAAAGGAGGTCGTGAGTTCATTAAAACTTATAGAAAAATTTATAAATACAAATATCAGACAATAGAAACATACAACTTAGACTGAGTGACTTTTGTTACCATCAGGAAAATTTGCGTGTGAGATAGGTAAAAACATCATTATTTTTGTGAACGAGAAAACGCGCCCGCATAAAACGCGAATTCATTGGATGTTTATCAATGATGTTTTATGCTATAGATATGTTACGTTCATAGTAATTAACTACGATTTAAATCTGTTTCATTGCACACATTGACAAATATAACTGATAAGTAAGACTAACATATCTGCTTTTGTTTTTATATAATATCATTGATGTTTATTCATTGATATTTGGTAAGTTTCGTGTTTTTTAAAAAAAAATGTTTTTTTTTAAATAATCATGCTTTCGTCACCGATATCATCTACCTATCTCACACGCAAATTTTCCTGACGGTCAAAAAGGTCATCCAGTGTAGTAAAAATAAGAGTATTAGCCTTTTACGTCGCACTGCAGACTGGCCTCCATCGAAGAAGTCAAGTTATGGAGTCATAAAGTCCTACTTAATAATAATGTACTTCCTAAATTATCGCGCTTGCCAGATGCGGGTGAGTGATTACAAACCCAAGCTGTATTCCAAAATTTCACACAACTTTTGCTTGGCCCGGGAATTGAACCTACGACCCCACGTCATGGAAGACGGGTGGCCAAATATACTAACCCCATATTTACTTACAGAACAACAGCATGGTGACCTAAATAGATGACGTTAATTCACAATTATTCGCTCCTCGTAATGTTAAATTTAGCGAGGGCGCTAAGTGATCCAAGACGAAAAATTTTATTTGCATACGACATAATTACCGAATTATGTTTTCGTGTTACTTGTTATAAGTCCTTTGTTTCTTTAGTACCAGTTGTAATATAAATTAGAGTTGCCTATCGATGGTCCACTATCGCTAGACTATCGATAGTCTATCCATAGTTGACGTCATATCAATAGTATCGATATTATCGATAGCCCAAATCCAGGCAATACTATCGCGGGTAAGCAATACTATTGCTAATATTGTTGCTCGATAGTTAAAAAACTATCGATAGTATCGATTGTTTTGAACTCTCGATAGCACTATCGATACTGTTACTAGTTTTCAAGGTCAACTATCGATAGCGAGACTATCGATAGTTGGGCAACTCTGATATAAATGTATCTTCTTTCTCCGAGCGTTCTGTTCATAACAAGTCAGGGTACCTACGTACGCTTGCACCACAATGCAGAATTAGGCAAGTCACTCCGTAACCCTTAACTGCCTCCGTGGTACAGTGGTTAGAGCGTTAGGCTCTAAAACCCGGAGGTCGTGGGTTCGAATCCCGCGGGAAGCATCACTTTGTGATTGTTTCCAGTTTGGTTAGGACATTACAGGCTTGAATCACCTGGATGTCTGAAAAGAATGATGATTCCGTGCTTCGGAAGGCACGTTAAGCCGTTGGTCCCGACTATGTTCCAAGTAGGTCTGGTTTCCCTTGTAAGGGTTACGGAGGTCAGATGACAATCGCTCCATTGTATAGCCAGGCTTGTCAAATCTAGGATCATAGTCGAAGCGGACCCTGAGCTACATACTGGATGCAATCGGGAATACGCTGGGGTGATGATGACTCCGTAACCCTTTAAAGAGGAGCCAGACCAATTGGATCATTCGGCTGTTCGGGTTTGCTTACATAGTTTTCCGACACTGCCGAGCTAGTGGTAAACATAACAACTTATTTTTGAATCGTCACGTCAAGTATAAATGTTAGAGCGAGTCTTCCACCGACTTCGGAATGTTGCTATCGAGAAGAACTGGCAACAAAGTCGATGCAATAAATATTCCTCTGAGTACAAATAAAAATCTAAACCACTTTTCTATCCCAGTTCCACTTTGCATAAATACGAATTCTTTACATTCCACTCCAGAGCGCCGCTCCAGAAACAATAATGAAAGATTCAGGATTTATTTGAAAAGTTTCCTTGTAAGTTTCTGACATTGCAAATATTAAAATCTTAGGCTGGTGATAACTTGACACATTCCGTGAAATATAATTTAGTGTTTTTTTAGGTTTTCCGGCAATATGCCATTAGGTGGGGTACGTACGCGCCTAACTGCCTACCTGCAGACCAATAGATCAACGAGTAGCTTACAAAATATATTTGATACATTTATCATAATCATAAATATAAAATAGAGTTTTAAAGTGCTTGGTAAATACTACATTTTGATTAATGTATACATAATACAAGGATTTATTATTCTCCGTAGCAAAAATTGATTTTAGTTATACCGATGATCAATTAAGGTGAAGCCTTTCAAATGATTTATGTAAGCCTACATGACGAAGGTTTGGCACTTAGCTGATAAATTAACATTGAAACAATAATTTGCGTATTACAAAATTTATGGAATAGTAACATTTTAAATTATTTCTGTCTTTTAATGTAATTCTTTTTTTTATATAAACAGAATTTCGTTCCAAATCAGATATTGAAACACTAGTTCATCATAAAAATAATAATTAAAGTGTGACCTTGACTGGGTAAGCCTACCTAAACGCGAAAGAGAACGTAGAGTAAATTAGGTAGGTAGATAAGTATACTGCCCACCAGACACTAAAGTGCAGTAATAGCCCTTTTATGATTTTTCGTTTTATTAGTGATTCTGAAAGCAGGTTTCATAAGGTTTCTGCTGAATTAACTATTTTTTTTCTCAGACAACTAGGTGGTTTTTATTTAACAGTTTTACTCTTACTGCAAAACCAATAATATTAACAATTTAGCGTGGTCGCCCAACTAAAATGCAGTATATTTATAGTGCAGTATAGGTATATATAGTATTATATTGGATTAGAAGAAGGTTTTTATTTTTGATATGACGTGATTTTTACTTCATTAAGTTGAATTATGCTAATAATTATGTAAAAATAAACGTTTTATAAAATATTACCTAGGTAGCTATTTTTCTTACTGCACTAGTAAAACGAACACAAAAAAAAAACTGCATGTTAGTTGGTTTTATAGAAAAAAAATCTATAAAACCAACTAACATGCAGTATTTTTTTTTCACCTTACTGCGTGTTAGTTGGGTTTCTTGACAAAACAACGAATCCAAACGCAGTAATGCTACTTTATACTGCGTTTTAATCAGTTTAAATGTTTTTTTTAATAAAAAACGCGGTGCAGTAATACGCGCCAAAATAGTAAATGGCTATTTATAAATTCATTTATGAGGATATATTTGTTTTTATTGTTAAGACGTGTGGACTTACGCCTATAGAACATTTCTGGATTCATTTTTTTTTGTTTATACATCTGCTTATTTTTTATTTCAAATTCTTAACTTTAAATGGCGTTTTCTCGCAATCGTTATTTTGCGGTTACTGCACTTTAGTGTCTGGTGGGCAGTATAGGTAAGTAATCTTCGGAAAAAATTTAAGTCATCGGTATATTATGAGTCTGATTGAAATTGGTAATCCCTGTTTTATATCAATACGTAACAAAATTATATTCCTGAGCAAAAAAATTTCAGATAGGTAGGTATGTCTTCTTTTCCCTCATCAATAGCAAGGTACTGTATTTAGGTACGACAGAGATCAGACTTAAACAGTTATTTACTTGTAAAATTCTGTAGGAACATATATGAGTTTTGAAATTAACTCGACTGCAGTGGCGTAGCGTGGGTGTCTGCCGCCCGGGGCGGAAAGACAATCTGCCGCCCTTTTTTTTGCTCCTCCAGTTGGAAAAGCAGCCCACGGGGCGGAAGACGATTCTGCCGCCTTTATTTACAACTCTACCGCCACTTTTGTTCTTTTTTTTTTGCTCCTCCAGGAAATTTTGCCGCCCCCTATAAAGTGCCGCCCGGGGCGGACTGCCTGAATTGGATTTTCGGGCTGAGTCTAAAAATAAACTACAAGATACCTTTCTTTTCGTACAAACCTTTAAGCACTTTCTCACCTGGCGCGAAAAGTCTAATTCATAGGTAGGTGTTGGTATGCAGTTTGTTTAAGGATAGAAATAGATGGAATCCTGGAAGAAATATCTCTATGAAATCCCATATTGTGACGCTTATGACATTCACGTCAGTCACGTCACCAAATCCCGGAATCCCGCGGATTCCGTCTCTAATCCGGCCACATGGTGCCGTAATATTTATTGACGTACCGGATAATGGATTCCGATTAATCCGCATCCCTCTTTGTTCTGTTTGACAGGTGGGACTTAGAACTAGGTTACACAGGGATTTAAGAGGATTTTCACGAACGTTTGGTATTTACAAAGTAGGGATTTGGAACAAATGATGGTGGTATGTGTAACATGTCAGCTGTTTTGCTCATCTGTACACATCTTGCGTGAAACTTATTTATCGTGTCCCTAGAATTATCGGTTGCGAATTCGAGTATATCACCAGAAGTCGTGGGTTCGACCCGCGCAAATATTTTGTGCGCATGAACAAGTCTGGATGTTTCTCTTTAGATTTTTTTTATACTAGGTCAGTTGGCAAAAGAATGGCAGAAGACCGGGCCGTAAAGCGAGCGTACGCGGGTCGACCGGTTGGCCGACGTCCTATTGGCCGCCCGAGGTACCGTTGGAGTGACGAGGTGTAAAATGATCTATGCACCCTTGGCGTCATGAACTGTCGGAAGGAGGCCCAGGACCGGCTGAGGGGGCGTAAATTAATATCGGAGGCCAAGACTCTCTTTGGATCGCTGCGCCATCATAGTAAGTAAGTAAGGTCAGTTGGCAGACAGGCACGCAGCCCTCATAATGGTTAGTGATCACTGCAGCCTATTCCTATTACATTGAGGGATGCTACACCTGGAGACGACCCTCAATGTGCTGCCAAACTGTAGACGCATCTGATCTTAGAGCTTTGATTAATATTGCCGGAACACAACCAGAGCTGTTATGGCGGCAGATTTCACCTGTGGTGGTGGTAGCCAGCCAGTCGGACTCTGTAATAAAACCCCTACCACCAACCAGACCCAAGGCGGGAATTGAACCCACGACTTCCGTGTTTTATACCCGAGCGGCTTGGCCACTGTTCCACGGAGGCGGTCAAAAAGAGAAGTAAAAGAGAGTTAGAGGTATATGAAAGAGGAAGCTGAATGAATGAGTAAGTGAGACACCAGATGGTACCTAAGTGATTAATCGAGTTCTTTGCCCGCATGAAAATTTTATATTTTATGATATACATTATTTTCGAAGGAGACTACCTACGTTGATGCAATATAACCGCAAGCTAGATGTGTGTGGGATTAAAGACTTCGATACTAAGCTCCCCCGGTTTCCTCTTTACATACGAAAGGGAGGAGCTGGGTGGCCTCCTAGTGGTGATTGACGAGTCCACGCCTGTATTATAATAAGCCTGTTTTACAAAAAAAGAATATTATCTGTGCATACTACACCCGACAATTTAATTAAATTCAATTAAAATGTGTACGTTTCGTCTTGTAACTTGGCAACATTCCAACAATGTATTATTAATGGCAATTGGCAAGTTTGGCAACACTGTTGTGTTTACTTTTGACATTGACTGACGTCTGACGTGTTGATTCGGAAAACAGAAAAGTGAGAATTATCGTTTTACGGAGTTTTCATATAATATTCTTTAATATTTTAGTGAATCGTGTCTGTATAATTTGTGGAAATCATGTTGAAAGCTGTTATTCTTATCGGCGGACCGCAAAAAGGTACGAATTATAACCCTTGTCAATGTTTCCGGTTTTACGTTTAAAAGTAGTAAAAAATAGTCATATTGTACTTAATTTTGTAGCAATAATCTTATTTATAATATCAAGAAGCATATGTGATAGGTAATTCGATTTATATAGAAGTACATTATGAGAAAACTTAATTTTAAAATTGAGGTTATGTGTCTATATATCCTTGGTTTTATCATAAATTTTATGCGTCATGTACTTATGTATTTAATTGTTTTAACGCTATAAAGATAGCGTTATTACCTATATAATGTATACAGTATCTAACTTATTGAGTAACTGCAAGTAAATAAGTATCTTCAATATTGTCTTAGACCGCCTCCGTGGAACAGTGGCTAAGCCGCTCGGGTATAAAACCCGGAGGTCGTGGGTTCGATTCCCGCCTAGAGTCTGGTTGGTAGTAGGGCTTTTTCAGAGTCCGACTGGCTAGCTACCACCCCCACAGGTGAAATCTGCCACCATATTAGCTCTGGCTGTGTTCCGGCAGTATTAATGTGGGAGCCAGTACACTTGAAATCAAAGGCTCGAAGATCAGATGAGTACAGTCTGGCAGCACATTGAGCGACGCTTCCTGGTGAAGTGTCCCTCAATGGAATAGGCCGCAGTGGCCGCTTACCATCAGATGGGCTGCGTGTCTGGCTGCCAACTGACTTAGTATAAAAAATAAAATATTGATGTTAGCTAACATCAATTTGTCCAAAATTTAAATTCAAAATATCTTTTTAGAACACTATGTCTTAATAATTAGAATTATCTATTATAAAGGTTGGCAATATATTTTTCGGGAATGAATTATTAATTCAACTTCTGAAAACACAGCGCACCTTTAGTAAAACAATACAAAATTATGTCAAATCAAAACTGTTCTTTAATAATTTTAAATGCATACTTTGACATGCAAAAGTTTTTTTTTTTCCTACAATAATTTTGAGACACCACAAAATTATGGTACAGGTAGGTACTTCTTTATCTTTGCAATTTCTTCTATTTAGCTAAGTCCTAGCAGTTTTATAGATTTAACCCTCACTATAATTTAAACCTTCCACTTTTCCAGGGACTCGTTTCCGTCCGCTATCACTGGACACACCAAAGCCATTGTTCCCCATTGCCGGACTGCCTTTGATCCAGCATCACATCGCAGCATGCACTAAGCTGGAGGAATGCAAGGAGATCCTAATAATAGGGTCGTACACAACCACTACAATGGGGCAGTTCATCAGTGATATGCAGAAGGAATACCATGTTATAATAAGGTGAGAATTCTTATGTTATTTTCAATAGAAAACCCCTGGTAATAAACCAGGGGTTACAGAAATAGAACAGTAATATTTTGCTTATTTTTTACTTAACGGGTTTTTAAACTCAAAGGTGACTGACTGACTGACTGACTGACATAGATAGCTATCAACGCACAGCCCAAACTACTGGACGGATCGGGCTGAAATTTGGCATGCAGGTAGATGTTATGACGCAGGCATCCGCTAAGAAAGGATTTTGATCAATTCCCACGGGAACGGGAACCACGCGGGTGAAACCGCTAGCTAGCCGCTAGTTTAGTTATAAAATGATCCTCAAAAAAATAGTAGGCTAGCACTTAAAATACTAAGTTAGCATCTAACTTAGTAGTTAAGATGCTAACTTTGTATTTTTGTTTGTACCTAGTTACACTTTGGTTCCCTCAATGTCTCAATCAACACAAAGGCCTCGTCCAAGTCTTGTCAGTCATGATTGAAAGTAGGTCCACAGTCTTTATAATGCTATCTGCCCATAATTTTTATTATCTGTATCTTTTTGTCCGTTCTGTTGATGACCACTTAGGCTTGGGCTCTTTTATTATACAAAACATTGAAATCAGACAAAATGCATACTTTTTATTCTGTTCTTATTTGCCATTGTGGCAGACCTAGCTTTAGCTATAATTAGCTGCTACACCCTAAATACAATATGTTATTATTTCAGGTATTTGCAAGAGTTTGCTCCCTTAGGCACTGGGGGTTGTCTCTACCACTTCAGAGACCAGGTCCGTGCTGGAAACCCGTCTGCCTTCTTCCTGCTGAATGGAGATGTTTGTGCTGACTTCCCTCTCAAGGAATTGTGGACCTTCCATGCGGAGAGACCGGACGCTCTTGTAAGTTTTGACAGACATTTTTATGTTTAATTCACAGATATGTTCTATCTACATATGTCTGTGGTTTAATTCTAGAATAATAATAAAACTAATTTTGGTGATTTGTTTTTTATTCCAATGCAGTATTAGACTATAGACTTTTTATTATGTACCTAAATGAAGTGTTTCCTCAGATCTTGACTTTTTTTTTAATATTCAGCACGCACACATTAGTGTAATAACAAGGATATTTCCATGGCTCCCATGGCTGGCAATATCTTTGGATGGAGCCCTCCCATTTTTTAGTAGGTTCTTGGGTACAAAATTTTGCTTTTGGGCGGAGACCTTCCCACATCGGGCCCATGGTATTTTGCCAGACCTGCTACCCTAAAGTTACGGCACTGCTTACTGGGAATGACTGGAGTGTAATAAATAAATATCTCTGGACATAAATAAATAAATATCTCTGGACATTATTCACACAGCGCCATCTAGCCCCAAACTAAGCATTAGCTTGTGCTATGAGTGCTAGACAACGGATAAACATTACTTATATACTTTTTTTTTTGTAAATACATATGTACATATTATACATAGAAACACCCAGACCGATACAAACAGACATGTTCACGCACACAAATGTTTGTACCGTGCGGGGATCGAACCCGCGACCTCTGGTGTAATAGCCGACTTCTCGACCATTACACCAAATGGCTCGTCGAGTTTAAACCACAATATCTAACAAAAATAAGTACCCAACAATATCTCAGCTCCCTTCATGACGGTTATTGCATAAATGTTAAATATGACATTTCTAATCTTGTATATTATAATTATAAATTCAGAATTTATGACTTATGCATGTAATATGTAATCGTAGTGTTTTGATTTAGACTTTCAGTAATGTTATTACTGAACATGCCTTTTCATTTAAAAATTAATTAATTAATGTGTTAAAGTTATGATAATAATTGCATGCCACTTTGGTGAAACATGCTTGTTCTAATTGTATATTGTTTGACATCTATATAACCATGTTTCTAGTGAATGAATGATTTCTTCTTCTTCATATCCAGGTAACAATAATGGGCACAGAAGCAACTCGTCAGCAAGCAATCCACTACGGCTGTATGGTTCGCGAGGCTACCACCAAAGCGGTGAACCACTATGTGGAGAAACCCAACAGTTATGTCTCTACGCTGATCAACTGCGGGGTGTATGTGTGTTCGGTGAAGGTGTTCCAGACTATGGCAGATGCTTTTGAGAAGAAGCAGGATGGATTTTACAGGTAAAAAAACTATTTGTTTATATTCTGATTTATGGTTGAGTAAAATACTGGCTCCAAACCGATCGGTCCTGCGCCACCCGCATCCAGTGGATTCCGGCGATCTTTATGAGATCATCGGTCCACCTTGTGGGAGGCCTACCACGGCTGCGTTTCCCGGTACCTTAGGGGAGGCCTATGTCCAGCAGTGGACGTGACGTTTGGCTGAAATGATGATGATGATGAAAATACTGGCTGACCCATATGTTATACGATACGTACAACCTTTGTGGACTGTTCAACTGCGACCCATCTATTTATTTTTAATTTTATCTTTTACATAGAGAACTGTATGAATTAGTATAATAATAGTGAGGCGATTGAAAAATTAATGTAACGAGTTTCTTGCCAGTTCTTCTCGATAACAATGTTCTGAAATGGGTCTAATTTTGATACATAATTCTGACGGTAAATATTGGTGCATCTCAGAAGCCTACATGAACAGACAGTAATTGTTTAGTTACTGTTCGGCACTGAACTGTCTAAGGGCAGACGTGGCGCTTACCATCAGGTGTACGATCTGCTCGTCTTGTTACACATTGCAATAAAAAAAAATGAACAAAAATGTAGAATGTTTAATTTTTTATTTGACTGCAGTAAAAATTTGCTACTATAATGAACTCTACGATCTATGTCATGGACGCCATTAAACTTAAAATAAAAGATTAAGATCAGATCGCCTACTGTATGATTGGGCTATAGTTGTACATTGTATTTTTTTTGTCTTTCAGTGGTAATGGTCAGACTGGTCATCCTGGCTATATGTCATGGGAACAAGATGTATTAGCGCATTTAGCTGGCACCAATAAGTTATATGCAATGCAGGTACTTTGATTTTTTGGTTCTTAAGTCAATTTTTTATACTTTTTAGTAGGCGTTTATTTTACAGGGTGTGTAATGAGAGAAATTCTAAAATTAATCGTTTTGAAGTTGTTATTTCATATTTCATACACATTTTGGTGTGGACATAATTTATTAAAACATTTATTAAATTATGCAAAATCTGTTACTGCTACTGATCTTATATGTCCTATCTTATCATAAAATGAAAATGTCCTCCCCCAGGTAACGAACTGGTGGTCCCAAGTGAAGACGGCGGGCTCGGCGATATACGCGAACAGGCATTACTTGGAGCTGCACCGAGAGGGACTACCCAGCCCCGCGCCCTGCCAGATACTGCCCGACGTGTTCGTGCATCCTACTGCGACCGTTGATAGTACTGCTGTGGTATGTTGATCTGATTAAAAATCAAGAAAAAATTGTGTCATCGCACCAATATGACATGGAATCCTTCAAAAAACCGAGTAAATTCTTAATTTCAAGACCGGCAGCATAAATGTGATACACTGTGACACGTGTATATGAGCAGCGGTTACTTACCATCAATTGGCGACCCACTTGCTACTTCGCCGCCCTTTACATTAAAAATAAAATATCCGTGAACTTCATTCACACATGATACAATCAGATATGGTAATGTGCATAAACTGAGGTTGTTGCATGAAAAACATTAGTCAAATTTATTAACATCTTTTTATAAAAAAAACATAATTTTTTCTTAAAAAATTGGGAAATGTCATTATATTTTATTTAAGTTAAATATCATCAGCCTACTACTGTCCCACTCCATACCCAAATCAAATCATCGCTACAATAGTAGGTGCTGACTTATTCACCACACACAACTGACAATTTCGGATTGGTGATCACAAACCCGAGTTGAGTCCGAAAAAATCCACCCAAATTTTGCTCAACCCGGTAATTGAACCCAGGACCAGAGTATTTGAACCACGTACGTGTTATGTTTATATAATATCCTGTTTAATTTATTTTCCAGATTGGTCCGAATGTGTCGATTGGCGCCGGAGTGACCATCAAGGCAGGCGTGAGGATCAAAGAGTCCATTGTCCTCAACAATGCTACCATTAATGAACATGCACTCGTCATGTATTCTGTCGGTCAGTTAACATTACCAATTAATAAATAAACAATTCACCCATTGAGAGTGTATTATAAAAGAGGTAGATACCGCACTAGCGCTCGAAAAATCCTCAGCTCATATTTTGTCAATTTGACACAATTTCAATAAGAACCAAAATCCTTTATTTCAGATAAGAGTTGTGGCGGACTCTAGTTTTTTTATCTCTTTCGTGTAACGTTATGTTTCGTATGCCTTTCTCATTCAGATTTCGCACACACACGTGTATATCTTTAGCGTATGAACGTGTTTGAATGTAGCTCAACGGATCAAATTCTAATCGCCGTGCGTTAAAGGATGGCATATCTACCTCTTTTTCAATACATTATCAATGTCGTCACATATCATTTACCTATCTTACACGCAAATTTTTCGGACGGTAAAAAGTCGTCCAGTATAATACATAAGCTTTGGTTTCATTTTACAGTGGGCCAAGAAGCTTCTGTGGGCGAATGGTCTCGGGTGGAAGGCACACCATCAGACCCTGACCCCAACAAGCCGTTCGCGAAGATGGACAACACGCCGCTCTTCAACACGGACGGACGACTCAACCCTTCCATTACTATACTTGGTATGTTACGTGCTTTAAACGCCCTCTATAATCATGTAATAATAGTTCGCAATAACGTCAACAGATGGCGTTATTCCTATGTAAATCGCGGTAGTGTTGTGATTTCCAGCAGATCAAATTCTTATATTAACCAGTTCAACAGATCAACTACGGTGTTTTATTTAGAACAAATATGCGTATTTCCGATATTCCCGAAAAGGTGAAATTGATTATTATGATTTCTTTCCGAACGTTTTGTCCTGAAGTAGTCTAGATACGCTTGTACCATGATTTAGGATTTTACAAGTGCAGTTATTACAATAGAGCGACTGCCATCTGACCTCCGTAACCCTTAACAGGGATACAAGACCAATAGGGTCATGGGTGCACAGCATTCGACTGTGTAGGTTTCCTCACGATGATTTCCGTCATCGCCGAGCTAGTGGTAAATACGCACAACAACAAAAACCCGCTAGATGGCGCTAGTAGCCGTAGAAACATAACGTGATTGGTTTATAGACTGACAAACTTATCTGTTCCGGTAGCGGCGTCGCTACTGTCGATTTAGAACTGTCATTAAATATCGTTTTTGCATTGCATTTCACGTAGTTCCAATTTTGGCCACCGGAACAGGTAAGTTTGTCGGTCTGTATTTTGACGGAAGACTTCAAACCGCCATCACGAATGTCAAAAAGAACAAATCACGTTTTAGTTGTACCTTATGGCTACGTAGCGCCATCTAGCGGATTATTTATTCCGATATACCCTCGTTATCACTTTACTTTTATTACATTCTCAGGGTCAGGAGTGGCGGTGCCAGCAGAGACCATTCTACTGAATTCCATAGTGCTTCCACACAAGCAGCTAACCCGAAGCTTCAAACATGAGATCATTTTATAGTCTATCCACCTTAGAACCATCAACATACTAGTCTTATATCTCTGACGAAACGAAGTAATGAATTAAAGTCTATATTTTGAAATGATGATAGTGCAAAAGGGTTATAATAATACCCTAATAAGTAATATTACTAAAAATAATTACCTAAATAATCTAGGGTTGAATGTGGTTATGTACGGTGAGCCACAGATCAACCTTTTTACCAGGTGGTAGGTTCCTGTACTGGGCCGTCTAGGTGGGTACCACCCAGCGTTGCCAGACGTCCCGATTTTGGCGGGACGTCCCGATTTTTATACCAAAAGTTAATGTCCCGCGTGGGACAGGCTTAGTCCCGCTTTTCGGGGAGAACTCAACCGTGAGAGAGAGACTTGAGATGGCTAGTTGGCTACTTTTGCTATCTATTGTCACGTATACGTTATTTTTAAGTCAAATAAAAAGATAAATATTTGAAAACTTTTGATGATAATTACGTTTTTTTTTACTATGTCCCGCTTTTGACGGAAGAAACCCGCTATTTTCACTCAAAAAGTAAAAAAGTCCCGCCTTGGCAAAAAAAAAAAACTGGTAACGCTGGCTACACCACCGCAGTGCCAGTTATTTCACCGTGAAAAAGGAGTGTGTTCAACACTTCTGTTTTTCGGTGAAAGGGCAGTAAAGCGTTGTGCAATTACTGGGTATACGAGACCTAATAACTGTCGTCTCGGTGTAGCGGGCATGGGGCAGTGCCAGACAGTAAGCCTGTCTGTCCACCGAAGCGGAGTGAGGCAGCGGAGCGGAGAAACGGTGAAATATTAACCAATAGGACTGCAGAATATCTCCGCTCAGACAGGGAGTTGCAATCGTATTGGTAATATTTCTCCGTTTCTCCGCTCCGCTGCCTCGCTCCGCTTCAGTGGACAGGCAGCCTAAGTACCTACTCACTGTTTGGCGCTGCGACTGGCATGGGCAGACGTGAAACTTACCATCAGGTTAGCGGTCTGCTCGTCCCGTCATTTGTAATAACATAAAAAAAGACCTTTGCAAATCTGTCGAAAAGTATCACTTGAAATAGAACTCTATACAATGGACATAGAGCTGAAAATTGGTTGCAGTAATTTGACAGATTTTTAAAGGTTGATCAGTGGCTTGCTGTACGTACTAGTAAAAGCCTCTGAATAGTGCAATTGCAAAATACTATAGATGTTTTTAAATGGATTGTACAGTCGGCTTCAATAATATCTACGCGCCCAAAGAAGTCAAAAATATCTTGGCATCAAAGGAAAATATTATACTCTATTATTACACTAAAGCAGAGCATAATTTTGAGTGACATGAAATCTTTGACAGAACTAGTCGAATTTGTAATATAACTACCGAGTTATAAGTACATTTTCTTTTGATGCCAAGTTAGTTTTGACTACTAAGGCGCTTGGAAGCCGACAATAATTGAACCGTACATAGTTTTTATGTATATTTTAATATGAGAAAATGTCATTCCATTACTACTATGAATGAATAAATAAAATAGATAATGTTTCACTACCTCAGTAAAACTGAATAACTGTTGGGTAAACATTAATTATTCTATACAAATAATCATATTCTAAAATGTGGTGCTTACATTACTTTTATTTGCAAACACTTTAAATTTTTTTAATTGTATTTAATGACATCTCAATAATAAGTAATAGAAATTAACACTAATTAACTTTGGGAATAGCGTAGATAGTAAAATGTGATACTTTTCACAACGTAAACAGCGACCAAAGGCTAGTTTTGTTAAAATATGTATGTTTTATTACAAAATAGATATAATTTTCTCTACTGCGTATATGATTTAATCTCAGGTCGAATAGGTTAAATATTACATTGAACTACAATTACTAGCGTATGGAACTGACACCAAAAAAAAAAAATTTTTGCGCGATGCTTTGTTGCCGACGGCAACAACTCATTTCGAACAAAACGCGTAAGCGCCGTGTTTTGCATGGCGCTTACGACGTTTTGGTCGCGAGAAAATTATACTCTGTAAGCAATCTTGCGCTGCAAGTTTTATAGTTTGGTTAGACGACATCCGCTGTAGCAAATACATCACTCAGTCCAGCGTGCCTGTCATCATTTTGCGACACATGTTTTGTTCCGTATAGCCTCTCTATACGTAGTACTTGTAACTCAATGAAATAATTTATAATGTACAATAAGCGATGTTTCTGTTCTTCTGGTTGTGTGTTTAAATTAATAACTAAAGGACAACGCAAGAAGTTGTATGGGCCCTGTCCCCATCCACCAACATACTTGGCACTAGTTTCAATATTATTATGACATTCCATATAAAGACAAATAACCACTTTTAATCCAAAAAACGACGGGGTATTCAAAAACAATAAAACCGTGCTTATGCCGAACGCCTTAGATTCAGAATTGCGCTGTAAGTGTCTAGCTTCAAGTAGACTCGACTGTAAAATATTTTTTAAGATTACATTTTGATTGAACACTTTTATTTAGGCCAGAGGGGTTACTCTTGATCGCCTGCACATTATTTTCACAATTAACAGTGTCAAAAAAATACTTAAAAATTCAACATTCACATTCGATTTGCGTGAAATCCCCATTCCTACGGCGGATGTCGTCATACAAAAAAAAGATCAGTATGGCAAGAGGTATAAATAGAGATACGTTTGAAATCTGTTGGTGGGTGGGGACGCTCCTTTGCATGGTCCTTTATTATTTATGAGGTGTTTTCGGAAGAAAATGCATTTACGCACCACAATCAATGTTTTAAGACACAATTTACTATAGACAACTTATGTATTGCTTACTTATCTTTGTTGTACGTATAATTATTACGCTACCTTAGATTATAATAAGCACACTTATTGTTTATTTTTATATAAAAAAAGAGGTTGCGAAAAACAAGCGATTAGATTCGATAAATTATAATGTAACAAAAAACTATGTGTTAAATTGTGAACCATATTATCCCGCACAAATCGATAGCTAACAATTTCGTGAGGTAAAGCCTGACCAGGAATATAAAAAACATCGACATATTGCGGAAAAACATTGGAACTAATTTCTTCAAGTGGCAACAATCAATTATTTAAAAAAATAAGATGTCATTCATTGTTATTCTGTCAAAGTGTGACATCTATTGTCAACGGTGCCTTGTTACTATTAGATATTGCGAGTTATTTGTGAGAGTAATCATAGCGACCAAGTGTTGCTATAACCATAGCTAATGTGGCGCCTCCAGAGCAGGTTTTTCATATTCTTGGTCAGGCTATATATTATAATCTAACAGTTTTTGCTACACAGCGGTGACATAAACGTGAACATTATACATAATTATAATAAACAAATAACTAATAGGTACAAATGGATTCTAACTGAAGTCATTTGAAAATTAAAGAGAATAAGTAAGTAGTGGTGTCCTTGCGAAGAAAAGTTGCCAGCTATAAAAATATAAGAAGTAATGAAAGAATATATTAACTTAAATAAGAATATCTCTATATTGTTTAAGACCGACATAGTAACAACAGCCGTGGAATTGTACCTGCCTCAAATAAAAATTAATTTTGTTGCAATGCTTAGGATTAAGTGTTTGTATAACTTCAGTTCCAGTTATTTTTTATAGAATAGAATATATTGTATATAACTATATATTATTAGGTAATATAAGTCGGTGCTTACAATATAAATGATGAGCACATAATAATTTTGTTTTATTATTAGGGTACTGGCACCCAATACATACTGTATTTATTAATTCATCTTTATAATGGCAAATATATGGCCTCTGTCATTGCAACAAGTCATTGTTATAGACCGACCAATAAAATAAAAACCTCGCCATATTGCGGAAAAATGTTGGAACTAATTTCTTCAAGTGGCAACAATGAAATAAAAAAATAAGATGTAATTTATTATTATTCTATCATTTGTGATGTCAATTGTCAACCGTGCCTTGTTACTATTGGATATTGTAAGTAATTTATGAGTATAACTATAGCAACCAAGTGTTGCTATAACCATAGCTAATGTGGCGCCTCAGTCCAGCGCAGGTTTTTTTATTTTCCTAGTCAGGCCATACATACAACTATCGATACTGAGTTGTTCCTAAAATATGTTCTATTAGTCCGAAATAAAAGTGTTTCTGATGCCTCTGGAGTTACATCCATAGGCCATGGCATAGAGTAATAAAAACGTGGTGTTTTATTATTCTATGGGCCATGGTAACTGCTTACTATCAGGCGGGCAGTGTACCTACGGGACAAGTGGACAAAAAAGTTGACTTGTCTATACTGACAACACTTGGTAGGGACAAGTGGACAAAAAAGTGGACTTGTCTCTACTAGTGGAGACACTGGTAGGGACAAGTGGACAAACCGACTTTGTTGTTACCATCGTGGTATAAATGGTTACTAGAGCCCCACTGTTGAGGTATTAAAAAATCTGGCAGTGTTCCTCAATGGAACAGGCCATTAGGATCATTTATTTCATTAGACAAAGGGTTCGAACAATGTCTTATCTTACCCGAAGAAAAGGGGGGGAAGCACGGACCTTGGGTCCGTGGGGAGGGAAGCTATACTGTTGTCGGTACCAGAATAACAGGAGCATACGCTGTTTGTTTAATAATGTGCGATTATAAACTCCTTTTTTTATTAAGGAAAAGTCTTTTCTCATTTTCTGCTACAAAATGTGATATTCACAAAAACAAATTTTACTATCATTTTATTTGGTCTGAGCTACATTTAATATAATTAATGATAAGTAAGTAGGTAAAGTAAGGAATGAAAAATTTGCCACTAAAAAAGGAGGAAATTCAAGACTTTATACACGAGCAAATTTAAAGTGTCAGGTTCCTGATAACTACTTTTTTTAAAGCACGAATTAGTATTACCAAATATATCGATGTCGTTAGCAAACAAATCATCATTGTGAGGACGAGTCATGCGACTAATAGGTATTATGGACCATTACTAGTCAAATGTAATTTATTTGAGGTTGTGTCTAGTGTAATAACCCCTATGGGCTAATAATAGATAGATAAGCCCTGAAAGAAATGACCTCTGAAATATGCTGGTATGTGCGTACTTATTAAATCTTAATAAGATATTTGAGCAAGGAAAAAAATAGTAAAACTAGGAAGTAACGCACTCTGCTAAATAAAAGTGGTGTTAAAAAAAATTCACCACTGGCAAATGAGTCCGAGATCATTTATGTATCATATAATTCATTCACATTCTGTCCCAAAAGTACCCGGAAATTGTTAATAAAATTCAAGGCAAAACTCGCCATTGTTTTTGGGCCCAAAAAATTTAAGATAATCTGCAGAGATGAGATGTATTTCATGTATTCTACGTGAAAGACTACACACACACACTGATGGTGATCAATTTTAATTATGATGACACATAATCCGTCCCAGGGGCAAAAAGGTATCGTCTATAAAAAAAAAAATCCGCTAGGACCAATTTTGTCGACGCCATAATAAAACTTTGAGGTGTTTATTGGATCTACTTCGTAGTCTATGACCCAAATCTGCACATTTTTTTTGGGCCCAGTCCTTTGCATTGTCCTTTCATCATCATCATCATCATCATTTCAGCCAAACGACGTCCACTGCTGGACATAGGCCTTCCCCAAGGATCTCCAAACCGATCGGTCCTGCGCCACCCGCATCCAGTGGATTCCGGCGATCTTTATGAGATCATCAGTCCACCTTGTGGGAGGCCTACCACGGCTGCGTTTCCCGGTACGTGGCCACCACTCGAGGACCTTTCCGCCCCAACGGCCGTCAGTCCTCCTTGCAATGTGTCCTGCCCACTGCCACTTTAGGCTGGCAATTCTTCGGGCAATGTCAGTGACCTTGGTCCTTCTGCGGATCTCATCATTTCATTGTCCTTTATTAACATAACATAACATAACATAAATATTCTTTATTGCACACAAAACAAATAAAAATTACAAAAAAAAGAACAAAATTGTGAACAATATAGGCGGTCTTATCGCTTGAAGCGATCTCTACCAGACAACCCCCAAGTAAAGGACTACCGAAAGAATGGGTATATCAATGCAATTTGGATAAAAAAGAGTAAGTTACTTTATTTAATTAACATAATCATGTAAACAAAATATATTTATTTATTTATACACAAATTCATAAACATACATACACATAATTATAACCACAAATATATTAATATACACACATAAACCTACATATTATACATACACAAAAGAGAAATTGTAAGATAGCAAAAGTTTCAGAGTGCAAGGAAATGAGCTTTTACTCGAGTTTTAAAAATAGCCAATGACTCGGATTGACGGATCATGAGTGGTAAAGAATTCCACAGACGAATGGACTGAACGGTGAAGGACTGCGCGTAGAAATGAGAAGAGTGAGGAGGACACAGCAGATGAAGAGATTTGGAAGATCGCATATGACCGCTAGCAGGTTGCAGAAACTTAAATCGCTCACTAAGATAACGAGGGTACTTTGGGTTAAAAAGTATGGAATACAAAAAGAATAGAGCATGAGCGTCACGCCGACGACGGATGGGAAGCCATTTCAGTCGAGATCGGTAAACGGAAACATGGTCATACTTGCGCAATCCAAAAATGATGCGGATGCAAAAATTTTGGAGACGCTCAAGCTTATTTTCGTTAAGGTCAAGATAGCTACACTCTGCGTAGTCGAGTATTGGAAGAAGTAATGCTTGTACAAGAGCAATTTTGGTGGGAATGGGCAGAAAGTTACGCAGCCTATTTAAAGATCTTGCTGCAGCAAATATCTTCCTGCTAACCTCTGGCGTATGTTTATTTTGAAGGAAATAAACATACGCCAGCGCTTCAACCAGTCTTCGAAACACTTTTCATACGCTGAAATCAAGATGGCCTTCAGCAACTTCATCGTATTTTCTTTCACCGCTATCAATGGTCCAAATGCTATCCACGAAATGGTAATTAAAGTTATGCGATAGAAAAAAAACGACGGGTTGCACTCCGGGAGTGCCGGCAGAAGTGAAAACCTGAATATTAACGTTGTGCATTTTTGATATGTATTTTGGAATGGTTAGGGATTTAATTGATTGGTAGAGGTATAAAAGTACTATCATTTATGTGGTAAAATACAATATTTATTTATTGCGCTATCGTACACAAACATGACAATTTATATTACATTAAAAAGTTTATCTCTCAGAATTAATGAAATCAGAAACTTTTTCAGACTTATCAGAAACTCCTTGCTGTGACACTGAAACGCCATGTAATAAATGATGATAAAATGATTGACAACCGTCAATGTCATACTTTTTTGATTGACAACTATTTATTTTCTAAACAACGAAAACAAAGTTTGGAATTTACAACTAATTGCATACTGGAATCTGCGGATAAACTTTTGAATTTGGAGCAATCGGCCAAGAAATGATTCCCTTTACAGAATCCGCAGACTCCCGAATCGTTAATAACACGAGTGGTGTTACAGTAATCAACATGTCGCTTTCGAGGATGTTCACTGGGAATTTGGGGTAACAAGCCAAACTGTGTGTGAGAACGAGCCTCTTGTCGCAGGAAATCGGACAGCATTTCCAACTTCATACGACCTGATGCATGCTCCGCAGCATAGCGGATCCAAAGACTGCGGAGAAGTGGTGTTAATCTTTCAAGCCCCGGATTACCAGACACAATAGAAAATCTATTGTTACGCGGCACCCGAGTGCCGGTTCGGGATTGAGTGGTTAATTTCCACAAAATACTGTTATATAATTCCGGCGAATAAAGATATTCCAAACTTTTTAAATGTTTTATTACGGCAATTAAATTTTGAATTTTGCAGGATATCAAATTAAGGTCTTTGTGGTCACTTTGTAGCATAGGAAGCATTTAGGAAGCGACCGCACTGCGGCTATAATAGTAGAAGAGGTCACACTTGACAGTTCATTCATGCAAAGAAAAATATACCTTACGCTAAAGGAATAAAACTCAAGAAAACAACATCAGTTCTTATTAATACAATTATTTACTCTACTCCTGATGTACATAAGAAGCACTTTTCTTTGCATAAATGAGCTGTCAAATTGAACAAAAAACCATTATTGTCTATAGACCGACAAATTATCTGTTCCGGTGGCGGCGTCGCTACTGTCTATTTAAAACTGTCATTAAATATCGTTTTTGCATTGCATTTCACGTAATTCCAATTTTGGCCACCGGAACAGATAAGTTTGTAGAAAACACGTGTCCGGACTTCAAATTTTATATGGATTTTCGATCAGGTCACGTGACACATAAATCCTGACGCGAGTTTAACATTTTTTCCCCATACAAAAAAAGTGCACAACGCCGCTAAAGAAGTTTTCACTTCAATAATCAATTGGTACCATATTTGGTGTAAGTAGGGTGCCTAGTATGTCTTCTCTTTAAAAAATATCGCATTAGACAGTATCTCCGTTATATGACTAATATTATCACGAATTTATCTGAAACAGACAAGAATAAAATTATATAAGTCAAAATACTCCAACCAAAAAGTTGAATAAGGCACATTCGAGATTGTTCATCCAAACAAGTTACGTTATGAATGATAGCCAAAAAACAACAATGAAATAGCAAAAAAATCGCGGCACTGCTAATATCGACGCAAAAAAGCGGAAACGTAGTAACCCACAAAATGCAAAGTGTTCACCAGAGCCAAAAACATTTTGAAATTTCAGAAAAAAAATGATATCTCCGTAACTATGAAAGCCACACATGTGAATTTTTTAACATAAATATATTTATGGATTTTTTATCAAACCAAATACATTTAACCTTTTAGAAGTTACTTTTAATCATGTTTGTGTGGGTTACAGCAATAGCACTTTTTTTTCTGTTACGCAAAAACGCTGTAAATGAACGAGATAAATGTATAGGCGACTACAAACCGAAGGTTTTCCTTTATAGCAAATTTGTTGTAACTATGTTCCATACATATTTATTTGTCTACATTTTGACTTAAATGAAATATATCTATGTAAACAACTACACTGAATGGACTTAACTTACATATTATTTCTTTTTGACATTTTTTTATGTAGACATTGTATAATTTTTTATTGATACTTTAATTTTTCTTTTTATTTGTATGGTTTTGTTTTTGTTATTTCTGACATAGTATTCATTTTTGACATTTTGATTAGTTGACATGGTATAATTTTTATTAAATATTTAATTTTTCTTTCTATTTGTATGGTTTGGTTTTTTCTTTTTAAATGATTTTTGTGTTGTTATAATTAGTGTGTAGGGTGATATTTGTAATTTGTTAATTTGAAGCTTGTGTGCGTTTTGGTTCTACTGTAAGTCACAAGTCAAATAAAATTATGATTATTGAATAAACCAATCAAAGCCATTTATTACGAAGTACGAACACATTCATAACCTTATTATCATTGTAATATTTTAATATATTGTAAACGAGTCGAGTCACGCAGTCAAATCCGTTTACGACACACAAATCATACTCCCTCAACTGTCGCGCAGTGACTGAGCGACGCGGTAATCGACCAAAATCGGGGCAACTAATGAAGTTTTAAATTGGCGTATCCGACGATTTCGTATATTATTTTAAGCGAGGATTGTAGTAAACCGCCACGAATAACCATTTTATTTTCGAAGAAATGTAGTGAACGTGGTGCGTTACTAAATCCTTATAAGCAAAAACGCTGTAAGCTGTAACCCACATTGGTCAGAATATTCACGCGCTGTAACTACCAAAATCAAACCGAGATCATGTCATTTGAAAAATATGAATTGAAGTAAATGTAAAGTGATAAAAAACACTCTTTTTTTATGCTATTTACATCAATCTTTCCGTTACTTTTTCGAAAAAGCAGGCTAATTTCCAATGCTGTATAAAAACTTCTATTAGTCGTAGAGCAAGGAGTATTAGACCGTTTGAAAGAGGATTTTTTTCTCATTCCGAATCTGCAATAAAAAAAATTTGGCTTGGGTGTGGGTTACTACGTTTCCGCTTTTTTGCGTCGATATATTCAACGATTTATTGATACGAACATCGGTTACATAACTATGAACTGGTTTGGAGGTAAAAACAAAGCTTTGATTCATGACTTTGAGTCTGTTTAAGTATGGCTTATTTATTAAGCTAGCTTAGAGCGTTGGCCAGAAGACCAACTTGTAAAGAATCCCAGAAGTCTAGCCAAAGTCTAGCTTTGTCTGTCTATAATTAAATTATCAGGACCATATCGGTGTAGTGTAGTGAGATTGGCCCTAAATTGTTTTAGTTACACAGTATCAATTAGGATACAGAATCACAAGGCATTCCACTATACCCCATCGGAACTAAAAGAAAGATTTAGGTCCGTGCTTGGTAGAGTAAAATTTAAGACTCAAAATCTGATGATTTCATTATAACTATGGCACTTATTTTTATACTGTGTCAGTTGGCACACAGACACGCAGCCCACCTGATGGTAAGCGGCCACTGCGGCCTATTCCACTGAGGGACACTTCGCCTGGAAGCTGTTCCACGGAGGCGGTCAACTTATTGCCGACTCTGCACACAGTGTTATCATTTTATCACATATTTTAACATTATAAGCATATCACATAGTTTGTATGTATGTAAGGTGACACAAAAAGTGTCCACGTATGCGCAGAGAGAGCTCATTTTATTCATCCATTTCACTGGTGGCTTTTACAGTATCCGACACAAGACAGAAAAATGTCTTTTACGTATGCGCGTCAGATAAACCACATTAAGGGCTGGTTTTAGAGTCACGCTGACCAGCAAGATGTCAGCGCGCGTATCAACAACCATCGCTGTTCTTGTATCTAACGTAGCGACTGTTTGAACTGCAAAGAAAACCTGCAGAGTGTGTCACTACGCGCGCGCATTAGCGTGACTCTAAAACCAACCAAAGATTCAGTCAGACAAAGATATTATTTCTAGAAGAATATCTTTGGTATATCGACGTCTTTTAGTAAGTAGGGATGTGTGCAGAACACCACTTTATAAGAGACCGTGTAGCCGCAATAATGAATTGAATTGACGATATCTTAAAAACATCCTAACAAAAACACTAATAACATACATCTAGCTCGGTGACTGAACCTTGGAGCGTGCATAATTCTCGCATTAAAATGCAATCTATTGCCAATACCCTGCCACCGAGACAGCAAATGTGTATCAAATATATCGAGATACCCGCAGAAAATGTCTTATCCGACATCAAACTAGTTCCTTGGTAAACAAATGACTTGACGACGAGATTCCTATCGCCGCATCTAAATGAATGAAGCCTCAAATATAGGACAGATCCGATGAATGAATAATTAAGCCGTTTCTATTCCACGATAATAGATTTGCCGAGAAAAATGCGCAGCGGAGACATAATACGTCAGTCAATAGACTCGTCAAAAGCGCATTCGCATGAATACAGTGCGATATTTTCGGCTATTCCACTTATCCCACCTAGCCATGCCACCTGGGCAGGGTTGCCAGGTGTCCGGCTTCAGCCGGACATGTTTGGCTTTTTTGGGTCGTGTCCGGCTAAATATTAGCGTGTCCGGCCTGTCCGGCTTTTGTTAGGCTTTTTGTTGAGCGATGAACCATGATAACTTGCGCCTGTAGAACGAACGCAACGCGCGGGGAATAAGAAAAAACGTACGACCAGGTGGCGACCAGCTAAAAAAGAAAAAGGGTCGCTATTGTCGCTCAACGGGCGGCCCACCCCTGTCCGGCTTTTAGAGCAAAATGTCCGGCCTTTTAAAGAGCAGAGTCCGGCTTTTTTGTTTTAGGATTTTTCTCCACTCTTCCCAACCGGGTGGGATAAGTGAAATATAAGTTCGTGCGGCTTTTCCACATATTCTACCCGGGTGGGAAAAGTGGATTTTTTTTCCATATATTACTAGCTAGTGAAACCTTCGCCGTGGCCTGGGTAGGACGTGAGACTGAAAGCCTTCGTCCCAATACCCCCTAAACTCCGGTTCCCCGTTTTCAAATGACCGCCTCCGTCGAACAGTGGCTAAGCCTCTCGTGTATAAAAACCCGGAGAACCCGGAGGTCGTGGGTCCGATTCCTGTCATGGGTCTGGTTGGTAGTAGGACTTTTTCAGAGTCCGACTGGGTAGCTAACACCCCCACAGGTGAAATCTGCCGCCGTAGCAGCTCTGGCTGTGTTCCGGCAATATTAATCTGGGAGCCAGTACACTTGAAATAAAGTTAAAGGCTCGAAGATCAGATGAGCCTACAGTCTGGCAACACATTGAGCGACGCCTCCAGGCGAAGTGTCCCTCAGTGGAATAGGCCGCCGCAGTGGCCGCTTTCCATAAGGTGGGCTGCGTGTCTGTCTGCCAACTGACCTAGTATAAAAAAAAACATTATTATCAGCCATACGCCCACTGCTGGGAATAGGCCTCCCGCCTCCCGAAAAAAAGTCACAATCAACCTAAAAACAGGATTTTATGTAACTGGTATAAGTATTTTCTTGTTTATTCCAATTGAATTAATCAACATTTATAATTGAATAATTATTTAGTTGTAAGCTACCTAATGCCATAATATTCTATAGAGATAACCATAGTTTCCACAATATGCATATTAATGTGTTATTTAAAATACAATGTTTTATCAAAATAACTAGTTTATTTCAGCTTTAATGGTTGTTAAAAAAGCATGAAGGTAGGTATAGATAAAAAATAGAATACATATTAGGCATGATCTGTCGGCTATTACACCATGGTCGCAGGTTCGATCCCAGCACGGTACCATCATTTGCGTGCATGAACATGTCTGTTTGTATCCATCTGGATGTTTCTATGTATAAATTAATATGTGTTTACAATAAAAAAGTACCTATTACTTATTCTATGCTAGTAAGTGATGTTTATCCAATATCCTGCACCCATAGTTTAAGCTTAGTTTGTGGATGGACAGCGCTGTGTTAATAGTGTCAAGAATTATTATATTATTTATTTTATTCTTATAAAGATAGGTATATTATACTTAGTGGAGACCGCGTCTCAGTAAATACCTATAGTGTAGGACGCCCTCAAGCCAAGTGGAGTGACGATTTGCACAAGATAAAAAAAAATAAACAAAAATAAAAAAATACTTTATTGACTTTAAAAAAGCTTAAGCGCTAAAAACATACAACATTCAGTGTCTCCTTATAAGCTTGAATTGCCTGTGCCAGGGGACACTGCTCTTTCATTGAATAGCTTTTCATTTGCTTATTACTAGACAAGTAGGTGTAGGTATATAAAAATATTTTTTTAAAGTTTTTACATAATTAATTATATTATCTTAGCAGATGGACCTATTAATTCGTGTGTGTGCGTGTGTATAGGTGCGTTTGTGTGTGTGTGTGTGTGTGTGTGTATGTGCGTGTGTATAGGTGCGTTTGTGTGTGTGTGTGTGTGTGTGTGTGTGTGTGTGTGTGTGTGTAGGTGCGTTTGTGTGTGTGTGTGTGTATGTGCGTGTGTATAGGTGCGTTTGTGTGTGTGTGTGTGCTTGTACGAGTGTGCATGTTAGTGTGCATATTAATTTTAAAAGTGTCTCTAGTCTCTTATAACGTCGTAAGTTTTCGATTCCAGCCATTTCATTATTAGTTGTTTATATTATTATTAGATGGCTGACAGGAGCTGGATGCGGGTTGCTGAGGATCGAACAAATGGCGAGCATTAGGAGAGGCCAGCGTTACCAGTTCTTAAGTATTTTAAGTAAGTCGGGACTTAGGTACTTTTTGAGTGAAAATAGCGGGATTCTTCCGTCAAAAGCGGGACATCGTAAAAAAACGTAGGTACCTATATAATCAAAGATTATCAAATATTTATCTTTTATATTTAACTTAAAATTACGTTTACGTGATAATATAATTATAGCAAAAGTAGCCATCTCAAGTAGCCTTTCTCTCCTACACTCTTATCTTCATTACGCGCCTTTCTTTCTCAGCACTCTGCAAGTACGAGTACTACTTAATATGTATTATATTCTGTCGGTCGAGTTCTCCCCGAAAAGCGGGACTGAGCCTGTCCTTTTTTTTTTTTTGATTTAATTTTGATCTAAAAATCGGGACGTCCCGCCAAAATCGAGACGTCTGGCAACGCTGGGAGAGGCCAATGTCCGTCCAGCTGTGGACTGCGACGAGCTGACGATGAACTGCCCGAGGTGGCTCCTAAAAAACGTTTAATTTTGACCGGTTCACACGCCACCATTGCGTGCTTTTAATGACGTCACATATGTCACATTTATTTACATGTTTAGTGTTTGTTTACTATGAGCATATCACTAACTTCATACATATTATCAGTCTAATTGCTATACTGTTCATGGACGAACCCAAAAAACCTTCCTACGACTATGTATTGTGTGGCTTCAAAGTGCAAAATAATTGTTTTTCGTATCAAATAAGTAATTGTTATACGAAAGTACGAAAAACAGTGTAGATGATAATGAAATGATGAAATGAAAGGATAAAGTAGAATTATTGTGAAGACCATTTTAACGTAACCTTATTACAGCTTAGTGTGAATTGGTTACAAAATAATTATAGGTACATGAGCTAGGTATTAAGCACTTAGCCGAAGGGTCTTGTAGGGGTTCGCTCAAGCCAAGTCTGAGGGTCACCTAGTTTGATTTGAGGCCTCTCAAGTCGGGGTACCCGTTGATGGGTTGGTCAATAGCCACAAGGCTGGCACCGGCTCGTCCCAATCGGGTGTGAAGAGGAAACCGGGAGAGTTCAGTGGTGCATTTATAAACGCATTCTCCACCGAAAAAGAGGGGTCTTGTAGGGGGTGGGGGTTACTCGGAAATGAGCTGGTTAATTAGCCACAAGGCTGGCACCGGCTCGTCTCAATCGGGTGTGAAGGGGAAACCGGGGGAGTTTAGTGGGTAGTGGGACGCTTTAGTCCCACACACGGTCGCAGGTTTAGCTGCGGTTATGGTGCCTTAACGGATTTTCCAACGAGAAAAAAAGAAAAGGTCTTTTCGGGCTCTTGTAGGTACGGTCAACAGCACATCACGGTAAAAACTTGCAGTTCGATAATAGCACTTATGTCCCCGACATAAGAATGGTACAAAGTCCAAAGTGTGTAGATAGTCTGACGTGCTTTTGACTGTACCTACGTACACGCATAATTGCCTGTGTCATGGATGTAAAATGTCACACTCCCATGACACCAGCATCACACGCTAGAAGGAACAGGTTGAATCTTTGTGCACATATTTTAGATTTTTCTGTGTTCGATGGATTATCCGATTATGCTTGGACAAAATATGGAACTTTCTGTCATCGGAGGTATTTCCGAATGCATACGACTTGCAAATCTTTAAAAAAAAAGCGCATTCCTCTCCCACTCTCCCCAAAGGTCGGCAGCGCATTTGTCATGCCTCCGGAGTTAAAGATGTCTAAAGGAGGCGGTAGGCTCTTACCACCAGGGGGCCTAGACAAAGTAGGTAAATTTTGACAGCGACAGCGAAATTCGCTAACTTTAAATTGTATGGATTTGACAGATGCCATAGAAAAGTCACGTGGTGAAAGTATGGGTTTTGACATTCGCTATCGCAAATTGAGCTATAACGAACGCCATAAATGCCGCTTGACCTTGTCTAGGGGGGCAGGTCCCGCATTCTCGTCTGCCCGCTATTTCTTAACAAATAAACCTGTGTTTACTAAAGTCACCACAGGAATACAGGTTTAAACTATTTTTCTCCCAGTCGTGTCGTCTGACGTCCATTACTTCGTTTCGTTTCTAACTTTTAACCGTGACGCGTTTTGCAAGGAATTTCGCTCCCTTATATAGGAGGGTTTGAAAAATAACTAAAATAAGCTCATACTTAGCTTGTATAGCTAATTAGCTATGAGTGCCAGACAACTGATTCATTTCGTTTAAGTACCTTTAGGCTTATTTAAAGCCATACACAAGATATCTATACTAATATTATAAAGAGGAAAGATTTAATTGTTTGTTTGTTTGTATTGAATAGGCTCCGAAAATACTGAACCGATTTGAATAATTCTTTCACTGTTCGAAAGAGCCACTATCCCCGGTGAACAGAAGGTAGGTACTTTTTATCCCGAAAATTTGTGGGGAAAAGGGGATATTTGAAAAAGAAATAACTTGATAACTATATAGACTGCGTAAATTACGTAAATAGATAGTCAAGATGAATGAGGAAACGTAATAGCAACGACCTTTTCAAAGAACACCTAGCCGGCAGTGTCACAGAAAACGCTAGGAAAAAACCTTCAGAAAAATTCGAAACGCTTTACAAAAGAAAAACAAAACTTTCAATTTAATTTTTATTACATACTGTCAAACTTTTGTGGCACTATTGCCACTGCTCAATGACGTTCAACTGCTACTTTAAAATAACAAAATAACCACGAAGGTTACATCAAATAAATAACCAAGCAGGTTAATGTAAGTTTTTAAAAATTTAATGCTGGCTAAATTATTCAGAAAAAAATCTATAGGTACGCCATTAAAGAAAAAAAATATTTAATTTACTTTTTATTGCTGTCAAATTTCAGAAGCAGTTGCCAGTGCCTCTTTAAAATAAAGAAGGTCAACGTCTTTTCAAAACTTTTTGATATTCCTTTAAAAAAAAAAGATTTTCTTTTTATTGCTGTCAAATTAATCGTAGGTAACTCTGATGCCAGTTACATTGAAAAAACCAAGCAGGTTATTATGCAAATATTTCATTTGATGCTGGCTAGATTCTTCAGAAAAAAAATCTAAACGCCTTTAAAGGAAAAAGAAACAATTATTTTCTTTTTATTACTGTCAAAATGGAAATAATGCTGCTAGCGTTTCTAATGATCCAAAAAAGGTTGCATGTTATTTGAAAAGAACGAAGAAATATAATAAAATAAGATACAAAAAAAATATAATCGACTACTAAAATATTAGTTTTTTAATACATAAGTAGTCAAAACAGAATAAATATTTGGTCATAGAAACTACTGAACCGATTTGAAAAATTATTTCATTGTTGGAAAGCTAAACTATTCTATTTATTATTTCATTGTTGGAAGGCCGCTAGTCGTCTTTATTTAGAAACACCCAGAAATGTTGTGCATTTTTTTACCTATGCACAAGTCGAGTTACTAATATAACATAAAAAAAACAGACATGCTCATGTTATACATACAAAATTAAGGATGTGTACCGTGCGGGGATCGAACCTACCACCTGTGGTGTAATAGCCGAATTTTCATTCACACTAAATCGGCGTCTTTTTTACCAGTCGTCAACATTCCATACACACGGTGTTAAAAAATAGTTGTATTCAACTGCACATCAAAAAGATACTGATTGTGCATCAAAAAAATACTGAATTGCTAACCCAACCTAACCTTTAGTATGCAATCAGTTATTTTGATGTACATTTCAGTATTTTTTTGATGTACACTTAAAAATATCCCGTTAATAAAAAAAAAATTAAACCGACTTCAAAAAAAAAAACAAAAAAAAAACTACCTAAAAACACTGAAAAGCAAAAAATAATTTTAATAAGACATTCATCAAATGCGCTTATTGTCTAAGCCTATTAATAACATTAAATTGTATTTACGTGCTAGGTAGGTACCTACTAATCTGTTTGAAGTCGGTGCCAAGCCAAATAGTAGGTACCCAGACTACGTACTTACGTCCGCGGATTATTTGTAACCCTGTATAATACATAAATTATTAGGTATGTATCATTTTTCATTACCTTTGGCTTGGCACCGACTTCAAACAGATTAGTAGGTACCTACCTAGCACGTAAATACAATTTAATGTTATTAATAGGCTTAGACAATAAGCGCATTTGATGAATGTCTTATTAAAATTATTTTTTGCTTTTCAGTGTTTTTAGGTAGTTTTTTTTTGTTTTTTTTTTGAAGTCGGTTTAATTTTTTTTTTAAAAAGTTTGTTTATTTTTCTATTTTTAGTGTGAATAATACGTAGGAGTGAGTAAAACTCTCTCATAATATTGATAACGAAAATACGAGTAAAATAGTAGAATTGTATTATTTGACAATATTAGGTATTCATTAAGTGTTCAGCACCATTCAGTAGACCAACTAAAGATGCAGCCCGCAAGAGGGACATAAGAATTAAGAAGTCGTACCCTTTAGCTTCCATCATAGTTGTACCTTCCATCATCAGCTTAGCTGCAAAAGTACATGAAATACAAATAACGGTCCACATATTCTTACAATACTGAAAGAATTATCCCCTAACTCCTAACCGTTAAGGAGTTGTACCTTCCATCATCAGCTAATCAACATAAAGTGATGTCTATAGGACGCAAAAACTTAAATGGCTTCAGAAAAAACAAGTAACGCGTAGTGTGCGCCTATAAAATTTGAGGTTTGCCCTTGATTTTCCCGGGATCCCATCATCAGATCCTGACATGGTGACAATGGGACCACCTCGGAACTATGCACTTTCAAATAAAAAAAGAATTATTTAAATCGGTCCACAATTGACGGAGAAATCGACGGACATACATAAAAAAAAAAAAAAAAATACATACAGTCGAACATAGAACCTCCTCCTTTTTTGAAGTCGGTTAAAAAGTAACTACGCTAAAGTCTCAAATGTTTCCGCCAATTATTTGGACAATTACAAAAAAAACAACAATCTATAACATCCTCTAGTAATTAAACAGCGAGATCCGAAGTAAATACAACATTTTTCACCGAACAATTGGCTTACTAGAAATCCGCTTTGTTTATTATACAGATTGGGTGCACCGTGCAATGTAAACATTCTAGCGTCTCGCGGCAAGTCAGTCTGGTCAAAGACACTACGGTGTCCGAACTCTTATTCTGTGGTTTAAAAAAAATAGTGAAATAAAAATGAACTTCCTCATAATGAAGTTGATGGGGCAAAATGGCTCAAGGATTTATCAGTATCTTTTCGCTATTATATGTAAGTAATTTTTTTAATTATTTACGATTTTCTGCAAAAAAAATAATAAAGGATTGTGGAGAATTTCTGCTACCCTATTTTAAAATGTTAGGCGTTTTTTTGTATATTTTTAAAACAAATGGGCATTTTAATTGCAACTATATTCCTTGTTTTTTAAAGTAAAAGAAAAATATTTCGTAAAATATGTACGTACCTACTTATACTGATTTTTGGTTTATTGACAGTTTTTTAAAGTTATTATACAAAAGTACGTTAAATGGTATTGGTCAATTAGTGCTACCCTATTTAAAATATTTGCGTAAAGGTAATGAGGGAATCCTGAAATTAAGTACTTTTTAATAAATAGGGTTTTTAAAAATCAAATAGGTACCTTTAATATATAAAATTGAAGATTTTTTTTTTTAATATTCCGTGAATTTTCCGTGTTAGGTATTATACCCAATTACATAATTATTTACAAAAAAAAATTTTTTTTTTGTTAAACTTCCGCTAACCTTAAAATGTTAGCGGAAAGTATTTTACATTGACGTTAAATTTTAGTTTAAAATTTGCAAGTTAAAGTAACGAAAATGTTCTGGAATAAATTAGTTTAACAAATGAGTGTATTCGATTGATAAATTTTCGGGTGATTATTCTAGAAACCTAAATTTTAAGCAAACGAGCATCAAGATACATTTCTCATTATGTTATCTAAAAATGTCACCTACTCACCAACGATTTGATAACTAAAAAAACCAAATTAATATTGTCATAAAAATGTATTTATTACCAAAAAGTGCAAAGCCACAAGTAAACAACAGGAAGGGTAAAGGGTAAACAAACACAATTATAAAGTAGATAGGTACCCAATTTAAATTGACATAAATTAAATATCATAAACAAAATTAAAAATCCATAACTTTTACTTAAACGTGGGTAACGCATCCGAGACCTCAGTCGCAGTAAAGTTGTCCATGGGTGATCACTTGTCACAGAAGACTGGCTCTTTTTTTTCCCTCAAATAAAAAAAAAACATTCACTGTATGTATGGTCTAGTGGTTTTTATACCGAGCTGTGATATTCTGGCTCCTGGGTTTAATTCCCGGATTGAGTAAAAATTGTGTCGGTTTTTTTCAGACAAAGCTTGGTTTGTGATTACCAACACTTTTTCATTGTTCAACAGGTGTTTTCATTTGTTGGTTTTATTCTCCTCGCTTTTTAGACAACACGTCGCCAACAGTTGTAAACAGTTTTATGTTAAAGAAAGAAAGACAGAAAGAAAAAGCATAATACAAAACTTTTTTTTACACTAATTAAGATAAGCTATTTAGCATCGCAGTAGTAATTATTGTTTATTCAAATATCAATTAGAATTCAATTATGATTGACGAGATAATGCCTACTACTATGTGGACATATTACATAATAGACGTCGAGTAGGTAAAAAACGCACTAGACGGTAAATCTATTAGTCATAATAATAAAACTGTGAAAAATTTCCGTCTTTACATTAAATATATTTACAATAAATCATAGTAGATTTTGTTAAGGTGTGTACGGTTAAGAAAGAGCCGCAGAACACGAATCTAAAAAAAGTTTGTATGTGTGTTACACAATGGTTTCTAATATTTACACGGTTACTACTCATTAAAATAAAACAACTTTAAACGGATGAAAACTCGCGTATATTCTACATTTTGAAATTTAAAATGTAGAATATACGCGAGTTTTCATCCGTTTAAAGTTGTTTTATTTTAATGTGTGTTACACGCTAATCCACGGAACTATAAGACGGATTTGAATAAAACTTGTCTAAAAATTCTCAATTGAAAGAGAACTCTATTTGAAGTGAATAAAGCTGAAAATTGGTTGTAGAAATTTGACAGATTAGGGTAGTCTGATGTGCTGGCGACTGTACGTAAAACCGTTGGTCCTGCGGCAGATCTCTTTTCGGTCATTTCAGACTGCTGTCCCACCGTGCTGTGAAAGTAAGGAAATAGGGTGGGTACCCCTATGCTTGCGCATTCATTTACAGTGCATTATCATACTTCCTGTTTAGTTTGATTAAATAAATAAATAAATATCTCTGGACATTATTCACACAGCGCCATCTAGCCCCAAACTAAGCATTAGCTTGTGCTATGGGTGCCAGACAACGGATAAACATTACTTACATACTTTTTTTTGTAAATACATACATATTATACATAGAAACACCCAGACCGATACAAACAGACATGTTCATGCACACAAATGTTTGTACCGTGCGGGGATCGAACCCGCGACCTCTGGTGTAATAGCCGACTTCTCGACCATTACACCAAATGGCAAATGGATTGATCATATTATAATTGATTTAGCGCATCTAAGCAGGCCTTCAGGGTGAGGGTGACTGGCTCAATGGGTACTATGTCTATTGAGCCAGTCAACCTTATATTTGGACCTCACTTCCGCTTACCATCAGGTGGAGTGAGGTCATCCTGACTGCTTCCATATAAAAAAAAGTAGCTAGTTAAAACACAAATAGGAGCATAATATTAAATGGCGCTTAAAAATTAACGCATATCCTCCGTTTAACTGCTAGATCAACATTAATGCAAAATATTATGCTGGCCATACACCATCCTGCCTAGGTATCGTCAAATCGGCATGACACGATCGATTGGATCGAACCGAAAGGATGGTGTATGGCCAGCATTAGTTTAAAAAATCGAATTTCTCGATGATCCGAAATGATGATTCAATAATTTATCAGTTACCACGTTTGGTGTGTATTGACTGTTGTGACGGCACAATATCAAGTTTATTTAAATAATTTGATTCCTTCGTTAAATGCTAGTAAATAAGCATTATACTAAATTTTAACGTGATCTTTATGTCAGTGCAATAAGGTTGAGAATGGAATATTCTATTGCACGTGAGTGTACTCTATTCACCCACCATCTTAGGAATCATGAGTTGTCGTGTTTGTCAAATCCCAAAATGCACTCTGAAATTAGTGACTTGGCTTGACATATCTCTAAAGGCTAGTTAGCACCACCGATCATCACTATTTATAGGATCTGATTCTGCCTTCATTATCTACTAGGTACTTATATTTATTCCTGACTTAGTAATTTACTTTCAAAACAAGCTTCTGTACATCCCACTTCAAACGCCTTTGCGTTCAATTTAAAAAAAAATCTTATTAATGTAGTTTTTTATGTTGTTGAAACAAAATAACTAAAGTAAAGAATAATTTTATACCACCCTGGCGCTTAAATCTAAGGACGCCGGTAATCATCGGTGAAGGAAAAACTATGTTTTTAATATGTTTTTAATTGTCTGTGTGCCCAAATCTTAATTAATTTAAATTAGGAATCATACAGACCTACATGAATCTTAATAAATAACTAAAATTATTAAAAGCGACGTTATTATTATAGCGACCTATCCTGGCATTGCACTTTGAACATTATAGAAAGTATATCCGCCAAATATTATTTTTAGCCGTATTATAAAAAATCAACTTATCAGTCCGATCCGGGACTTGATCCCAATACCTCGGTCAAGGCTCGGTAGTCAAACCAAATAACGATTTCTCCGCGAGATGGCGCACTCACACCGACATACTTATTTTTAGACATAAGTATCTCTTAACTGGTTTTCAAAAGTATCCAAACAGTACTTTAAAAAAAAATCCAATATTTTAGTAATAAGGTCGTTGACTCGCCCACTTACCTGTCCCGTGGATTATGTTCTGATTTTTGACTTTTAAGTACGTTTCTTCACGATAATATTTTTTGGAAATTACAAATAATTGACTGACTTGTACTAAATATTTCGTCTACCACGAGTCGTCATACATACCTACCTTAGTAATTTATGCAAAAACAATGTCAAATCAAAGTCTCGAAGAAATAAGGCGCATACAGAGTGGCAACACATAGAGCGATTCTTCCTGGCTAAAAGTGGATTGTTCCTAACGGACCACCCAAACCGACCACCTAGGTGGTCGGTTAGGAATTTTATTCCTTACGGACCACCTAACCAGCCACCTTCGCAGTGGCCACTTACCACCAGATGGGCTGCATTCCTGTCTGTCAACTGATCTAGTAAAGAAAAAAACTGCTTGCTAAAGTTTTTTCGTTGTATTGTAAGAGAGAAGACAGATATATAAAAAATGGTTTGATTTTCAATTTGCTAAATACTAATATTTCTAGTTTGCAAATTGTACCTATTCTATTCCTATCGTAGTAATAGAAAATAGTAATGACCTACTTATCAGGGCAATTAAATAAAAAACTGAACGAGGCGACTAATGGCGGTATCATTTTATGAATGGACTTATGCACTTAATTGATTAATAGAGCCTTTTGCGTGAGAAGTGCAGGCACCGACCTATTATAGTTTTATTACCTAATTTAAACTACTTTTGCCAGCAGGCAGTACCTACGCATCACGCTCTGCACAACTTTATAATAAAATTATGAACGTCATTGTAAAATTAATAAAATTTTGAACATTTATCCTATGACGAAATACAACTGCAAAACATCTTTAACATCATTACTGAAAACTTGGGATTATGCTAAAACCGAAAAATTCCTGAATGACTTAGTATAAAAAAAAAAACTTAAATTTATTTATCTTTTGAAAACAAATATGTAAAAATATTTAATATTTAATAAAAATATAAATACTAGATTAATTATAAACATAAAAATCTTTACTGTCACCAAGTACACCTTTCTTCAAGGAATTCATATTTTCTCACTCATCTCACACACTCAACACACATACATACAACACACACACACATACACACAAACCTACACGTACACACATCTTATTTAATTCGATCAACTTAAAATTAAAATTATTAATTTGAAAAACTTAGTTTGTTAAACTTTTTGTAATTGCAATCATCTGTTGTAGAGAGCAAGGATATTCTAACACAAGTATTTATTTACTTAAAAGAAGTCCTCAATCACGCCTTAGAAATGTAACAACCCTGATACTGAATAAAGAATTTATTTATTTATTTAGTAAGGATCATAATAATTATCTGTAGTACCGTTTTGACCGCGTTTGTGGCAGAGTAAACAGTATTTTAAGAAGTACACCATAGTGGATCTACCTCTCGAAAGAACCGCACTTCAGGGCGGCTACGGCGCGACCAATCTTTTACGATAAGCCAACTAGGTACGCAGGATATATTATAGTGCACAAGTGAGTGCGCACGCACAGGTGCACTCCCTATTCCCTCACTCTCATTACACGATGGGACACAGTCTGACACGACCGAAGAGAGATCAGGCGCAGGACCAACGGCTTAACGTGCCTTCCGAAGCACGGAATCATCATTCTTTTCAGACATTCAGGTGATTCAAACCGGCAACGTCATAACCAAACTGGAAACATTCACACAAAATGATGTTCCCCGCAGGGTTCGAACCCACGACCTCCGAGTATAAGAGCCCAACGCTCTAACCACTGTACCACAATTATCACTGAACCGTACCCCTAAACACACAACAACAATATTTGAAAAATTAGGATAAATCCATCACCACAAAATAGATTCAGTCAAAATGTTAAATAAATAAAGCACGCAAATAACACATAAAAGCAAAAAATGTCTCTGTCACTTTCAGAGAAAACGGAAAAAATAAACACTGTACCACGGAGACAGTAATATTACACAGAGCGTAATATTATGTATACTATTTAAAATAAATGATTTAAATAAAGATTTTCTATTTTCTGGCACGTAGTACTAATTACGCTTACTTTAAGGCTTACTGGTGCTATTTGTAAAGTTCTGTAAATTTTTGTATGATTTATTATGATTTGTAGTCAATGAGCCCCAGGGGCATTCACAAGTCCATACATTTCGTGCTCACAGCCTGTTATCTAGAATGGCTTTTAATGCACTAATCTAAATGCAGTTAGGCTGCGTTTATTGGAAATTATCCGAGCGGTGCAGACCGCAATGACAACGCTATACTAATCACTGGCGAACAGTCACGCGAACCATCCTGTGATTGACCGATATGGCGCAGTTTATAAGGAACTAGCGGGCGCCCGCGGTTTCACCCGCGTGGTTCCTGTTCCCGTGGGAATATCGAGATATCCTTTCTTAGCGGATGCCTACGTCATAACATCTACCTGCATGCCAAATTTCAGCCCGATCCGTCCAGTGGTTTGGGCTGTGAGTTGATATCTATCTATGTCAGTTAGTCAGTCACCTTTGAGTTTTATATATATAGAAGAGAAGATAACCCAGCTCTGGCGTACAGGACACGACCAATGCGTTCGTATAGCTTGGCGTTCAAAAGGTTAAATATTGCGCGAACGACATATTATCGGCCAACGTCAAATAGTTATACGTTGATCTGATCATAGTTGTAGCTGAGATAGTTAGTGGGCTGGTCAATTGCCACAAGGCTGGCACCGGCTCGTCCCAATCGGGTGAGCAGGGGATCCGGGGGAGTTAAGTGGGTAGTGGACGCTTTAGTCTCAAGTCCCACACACGGCCACAGGTCAAGCTAGCATGCGGTTATGATGCATAAACGCATTCTCATCCAAAAAAGAAGCTGAGATAGTTATTAGCTGAGGATCGAAATAAGTGGCGAGCTTTGCGAAAGGCCTATGTCCAACAGTGGACTACAATAGGCTGATGATAATGATGATTTACGTAGCGTTTTCGCACTTCCCATCGGATGAAATAATATGCCTTGCACCATTTTATTACGTATCTAAACTGTTCTTACCACATTCTTAGAATTTAAACGATTCTATTGCCCATCAGTAGGTACCAATTCTACAGTCTCAAAAGGCATAGGTATTTTTGGTCGTTTCCTCAGCGAAAAAGTAGGTATTCTACAAAGCTAATCAGGTTCAGTCCCGTTGCTATTAGCCTAAGCGAAATGCTTTTTAATTTGATCTCTATTCTGCGTACAAATCTAAGGAATGTCAGAAACTCGTTTGTTGATGCACAAAAACTGTCGATGCGAACTTTCACTGATATCGAAACATGGCAATGGTTTTCTATATTACGTATCAAAACAGGAATTATTAATCAGTATTAAAAAGCTTTGTGTCGAGAAAAAAATTGCAATGTTACTACTCTGGGCCGGTAATTCACTATACCTAACTCTTTTCAATAACCAAAATTTTTACAATATGTACATAAAGAATTTTTTGTCCCGTTAAATAAAACGTAAAAATGGCACAGCTAGTACTTAAATATATATATAATCTACTATACTCATATGATTTTATTTACTAATTATAATAAGTGGTCAGAAATTACTCGTAAGATTTACAAAATTGTGATTGTGCGGTATACCTAAGTACAAAGGTGCACGCATGGTGTTGCCTAAATTAATAAAATATACCTTCTCTGCCTATCTAATATTGGCTACCTTACCTATCTAATATTGGCTTGAGATACTTAAAACTGAAAAACATCAAAACAAATGGTTAATTCATGAAAGGGATAAGGTGAAGTTTTCGAATGCTTTGTCAAGTCGAATACTTATTTAGTAAACATCATGATAGAAAAACAAAGTTGTCAACAGCTGACTTGATGTTATAAAGTTACAATGAACTATAGAATGCAGCCGTGACCGACCTTGATAAGACGTGCTTAGAGATCGATAATACGATTTCCTATAATTATATTATTCATCTACTTATATAGTCCAGTCATTTTAGCTTAAATTAGGTATGAATCTCGGAATTCGAGATACCCAGCTGTAAGTCTGTAAATACTTGTATATTGACACCCTAAAACTTGTCTCAAAACCTACATATGGTAGGGTGTACGCAAGTATTAAATTTCAAGGTCAAAGATCACAAAAATCGGTTCTTTGCGCTTTTTTTGTAAATATCTCATTTCCTATGGGTTTTTTGCTATTTATTTTTATTATCAATATTGTAGAATACAAAATTCTCTACAAATTTTGTTTAAAAAATTTTTTTATACGGTGAACCGTTTTCGAGATAGAGGGCGGAGAGCGCGCGGTCACAGCATCACTTCAGGTCAACCGGTGCCTCCGGTCGAAAACGCGCCATAACGTTGAAGAACTATCGATAAATCAATGATTATAAATATTTATCAATTTTTGTCAAAAAAAACCATAGGAAATGAGATATTTACAAAAAAAATAAGGGCAAAGAACCTATTTTTGGGACCTTTGACCTTGAAATTTAATAGTTGCGTACACCCTACCATATTTAGGTTTTGAGAAAACTTTAAGGGTGTCAATATACAAGTATTTACAGACTTACAGCTGGGTATCTCGAATACCGAGGTGAACTTACTATAATAAATGGACAAAAAATTTCGAAATTTTGGGACTTTTTTTTACTATTTGCTCTCCAGGGCCAAAACTATGCATTTTTTGTGAACAATGTTCCTACATTCATAAACTGTATTAAAGAACCTACAATTGGAGGCCAATCGCAGCTCTATTGACTTCATAGGAGCCAAGCTATGGCACTTCGAAGATGACCAATATTTCTCGAAAATAAAAAATTTCAGGATACTTCCACTTATTTCGTGAAATATTGGCAAAACCACTTGGCCTTTGAAGAAAGGTCACGGAAAATATTTTGTAGTACATTTATTTAATTTTTATTTGAGCCTAAAAGCATCGCTATTGACTTCATAAGACCCAAGCTATGGCACTTTGAAGATGACCAATATTTGTCGAAATAAGAAATTTTCAGGATACTCCCACTTATTTCGTGAAATATTGGCAAACCCACTTGGCCTATGAAGAAAGGTCACTGAAAATATTTTTAACCGACTTCAAAAAAGGAGGAGGTTATATGTTCGACTGTATGTATTTTTTTTTTTTTTTTATGTATGTCCGTCGATTTTTCCGTCAATTGTGGACCGATTTAAATAATTCTTTTTTTATTTGAAAGTGCATAGTTCCGAGGTGGTCCCATTGTCACCATGTCAGGATCTGATGATGGGATCCCGGGAAAATCAAGGGCAAACCTCAAATTTTATAGGCGCACACTACGCGTTACTTGTTTTTTCTGAAGCCATTCAAGTTTTTGCGTCCGATAGACATAATTTTATGTTGATGAGCTGATGATGGAAAGTACAACTCCTTAACAGTTAGGAGTTAGGGGATAATTCTTTCAGTATTGTAGGAATATGTGGACCGTTAGTTGTATTTCATGAACTTTTGCAGCTAAGCTGATGATGGAAGGTACAACTCCTTAATGGTTAGGAGTTGGGGGATAATTCTTTCAGTGTTGTAGGAATATGAGGACCGTTAGTTTTATTTCATGTACTTTTGCAGCTAAGCTGATGATGGAAAGTACAACTATGATGATGGAAGCTACAGGGTACGACTTCTTAATTCTTATGTCCCTCTTGCGGGCTGCGTCTTTAGTTGGTCTACCCATGGTGCTGAACACTTAATGAAGAATAGGTACCTAATATTGTCAAATAATACAATTCTTTCTGCTATTTTACTCGTATTTTCGCTATCATTATTATGAAAGAGTTTTACTCACTGCGTGTTATTCACACTAAAAATAGAAAAATAAACAAACTTTTTAAAAAAAAAATTAAACCGACTTCAAAAAAAAAAACAAAAAAAAAATAGGTACCTAAAAACACTGAAAAGCAAAAAATAATTTTAAAAAGACATTCATCAAATGCGCTTATTGTCTAAGCCTATTAACTAAATTAAATTGTATTTTACGTGCTAGGTAGGTACCTACTAATCTGTTTGAAGTCGGTGCCAATCCAAAGAAAATAAAAAATTATACATAATAATAATGTATTTTACAGGGTAACTAATTAATCCGCGGACGGTACGTAGTCTGGGTACCTACTATTTGGCTTGGCACCGACTTCAAACAGATTAGTAGGTACCTACCTAGCACGTAAAATACAATTTAATTTAGTTAATAGGCTTAGACAATAAGCGCATTTGATGAATGTCTTTTTAAAATTATTTTTTGCTTTTCAGTGTTTTTAGGTACCTATTTTTTTTTTGTTTTTTTTTGAAGTCGGTTTAATTTTGTAGTACATTTATTTAACTTTTATTAGAGCACGAAACGAAGTCTGTGAGACTAGCTGCTCCCTCACAATCTCAAAAAAACGAAAAGAGGGTAAAATGGGTTAAAGAGACAAAAGACTATTTAATATTGGGTTATTGGAAATTAGACGGGAATGTTATAAACAGTAGTGGGTGGAGGTCATTTGCGATCGTTTAGGCTCGCTTGAAGTTTGATTTGATATCTAATTTCTAGGCAAAACATAAAATCATGATTGATTTTATGATTAACCGAAAAAACCGCGATTGTCTAAAAATAATAGCCTGTAAATGCAAAAAGGGATATAGAGGGGCACGCAAATGACCTCCACCCACTACTATTTATAACATTCCCGTCTAATTTCCAATAACCCAATATTAAATAGTCTTTTGTCTCTTTAACCCATTTTACCTTCTTATCGTTTTTTTTCATATTGTGAGGGAACAGCTAGTCTTACAGACTTCGTTTTGTGCTCTAATAAAAGTTAAATAAATTTACTACAGAATATTTTCAGTGACCTTTCTTCATGGGCCAAGTGGTTTTGCCAATATTTCACGAAATAAGTGGAAGTATCCTGAAAATTTCTTATTTCGACAAATATTGGTCATCTTCAAAGTACCATAGCTTGGCTCCTATGGAGTCAATAGCGCTGCTGTTAGGCTCAAATTGCAAGTAATTTAATACAGTTTATAAGTGGGGAAAACATAATTCGCAATAAAAGCATAGTTTTGGCCCTGGAGAGCAAATAGTGAAAAAAGACCCATTTTTGTGACCTTTGACCTTGAAATTTAATAGTTGCGTACACCCTACCATATGTAGGTTTTGAGACAACTTTTAGGGTGTCAATATAAAAGTATTTACAGACTTACAGCTGGGTATCTCGAATTCCGAGGTGAAATCCTAAAATGACTGGACTAATAATAGTACAAAAAGCAAGCTTGTATGTTTTGTTGGGACCAAAAAGTTTTCCTCAAAACAAAACAAACAATAAAATTTACCTATATGGACTGGCGCCAATAAGAAAAAACATATCGATTATGCAATTAAAATCGATAATATTGTGATCATGATGTTACTGTCGTCATCTCAATTAATTTGGGGTCGGCGCAATATGATCTTCGGTAAAAGATAGGTACTATCGATTAATATTTTATTTATGAAGGGTTCAGTTTGCAATTTCGATTGTTATGAAACATTGTATAATTTTTCTGTGCAAAAAAAAATATGTACGGAGTCTACAAATTGGCGATGTAAAACATACCTGTGCTTCGGAAAGCACTATTTAATAAAGTAAGTTTTATTATAAGGGAATCTATACTAATTTATTGTAAAGAGGAAAGATTTGATTGTCTGTTTGTTTTTATTGAATAGGCTCCGAAATTACTGAACCGATTTGAATAATTAATTAATTATCACTGTTGGAAAGCTACTCTATCCCCGGGTGACATACTCGTATAGATATACTTTTGATCCCGGAAACGTGGGGGAATGGGGGGATATTTGAAAAAAGAAATTTTAGGAAATATATCCGTCTATCATTACAAATCCTTGCGTTTATAATTATTAGTATTCTGCCATTTGAAACATTCTAACTTTAACACCAAACATTAAGATCTAATTTATAGTATCATTTAGGACGTTTTCCATTGCTCTCATGTATTTAGAGTTCGTTATTCTTTCAAGTTTTGTATCGATTGACGTTACAATGAACTAATCAAGATGCAGTGTTGATCGGCCTTGATAAACCGGCTGGCATATTGTAGTAATACGTACGCCTATGAGAAATGAAAATTAGACCTGATTTTTTGCTCAAAATAAGCTAGTTTCGTTTGCGCTAATCTAAGGAATTGAACTTCTTTTGTGAGAGAACTCCATTTTTACAGAGGAGAAGTTAGACTACCCCACACCGAAGACTTTTCGGGAGTGCGTAAGCGGTTCTTTGACCCTCCTTCCTCCGCAACACTAACCCCTGAGTCTTAAAATAAACAATGTGAGATGAAATCCTAAAGGCATCGTTCATACCAAACGTATTGTCTGCCGCTGACTTTGAGCGCGCGTTATGTAGTTTATCGCTTTTCCATAAATTATTTAACTTGTCGTTCACACCGAACCGACTATACGCATCCATACTGACATTGAACATTACTCACAGTCGGCGCGGACAATACGTTTGGTGTGAACGATGCCTAAAGGCCAGCAACGGTACCACAGTTTTACATGTAATACTGTGACGATAATAGGAAAATGCAAATGTCCATAGGCGGCGGTGATCACTTACCCTCAGATGACCGACCAGGTCGTTTGCCTCCCTCTTACATTAAAAAAAAGTATGGGGGTCCGGTGCTGTTATTGTTACGCCCTCGAATAGGTACAGTCAAAAGCACGTCAGACGTAACACTTTGGACTTTGTGCCACTCTTATGTCGGGGGCATAAGTGCTATTATCGAACTGCAAGTGTTAACCGTGATGTGCTGTTGACCGTACAAGGCTCACAGTACATCAGGATTGCTGCGCGCCTGTCTGCCAATTGATATTTTTATTATACCCCTAATAGCTCATTGTCAGACATAAGTGGTTTTTATTTAAGTTGATATTAGTTACCGGTTATTAGTAAAACTGGTAATAATTGGTAAAACCGCAAATGTATCTTTCATGAATAAAAAACGAAAATGTACCGTCTCCGTCACTTTAAACATGCATACACGATTACAGATTAAAAAACCTATTGACATCACAATTTAGCAAGAGTTAAAAAATGTTAATTAATTTTATTTGCTTCTTCAAGGCTGATAGCAAAATAATGATTAAATTATTTAATCTGAGATTAGCTTTTGCACTGGTCTTTAAACTTAAAACATTTTATACTCATCATCATGATCCCAGCGTATTCCCGATTGCATCCAGTATGGAGTTCAGGGTCCGCTTCGACTATGATCCTTTAAACTGAATTTTCATTTAGTTTAGATATTCTATTTAATTTAGATCGTCCAGGGGTAACACAGAGACGATTAAGTATTACGGTAACAGGTTATAATTGAGTAACATACTCAATCATTTAAGCAACACAGCTAATAAGTACAAAATTAATGTAGTCAAAAGTTTTTTTATTTTATTAAAAAGCACAACACTAGTAGCTGTATTATCTTCTTAGCGTGTCGATAGCTTTACTAAGCATTTGTTCATTGTTTAAGACAATCAACTTAGCTTACAATAATTTATCATAATTTATAAATAAAACCATATTTTCATCCTTTAAATTAATGTTCATGTTGTCACCACGTTTTAGGTCCGTGGTTGTTACTAATAAAAATGTCCAAATCAATTGGCCTAGATTATATCATTATACAACATAAACATTCTGTTTGTCTTACGAGACATTCTTAAATTACGTCAATACAATGACGCGATGACGTAGGTATTTTTATTTCTATATTTAACATAAACTTATTTAACTTTAAGTTTATAGGCTCCTACATTACCATAACCATTGCCAGAACATAGACATAGAAAGAGCTGTTATGGTGGAATATGGCCATTTCGCGAATTTATTACTTAGTCCCTTTAAAAATTGTCTTCTTGCGAATAAGTCATAATGAAAATGATGGCTGGTTTACCTTAGAAGGAAGTTTATGTTATTAATAAAATATCTCTGGACATTATTCACACAGCGCCATCTAGCCCCAAACTAAGCATTAGCTTGTGCTATGGGTGCTTGACAACGGATAAACGTTACTTATATACTTTTTTTTTTTAAATACATACATATTATACATAGAAACACCCAGACCGATACAAACAGACATGTTCATGCACACAAAATGTTTGTATCGAACCCGCGACCTCTGGTGTAATAGCCGACTTCTCGACCATTACACCAAATGGCTCGTCAAATTATTCTGCCAAATATTTGGCTAGCTACCATCCCGATTGGTGAAATCTGCCGCCTTATCAGATCTGGCTGTGTTTCGGCAGTATTAAGATCAGGAGAGCCTACAGTGTAAAAGCTCATTGAGTGGCTCTTCCTGTCTGTGTATCCCTCAGTGGCCGCTTACCATCAGGTGGGCTGCGTGACTGTCTTCCAACTGATTTAGCATCTAAAAAAATCTATTGATGAGTATTGAACCTGGCCCTTTGTCAATTTGAAAGTCCTTTTGAAACCTATCGATAATTTTTTTTATTGCAATGTGTAACAAGACGAGCAGATCGTACACCTGATGGTTAGCGCCACGTCTGCCCTTAGACAGTTCAGTGCCAACAGTAACTAAGCATTTACTGTCTGGCACTGCCCTGCGCCCGCTACACCGAGACGACAGTTATTTAGGTCTCATGTACCATTTCACTAGCTTTAGTGCCCTTTCCCCGAAACACAGAAGTGCTTGACACACTTCTATTTCACGGGAACATATCTGGCACTGCAGTGGTACCCACCGCGGTCCAGTACAGGAAACCACCTGGTATACCATTTTATGTGACAAAACCATTTAACCGTTATTCTCTCTTCCAGTAACGATGCCACTGCTGAGTTTCGGGATGGTACAAGGCTGGCTGTCACCGATGCTGGCTCTACTGCAGTCCCCCGACGGTCCGTCACCGGAGCCCTACACCATAGAAGACATATCCTGGACCACATCAGTGACGTACATCACTGCCATCATCTTCGGAGCTCCGATGGGCTACCTGACTGACAGATTCGGGAGGAAGATGATGACTCTTGCGACTACGTTTTCGCTTATTGTAAGTAACCATCTTATAAGTCTTAGGCCGTTTGTCCACCGCCACCAGATCAAGATGTCAGCGCCGAGGTAGCGGTACATATTACATTTACTAGAGACGTTTGTCCACCGCACGCCCGTCACCCGAAATAAGCTCGGTTGTCGGTGACGGCCCGGTGACAGCCCGGTGACGGCGGCGGTGGACAAACGCTCATAGGCCCAAGTTCACCATTGACAGAAATAGAAGACGAGATTATATTGATAGGTGCCATTCGTGGCCTAGATCAGGTGCTATTCGCGCGGGCTGCTCTAAGGCGGTCACCACACTGCACCGCGCTCCGCCGCGGTACGCGGGACGACAGATTTAATCATTGTAGGTATGCAAGTACCTACGCGCGCCACAACACACTGAAAACGCTGCACGCGGGCGCGTTTTCAGTGTGTTGTGCCGCGCGTGCTTTCTATACAAACCATAGAAATATTATGTACTGAATGATACAAACTGAGGTACTTGCATACAATGATTAAATCTGTCGTCCCGCGTACCGCGGCGGAGCGCGGTGCGACCTTCGTCTATTTAATAAATTTATTAAAAAATTGGCTTTGATTGGGTTTTCTGCTAAGAATCCTGGATCATGGTGAGATCTCGGATAAAGAAGATCTTCAAGTCTTTCCGTAGATTCATGTTACATTGAATACATAAAAAAAAAACAGCTGCCATATTAAAAACTCTATTGGTTTCTCCAATCCTGCAGCATAGTTATTATAGAAATATATAACTATAATTATGTGTTAGGAAATACAAACAGTTGCGTAATAACCCAATAGGTGTAATATATGAAACACTAATTGCAATCATGTAACAAACACCATTATTCATCCTCACATCAAAGGAGATATAATGTAATTATAAGGAGATTTAAGGTACAAGAAAACATAAACAATCAATACCTAATAATATTATAAATGAGTAAGGAAATCGGTCTGTCTCTAACGTCTAAACAACTGAACTTATTTTGATGAAATTTGGTACAGACATAGACCAGAACTTGGGAAGCGATAAAAGTTATTATTTATCCCGGAATAATATCCGTTCCGGCAGCACAGTCGAAATAGAAGTGGTGTTTGTTCTTTCATGGCGTAACGGATTTATGTTATTTCAGAGTTGCATAGGTTGCCTTAATACCAGAAAGATATCACATTATTGCGGTATAAGGTTAGTTGACACGAGCAAAGCCGCGGGCGGAAGGCTAGCATATAATAAAATGGTTAAATAATTATGCAACTGCTGAAGTTTTCTATTAGATAATATAATATAACGAGTTTGTTCGGTGTTGTTGCTAGTTCTGACCCTGCTCTATGCACCAGGGGTCGTGGGTAAAAACAAGTCCCACCCAGGATAATTATGTAACTTTTGCATCAAATATGGCAAAAAGTATAATCTTTTACCGATAAGTCCGCCTTTTGTACCCTTATTTTGTGGACATTAGAGTTTTTATAAATATTAATAATAAATCTCTCTGGAGCAAATATTTTTAATTTATGTGCCATAAAAACAACATGCATTGTAGACTCTGAGACAGAACATAATAATATGGGTTTTCTCAACGTCTAAAATGTATGATGTTTTCTTTTATAAGGAACAAAAATTAAAAAATGTTGTGCCAAATAAATTATACTCATTCCCAAATATTTTGTAAATCACCCATTAGAGCGGTTTTTTGGGTTGAATGATTATTTATGGGATCTTTTGTTGTTGTGCAAAATGATAACTCTTTTATTTTTCTGTTTATACTGTAAACCACAGATAATATCTTAAATTAAATTAATTATCTTTATAATACTAGCAACTTTACATAATGCGAATTTCTGAACAGAAAAACTTGAGATAGGTACTTTTAATAATTTTATTACTAAGTCTAGCTTCGTAAAACACTGGGGGCAATCGTCAGGTTAATGCTTAAGTTTGAGCTTAATGCTCTAAGGGTTAACCGTTAATGATACCTACTAGTCTGTTAGATAAAACACGTACAAAATTAAATGACAAACAAATGTTAATTGGATTAATTAACCGCTTCGGTTGAGTGACCAAGTCATGGGCCTTAAAACCTGAAGGTCTTTGGTTTAATGCCTGCCTTGGGTCTCCACACAAGTCTGACGCCATCTTCAGCTCTAGGGTTTGAGCGCCGCCCTAAGTGGTATAAAATAAAAAGGATATTATCAATGACGTTCAATATACAACTAGACTCCCATTCACGCTCAAATATTGTCCGAAGCAAAAGTCTGCCCACGCAACTATTGGGCAGAGTATCCGTTTAGTTGTATACAATTGACATTAAACATTATCTGCCACGAGATAAGGTGTTAATTTGAACGAATGTGTTAATGTCATCTGTGTCAACGCGCCGCTCGGACGTTTTTTGAGGAATTTTTCTTAGAAATTGGGTGTCTAGTCTAGCAATGACGTTCAATTAAAAAACTAGACTCACAATCACGCTCAAATATTGTCCGAAGCAAAAGTCTGCCCACCCGACTATTGGGCAGAGTTTTTTGAGGAGAGAGAGGCAGAGAGTCCCGACGTGCAATATACAACTAGACACCCAATCTCTAAGAAAAATTCCTCAAAAAACGTCCGAGTGGCTTTGACACTAATGACATTAACACATTCGTTCAAATTAACACCTTATCTCGTGGCATTTAGTGTTTAATGTCAATTGTATAAACGAAAACTCTGCCCAATAGTCGGGTGGGCAGGCTTTTGCTTCGGACAATATTTGAGCGTGATTGTGAGTCTAGTTTTTTAATTGAACGTTATTGGAAGCCATTCATTAATTCCGGACTAGTCAGGGACGCTTGCATAATGATCCAGGAGTTGGCAAGCCCAGTCATAACACTGGAGCGACTGTCATCTGACCTTCATAACCCTTGACAGGGTAAGGTAACTACTAACTAAACCAAATTAAGCTTAAAGTTTCCTTACGACGTTTTCCGTCACTACCGAACTTATGGTAAGTGCGCACATAGGGTTGCCAGGTGTACGGCTTTAGCCGGGCATGTTTGGCTTTTTTGGGTAATGTGCGGCTAAATATCGGCCTGTCCGACTTTTTATTGGTGATGAAACCGGATTACACGCGCCTGTAAACGAAGGCAACGCAAAGCGTTTCGTACTAGATGAGAGAGGGGGCCGGGAATTAGAATAAAAGTACGACCAGTGGCGTAGCTAAAAAAAAGGTCGCAAATACGGGCGGCCCGCCCCAAGTCCGGCTTTTGGGGCAAAATATCCGGCCTTTTAAAGTAGAGGCCTGCTTTTTTTTAGAAGCTGGCAAGCTTATGCGCACAATAAATCCATAAGTGCTCACCAAGATTCGAACCACCGACGCATGTGAAACGTTCCTACAAGATAAAATTGTGTATAATATTTAAATACATAATTATTCATAGCCTAAGTTCATAGCTTTGTGTTCAAACTAATCGAACCAAACTAAAGTAACATTGACAGAAAGCATCAACGTGACTAGTAGTGTTTCAATGTCAAACCAATACCTTAATTTTTCTTAAAACTTTAAGCAATGGGCGTAAAATTCAAATCCCAATTATTTTCATTAATTCTATGCCAGACAAAAGAGACGTTTAAACGTCTTCATTAGCCAATTTCCATACTATTATGTCCATTAAACTTTTTTTTTGCACGTGAATGACTCTCATACAAATTGATAGAAAAATCTGCATCTTCTTTTACGATTTTTCATGCATATTTTTCACATAATACGCTAGCCTAACGTGACTCAGTATCTAATACCTAACCAAATATCTATTGTAATGTACAATTACTACCTACCGTCAGTAATGTCTTATTCATTCACATAATTAGTTTTTATATTATGCCTTTAATCGTGTTTTTTCTCTTAAGTTTCACGAATCACGTTTTGAATTTCTGAAATTAAGACTTCTTGCGGACAACCGACCGCGTGGCCTCCCACCGAATAGATGGGTGGACGACATCAGACGGCACAATGGCATAGACTGGATGATGAGAGCATAAGATCGCCTGGCATGGAGGGATATGGAAGAGGCCTACCACAGAGTGAGGCCTACGTTCAGCAATGGACAGAAAACGGCTGAAAATTATGATGATGTTGAATCTCTTAAGTTTACCTTTTACCCATTGTCCCATGAAAGGAAGGGGCAGTGTATAATACGTTCTGTATAAAAAAGGAGACGTTTATCTCACACTAGCGGGCGCCCGCGGTTTCACCCGCGTGGTTCCCGTTCCCGTGGGAATATCGAGATATCCTTTCTTAGCGGATGCCTACGTCATAACATCTACCTGCATGCCAAATTTCAGCCCGATCCGTCCAGTGGTTTGGGCTGTGCGTTGATACCTATCTATGTCAGTCAGTCAGTCAGTCACCTTTGAGTTTTATTTAAATAGATTCACTTGGCAACATATTATACCAGCCACTAACGCTTCTAGCTGAAGCTAAACGCTTGTAACAATTGGCGGCCACCGCCAACCTTATGATTTGCGGCGAGTCTATATAAATGGCGAATCCTACAGAAAATATTCAATAACAGTGAAAGAAACAAAATTTGTAAGCCAGATTCATAGCAAATGGTCATAGCATAGCCCTGTAGGAAAAAGGCTGACTTTATGTATGTATGCGTGTAAGTCGTCAACCACGCTGGCACCAGCAGATACCTGACGCATTACAATAGGCATAGCGTGGGAGCCGAAACAGAGCCCTGAATGCTTAACGTTTGAAGAATGTTCATAACAGGCAGTTCAGTCACTTTCCTGCGCACAAGCAAACAAAATGCCTATCCGCGCGTTTTGATTGCAATGCGCCCGGAGTCGGACGAAAACAACAATGCTGATAAAAAAGATCGTTTACGAGCACTAAAGTCTAGCTCGTGGCGATAACGCTGGTGTAATTAAGACTGGGGTTAATAAATTGCCTTCTGTATAGGAAGTATTTAATTAACTTTGAGTTTACCTAATAATAAAATGGGTCCAAGTATTCGGCTACGGCGGCCATTAAGTTTAACCAACTGGGGTTTTTCCACCGCTAACTTCCAGACTCCGGACTGTGACTGAGATTTTTTTTTATTGTAACGTGTAACAAGACGAGCAAATCGTACACCTGATAGTAAGCGCCTCGTCTGCCCTTAGACAGTTCAGTGCCAAACAGTAACTAAGCAGTTACTGTCTGGCACTGCCCTGCGCCCGCTACACCGAGACGACAGTTATTATTAAGTCTCAAATACCCAGTTATTTCACTAGCTTCAGTGCCCTTTCCCCGAAACAAGAAGTGCTTGACACACTTCTATTTCACGGGAAAATATCTGGCACTAAATCTGGCACTAAGTAAAAAAAATACCAGGTTGTAGGTTCCTGTACTGGGCCGTCTACCTAGTAGACGCACCGCACCACCGCGGCAGTGCCGCGGCAGTGCCGCGGTGGTGCGGTGCGTCTAGGTAGACGGCCCAGTACACTACAGGAACCTACAACCTGGTATTTTTTTCTAATCATAACTACGAGGATACGGAAACATTGATAACTACCTTAAAATAACAAGACATACGTACATAAAATATATAATAGTAAATACAAAAATTTAATATCTGATGTAATTTGTTGTAAATTTAGCACACATACTTACATTTTAGTGACTATAGGACACACAGACATATTCTGGCACACGCACACTCACACACACTTATACACTCACACTATACACACATCCACACACACATAATATCAGGGGCGGATCTTAAATTTGTGGGGCCCTGGGCTAATACTGCTTAGGGGCCCTTTTTTTCGGAGGAGATTGCGTTTATGCACCATAACCGCAGACTCGAGACTAAAGTGTCCACTACCCACTAAACTCCCCCGGTTTTCCCTTCACACCCAAAATGGGACGAGCCGGTGCCAGCCTTGTGTTCATTTTGTACTGCAAATACTTTTATTTGGTCATCGCACTGTAAATAATAATGTCCTCCTAGCCGAATTTTCGGCTACGACGGCCGATCTTTTACGATCAGCCAACTACGCAGGATATAGTGCACAACTCAAGTAAGTGCGCAAGCACAGGTGCACTTCCTATTCCCTCACTCCCATAACACGGTGGGACAGCAGTCTGACACGACCGAAGAGAGATCATCGCAGGACCAACAGCTTAACGTGCCTTCCGAAGCACGGAATTATCATTCTTTTCAGACATGCAGGTGATTCAAGCCTTTTTTTTTTTTTTTTCTCGGAGGAGAATGCGTTTATGCACCATAACCGCAGGCTAGCTAGACCCGCGGCCGTGTGTGGGACTCGAGACTGAAGCGTCCACTACCCACTAAACTCCCCCGGTTTCTCCTTCACACCCGATTAGGACGAGCCGGTGCTAGCCTTATGGCTATTGACCAGCCCATCCCCGGGTACCCCGACTTGAGAGGCCTCAAGTCAGGGGGGCGCCTAGGGAGGGCCACCCGAGAAACTAGGTGACCCTCAGACTTGGCTCGAGCGACCTGTGCAATGCGGGCGTTGGGGGGCTACCCCCGCCCGCAGGTCAACCCTCAGGCCGGAGAAAGCGTGCTAAGTGAGCTCGCCTTCTCCGGCCTGGCCGTCTACGCCGGAGGGGAGCAGCGAGGGGGTCCTCCTCGCGCTCCCGCTCCGCTGCCTCCTTCTGCGACATTACTTGCTCGCAGAAGGAGGCGGCCGCCTCCCACGCTCTCCTGTTGGCGACCATCGCACGAACCATGGTCGCCAACGAGAGGCGTCCACCGCCTAGCGCCGCGATTAGTTCGCGGCGCTCGTGTCGCCAGGCCGGGCACTCGATAAGTGTGTGCTCGGCCGTGTCGTCGGGAGCGTCGCAGTGATGACACTGCGGCGTCTCCTCCCGACGGGGGACACGGTACAGGTAATGTCCGAAACTTCCGTGTGCGGACAGAACCTGCGACAGCCGGTAGGTGAGGCAGCCGTGCCGGCGTTCCACCCACTCCCTCAACACCGGACGAATGGAGGTGATTCAAGCCTGCAATGTCCTAACCAAACGGAAACATTCACACAAAGTGATGCTCCCCGCGGGATTCGAACCCACGACCTCCAGGTATTAGAGCCCAACGCTCTAACCACTGTACCACGGAGGCAGTTGTATCCTATCTATGTCTGTGGTTGCATCGCACTGTAACAGTGGCGTAGCGATGGGGGGGCGGGGGGCGGTCCGCCCCAGGCGTCACTTTTTAGGAAGCGGCAAAATTTCACAATAAATAATAAAAAAATTTGAACCATTTCATATTTTATCACAACTATTTGTAGTTTAAAATTTAAAGTTTTAAACTGGCTACATTTTTTCGGACGGCCATCGACAAATCCTTGTTTTCCGAATACAAAATAATGTAATGAACCAAAGCTTCCTGGTGAAGTGTCCCTCAATGGAATAGGCCGCAGTGACCACTTACCATCAGGTGGGCTGCGTGTATGTTTTCCAACTGAAGTAGCAAAAAACCGGCCAAGTGCGAGTCGGACTCGCCCATGAAGGGTTCCGTAGCAGCAAGTATCATCATAATATAAAAGTTCTTGTAGTTCTTTGTAAGTTTGATCGACGTTTTTATATTTGAGTTGATTGAATGAGAGGAAAATTGCGGTTTACGATTTATGACGTTTTAAAAAAAACTAATTACTTGATCTCGTTCAAACCAATTTTCAATTGAAGTTTGCATGGTAATGTACATCATATATTTTTTTTAGATTTATCGTTCTCTTATTTTAGAAGTTACAGGGGGGGGGGACCAACATTTTACCACTTTGGAAGTGTCTCTCGCGCAAACTATTCAGGTAAGAAAAAAATGATATAAGAAACCTTATTATCATTTTAAAAGACCTATCCATAGATACCCCACACGTAAGGATTGGATGAAAAAAATTTTTTTGAGTTTCAGTTCTAAGTATGGAGAGCCCCCAAAATTTATTATTATTTTTCTATTTTTGTATAAAAATCTTAATGCGGTTCACAGAATACATCTACTTACTAATTTTCAACAGTATAGCTCTTATAGTTTTGGTAAAAAGTGGCTGTGACATACGGACGGACAGACAGACAGACAGACAGACAGACAGACAGACAGACAGACATGACGAATCCATAAGGGTTCCGTTTTTTGCCATTTGGCTACGGAACCCTAAAAAAGGGCGGCAAAGTTGTTTTCCGCCCCGGGCGGCTGACACTCACGCTACGCCAATGCACTGGTCCTTTGTTAAATCGCAATTTATGAAAAGAACTGATATAATATACACACGGGTTGATTGATCGCAGTGTTGCCAACCTTATGATTGGATTTTTTTAATTCTATATTTTTTTATTATTTAAAATATCGTCTATTGTTTTGAGTTCGGTTGGGGGCCCTCTGTATTCACGGGGCCCTGGGCTGCAGCCCAAAAAGCCTTTAGGTAGATCCGCCCCTGCATAATATACGCACACACACAAGTGGTTCTTGAATTATTATTATTTGATTTTATTATTGTATCCACATTCATTTTGTTTTCTGATGTTTTAACTTCTTTGATTTATTTATTTTTTGTTTATCACTACACCTCAATGATCACCTTGCAATCCGAAGTAGTGGGAGCCTGATGACCTGTAACACAGGTATTTTTACCTATAATAGGCATCAGTCTCACACAAATATCCCAACTAAACAAGCTGTTTCATGTACTACTTATGTAATTTGTGGTGAGAAATAAAGATATTATATTATTATATTTGTGGTGAGAAATCTGGTATTTTTTTTACTATTGGGTACACGAGATTTTAATTATTATTTTTTTGGCATAGTTGGTTTTCTCATGAATTTCGACTAGAGCGGACCATAATAATCCTACTAATATTATAAATGCGAAAGTCTGATGTTTGGATGTTTGTTTGTTCCTCAATCACGCCTAAACGGCTGAACGGATTTAGATGAAAGGCACACGTATAGTTTATAACCCGGATTAGGACATAGGCTATAAAATTCCTACGGGAAACGACTCATTCCCGCGGGAATAACAATTTTGAAACTACTGAACCGATTTGAATAATTATTTCACTGTTGGAAAGCTACACTATCCCCCGTGAACATAGGATACTTTTGATCCCGGAAATGTGGGGGGGGGGAAGTATTTGAAAAAAGAGATTACGTGCGGGTGAAACCGCGGGCGGAAGACTAGTGTTTAATATGGTAGTGCTCAAGTGAATACGTAGCCGCAGGGATCATTTCAAATAAAGAAAAAATAAGAACAAGAACTAACGAATTTGAGAGCAGAATAACAATGAGTTTAAACTAGTTCATGTAAAAACACTTGACGCCCAATGTAAGGTCGGAAGTACACTTTTTGTACCGAGTTCATTATACCTACTCTTTTCATAGTTAAGTGTTCGGTCATGGTTTAGTTAAGCTCTTCTTGAGTTCCTCCATTCATGAACAGAATAGGAAGGAAACATTAGGACATAATTAGATAGTTTTTGTTGTACTTTCTGGTGACTTCTATTTTTTTGTCTCTGTACAGAAAGTAAAGTGTCAGCCTATTAATGTCCCACTACAGGGTAAAAGCCTCTATAACAGAAATGGGCTGGCTAAATCACCATGCTTTCCTGTGTTCGAAGAATCCTAAAGAAATGTTATATTTGGGGGATCAGTATCAACTTAGGCTACCCTATGTACCTACATGTTAAAAATGTTTGTAATCCGTCATTGTACACAATTCCTAGGAATTGTATTTAATTCCTAAAATCGCCCGGAATTGTGTGAAATAAATTATATTAGACATATTTCCTAGGAAATCTATACATTTTCTAAATAGCAATCGAAAATGTAAAACCTCTAAGATGACAGTGTTTTGGTAACTTAAATTAATAGTAAATCATTATTTGGGGAATAGGTGTTTTAAAAAAAATAACCACGAAGGCTAAGGCGGGAGCGGAGCATAGCGGAGCTCCCGCCTTGGCCTTCTAACCTTTAGGTATCCATCCGAGTCGATTTCCACCTCCGATCGTATTTTTTCAAAGATGTCCACAAAAATAGATAATAAATAAGAGTAAAAAGGGTCTTCTTTCTCCAAGCGTTTTGTTTCGAACAAACACGCTTGCACCAAGGTCCCGGATTAGGGTATGGATTCATTTGTACAACAAGCCTTTCTTCCTCCAGGTGTACTGGCAGATCAAGCTGTTCTGCCTGGAGCCGTGGGCATTGATCCTAGCTCGAGCCATTGCCGGGATTCCCTGCTCGGCCTGCTACATCGTGCTGCCCATCTACATCAAGGAAATCAGTGACATCGACCTTCGCGGGGCTCTGGGCTCCTTGCTCATATTGAACAGGTACGTGTTTGATAGGGTTCAACGGACATGGAGAAGCACAGAGGTTAAGTGGGCAAACTCTGCCCTTTTAAACGTAACGTATTCCCTAAGTGCTCCGTGCTTCGGAGGTCCTCTCTCTCTCTTCGGCCGTATCAGACTGCTGTCCCACCGTGTTATGAGAGTGAGGGAATAGGGAGTGCACCTGTGCTTGCGCACTCACTTGTGCACTAAAATATATACTGCGTAGTTGGCTGATCGTAAAAGATTGGCCGCCGTAGCCGAAAACTCGGTTAGGAGGACATCAGCATCATTACCATTCCCTAAGTTGAATCAAAGAATTACCTGTTTTATACTCAAGATTGCTTTTTTTTCTAGGAAATCTTCATATTTAATCCTCATAATTATTTATAGAGTACCTAGCTTAAGCCCGCTACTTCGCCCGCTTCGAATCTTATTCTTTATTGTCTATTTCTTTTACAATAGTCTAGACTTTAGCGCATTTACTTCGCTTCAATAATTAAGCATGACGAAGTTATAGACAAACGATTGTACATTTGCATTTATATTAGAATTAGCAACGAAGAGAAATAGTAAATGACCCATTAGTCTAATAGGTAAGTATCTAGCATTTAGTTTAACACGTGTATAGATTAAGCCAAAACAATTTTAAAGATGACTAACAATCATGGCGGTTATTGCCCTGGAAACCTTTTTTCAATTTCATCTGTTCAATCGTCCTCCGTTCATACCTTCAAGCTAAGTCAAGTTATGTCTGTGGGTTTTATCAGTCTTTTAGCTTTAATTTTGGCAACCTACATGGTATAAGTGCTCTAGTGCACTAGCTATAGTCAAAATGACTTGATGTCAATAATAAAAGGTGGTAGGGCTTTTTCAGAGTCCGACTGGCTAGCTACCATCCCCACAGGTGAAATCTGCCGCCATAATAACTCTGGCTGTTCCGGTAGTATTAATGTGAGCCTACACTTAAAATCAAAGGCTCAAAGATCAGATGAGTCTACAGTCTGGCAGCACATTTGGCGACGCTGCCTGGTGAAGTGTCCCTCAATGGAATAGGCCGCAGTGGCCGCTTACCATCAGGTGGGCTGCGTGTCTGCGTGCCGACTGACTTAGTACAAAAAAAAAAACATCGCTCTGCATAATATGTACTGTTAGATATTAATACATTTCTCTTGATAATTACAATTTAATATGCTTTTACAATATTCGGCATTAAACATTGCAAGCGCGGTAAATTATATCTGTCAATCTCCCCGACTAGTGCGAGGCACCGTACGCGGTGACCGTAGTGATGTCTTAATCGAGTGAACCAATAATTCGTCTAACAGTACATTATATACTGATGCTAACCTCTTCTGGTTATTTGTATCAGGAACATCGGCTACCTGGCCAGTTACGTGTGCGCTGATCTCCTGAGCGTGACCGCGATGCTGTGGATCGGCTTCATGGTGCCAACGATCGTTTTCTTCGTGCTCATGTTCATGCCAGAAACTCCTGAGTTCCTCGTCAAGCAGGGGAAAATTGATGTGAGTTATATTGTTTACTACCACAAATGAAATCTGCCCCAGCAGCACTGGCTGTGTTCCGGCAATATTAATATGGGAACCAGTACCCTTGAAATCAGAGGCTCGAAGATAAGCCTACAGTGTGGCAGCACATTGGGCGATGCTTCTTAGTAAAATGTGAATCTATACATAATCATAACGTCATACATTTTTAAGTTCCTTTATTCCAATCTATAGATTCTAGTCTAATAAACTTACTTTAAGACTGCTAAAGAACTAAAGTTCTTTATAAACAAACGTACTCTGAGGTTCTTAAGTAAGTAGTATTGACGTATGAAAATATCATTTAATTTTGTATTAAACTAGCACTTGCCCTCGCGGTTTCACCCGCGCGTAATTTCCTTTATCAACTCCCCCCTTTCCCCCATCAAAGTATCCTATGTTCGTCTCCTGGTTCTAAGCTACCTCTCCAACAATTTTTAGCCAAATCGGTTCATCCGTTCTTAAGTTATAAATACTGTAACTAACACCACATTCTTTTATATATTTACATATATACGAGTATAATTGGACCTTGGTGTCTTTACAGGAAGCAAAAGCAGTCCTGGCATGGCTGAGGGGGGTATCCTCCATGGACAGGACGCTGGAACACGAGATCGAAGGTTTCGTGCGGGTGGAAAAGCAGACCAAGGCCGACACTAAGTCAGTCTGGGAAATTATACGTGAGTAACTTTTATCTATTTTTAGTATTTTGACTAGTGAAGGTTAACTTGAATGTTTTTCTAGAGAGTCTAAAAAAAATACTTTTAATAATGGTGCGAAGCTTTTCATTTATCGCTAATAGATACGACCAAGCATAGAAGATCCTTTGTAAGTATGTATCCTTTGTAAGTATGTATAGCCCGACCAATAAAATATAAAATAAAAAACCATATTGCGGAAAAATATTAGTATCTTCAAGTGGCAACAATCAAATTTAATAAAAAAGAATAAGATGTCATTTAATAATGCTGTCTGTCAAGGTGTTATGTCAATTATCAACCGTGCCTTAATTGTTACTATTGGATATTGTGAGTTATTTATTTGTGAGTATAACCATAGCAACCAAGTGTTGCTATAACCATAGCTAATGTGGCGCCTCCAAAGCAGGTTCTTAATTATCTTGGTCAGGCTATAGAATGATTTAATTGTTAATCTCAACTGAGTTGTATTGGTTTTGGGCAGCCTATAAAGGTTTTCATCCAACTTTTACATGAGGTGGGGAAACTAATTAGATCACCAGATCTGCTTACGAATTGTCTGTATCAATGAATGAATAGACTTACATGAAATCGTGTCCCAATCATACTAACGATACAATTTTATCCGCAGTCCGCGACAGACCCACCTTCAAAGCCTTCATCATCACCCTTATCATCAAGATTACACAGCAGTTCGACGGATACCTGATCGTCCTTATCTACGCCGGGTTCGTCTTCGAACGCGCCTCGGAAACCATCAGCCTGAAGCTCAGCCCCAACAAACAAGTTATGCTGATCGGATTGGTCCAACTGCTTGGGTCGACTTTGGCGACGTGCATTGTGGAGAAGACTGGGAGAAAGGTTGGTTTTTTATGAAGCAACGCAAATAAGCAAGTACGATCGTACGTGGAATAGGAGGAACAGGGAGGAAAGAGAACCGGTTTGTGATCCGGCATTCTCACTCTCCAACGAAGCGCAATAGCAAAGTTATAGCCCGATCAATAAAATAAAAACCTCGCCATATTGCGGAAAAATATTAAAACTAATTTCTTCAAGTAGCAAAAAGAACAATAAGATGTCATTCATTATTATTCTGTCAAAGTGTTATGTCAATTGTCAACCGTGCCTCGTTACTATTGGATATTGTGAGTTATTTGTGAGTATAACCATAACGACCCAAGGGTTTTTTTTATTTTCCTGGTCAGGCTATACATAGGTACGTCGATCTTCTGTGAGATGGTGGTATTTCCCCAGTCGAAGCTTTATTTACATCTTTTTTCAAATTATTCAATGATTAATGTTTCCAGTCAACAATCTACAGTTGTTCTAATAGACAACAATGGATTCACCTCATTTGTGATATCTTAACTGCACGTAAACTGTTACTAAGATGATTCACCGACGTAATTAAGGCGGTATAAACCTTTTGGTGGAATGTAAAAAAAATGTATAGGTATCACTTCGGTGATTGGCCTTATTATCATAAACTACAAAAAAAATAGTTTTATATGTACATTTATGTATCCATAGACTTCGTAAATTTTTTTTGTTAGCAATTAGCATTTACTACAGACTTTATTTCAATCTCATGAAGTCGTTAATAGCTCCGCAGTACACTAATTTTTTAGGCCTTAGTAATTATCATCCTCAACATGTTTACTTACTTAAACATTCCTTCTTCTCATATTAACTTCTTCAACCTTATATTCCAGCTCCTCCTCGTGACGACATCATTCGCAGTCGGGGTGGGCATGCTGATCCTTTCCGCGTGGTTTTACGTCACATCGGCCGGCGTCTGGCTGCCCGGCTGGCTGCCGGTCTTCGCCATGTGCCTCTGCATCTTCTGCGACGCCGCTGGCTTCCAGCCGATATCCTACATCATCATCACTGACTTGTTTACTTTCCAGGTTGGTTTCTGCTTCTTTTAGTGTCACATCTTTAAAGGGTTATTTTATTTAGGCTCTTCAGATGTTCCCAGTTGAAGTTTAGGTTACGAATGCTTGAGCAGCTGTTTATGCCATACAATTGCCACAAGGCGGTAGCGGGACAGATGCTTAAACCCTCGGTAACGGAGGGTTAAAGCATCTGCTCCAAAAAAGAAGGTTTTTCAGATGTTTGGTTTTCATACCAAAGGCCTTTTTTAAATATAACAATGACTAGATTTAAATATGTCTTGCCTTTGCAAGACATATAATCTAGTTATTCATTTTGATAATATCTTTATATCAAAGAAGAAATATTATTCAAATCAAGAAGTTGAAGAGCAGAGAAGTATAATGTTTTCTTGTGAAGTGTCCCTCAATATGGTGACACATCCTATTTGTGAACTGAAGTTGCAAAAAATTTATTATTTTTCATTTATGATTATGAGGTGTAGTTTAGCAGTTTTTACATACAATTTACTTCATACTGATTTATATAACACATCATGAAACTCCAAACAATTGTACTTATATTACAGCTGCGAGGCACAGTGTCAGCATTCACCAACATCTGCGCGAAGCTCAGTAACTTCGTTCAGATGAAGTGGTTCACGAACCTGTGCGCGCTCATCGGCATCCATTGGACGTTCCTCTTCTTTGCCATCGTCTGTTTCTCCGCCTGCCTCTATACCATCTTCTCCTTCCCCGAGACCAGGAACAAGACTGTCGACGAGATCTATACGAAGCTGTCTAGAAGAGGAAGCAAAAAGGGAGATAAGATTACCGCTGTGCCGTAGTGAGAAAGAGACGGGTAATAGAATTTTAAAGATGTATTAATTTTTGGATGGCGTTAAGGACGTTTGGGATTCCCCAAGGAGTTGTACGTGTATATTTTTAAATGTATTCTCGTCAACGTTTTTAATTAACTTTACTTCATCTAAAGCTTGAAGTTAGATTGTCCTAAGAATGGAGTTTGATGCGTTGTTGAAAATTAATATCTGTAATAGTAAAGTATTGTTTAAAAAATCAAATAGAAGCAATTGGAAGTGTAGGCAGATCTCACGTCATAAGTTTGATCTACAAATATTGTGGAAGTTGATCTTGACTATATTTGGTCCATTTTATTGGTCTTTGGATTGTTTTGACATGTGCAAATAATCTTTTTGTTCTAAACTTTGGCACTTGGAAACAATAAAGTCTTCTATTTTCTGTCAATCTGGACCATTGCACAAGTGCTACAACAGAAATTTCAAATCAATAACCTATAGCAGGAATATGTTTAGTGTTTATCAAACTCAACTTTGATGATCTTTATTTAGGGTTGGTAATAGCATGGCCTACATTGTTTGATCTGTAGGAATTAAAAGTTTCAAATGTGACTGGATGCTTTCTTTCGAGCACAAGTTATGGTTATGTATAAAACTTAAAACAGACAGACACGCCTTTATATTATAAGACATAGTTTTCTTTTGTTTGTAATTATTGAACTGTTTTAGGCTGGCACCTGAAATAATATTTTTATAGTCAAAAGGAACAGTACCAACCCTAAATGTCCTCCTACAAAATTATTATTATATTTCTTACTTAATTTCTATGTCGTTAATGAAATATAAAAGATCGGTCTTTAATCTTTTATGTGAATATTAATGAATATAATGATGACAACAAGGTATATAAAATATATCTTATCGCCAAATTTCGATTTAATAGCCTTTACAATTAATATGTGATAATTCAAATTGATTAATGAGGAGTGTAATTAATTAAACCCAATGGTGATTTGTTTATCAAGGCTGTTTTACAGTTAACATTTAGGATATTAACTTAAGATTAAAAAAATATTCTTAGAACAAGAATGAAATATTAATAGTCCGTGCCAAATAATCATGGAGATAAGTCTAGCGTCCTCATTTTAGGTCTTCAAAAGTATCAAAGCATTTATGAATTTTGTCTAAATGCTTAATAATAATTATGTATAAGGTTCTATCACTGCTTAAAATTTAGCTCTATCGTTCTATCGTTCAAAGGCTTGAAGTTAAACCGAGCCGACAGTTTGGCAGCACATTTAGCAATCGGTTAATTATTGTCCCACAGCGATTGCTTATTAGCATACAATATGTCTGCAAACTTATGTAAACAGGCAATAGAAATAGTATCTGTACATTTTTAGCGTCTGTATAGTATTACTATACTATAGAGCAATATTTAAAATGTCAAATGCTCGTTTACTTTTGCTATTGCTTGAACAAAAATAAAAGAACATCGCTTGATAAGTCTTCGGCTACTAAGTTTGGCCCATTCTACCCTTTTGCTCAGGAAGTTCCAGCTATTATAAGCATCATTTGTAGCAATAGTTTGAGAAACGATAAATTGTTTGTCAAACTATTGGAGATGTGATAGATATAAAAATCCCTTAATATTAGCATTAATTTATTGCAAGAACGTGATATCTACAGCGTGAATTTTATTTGTGATATTAAAATGAACAAATTATAAACGCATAATATTTTAGGTTATTATTATTCAATTAATTATTTTATGTGCTATATTATATTTATAAATTTTATAGTCAATTAATAGGGTACTTTTATTAATTAATAAGATTATTATTATTATTAAATTAGTCACGTATGAGAAACAGCAAATAAGTAGTATGTTGTCGTCAACTTAAAACCTACTTTATAGTAGCAATAAATACTTTGTCGTTTCAAAAATAAAATAATAAGGACTGTCTAATAAGTTTCTGATAATTTATCTTTCATTTAACTGGGTTGAGACCTAATAACTGTCGTCTCGGTGTAGCAAGCGCAGGGCGGTGCCAGACAGTAACTGCTTGGTAACTGTTTGGCACTGAACTGTCTAAGGGCAGACGTGGCACTTACCATCAGGTGTACGATCTGCTCGTCTTGTTACACATAGCATAAAAAAAATTAGACCTTTTCTCTTATGTCAACATTTAAACAAAGAAGACAGCGTAATTTTTATCCGACTAATACATTTATCAGGAACTTATGTAATATTGGTGACTTGGGCACTAATAACTCAGTTTTAATATTATGTCGTTGCGTAAATAGCCTCATAAAAATTAATAACTTACCGGTAATATTTTTTTTTTGTCCGAATTTTATCACAAAATAATTTAGTTATTTATTTAATTATTGCTTCGATAGGCAATGTTTCTCAAAATTGATTTATGTTTTGACTCCAAAAGAATTCATTTTTTGGGGCAAAATGTTTTTTAGCATTTAGTTTTTACACGAAATATTATGTATGAGACTCAATTTATTGCTTTCAAATAATCGTAACATTAGTTTACTATGTATGTATATAATTAGAAATTCTACCATATTGAAAATTAAATTTAATCTTTAATAGTTTTAAAATGATCTTGAATTTATAACACTTTGAGCTCATAAAGGGCCAATAATGATGTATGTAGTTAGCATAAAATTATCAATTATATTTTAAAAAACAAAAGAAACATTTTAAACGTAAGTAATTCCGAAAATTGAAACCACTTATTCATTTATTTTATTATAGTTTGGGAAGAAAAGGTATAAATAAATTATTTACCAAATTTAAAAGGAAGGAACAATTTCTATTTTAGATTTTGTTTTAATTAGAAAATTGAAGCGTTTTTATAATAGGATGTATTATAGCAAATCCAGACTGCTTTATTTATGTAGGCTTCAAAGATAATAATAATAATAATTTGTTTATTTAACAGGGTTTAAAATTATTTACAGATGCACTTAAGAATCGTCATACAGAGTGACTCTACCTTCGGATTCGGAATGTTACTATTTAACAAATGAATAAATCTGATTCTATTTTCGGAATTACTTACTTATAACAATTTTATGTTGTAAATTGTCGTCATTGATGATTAAACTGTGTTGTGTTGATATCGTATTAGGTATTACGAGTGATTGTGTAAATCGTTGTTGCGTATGTTGATTGAATAAAATATTGTTTCACAAAACTTGTTGGTTGCAAGTTGCTGAAGTATGACGCAACTGTGGTTTTTTATTTTAATTTTAGGTAAATAATTCAAAGTAGGTACCCATTATCATCATCATCGCAGCGTATTCCCGATTGCATCCAGCATGGAGCTCATGGTCCGCTTCGACTATGATCCTAGATTTGACAAGCCTGGTCAAAGTAGGTACCCAAAGTTGATATATTCCTGAAGCTGAATTTTATTGGCGTTTTTGTAAAAGGTTGTTTATGCATGGGTGACCTTTAATTTTGTTGACATGAGGAAAACGCTTCCACGTTTAAAAAAAAATGTTCCAGTTTGCCGTTAAACCGTGGGGGCATACCGGCCGGGGGCAACCCGGAATCCCCATTCCGGGTTGCCCCCGGCCGGTATGCCGGCCCGGCCGGTATGCCCCCGCATAACGGCCGGACCCGTCACACGTGCTTATGCACAGGGTGGTGTGTGGGACTCCCTAAACTATGAACAATCGCGAACCAAAAACAGACGATGCCGCAACCCTACACTAAAATGACAAAGTGGTTTATCCAATGAGGCAAATAAAAGGGAAAAGCTCGAGGATCAAAAGAAATAAGTCTGAGGTCTCCTTCAAATAAATTACGGTCAAAGTAGTAACAGTGTGATACATTGCTCATTCAATAATCAGGGCGCTTTGATAGTGGTTTAAACTTGTCAATGTTTATTTGAAAGAAAAAATTTAGGGGTTGTTAGTACTATAATAGCTATAGCCCGACCATTAATATAAAAAACCTCACCATATTGTGGAAAAATATGTAACTTATTTCTTCAAGTCGCAACAATCAAATAAAAAAAACAGGTGTCATTCATTATTGCTGTCTGTCAAAGTGTGATGTCAATAGCCGATGCCATGCCTTGTTAATTCTTGAAAATTTATTGTGAGTTATTTGTGAGTATAACCATAGCAACCAAGTAATGCTAATTGCTATAACCATAGCTAATGTGGCGCCTCCAGAGCAGGTTTTTTTATTTTCTTGGTCAGGCTATACACAGAAATTATAGGTATTATAAATGTCATCTATTTTTAAAATCCCGCTTATTCATATGTAATCGCTTATAGGCACCAAAATTACAATACAACACAAAAATGTTTATTTCAACAAAGGGAATTACAATGAAATGTTACTTGTTTATCTTTTAAGTATACTCGTAGTACTATCCTATTTCTTGTTAGCTGTGTGTAACTAGTTTATTTTCTATTTACTTACGAGGGTGGGTCAAAAAATTCGCGGAATGAGGGGGATGGGAGGTGAAATTAAATATCAAATTATTTTTCCTTTTTAATGTATTCTCTCTTAACATGAATACATTTCGCAGCTCTATAAAATAATAAGTTTATACTATCGTAAAAAATATATTTGTTTTTGATGTCAAAATAGGCCAAAATTGCTGACTTGACTTTTTCATTGTCGTATAATTTTTGTCCACGGAGCTCTTTCTTCAATTTTAGAAGTCAATAATAATAGCTAGAGGTTAGGTCTGTACTTTAGGGTAGGTGTAGCAGTTTTTCGGAGCCGCATCGATGAAAAGCAGCAGTCGCAACTTGACTGGTGTGCACGGGTGCATTGTCGTGAAAATGGACCGCGTATTTTCCCAATATTCCTTTTCTTTTTTCATTGATAGACTTCTAAAAGCGTTCCAATACTTCACCTACACCTCGTTTTCATAATAAATCAGTAAGATACCCTCTGAATCTCAAAATATCGTTGCCATGGTTTTCCCAGCCAATTGCGACACTCTGTCTTTTTGGGAGGGGTTGTGCCTTTTTTATGACACTGCATGGACTCCTACTTTGACTCAGATCATAGTAGCGAACCCAAATTACATCTTCTGTAACGATCCGGGCCATACTCTTCTTCTTTGTTGTCTCCACAGAGCTCCAAAGATTGGCGAGAGCACTCAACGCGTTCGCGTTTTGGAGCGGCGAAAGCATTCTTGAAACCCATCTTCCACTGACCTTATTCATCCCAAGATGATCATGTAGGATGGTTAAAATGGTATTTTCAGATACTCTATCTATTGCTGGTAGCTGCTTTTTCTTCAGTCCGGCGTCCACCAATACAATTTTTTATACTTTTTCAATGTTTTCTGAAGTGGTGGCCTCAATCGGCCGTCCGGTGCCATGGTCATCTTCAATGGAGTCCTTGCCTTGCTTGAAAAGGCGATGCCACTTGTATACCATGGTATTACTAAGGGGAGAGACCCTGTAAACGGCTAACATGTCTTGGAATATTATTAGAAGCGATTTTCCTTGCTCGGCAAGGACCTTAATGTCGGGGCAGTGTTAAATTTTCTCCATAGTGCCAAATTTCTTCCCGATTGAGTTGTTTACTGGCTGATAACTCGAAGGTTAGTGACCCAATTAAGTTAAAATTTGGTATATATACCTTTGATAAGTAGTTGTACAAGTGACTATTTGGAATAATTCCTTCATTCCGCGAACTTTTTGACCCACCCTCGTACCTACCAATTCATTTTTCTTATGGCACAAAACACTTAAAATTAGATGAGACGTAGGTATATCCTGGACTAATATTTAGCCAAAACACTGATAGTAAAACTCCTTGTCGCACTCCTAATATTAACAAAGCGTAGGTGGTGACTATTGGTTCTAAAGAATAACTATGTGCGAAAATCAAATATTTTTGCAAATTAGAGATTCTTCTAAACTTAAAAGAAAACGAAAAGATATCGTATTTATTTCTGGTTGATTTTTTTATAATATTCACCCAGTGCCATCTAGCCACAAACGAAACGTATCTAAACTTGTATTAAGGTTGCCAGACCACGGATAAAAAAAAAATATGGCGATATATTATTTTAAAATAGTGATTACAGTCCTTTGGAAAACATTGAAAGAGAAAACATTACTTTCAGTAATTTATTTTAAAAAAACACACCTGATTTCAACTTAACTGCCAAAAGAATACTTACATTATAGAATGTATAATATTATGTAATTGTCATGTCAATATCATTTATAAGAAAATGATGGTCATTGCCTTGAAACCTCTTGAAACCAGTGTTGGGCAAATTTTAATTGCAAGAACAATTAATGATTAACAATTATTAATTGTTAATTGTGACCACAACAACTAACAATTAATCAATTGTAATTGTGAAAAACCACAATTAACAATTGATCAATTGTAATTGTGAAAAATGACAATTAACAATTAATCAATTGTTAACTGTATTAGTAGCAATTAACAATTAATTATTTTTTAATTGTTTTTTTAATTGCAATTAAAAATTACAATTAAAAAACACTGCTGTATAATATAAAGCCGGTAATCGGCATATATAAATATACAATACACTGCCTCTGTGGTACAGTGGTTAGAGCGTCGGGCTCTTATACCCATTACTGCAACCACAGTCTCTGTGACTGCAACATTGTTATACATAAAAATTAATACAAGTTTTTTTTATGTAGAAAGAAAGATCTAGAAAAAAAATTAGCTATAGTTACAACCTTTGACCACATTTTGATTCGTCTTAAGTCTAAAATAATATGTTCTTTTAGCTTGATTTTCCTAAATCTTTACTAATTTCATTTTGATACATTAAGTTAATTGTTAGTTTTAATTGTTTTGTAAAACAACTAAAAAAGTTAATTGCAATTAATTTAATTGTGAGTTGCAATTGACACACGTTAATCAAATTAATTTAATTGCAAGGTGCAATTAAAGTTTAATTGCGATTAATTTTAATTGCAATTAATTTAATTGCAATTACTTTTTTAGTCAATTGACAAGATGATTGACAAATTAATTGATTAATGCCCAACACTGCTTGAAACCTACTGTACACAATATGTTTCATTTTTCTTTTTTAATGAAATGTGTCTTCCTTTTTTTAATTTGGTCTTATTTTCGTCACTGAAGTGATGTTCCAAGTAATCGTCTTTTGTTTCAACTTAGTAACTGCATGCAAAATTTTAATACTTGCATTTAATAGGATGATAAAGGTTCCATTATTGTTTATTCAATTTTCATAACAAATAAGTTGCTTGCATGTTTTATTGTATTTTTAACTGTATTTAAATGAATATCTGGTAAAAAAGGTTAAATGAATATCAGCTTTATTCATATTTGCACAAATGTATTTAGCAAATGTATTTCATATTATGAAAACAACACCTAAACACATTTGTATAACTAATACTTATTATAAATGCGAGAATAACCCTGTATGCACAGACATAGATAGAATATGTGCCTGTATGTCTGTAACGCTTTCACGCCCAATTTTGATGAGATATGTACAGTCAAAAGCACGTCAGACGTAACAATTTGGACTTTGTACCACTCTTATGTCGGGGGCATAAGTGCTATTATCGAACTGCAGGTGTTTACCGTGATGTGCTGTTGACCGTACTTACAAAGAATAACCCTTACTAACTACTAGAAAAAAGTTCACTTAGTACTCACGCATATACATAATCTGAAAATGGGTCAATGTGCTTGAGAATGTTACCTACACCTGCCCGCTTTTGCTCAATCCAGGGGTTCAACACCGTTTCTCAACCATTACACCATAGAGTAAAAAAAATTATACATAATTTATGCATTGTTACACCAAATCAGTCATGATCACGGTTAATAATTGGATGACAATCGAATTTAGATATCTAGAACCAAGCTAGTTTAACTATTTATTATTTACTTGCCGTACCTATATTCGATGTTTCACCTAATTTTATGAAGTTGAGGTAAACTAAATGACAATGTTTACCGCAAACTCATAATTTTTAGGTAAAGGTGATTTTATGTTGTTGATGTAATATGATAGGAATATTAATGAATAGGTTTTTTTTTATTTATTTATATTAACCTTTTCTCCGCCACGGTGGGAATAATCCAACAAATATTTTTGTGTCCGTTCCTGTCCGTACCACGTAACGCATACCAAATTCTACAAATATTTTATAATAATGAGGAGGTTTTTTGTTCTCTATGCCATCACCGGTAAATTGTGTCAAAGGTATTTTGTATGTGATTATACATAATTTGCTATAACACCACTTGACACGCTTTACTCGTACAGCTATTATCACAAGTATAATAGTGCCATTATACAAAATACTAATAATTAACTAATTACCAGTTTAACAATCATGTTTGAAAGTTGTTTGTTATCTTTTCTCGAAGGATTATTTTTCGCCATGGCCTCTGCGATTATGGCCGGTGGCCGGTACTTTAAACACTGGTTTCCTGGGTTCGAATTCCGGGTTGGAGAAAATTACTGAATTTTTTTTAAACATTACTGGTATTCTGATCATCGCAGTGATCAAGATGGAACCTTTCATTGTGAAAATTCAAACTCTATACAATTAGAAAAAAACAGTTAACATATTTTATGTAATTCTTTAAAAAAATATTATAATAACAGTACACAATTATAATAATAAGAAAAAACATTTACCTATATAAATTACAAAACATTAACTAGAGAAAAAAAATATAAGAATATGTAAATCATATTATAACAAGTTTTTTAAATGCTTAATACAAGCATTTAAAAAACCTGTTGTTATAAACTGTCAAAAAAACCAGCTGCCATTTATTAATTCATTCATTTTAAATTCAAATTCAAAACGCGTGACGTCATCAAAAATGTACCTTCTTTTTATACCCAACCAGCGCGCAGTAAACACAAGATGTAACAAAAAGAAATAAAACCATTCTTACCTTTCGGGGAACCCGCGAAATGAATCGCACCTGCGTGTTCGCAGGTGACGTTACTACAAATCATTGACAGATCACTCAGGGTTCCTTTGGTCTAAATGAAAATAATAGACGTTTTTGTTAATGATTATAATGTATTGAAAATGTTGAAATAACCTACCGATATAATTAAATTTTTACCTTTACTCATATGACTAACTAGTGTCTGAGTAAGTTTAAACAAAATATGACGATAAATAACGATTTCACTTAATGTTTTTTATCTATGACAATCGTATTTAGATGATTTCCACTGCGCAAAAAAAAAGTACGTCCAAAGTGTATAGTCTGACGTGCTTTTGCTGTACTATGTTAAAATTATCAATATATCCATGATAAAATCTCCCGAGCTCCAAAACCATCCTCATACTAAATTACCCCGACCCGTTGCTCTGTTGCGACGTGATTTTATCAGGTCGAGCAAACAGATGAGCCTACAGTCTGGCAGCACATTAAGCGACGCTTCCTGGTGAAGTGTCCCTTAATGGAATAGACCGCAGTGGCCGCTTACCATCAGGTGGGCTGCGTGTCTGTCTGACAACTGATGTGGTATAAAAAAAACAATCACACTTCCAAAGTTATATAATTTGTAGATATGGGTCAATATTCAATTAAATTGCCGTTGTCTGGCACCCATAGCACAAGCTAACGCTTAGTTTGGGGCTAGATGGCGCTGTATGAATAATGTCCACAGAGAGAGAGAAATCAATATTCAATTGACTTTTCATGAAATTCATAATCCAACTAAAACAAGTTGAGTCCACCAAGTACCAATAGAAGTCAAGTATTCAATTGCAACATATCATTGAACACATAGAATAGAATGTATCAATGGATTGATCCGGCTAGCTTTTAATTGTATATGCTGATCGATTCTCACCGACGTGACCTGTACGCGATTTCTCGATTTATTGCTTTCCAATCGGACAATTTACGCAATCTCATCGGGCCACTACCATGCTCTTGGTCAGAGAACATCATGATAACTCCTTCAAATCGTCGGAAATATTGGGGTACCTATCTACGCGTCAAAAAAAATTTTTTTTTTGTTACAATTTGTTTCGATTTTAAAATGTGTGATATTTTTTAAATATGTACGGGTCCCCAAACACTCGCACTTGACTGTAATTTTTTTATTTACAAATTGATGGGTTAAAATGTGCCTGGGAACTATGTATGAGTTCAGTTAGTAACCGGGCGAGTACCGTAGAAGTCGCACGCCGGAGCACGCCGCATTCGAAATACGAACGAAGCGATCTCATGTGTTTGAAATAAAATCGACCGCGCGGATTTTGTTTGTTTTTTAATTTTCGGATCTATTAAAACTTTTATCTGTCACTTTTTTGGTGTAATCTGTGAATAAAGTGGAACATTTTTTTATAAGTGAAAGTGTAATTATCGTTATAAAGGTTGTGGTATTAGATTTTTTGTTACAATGTGCTAATTTAAAACAAAGTATTGGAGAAAATGTGTTAAGTAAGTTTTTTATTAATATTTATTTTCATAATTATTTTATTGTTTTTAGAAACTTTTTCCAGAACAGATGCCATAGTATTATGAAACATTCTCACAAGTTTTATTTTATTCTTTTAAGTAACTAACTAGGTACTGATCAGTTACACTGCCATTCTCAATGATATTAGGTAAGTAGGTGTAGTCTAAATAATTTAAGGAAAACTGTACTCAAATGGATCATACATAAATGTGTTATAGGTACTTATAGGTATCATTATAATTTTATTTGTGCCTAGTATTATTAATTTGTGATTGATATTGTTGTAAATATCTATATTATATAAAGCTCGTTTTAATAATAATTACAAAAGTGATGATAAGTTGATTAATAACTACATATTTTGAATAATTATCGAAATTATTTCTTTTTCGTCTTGTCTCGATACTGCCAACTGACTTCCGGAATTAGAACACATAAAAGCCATTCAACTTGTTTCACTATACACGTAGGAAGATTCATAGGTGTGTGCCGTGTTTAGAACCATAGACCCCACGCAAGAGAAGCGACGTTTCTAAGCACTAAACAACCACCGTTCTAGTAAGCTCTTAGTACAGTCTGCGTCAAAATGATCAGAGAACGTTCAAAACCACCAAAAATATCTGAACATTTGACAAAAGCCAACCTTATGTTAAGACGTAAAGAAACATTTTTATTTGTTGTTAGAGAACAAATTACAACAAACGATATTTACACCTAAAAGTATTGTGCTGAGAGTGATTTTTGCCAAATTTTCAAGTATTTTTGGTAGGTTCGAAGTTTCGAACACTCAGATCATTTTGGTGCTGGCTGTACAAAAACAATTTTATTAACTCTTTGACAGCCGGCCATTTTAAAGCAAGGTTAATGCCACCCGTGTCCCGTACCCAGAACGTGATCGGGTGTCAAAGTGTTAAGATGTTTTTACATTATACAACTAATGGTTAATTTAATAAAACATATTTCTTACGTGAACCATACATAAACATATAATTTTATAAAATTTCTTTATAAAAACAAAACATTCCCACGCTCTGGCAGTAAATTTGGGGTCAGCACAATATAAAATGTCTTTATGGACGTGCTACACAATGTTTTTTGTTTTCACAGCCAGCTGCCTTTCAAACACCAACCCTCTATACTATATAAATAAAGGATACAACTTTTTTGACAACAATGATGTAGACATAAATATAAAATAATAATGTTTGTAGATAAAAATCTAAGAATGCGCACTAAAAAATATTTTAAGGGACAGAGAAAAAAAACATAATTTATTGGCATGCATTATGTAGTGATATTATTTTTATTTTATTATACAACGATAAGGGTATTTTTTTCTTAAAACGTCGTTTTTAAAATAAGGCCTGCCCGGAATAATCAGTTCGCCACATTTCGGTGAAGCCATACTACCAGTTCCAGCTTATTAAGTGGCTAATAATATCATTAACTCAAACACTCATACAAGCAGACCATTGATCGTCGAACAGACAGTAATTCTGTATAGCCCATTCTCATCAATATGGGCCTAGAACTACTGTATAGCTCATATTATGTTCCTAGAACTATCTAAATAACTAAATAGGGTTTAAGCCAGGGCAAATTCAGTAGTTGAGTAACGTCATTTTCATAACGTTAGAAAAGTTTCGTTATTTTTTTACAGGTAGGTATTAGGTAAAATCGACGAATATAATACCGTTGCAAATTAACGTTTATTAAATAATAACGTTCATTTGTATAGGTACTATTTTTCTGGCTTTATTACAAATATTAATTTTATCATGTCACTGTGAGTCTCTAACCAATTTTGAGTTGAACATGCAGCAGCTTGTATCGCCAATTAGCTTATGTTTCTCTGAAGCTGCATGTTTTTTCACCATTACTTTATTTTGAAACCATTTCTATTAACGTTACCTTTGTTTACAAGAGGTTACATGATTAGCATTCCTGGTTTAAAATATCTTTGCATCACTACCTATCGGTTGCCACAAAAAGAAGTTTCAATATCAAAAGGATTATCGCTACAACCGATAGCCAGTAGTTTGCAATACTATTTATGAAAGGTAAAATTTCGATACCACGGGTATAAAATGAAGTTTTTCGAACGATTTGGCGTAGGTACATTATTGTTGAGAAGTCTGTTGTTACACCAGAGGTCGCACGGTACAAACACTTGTGTAAATGAACATATTGTCCGTTTGTACTTGATTGGGTGTTTCTTCATAATATGTGTAGTACATGTATTAACAAAAAAAAAGGTTGTTTATCTGTTGTCTGGCACCCATAGATACTTAGTTTGGGGCTATACGGCACTGTGTGTATAGTGTCCAAAGATATATTTATTTATTTATTTTCTTTTTCTTACTATTAAATCGACCGCAATTTATAGGGGTCTATTAGGAGCGTGGCCCAGGACTTTAGGCCAGTCAATTGCCACAAGGCACATCTGTTTGTCCCTCTTCGGGTATGAAGGGAAAACCGGGGAATAACTATGAAAAATTTGTTGTAGGGAAGGTTGATGTGGTGACTGTACATTTTTGCTTGTACCGTAGGGCACAGAAAGTGTTGGGCTGGTCAATAGCCACAAGGCTGCCCCCCTGGCACCGGCTCGTCCCAATCGGGTGTGAAGGGGAAACCGGGGGAGTTTAGTGGCTAGTAGTGGACGTCTCGAGTACCACACACGGCCGCAGGTCTAGTTAGCCTGCGGTCATGGTGCATAAATGCATTCTCGCCGAAAAAAAAAAACAAAAAAAAAGGGCACTGAAAGTATTAATCAGATTTTGTGACTTCGTTATTAAAACATCAAGCTCACGCCAATATGTTTAATACGGTAGCAAGTATATCGATAAGAATATAATAAAATATCTTTATACTGATCTTAAGTTCTCGTAATTTCGAGAGGCTTTATAGACATTATTAACTATTGCAAGTGGTAGGCTCAAGGCCTCTACCCAGTTACCGTTCGATACATTCTTGTCATTCATTCTGTCAGCCGACCGTGCAAAAAAGTCATTACTGTACTTAAAATAATAAAAAATAATATCTCTGGACATTATTCACACAGCGCCATCTTGCCCCAAACTAAGCATTAGCTTGTGCTATGGGTGCCAGACAACGGATAAACATTACTTATATACTTTTTTTTTGTAAATACATACATATTATACATAGAAACACCCAGACCGATACAAACAGACATGTTCATGCACACAAATGTTTGTACCGTGCGGGGATCGAACCCGCGACCTCTGGTGTAATAACCGACTTCTCGACCATTACACCAAATTAGGTTATGTTATCTTATGTTGTATTATTATCTTTAAAGTACGATCTATCGTAAGAAAATGAATGTAAAGGTACCTATAGAGATAAACAGAAATGAAGCTTGTCTGTGTGTCATCCCAGAGACATAATTTTTTCTGTAGACCTATCGATTAACTAGTCTCATTGAAAGATAAATACTAACTTGACTTCAAACCCTAAAAAATATTAAGTACCTACTAAGTTAGTACTTAATAGTGTATATGCCTATGTCACTCGGGGATAGTGTAGCTTTCCAACAGTGAAAGAATTTTCCAAATCGGTTCAGTAGTTTCGGAGCCTATTCAATACAAACAATCAAATCTTTCCTCTTTATAATATTAGTAGGTCTAGGTATAGAAGTATAGATGTTTTATAGTTAATTGTATCAATATACAGAATATACTGTAGTAGCAGATTCTCATAAAACGGACTTTGTACCAATCTGTCAAGAAAAATTATAATTATTAAAAGTCCCTCCCTGTCACTGAAATTACTTTCGCTATATATTGAGCCCGATGCGTCGGCACGTGAGACCAATCCCACCATTATACGATGAAACTAATCTACCAACAGTTTCTTTTCAACAGGGTGTCTATGTAAAAAAGTCGTTAACAACTGTCAGTAATTTTGTTATAGACGTTATACCTCACGAATGCGAGTGAGCCATGCTTGTGTGTCAATATACATGAACATTTTTGAGTGTGAGTAGCCTTAAGAGCGCTCGTCTCGACCAATCCGCTATTTGCCTTCATACACCCGCGCTCGTGAGATAAAACATTTTCTGTACTACAAAATACATATTAAAAACGATTCAAAGAATGCCCAACAACATTGACACCAGGAAGATGATGACAATTGAGACTCGTCTTTAGATTGATTCCGGGTTCTCCCGGAGTTCCGGGATTGACCACAATGCAGATTAATTAAGACGTACCAGAAGAAATGTTTACAAAGTTACAAATTGAATATAAAGTACCTACCTACTACCTATTTCCGCTCGCGATTTCAGACAGACTACAAACAGAGTTAACTTCTTAATTAAGATGTTTCTTTTTTAAATTCTAACCGCAACGAATTAGTAGCATATGCATTTTGGTCAATTATTAAAATAAGAACCATCTTATTCTCTTTCCCGATATGTCGTAACTTTAGGTTTACTTATTAGTAAAACAAGTCAATGTAGAAGACGTCAATTATATGTACCTAGTTAAAAGCTCCGCACAAACAAAATAAATAACTATGGACGTAACATTTCTACCGTATAAAATATCATCAACCAAATGAATCTTAAAGGTTGTTAAACGAATAATTTTTCTTATGCGATAAGTATGAAAGCTGTAATAGATAAGAATAGTTAGACAAGCTAGAACATTAATCTTTTCAGAAACGTGGAGTGGAGATCATGTTAACTTTTGCGTTACATAATACATTAAGTATGTCATAATTATCCAATGTTTATTATTCCTAATAAATAAATAGTGTTATTAACGAGTTTCAATCAGCGGCCAGTCATATTTTTTTCTTTTTTATTAGGACCACAAACAATACAATAGGTGTTACATTAAATAAATTAACCGACTTGGCCCGATAGTTTGTGAGTGCGCAAGCACACGTGCTCCCCCCTCTCTCATTCATTTACTTAGCTGACACCCTGTTGCAGAAAGCTCCATTAAAGTTAATGCTTCATTAAATCTAATGCTGTCACTTTTCGTTGTCATGAAATAAAAAGTGACAGCAATAGCTTTAATGAAACATTAACTTTAATGGACGTTTCTGATGAGAGAGATCAGGCCCAGAATTAATGGGTCCTAAGAAGAACCTAAACCAAAATTCCTACCCGACTTTTAGCCTTTATTCCTGAAGAATCCGTTCCTCTTTAGTGATCTATGTCGGAGCAGGCAAAGAGGACATTTCTTTTTTTTTCTGAGGAAAATTCGTTTATGTACCTTAACCGCCCATTTCAATTGACAGACTGATGACTACATTGTCATGGCCCTATCACAAATTAAAAATGTAATTATACTAGTAACATAGTTAGATAAGCTAAAACATTAATAATTCTAGATGCGCGTGTAGATTTTTACTGTCGTATTTACTAATTACGCAATATAGTATTATGTCATAAAAATCAAATAACACCTTCCAATAGATAGATTAGAGTTATTTGTATGTCAATTGTTGAAAGTTCACTGACGTCCATTCTCATTAATAGACAATGGGCAATAAATATACGTCACTCAGATTCTTTGTATTCTTGACGTGGCAAGTGACGTAACTTTAATAGGGGAATTTTGGTACTTCAGCAAAAGGTCGCCGGTTCGATTCGGGCAATATTTTTCTGTTAGTTAACATATTTGTTCATCATTACTAAAATTATGTATGCGAAAGTAAGTCTGTCTATCTGTCTGTCTAAACCGAATTGAGAAACAATAGAAGTTTGGGCAGTATTGTATTCATAATTATGTCAGTGAGTCAATCATTAAGTCAGTGTTTCTTAAGTAAATTGAGATTATATCTAGATACTATACTGCAAATAGAGATCTCACAATGCGCAAGATTTTTTTTATACTACATCAGTTGGCAGACAGACACACAGCCCACCTGATGGTGAGCGGTCGCTGCGTTTTATTCCCCAGAGGAACACTTCACCAGGAAGCGTCGATCAATGTGCTGCCAGACTGTAGGCTCATCTGATCTTCGAGCCTTTAATTTCAAGTGTACTGGCTTCCACATTTTTATTGCCAGAACACAGCCAAAGCTGTTATGGCGGCGAATTTTACTTGTGGGGGCTAGCCAGTCGGAAGATTATCAATATTTTATTTCATTAGGGTTAGAAATCGGGTAAATATTTAACTAACTATATTTTGTTTTGTTTCTGGTGAGCTATTTCCAGAATATGCTCAATTAGGTCAAGAGGTTTATCCTGTTGCTATTTACTAACTAAAGGTAAGCAGTAATCTACACAAAAACAGACTGATTCAAACTTTAATAGTAAACAGTCAGAAAATCTTCAACAATAAATGAATCACTTAAGTTATCTAACTGCCTGCGCAAGAGATTAGCGGAAATGCTAGCTGGGGTCAAAAAGTTCTTCTATTAACTGATAGGAGTAATCACTCGACACTTGCGTGAAATTATCGATTATTCCTAACCTGACCCGACAACCTGACCCGGTCGCGGGTCAGGTTAGGAAATTGGAAAAAAAAATGGGAACTCCGCTGTTATTAAAGAGCCGTTGTAGCGCACACTAGCACCAATCAAAAAACCAAAATGCTCAAAGAAGCAAAACGATTCAATTATCAGAACGGCAATAGAAGAAGATTCTACCTTCCAGAACTTCACACGAGTTCTGAATCTCCTTCTAGTCGAATTTCGTAGTCTACCAAATGGGCATTAATTTCGCGTCTAGTACATTTTGACTCTATTCTCTTCGTACATCTCTACATGGTACGTGACAAAGTTTAAATCTATTTTTTCGGTGAAGAACGCTTTAAAACACCGTAACCGCAGGCAGCAAGACTTGCTGTTGTTTGTGGGACTGGGAATTAAGGACGTCCCACTACCCACTAAACTACCCCTAGGGGTCTAGACAAAGTAACATTTGGACAGCGATAGTAAAATTCGCTAACTTCAAATTGTATGGATTTGAAAGTTGCCTTAGAAAAGTCACGTGGCCAATCGATATTGAAAGTTTTGAAAGTACGGGTTTTGACATTCGCTATCGCAAATTGATAACGAACGTCATAAATGCCGCTTGTCTAGGGGGGCAGCTTCAACTTTACACCCGAAAGATCTACCTTTTCTGTTTATTTGACCATCTCCGGGACAAGTGCAAAACCTTCCCTTGAAAAATATTTTGAGTTGAAACTTGAATGACATGAAAATATATTTTTAGTTACAGTACCGTAAATTCCGTAAAAGATCATTTTGGTCCAACAAATGTAGGTCAAAACGTGAACACTTCACCAGTATTATCAAATTTTAGATAAGTTATCTGAAATGTTTAATAATATAATTATTTTTTATTTCGACTGTTTTGGTGGAATCACATTAACCTGTCACATCTGTTCAATATAATTAATAAAGGAGATTTTTGTTACTTATAAAATAAATTATCCTTCTGTAATAAAATAAAGTAGTTACCAATTACATAAAGTTAAAATTACATTTTTGTTATATCCACATTTCTTAACCTAAGTCAGTATAAAAGATGAATATACACATAACTGGAAATATGACATACGGCATACATCATAAGATCGCCTCAAGAAAAAGATAAAATATGTCTTGCTTTAATTGAATGCCAATTTCAATGCTGCGCGCGCACACCCAACCGAAGCGATCTGGACTACACCGGTTTATAGTAGGGATACATCCGATACGTACTGATATAATTATTTATTTATTAATATTAACCGACGCTTGTTAACATTCATACTTCCAATACAAAAACTATTAGTTATATGCAACACACACTTATAGGTAAATTCAGTCAAATAATACGAGAATGTTGTGTTTCCTGAATATAAATCTTAATAACTGTTAGTTTTAATTTTTGCCTCTCAGATTACTGTCATCATCATCAGCCTATATACGTTCCCACTGCTGGGACACAGGCCTTATCTCAATTGTGAAATAGTGTGGGCCATACTCCAGATTACTGAGATCAATTACTATTCTAAATAAATATTACATCAAGTATGAGTAATTATATCCGATATTAAACCCACATTTTTTATACCTTACAAACTTCTTTGAATCTTCGCTGTCCGTATCGCGATCTACATTGATACCAGTGAAACTTTTTTGTAAAACTATCGGTGACGGTATCGTATCGACCGCACTCCGCAGTGCTTATCGATGCATCCCTAGTTTATAGTAATTCAGTAATACAGCTGTTTACAGTCTGATATCGGCTTGGTAAAAAAAGTTGTTATCAATTCGTCTGCGTTGCTAAATCATTACCCAATTAATTTTGTTATGACGGATAATACTCGTCATGTCACAATAACTTCTAAAAAACCAATTGTTCTAGAGTGGAATACGATTTCATCATTAGTTTTTTTTTATAATGTGAGTTGTTGGTAAAGCGAGAATTATTATTATGTACTACCTTTCCGCCCGCGGTTTCACCCGCGCATAATTTCTTTTTTCAAATATCCCGCGGGAATGAGACGTTTTCCGTAGGAATTTTATAACCTTTGTCCTAATCCGGTTTATAAACTATATATGTGTGCCAAATTTCATCTAAATCTGTTCAGCCGTTTAGGCGTGATTGAGTTACAAACATCCAAACATCCAGACTTTCGCATTTATAATATTAGTAGGATTATAATAATTATGTCAACCAATTACGTAGGATATATTGTGTTCTAGTCAGTGCGCAAGCACAAGTGCACTCTCTATCTCCTCACTCTGATTGAGACAGGTCTGTCTGACACGACCGAAGACCAACGGCTTTGCTTCATATATTTTCCCGTGTTGTTGGGAAATCGTAGATAAAGACTGCTGCAGAAGAATTTTACTTTGGATGATTACGATATTGGCAAATTAATTGCCATGAAAATGGGTCTAAGTAAATAAAAACTTATAAAACGCCACGTGAAGATAACCTGTCACCTTTCCCAAGAGTTAGGAAATACCCTAAGACACAATTAGTACAGCTTAAAGGAATAAATCGGTGGTAAATTGTGGTCAAAGTGGTCAGGTGACTAATAAAATTGAGCTTAAAATTATTTACATAAAAGTTAGGGGACTCCCTTCGTGGTGTCATAGCTAGTAAGATGGTGTCTTCTTTTTTTATTGACAAAAGAGACAGCTGCCAAGTAATCTGCAAATAAGTTTTTACCTTATTTGCCCGTTGTGACAACTAACACTGACCCTGATCCTATGAAGCTAATCAAAGGTATTCAAGTTCTATTATCAATCACGCAACGATTGACAAGTCCTCATGTGAAAGCTATGAGTCATATCCATATTATAAATCTAGCTGTCACTCGTATGAGCGGGTTGTTTCACAACTATCTCATGTTTAAGAAGCGTACAGATAATAATATATGCAATGTAAATCATAATTATGCTGCTGATATCCACACGAAGTGCACGTGCCAATTTAATGGAAGTGCTTAGGCCATTTGCACATGAGTAAAGATACTCGTAATTTTGAGGAGACGATTAAAAAAAGCTTTTGAGACGAGCGACACAGAATTATATTATACTAGCCTTCCGCGCGCGGTTTCACCCGCGCGTATAAATCTCTTTTTTCAAATATCCCCCCCTTCCCCCCACATGTCCGGGATCAAAAGTACCTTATGTTTACGGGGGATAGTGTAGCTTTCCAACAGTCAAATAATTATTCAAATCGGTTCAGTAGTTTCAAAATTTTTATTCCTGCGGGAATGAGACGATTTCCGTAGTTATCCAGGTTATAAACTATACGTGTGCCAAATTTCATCTAAATCCGTTCAGCCGTGTAGGCGTGACTGAGGAACAAACAAACATCCAGACTCTCGCATCTATAATATAGTAGGATTGCGCTCAAGCTTACGGAGTTACGGCCCGCCTGATGGTAAGCGGTTACCGTCGCCTATGGATGCTTGGATCACAAAAGCAATAGCAAAGATAGTAGGTAGTAGAATGGGCCGGCTCGTCGGGGGAAGTACCACCCTCTCACATAACACCAGCGTGAAATAATAGTGACTACTTTTGTGTTTCGTCTATTATGAGTGCCGGAGGCCCAAACCCCCTTAAAAGGCTTTCAACGCATCAGCGAATCCTCGGGTGTTGCAGATGTCCATGGGCGGCGGTGATTGCTTACCATCAGGCGACCCTCTGGCTCGTTAGCCGCGTCTGACACAAAAAAAAGGTTCTTCCCGCTGCCAACATGACATGACGTGACACTGAACTCTGGAGACCTTATAACTCACCGTCAGAAACATAGCGCGACAGTTGTGAAGAGCTACTCTTCACTGTAGCCTCCTGTAAGGTGGAGAGCCTTCCCCAGACGAAAGGCTGAATCGAGTGGAAAATCCACTTTACTCTACCTGACAATTCTTTATGGGGCAAGGGTTGAGCAGTTAAAAAATTTCATTCGTTTTCGCTGGTATAAAGTGCATAAGGTTCAAATTAGGGTTGGCTTAAATATCTTCCTATAATATCTATAATTCTATATTATAGAGTAAATGTACGAAGAGCCTTATAATATGCGTTCGCAGCTAACAATTAGTCGAGATTGTTGACGTAGTGAGATCAAGACTTGCGTAGGAACCGTCAGTTTTGATAAGTTGTTCCATACGAGAATAATGTATTGGTGTAATTCAAAAGATGTGGATGAAGAAAAATTGCCCCTATTATATCGTATGTGACTCGATGCCTATTATTTGATTGGTAATTTATGCTACTGACTGTGTGGGTTTGCCTTTTCTCGGGAAAGATTGCTTTTACGCACTATAAGCAAGTAAGGACTCTTGTTATTCCTTAATAAATGAATAAAAATAAATTACTGGAGTCCAGTGAAACTAAGGATAGGACTAGGATAAGTTAGGTGGTTAGTAACACACTAAACTGGTTACCTTCACACCCCAAAAAGGACGAGCTGGCGTTACTTAAATAACATAACAATACAAAATATCTTATCCTTTGATACAAACAGTAAAAGTAAAACTTCAAATTATAAAATCAAAATATTCTTTATTCACGTGCACTTATGTTATGAATCATCAATGATCTTACTAATCTTACTAATATTATAAATGCGAAAGTCTGGATGTTTGGATGTTTGGATGTTTAGATGTTTAGATGTTTAGATGTTTGGATGTTTGTTACTCAATCACGCCTAAACGGCTGAACGGATTAAGATTTTGGCACACGTATAGTTTATAACCCGGAATAGGACATACGCTATAAAATTCCTACGAGAAACGTCTCATTCCTGCGGGAATAACAATTTAAAACCGATTTGAATAATTCTTTCACTGTTGGAAAGCTACACTATCCTCGGTGAACATAGGGTATTTTTGATCCCGGAAATGTGGGGGGAACGGGGGATATTTATAAAAAGAGATTAAGCGCGGGTGAAACCGCGGGTGGAAGGCTAGTACAAAATAACTCTACTATAACGCCGGCTTCGGTATGATATCTATTGAAAAGAACCGGCAAGAAACACAATACTTTGCCACTGTTTGTGATTTTAAGATAACAAATGAATTATTTCTCAGATAGTGAACCGTATGTAATTGAATATTAATCTCATTTGACCTTAAGGTAGGTATTATTAGATCAACGCAGGAACCATGGCTTTTGCACTTCCGTAAATCATAATAAATAGGTCAGTTTGAGGTGAACAAGTATGTTTTCACAGACTAGGTATAGATAGACTTGTCTCAGACTAATTTCATGGTCCGTTTGTTTTGTCTTTGTGAAAATTTAAACGATCCCTACAGGATGAAACGTCCGCCATCTTAGCCCTGGTTATATTCCAGCAATAAATATGTAGTACAGTAGTAGATATCAAAATATAATTTTATTCATATAGGCTTGAAAAATGCCTTATTATGAATCGTAAATATTATTATAACAGTGACTCTATCATCGGATTCAAGATGTTGTTATTTATAAAAAAGAACCGGCAAAAAACTCTGTATGTACTTAGTATATATAAATATATTTTTTATATTTATCAATATCATACGTTTCTAAGTTAAGAGATATAAAATAATCTCTAGATCTAGGCGAGTTGTGGTATTCGAGTAGTTTTAAACTTCGCTAAAAATGCATGCACAAGATTCAAACCTTCGATCTCACAGGATGGTAATGTGTACACGAGCAAATCCGAGTTACGATATTTGCAGTAAATAATAGTCGTATTAGATACTAGCCTTCCGCCTGCAGTTTCACACGCGAGTAATCCCCTTTTTTAAATATCCGCCCCCCTTCCCCTCACATTTCCGGGATCAATTATAGTACCCTATGTTTACCGGGGATAGTGTAGTATTCCAACAGTGAAAGAATTATTCCAATCGGTTCAGTAGTTTCAAAATTGTTTTTCCCGCGGGAATGAGACATTTCCCGTAGATATTTTATAGCCTATGTCCTATTCCGGGTTATAATCTATACGTGTGCCAAATTTCATCTAAATCCGTTCAGCCGTTTAGGCGTGATTGAGTAACAAACATCCAAACATCTAAACATCCAAACATCCAGACTTTCGCATTTATAATATTAGTAGGAAGTAGGAAGTAGGATATGAAAATAGTGGTCGACATTATGGGGTGGTTGGATATTTTGGTATAGGGACTGTTAAGTCATTAAAGTGTTTAATAAACTAACAAGTACAATTTTGTTCCCAGGCAAACCCGCAATCTCCAGAGAATGCACCACTGAGTCTCCACCGCGCTTCCCGACCAAGCGAAGCATGTTCCTGCTCGCGACGGGATGGTACCACCGCCTCAACCAGGATGGCCTGCTCCACCAGTTCTTTATGGCCTTGATGGGTATGTACTTACTCTCATTTTTATGCCACATCAGTAGGTAGACTGGCACGCAGTCCATCTGTTGGTAAGCGGCCACTGCGGACTATTCCATTAGGGACACTTCACCAGAAAGATCATTTGGAAATGTAGACCACAAAGCAAGGGTTTGGCACTCTACAGTGTGAAGGGAAACTGGGGGAGATTAGTGGGTAGTGGGTCAAAGTTGTCCCGAGTCCTATACACGCACGCAGGTCTTACTTAGTATTTTTCGGCGTTTCATTCAACGCATTCTCCGCAAAAAAATTAAAACGCCTTCCCGGAATAGTGGTAGTGGGTCATAAGACCGCTTTGGGTCTTGGTCGCCTGGGTTGGTGGTAGGTCTTTTAATACGTACGGCCGACTAGCTATAACCTCTACAGGCCACAGGGGAAATTAGTTGCCATAACTGCTTTAGCTTTTTGCAGCATTATGAATGAAGACTTGCAACATAACGCTTGAATGTCAGAGAAGCCTACTTTGTGAGCACATTCAGCATTTTTTTCTAGTTATGTATGCCTAAATAAGACCCATTTCCCTATGCTGAGACACAGCTGAGACATTTACGTTGATCTTTAAGTAGAAAATTTGAAGCAGAGCAACTTCCCGCATAATGTATCGTGTCAACCCCAAGCTAAGCAGTGTTAGTATTTACTAACACGGCTCCTTGTCTACAAACACCCACTCTTGTAAACGCGTCATTTCCTATATTTACTAATCAAACGTCTGCCATAATGGATTTTTATCAATTGTATTGACTGCCAGGATGGCTTATTAGTAGTTCTATGCACCAGGGGTCGTGGATACGAGTCCCGATATTCATGCCTTAAATACGATTACGATCGATTGCGTTATGAAAGGTCATAATTTCGCAGTTCCATGTTCGACTCCAGCAGGGCTACTAACTACCGAAATGGGAAAAATATTCTTATTAAGTAATTTTCATAATCTGTTTACGATACTTGCCGTAGTCGCATCTTATTGATATCTCGATTCACTTTTTGGTTTGTCAGAACCACACACGTTGGCTAAGGAGTTTTAAGGAGGAGGTTGGCTAAGGTATCCGAATAGTTAAATATTCTGTGATGGTGGAAGCATGATTCCACGTCAGTTAACATTGTAAATATTGTCTCGTCTTAATTTGACGTTATCATGAAAAATGAATGACGCACATCTTCATATTCTACAAATTAATTGTCGTAAAATATTTGCGTAAAATATTAATCAAAATTATCTTCTCATTTAGATGATAAATTACTTCGTTGTAACTTTTAATAAATCATTAAAAAATTTAAATAGTAATTACATTTATTACCTTTGTGTGTATTTAAGTCATAATGATAATAATGTATTAGTAAATCGGTCGTTTCAAGAGCTACAAATTCATCAAAATCCTTAAGTTCTTCTTTTCACACAAGTTTAGTAAGTAAGGCACACATTTACTTCTTCTAATCTGTCGAATTCCCACAACCAATTAGCAGCTTAATGATAATTACATAGAGTTGCAATGGGCACTGGCGTTATCACCATACTTGCAATTCGGATCGGTGATCACAAACCCGAGCAGAGTATTGAACTCTGGACGTCGATATCTGGAAGCAGTAGTTTAAACTAAACCATTAAGGCTTACTTTTTTCGTAAGTTACGAACCGAACCTTGTGACAAGTAACCGACAAAGATGTTTACCTACTTGACTTTACAAACAGAAAATAATTTATGTGTTAAGTAAATACAATAACTTCTAGAAACATATATAGAAGCTGCGTGGTCTCACCTGCCGCAGTGTTCCGCCAGTTTGAACTTAGTTGACCCCCTTTCCTGTCACTATACAATTTTATGTACTAAGAAGATCAGCCAAGCTCTCAACGGGACATTAGATATAGGGTCCCGTATTCTACTAATATTATAAGTGTGAAAGTCTGGATGTTTGGATGTTTGTTACTTAATCACGCCTAAACGGCTGAACGGATTAAGATAAAATTTGGCACACGTATAGTTTATAACCAGGATTAGGAAAAAGGCTATAAAATTCCTACGGGAAACATCTCAATCCCGCGGGATATTTGAAAAAGAAATTACACTCGGGGGAAACCGCGGGCGGAAAGCTAGTATCGCAAAAAAGCGGAAGCTTTCACTTTTGGAAAACTACACTATCCCCGGGTGACATAGGGTACTTTTAATCCCGGAAATTTAAAGGGAAGGGGAGGGATATTTGGAAAAAGAAATTACGCGCGGGTGAAACCGCGGACGGAAGGCTAGTTTCAATATAAAGTAAGTTCTTTCTCGGCAAACATTTGTGTGCACGATTCGTTAGTGAGTAATGATGTCACATCGCCAGAAAAATGTGCAACGGATTTAAATAAATAAATATTCATGATTTTAGCTGCAGCTTCGTTCATATTTTAAAAAACCGGCCAAGTGCGAGTCGGACTCGCCCATGAAGGGTTCCGTAGCAGCAAGTATCATCATAATATAAAAGTTCTTGTAGTTCTTTGTAAGTTTGATCGACGTTTTTATATTTGAGTTGATTGAATGAGAGGAAAATTGCGTTTTACGATTTATGACGTTTTAAAAAAAAACTAATTACTTGATCTCGTTCAAACCAATTTTCAATGGAAGTTTGCATAGTAATGTACATCATATATATTTTTTAGTTTTATCGTTCTCTTATTTTAGAAGTTAGAGGGGGGGTGACCAACATTTTACCACTTTGGAAGTGACTCTAGCGCAAACTATTCCGTTTAGAAAAAAATGATATAAGAAACCTTATTATCATTTTTAAAGACCTATCTATAGATACCCCACACGGAAGAATTTGAAGAAAAATTTTTTTTTGTGTTTCAGTTCTAAGTATGGGAAGCCCCAAAAATTTATAAACTAATTACTTGATCTCGTTCAAACCAATTTTCAATGGAAGTTTGCATAATAATGTACATCATAAGTTTTTTTTTAGTTTTATCGTTCTCTTATTTTAGAAGTTACAGGGGGGGGAACCAACATTTTACCACTTTGAAAGTGTCTCTCGCGCAAACTATTCAGTTTAGAAAAAAATGATATAAGAAACCTTATTGTCATTTTAAAAAACCTATCCATAGATACCCCACACGTAAGGATTGGATGAAAAATTTTTTTTTGAGTTTCAGTTCTAAGTATGGAGAGCCCCCAAAATTTATTTTTATTTTTCTATTTTTGTATGAAAATCTTAATGCGGTTCACAGAATACATCTACTTACTAATTTTCAACAGTATAGCTTTTATAGTTTTGGTAAAAAGTGGCTGTGACATACGGACGGACAGACAGACAGACAGACATGACGAATCCATAAGGGTTCCGTTTTTTGCCATTTGGCTACGGAACCCTAAAAAGTGTCGAAGATATACCATGTGACCAGCGTGAAATATTAGTGACTACTATTGTGTTTCGTCTGGTTTGTGAGAGTGCCGAAGGCCCACACCCCCCTTAAAATGCCGGCAACGCATCAGCGATCCCTCTGGTGTTGCAGATGTCCATGAGCGGCGGTGATTGCTTACCACCAGGCGACCCGCAGACTTATTTGCCGCCTCTGACATAAAAAAAGATATAAATGGCTGTTTTATTAATGATACTACAATTTGTCTACTATTTTTTCCGTGAAAGGAGCGACAAACATCCTATCTAACAAACACAGTTGTTCTTGTTTATGCTTAGTACAGTTTTGCAATTTCACTTGAGATCTCTAGAGGTACGAAACCTGTTCCAAGAGCTTGCAATTATCAAGTGAGTCACATGCAGATTTGCTTTTATTGGGGTCTCTTCGGGCCAGGCAAATAATGTCTTTGAACTTTGTTGCACTAACGTTATGGAAAATTACGATGAAAGAAAATGGTAAAAGTTACTCTCCGTTTAAGCCTTGTTGCTTGATGTTTGGGATTCAATGTAGTAACCAAAAGAGTGGAAAAGGGAGGGTATTTTTAAGTACTAACCCAACATTTTGTCTCTGCGCGGAGCAACATGTAACTAAACACTAACCCAAAATTTTAACCCAAGAAAGGCACGGACCCAAGAATCTGTGGAAAAACTGTTTTTATATGAAAAAAAAGTGAAGTAAGACTTGTCGGCTACTACTGATGTGTCAGTCTTCTAAGCATATCTGTAATGGATATCAAATCAACCATATTTGAACATACCATAAATGTAATATTCTGGTAGAAAATAATTTTTTTTATTTATTATTTATTTATAAATGAACGAAATTTCTTAAACAAATAAACATCCAGATTCCAGACACAGGATAAACAAAAATGTTTATCACATAATTATGTTTATCCTGTGTGAGATTCGGACCCAAGATTCCTGGCGCCAACGGGCAATTCAACTCTTACTAACGCAATTCCCCTGATCCAAAGTTACTTACTACATATATGTAAATAAGTCTTGTTTACATATAGTAATTTATAAGCTGGATTGGCTGGAACTGGCTTTATTACAGTTATCCTGCATATAATGCAATAGCGGTTCGTAAATAATGTTCTCTTGACAGCAATTTATAACTTCCACCACACGCATAACTTTATCCCTCCATACGTGCCTTACACCCTACAGTACAGAAGGCAGAACAGTAAAGTGATTTAACATTTATTGTTACTTAAATGTGGCATCGTTTATTCTCAATCTGACCAATTCTGAACAGTGATCGACTTCCAACTTTGAAGCCTAAATACTTGAAATGTGCTGTTGGTCGCAAAAACTCGTAAATGGTTAAAACATCCTACCCAGTACAGACAAATTATTACTTTTAGAGGTCAAAAAATGCGTTAGAGCCTACTCAATCAAACCCATTGAAAGCTTTGATTTTTATAATAACAATTTTAGAACTACACTTGGCCGATAAATAAGTTGATTTGATAGTTGATTAAAAATAGAGTACAATTTTCCCCTGATTTTCTGAAAATTAATTGTCATAATTATGCCAGTGGTTCGTGTTTTGAAATAAATAAAAAAAATACTTCAAAATATGACAACCCTGTTCGAGTAGTCGCTTAGCTTGCGGCGCGCGCGCACTGTCCGGTGACAAGCAAACGGATGTGGATTATAATAGCGATTACAAACGTTCCAACATTGTTTATGTTTATTACTTCCATGTAATAGATAATATGCGCCGATGTTGTCCGAAGATCGTGGTTTCGGGCAAATTTTAAGTAGTCGGTGACAAAAAAAAGTTATTAGACTAGATTTATCTGCCCTAAACCCTGTGCGTTGACTTACAATATAGAGACTATTTAAAAAGAGTTTTTTTTGGAGAAGAGTACTTTTTAGACTCCATAACCGCAGGCTAGCTAGACCTTGCCCGCATTGCACAGGTCGCTCGAGCCAAGTCTGAGGGTTACCTAGTTTCTCGGGTGGCCCTCCCTAGGCGCCACCCTGACTTGAGGCCTCTCAAGTCGGGGTACCTGGGGATGGGCTGGTCAATAGCCATAAGGCTAGCACCGGCTCGTCCTAATCGGGTAAGAAGGAGTAACCGGGGGAGTTTAGTGGGTAGTGGACGCTTGAGTCTCGAGTTCCACACACGGCCGCGGGTCTAGCTAGCCTGCGGTTATGGTGCATAAACGCATTCTCCTCCGAGAAAAAAAAAAAAAGAAAAGGCTAGCTAGACCTTGGGCTGGTCAATAGCCACAAGGCTGGCAGGGGCTCGTCTCAATCGGGTGTGAAGGGGAAACCGGGGAAGTTTAGTGGGTAGTGGACGCTTTAGTCTCGAGTCCCACACACGGCCGCAAGTCTAGCCAACCTGCGGTTATGGTGCATAAACGCATTATCCTCCGAAAAAAAAAGGCTAGCTACACCTGCGGTCGTGTGTGGGACTCGGGACTAAAACATCCCACCTACTCATTAAACTGTCCCGATTCCCCTTTCCACCCGATTTGAACGAGCTGGTTTCAGCCTTGTGGCTATTAACCAGCCCATTTTTGATTAATAATTATAATTTGCTGGAATAAATAAATTAAAGTGAAAGTTCAAAGTACCTATTTATTTTGCAATTTGATTTACCATGAAATTTTTTGCACGTCAAAACTTTTTTATCCTTAGCACTTCGACGTGAATGGTCTGTTGAGAAGAAGTGCCGCAAGAAAATCAACAGATAAGATAGCATTTTAAAATATTAATTTAATTTAAATTAACTAATTAAAATGCTAATAAGTTGTTATACCTAAGTAAATATAAACCAACGATGAGAACGTAATTAATTACTAATCAGAATAATACATTTTCTCAGATACAGAATCGAAGTTTGTACTTTGCGTTATACTGGTAGTAATTAACAAAGCGCTCCTTATTATATTAATAACGGCAATAGACAATAATGGCCTTCGACATTCCCATTGTATTGTAATGGCATTAGCCCATTTCAATTACCAGTCTGGGTCCACAACACCACGACATCTATGAATGAGTCGTGCTATGTTAGTAAAGTCACGTCATACGAATAAAAAAACATTTAAGTACATACCATCAAAAATAAACCAATTGTAATGATCCACAGATATAAAAAATATACAAACTACATATTACACCCTATTGAAACTGATCCTAGACGATGCGCGATATTTTAAGAATTTTAATTGGATGTACCCATCGGCTCCGCTTTGCCCTACAGTAATAATTTGCTAAATGCATTTCCTAATATTTGGAAAACTAATCTGACCCTTTAATCTTTCGAGCCCCGGATTACCAGACACAATAGAAAATCTATTGTTACGCGGCACCCGAGTGCCGGTTCGGGATTGAGTGGTTAAGTATATTGGGAGCTTTTTTTATCGGAGGACAAACTTAAGCGGCCAACTACCCACTTTACTCCCCCGGTTCCCCTTCACGACCGAAGATCCGGTGCCAGCCTTGTGGCTATTGACCAGCCCATGATCAGCTGAGTCTAAAGTGTGGCATTGCACATTGAGCGACGCTTTCTGGTGAAGTGTCATGGAATAGGTCGCAGTGGCTGCTCACCATCAGGTAGGCGGTCCTTCCACAAGAGAGTTGTCCCTATTTTCAGCGACGACCTAGGCCTAGTTAGGAGAGAAAAGTGGAAGGAGGAACACCCCCTTTCACCCCCCTCGTGAGTGCTTAGCACCCGGCCATGACCTGCCGTGGCAAACGTGGAAGACCCTAAACAGATTGCGGGCTCAAGTCGGCCGTTGCAAGGAAAACCGGACGAACTGGGGATACATAGAACCAGCCAAAAACATATGTGACTGTGGTGCCTCACCGCAAACCATGGTTCATCTGCTTTCTTGTCCCGCGTGCCCAGACACGTCATGTGTTCAGGAAGACTTGCTAACAGTAATGCTGTTCGGGTGGCGGAGTAGGTACATACTGGTAAAATTTAGCCATCGACTCGCTAAGAAAAAGATCAGGTAGGCTGCGTGTCTGTCTGCCAACTGATCTAGCATTAAAAAAATGGCCGGTAGCACCGAGCCGTTTCCGTCCGATTATAATGTCGTCGAACAATGGACCACCACCCTCATCTCAAACAATACACGCCTCGCATGTTGATAAGCAACCAAATTTACAGCCAAGCATTAATTTACGATTTGTTTCGCTTGTTCGGTCCGCAAACATCGCTTATCGCCATTTGGAACTAATCCTATTGTTACTAGTAAGGATATGATATGCATGTTAATTATTACGAATGGAATAGTTACGGAATATTTAGTTGTATTTGATGTAATGATGGGGCTGGTCAATTGCCACAATGCGGCCAACGGTTTATCCCATTCGGGTGTGATGGAGAAGCTGGTGGAGTTTAGTGGGTAGTGAGACGAGCTTCCTTACTCACACGCAGAGTTGCCATCAGTCCGGGTTTCCCCGGATAATATGTCCTAGTTTAGAGGGCATCCGTGGAGCGTCCGGGGAAGGTTTAGACCGAGTTTAAAAAAAAAGGTGATTTATGACATTTTCAACTGTTTTTTATTACATTGAATATGTTTAAAAGATCTTGTAGACATGTCCGGCTTTCGGACTCTAAAATTCGGGGTTTTCACGCGTCTTTTCCTGTTTTCCAAATTTTAGAGATGGCAACCCTACTCGCACGAGATCAGGGGCAGGATCAACGGCGTAACACAACTATGGTTTGTTAAATCTTAGATGATCTCTGCGACAGGTGTCGCAGTGACATTTCTAGAGGCGTAGTCTTACCATAAACGAATGTTAAAACTTCGATTCGTAAGTAATCGATTCTTCTATCGATCTACACTGAACGATTGAGGACCTCTAATAAAAGTGATTTTAAACAAAGGACACATTTGGCATGCTCTATGACTATGCGAAAACATTTAGGTGATAAAGATTTATGTTTGTCCTGTGTCTGGATGTTAATATGTAATTAAGTACCAATTTGTGGTAACTTCGTTATTTTTGATACTCGTACGTACGCATCTCGTACGTAACGTAACACACACATGTCATGCTCATGTGCTCTTTTACACTAACTTTGGGATCAGCTCAATGTATGTGATGTGATATAGTTTGGTTGTTTTGTTTGTCGGAGATACTGAAATTATTATTTTCGAATTTCGGATTTCGATCACATTCAAATTGTTTTATCTAAACCGACTTACTTCGAATCAAATTAATTGATTTTTTATTATAAAATTGTACGTTTAAAGAGATAAACAAAATGAAAATTTTCCGATTTTTTAAAATTACATTATCGATTATTAAGTGTAAGTGAATGATAATAGCAAAGAACATCTCTAAGTGGGCGGGAACCCACAATCATGAACGTTATTTCTCTTCATACAATTGACAGTCAAAAATTGTGAAATTTAACAGCTGTCAAATCGATGACAGCTGTCGCAGAGATCATCTAAGATTTAATAAACCATACAACAGGCGGCGTGCATAAATAAAGAACGATCTTCGAGTACTTGATAATACGATCTACCTGTTATTAGAAGGAGAAGAATTTGAGGCTTAGGGAACGTTTATTTATACCATCATCAGTTGGCAGACAGACACGTAGCCCACCTGATGGTAAGCGGCCACTGCGGCCTATTCCATTAAGTCACCAGGAAGCGTCACTCATTGTGCTGCCTTTGATTTCAAGTGTACTGGCTCCCAAATTAATACTGCCGGAACACAGCCAGAGCTGTTATGGCGGAGTGTGAAAAAGCCCTACTACCAACCCGACCCAAGGCGGGAATCGAACCCACGACCTCCGGGTTTTTGTACCCGAGCGGCTTAGCCATTGTTCCACGGAGGCGGTCGGAGGACGTCTCGTCAGAGACTTCTTGTGTCTCGATTATAGATACCAATAACACAGAGCTCAAGCTTACTTGTGGAGTCAGTATGTGTTTTTGTCCAATACTTAACAAACTTAATAAAATTAATTTCTTTTCCAGTGACAATACCAGTATTAAACTTCGGCATGCTCCTGGGCTGGCAGTCGCCCATGACGCCGGTCCTCCAGGACCCCCTGGGCCCGGCGCCGGAGCCTGTCTCCGACGGGACGCTGTCCTGGATGGCGGCGCTCACCTTCCTTCCGCCCATATTCTGCGGCTTCCACATGGGCAGCCTCATAGATAGGTGGGGCCGGAAGAAGTTCACGATACTCACCTCTTGCTTCCTTGCTGTAAGTAAAATTTTGAAGATTTAGAAACATTTTTGTAAACGAGTTGAGCCAAAGGCATAAATCGCGCGTCTCCGATTCGGCAAAAAGAGTCTTCTCCTCCTCTCCTGCAGCCCAAACCAATTCCTTGGGAGGTATATACGCACCGACATCCTACAGATATATAGGAAAAGACTTGTATTTACACCAAAAAAGGTTGAACGTACACCAAAAAAAGGTTGAACGTGCACCAAAAAGGTTGAACGTGCACCAAAAAGGTTGAACGTGCACCAAAAAGGTTGAACGTGCACCAAAAAGGTTGAACGTGCACCAAAAAAAATTAATTGCTAACCTAACCTAACCTTTGGTGTGCCTTTGGTTTATTTTGCACGTTTCACCTTTTTTTTGGTGCACGTTCAACCTTTTTTGGGTATAAGTAGTATAAGTACACTTAAATATTTCCCATAGGAAAATAATATAAACCTGTTCGTAAAATACTCAGTCACAGGCTCACAGCTCGGAGTCTAAAAGTTGGTAATGTAAAACGCCCCCTTGCCTCGAAAAGCAGTAAAGCCGTTAGTCCTGTGCCCGACCCTCTTCGATCGAGTTAGACTGCTGTCCTACCGTGATAAGCGAGTAATGGGAGTGAGCACTATCTTGCGTAGTTGATCGCGAGTAAAGATTGTTCGCGAAGCCAAAAACTGCCAGCATGATTATTATCACTACCAGACATAACGCTGAATTTAAATCTCCTGAATTAAACCAGACTGGTTCAAGAATTGTTTAACGAAGACACTTACTTGAGCTTTATCATATCGATGACGTGTGATTATTCAACTCTGCAAGCAGAAAAACATTAGAACGATCTGCTCTAGTTTGTATTAAATGGTTAACAATTACAGCAGTTGTCGACAATTAAGATGTAATGGTGGTTCCAACTGCTTAGTACCGCAACGGTACAGGTTTGCGGCAGGAAACCGCCGGTCTGGGAACTAACTTGTTACAAGAAATAATACTAACTGATGATTTAAATGGTTAGCTGTACTGAGTTTCTAGTTCTAGTTGGTGTCTTCTCAATAGAATCGACAATATTAGTAATCTTATAAGTTTTTATAGGCTGATGATGATGATGATGATAATAATATTATGGTGTTTTATGCGCAAGGTGTCGTGGCTTCGAGTCCCAGCTCCTTCCATTCATGTGTTGATTTTCTTTTTTTATGTCTAAGCTGACCTTTGAAAAATTAAGGAAGGAGGGGGTAGGGGTGCTTTTGGGAATCTGGTACTCTCACGCACCAAACGAAGCGCATTATAAAAATCTAGTACTCACACCCTCGATCTTTCCGGTACTCCTCCAGTCAAGCCGGCCGGTTTCCACTAATTGACCCGGAACTGTCAGCGGCTTGGCTCTACAACACTTAAAACTATACTTTAGATTCCTGAGTCTAAATGTTCAAATATTTAAGTTTATATTTAAGTTTTTGGCACCTTTGGTGTTTCTAATACCCATAAAAACTGGTGTTATGTTTTAAACTTCGTTGGGATCATCAGGTCAATGTGATGCAATATGATATTTATTTATTTACACAATATGGTTTCTTTGTCAACAGACGAGCTGGTCCATAACGCTGTTCTCTCTAAGACCCTGGGCGCTGATCGCGTCCAGGGTGGTTGCTGGCTTCGCATGCGCCACGTGCTATGTTGTCACTCCACTATATTTGAAAGAGGTGAGTTACTTATCCAATACACACGTATTAATAAAACACGCTGACCAATTACATACTAACCAGGCTGCAAGCTGAAGTATTTCTAGAAAAACTCGGCAACCACAAGGCTGGCACCAGCTCGTCCCAATTTGGTTGTGAAGGGGAAACCGGGGGAGTTTAGTGGGTAGTGGACGCTTTAGTCTCGAGTCCCACACACGGCCGCAGGTCTAGCTAGCCTACGGTTATGGTGCTTAAGCGCATTCTCCTCCGAAAAAAAAACTCGGCAAAAGCTCACTTGCCCAGTCTAAGCTTTCATGTTGTAATAATTATGTCGAGACGTTACATAGTATTTTGTGTCCAGACATTTTGAAAACTTTGCGATTAGTTTTAACTATTTTGAAAACGCGGCCAGAGCGCAATATTCGTGGTAGGTATAAAATAAAATAAAAAATACGTCACTAAAAGTACCATTTAGCCACATTGTTAATGAACTATTCAACACACAGAAGATTGACTCTACACAGTCACGATGTGTCTTATCAGTTAAGAGAATTTCTGCGACCTGTCACCTGTTCCATCTTCAAAAACCAGCGACCAAAAATAACTATATTATGGGAAACCAACCTCGCTATTTTTCCAGATAGCCTCAGACAACGTGCGTGGTGCTCTCGGCTCTCTCTTCATCCTAGCCCAGAACATGGGCTACCTCCTCATCTACCTCTGCGGGGACCTAATGCCGTTCGCATCGGTCATGTGGCTCTGCGCTGCTGTCCCTGTGCTGCATATACTGGCCTTTATAGCCATGCCAGAGACGCCTGTGTTCCTCATCAAACAGGGGAAGTTTACGGTGAGTTTCTTCATCCTGGACCATAACATAAGACGATTAATCGCCACAAGGCAGGCTACAACTGCTTCCTCTTTGGGCGTGAAGGAAAACCCCATCAGTCTTGTAGCAGAGGCGGTACACATATATATATATGTACATATATAACTCAAAGGTGACTGACTGACTGACTGATTGACATAGATATCTATCAACGCACAGCCCAAACCACTGGACGGATCGGGCTGAAATTTGGCATACAGGTAGATGTTATGACGTAGGCATCCGCTAAGAAAGGATTTTGATCAATTTTCACGGGAACGGGAACCACGCGGGTGAAACCGCGGGCGGCCGCTAGTCTGTCTATATTATGCTTCATCTACTCGTTATGCGATGTCGTTCTGCGATCTGTCGGGTGGAACTTTCCCGGTCGAGCCGGCCTGTTACAGTGGTAACAGGTAGTAAAATATTAATTAATCTTCGCCCTCTGCATTCACCCTCTAGAAATCGAAATAGTGTATAAGTAACATGTGGATAACGTCGTTGATTATGCAACAACTTAAGATACAAATATGTATAATCGTTTGTTTTCCCAAATAAAATAAAATAAAACAGGTATCATAGCATGGGCGTACCCAGCTTCTGGCCTAGGGGGGGGCACCCTAGCGACGAGCCGGTGTTAGCCAAAAACGGGGGGGGGGGGGGTAGCCCTTCGAATGGAATCAGTTTTAAATGCACTTATGTCATTACAATTTTTCATTATATTTTTTTTAAACATTCCAATTTTAACAGCTCTCCATTATAAAGTTAGCTAAATGTCGCTTTTAATAGTAATTTATTTCTTTCATTCGCGATACGATGAAGTCGACAGATGGTCTGGACCAGGAAAAAACCACAATCATCGAAGATTCTACTAGTGAGAAAGTTATTGAAGTGCTTGAAAAGGTGGTAGGCGGTTGACGTGAGGTGATTTGTGAAATATTATGTTATATGCGGACGGGCGTTGTCGTGGAGCAGGGTCAGAATTCAGTTGGGTTGGGCAGCGTTTGGAAAACTACGTCGAGTCATCTCATTGCCGATTCCACAATGCCTAAAGACGAAAGTCTTCAATCAGTCCGTCCTACCCGTCATGACATACGGAGCCGAAAAGTGGACTCTTACGGCACGGCTGGTCCAGAAGTTTAAAGTCGCTCGCTAAGTAAGAGCTATGCTCGGCGTTTCTCTGTGGTATCGTATCTGAAATGAGGTGATCTGGCAGAGAACCAAAGTCACCGACATAACTCGACGGATTAGCCAGCTGAAGTGGCAGTGGGCTGGCCATATCAGCCGTAGAACCGATAACCGCTGGGGTAACCGGTTTCTAGAGTGGAGACCGCGTCTCGGTAAACGTAGTGTATAAGTGTAGGACGCCCTCAGGCCAGGTGAAGCGATGATCTGCGCAAGATGGCTGTCAGGAGCTGGATGCGAGTGGCCAAGGATCGGTCTGCGTGGCGAGCATTTGGAGAGGCCTTTGTCCAGCAGTGGACTGTTATGTGCTGATAATGATGATGATGATCAGGTCTCTTCTATTGACCAGTGCCGGCTGCTTTTGGTGTACGTTGCGGTGATTGTCTGACCAAAGTCGTTTTTTGGTGGGTTTTTGCCTTTGGAAAGTGTCTGAGAGGCTCGTCGTCGGTTAACCACCGTCATGAACGTTTCCGGTTATCGTAAATAATGCATTTTTCATCGAACGTCATGATTCGTTCCAAAAAATCCTAAAAAGGTCGTTTTGATTTTACAAAATCAAAGAAGAACACACCTCAACCACATTTTGAGGGTTTTCACCGTTCCAATGCGTTTTAAATCATCTAAGACCGCAGGGTCCGCAGGTGACTGACTCATTGTTCTTGCGCACAGCGCAATCCCTCGAGCCGTTTGCGATGGGTCAGCTTCCATCAGGGTCCTCAGTTCGTCGTCCTGAAGTACTCTAGGTCTACCACTACATGTTTTATTTAGAAATAAATGATTAAAAACAGTAATAATAAACCCTGAGAACCGACCTAATAAATAAAAAAAAGTAAACTATGCATGCATTTTATTTAAATCACTTGTGTAAATCAAAAGTAATTTTCGAGGATCTGCTGCAAAACGGTTGATAGGTATGGTCGTCCGTGAAAGAATCGCCCATACTGTTTACAAGTTCAGTTTTTTTTTTGTACACTGAGCAAACAAAATTTAAAAGATGGAGCGTAAGGCCCCGTTTACACTTTGATTAGAAGTAATTAGGCGAGTTCATACATGTTCCACGAGATTTCCAGGGGGGGGCAGCTGCCCCCCCCTGCCTCCCCCTCGGTACGCCCATGTATCATAGTAATGATTAACAATAACTGTCTTTGGCATGACTCTACCACAAAGAGATTACAAGCTCAAAAATTAGAATGGTTTATTGTAGACTATACAATGGAATAGGCCGTGGTGAAAATACTGATTAATACAGGTAGCTATTAAAATTAAATTTTACAGCCTACCTTACACTTTCACAAAGACACAGCTTTCTTGAAGAAAGTAGCCTGGCGCCAAACTGCATTTATTATGCAATTGAAATAGTCGCAGCTGGTCGCAGCAAACAATATACACTAATGAAATCCATTAACATTTGAAAGCTATTCATAGAATATGCTTTTTATTATTGAGAAGCAACGTCATTTTCCTTATACCTAGATACACATTGCTCTCTTTATACCAATCGTTTTTTATGGATAATAAATACTTAGAATTTTATATTTGGCTAAACTAAATATATTTTTGACCGATCAAAACAATAAACGGATTTCTGCGAAGCATGATCATTGCGACTCTCATAAAGAGAGGGACTTTTCTACAATCAAACAATTAAACAGGATACCTATATCTATTGTACATTAGTGCACAAGTAATTATACCAGTATACGACCGCGTGAGTCAACCATTATAATACGACCGAAGAGAGATCAGGCGTAGGACCAAAGCTTTACGTGCTTTCAGAGGCATGGGGGTACTGTACACCGCACACTTCCAGACTTCGGACTATGTCAGAGTATTCATCTTCTTCTCAGCCTTTTTCTACCATATTTCTGGTGTAGGTTCTTTTATGCCAGTCTCTTCTATCCTGAGCCACATGTATCCTCATCGATCCGGCTTTTCTCTTGATGTCATCACTCCATTCAGAAGTCTGAGTCCAGTCTGAGTATTTTCCAAGAAGAAAAAACAACCAAATTAGCATTTTCCATCCGACTCGGGATTTCAACCTAGGACCAGGACACGTTTTTAAGAGTTCTCTATTTAGTAAGAGGTGGTCAATACCTTGTAAATAATAATAAATGAATAGCACCTTTATGGCCTGGTTTTTCATTTGGAAAAGAACCAATTCTAAATCCAAATGAACAGAGTCCGGTGCCGTAGCTAGTTGACTTAGTCGTCAACTTTATACTTTGCCCTCTAATAAACCGCTAGTCCATTTATGTCATAATTAATGTAAACTTATTTAGACAACATCTATTCATAGTCGATTTTTTTTTTCTGTTCTTAAAGTTTACTTTCAAGGTTACCACCAAAAAAACAATTAATGTGCGCATTCTAAATAATACACTCCGTTCGCTATGTGTGTTTTTGTGTTGGGGTCACAAAGGTCGCAGATACAGTCACAAGCAATAACATTGAATACACATAAGGTCTTAAGCAAACGCCATAAGATTTAAACTTAAATGTCTTATTTGGATATTATTACACGCTTTTAACATGTACTAACATCTGTGTTTGTTTTTTCACCAGATGGAATATAACCAATGATTTGCTAAAGGCGTGTGTTAAATTTGAAGACGTTAAAAGTAGTTATCTTTGCCTACCTACTGGCTCCCACATTGTTACACGTCAAACCGATCTTCATAATAAAACTGTACAGGGTACAAAGATGTTATTTTCCCAACAAGTATAAAGGAATTGGTTCTCATAATTACGCGGGACGCTTGTCACTGTAATGACTTTCTGATGATTGTAGCACAAACAATATCGCTGCTGAGAAATACTCTACTGCAACTGCAATTCTATTATTGCAATCTTACAGCTAAGATAATAATTAGAAAAATAAAATAAATGAAAATTGAAAAATCTCTTTTTCAAAAACTTTTCCACGCATATACTCGTACTTTTTGAGAAAGTACATTTATGTAGTTTTGGATATTATTCACAGAAGTCAGAACGCCTCGATGATCCAGTGGTTTAAGTACCATGATCCATGGTCTCGGTTTAATTCCCGCCAAAATTTGTGTCAGATTTTTCGAACACAACTCGAGTTTGTGATCACCAAACCCCATTTGGCAAGCAAGTTATTACGCCCGTATCGTTGTAGAGATTTGCCTTAAAATTACTTAGCTGATTCTTATACTCTTCTTTTTTTTATTTCAGGAAGCGCGAGCAGCTTTAGCGTGGCTTCGGAACACAACCCCTGATGACAAGAATGTTGAAAAGGCTATTCAAGAATTCGAGAAAGAGGAGGAGTTTACGAAGTCTATGCAGCAGGCCAGTTTCAAGAGCTTGAGTAAGTAATAAAATATAATTTTTTTTTATTCAATAATACACACTTTATTAAACGTGGTAGGAAATCTTTTTATAATTATTGCGGTCTTAACAAAGTCTCTGGGGTGGTGGCCCTATCCTATGTGGCGGGTTATTGCATTCCCTATGATATGGTAGAGTGAAAAAAGAAGACATAGTTCTTTGCTAAACAAATTAGGCGAAAGAATTGGATTACTATCGAGTTTTTTGACGGTTCTTCTCGATGGAAACAATCACGGTGCCAGAGTCATTTGGTAGATAAGATTATAAGTGCATCTTTCAAGTTTAACTCAAACAATATTTTGTTATACTACTGATTAAAAAATGCCATTCACACGCTCTTCGTATGTGCCAACCGATCATTTACAGTATTTTGCATAAGATTCCCCTCATACCAGCCTATTGCAACACACGTCATACGCTTAAGAGAATTGCATAAATTATTCTGTACATTACGTACGAATGCATTACTTATACATACGACTGGCCATTTATCAGAACTGCACTCGCTTGCATAATCCGTTCAATGCACCGGCTTACCTGATCTCTGAGGTTAGGTTACCAGTCGGATAAAATCAGGATTAGGTAGGTACTGGGAAGATACCAAAATTTATTAAATTTTTATCTTATATAAATAAAAATGAAACTCTAGAACGGTTGAACCAATTTGACTAATTTTAGTTTTCAAATATTCGTGGAAGTCCAGGAAAGGTTTAAAGGATGAGAAAATAAATAAATAAATTGCGAGGAAAATACTAAATACATAATAATTAGGGTTTAAATGAATATGGTTTATATTACGAGGTAAATGATACGAAGTTCACCGGGTCAGCTAGTTTAATAAACATATAATATCCTATCCTGGGACATAATTCACACAGCGTTTCACCAGGTGGTAGGTTCCTGTACTGGGCCGTCTAGGTGGGTACCACCGCAGTGCCAGATATTTTCCCGTGAAATAGAAGTGTGTCAAGCATTTCTGTGTTTCGGGGAAAGGGCAATGAAGCTAGTGAAATTACTGGGTATATGAGACCTAATAACTGTCGTCTCTTAAGGCGGGCAACGCGCCTGAGACCCCAAGGGGGTCCCGGGTGCTTATGGGCGGCGGTGATCACTTATCATCAGGTGACCCACTTGATCGTTTGCCCCCCTATAATATAAAAAAAAAAATGCGTCATCTAGCCCCAAACTAAGCATAGCCTATACTATGCTATGCTATGGGGGCTAGACAACGGATAAACAATACTGATATTTGTTTTGATAATACATAATATTATATAGAAACACACAGATCGATACAATTTCATGTTTTATGACAGGAGCATTCCGTTTTGTAGAATTTTTCGTCCAAACAGCCCTTATTACCACAGATAATATCTGTGGCCCTTAGGTATACTTTCCAATGTTCACATTCACAAAAAAAAGATACTACTTAATGTATCTTTCATGTCAGATTAAATCTCTTTTGATTCATTGATCTCAGTTCGACGTAACCGCCGGGTGTCGGACTACAGAATTTGAATACCGGTAGTATTTTGCAAACAGGTTTAGTGGCCGAGTGAAACTCCGTATCTTTTTTTGATTAAAGAACGAGGATAAGAATTAATTATTGAATTTGTGCAGTATTGTTATTCTTTTAATCTTTTTCGGGTTTTGCTGCAGGGCAATGGCCTCCATCATTGAAGTCAAGTCATCGTTACAATGTTGATTGTTTGAAAAATCCGGCACAAAGCCCTTTCGCATGTTGTTTCGCGTAAATCTTTCGGGTTATTCACCAACTCCACCCTAAAGAACTTGGATACGCATACATCCGGTTGGTGAAACTCAAAATTAGTATCAGTTGTTATTTCGTCATCTGGCCACGCAAAGGTTTTACGCGTGTCCAGATAGTGAAACTTAAATTAAATCACTTTTATATTTTCGGCAACTAGACACAACCAATTCTTATGCATTTCAAGGCAAAATTTTGTCTGTTGTTTTAACCTTAAGAACTGTTTTCTCAAATAATACAATTCATATTGTTATACTCGTACATCTCACTTTGAAAGCCATCTAGCTCCAAAATTTAAAAAATCATGTTCTTTTATTTTGCTTTTCTCTCATCATGTACTTTATTATTTGTATAATAATATGGTGAAATATTAAGATGGACCATGGGCAATGACTGGTTTTATTCCATCTTTAGGTCTCTAAAATTATTTAAATGCCAGCTTAGGATGACTTACGACATTTTGCAAGCTTAAAGTTGCAAACGGTGCTTATTGCAAGTTCTTTATATCTTTATGAGGTCATAGGCTAAAGATCCTTCTATCTGATCTTGGTCCATTTTTCACGATTCTGAAACGGTTCGCCCAAAAACGTTTGATTCATGAACGGTTCCTCCACAGAATTTTTAATCCAACTTCCTCTTAATTAACTTATTTAACTATTCCAACTTGATGTTTTTGTTAAAATATATTCAATAACGATAATCAACCGCAAAAAGAAGAACTTTTAAATATTTTTTAATGTTAAACCATTTGGAATCTTATAATGTTGTAATTATCTTAAATGGTTTTAGAGGTTCAATCTAAACGTCGTAAAGGTTAAATATAAACAAGGAACCGAAAACTAGAACCAGTTTTACCATAGTAAAATGAGAACAAAGTATGTTATCTCATCATTATACATCGTTATCGCGCGGGCAGTTTGGGGGCGACGCGACGCATAGATGACCGAAGGGCTGTCACACGTATATAACGAGTATTAGAATATTTGCATGTTTTTTTATTCTTTAAATTAAAGCCTTTCTGTTATGTTTATTCCTTATGAGGATAAATACCTTATGAGGATAAATAGAATATTATTTCTATTTTGATATTGTATTCAAAATTGGGGCAAAGTAGTGTAGAAGCGTTGTTTAAGTTAGCAACACTTTCTCTGAGGGTTGATTCAGTCCAGTAAGTCAGAAATTGACATCATACAGCTTTAAATAAGTAATTAGGATAAAAATAACATTTTCATAAAATTGGTTAAGTTATCGAAACCGAAAAAAATCGTAAGGTAACATTGTTGTGTCAGTGGTCGATTTAGGATTACAAATAGATTCAATGCATAACATCGATTTAAAAATAGATATTTTTATTAGTCAAATATAATTTAAAAAAAGATCCATGCGTGGCAACCCTATTCGTCAGTATCCACGCGTCGCCCCGAAACCCGAAACCCCGAAAGTATATCTGCGTCGCTGCATGCACACTCAAACAATATCTCGACCCGTTTCGCAGTGCGCCAGTCGGGGCTAATATCGCACAAGTTTCGCGCGACACGGTTTTTCGGTACCCGCTTACGCAAGTGAATTAAAAAGTGGACCATGGGCGAATGCTGAAATTAAGCTATGAGTGACAACCTTGTAACAGGCCAGCTAATTAATCGCGGATTGGGCCGGAAATAGCCTACTGTATACTCTCTCTACTATGGTTTCACATTCCAAACAGGAACAGGTTTGGCAATATGTCTTATTAAAATTATAACAACTTGAGGCAATGTTTGTTGTTATACGAGTACCTACACACCTGTGTAATCAAGTATCTAAAAATACTTTCCATTATAAGTTAGGACGGATAAATAGATTTTATTCGATACGATACTCTAAATACTTTACTGTCACTACCTAGTTTCTCAGGTAATTGGTGTTTTGGAATCCATAGATGAAACAATAAATAAATAATATTATGCTTTTGTCTATATTAATCAAACAAAACAGAATAAACACAAAAATCCATGTGTACAATTAACCAATTGTGGTCCCTTTGACACATACATTTAGTTTTCAATGACTAATAAAAATTTAGAAAACACGAACTCTTCCTTTATTGCTATTCTTTAATATTAGGTACGTAGGTACCTAATATTAAAGAATAGCTATACGAATATTTTGTATGGCTGTTATAGGTCCCAGTATTGGCCTCCGGACTAAATGATTTGTAAACAAAGAACTTTTAAAAGGTCTATTAAGTCACATCTTAATAGGTATCTTTTGTATAGAAGGGTTTCTACAAATAAAATTTATACCACCTGCGGCGTGTATGTATAGTCCTCAGGACAAAAGCGTTCCCACTACCCACTGAACTCTCTCATTCTCCTTCACACATGAGCCTGTGCCCGCTTTGTGGCGTTTGACATGCCCGTCCCCGAAGGTTTTAATAATGTAATTTACAAAACCTAATACCACGTGTTACTTCCAGTCCAAGACAAGACGAGGTTCAGAGCGTTCCGCATAGCAGTCAACGTGATGCTATCTCAAGAGACCTGCGGGTACTTGGTGGTGCTGACCTACGCTGGGTCGATCTTCGAGCAGGCAGCCGAGACGACCAGCCTTCAGCTCAGCCCCAACAAGCAGACCATTGTAGTCGGAGCACTGCAGCTGGTGGGATCCATTATCGCTAGCTGCATGGTGGAACAAACTGGACGGAAGGTAAAGATCTTCAATAAATACTATGAAAACCTATAGTGTACGATCTGATTTGTATTCACTTTCGAGGAGTCTAGATGCAGAAAGGTTTTGTAGAATATTGGGTTTTGTTATTTTAACCGCTTCAGAAAAACAGTCGCCAAGCCACTTAGGTACTTAAATATAACTTGGAGGTGGTGGGTTTCATTTGTTTGGTTCTCGCCTTGGTTCTGGTTTGTGGCAGCACTTTTCCAGAGCCCTTATGTCATATTGGCGGTGCTACTCAATGGAAAGGCTGCAGTAATTGCTTACCAGCCCAAGCTGTGGGCATGTCTAACAACTGACCTAGCATTAAAAAATATATCTTTGGACATTAAAAACATAATTATTAAATTGTACCTATTAAATTTGATCTTTAAGAAGCTTTTAACAAATTTTAACAATTATTTTTTAGTGGCTGCTAGCATCGACGTCATTCGTGACTGGCTTCTCCATGCTGTCGTTAGGCCTATGGTTCTACCTGACGTCAGTGGGCCTGAGTCTGCCAGGCTGGCTCCCAGTCCTCGCCATGTGCGTGTGCATCTTCGCGGATGCCGCAGGGTACCAACCTGTGCCCTATGTTATAATGTCCGAGCTGTTTTCATTCCAGGTATGTTTATAAGTAGTCTTCTAGCATAATTAATTTTTTTGTACGATTAATTACGTTTTACACTCAGAAACAATGGAATGCAGATTTTTTTTAGCTGCCATTATGAAGTTGTTTGTGACAATAGCCCTTTTTCTGCACTTTAAGTGTTAAGTGTCTTGTTTTTTACCGTACCTACATACATACGTTGATGCCATAGAGACCTTTTTTGGCAGAGGATAAAGATAAAAGACTAAATAGAGCACGTTCTCATCAACCCCTTTTCTTCATTTATTTGATTATAAAAATCACTCCACGTTGGATTGATAGAAAAACCTATCTTAAGACGAATGACGCTAACGATGGGCTAGCAAATAATCTTTGGCACTTCGACTGTCAACTGAGTTCAATATAATAATAACTAATATTGATTGTGTTTCTCTTCTAGTACCGAGGCATAGCCACATCTCTCATCATATCGGGCACAGCCCTTAGCGACTTCGTTCAGACGAAAGCTTACGACCCTCTCCTCAAAATCCTCGGCATCCACTGGGTCTTCATCATGTTCTCTATCATCTGCTTCATGGGAACCTTCTACACCATCCTTTGGGTGCCAGAGACCAAGGGTAGGACCGTGGAAGAGATTTATGAGATCCTCGAAGGCAAAAAGAAGGGAGATGAAGAAAATGGTAAAGATGGGAAAGAAGTAAGTAGGTTGTGATGATAGTTTATGGTGTGCTGTCACCTGCATTGATGTGTATACAAGCATTCCAATTTGAATCTTATCACAAATGTTATAAGGTCTCATATATGTATACATGTTGGTGTAAGTGGTTGTACTCCTAAATCCTAATAACTCTTTACCAAATAGTCTTATGAAAATATGTGACAAATGTTTTAAACAATTTTTCATCATACTAAAATAAGCTTTAACTTATCTTCAATTATAAACAATATGGCGTGAGGATTTAGGATCGGCGAAAGTTTTGAATACTGACCTCAATTTTAAATTTTCGACAACAGCATGAAGAGCTATCCAGGATTGTCAATTTATTCAATCTTGAAACTTTAACCGAATTTAATAATAATTTTTTGATATAAAATAGGTTGAATGAATTTGACAGTTTGTGATACACTGATGTGCTATGATTTTAATTATATGTTATAACACAAATAAATGTAGTACTATCGACCACAAAATTTGCGATCCTGTGAATTATAACGTTGTCTTCGACTCATACACTCGGCAATAGTTAATAGTCTCAATAATCTATTTTGATGCGTAGCTGATTGTACTATACGACACATCGCAGACTATTGGACTACTGGTATATATTTTGGACTGAAGTACTTAAGAAACGTAACAATATTCTTTCTTCCTATACTCTAGAGTAATACTCAAATTTTAATTAGATGAGGCGCATGGCAATTATAGTTCCTATAGGGGATAATAGGGAACACCATTTGCTAGCGCTCAAGTAACTAAAATAGTATACCTATTTGAGTATCGTTTTAGAATGTTTTACTCAATTATTTTTTTATTTATAGCCTGTATAAATAAAAATTAAAGTTATAAAAACAAATACAGTTTTGATGAATACAGAATAACCTGGTGTAGGTCCTGGCTTTGATTCCGGAGTATTTTGAGTTGTAGGCGTTTTTAGTGTTATTCAAAATGGTTATATCTACACAAGGTATACAGCATTTATCAGACTGTATAATACGAGTAGCTTAAAGCAGTAAATGAGATGTATATTCAAATTAATTTCTTATGATATTTAAGAAGAGATTGAATAATATATGTTTGACTATACATGTTGTTAAACAACTTTAATCATTGTATAATAAAATTAAATTATGTATGTACGGTCAACAGCACATCACGGTTAACACTTGCAGTTCGTTAATAGCACTTATGCCCCCGACATAAGAGCGGTACAAAGTCCAAAGTGTTACGTCTGACGTGCTTTTGACTGTATATTTTGACACTTATTTATATTGTGATAAAGATTGATATTGTTTACGTAAATGTGATGAAATGTGCCTTTTCATTCCCAATGTGATATAAATGACGAATTATTTAGAATTAAGTTAGGTTTTCCAGTGAATAAATAATTTATTAAAAAGAATTTTCGTGTTTATTTTACTCCTTTTCGATTTTACGCAAATGTTTGATCCCGCTGTCCTAGGTTCTAATCCCGGGCTGGGCATAATTTGACTAGATCTTATTTTGCAAGTGTGTTGATTTAACAAGTGGACTGTCATTATAACGGTGAATTGATTCCAATTAATTCATCAACACATAATTTAATTTAATTATTATTAAAAAAAAATATTCTTGATCATCATTATTCACATAAGGCCCTTCATCTGGTCCTAAACTAAAAAAAAAACTAATAGGCCAGAAAACGGATAAACATTACTTCTTTTGTTAATACATTTTTATATTGCAATGTGTAACAAGACGAGCAGATCGTACACCTGATGGTAAGCGCCACGTCTGCCCTTAGACAGTTCAGTGCCAAACACCCTGTCTGCCCTGTCTGGCACCGCCCTGCGCTCACTACACCGACACGACAGTTATTAGGTCTCATATAGGTACCCAGTAATTTCACTAGCTTCAGTGCTTTCCCCGAAACACATATAATATGTTACACAGCACAGAGTAGAAATACCCAGGCTCAGACAGACATGTTCATGAACACAAATGTTTGTATAGTACCATTGGGAGATCGTACCCGCGACCTCAAAATGATTCCTATATACCTATAAAATAACTTGCCAAAATACAGTGGAACATTTGTACATTACTAGCGGTAGTAACACTTATTTCACAATATGTTACAACTTCATAAAATACAGAAATCGATAAGAAACATACATTTAATATTCTACATCATATAGTTTGAATACAATGTCCTGGTGGTATGTTACTGTGTTATTGGCTGCCTACACATCACATCAATTATTGTTGTTCACTTTAGGCCATGAAGGTAATCTCCTTTATAACTGACTTTTAAAAAAAGAGGTTTTCATTTCGACTGTTTTTTTTTTTGTGTCTACATCATAACTTTTCACGGGGTACACCGATTTTGATGAATTTAATTATTTTTTATAAGGAAGCAGTCAGGATGACCTCACTTCACCTGATGGTAACCGGATGTAAGGTCCGAATATAAGGTTGACTGGCTCAAAAGAACATAGTATCCACGGGGTAAAAAAGAGGAACCATACCTCTTGGTACGGGCCATCAGTGTCTGGATGAAATCAATTAGTAGATCGAGAATTGACATAATAATTAAATTTAAAAGTTCCTACCTATTTATGTTGTTTTCGGAGTCGGTCAGCCTAGCCAACGCGAACGTACCGATTTAACCGAAACCGAATATTTTTTTACTTTTAGTGCATTTTTTTTTTTTGATTGGTAGTCGCTTTTTTATTTATTACCGTTGGACTACGCACCCTGCCTACCTAATGGTAACTTGTGCGACTATTGCGGACTATTCCATTAAGGGACTCCTCTCTGATTAGCGGATCCACCTAGCGGAGTTCCGGCTAATCGTTACTAGCAACAAACAATTCAGGATATCTGTCTGCCAATTGAATGTATAAATTTTAAAATTACCAGCCTATTTAATGTCCTACTGCAGGGCAAAGTCCTGCATCCATGAATCAAATCATCGCTACAATAATGGGTACTGGCTTAATCACTACGCTTGCCAAATGCGGATTGGTGATCACAAACCCGAGCACTGTCCGAAAAAACTGACACAAAGTTAGCTCGACCCGGGAATTGTACCCAGGACCTCGAGATCTCGGCCTGGTACTTAAACCACTAGACCATCGAGGCGCTAAATAATGATGAGGTCATAAATTTTAAATACCTACGTTTAAAATCTTTCGATATAAAACAGAATACAGATATGACACACGAAGGCACGGCAAAGCCGCCCTGCGCATACGCCACGAGTACGGGATGAACGCGCAACTGGACAAGGGCATCCTCCGCATCAGGGGCGGGAACGTGACCGACACTAAGAACTACCCCTACATGGCCGCCATCATCATTAATGGGAGGCTGTGGTGCGCCGGCACCATCGTCGATGAGAACTGGGTGGTCACTGCTGCGCACTGCCTTAATTAGTAAGTTTGGACTTTTTTTTATTGTAATGTGTAACAAGACGAGCAGATCGTACACCTGATGGTAAGCGCCACATCAGTAGACAGTTCAGTGCCAAACAGTATCTAAGCATTTACTGTCTGGCACCGCCCTGCGCCCGCTACACCGAGACGACAGTTTTAGGTCTCATATTATACCTAGTAATTTCACTAGTTAAACACTAGATAGACTTAGATTGAATTGCAAAGCTATGCTGCAAAATATCCCTGGCTGTGCCAGCTAAGGAGCAAAAAATCATACCATGATTGCCTTTCGTTTAGTTTGTAAGCTAATCATATGGAACAAAAATAACTGTCTATTGCCACAAAAGAAGGCTCACTGACTGTTATATCTTCTTGTTCTGTGGTTTTTCCCGAGGAACACATGATACGTTATGCCACATTTCTAACGTTAGAACATTAAAATGCGCAAGCTTGATAATGTACCTACCTAACCATAGTACCTAGACTGCCAAAAAACAAAATATTCATACCTACAAGAAAAACGTGTGTAAAATAGAATGTCATCTATGAAAAATTATAGAAAATGAACTATGTGACAATAACGTGGGGGTCGGCCGATTCTTATTTTTTTGGGGTCAAAATCAAAAACCAAGCAAAAATCGTTTCATCACGTAATAATTGGATAGCGCCTGATTTGCGCCTGATAAAAATGCAATCCCAACAAACGTTTTAAGCTCGCAATATTGGTAACGTGTACTAAAAACGGTTTTTCCTCAGAGCTGTTTTATTTTTGATTGGTTCACAGCGTTCTACACGTATCCCCAATGAGCTCTCTAAGCCAGTACGTGAAGGTGCGTGTGGGCAGCCCGCGTCCGCACGAGGGGGGCACCCTTGTCGACGTGGTGGGGGCGGTCAGGCACCCCAAGTTCGAGGAGGAGCCGGTGCCCCACGCTGATGTGGCGCTGCTCAAACTGGCTGAGAACCTTGGTGAGTAAGGCTGGTTTTAGAGTCACGCTGACGCGCGCGCGTAGCGTTGTACACTGCCGATTTTCTGTGCAGTTAAAATCGTCGCTATCTTACAAGAACAGCGATACTTGTTGATACACGCGCTGACCGCTTGCTTGTCTTGTCAGCGTGACTCTAAAACCAGCCTTAGATACAACTTCTGTCGAGAGGTTTTCTAAAACCACAAGCGAAAGACAATCATAACTAAAAGACAACTTTTAATAGGTACAAGCTTTTAATTTTTTATACTTAAAGGCTGCCTGAACAGACTGTCGTCGACATAGGGGGCGGTGCTGTCGGCCAATAAAATCACTCACTATAATTTCTATTCTCACTTACTTCGTAAATCTAGAAAATTATATTTGGAACTACATACATAATATACATGATTTGAAGCTTTTTTAACAACTGCTTCAGCAGTAACAAAAACTTGCAAAAATGAAAACAGACATAATAAAACTGTAAATACTAAATAGGTTTGTAGGTGTAATAGGTGGGTAGGTGTGCTGAATCAAATCCAGCTAAAATGGCGTATATAATTTACCCTTCCTATTACAGAATTCAACGACCATGTAAATCTGCTGAAAATCTATCCTGGAATGAACGAACCCTATGCGCAGAGCTTCGTCGTCGTCAGCGGATGGGGCGCCACCAGGGTACGAAAACTACTAGTAACATAGATTATCATTTGCCGAACATTTTCTTTGAACAAACTATCGGGATTGCTTTAATAATGCATCAAGAAATTGTCAAACGTCTATTATATTGGAACGTGCAGACATCGTGAGCTATATAGTTAGTGTTATGTGATACAGGTCACCATTATTTTCTTGTCATTCACCTTCATCATAAAGTATATTTAGGTTTCAAAACCACTACCAAACGCGCGATAAACCAGTCAAAGGCGCTAAGAGACACTACTCAAGCCAGACTGTAATTAATATTGGCGCCCAACTTGGGGCTCAAGATAATACTTATATTTAAAACGACATGATTAAAACTAATTAAATAAAACGACTTCAAACCGATAAAAACTCGCTTTATATTCTACATTTTAAATTTGAAACCCGACGTTTACGAGTTTTTATCCGTTTTAAGTCGTTTTATTTAATGAGTAGTAACCGCGTAAACATAAGAAGCCACTATGAAATGATTTGAAATTATATTAGTAATCCGTTACTCTTAGGGCTCCGACACAGCATTTAGAGACCACACGCCAGATCTCCTGACGGCTCGACTGAAGGTCAGAACGCAGCACTACTGCGTGGACGCGTACCAGCTCGTCAATGGCTTCCAGTTTACCAAGGACTTCTTCTGCGCTTCATTGAGGAACGGCACCAGAGACGCTTGCTTGGTAAGAGTCTTCTAAGCTACTACTGTTGGTAGAAAGGCTTACGTAAATTCTTCTTGTACCTATATCATAGAATAAAACTCAGGCACACTGGTGCCAGAGATATTTTATAAAAAAATAAAAAACACAAACAAAGTGCGAACAAATGATTGCGCTTAGCCATCATACTAGCCATTGTAATCTGTTGTGATAGAAAGTAAACAATTTACTTAATTGTTTATTTATAAATTGCTAACGGTAAGCGGACGACTAATAATTGAGGACCATTGAGGGACGCAAAAGTCAAAGGGATAATGGGAATAGATAGATTGAATTTAATTATGTACCTACCTAGAATCATATGCAGTGATCCACAAGTGTTACTAGCTTGTGTAAAATAGTACTCTATTATGTGTACTGCCGTGTGTTGGGCTCGAAACTAAAGAAAGGCGTTCCCTCTACCCACTAAACTCCCACGGTTTTTCCTTTCCACCCGGAACGGGGACATGCGGGGACACTAGTTACATCAATGTGTGTATTTGCTCTTAGTTCGACGCAGGCGCTCCAGCGGTGCAGCACAACCAACTCATGGGCATCATGAGCTTCGGCCCCGAGCGCTGCGGGCACGAGTACCAGCCCGCTGTCTTCATCAAGGCCTTCTACTTCAGGTTACTTGCTTACTTGCTACCACGACAGTGGCGCTTAAACCTTACGGCTCGCCTGATGGTAAGCGGGCGTTTGGATGCTTGTAACACTACAGGCATCATTTAAGTGTCGCTCGAAACTCGAAGAAACATAACTCCTCGCAGCTTAGGCTGGTTTTAGAGTCACACTGATGCGCGCGCGTAGCGTTGTAAGCTGCCGGTTATCTTTGCAGTTCAAATCTCGTTTAAGTTAGTTAACGAATTGTAACATAACAGTTTGTAAACATTTGATTTATTTTTGCAATTGTATAGTATTTTTTGACGTTAGTTCATGCAGCCCACCTGATGGTAAGCGGCCAGTGACTATTCAGAAAAGGTATTGAAGATGATGCTATCCTCAGTTAGGTTTTTTACGTTTCTTTCATTCTGTTATCAGATAAAGCTTATCTTAACATATACTATACAGATTTATCAAAATGATTAAATAGATAAATTGTACAATGAATGGCCACGAAATACAACTACCTAAAAAATTAATAGCTGATGACTGCTTATTAACAGATGGGCTATATGTTCCTCTAAAGCCTATTATTAATGTCGCTTGCCAAATGCGGATTGGTGATCACAATCCCGAGCTGTGTCCAAAAAACCGACACAAACTTATCTCGACCCGGGAATTGAACCCATGTTCCCGAGATCTCGGCCCGGTACTTAAACTACTAGCCAAACGAGGCGCTACGATCTGCTTTTGCAAAACAAATATCAATACGCAACCTCGCTTTTTATGCTTTTCACAGAGACTTCGTGAAAACCACCATAGCATCCCACAAGTCCACAGCTGATCTTCTGGAGGCCATGCACGAAGTGGACCCTCTGGACGCAGACCGCGGCAAGGCGGGGGAGGCGCCGGTCGTTGCGGTGGCGGGCTACGGCATCGATGTGACCCATCCCGATAATAGACATGATTAAACTGTTTATAATAAAGAGTGACATTTTTCATTACAATAAATAAAGTTTCCTTGACACTATTTAGGCCTCTACCTTGAATTTCGAGGAAGCGGGTGCGGGAACGCAAGCAGGCGCACGGCGCGGGCACCGCACGGGGCCGTCAAGAGCTGAGGCCCATAGCTGGGCATCGTTAACCAAATAATTAACTTCGTTAATCGCTTATCCGTTACTAAAAAAGTTAACTTCGTTAAACGTTAAAACGCTACTTTTGGGACGATTTAACGCAAGTTAACGTTAATCGTTAATCCGTTAAAACATGGTGAATAATCTCTATGTGGGGTAAATAATGCTTTTTTATATCGTCGCGTTAGATATAACTACCTATAAGTGGTTATTCTCCAACTGGACACACGAGACTTACACACGGGACTACTTTCTCATCTCGACATGTAAAGATTTTCTTTGTTACAGGATACAGTGTGACTCGTTGGGATAAATTTCATAAATAATTCCCAACCAGTCACAGCACATTGTGACCGATCTTAAATCCAGTTGAGAATAATGCTATTAGGTACCACTTCTTCTTCATTTCATTACAAGTCCACGAGTGGTGGACGTTGAGAATACTATAACTCATTTCCACTGTTATTGTACCCCACGTCTCGTGATGGTGGAAGTTGGGACCAAAAATAAAAAGTTGTTGCAACGTTGGTGGTGGACGTTGGGAATAATCCAAAAGAAGTAAGGTTTTTATTCAAGCAATAATAATAAATACTTAATAAATATCTCTGGACATTATTCACACAGCGCCATCTAGCCCCAAACTAAGCATTAGCTTGTGCTATGGGTGCCAGAAATAAACAGACATGTTCGTTCATGCACACAAATGTCTGTTCCGTGCGGGGATCGAACCCGCGACGTCTGGTGTAATAGCCGACTTCTCGACCATTACACAAAATGGCTCGTCGCAATGAATTACTTTCTCAAAGGCCGGCAACGTACTTGTGACTCCTCTGGTGTTGCAGATATCTATGGTCAGCGGTGATTGCTTACCATTACTTAGGTGACCGGCTTGCGCGTTGCCTACGTTTAAAAAAATCAGCAACATTTTTGTTTTATTTATTAAATTTTTTCGACACAGTGTCCAATATTTCTGTAACTTTCATTCTTTAACAGTTGCCGCGATCATGACTTCTATAAAGGGAACGACGATGGTAGCATTATTTGCGTGAGATTATTCTACGTGACCGTACTTTACCATACTGTGTTCTTATTAAATTCAAACGTGTGTTCAGTCGACAAAAATATTAAATTGATATAACTATTAGAAGTTTTCATAAGTGGACACGCTTAGAATTCTTTTCGTGTCGAGATGACAAAGTAATAAATATTACTTATGATGTGGGAGCCAGTACACTTGAAATCAAAGACTCGGAGATAAAATAAGTCTACAGTCTGGCAGCACATTGAGCGACGCTTCCTGGTGAAGTGTCCCTCAATCGAATAGGCCGCAGTGGCCGCTTACCATCAGGTGGGCTGCGTGTCTGTCTGCCAACTGACTTAGTATAAAAAAAAAGATATAAAATTAGAATTTATTAATACAAACAAACAAACGAAGTGTATTTTAGAGGGGTTTAATGGCACGGTGCGGTAAATAGTAGTTAACGGATTAACGGACTTGGAAACATGTAACGGAAGTTAACGAGTCCGTTAACATTTTTTTAAGTTAACTTAAAAGTTAATCCGTTACTGGAAATGTTAACTTCGTTAATTAACGATTAACGGATTAACGAGTTAATGCCCAGCTATGCTGAGGCCCCTAGTCAAGCGGCATTGATGACGATCGTTATAGCTCAATTTGCGATAGCGAATGTCAAAACTCGTACTTTCAATATCGATTGAACACGTGAATTTTTTAAGGCACCTGTCAAATCCATACAATATGAAGTTAGTGAATTTCGCTTTTGCTGTCTGTCACGAAAGCGGTGCGATCCTGTCAAGCGGTGACCCCCAAGCGCTTCCGATTCCGCTTACGCTCCCGCGAAATTAGAGGCAGACGCCTTACACAGCGCGTCCAACCCCAAACTAAGCACAGCTTGTACTATGGGTGCCACACAATCCACAAGTACACAGCTGATCTGCTGGAAACCATGCACGAGGTGGACCCCCTGGACGCAGACAACGGCAAGACGGGGGAGGCGCCGGTCGCCGCGGTGGCGGGCTATGGGATCGATGTGACCTACCCAGACGATAGACATTATTAAACTGATTATAATGATTACATTTACATTTTTAAAACCTTTCTTTTAGAAAAAGATTTTACTCAGTGAAATGTATCTCTCCCTTTTTATTTTATTTTTAAGCTTGCGAGGAATACGTTTTATATCCTTTTTAAGGCGCCTATCGACATACATATAGACGGTAATGTTCGTGTATTTTGCATTTTTTTTCGACTAAACAAACTTTTTAAACCTATGCGTTTCACCTTGCATTAAGTTTTGCATAAATAATAAAAATTAAATTCCGTCGTAACCGGAAGAAAAACTAAACATACGGAACAAACAAGATGCATAAAACAGCTTATTTATATTTGACAAAATAAAGAGACGCAAAATTATGATACTTCATACTAGACACATCCATACTAATCTATCTATATAAAAATGAATTGCTGTTAGTCAGTCTCGCTAAAACTCGAGAACGGATTCGTGGAAGTCCGAGGTTTAAACGATGAGAAAAATTGTGAGGAAAATACTAAAAACGACCATTTTATATTCCCATACAAACAGTTCTTATCTGTCAAACGTTTGATGTATTATTGTGAACTTTGTATCACTGACCTCATAGGTAAGTGATACGAAGTTCACCGGTTCACCGGGTCAGCTAGTCTACACTATTAGTCTAGTGGTTGGTGGTGACTGGTGGTACCCTTTGGACTTCGTACCACTTTTGTGTCGGGGGCATAAGTGCTATTATCGAACTGCAAGTGTTAACCGTGATGTGCTGTTGACCGTACTATTGGTTCGAGTTTCGTCTATCACAATCGTAAAACTTTTGATTTGACAAAAAAAACTTCATTTATCTATTGTACTGTACTACTAAGATAGAATCATTTTACTGCGGGAAAACAACGACTAAAAATCACGCAGTATACCTACTGTGTTAGGCCTCCGTAACCCTTGGCAAAGAAACTAGACCAATTGGTTTATGGCCACAAATCCATTCAACTGTGCATCCAGTTTTGTGGAGGGACGTGTCACACCACTCGGCTACGACAGCCCAAATTGCTTGTACAGTCAGCTTCAAAATGATCTGAGCGTTCAAAACCACTGAACATTTGACTTAAATTTTTTGTTTAAGAACAATGACAACAAACGATATTTACACCTAAAAGTATTGTGCTAAGAGTGATTTTTCCAAATGTTCAGATATTTTTGGTAAGTTTGAACGCTCAGATCATTTTGGCGCTGACTGTACCTATCGCAAAGTCTGTCAAAATGACATCATCATTAATCAGCTGTATTGATGTCGATTTCCCGAAACAAAAATTAATCATTCGACTGAAATTATACATCTGTAATTAGGTATCACGAATACAGATTCTTTAGAAACAAAACCATTTTACGCTTACAATTCGACACCACACCATAATCCGTTTGCCGTTATCAATATTTCCGATGTTAATTACATAAACGCAATAAGGTTGAAATTCTTTTAAAACTCATATCTCTAGCCGTACACTGACCTTGGTCAGTATTCGTCAGACAAAAATAACAATGCAAGCATTTAGGACGAGCGCACGCTATTTTGAGCCTTAACGGTAGCAGTTAACACTTTAAAAATGTTGTTTAGCGGCATATGTTAATTTTGCCCACATACGTAACTGTTTGAAGAGGTATGAAGTTATGTGCACGCGCATTTTACTAACTTGCGTTCTATGTACGCCGTCCGTCAGTAGGCAATCGGTTCGCCGCGACGCGACATGTGTTTAATCATCCAATGAACACGTTTGCTCAACAAATTCCGGCAACCATGACATAAAAAAATCTCCATTCGCAATATTTGATAATGTTACGCGGTGATTGAGTCGAAAAAGTCGAGATTTTAAAAGGTTGACGTGAAAATAACCTCAAAGTTTGTGTTCTTTTTTTTAATTTGTATTCGTCACACGCCACGGCAAGAGATTTTGCAGCCAAGATTTGTGATACCGTGGACCAACATGGACGGAAATCTTAGAAAAAATAAAAGCAGCGCACGTAAACAAGTTTTAACTGCATTATTAGGTAAGATAAGCAGCATTTCGTCATATAGAAACTCTCTCATTAGAATAATATTTAGCTTGAATATACACAGAGTACCTAAACGTAATAAGATGTTAAATTATACTATTTATTCTACACAGTAAGTCTAGACCGAAATATTAGGTTCCCATTAATTAGTTAATTATAATAAAAATGGTGAGGAGTAGTTAGTAAAGCACAGTTTTTATGTGCCTCATAAAAAAAATCAATTTGTTTAAAGTACGTATCAATTCTTCATTTAATTAAAAATATTATCCAAACAAGAAATCTCGTGTCTACTCGACCTAAAACAAAAATACGTACGTTTAATTTAAAGAAAAAAATTGGTTGCCTGTAAAGTCGGTATACGGGCGAAAGTTTTACGTGACAACGACTTTTTATGTCTGTCCCTCTCGCTCTTAGGCGGGCTAACCATGCCCGAGTGGAAGGGACGCGTGCCTCTCACTCGCTCTCATTGTGAGCGCATAACGTGAGCGGAGCGTAACGCAGTTTCTTTAAGTGTCACCCGGCAAACCAATTTAAAAGACGTTGTCACGTCAAAATACTTTGGACAAAATCATTCAGACCGTAGGGGCCAAAGGGAGCAGAGTAAGCACTTGTGTTATTTATTATGTATCAGGATCAACTCAATAATTATAATACATAAAAATCCAGGATACAAAAACACAGGACCACCCACCACACAAATGTTCATCACCATGATTGTTCTCGATGAGATTCGAACACATGATCCAATAGCACATAAAACACGTTTACTACCTATGCGCTATCGGGCCAGTCAATGGCAAAATTTGGGGGCAATTTGAGAAGTAGCACAACGGTTTTGGCGACCCCGTATTTGTAATTGTTTCCTAGAGACAATAATTGACTGTCTCTACCTATTGGCCGACGAAATTGATCGTTTCCGAGTATCGTGTCATCATTATTATAAAATAAACAACGACATAAAACTTTTTAAATAACCTTTTCTATTATCACTTGAAAGGAGAATGCAAAACTTGCTACGAAAATGGGCCCAAAAATTTAAGTTAATAAAATAAATAAAAAATAAAATAATTTATTCTGCAAATAGATTTTTTAAAAATACTTTTGCACGTCAATCTTTTTTTTCCCTACAATGTGCAGATATGAGATGTATTTCTATGTGAAAGACCACACACACACCATCAACTTTTATTATGATGACATCATAATCGGTCACAGGGGGAAAAATATAATAATTTATTGTTTTTTTATGAACATAAATAATTAACATAATAAACATATTTTTTACACTAGGACCAATTTTGTCAACACCATAATAAAAGTTGAAGGTGTTAATTGGATCTATTTCGTAGGCTATGCCCCAAATCTAACGTGTAAAAGTATTTTTTTAAAAATCTATTTGCAGAATAAATTTATTTCATTTCATTATTTCATTTCATTTCATTTCATTTCATCTGCACAAAAATTTTTTTTGGGCCCAATGTTATGCATTGTCCTTTCATAAAATCAGAATAATTTGCTCCAAGAAGCTGATGGACTATCATAAAAAATGAAAATATCACCTAATGTTTTCATAAACCTCCGTCAATAAAATCCAGTGTTACAACATCCAGAAAATGACCTACGAACCGACACAAAATATTCGCTCGACCCGGAAATTGATTCTAGGACTCCGAGTAATATTTATAAATATTCTATAGTTTTCCGTACTAGCCTAACAGGCCGATCGAAGCCACGACCTTTGGTAGTAGCCGACTTCTCGACCATTGCATCAAATCGATCGTCAAATGACGCATACCTAGATGCAAGGACCTGGCCTTAGCCAAACTAAGTAGCACTATTTGTTTCATACTTATTTTCCTCAACAACCAAAAATAGGTTTGAAACTAGAGTTTTAGTTAAAAAGTTAGAGCTGTGGCAGCCGAGTAATTTCAAGCGTCGTTTCACATGAGTGAGATTTGTTCAAATCCCCGAGGAAATCACCTAAGGATTTTTCTAAGTTAGCTAGCTTGACAGTGGCGGAAACAACAAGGGCTAGAGCCATGGTCCAACTGGACTGTCGGATGACAGTCACTCCAATGTGATGCTGGTCAAAGCCTGGAACATGGTACAATCGTACCTTGACGAAATGAGGCCGAAGCGCGTCTGTGCAGCGGCCGCCCCGCGGTTTCACTCGCGTGGTTCCCGTTCCCGTGGGAATGGATTATGTCAATCAGTCAGTCACCTTTGAGTTTTATTTATATGTTACGGGCCATTTGATAAGTCCGGGCATTATTCATAAGGGCCGGTCTGTATTAATAATGCCCGACTCAATTGGGCCATGCATGTGATTAAAACAGCATGATTTATCACTTTTCCCGGCCATTATGAATAATGCCCACCCTATCTTGGGCCAAGTAATAAAATAGGTGAACAGTAGTGTTTTTGTTTATTAAAAGACAAAAAACTAACAGTTTTTTCATGAGAAGTTACCAAAAAATAAGCGGCATGTATATAATATATTACCGGCCAAAGCCGATTTCAGGACAAACTAGTTTGGCCTAGGCTAAACTATGTAGTTCTTACTAAGGGGGAAATCGACTCAGATGGATATAGGTTAGAAGGCTATAGATACACAAAACTGTCTACGTCTATGCAGAGCCATATTTTGAGCTCACAGTCTCATATTTATGAAGTTTATTCAATAGGTTTTCCCAAGACACACTCAACATAATCTTTATACATCTGGAATGGATCTTATATCCTGCATCGTTATGGGTGTGGAATGAAGCGATGCATATGTTACAAAGTATTTACATACACGTACATATATTACTAGCTATTTACTAACTACGCAGATCGAGTAGTGCAAGCAAAAGTGCACTGCGTACCTATCCCTTCCTGCTCATCACCTAGATTCTTGGTGGTCTACAACTGCACGCTCTCGAGACATTATTCAGCAGCACTCCCAATAAGATAAAACCTAGCGATTACCAAGAAAGAGCGTAGGTACTTTTCATAGAGAAGTATATTATATACGGAAAGTACTTTTCTTTCTGTACCTACCTACTTTAAGTGGTAAAAAAAGATTTCATAAAATAATAAACGAAAAAATTAGGGAAAGAGAGGCTCGAGGTTTTATTGGTTGCTTTAGCTTTATTTTTTACTAAATACGTAATAAATCTGGTTAATGTTTTTGGCAACGATATATGTCATAGATTTTTTTTAATACTACATCGGCTGGAGAATACACACGCAGCCCACCTGATGTTAAAGCGGACACTGCGACCTATTCCATTGATGGACACTTCACCAGGTAACGCCGCTAAATATGCTGCCAGATTGTAGGCTAATTAAATCGTCGACCCTATGATTTTATATTAAATAACTATAAAATTTTACGTAGGTCCCCAGAATAACTGCCAGATACTATAACTTCTACTATTACAATTTACAACCACGCCGTTTTGTTACAGCCACAATCCCCACCTTCACCTATGGCATCCAGATCGGCTGGCTGTCCCCCATGGGACCTCTGCTCAAATCAGCTCAGACACCTGCGCACGCGCCGTTCCGGGACAGCGACATCTCTTGGCTGGCGGCGGCTCTCCCTCTCGCTGCCATTTGTGGGATACCCTTCTTCAGCTTCGGCTCTGACAGATTCGGACGAAAGATCTGCGTTATTGCTGTCTCTTTCTTGTCTTGTGTAAGTAACAGAAAGATTAAAGGAGAGCGTTTACTTTGTCTGTTTATGGGTTTGATGAAGGGATAAAAGGGAAGTTAAAACGAGAAGTGGGGGTAACGGGGTACGGTTTTCAGCAGTATTTCCGATAAGATACAATCTAGCAGGCTTTAAGAAAAGAGCGTATTCCTTTCATATGTGATGCTTCTGGTAGATATGGTAATACACATACCTATCCATGGCATAGTCGACACAAGTGCGCCCTAAAATTCGAACTAGGTATACCTTCAACCTTTTGCACGCAAGATCGTCATTTGTATTGTATCCGATAGACCACAAAAACAAGCTAATGTTATTCAACAAATACCTATTCAAAGAGTAATTTATTAGTTTAAAGTACCTATTTATTTCGTGCTAACTACGTATGTATTACCAACTAACGTAGGAACGTGTGTACTCAATTAAATAATATTGTTATAAAATATTAATTACACATATTAAATGAAATACCACTTCTTGGAAGATCTTATTATTTTATGAAAGTAATTCTTTAATCTTACCTTGTTTCATATTCTCCTAGGAACCTTTGATTAAATATCATAAAACAATGTCTGTAATACTTAAGCAGGATTAAATTTAACAATTATTGTATTTAAGACTGTTTACACTTAACGAGATTACAATAATTAGCATGAGCTAACTGCCAGATTACATAACTGTTATTAAGGGCACCATAAAATTAAGCAAGTTTGTAAATAAGATAACTTTGCAGACAAAAACAATACTAGGTATTTCCTAAACTGAAAGTATTTTATTTTTATGCTCCAATGCAAAAGCCCTCCGTCATAGCAATCAAGTCATCGATACAATGCTGGCTGGCTTCATAATTCAATTCTAGATTAGTGATCCAAAATTAAACGACATTTTAGAAAAATTCAATACAAATTTTACCCAACTCGAGAATTGAACCCAGGACTCCTAACCTCCTAACCTAAAAAGGCACTGATATACTCGTTGACTGGTGGTAAAGTAGCAGCGAAAGCGACGGCTGCGTCAGGATTGCTTCGTTTGTTCGATTTCGTGTCGGAAATGTAAAATATCGTCACGTATAACACAGTTCATTACATTTCCATGTTCAAACAAAAAATTTATACTGCTTCTACAATAACCTCTACTCTTTCCAGATATCCTGGACCCTCAAACTCTCCACAGTCACAGTGCCCTCCCTCATAGCAGCCCGGATCATCGCCGGGCTCGCGTCCGGGGGATGCTTCGTCGTCGTCCCGGTCTACATCAAGGAGATCTCCGAGGACTCCTGGAGGGGAGCCCTGGGGTCCCTTAACATGACCGTCTGCAAGCTCGGCGTGATCTTCGTGTATCTTCTGGGCATGCTGCTGTCTTATCAGGCTAATCAAGCGGTGTATCTTAGTCTGGCGGCGGCTCATGTTATCCTCTTCTTCTTTATGCCGGAATCGCCGAATTACTTGCTCAAAATTGGGAGAGATGAGGTAATTATTATTATTCTTATTTCTTAGTCTCTTTTTTTTCCGAGGGTCTTTTTCTGATCTATAATACTTGCTCTCTCAACATGATCGTGTGCAAGCTCTTCTTCTTTATGCCGGAATCGACGAATTATTTGCTCAACATTGGGAGAGATGAGGTAAGAAATTGTTATCATAGTTTGCCACTAAATACCTTTTTTTTAAAGTCCTGAAATGAGATTTTCTCAATGGATATTTAAAGTAAACACTTAAAGTACTTCAATAATGGATATTCACGTATTTAAATCGTTTTCGCCGGTATTACTTACAAAGTAAAATAACTACATTTTCATAAATCAATTGCACTGCGTCCCGACACGTGTCGATAATTTCTGTTCCTCCATTACTAACATAAGGTTTTAAATTTATCCAGTGCATTTTAGTTAAAACCCTTCCTATTTTTATCCTGGGTAATGCGTTACAGCTTTTTCATCCCACATAGATGGTGATTTGTCGTAGGTGGAAAATGTCTAAGTTTATCTACAAAACTCTGGAGTGCTCGTTGGTTATGCAAGGATCCGATGTGGAAAGACATTAAATCCTTGTCCATCGTAACCAACGACTCCTTCCTGCGGTTGAGGAAAGAAAACAGAATTATGCATGTAAGAAAAAGCTTCAGTCATTTTCACATTGCAAACAGCATTAGGTATTTGTTCGTGTATAATTTACATAATAAATTATTCATAAGGCGTAAAATGTGAAAACAGAAAAACGACATTTAAAAAAAGATAAAAGATTAAGTAATTCAAATAATTCTAATTGAAGTAGTAGTAGTATTTGCAAAACAAAATAAAGCAATTAGCAAAGTTTTGTGGACCGAGCGAAACTTCAGTTAGAATCTTGCTCATACAGATATTTACGTAGAAAATGTTTCCGTATATCCTACAGTAAACGCGTTAAAAAGATATGCTAACCATGACTGTTTAACAATACCTATACCATATTCTATTAGAGTCCTGTTGATTCCAATAATGTAACTTGTCAAGAACCTTTGTAACACAGTTAAACAAAAAATCTTTATCTTATCTTATCTTATCTTATTGTTTAAACAAATCTCACGGAGAAATTATTGAACCGCGCAATAGCTATCTTCGCAGAAACATAAAGCATCAGATTTACCCAAACCTATAATATTATTTTATGTAAGCGGAAGTAATTTTGTCTCTTGGTGCCTTCGTCAGTTAAATAAAAAACTTATTAGTTTACATTTAATGATTATTATTTTTTAATGAGGCGACTATTGATTGCCTTCTCTATATCTTTACTGTTTGCGGATGCCATAGGCAGAAAGAAAAAAGAAAGTTAGTTCTGATCAGAATTTTAATGATTGACTGCACTGCACTGTATTACCACATATAATTAAGCAACAATGAAACACGAATAATCGTTAGGCAATAGCAATAGACAATAATAATATAGTTCCTAGCATTCCGGCTACTGCTAATTTTACTGACTATACAATATACAGGGTGTCCCGTAACACACCAAATATGTTGTATAATAATAAAAAACATCTGGATTCTACTTTGGCGTTTAAATCATAATTTGGCGATGGCGGTAGCTCGGCCGCTTCTCATGACACCACCATCAGGCAAGGAGAAGTGATCTACACTAATACGATTATGTACTACAAAGTTACCTTGTCTCTCTATTACCCTTTCACGTGCTAAAGTTAGGCTTCTCAGCCCGGGGTGTTCCTAATAATAGTGACTTTCAATTTTTAATATGTAAAAAAGAACAACAGTGATTCTGCGAAGTATAAATAATTATTAATTCATTAAATTTTGTTCTAGAAAGCAGCAAAAACAATAAGCTGGTTACGAAGCGTGAACCGCAAAAGCAAGATCGTCGTTGAGGAGCTGTCCAGGCTTCGTGAGGAGCAGCGGCGCATGGAGGAGGCGCCCAGGGTCACTCTGCGGAGTATCGGTAAAGTACGTCCATGACTGTTTAACCCAGGAACCACGTGTTGGTGTCTTATTTATTAAATGCTTGATCGGGCGGACATTGGCTCCGAACATTGGTCATAAAGCGCCGTCTCCTTTCCCGAAAAAATATTTCTACGAATAACGTCGTATAATCGCGAATCGCGAGTGGCAAACATAAATATAGTAAACTTATTTTTTCCCTGTTAATTTAAAATGTTTCTCCAAACTAATTGGAAATATAATAGCTTTGTTTCTGTCATTAAAGCTAGGTGTTTATACCTAAGTACTTACTTGTTTAAGTTACCTATGTGCAAAATTGCAAATTAAAACACACCTTTTATGACAACGCAAAAGTAGACATAATTACCACTTGTAGGTACCTACAGTTGGACGCAAAAGTAGCAACGCATTAGACATTATCAAAACTCAAAGGTCGTTCAGTAGCATAAAATATAGGACTATAATGCAGTGGACTGTAATATTATACAAAGGTAAAGAAGTAGGTAAACCCGTGTGTACAGACGCCATTTTAATTGAACATCAGTCATTTAAACTCATAACAATAAATGTTCGTTAACAGGTTGATTTAATGAATATAGTCTGTTCATGGTCTCAGTTCGGACAGATCTAGATTCGATTTCTGAGTTAGTTTTTCCATCAATGCTCCTGTTTTTTATCAGTGTTACCAATAAAAATTGACAGCATTCAATTATGACATGATTTCGATCGAAGGCCTCTGGCCAAATATTTAAGTAAGTAACCTAATATGCGTCCAATTTAGTTAATCTTTTAAAAATACCCTTTTAGTATTGCCCAGAATAGGACTTATTGCAGTGCCAAGGAAAATGTATTTTAAAAAGCTGGCGTCCATAAAAAGATTCTCGAAAGCTTTTTGTGTGAAAGTCCCGATGAATCATTCGGTGTTCCCAATTCAATTGATAATGTCGCGTCTGAAACAATTGTCATGATGATGTTCCAGATCTGTATCGACGTCTTGTTAGTCCTTATGGCTAGTCTTAATTGTTTAAGTATCTGTTCAAAATCGGTTCTCGGGTTTGATTCCATACCCGAAAAAAATTAAAACGGTTATGTACTTACAACCGCAGGTAGGCTTTTTTTTGCGTTTATGCTAGCGGCCGTGTGTGGGACTCGAGACTAAAGCGTCTACTACCCACTATATACCCCCGGTTTCCCCTTCACACCCAATTGGGACGAGCCGTTGCCTGATGACTTGAGAGGTCTTAAGTCAGGGTGGCGCCTAGGGAGGGCCACCCGAGAAACTAGGTGAACCCTCAGTACAACCGCAGGTAATAAGTTGTCGTCCTAATCAGGCCAAGGATCCCATGGAGCGACTACCATCTCCATAGCCCTTAACGGGGAGCCATAGCCAGCCCAATTGGATCATAGGTACACAGCTATTTGACTGTGCAGGTTTGTGCACTGCCATGATCCAAGGCCTCTGCCGAGATTCGAAACTTAGACCTCACGCATATAAAGCGCCTTGCTTGTATAATAAATAATAATAAATCTTGGGACATTATTCACACAGCGCCATACTAAGCATTAGCTTGTGCCATGGGTGCCAGACAACGGATAAACATTTTGTAAATACATACATATCATACATAGAAACACCCAGACCGATACAAACAGACATGTTAATGCACACAAATGTTTGTACCGTGCGGGGATCGAACCCGCGACCTCTGGTGTAATAGCCGAGTCGACTTCACGACCATTAGATACACCAAATAGCTCGTCAAATTACCAAAGACATCACTTGTTTAACTATCCAATCTCCTTCGCAGTGAAAGACAAAGCGACATTCTCAGCGCTTCGCCTGACGCTCACCCTGATGGCCATGCAGACGCTATCAGGGTGCTTCGCCCTCATGAACTTCGCGGCGGACGTGTTCAGCAGAGCCGGGACCAACTGGAGCCCTAACACGCTGGCGCTCTTCATGGGCTCTTTGCAGTTGGCTGGATCCTTCTTTACCACTGTGTTCATTGAGAAGTTTGGCAGAAAGGTAGGTTAATGTTGTTAGTTTAACTACAAAGTGTACACGACTCTATCTAGAAAAGGCTGATCCGAATCACCTGATGTTAAGCAGTCGCTGCAGCCTAATTTCATTAAAGTATCTAACATTTAACTAGGAGAACAAGACAGTTCTACCTACTAACCCTCACTACTGCATCAGAAGTGGGAATGCTAAGCGACAACCTTTACTTTCATTATCCCTCGACGAGCGCCCAACTAAGTGGCAAGCCCTACATGTCCCCCGCCCTAATCCCCCCCCCCAAATCATCAGTCAACCTACCTATTACGGCTGCGTATCCCTGTACATTTTCACTACTCTAGGATTCCGCCTTGTGTTTATATCGTTTATAATAATTCACGTTTCTACCCTATCCAGATCCCGCTAGCCTGCAGTTCCCTTGTGGTCTCCATCTGCATGGCAACCCTGGCTACAGGCTTCCTCGTGAGCACGACATCGGTGCCCTGGCTGCCCGTGGTGGCGGTGTGTCTCTGCATCCTGGCGTACGGCGCCGGGCTGGCCCCCGTCCCGATGGTTATTATGGCTGAGGTGTTCACTTTCCAGGTAAGGACTTTGTAATTAAGGTATATTTATTGTCGTGCTTCTTTTGGAATTAGCCATACTCAGCATGAGATTATTCAAATTTTAAAATAAACAAATACATAAGGCCAGTTTTACTGATGTTAGATAAGTTCCTCGTAGATGATCTGTCAGATGTCTTTTGCCATTATGAAATAAAATAGAAGCCATCATAGGCGTTGGTAAAGCGGGTGCCTGTCGGTAGCATCAAAGATCTGATATGCAAAAGGATGTCGGCCCATTTTGCACATCGGGCCGGCGGCATTTCCCCTGCGCAAATAAAAAAGGGGGTTAGTCGGGTAATTCTTTCTCATCCCTTTTACTGCCTCCCTCTGCGAAATGACAGTTTCGAAGTAGAATGCAGTTGCTGTCCATTTCTTGCTTACCATGTTAGTTATGTTAGGTTCTACTTATACCTACTTGGCTAATGTGTTACTTACGTTTTGCTTTGTCTTGCAGTACGTAAAGTCTACATAGATTGTCAATTGGACGTAGTTAAGCAGAAAGGACTCAAACCACACTTTGGCCAAAATTGAGTTAAGCATGCCATCGTACTCCTGATAGTCGAATCTATATGACAGTAAAACCCCCATTTTCAAAATGTACACAGAAACTAGATATTTTTGACCCCCGACTCAACCCACAGTATGAAGAGCACACAAAATATTTTTGCTGAATGGATTCAACCCACTTAAGTTGTTTTTGAGAAATGTATAATCTATAAGTATATGCTTAATCATCAAATTACTAAAACGACTCAAACAGGTTAGGTCATTTCTGTGTTTTAAGTTTACTGAAACAAAATATATTTTTTTGTTTTACAGAAACGACTCAAAACACATGAGATATTTCAGAAAAAACTTATTAAGGTGAACTGCGCATTTAATTGAAATAACCAAAATGGACTCAGGCAGATTGAGTCCATTGTGGTATGTGTGTTCTGTGGGTTGAGTCGTTAGCTAGTATAGTGTTCTGTGGTCGTTAGTAAGAAATAGATAGAGATGGGCATTCAACCTAGTTTTTTCCCATTCTTGGGAAAAAAAACCCGGAAATTTCCCCAATCGGGTTTTTATGCGGGTTTTTTCGTTTTATTGAATGAATTTGTTTAATCAAACGATAAAAACAATGTTATAGTAATGGTGAATGGCACGAGTAGTACGTTACGTTTAGCAATTCTGGTAAGTAATGGGATGTATGTAAAGATGATTTGTTGCCTGGGCATGTATGGACGTATTGAGTAAATGCCCAATAAACGTCCATTTACACCCAACAAATGTCCCAAAACAGCATTTATTTTACTCGTAAAATATAACAAATAATCTATAACTATTTAAAAGAGAATTCTGAATGACTAACTGACTGAATGAATGACTGACTGACTGACATTCAACGCCCAGCTCAAACTACAATACCTAGGAACTTGAAATTTTGTACAGGAATTCTTTATAATGCGTTAGTTCCCACTAAGAAGAGGTTTTGGAAATTTACCCCCCAAGGGGGTAAAAAGGGGGTTGGAAGTTTGTATGAAACTTTGCCATTTTAAAAGTTGCAGGCTTAAAATTTAAGAAGTAGATTTTTGGTCTGGTGTCAGTTTCAAATAAAAAGGGGTTTTAGATAATCTACCCTCCAAGTAGGCTGAAAAAGTATCTACAATTAAAATTTTCTGTACCAAATTATTTATAATGCGTAAGTTCCCAATTGTAAGAAAGATTTTTTGAATGATGGTGAACATTTTGAACTTTAAGTTTTTTACAGGAGTGCTTCATAATGTGTAAGTTCTACTAATGGGGTTTATGGAAGCTACCTCCCAAGGGGGTTTTATAGGGTATAGTCAACGCGAGCGAAGCCGCGGATGGACGTCTAGTCTATACATGACTGGAAACTGTATAGACTAGACGAAACTGACCGACGACTTACAGTCTTCAAATTTGAGCATTCATTTTTGGTTCGGTGTCAGTTTGAAATCAAAATAAACCCCCCAGGGGGGTTACAAAAGGGATTAAAATTAAAACTTGAAATTTGTGCAGGGTTTCTTTATAATAATAATAATAATAATAATAATAATAATATTCTTTATTGCTATAAACTGTGTACAAAAAGGTGGAGATACAAGATTATGTTTCAACAGTTACCCATAACGGGCATGCAATATTAATAATTTTATATTTATAATAATGCTAATGCTTGGAATCAAAATATTCTGTTAAATTATAAAAGACATTATTAATTAACCAACGTTTAAGTTCACGTTTAAAACTAGGTAAGTTCAATGACTTAATGTGATTTGGTAAATGGTTAAATATTTTGGTACCTGCATAGCTAGAACTCTTATAAAAAATGTGGTTGTTAGGCCTAGGTAACAGTACATTATTTTTATATTTGCTGCGTAAATTTGATTGTAAAGATGATTTACTCTGAAAGCAATCACTATTTTGCTTAATGAATGAACATATTTCTAATATATAAATATTTGTTAACGTTAAATAATTTTTTTCCTTAAAAACATTTCTAAGAGTTTCATCAGCATACATGTTGTAAATAATGCGTAGACATCTTTTTTGTAAAATAAAAGTTGACTGGACATTTGTTGAGTTACCCCAGAAAATAATCCCATAAGTTAAGAGGGGGTAAACTTGACCATAATAAGCTGCTCTGGTAACTTCAGTTGATGTAGTTTCAGCTAATACAGATAGGGCATAACAATAACTAGATATCTTTTTATTTATTTTAGCGATATGAGTTTTCCAGTTTAAGTGACAATCAATTTCAACGCCAAGATAATTAATGTGATCTACTTCCTCTATTTCAGTGTTATTTGCTTTGATGTTTAAGGGGACTAATTTTGATTTGTAGTTTCTGAATTGAATTATTTTAGTTTTAGTTAAATTTACGTTTAAATTTATGTTTTTGAGCCAATCTACTGTTTTATCTAATGTGTTATTTATGCTGGTTTCGAAATTAATATCTTTCCTGTCTGGTATAAAAATAGAAGCATCATCGGCAAACATGATACATTTGTGATCAGTGATATCTGGTAGTTCATTCACATAAATCAAAAACATAAGTGGACCGAGGATACTTCCTTGCGGCACTCCTACGGTAATTTTGACTGGTTTAGATTCAACCTCTTCAAACGTTTTATTCTCTTTGTTAAATGTTTCAATGACGGTAACTTGTTCTCTATCTTTCAAGTAACTTTTAAGCAAAGATAAAGCTACACCACGTATTCCTACTTTTTCCAATTTATTTAAGAGGGTATCATGTACCACGAAATCAAAAGCTCTGCACATATCCACAAAGAGTCCTACACATTTATCTTTGTTATTAAGTGAACCCCATATATCACTTAGTATTTTGTAAATAGCTAATGTAGTTGATTTTTGCTTTTGAAAACCGAATTGATTTTTGTGTAATATCGAGTGTGCATCAAAGAAAGCCGATAACCTGTTGTAGATTACTTTTTCAAAAACCTTGGAAAAACAGGACAGCAATGATATGGGTCGGTAGTTTGATATATTCTCAGTACAACCTTTTTTAAACAGAGGTTTTATTTTAGCTTTTTTTAATTGGTCAGGGAAAATTCCAGTTTCAATCATTAAATTGATTATATAAATGAGGGGTTCACATATGTAAGAAAAAGAAGCTTTTATCACTTGCACTGGGATATTATCGTAGCCACAACTTTTTTTATTTTTCAGGCCAAATATAATTTTTTTCAGTTCATCAAAATCGACAGGGGTTAGATAAATGCTTTGTAATTGTGAAACAGGGAGAGAATAATTCTTTGATGTTTGGTGAGAGGCCGTGTTATTAAAATAGTCATTAAAGGTTTCGGCTATAGTGCTGGGATCAGTAATAGTAGAACTATCAACAACAATTTTTTCTATTGTGCTTTTGAATTGATTTATTGGTGTAGTTTGCCGTTTTATTAAGTCCCATGTCGATTTATTTTTATTTTTACTATTGTTCATGAATGAAATGTTTGATTTTTTCTTTGCAAGACGCGTTACCGATTTTAGAACTTTACAATATTTTTTATAATACGGTATTAGATTAGTTTTTTTATTTAACATAATTATTCTATACAAACTCCTTTTGACCTTACATGATTTATTTATGCTTTTTGTTAGCCAGTTTGATCTTTTTTTAAGGGACACACGAATTTTCTCCTTGGGTATACATAAATCATACAATAATTTGAATGAATTTATAAATGAATTATATGCAATATTTACATCTTTATGTGAATAAGTTTCAGAAAAATTAAATTGAGACAAGTAGTGTAAAAATATATCTAAATACTTGTTTATGTTTCTTTTATATATATACCAATATTTATGAAAGTAGCCTTTAATACAAGGTATGTTTATAATCTGAGCTGAGTGATCAGACAGACCGAGATGCAATACATCAGCTTTGTATTTTTTAATATTAGTTATAATATTATCTATGCAGGTTCTTGATTGGAGAGTTACTCGAGTTGGTTCATTAATTGTAAAATTCAAGTTATATTTTTTTAAAGTATTTTTAAAAATAACACATTTTGGCGTATCTTCAAGAAGGTTTACATTAAAGTCGCCAGCAATAATAATCTTTTTTTTAGAATGTCGTGTACGTATGGTTAATCTGTGCAATAGTAAATCAAAAGCTTTTAAAAATAAGTCAAAATTAGAATCGGGTGTCCTATATAAACAAACTACAATATAATTTAGCTCTGGCAAAAGTATACCACAACATTCAAATATTTTGTCCATAGATATTGAATTAATACACTGAAGTGGAATGAAATTCATACTATTTCTAATGTAAATGCAAACACCCCCTCTCGACTTATTTCGACAGTATGAAGCAGATATCTTATATCCTGGTATTGGAAGGTGATGTACATCTTGTGCTCTTAGAAATGTTTCACTAAAACACATAATATCAATTATTTTTGTGGATAACATTATTTCAATTTGACTAAGCTTAGATCTAAGGCCCTGTATATTCTGGTGAAACAAAACTATGTCCTTTGGTTCTATATCTTTGTTAATTTTAGCAGAAATGTCTTGATTACGTACGAAAAAACGGTATTTTTTGTATCACCGGACTATCAGTACTCAGAACTGATTCACAATTTGTGCCATCATAATTATCATTCATATAATTAACATAAAATGCATTCATATTAAATATCAATTTATCAAGATCACTTAAGACCACTTTCAGGCCGTTAAAATTCAATTTGCCTGAAAATTTGGAGAACATGTTGTGTGAATATTCCACATTTTTATTAGAATCTAAAATATAACAATATTCATTAATTTCATTATCCCTATAAAACATAGAATTAAACAATTCAATTCTTTTGTTAAATAAATTACAATAATCTTTACATTTAAATGAGGGCAGACAAACAATGATATTTGTATGTTGTACTTCGGTAATGCGCTGCTTTAGTAAATTAATTATACTTTTGTAATTTTTGGAAATATTAAAATCAATTTCTCCCACCATTATAATGCACATATCATTCATGGTAAAGTCCTTAAGTTTTTCTTGAAGTCCATCAGATAACTGCTCAATACCGCCACCTGGTGTCCGAAAATGACAACATGTATAATCATTTGAGAAGTTTTCTCTAACTTTTGTAGACTTTTTATCATGATCGATGCTTGTTATTAGACACATCTTGGGTTTAGTCTTATTATTATTTTTGTTTGAGTGATGTTCATTATTCGGCTTTTTATAATCAGTGGTAGAAATATTGGCTTCATTATTATCGTTAACATTTTGTTGAGTCAATGTCACACTGGGCTTGTGATTTATGTGTTTTTGTTTTTTCGGAGATGTGGTTTTGGAAGGCTTGTTTTTTGGCGAACCCAATGGTGTTGACATACATGAGCTATTTAATATATTTAAATCATTACTTGAATTTATTTCACCAACACTCCTTTTTTGGTACAGTTTAATTATTTTATCCTGCTCTTTATTTTTATTCAATAATTGTGTATTCATAACGTTCAAACTTTCAATGTCATTGTTTGCTATATCAAGCTCAGTTTGTAATCTTTTAATTTCAATTTTTAATTCCTTTATTAATGAGTTTTCACTGTGACTTATATCTGGTAAGCTGTTGGAGTTTTTCATCATTGGGTGCGGCAAACTATTGTCAATAGATAAAAATGATGAAGATAAATCTGGAAGAGAAGGCTGTTTTTTTCTTTTCCTTTGTGTAATGAAAGTATTCATTTCTTCTTGGGTATTACTTATGTTGATTTCATCTTCAACTAAGGAACTAAAAGAATTCTCAGTGGGAACATTAATTTGCACTAAGTTTGAAGTTTCCTCATATCTACAATTATCGCACTTGCAATTTTTTCTGCTATCAGAACTCATATATAAAAACATTTTTTCTCCTATGCTCGTACAGTCTAAATGATAGTGATTACAACAATCGGTGCAAGTAATAAAGTCCCTTTTTAATATATCTTTTAAACATTTAGAGCATGTTAGTGGTAACTCTGTGTTTGCGTTTGCCATCTTGTGGAGCAGCCAAAGAAACTTCAAGTAGATAGCAAAAAAGCGTAACAAACGACAGTATGATAGTTCTCACAACAACCAGTAGAGGGACACACTTAGAAATAGCATGTAATGCTGGAAATTCTCACTAGATGTCCTTAGATGTTCAGTCGATGAATGTTTTGCTTAATACTCGATAAAATGACCCTGTAGTTTCATAACAATTCCAGAGATGGCGTTAGTAGTAACTTGATGCTGCGAAATTTGAATTTTGAATGAAACTTTGTTGATAGAACGAAAAAATTTGAATAACGGTCACTGATGCAAGTTTTTAATAAAAGTTTATGTCACTTTTAAATTACTTTTTCACACAAAATACGGTTTATTTTTCACTAGCACTGATGAAGAATAAATGTTTTTATTGTTTGCTGAATTATTTATATCTAGTTGTTTCACTTTTCACTAGGTAACAGTCGTACTGAACAATTTGAACTTTTATTTCACAGTTTTTAATGTTGTTTGCTGCAGTTTCTGAATGATAACAATTGTTCACAATAAATATACACTAATTAACACAATTAAACTTATTTTGAGTTAAAGACTTCACTGTAAACATTTTTTGGAAATAAAAGTTACGGAGCTAACTGTTTGCGTGTACGCGCCATTGCGCAGTTCAAGCATAAAAATATAATAAAATGGCAAGCATAAAATATAATATAATGTGTAAGTTCCCACTAAGAAAGCGTTTTAAAATATTTCAGTTCGTCGGCATCTTCCATAAACCCCTTCTTAGTCGGAACTAACACTATAGAAAAGTTCAGAATTTTAAACTCCTTTTTAACCGCTTTGGGGAGTGAAATATTTAAAACCCCCTTCTAATACCTTGTAAAATCTAGCATGATACCTCTGAAAGCTGTCATCGGTTTGACAGGAGTAAAGTTTCACAATTTTTGACTATCAAATTTAATGTATGCAGAGAAATAACGTTCATGATTGGCTGGCCCCGCTTACTTAGGGATGTCTATTGCTGAAATCTTTTGCTTACACGTAATAAACGATTCTGAAGGTTCTAACATATCGGTAAAATTATTAATTATATAATCATATGTCAATCAATTTGAATAAAAGTAAGTCGTTGATTAGACAAATCTGATCATATAAATGCGATTCGAAAAAGTAATAATTTCTTAAAGGTAGTCCGTAAAATTTGCAGTGTAATTCGATGAAGAATCGATTACTTAAATATCGAAAATTTGACACGTGCCTAGAAATGTCACTGTGACACCTGTGGCAGAAATCATCGTATATTACTTTACTTACAAGGAACAGGTACAGTCGGAACTAACACTAAAGATAGCCCCAGTACAAAACTTCAAGGTCATAATATTAGCGCCTTGGGGGGTGAAATATTCAAGAAACTTTTCTTAGTGGGAACTTACACATTATAAAGAACCCCTGCACAAAATCCCAAATTTTAATTTCAAAATCCTTTTTAAAGAATCCCTGTAAAAGAAATCAAGTTCCTAGGTCTTGTAGTTCGGGCTGGGCGTTGATTTTCAGTCAGTCAGTTATTCATTTAGTCAGTCAGTCATTCAGTCAGTCAGTTTCCTTTTTTACATATAGATAGACGATAGATACAGCCATTCGAAGAATTTTTGAATTGCATGGATGGTGAATTTATATAATAAATTTAATCGGCATCCTCCTTGGTCATATTGCCCAGCTTGGTTTAAACCCACCGCCCATAGACGTATCTGTTAGGAGAAACATCGGATCCCTTTACCTTTGTAATCAAATTCACCAGAAACCTTTAAAATTACTGCCTTTTATTAGAAAAGTAGGTAACATAAATTGAAAAAAAACCCTGCATTTGGGAAAAACAAACGGGTTTTTTCCCGCGCCCATCTCTAGATACGGGCCAACTCTTGACTTTGACATAGAGGAAAATAAAGGAAATGGATTGCTTTTTTTTTCCTATCACGCAAATTGGCTACCGTAATGTTTAAGGACAATAAATAACGATTTTTTAAAGGTTTTACTTATTTGGTTTCTTAATAATAACTAAATTTCCAATCGAAGGGTATGTTTGGGTCCATTCTGAGAAATAAAAAAAAATTACCTGTCCTTTCACATTTAAGTTTAATAGTAAGGACTCAACCCACATTATACTTAATTATCTCGAAATATATATAAAATATGTTTCTTTAATTAATGGACAAAGGAAATATACCCTTTACTTTAAAACTTAAAAGAAAAAAATTAAACAAAAACATACTTTATCTCAGTCAAATAACAGCTAGAACTTTAAACGCTCATAACTCAAAAGTGACTTTGTAGTCCAGTCAACGAAGCTCTAACTTTGCCATTTTAGAGGAAAAGCTGAAACCGGTGCCAAAATTTTCGTTAATGATCCCGTAATAACATACAAAAAATGCAGGGTCGTGAGTCACCGGGGTCATACGAAAAAAAAATGGAAAAGGTTGAAAAAATGACTTTTTCCCAAAAATCTCGAAAACTAAAAGAGATATGAGAAAAAGTTTTAGACAAAAGTTGTAGAAAATTACTTTGTCTATAAAAAAGGTCATTATCAATTTATGCGTATCGCGCACCGTTTGCTAGGAAATCGCGTACAAAGTGCGAAAATTCACAAAACCGATGTTTTTCGCTATTTAAATAGGCATTTTTTTAAATTTTCCAACTGAGAATGATTTTTATGCGTTCTCCGATATCCCCAAAGAGATTTCTTTCTAATTTTTATTGATTTGGGTCAACTTCAACACGTGCGTTATTTGCAAGTTTTGGTGCGCGATTTTTTTAGGTTTTTAAAATAAATATAGCCATAATCCCTAATTTAAAGGTGATTATTTTCTTATATTTTCTAGTTAAACCAATAAATATTAACATCTTATATTTTAGATTGCCACCACATCTGAAAATTTGTCACCTGATATGATATTGCGCCACCAGTTCTTAATATGTATGACAATCGGAAGTAACACAATGGAAAGACATACAGATATAGATAATAGAAAAAGCAAAAAGAGTGCAAACGAAAAAAAGAACAGATAGAAATGGGTCCGTTACGCAACCAACAGCTCTTAATCTTGCCCACAAACACTAAAAACTTCAAAAACATAGTAATTTAAAGTTATACATAGATAAAACAACACTTCCATGTCCTGCAAGAAGAAAGTAATTCGTTTGCGTGATCATTGCGTTCATCAATAACCAAAAGAAATGAGTGTCCAGCTGCAAAATAATAGGGAATATGCATGTATTTTTTTTATATTTTTAATTCACTTTTTACATTGTTATAAAATAGTAAAAAATATAAATACTGTTGGAAATGCTCAAATTATTTTTTAAAATAATATTTAAAACATCGCTTCAATTTGATCTGTTTGAACGCCGCCATCTTTCGCGGGCCTTGATTGACGTCACAAACCAGTACCAGTGTTTGTTGACTATGATACTTTTGGTTCTTTTATAGAAATGTTCAGTTTTAAAAGCTATTTACGCCATGAAAAGCTAAAAGACCATTTTATAGATATTGTCTTGTACCCATGTGCAAAAACACTCAAAAAATAAAAAAATCAAAATACCTGTTCCAAAAGATGCGAGTACACGAAAACAATGGTGTAAGGTTATGAGAAGATGAAAAACACCACAGAAACACAAATAAAATTAATTTTTCTTTCAGACACCATAATAAACAGCAACGCCAACATGGTATGTGACGTCACGTTTCGGTTCGACCAATGGTGATGCGTTTCGAAAATTCGAAATTCACTCGCATATTTTGCATTTTTTAATTAATTTTTTATGCAATTTAAAACAAACTAAATAAGGAAATAATAGTTCAGATACGATTTCAGGACGATAAGGATTCAGGGGAAAAAAATCAAGTTAATTTAATCCAAATGCATATTCCCTATTGCAGCTCTTAGGTGCCGTTGGGGTTAAAGGTGGGTTTGGCTAAGTTGAAACAAAGAATATGCAAATTTAAAAGGGATATTTTTAAGAGTTTTTTATCTTATAGTACTTTTTATTGTTTTTCAAAGTATTCATCACGTAGCTTAATACACTTTTCCATTCGCTCAAACCAGTTATTATAACATTTATTTCACTCTAAAGTGGGGGTGTGCAAAATGGCTGACTTGAAAGCGTCGACTGCTTCTTCACCAGACTGGAACCTTTGACCACGAAGACAGATAATTTACCGAATATTATATTAAATAAAGTCATAAGTTTTAAATATCTCAGGCATGTTGTTACCTCGGACCTAAAAAAATGATGCAGATATCGAGAGGGAGCGCAGGGCGCTGTCTGTTCGCGCAAAATGATAGCCCGCCGATTTGCTCGATGTTCGAAGGGCGTCAAAATAACTTTATTCAGGGCATTTTGCACGTCCTTTTACACAAGCGGTCTGTGGGTGGACTATATGCAAAAACAGTATGGCGCTCTGCGAGTCCAGTACGACAATGCGTTCCGGGTGCTGTTGGGGCTGCCTCGCTTCTGTAGTGCATCGGGGATGTTCACCGAGTTGCAAGTGGATTAATTTTATACAACCAAGCGCAAGCGGTGCACAACTGCACATCCCTGGTGCGCAGGGTGCGGGCCAGCTCGAGCGGCATCTTGCGCGTGTTGGCAGAACGTTTAGACTGTTTGTACATGTGCCACTGGGACATGGTGCATGTGCAGACTAATCTTAACATATTATTTTAATTTCATTACTGATTATCTAATTTCTATTTAATATTGAAAATTATTTATAATTTATTTTTTTTGATTAATTAATTATTATCTGATGCCAACATTCCAAATTTAACATGGCTTTGAATTATTATTATTATGTAAAAAGCTTTGTGAATGGTCCATTGTAGACTGATGAATAAACGAATCATTATTATTATTATAATCAAATTAAAATTGTGGCAATATCACCTCATCATCATCCCAGCGTATTCCCGATTGCATCCAGTATGGAGCTCAGGGTCCGCTTCAAGTATGATCCTAGATTTGACAAGCCTGGTTATTACAATTGAGCGATTGCCATCTGACCTCCGTAACCCTTCCAAGAGAAACCAGACCCACTTGGAACATAGTCGGGAGTGTCGGGACCAACGGCTTAACGTGCCTTCCGAAGCACGGAATCATCATTCTTTCAGACATTCAGGTGATCCAAGCCTGCAATGTCCTAACCAAACTAGAAACATTCACACAAAGTGATGCTTCCCGCGAGATTAGAACCCACGACCTTCGGGTTTTAGAGCCCAATGCTCCAACCACTATACCACGGAGGCAGTAGTGGCAATATCACCTATACGGGTTATTTTATTCCATTTTATTAATTAAAGTTCGATCGCTGTCAATAAAAACCCTATAATATATCAATCGATTCAGAATAAAAAACTGAATTAACTGCATCTAACGCAATTTTTACTCCCCCCCCCCCCCCCAAATAATTATGTCGATTCTGTTTGTTATGTGGTGCAATCGATTCAGAGCGAACGAGCTTTTCGTTGCTTAACGGACCCATTTCTATCTGTTCTTTTTTTCGTTTGCACTCTTTTTGCATTTTCTATTATCTATATCTGTATATCTTTCCATTGTGTTACTTCCGATTGTCATACATATTAAGAATGGTGGCGCAATATCATATCAGGTGACAAATTTTCAGATGTGGTGGCAATCTAAAATATAAGATGTTAATATTTATTGGTTTAAATAGAAAATATAAGAAAATAATCACCTTTAAATTAGGGATTATGGCTATATTTATTTTAAAAACCTAAAAAATCGCGCACCAAAACTTGCAAATAACGCACGTGTTGAAGTTGACCCAAATCAATAAAAATTAGAAAGAAATCTCTTTGGGGATATCGGACAACGCATAAAAATCATTCTCAGTTGGAAAATTTAAAAAAAAATGCCTATTTAAATAGCGAAAAACATCGGTTTTGTGAATTTTCGCACTTTGTACGCGATTTCCTAGCAAACGGTGCGCGATACGCGTAAATTGATAATGACCTTTTTTATAGACAAAGTAATTTTCTACAACTTTTGTCTAAAACTTTTTCTCATATCTCTTTTAGTTTTCGAGATTTTTGGGAAAAAGTCATTTTTTCAACCTTTTCCATTTTTTTTTCGTATGACCCCGGTGACTCACGACCCTGCATTTTTTGTATGTTATTACGGGATCATTAACGAAAATTTTGGCACCGGTTTCAGCTTTTCCTCTAAAATGGCAAAGTTAGAGCTTCGTTGACTGGACTATTGTGTGGATTGAGTCCTTTCTGCTTAACTACGTCCAATTACTTTCAAAAACATATTTTTCTTTCAGATGCGAGCACGAATGGCCGGCGCCTCCATGGCGTTCTCATTCTTCTGCAGTTCAATGACAGTGCTCTTCTACACGCCCGTCGCGAACCAGTTCGGCGAGTACGTCGTGTTCTACACTTTCGCAGCCGTCACGCTCTTCGGCGTCGTATACACCGTGCTGTGGGTGCCCGAGACGAGAGGCAAGACGCTTAAGCAGATACAGAGCTACTGGAAGGAACCTGACCCTGTGTTAGTTTAGACTGTGATATAGGATTAAGTTATTAAGGCCTTGTCCAGAAAGTTTGCGTCTGTTACTCGCGCGATGCTTTAAAGGCGAAATGTATTGATTGAGCCCCAGCACCTCGCCATGTTCGCGCGTGAAGATTCGCGACGATTTCCTTTTTCTGGACAAGGCTTAAATTCGTTGTATACGCAATCAGTTGTACTGGTCTAAATAAAAAAAAGACAATGAAAAAACCCAAAGCCATAATAAACATAGGTGTATCATTGTCACAAAACTATTATTACATACATATTAGGTATGTAGGAATATACAGCACATTCATATATGTTTGTGTATATTATATGTAAATATTACTTGTATATACAATGTTACATAGAAGACGGTTCAGTATAAGTAAACAGACAATACCTATGTAACTCGAATTTTAATTTATTTTGTTAAGGCCCTTTGCCGAAAAGAGATTTTTGATGCGTAGGGCTAGCACGGACAACTACCGAAAAAGAATTTTTATGTGAATCTGTTAGTTCCGCTACACGCCACAGTGGCGCTACTCCCATACTGATTTCCCTATTCGAACTAATTTTTTACTTTTCGGTCTAGTCAGTGCTAGATCAGTAAAACTTCTACCACGATGGGTTTGTCTTTTATTTTAATTGCAATGTGTAACAAGACAAGCAGATCGTACACCTGATGGTAAGCGCCAAGTCTGCCCTTAGACAGTTCAGTGCCAAACAGTAACTAAGCAGTTACTGTCTGGCACTGCCCTGCACCCGCTACACTGAGACGACAGTTATTAGGTCTCATATACCCAGTAATTTCAATAGCTTCAGTGCCCTTTCCCCGAAACACTTCTATTTCACGGGAAAATATCTGGCACTGCGGTGGTACCCACCTCGACAGCCCAGTACAGGAACCTTGTCTTGGTTTGATTTCAAATATTAATTATTGCATTGCCTTATGGTGCATTTTTTATTTTACTCTTTAGATCAGTCAAAGTATTTATTTTGCAATTAGATTTACTTGATTGATTGATTTGATCACAAACTATTAATAAAAAATATATATATTTGTAATTATAGCAATCAAATAGTGTAATTACTTCTGCAATATTAGTTTAAAATATTATTATTATTTGAGATTATTGTGTACTTAATTTGTTGCATTTTTATTGTCATATTAAACGCAAAAAAACGACCTAAATTTTTGAAGACTTTTAACCTTTAGTTTTCTAGTTACTTTTTGAAATAAAAAAAAAATTAAGATTAATTTTGGAAAATGTCAAAAATCTCACGGCACCAGTAGTAATTCGCCGCGAACTAATCGCGGCGCTAGGCGGAGGACGCCTCTCGTTAGCGACCATGGTTCGTGCCATGGTCGCCAACAGGAGTGCGTGGGCGGCGGCCGCCTCCTTCTGCGAACAAGTAATGTCGCAGAAGGAGGCAGCGGAGCGGGAGCGCGAGGAGGACCCCCTCGCCGCTCCCCTCCGGCGTAGACGGCCGGGCCGGAGAAGGCGAGCTCACTTAGCACGCCTTCTCCGGCCTGAGGGTTGACCTGCGGGCGGGGGTAGCCCCCCAACGCCCGCATTGCACAGGTCGCTCGAGCCAAGTCTGAGGGTCACCTAGTTTCTCGGGTGGCCCTCCCTAGGCGCCACCCTGACTTGAGGCCTCTCAAGTCGGGGTACCCAGGGATTGGCTGGTCAATAGCCACAAGGCTGGCACCGGCTCGTCCCAATTGGGAGTGAAGGGGAAACCGGGGGAGTTTAGTGGGTAGTGGACGTCTAGCTAGCCTGCGGTCAAGGTGCATAAAAGCATTCTCCTCCGAAAAAAAAAAAAAAAAAAAACGGCACCAGTAGTAATTGGATGCTGGGAAACAGGCAAAAAATGCCTATAAAACTATCTCATATCAATTCTACACGCGTAGCGCATAAAATGTGTACGTTTCTGCGGTAGCAGTGCGGGAGGGGTGACATTGTGACGTGACAGAGCTGTCATACAGCTTGAAGAAGTTTCGCGACATTTGACTAAACAAAAACACCACTTCTTTACCTCTCCAATACCGCAGAAACCCACCACACAGTTATAGTCTCCACATTTGTATTACCTGTTACGAAATTATAAATAAAAAGTCTCAAATGTGTTTATTATTTTATTTTAATACATAACTACAGAGAATCACAGGGCGGCCTCGGCCACCACTCATTCATTACTTCAGACGTTTTTGGTAGGCATACTAAACAATTTTAATCGATAATATAATTAACCACGTTGTGAGGGTACAAAAATACATTTTGTAACCAGCTTCTTGATCGGTCGGATATAAAAGCTAACAGTTATATTATGCGATTCATTCCTTCTAATTAAAACAATTTAAGGCGAAGTTGAAAAGAGTATTAAACCAATCTTATGTTTTTGGGAGCAAGTTATGTCAGTAAAATTATTTACATTAATATATCTGCCAATTAACTTCAAGTCTGCGTTTTTATCTAGATTTACGCGATATTTAGAACAATGTAAACGCGTTAAATTTTCTGGTATTTATTCGCTTGTCAGGCGTATACAAGACTTTTATTAACTCTTAACGCAGGCTTGTACAAAATTAAAAATATTGTGTCAATACTAAACTTGTCTACACCTAATCGTATTTTAAAAGTAAAAAGAATTGCATACCATAACTGAATACGAATAACATGTTAAATTAATAGGCCTAAATCACACAATTTTAAAATAACACGTAATGGCATTTATCAACTAAAATTAGTTTATTCTCAGATCTGTCGTGTCAAAACCGCCAAGGGAATATAAAAAACAAGAAGTTGAATACATTGCCATTGAAAACAATGAGGGTTCGTAGATAACACGATTAAAGAGAAACATCTTGATTGTTAGTAAAATTATAAAACGATTCAATCCATTGATAGAATCGATTTTCTATGATTTTACAAGATTTTAAGATTCTGCACAACTCAACGCCATCTGTTATCAGAAAGCAGAACTTATGCTTCTAACGGGCACTTGCAGTGATTTAAGGGGGGGTGGGAGTACATAAAAGAGGTATAGACCGACAAACTTATCTGTTCCGGTGGCGGCGTCGCTACTGTCTATTTAGAACTGTCATTAAATATCGTTTTTGCATTGTATTTCACGTAGTTCCAATTTTGGCCACCGGAACAGATAAGTTTGTAGGTCTGTATTATGCGACGTCCAAATATGGCGCCGCGCTCGCACATTTCGTAGTTTTTTAAACATAGTAAACGAGACACTAATTTTATCAAGTCAAACTCTGCGAATTTATCTGTAAATATTTAGTGGCTATAATTGAGTGAAAATTCAAATGTTAATTGGCAGGAGCTTAGACATAAAATACGAAAATCGTTAAAAAAAGGGGTAACTTTGGGATTTTTTTCTATCGAGTGAAGTTTATAAAAACATTTAATTGAATGCGATTTTAACTAGATCAGATCCTTAACTGATACATATATTTTTTTTAGAATTGAAAACACTGATTTGTATGTCTCAGGTGGCTTTTAAAAACCATACGCGCGGCATCTGCGGAACTACACAGCCTTAAGTAAATGTCAAGTTGCCGCATTAAACAACAGCTTAAATATTATTACCATAGCATTCACAGATTTTTTTAACCCTTTACCAGTATTTAAAGGCATGTTTTTTTTTTTTAATTAACCTATAATCGAACGAGTCCTAGATTCAGAAGTGGATGTCCTTCTGCTAAAATGCCAATAAATAAGATTTCAATTTACCATGCCCTCTTGTAACCATTTAAAAGACAGTTTCATACTAAGGCTGCGTCCCCAGTAGGCAAACTGTTAGCGGCAGACTGAGTTTGCGGCTCATCGATTTAGTACGCCTTTCCATTTATTAGAAATGGAGTGTCCACAGTTTGCTAGTTTTGCGCTCATTGTACGCAGTTTGCAGCGTTACGCGCAAACTGTGGACACTACATTTCTAATATATGGAAAAGGCGTACTAAATCGATAAGCCGCAAACTCAGTCTGCCGCTAACAGTTTGCCTACTGAGGACGCAGCCTTAAAGGTCGATTTTGGCACGACAGTCTCGACGAACCGAGTGCACACTATCAAAATGACATCTACCACATCTATAGGAAACGCCAAAGCGCTGAGGCCTTGACCTGCGAATTATAGACAAATATAAAATTACAAAGGCATCCAGACCTTTCAATTACAACTAAAACAACTTTCAAACAAACAAATAGTAAAACTTATCAATTAAAACTATAATACAGACTCATCTCTCATGCTATAGATAGCTTAGCGGTCATACAGTTACGAAACATATAGAAAAGTGTTTAAATAAAATTTAAGACTTTGTAGGGGACAAAATTAAAGATCGAATGCGAGCTCTGAGAGTCCCAAATCGAATTATATTATTTGATATAAATAATACGCAGCAGGTGTCCATGGGTCCAAAAAATAAAGTATAATTAATTATTCAAACCCAGATTAATTTTGCTATAACAATTCAACTGGCTTTAGGTTTTAAAGCCAAGATGACATTTCTTTATTATTATATATTTTATTTGTTAACATACGCTTACTTTATGTTCAAACCAAATAATTGTACATAATCTCTCCTGCCTAGACTTTTCTTACCCTCAGAACTCGCCCTTTGTTCTTAAAAATTGCCATAAAAACCAAACAGTGGTAATTACAACTGTCACTTTAAAATAAAAAAAATCGGTACAACTACAAACTTCAAAATGCCCTCTCAAACACAGATTTTAAATTATACATTTAATACGGTTATACATATCAACACTAGGTATATATAGATCTTAAACGATTTCAAATTGGACAGTTATATATTTTTAAATCTGATACTTTTGAAATAATACATTTAATGATTTAATGACACAAAAAATATCTGTATGGTACGATTTCAACCTCATTATTTATAAATATATCTTTCAAGGCATTGTTATACAGGATATAATTATTAATTATGATTTCATTTACTTATGAAATGCTTGATCGTAAAAATAATTTCCCAAATTAGACATGTTGATTAAATAAACACTTCAGTCAAATGAAAATATAAATCATAGTTTTTATTTGAGTACATACAGAGAAAAAACTTTATCTATATTACTTTGTGGTTGTAAAAATAACACTAAGTATTATTTTGCCGGTCTGATTTGATATTGAAAACACAATGAAATTATCAAAAGCTTTTAAGCGTACATTTAAAATAACTATAAATATTAATCCAGGGTTATTTTAAATATTAAAAAAAAACATAATTGAACTTACAAAGAAAAACACATTTTGATACTACACAGGATACTATATGCAAGAACCAAAGATTTTACATCTTTCCCAATGTGTTAATTACAATTATTGAGTTAAGTCAGTCATCATTCAGTTTTTTGAAAAATCCAAACGGCTATTCCAAGAGGCCATGTTCTGAAGACTATGAATACCCTTACCAAAAAAAATATAGTAAAATTGAAATCCTCCTTTTTTTGAAGTCGGTAAAAAGAACTTTGTTCAAAACACGAATCTAAACATTACAAAGTAAAACTATTTCTATTTCTATAACAAAGCTTTTTCTCTGTATGTCAAGCTATATTCAAAAATGTAATAATTCCAGCGCCTATACATTTATTCACAGTTACGCCGAAGTCCCCAATATTCTCCCATCCATTCCTTAATAGGTAAAACTTATAGGTACATATATTAAAATGCGACTACTAATTGTAGCCGGACTCTCAAAGGGTTTCCAACTTTATTACAATGGTAAAAGTATCAATGTCCAATGATTTTATTAGCCTGAAACTCCACTTCAGGGTAAACTGGTATACCAAAAACTTGACTGGTTTTGGTGAGCCAAATACTAGTTTGTACTGAAGTATCGTTTCGCTAATGACAATACACGAAAATGTCATACGCTTAAGCGTATCGAGGATAAAAGTGTCAAGAATTATTATTGTATCTATCTACTGAAATTATAATTTCTAGATGTATTGTCAATTTTGATCTAATATATGGTAGTTAAACCGGCTATTATTTATAATCTAACAACCAGTAAAATAAGATAGTTGGTTCGAAACGAATACGATACGAACGATACGAACGATAGAAACGAATTTCTAAAATCAATTTTATTTATTAATTTTCTAGCAATCGATTCGTTCCAATTTACTAGCTCCAAAACTTCGAAAGATGACACTCTGTTCAAGCTTTCTTACAGTATATAACTTTGAAAATGTAACTGGCATAATGTGATAAAGTTAACCCTTTCGTCCTCGATACGAATAAAACAGCATATATCTACGTGAACAGTCTTCGACAAGATAAGCGTATTAATGCCTTTTGAAGCTGTTCTCCTGTTTAACGGACGAGCTAGTTATCGACAACCTTTGCAAGACCATTATTTTAGTCAATGTGTTTATACCAATGACGTTCAATTAAAAAACTAGACTCACAATCACGCTCAAATATTGTCCGAAGCAAAAGTCTGCCCACCCGACTATTGGGCAGAGTTTTCGTTTAGTTGTATACAATTGACATTAAACACTAAATGCCACTATTGGGCAGAGTTTTCGTTTAGTTGTATACAATTGACATTAAACACTAAATGCCACGAGATAAGGTGTTAATTTGAACGAATGTGTTAATGTCATCAGTGTCAAAGCCACTCGGACGTTTTTTGAGGAATTTTTCTTAGAGATTGGGTGTCTAGTTTTATATTGAACGTCATTGGTTTATACTCAACAATTTACCGAAATCTAGAAGTTACGTATATTACCTACACAACTTCATTTGGCAGACACGTAGTCTAACTTGTGGCAAACAAACTGACTGTTTTGTTGAGGGATACTTCTCCAGGAAGCATCGCTTAATACCACACTGTTGACTCCTCTTATATTATCGTCCATTGTATGAACAAAATTAGCTTATCCGTGAAACAGTAAAACATCTCAATCACATGTATTAAACCAGAGTCAAGTCAATTCAAGACCCTGAATATGTCACATCCTTTTTATGTCTATAAGACATTCTCACTTACATGGCTAATATGAACCCTCCACTGATTTCCATAGACAAATAGGCGATTAGTACCAAATATTTGATCCGATTTGAAAATCGCCATATTGGCGCTGAGAGCAGTAGTTAGTGTACTTGGAACTAATAATAGTACTGTTCGCAGATAAACTTCGATAATGCTGTCATTGTCAATGTCAATGGCTGTCCATTTGAAGCGTAGACAGAGAAAATTGAAGTCATTTTAGTTCCCAGTACACTATTGGCGGCGCTTCAAATCGACAGAAAAAATAGCTGTCATTTCAATGTATATAGCCACTCCAGCGTAATACGCTGAGCGTATTATCATAGAGCTCAGTGGAATCCTCACAGTAAGTAATCTCCGTGCGTGCATATACACAAACGTAGGACTTGATGAGGGGTTTTCAATTCAAAAAATCCGCTAGATGGCGCTACGTAGCCATTTAGGATGTTTAAAATGGGCCTATTTTTGCAGCCAATCGTACAGTCCCTAGCATATCAGACTACCCAAATCTGTCCAACTTCTACAACCAATTTTCAGCTTTATCACAAAGATTTTTTCAATTGAGAATTTTTGACAGAGTAGGGTACAGGCTGTACATACTAAACGCCAGTGACTTGTTTACTATTGTAGTGACCGTAACAAAGAGATATTTTCGACCATTTGAAATCCTCTGTGACAGGATGATTTATATGACCGTGCCAACTTTATTCATAATAAGTGATTACCTCTGCGCTTGGATGATATTTCACCATAGAAGTCTATGTTTAGGAAAATGGAGTAGCATTTGAAATTGCCCAAATGGTAATATTACCCCTATATCTTACGCAGCCATGAGTTGGAAACTAAACACGTTCAAATAATTTTATTTTAAACTATCAATTCCTCGAAGACAGCTAATATAAGTTATAGAAAAGATCTATCTACAAGAATCTACATTAAACAATAGTATCACGGAATTACCTAAAGTGTTTTCAAAAAAATTTATGATTACAAATTAAAGCCTTATATAAGCTCTTTTAGACGTAATAATAGAATAGATACCAAAAAAATTACTATTTTACATTTTTAAGTGAATTATAACTTTCAACTTTGCTAAGAACCCCACAAATATTTATATAAAGTATCCAAGTAAGGCCTATCCAATGAAGTTTTAGGAATTAGAACCATCACACCATGAGGTCCTATTCATTTTTTTTTTCTATAATGCAATGATAGCGAGTATAATGTATTTTTTAAAGATCTCAAAAAGTCACCTTAAGACATAATTATGTCACATCACTACTATCACGAATAGATTTGAAAGTATCCAAGTAAGGCCTATCCAATGAAGTTTTAGGAATTAGAACCATCACACCATGAGGTCCTATTCATTTTTTTTTTTCTATAATGCAATGATAGCGAGTATAATGTATTTTTTAAAGATCTCAAAAAGTCCCCTTAAGACATAATTATGTCACATCACTACTATCACGAATAGATTTGAATGTTTCTACTTACACTTAAAACTGTCAAATAGCAAAAATCAACAGCAAAACGACGGAAGGATAAATTCGGTTTCAAATAGAAGTATTTAGAAAAATTCAAAATACATTTTTATTATACGAGAGATTTTATTCAATAAATTGGCAGTATCATACAAACACTATTCAGGTATGCGTTACACATTGTCAATGGTCGTACAAATTCGCTTGGCACCAGCCATAACACGATTTACATCTGAATTTATCAAATATATTACATCCGTCGCTGTTTGAAGCGCGAAAGTTCACAGATTCAATTTCCGTTCAGGTAATGTCCCACATTCCGAGCCTTAGGTATCTTTAGGGATCTCCGTAAGACTTAATTTAGTCTATTCTGGTAATAATAATAGACGTGTTTCATTGCAGCTATCTCGAAGAAGAGATGCACTTCAATGCCCTTATTCTTGACACGATAGAGATTACGCCAAGTTACGAAGCATCGCTAAGATTGCCAAATGTTAGCACGAACAGTTTTCTTAAGAATTTGGGACAAATTATCTTCAAACTTAAAAATAGCATCAATATACATAAAAAAAAATTGTAGACCTTATACAAAGCTTACAAAACACCAATATGGTATTTGTCAGGTCATACTTAGAAACAAACTACAAATTGTAATATTTTATTTTTTTTAACTGGCAATCCTATGCGATGGTCCTTCAAAGTATACGATTTATATTCCAACGCATGGCTGCGAGGTCAGTCATTGCTTTTAAGGGCAACTTTTTGTCATGTAAAAATGTTTTTATAGTCACAGTTAGCCACATAGCCAATATAGCCTTGTTATCATCATACGATAGATGTTTTATTATCGTTTATAGATTGCTTAGAAGTCACACAGATGTAGTGTAATAACATTTAATAACATTATTAACATGATTTTCCACCTTTTAAAGGTTGTATAATGGTCATTGTCATATACCACACGATATTGGTTACGATGAAGTCCTGCGTCTTCTATAGTAAATTCTCAATATCGAACTTTAATTTATAGTACAGTTACCTAGAGATTTCACAATGGTCGAAGTATTTTTAGTGATCACTTTTATATAATCTTAGGTTACTACAGATCAATTTATTCACAGTAATATTACTTTTATACGGTCACATTATAGTCGCACAAGTCACAGAGATTTTCAGTTGATACACAATCACAATAAGTTAACCTTATGTTAAGTTTCAATCAATAGTCATTCAGTTGTAGTCACAATAGTCACGAAGATTCTTCTGAGGGTCATACTATATCCGAGTGTTGTCTTATCTAGTAACTAGTTAGCTCATTCGCTGATAGTACGCTTCGCTTGCGGTTCTTCTAACTCTGTTTCAGGCGGCTGCTCTAACCCTGGTAGCTGGATCTGTGTGTCTGAAGCTTCCGATGGCTGGAAAGAGACAACACTTGTTAGTTGTAAGGCGAGGAGGTGAGGAAAAGGGATGGCGCAGCGGTTCTACGATTAAGGAAGTAATTTGCTAAAGGAAAAGTAAAATAAGGCAATTAAAGCACTGGACGAGAGAAGATCTTTGTCCTAACACATCGCGTAAATTTATTGAAAAATATGGAAAACTATAGAGAAAGAGTAAAATCTATACTGAGATTGCAGCCAATATAAACCTTTGTATTAAAATTATTTCTGAATAGGCTTGTTTCCACTAAGAATGAATCGGATGGCTTAGAGTTTCTAATGATTAATCATGATATGTAGTAAACAAAAAATCAAATTTTTTACTAAAATAATATAAGATTACAAATATTTTTGGAAATTAAAATCGGCAAAATTACTTATTTAATCACGTGACATTAAACAACAATCAGAGAAGCGTGACGCCACTCCTTGCAAAACACCGGTTGCAGCTGTTGATCTCGTCGACTGACATCAACAAACTCGATTGTTTCGCGAGGATAGACGTCATTCAAGACGCCATGACAGTCTTGGCCTTTTCAAAGTTAATTTTAAGTTTATTTCTAAAAAAGCAAAATACTTAAGAATAAGGCCTATTTTTCTAAAAATAATATATATTTGGGGTAAAATAGATACTAAACTATAGTTTTAAACGAATTTCCAAATTTTGTCAACTAGCCTATTATACATATTTTTCCCAAAATTACTATAATAATACCAATATAAATAAAAAAATTCCCGTAATTGAGTCCTGCATAACTTCCTAATAAATATACTACCAAATTAGATTAATATTTTTTGTCGTGTTTGTTATTTTCACGACATGTTTTATATCCAACTGTGCAAAGCTGCAGCTGGTAGCTTTAACATAATCACAATATAACCGGACTCGAATTACTTAAAAATATGTTACTATACTGCAATCTACTACCGTGAGATTTTACTCTTCCCTTTTGAGATCGAAATAAAGTTCCAATTTCACAACACGCAACAAAACAGAACCACACCAAAGCACAAAAAAACACAACAACCGCACTTAAACACAACAACATAAAGCTGGATTAAAATGTCTAATATCAACTATTACTAACGTTTACCTTAGCATCGATACTTCCCGAGCGTCCAGTGGTAAGCTTGGAACAACATCACAGTGTTACGAGCTAGCATACACGCTACGGTCATGTGCGGTGACGGGCAGGGTACAAGACAATACACACACGTATAATAGGGCACGCTCAGAAAATTTGCCTATATCTGTTCCATGGTATAGGTAGAGACAGTACCCGCAATGGGTACGTATTCCACAATAGATTATTATTGTATCTCAAAAATGCTGCTGTGATATCTCGTAGGAGAGATACAAATAATAATTATTATGGCACAATTTTGGAAAAAGATAAGTATAGCCTGACCAAGAAAATAAAAAACCTGCTCTGGAGGCGCCACATTAGCTATGGTTATAGCAACACTTGGTTGCTATGGTTACACTTACAAATAACTTACAATATCCAATAATAACAAGGCACGGTTAAAAATTGACATCACACTTTGACAGACATACTTTAATTGTCGGGTTATAAAAGATTACAAAGACGTAATTGATGACGTATGATGCAGCATAACAGAATTAGGGTAGAGGTTTCCGAAATAGTACTCCTGTACTTTGGTGAACCAAAGGAAACGTTCTGGGTGTTTCAATGTAATAAAAAAATAGTATAAAAGACCCGAATGCTAGTTTCTGAACGCACCCTTAATAAGATGGAAATAGAAGCGGCATATGTAAAGAAGCAGGGACTGTTTACCGGTATGAATAACGGTATAGTTTTTTTCTGTATGACGTCATTTAAATATATTTTGATACTGTTAAATTCCAGTACAGAATTTTTTTTTGGTACTGTAAAATTGTTGTAGTATAAACATTTTTGTACAACAATTTTTTAACTGTTATTTATATTAAAATACTGAAATTTTGTAATGGCTTAAATGGAGGGACACGGGGGTACTTCTAGCTTAGTTAGCTAGTTAGTTGATTTCAGTCCTCTCACGCGTCCGCTCGCACCGGTCTGTATATTGAACAATGGATCACAAGAACAGAGGCTGAAGCAAAGCATTTGTCGCGCTTTTCAACGTAAGTTTTAATTTATCTATTTGACATTAAACTTAGGTACCTATCTAAAGGTAAGTATATCTTTCAATGGCAGTTACACTCGATAGATATTGAACTACCTACTTAGCTGCTTAGTGCTTACTTAACGACGATAAGTGCTAGATAGGGAATAAGATCATAAAGCAAGCATTGGTGTAAGTACTGGTAAGTAAAGTCAGATATTCAGTTCGGTCTATGATGTAGGGTGGAGGCTCCTTATATCGGCCCCCTCCTAATATCGGCCGTCTAGAGAAAATGCGCCATAACTTAAAAGAATGTCCTAAAATCATAACTGTTTTTATGCAAATAGCAGCTGTATACCCTTACGCTTAACCTCCCTTAATTTTTTATGAATATCTCAAAATTTGAACGAATGATAGGCAAAAAAGTGCAGGAGGTACGGACGTGCGTCGTTTTGCGGCATTTTCAGGTCAAATTCGTGAATCGAATCATTGCGTTGAGAAGTATTTAAATTGTAATAAACATAACAAAGTTATTTTATTTTATTTCTTCTTAAAGATAAAGAGTCAAGGTACCGTTTAGATAGTATAATTTTAAAATTTGTTTATTTTTTTATTTAATAATTGCGTGGCCGAGATTAGGGATCAGTATGATCGACAAATCTCAATATCGGCAGAGTGGTCGATATTGAGATTTGTCTATCGCAATTAGAAATCCTAATGTCGGCTGCCTGATATTCTTTGTGCGCCAGCTATGCGAAAGAGTTGATGAGTGATGTCGAAGAAGAAGATAAAAATATTGGATGTAACGTATGCCCCAAATGGTTTCATGTATACACTTAAAAATATATTGCCATCACTGTCTGAAGATAACTTTACCTATTATGTAATGTTTTTGGTAAATTTCCCTCCTATGGGATCCCCTCTGCAGTTTGTGCCTAAATCATGGATTTCCTGACTGAACGTCGCATCAGAGTAATTCATGATGGGTACTATCGAGGTCACCCGCGCGTGATCACCCTTAAGGCTAAAATCCTGTGCAGTATTTTCACGTTTACAAGCGCCGCTCCTAAGAAGTCACGATGCGCGTGCAACGGTATATTTTTCCAAAAGTGATCACGCGCGGTAGAACTCGATCGTACACCTCCGACTCACTTGCAATAAATGCTGGCTTCCCCCAGTGATCTGTGCTTTTAGCTACACTCTTTCTACTGCACATCGATTATATTGTTAGCTACGTCCGAGATTCTGGGGTATGCCGATGATAGTACGATAGTCGAGGGATACTTGTCGTACACGTGCAAGTAGAGGTGAAACTGAGGCTTTAGGATCTAACATGGTGGACAAATTGAATCAGACCCTTCAAATTGTCTCAGACTCAACCCCACCAAAACGCTGGCTTGTATATTTTCCACAAAAACGTTGGTTTTGGGCTGGCTACCACTTTTCGTGGCGTATCCGTTCTTCTATCTGACCGACTACAGCTCTTAGGTATGGAATTATCTTCCAACCTTAACTTCGGGAGCTATATAGAGTCCGTAGCAGTAACTGCTTATAAAAAGATTGGCATCCTTTCAAGAACCATACGCTACTTGATTGCGAAAAAGCTCCTTACCCTTTATAGAGCTCAAGTCCGTTCCTGCATGGAATATGCTACCATATTTGGGATAGTTCTGTTTAATGCCAGCTGGCTGCCTTGAACTCTATTGAGCGGCATGCGAAGAGGCTTTTCGGCGATGATGCTTTGGTCGAGAACTTGCAAAGCCTCGATCATCGTAGGAAGATTTATTGCCTACCCGTCTGTTACAGGCTCTACTTTGGTGAATGTGCTGCTCGGCTGTACGATTTGGTTCTACCAGCTCCGTTCCATCACCGAACGACTTGACTCGGTCAGAGACTCCAATCCTTAGTTATACTGCGAAAATGCCGCGCTTACGAACTAAATGATCTGCTTCATCTTTTTTGATACGGACTGCGCAAGTTTCTCTCTTTACCTGGGTCTGCCTTTCCTGACCATTATAATCTTGGTGCTCTTCAAGGCAAGAATTTACAGGCCTTTCCTAAGCAAGCGCGCTCCAACGTAGACCGCATAGATGTTTAACATCAGGCTACTTTGTGATCAAGTCTTAGTGATGGCATAATAAATATATTTAAAGAAAAAAATCACAAATTATTTTTAAAAGACTTATTTATAATAGAGTAAAGACTTATTTATAATAGAGTAAATTATTTTTAAAAGACTTATTTATAGTAGAGATTTAGAGTAGAGATGGTTTGAAAATAAATAAATGTTATAATACTTTGATTTTATACATTTTGAACAAATTTTTTTCCTTTGAAAAGGTATTCCGATATTATGGTTATAGGCGGCGGATATTTGGGTGCTAAAGGCCGATATTAGGGGAAATCGGCAAGTTCGGAAACAAACATCTATATATTCAAATCTAACAAAGAATTCGTTATTTCGCGAATGTAATAATGGAGTTTCATTATCCCTTTACCTAAAAAAGTAGTTGAAAGAAAGCAAAAGTTATTGATGTAAAAATTATAAGCACTGAAAGGTCAAAAAATGTTGGGCCGATATTTGGTGCCTCCACCCTATGTTGATACGTATATGTAAAAGTATGTATGTATGTATGTAGGTAGGTAATGTAAGTATGTTTAAAGAAATAATAATTATAAACTTTTAAATAAAAGTAAAACGTTATAAATTAGGGTATTACTCGTCCGCCGGATGAAAGAAAAACAATCGCGCTCGCCAACCTGTCGGCGCGTGTTCCGTAAATCCTAATCCTTTCCCGCCCGCCGCGGCCCCTCGCGCGAGCGGCACCGCGGGGCGCGGGCGCGCGCACTCATCATTTCAGTATCAGCAATAAAATTATTTTTAAATAACTGTATAAACGACTGAAATCTGTACCGAAATTCAATGGGTATAGAATTTTAGTACTGATATTTTTACTGGTACTATAACGATATTTTATACCGGTAAGCAGTCCCTGTAAAGAAGAGTCGCTCGGGGCCAGCGGGCCGACTGTTGGCCATTGTATGCACACTTCACAACGAGATAATCATTCGGCTATACAATACAAACGTATTTACACAAAAAATGACAAAATTATAGGAGTTTATTGAAACTATAGCTTGAATTAGTGCGTGTGTTGTTCTTGAATTTGTTAGTAAAATGTAGCCATTTATTGAACATGTTTTTCACTGGTTTGCAATTATTATGATTGTTGTAATATAATTTTAATGTCGGCAAGTATGTATGACGTAAAACAATGGTCAAAAAACATTTCTATTTCTGAAATCCCATGGGAACTGAACATTATACCGGGGTAAAACACTCATAGTTACTTGTATTTTATAGCGTGAATGCGACAAATCATTGTTTTTATTCAAATTACAGTAGAACGTCGATTATCCGAACGCCGATTAACCGAATCGCCAATTATCTCCTAAGCATAATATAAAAAAGTTCAAGTGAGCGCACGGGGTTTCGTATATTATCTGCAGCGGCGCTGATCTCTCTCTTTCTCTAATGCACTACTTAAGTAATGTAAAAGTAATGTAAAACAGTAAAATTAATGTTGTATTTTTTATTATTTTAAGTTCATTTGTAGTATTGGTAACATGATATAGAGCTGGAATACTAGCAGCAAACTAACCGAATGATTATCTGTTGTGTGGCAGGGTATGTGAGTATGTGTGTGTGTGTGTGTGTGTGTGTGTGTGTGTGTGTATGTGTATGTGTGTGTGTGTGTGTGTCTGTGTGTGTGTGTCTGTGTGTGTGTCTGTGTGTGTGTGTGTGTGTGTCTGTGTGTGTCTGTGTGTGCGTGTGTGTGTGTGCGTGTGTCCGTTCGTGCGTACCTCGACGTCGACGTTGGGGTTGTCGGGCGTGGGCGCGGGCCGCGGGCGCTTCTTGCCGCGCGGCGCGGGCTCCGCCGCCGCCGGCCGCTTCGGCTGGAACTGGACACGACACACGTTACTAACAAATCATATTATTTTATAGTACGCGTAAACTTAAAATTAGCTGCGAGGGTCCGTTTGCGTAGATGCTCGACGCACCTGCGTCCCTCTGTTATAAGTTATTTTTTATCATTTTTTTACTAGGATACATTTAAAATAAAACACAATGGATAAGGCCTTTCAGTATGACGTTCAGTTTAGACTATATTGACAATTTATTTTTGGGTCATTCAGTTGCATTTTCTTTTGGCCATTTCAAAAAAAAATATTATACTTAATTATATAACGCTTCGATGGCCTAGTGGTTTAAGTACCAGGCCTTAATCCCGGGGTCCTGTGTTCAATGTCCAGGATGAACAAAATTACTGTCGGTTTTTTCGGACACAGCTCAGGTTTATGATCATCACCAATCCGCGCTTGGCAAGCGTGGTGATTAAGCCAGGACCCATCATTTTAGCGAAAACATGATTTCAATTGTGTAGGCCTTAGCCCTGCACGACCAATAGGCTTAGAGCCTGGTTCCGGGAGGCGCTGCCAACGCGACCATGAGGGACCCGATAGGGTTTAGTGGGTAGTCCGCACTCCGCGGGAGTCCCACACCCCCCTCAGCCACCCCCGTGGCGGAGGATGTGTAAATGCATTCCCCGTCGCAAAAAAAAGCCCTGCAGTGGGACATTAAATAGGCTAATACTTTACTACTATGAAAACAAACTAAAACGACGGACCAGTAGGACAGCCATAATTTTCATTACCCCTAAACAATAACATTTCTGTACATACCTGTAGCTCTGGCGGCAGAAAGACGCGCGTGTTGACGAAGTACTCGTTCTGCGGCGCGAAGTACATGGTGGGGATGCGCGCGTCCGACAGGAAGTCGCGCAGCTCGAACGACGACGACCGCGCCCAGATCACAGACATCGCCAGGTCGCACACCGCCCACATTTTCTGATAACAAACAAAAATAATTTACTAATATTAAAATTTTAAAAGCTTATTGTAACCAAAATTTTGTTTCTACGCGGAGCAACTTATTTACACAAACAAACAACACAAAATTTGTCGGTGGAAAAAACTACTAACTACTATTTTATAAAAAAAATATATACAGTCGTGGTCAACTAATTAGGGACACTCTATCACTTAAACATAAGATCGTACCTTCAGTGCGAAAAAAAATATTCTAAAAGGCTCTAAGCTTGTACCTATTGATAACAAGTAATTTGACTAGTATTCTAAATATTTTAGGCCCAGGAAAGAAAATAACAGGTGGGAATAAAATTTTTTTTAATAAAAAAATCATAACCCCTTTCACACAATTGAATTATGGATGGACAACTAATTAGGGACACGTAAAACTTTAACTGTAAATATGAATAAGCTGGTAATTATTTAAGTATTTATTACAACAAAAGTCTTCATTCATAAAAATAGAATACAAAACATATCAATAAACGTATTTTTTATAATCAGTATGGTTGTCTTTATTAGCTATAACCATTTGACACCGGCGCGGCATAGATGCAATCCAAATGCAATCAAATTATCACAGGTGTCTAAAGAAATATTACTCCAAGCACCTTGAAATGTCCCGTAAAGCTGACTTTTACTGGCAGTATGTTGAGCTGCAACTGTTTTCTTCGCTTTATACCTTATGTGCTCTATCGTAGGTTTGGGTCTGGGCTGGTTGCGGGCCAATCTAGTACCGTCACTGACTGTTGCGCTAGGCACGATTTTACAGAGTGCGCGGTATGTTTTCGGTCGTTGTCGATTTTAAACCGTCCATTAGACTGGTAAGACTTCTTTAGCATACTATAGCATCGTTTCCTTCAATATTCCTTTGCATTGGAATTGACCAAGTTTACTTCAATTATTTTTATAGATCCTACTCCATGTCCAAAAAAAACAGCCCGTTGGTGTTTGCAAGAAAGTATGGACATTGGACTGTTGCTCAATGGAGAAATTCGCGGTTTTCTGACAAGACCAGTATAAATCTTATTTCATTCGATGGCAGACAATACAGACAATACGTGCAATTACTTTTAAAGTCCGAAATTAATCCGAAGTACACGAAAATGCAGGTGAAACATGGAGGCGACAATATTCAATTCTGGGGCTGTTTTTCTAGACATGGAGTGGGGCCTATAAAATAATTGAAAGAAAACTTGATCAATTCCAATACAAAGGAATATTGAAGGAAACGATGCTATAGTATGCTGAAGAAGTCGTACCAGTCTATTGGACGGTTTAAAAACGACAACGACCGAAAACATACCGCGCACTCTGTTAAATCGTGCCTAGCGCAACAGTCAGTGTTGGTAGTGGAATGGCCTGCAAACAGCCCAGACCTAAACCCGATAGAGCACTCATGGTATGAAGCAAAGAAGAAAGTGCAGCTCAACGTACTGGCACTAAAAATAAGCTTTACGGGACATTTCAAGGTGTTTGGAATAATATTTCTTTGGAAACTTGTAATAATTTAATTGCATCAATTGCTGCGTTGATGTTAAATGGTTATAACCAACAAAAACAAACATACTGGGTATTAAAAATACGTTTAATGATTTGTTTTGTATTCTATTTTGATTATTGAAAACTTTTTATGTCCTAGACACTTAAATAATTACCATTTATTTATATTTACAGTTAAAATTTTACGTGTCCCTAATTAGTTGTCCATCCATAAAGTCAAAGATGTGTAAGTGGCAAGGATTTATTTATTTAAATAATATTGATCTCAACTAGCTATTAACTTTCCTGGCCTTTAAATATGTGGAATACTAGCCAAATTACTTATTATGAATTACTATAAGCTTCAAAGCCTCATAGAGATTTTTTTTCGGACTTCAGTAACGATTTTGTGTTTTAGTCATGTAGCGTCCCTAATTAGTTGACCACGACTGTATATAAATGCGCATGTTTGTAAGATTTATCCATATCTTTCACGGACTGCTATAGGGATAAAGATGAATTTGAAGCAAGGAACCTAGGTATATTCGACCGCGGAGACGCGCTGTCTAAATAAAAATTTCGACTTGGGAATTTATGACATCTCTTTTTAACAGGGTAGTTTGACATTTATGTCTGACATATTCAATTAGTGTTGCCATTAAAATTTTCAAGCGTCCCGAGCGGCTTAGCCACTGTTCCACGGAGGCGGTCAAAGCTTGCTTTTAGATAGTTTTTTGAAAAATTCCGCGTGGCTTATCTGTTCTACGGCCGTGGTTAAAATAGTGAAAGGTTCGAAGATTAGAGAAGCCTACAGTATGGCAGCACATTGACAACACTTCCTGAATTAGTGCCCCTTAATGGAATACCCCAGTGGCTGCTTACCATTAGGTGAGCTGTGTGCCTATTTGCCAACTAGCATATAACAAAAAAATAAAAAGTATTGAGTAAACTAACGTAGTTAACAGCATCATCTGTCTCGTTGAGAGCGTCCTTGTGGTTCTTCATCCGCTCCACAAGGCTCTTGTAGAACCCATAGCAGTAGAAGTCGTTGCGCGTGATCAGAGGCTCCAAGATGAACCAGAGGCACTGTTTCACCACCTGAAATGTACCATTATACAACGTTAGATTAAAATGATACTAACGAACCTGTGAAGTAGAGCCATGGTACAAACAGGTCTAGTCTGTCGGTCGAAATAGGCTGGATCGAAAGGGGAAGTACCACCATCTCATAGAAAAGATCGACATATGAGTAAAAAAGACCGACAAACTTATCAGTTCCGGTGGTCAAAATTGGAACTACGTGAAATGTCAATTTTTATTGCCAGTTGTTGTACAATTAAGGCATTATTTTTATTTGGTTAATCCAAAGTGAATTGTTAATATTGAGAAATAGAATTCAAAAATAACCGCAAGTAAGTACCGCGAACGCTCGACAGCAAGACGTCAACCGTACTGTTGCCGCACCGCGTGTTTTGTATGAAAACTAACGACCGACCAGTATGCGGTACGGTGGCTACCGTACCGCAGCCGTCCGACACAAAACGTCTTATTTGAAAGAGCCCTTAGTGTTTCATAGAAGGATATTAGTATTTACCTTAAGCTGCGCAACGTTGTCATAGGCCGTGAAGGCGGGGTCGTGCGTGAGCACCGGCACGGCGAACACCAGCATGTAGTCCGGCAGGATGTGCGGCAGCTGGCCCACTGCGCGTTCCACTGGAAACAACATCAACATAATTATTTAATAATAATAAATCATTTATTGCAGGTAAATTACACCCATAGAGTTAGGTACATAACATAATATAGACCGACTGTAAAGTTCTGAGACCGTGTTGTGTCTCGTGGCATGCGACCCTTTATTTTACTAAAGGATAGATGGCGAAGTAAAGACCTTTACGTCTGCGCCAGGTGTCGTAAATTCAATAGGCTAGTTGACAAAATTTGGAAATTTGTTTAAAACTATAGTTTAGTATCTATTTTACCCCAAATATATATTATTTTTAGAAAAATAGGCCTTTTTCATAAGTATTTTGCTTTTTTAGAAATAAACTTAAAATTAACTTTGGAAAGGCCAAGACTGTCATGGCGTCTTGAATGACGTCTATCCTCGCGAAACAATCGAGTTTGTTGATTGATGTCAGTCGACGAGATCATTATACAGCTGCAACTGGTGTTTTGTGAGGACTGACGTCACGTCCTCTGATTGTTGTTTAATGTCACGTGATTAAATAAGTAATTTTGCCGATTTTAATTTCCATAAATATTTGTCATCTTATATTATTTTAGTAAAAAAGTTGTTTTTTTGTTTACTACATATCATGATTAATCATTAGAAACTCTAAGCCATCCGATTCATTCTTAGTGGAAACAAGCCTATTGCCACAAGACAGTTGCTTTGAAGCACCGTAGCTGAAGACTTAGAGCGGTTACGCACTTCGTCCGATCCTAATCCGATCCGTCTCTGTGAAATGAAGGTCCGGAGTAGCCGTGGAACTATTTCTATGTGATTTACGCACTAGATCCGTCATCCAATGTTCTTTGTGATTTTGATTTTACGGAAACGGATCGAATTCGGATCGGACGTAGTGCGAAACCGCTCTTATAAGACTTAAAGGCTATGATTCTCGGAGTTCCACAGCACCGCCACTTATGGCAGTCCACCTTTTGACCTTTAGCCAGAGCAGTAACCTTTGTGCTAGGAGTTCTAAACACCGCCCTGCCTCCTTGTAAAAACGTCTCTGCGTCAACAAAAAGACTAACAAGGCCATTTGTGAGAATTTAAACTAAACACGTTCGTCCCACTACCCAATAAGTCTGCCTGTCCACCGAAGCGGAGCAATGCAGCGGAGCGGAGAAACGGTGAAAAATTAACCAATAAGATTACACAAAATCTCCGCTCAGACATTAAGTTGCAATCGTATTGGTTAATATTTCTCCGTTTCTCCGCTGCGCTGCCTCGCTCCGCTTCAGTGGACAAGCAGCCTAAGTCCCGCCCTGGCATATAGCGATGCTATGACATACCCTTGGTGCCGACGGTGAGGTTGCGGATGTACTCGCGGCGGCGCACGACGTCGGCCAGCATGTACTGGCGCACCACGCCGCGGATGCGCCGGTCCGGCTCGCGCCCGGCCAGCGCGTACATGCCCATGAAGTCCAGCGGGAGGCACTTGTGAGGGATGCCCTGGAATAAACAACATGTTTTAGCCAGTTGTCCCACCGCCGGCGAGAGAACGACGAACTATCGGCTATTTTCTCGCTCAAGAAACGTACAAAAGATATACATTCCGTGTAAACGTAAGAGATGCTAATATAAATAGTTGATCGCCGACTGTTCACACTGCTGGCGAGGACTCGCTTCACTAGTTTGTCGCTGAGCGACAAGAGCTATGACAGATAACACTCGCTCAGCGATACTCAATACTGATTGAGGGACGGGAGGTACTGACCTCAGAGTACACTTTTATTAGCCGAGCTACACAATTATCGGAACTACGCTAGATAAGTCGTGTCCAGGCCAAGGAAGAGACCTGACCAAATGGACGAAGTCAAGTGCCGGCCACCGGAGGATTGTGGTCATTCGTCTAAACGGTTTTATAAAATTAGTCAAAAATTTGGCTACATAAGCCTATTTACTATTTACTTACCTAACGGTCTACCGCTATCGGTAGACCGATATCTAGGACCGATAATGCGAATAAATACCTTTGAAAGGCCTTTGTGTAGTTTTGATGCGAATGCTTCCCTCACTTGTGGTACATCGTCCTGAAAGAAACAAAATACAATTAGCCTCATCCGATCTTCGAGCCGAGTGAGTACAATCTAGGATAATACCTGCGACAGCTTGTGTCACAGTGACATTTCTAGAGACGTCGCTTTGCCTTAAACAAATAGTTAAATCGATACATACACTCTGTTCCACATAAGTTGTCCTTTAGCCGCTATATTGGCAGCATTGCCTACGCTTTGTAAATCTGTCAAAAAGCAGATTGAAAGTATTGAAAAACAGTAGTACCAATATAGCGGCTAGAGGACTTCTTATGTGGAACAGAGTGTAAGTAAGACTGCTTCGATCTACACTGCAAGATTGAGTACCTTTATGAAACTATTCTTATTTTCAAAGCGCTTTATATTTTGATTTATAATCCAAGAAGATCTACTTTTAATAAAATTTATTGATTTTTGATAATCGAATTTAATGTTTTAAAGTGATAAACAAAACAGTTGCATCGATACTTTCATAATAAGTGTAAGCGGAAGATGATAGCGATGAACATCTCTAAGTGGGCTGGCCAATCATCAGCGTTATTTTCTGCATACATTTGACAGTCAAAAATTAAACTTTACTAATCGTAATCCAAATGACAGCTGTTGCAGGTACGTGTTTGTTCTGTGTCTGGATGTTTATCTGTATTTAAGTATATATTTGTGGTACCATCTTCGATTATGATACCCATAACACAAGTGCTTACACTTCTTGCTTAGGGGTCTTATTTATTTATTAATTATTACTCACGATCATTAGATGAGATAGGTTGTAGAACTGCTCGGCCGTGAACTGGTCGCCGACGCCCTTCTGCTCGCAGATCTTGAGCATGGCCGCGCCGGCCGCCAGCCGGAGGTGCGCCATCTCCGCTTTCGACAGTTGGTTTTGCTAAAACAAATTGGACTTTGTAATTAACCTCGAAATTAGTTTATGATGTTATTATTATTTGGGTAGTATTTATACGAGTGACTGGAAATTAAAGTTTTAAGTGACAAAGATAATGAATTGTAACTTACAGAATTACTAAATGAGCGACTGACTGCGAGCGACGAGAAATAAACAAAACAAAGACTTACAAACATTCATTTGAGTGACTTAAAACATTCATTTGAGTTCCTTAAAATACAAGTATGCACAGAAACGAATGGTTTATAGTTAAATAGGGGGATTTGTGTTAAAAAAAATAACCACGAAGACTAAGGTAGCTTCCTAAACTAAATCCATCCGAGTCGATTTCCATCTCCGATCGTTCTTATTTTCTTATTTTTGTGATAGCAAATAGTCACTCACTTAGTAATTTAGTCGTTCACTCAGTAATTTTAATACCTGAAATAGATGAATTTGTATAAGCTCATTCTGGGTTTTATTATTAATCAATATTCGTCATAAATTTTGTTAATTTTTCGCTTACTCAAATTCATACTGCTCAAGTTATTTATTAAAACAGTATCTCATCAGCAGTCGCTCGTTTTATAAATCCCCTTATTATTTTGGTTCCTTTTAAGGCTAAATAATCTAGATTACCACAGTTTACGAGTATATGACTAGGGTATCTCGGGTCGGTACCTGCAGCAGGTCGCCTTTATGCACGATGAACGCGTTGAGCATGCGGAAGGTCTTCTGCGCGGAGAGCTCGTCCTTCTTGAGGCCGAGCAGCCAGCGCGCCATGCACTTGAGTCCCTCCAGCTTGCAGCGCGTCTCCTCGGGGTGAGGGTGACTGGCTCATTGGGTACTATGTTCTATTGAGCCAGTCAACCTTATATTTGGACCTCACAACCGCTTACCATCAGGTGGAGTGAGGTTATCCTGACTGCTTCCTTATAAAAAAAAAACGACGGGTTGCACTCCGGGAGTGCCGGCAGAAGTGAAAACTTGAATATTAACGTTGTGCATTTTTCTCCTACGCCGCGCCGGCTGTCTACTCTCCATCCGTCTTACGATTTTCGATCAGGTCACGTGTCCTGACGCAGGTTTACCATTTTTTACCCATTACAAAAAAAAATGTACAACGCCGCTTAAGAAGTTTTCACTTCAAAAAATGAATGAATAGGGTATCTCGGGTACCTGCAGCAGGTCGCCCTTGTGCACGATGAACGCGTTGAGCATGCGGAAGGTCTTCTGCGCGGAGAGCTCGTCCTTCTTGAGGCCGAGCAGCCAGCGCGCCATGCACTTGAGTCCCTCCAGCTTGCAGCGCGTCTCCTCGGGCAGCTCGTGTTCCTCGCACCACGGCCCGTCCGGCGCGGAGGAACCGCCGCCGCCTTCGCGGACTAGAAGCTCTTTCACTATCTGTAATACAAACTTATATTAATAAGGGATATTTTTAAGTGTACATCAAAAAAATCTGAAATGTACATCAAAATAACTGATTGCACACCAAAGGTTAGGTTAGCAATTCAGTATTTTTTTGATGCACAATCAGTATTTTTTGATGTGCAGTTAAATACAACCCATGTTAAAAGACTAGCATTCCGCCCGCGGTTTCACCCGCGTGTAATTTCTTTTTTCAAATATCCTCCCCTTCCCCCCACATTTCCGGGGTCAAAAGTACCCTATGTTTACCGGGGATAGTGTAGCTTTTTAACAGTGAAAGAATTATTCAAATCGGTTTAGTAGTTTCGGAGCCTATTCAATACAAACAAAAAGTATATAAGTAATGTTTATCAGTTGTCTGGCACCCATAGCACAAGCTAATGCTTCGTTTAGGGCTAGATGGCGCTGTGTGAATAATGTCTAGAGATATTTATATTTATTAAAAGATCATCACATCGAGGCTCAGCTACTGACCTTCCTGGAGACGATGTTCTTGATGTGCACGGGGAAGTTGTCGGGCAGGTTGTGCGCGATGTGGCCCAGCGTCACGATGGCGGTGCGGTAGTGCTCCGAGTGAGGGGAAAGTGTCGCCTTTAGCGTCTCAAGAATTTCTGTGAAGATTGCCGTACGTTGTTCCGGCACGTTCACGAATAGGCATCTAGAAGTTTACAATATCATCAATATGAGTTGTTAAAATACGCGTGCTGTAAGTAAACTGTGACAGGCAAGGTTTAGAGCGGTTACGCACCACGTCCGATCCGGATCCGATCCGTCTCCGTGAAATCAAAATCACAAAGAAAATTGGATGACGGATGTAGTGCGTAAATCACCTAGAAATAGTTCTACGGCTACTCCGGACCGTCATTTCACGGAGACGGATAGGATTCGGATCGGACTCGGATCGGACGTAGTGCGTAAGCGCTCTTTTTGACTATATTTTTTTTTTGTTGACGCTATTGCGCTTAAGTGCCGTGCGTGGGACTCCCAACACTCTGAGAAAGGCCAAGGGCTCAATAACCCAAAAAGATTACCGCTTCAAGGCAGGCACCAGCTCGTCCCTCTTTGAGTGTGAAGGGGAAGCCAGGAGTTAAGTATGAGACCAACTGAGTCCCAACCACAGCTAACTTTTACGCATTTTAATCATTATTTCTTTCCTTTTATTTGGAAATACATATCTCTGTCGATAATTGCAGATCCTTTTAAATTGCGTAACATACCTGACAGCGTTTTTGGCCTGTTTCGGCGTGCCGACCTCGGCGTACGCTTTGCAAAGTGTGATCAGTCTTGGGAATAACGCTGGGCACGCTTCGCCTGAAAACAAAAACATTTTCTTTGTCATCTTTTATTACAATAGTGCTAATATTAGTGCTTTTTTTTTTGGCGGAGAAGAAAGCTTCTACCTAGCGAAGCTTGCGACAGTGTGAAGCTCGGGAATAAAGACTTTTGTCTCTCTACCCATTTTACTCCTTCGTTTTTCTTTCTTCAAAGAGGATTGCCCAGCCCATAACATCCCATACTTTTATATACGACAAGCGGTCGCCCACGCGGTTTCACCCGCGCGCAATTTCTTTTGTCAATTGTCCCACTTCCCCCTACATTTTCGGGATAAAAAGTACCCTATGTTACTCGGGGATAATGTAGCTTTTCAACAGTGAAAGAATCGTTACCATCGGTTTAGTAGTTTTGGAGCCTATTCAATACAAACAAACATACATACAAACAAACAAACAATCAAACCTTTCCTATTTATAATATTAGTTATAGATACTGAATCAGTTGTTCAAGAAGTGCGCGGGAACACGACAGACAGCATCACTAGCATCATGTTATACAGTATACTCACTGAGCGGCCTGTACTTCCCGAGGAAGGTGAGCGCGGCGAGTATGTGCGGCGCGACGCTTTCGTCGTCCAGCTCTAATAGTGATGTGAGCCGGTCCAGCACGTCTTTGTGCAGGAAATGCGCGGGGAACACGAACGACAGCATCACTAGCAGCTTAAGGCCGCGTTCCGCGCATTTCTTCAGTTCGATACCTGGACATAACATTATAATGTAGAAGCCGCTTCGTATCAAATATCTTAAAATCTAACAAACAGCCTTTTATAAAACAAATTGATAAATTATTTTGCGAGTTTCTCCAAGCTGGGTTCCAAAAAAGTATACCAACTTACATAAGATTAACTTATTATGTGGATATTCCTCTTTGCTAAAGCTTAAACTAGAGGTCCCTGACTCTTTTTTTTTTCATATAACCCTTTCAAAATATGGACCTGCTGCAAATTAATTTCTCATAATTCTTAACTTGTGAAGATTAGATCGCCAATGTAGACTTCCGTGGACCCCTGAGGGCCAACCTGGACTACTTTGGGAACTAAGCTATTAGTCCAAAGAGGCGTGGAGTCTCTCCGTAGACATGACGCTCTCTCTCTCTCGATTCACTCGAAACTTCATACCACGTACGACCAAACTGTGGCCAAATCTTCAAGAAACGAGCATATCTATTTCTTAAAGGCCGGCAACGTACTTGTGACTCCTCTGGTGTTGCGGGTATTTATGGGCGGCGGTGTTTGCTTACCATCAGGTGACCCGCTTGCCCGTTGCCTCCCTCTTACATTAAAAAAAATGACGCTCTATGGCAGCAGATTGACTCACCGCACTCCTCCGCGATGGCCGGGTCGGTGCCTTTAACGGCGCCCTCGACGTACCCGACCAGGATGAGCAATGACTCGTGGTCGATCATCACTGAGCTCACGCGCTCTAGAAGCATCTTCACCGTGTTGTAGTAAAGGTTCGTCATCACCGGCTGGCCGAGTTTCTTCAGCACGCTCGACTGGAATAACATGTTCATTTATCATCATGGGCCAAAAGACGACTACTGGTGGACAACGGCAAAAAAAAAACAAAATAACACAAAATTAACTGTGTAAACAACGGTCTACTTTTCAATCCCACATTTTGATTACTGTAGAATAATCGTGAGCACGTACTCTAAGCTAAACCTGTGCTAATTTTAACTTTAAGATACTACTCACCATTATGACCCTTATTCATAATGAACATAATACACCCCTCAGATTTTTAAGAAAAGGGTAAACCTATTAAGTGTACCCTTACCTTCATGCTTCTATCTCCATTTTTCTTTAACCAACGGAATACATCAATAATTCTAATTAAAGATAAAATGTACAATAAAATACATAAAATCCTCCTTCAATCTATGAAAAATCTAAAACAATAGATCTAATACTACATGTATAAAGTCAGAAGTTAGTTTTAGATATATTTCTATAACCTTATCGTAAAAAACTCACCGTAGTGCGAACGCAGACTTCGCAGCTAACATTCGGGTTCAAAATCGTCTCCATTCCCTGCAACAACTCCGGCGCCTGCTTCATATGCAGAGAGAACTTGTTCAAGAACTCCTGCGCCTTCACCGACTCCGGCAGGAATTTAGAGCTTATGTGCAACACCTTAGCGATCAATTCCTTCTGCACCGCCGGCGTCGGCGGTTTCCTATGCAGCTCTATCCATTCCGCGACTGTACGGCGAACCGCCAGCTGATGCTTCTGTAGCTCTATAAACGCTTTCGTCGCGTTGTCGTCGACATTTGACATGAGATAGTATAGCTTCTTCATCCGCACTGGAGCGGGCAACGTGTATGGTACGAGGGAAGTGTTCAGAAGTCTTTCTACGAGTAATCGGTCTTCTAAAGCCGTCATGTAGTATCCGTGGAGGATTTTATCCTTGATCCATTGTACTGCTTTCTCTGTCGCCGGCGGCACGCTTTCCTCTGTCAGGAATTTCTTGTAAATCATGGCTAGGCCGGACATGGCTTCTTTCCGAATCTTGAATTTCTTGTCAAGCGTTCTTTCTCGAACGAAGTGGAGGAGATCTTCCGACTCGGCTACAGCTTGGAAATCCCTCTGTGCCGTTGCGATTATCGCCATTACGACTTCATAGCGAACCTGTTCGTGAGCGTCATGTTGTCTCATTTTCAACGTCTCTGTTATGTCTTTTCGTAAATCCGGGTGGTGGACCAGGAAGTGCATGCAGTACTGCACGCATTTGATGCGGATGGGTACCGATATATCGTTAAAGCGACCTAGGAACGCTCGCCATAGGGCCGGGTATTGCTTGGCAAGCTCTGACCCTGGTTCGGAGAACATCCTCGCGAGGAGAGCAACACCGCTTAGCCTCTCTTGGAACTGGGCTGATTTCAACTTGCACTCCAACTGTGGGAGAACCGCCAGGAGGAGTGAGGGGCAGCATTGGTAAAGCTCGTAGATTAGTTCGTAGACTTTGGAGAATATGAGAAGATTCTTTTCTTCTTTGCCGAGGATGAGGACGTGGTTGAAGAACTGCAACAAAAATAAATCAATTTAATAATGTTATCGGGATGACTAGAAATATGTTAGATTTTTTCGACTTATGAAACATATTAAATACTTTATACAAGTTTACATTAATAAAGAAGATTTTGATTTGATTTGATATTCAGCGGAGTAAATCTAACATGAATGTGTCTTGACTTTAGTTTAAGAACATTTTACTAAGGTGCTCCCTAGTAAGTTTTGTGGCAGCACATTGCGCGAAGAAGATGTGATGCGTGAAACATTTCTACCATTAACCAAAGCTAAGACGGAAATCGAATTGACTAACTATATTATGAGGTCATAGAACATACGGAATAAAACTAGGGAGGGACTATCAGTCTAAGTGGTGGCCGTGGCCCTTTAGGCACTGAATCTTGCGAATCACCTTGGCCCAATCCAAGTTATACAAAAAGGCATATATTACAATTTACTCATTACCTTCTCGAAAATTTGTGCAAAATGTGAACATTTCCCCTTGAACTCTTGTATCCATTAATTAACGACTAGCCTTCCGCCCGCGCGTAATTTCTTTTTTTAAATATCCTCCCCTTCCCCCCACCATCAAAAGTACCCTATGTCACCCGGGGATAGAGTAGCTTTCCAACAGTGAAAGAATTAGTCAAACAATCAAATCTTTCCTCTTTATAATATTAGTATAGAAGGAAATATATCAGCAATTTAAATTTATAATCCTTATATTCATCAACCTGAGTGTAATCTATGATATTGTTCATGTATAGAATTGATTACTAGTTGTAAAACTGATAAGTGAATTGTTATGTATTATCTATAACTGTTTATCGGTCTTATAATATTAATATACATAGGATTAGAAATTAATCCCACAGGGATGTGCAAGCGAAAATCAATTTATTTACTAAAATTATAATAAAATTAGATAAAAAAATTATTTGCATAAACACAGGCGGCACATGCTATTATACATTAATATACAGAATTAAGTTGTTTGTCTTTTTATGTGTAAGCCGAGTTGAGGTTGTGGGTTCAATTCCCGGGCCATTAAAATAATATTGACGTAATTTTTCGCCCCATTCAAAAAGGTATTATCCTAATAGCATCTGAACCGGATAGCACAAATCGTATATTCAAATATTATCTAGTCAAATGACACGCCGATTTATAAAATCGTATACAGCTATGACTAAGCGTATATCACAAGCAACTGATAAGAACTAATGATTTGTGAGAAGACATTTTTTAGATAACAAGCCCACGCTGTTACTGATTATTTTTTGTTTAGGAGAATGCGATTAAACACCATAACTATAAAGCTAGAGAGACTCGGGACTCAGTACAAAAACATCCCACTACCACCTGGTAGTTGGATGTTTTTGTACTGAGTCCCGTAGTTAAGGTGGGCTCATACCTTATAGTGTACCTACACTATAAGGTATGAGCCCACCTTAAAGAAACTAAACGGCTCATGTCGTTACGGAGTAACGGACTGTTCAGTAAGCAGCATAGTGCACACCAACCTAATACGGAACACTATTAAATGGACATTAAGCTGAAAATTGGTTGACAGATTCGGGTAAGTTGCTGCTAAAGCTGCTACAGTTTTAATGTAATTTTTTGTTCCAAAAAATACCTTAAAACCCTTAAACTTCAGAGGGTTGTAAATCTATCATACTCATAGTACATATTAGCATTAATCCTTCTACTATGGTATGAGTTCTAGTAATATCCCATTGCAGAGCAAATTCCTGTAACATTGAAAGCAAGTCACCAATGACGTTCAATATACAACTAGACACCCAATCTCTAAGAAAAACTCCTCAAAAACGTCCGAGCACGAGTGACACAGATGACATTAACATATTCGTTCAAATTAACACCTTATCTCGTGGCAGTTAGTGTTTAATGTCAATTGTATACAACTAAACGAAAACTCTGCCCAATAGTCGGGTGGGCAGACTTTTGTTTCGGACAATATTTGAGCGTGATTGGAAGTCTAGTTTTTTCATTGAACGTCATTGCAAGCCACCAACAATTTAAATATCTATTAAATAAAAATTATTTGCTTTATCGTATGAGAGCGCATTTAACTTCAAAACGACTGCATCAAACGAGATAATCATTTTTTTGTTGTGTTTGTTATTATCAGGACAAGGTTTGTGAACGATAAGATTCACCCGAACATAACGGAGCGGGCAAGTATGTAGTATTACGGCAAGTATGTAGTCAACTTTTTTTGTTTTCGGAGGAGAATGCGTTTATGCACCATAACTGCAGGCTAGCTAGACCTGCGGCCGTGTGTGAGGCTCGAGACTAAAGCGTCCAATATCCACTAAACTCCCCCGGTTTCCCCTTCACACCCGATTGGGACGAGCAGGTGCCAGCCTTGTAGCTTTTGACCAGCCCATCCCTGGGGACCTCGACTTGAGAGGTCTCAAGTCGGGGTGGCGCCTAGTAACATACTACAACTGGCTAAAGCATGGCTCTGACACCACAGATTTAACTTATTATGTACCATTTATTATAAATGGTACATAATAAGTTAAATCTGTGGGAAAAAAAAGAATTCATTATGATGAATAAATCATTACTTAACATAAAAAAAGTAATCGTATTAACCTAAATAATATAACCTAAATGTAAAATACATTGCAGAGTTTTCCTCCAATGCATTGTAATAAGATAACAGTTATTCAAATTCTGAAACTTTTAACGCTCGTCGAAAAACGACTATTATAAATATTTCAAAATATTTTTGCATCTGCAATCGAGTTCACTCATTGTTATTCGTTATCAAAAGAATGAGTAACCAAATGGAAGGGGTGTCGATTTCAAATTACAGATCATATTAAGGTGCTCCCTCACCGGGAGCATTCGCATGTAATGTAACATTATAGATTCGTCTTCCGAGCATTACATTACAATACTACCTCCCAGACCGACGAACGTTCGCGTGTAATTGATTGATTACACATTGTATCATTACAAGGTGCGCATTGTAATGCTCGGTTCTCCTCCTTCAGTGATGTAATGCTCGAGTCTGCAACGTTACATTACACGCGAATGCTCTCGGTGAGGGAGCACCTTTAGATGATTTATTTATAAATAAATAAATCTCAGCACATTATTCACACCGTCTAGTCCCAAACTAGCCATACCTACTATGGATGCCAGAAAACGGATAAATATTACTCGTGTACTTTCCCTGTACAACAACCATGTACAACACACAAACACATACATAATATTTGTTCATGCACACCAATGTTTATATCGTGCAGGGGTCGAACCTGTGACCTGTGTAGAAGCTGACTTCTCAACCATTCAACATAATCGGTAGTGGATATATTGCCAATTTTGGATTTTAGAAACACTTTTTGACCCCAAAATGTAGGAGCATTTTGTTTGTCCTGGGTGGGATTCGAACTCACAGCCCCGGGTTCATAGGGCAGGGTAACCGGGTTCATAGGTAAGGATTTGTTTGTTTGTATTGAATAGGCTCCGAAACTACTAACCGATTTGAATATTTTTTTCACTGTTGTAAAGCTACACTATTCCCGGGTGACATTCTAGCGGGGGGATTACGTCATTTAGACCACACAGGCGAATCCGCAGGCAAAAGGCTAGTTATTTAGTATATTTAGCATAGTAGTTAGTAAAGTAGTCATAGAAAAAAAAATCTTAAATTACTAGTTTTGTATAGAAAAGGGAAATCGATTGTCACGTGATGTTTAAAATACGGTCGTGAGTAACACCAGAGTTAACAAACTTTCAACCACCTGCGACCTCTTTAGAATATTTTTAATGTAATTAAAAAATCACTAAATATCGTCCTTCACCTGAAAAGTGAATACTGGATATGTTATACCTACTACACATGTTTTGAAACTGTAACCTCGACTCATCATAGTATTCGGAAATTAACATCAGATCACCAACTGACCTCGTATGTATAGTTGGTAAGTTACCTGACTTGTCGAAATCCTAAGTCCGATTCCCGGGCCGGACTAATAGTTTTAAAGTTACTTTAGATGGAGAATAGCTAGCTGATCACTTCCTGGTATTCTACTTTGCGAGATCTGCGGCCGTGTGGGATTCGGGGCTAAAAATGATCGCCCTACTACCCAAGGGCGTCGCCAGCTTATGATTAAGAGGGGGGCAATTATGATTAAGGGGGGGGCAATGGGGCAATATTATTTAGTAGAAAAAATATGAACGCCGAGAGCATGAAGCGTTACCGCTTTGCGGCTAGCGACATTTGATCTCAAGGGGGGGCATCTGCCTCCCCCCTGCCCCCCCTTGGCGATGCCCTTGCCACTACCCACTAAACTCCCCCGGTTTCCCATTCATATCCAAGAGAGACGAGCCGGTACTCGCCTAGTGGCGATTAGCCGGCCCATTCCTGGGTATCCCGGCCTGGTGCGGTAGGTACGCCGGGATGGCGCCGGAAAACTAGGTGATCCTTAGACTTGGCTTGGGTAAGGTACCTTGTGGTACCTTACCCAAGCCAAGTCAACTTTCTAGTCTGCGAGTGGCCTGCTTCACAAGGTACCTTGTGAAGCAGGCCACTCGCAGACTAGAAAGGCCGCAAGTACGTGACTCACCGCCTGTATGTACGGCTCGAGCGTCTCGCTGGTCTTCACGATGAGCTCCTTGGCGAGCGCGTACGCGTGCTTGTGTCCGCGCTTGTTCGGCTCGACCAGGTTCATCAGGATCACGTTCAGTAGCTCGTTGGAGACCACGTCCGACTCCGTGATGAGGGGGCAGAGGACGTCCAGCATGAACGACTTCACCTTTGTCGAATGCTCCGTACTGTGAATGAATAAATATATGAATATTGGACATCACACACCTATGTTATACTAACAAAAAACGTTCCTGCAAAATTTTTTGAACTCGTCCTTGAAAAAAATACTGAAATAGGTACTCAATGAATGAGCGTAGCTAGTTTTGTCAAAATGGGTAAGGTGGGGGTGTTATGACGTTTCAGATATATTTCTTTATACCACATCATTTAGCAGACAGACACGCAGCCCACCTGATGGTAAGCAGTCACTGCGGCCTATTACATTAAGGGACATTTTATCAGGAAGGGTCGCTCAATGTGCTGCCACTATGTAGGTTCATCTGATCGTCGAGTCTTTAATTTCAAGTGTACTGTGTGAAATGTACAAAGGTCAACGTTTGACACCTTTAAATACCTTTAATATATAAATGTTCCTTTTAGAAATAGGCGGGGAGGGGGGGACTAATAAACATTAGTAAAACCACAAGTTCAAAGCCAGGACAAAACATAAGTTATCAAAGACTAATTAAGCCCTATTGTTTGGTTTAATTAAGCTAGCGAATTAAGCCGCAAAAGGATTTATCTTTGTCTAATGTGGTAACATCAACTCAGCCTAAACTCAGCTTAACAAATTCGGGCTTAGGTGTATAAATAAGCATTCTGTGGCAGGTTTTACGTCAAAGATGACAGATGTGAAACGCTAAATTGTAATCTATACAGAAATGTTTATTGCCATCTGCAAAAGTTTACGATGTAGAAGTTCATTACAAGGACGGACACGTGGAAAAATTGTACTATGACATGTATGTATGTATGTATATCCTACAAACATAACAAGATCCAAAGAATAAACCTTTGTTACACTATAAAAAATACGCCTTATTTAAAACTGTGTTGAAAAAGGGTTTACTATCAGACTCTACCCGGGATTTCCGAAATTATCGGAGGCAGCGTTTAATCCCAAATTAATCAGGGTATGCTTGCACTATGATCTAGGATTTGGCAAGTACAGTCAAAAGCACGTCAGACGTAACACTTTGGACTTTGTACCGCTCTTGTGTCGGGGGCATAAGTGCTATTATCGAACTGCAAGTGTTCACCGTGATGTGCTGTTGACCGTACATTACAGCGACAGTAATTTGTCCTCAGTAACCCATAAGAAGGAATTCAAACCAATTGGATCATGGTTACACACAGCCATTCGAATGTGCCGATTTCCTCACGATGGTTTCCATTTCCGGCGAGTTAGTGGTAAATACGCAGATAGAAAGATTAGAGGCGCGCCGAAATTTGGTCCATTGATCTCACACATCATACCACGGATGTCACAACTCTTTATACCTATTATAGATAGTATAATAAACTCACTTGACAATCCTAAACATGAGAGAGAAGAGCGCGCAGAAGATCTCCTGGCAGTCCTCGAGCTCGAAGCACATGTTGAAAGACTTCACGTAGGCCAGGTTCTCCAGCAGGTAGAAGTAGCGCTTAAACGCCGGGTCCTTCGGGTCTCGCAGACCCTGTAGCTGCTTGATCAGGAACAGGAATATCGTCTTCACCTGAGTAAGAAAGAGAGAGAATATAGTTTTTATAACTTCAGCTGACGCGTAGGAAGCGCTACGGTCTTATGACATCAGGATGGCAAGCGACCAATGCTGTCAAAATTCGCATACTGTTAATCGTAGACTCTATTATCTTGAAGCCTTTTATTGAATTAGTTCGAATATTTCCAGAACACAGTCAAATGTGCCATCAGTTGGACTATGGCTACCAGAACTGTATAGCTACCAGAAGAACAGATAAGATTTACATCCATAACTCTTAGGACAAGTATCATCACTGTCAAATACTTTCTGATAATTCTTCTGTCAGGTATCAGAGATGTACTGCCTTCAATACTTCAACAACTGCACCATCACACCATACCTGTTCCTGGTCTTTATACGGCGCCTCCGGAGCATACACCCGCAGCACGTCGGCGATGCAGCAGGCTATGAGCAGCTGCACGTCGCGCGAAGAGTGCGTCAGGAAGAACTCGTCCGCCAGGTGCAGCGCCAGTAAGATGTACTGCTGGTACATGCCCTCAATACTTCCTGAACAACACCATCACACCATACCTGTTCCTGGTCTTTATACGGCGCCTCCGGAGCATACACTCGCAGAACGTCAGCGATGCAGCAGGCTATGAGCAGCTGCACGTCGCGCGATGAGTGCGTCAGGAAGAACTCGTCCGCCAGGTGCAGCGCCAGTAAGATGTACTGCTGGTACATGCCCTCAATACTTCCTGAACAACACCATCACACCATACCTGTTCCTGATCTTTATACGGCGCCTCCGGAGCATACACCCGCAGCACGTCGGCGATGCAGCAGGCTATGAGCAGCTGCACGTCGCGCGAGGAGTGCGTCAGGAAGAACTCGTCCGCCAGGTGCAACGCCAGTGGGATGTACTGCTGGTACATGCCCTCATCCTGGCCCAGACCCTGCAGGGTGTGAGCCAGTACCTGAGGAAGAGAATAGGTTTAAAATGTGCATTGAGAGAGGACTGATGATTAAGGGGTAAGTGTAAGCCAGTAGTCCGGTGGCAGGGGTATACCTTATCGATAGGAAATATAAAACTGACAACATCACAAACATTGATCTGATCTCAAAATAAGCCTCAAAATAAAACAATATCTCCACTTTGCTCCATTAAGCCACCCCACCGGTGGGGCATAGTGGAATGCCTTATAAGTCGCTGTATCTGGGTAACTAAAACGATTTGTAGGTCAGATTCCACTAGCTCCTTAACAAGGTTGATTCTGTCCCATTAGGGTCAGTCAGCATCATCAAGACATGTTGATTTTTAGTGCAGTCATTGAAGCGAAAAATACGGTCTTACCTCCGAATTTTTTTACTGTGAACCGATTTGCATGAAATTTTGGAATTAGGCTCCTCTTACCCTTAACTTCAAAAGTGAAAATGATCTGAACTCCGCCTATTATTTTTAAGGGTTGTAAACAACCCCTTAATGGAAAAATTTACATTGAGCTATTTTATCGCTGAAATATGATAAGTTTTTGGACCATAACTACTTCAATTTTCATGCTATCACAATTTATAAAAAACCATTGTAAAGGTAATTAAGAGAGCTACAACATCGTATATTGCAATATATCGATACCAGAAATATGAATTAACGTAAGGGACAAAACACTGTTTTTCAGGAGAGCCAAAAAACGATAAAAAAAAATTAAATCTCTCTATAACTTTTTACTGTCTGCTTTAATTTTAATTGTGTCTAGAGCAAAGTTTCTTAGAATTTTCTCTTCTTTCATGCTATGAACGAATAATTTAGAAATACCCAGTGGTTTAAGAAATAGCATGTCCCTTACATTAAAAAAATACGTTTTGTTGTACCTTACGTTGCTAATATTTTATTTGTAAACCGTCAAGCATAACGTAAGCAGCAAGAGAAATAGAAAATTATACGAAATTCTATTGTAAAGGACTTTACAGTGTTGCAATTTGATGTAACTATAGATATAATATACTAAATTAAGAGTATTTTAATACCATGCAAATAGGTTATTTGCATGATTAAATGTTAGTTTCAGCCTAGCTATCGCAGATTTAAATGAAATTTAGGGAGACAAAAATAAAACGATTTATTATTAATAAATTTTTTTATGTTCGACTTTTATGTCTGCGTAATTATTATAAATGCAACACACTAATCAGTCTATTAAACTTTTTGTTGAGTTTAAATAAATGTTATAAAAGAAACAATGTTTAAATAAATGTCCTAAATTATTAGCAGTCTTAGACACCTTTTACTTATGAATCAAAAATAATAATTTGACTTTATGATCTCTTTTAATGAAGAGTTCTATAACAAACTCTGTACTTTTAATAATTACGTATCATTGGCTTTAAAATCAGAAATTAAATTAAAAAAAGAATCTTAGACTTAATCAAACAGTCTTTTTATTAAGTAACTGACTGAATGAATGTACCGAAAACAAAAGACAGATGAAAAAATATTATTTGTCTGAAAGATGAATGAATAAAAAAAAATGTGATATTCATATTAATATTAGAAATATATATTACTAGGGTCGACCTCGCGGTTTCACCCGCGCGTATTTTTTTTCAACTATCCCCCCCTTTCCCCCATCAAAGGACTAGTATTTTATCTAGTTATCATTATCAGCTGTCATCACCATCTTCACCGTTCGTCAGTGTCATTTAGGGTATCTTTAACTGGGGTTAAATTAAATTCTTAAAAAACTCTAATCACGAATTAAAGAGGGACAAGGTAAGGGTGTAAATTATTTAACACTATTGACTTACTTTATTTTTCAGAGAAAAAAAAATGTAAACGTCTGTTACATCATTTTTTTTTTGGCATAAAACGTTTTACGCAGGCCAAAAAATCTTACTGTAAGGGACATTTTTTTAACGATAGAACTTTTTTAATAACACCAATCGATAGAGCAGAAAATTCTGAATCCAATGATATATATAACTCATTTTCGCCAAAATGTCCCTTACGTTAATTCATATTTCTGGTATCGATATAGCAAAAAACCTTTTTCTAAAACGGTGAAGGGTTAAAGGGCTTAAGAGAGGCTGTGATTGCGCTGCCACGCGCTCTTTAAACAATCATATCTCCGTCAATTTTTGTTTGACAGAAAAAACAAAAAAACCAAAGTGTTTGTCAGAAAAATACCTAAATTTTTAATCCGTACACTTTTATACGTATCTGTCGTCATTTTTGAGATATTATGAAAAGAAAGTGGGTTTTTTAAAAATTTGAAATTTTGATTTTTTATTTAATCGTGACTTTTTTGAAAAATATGTGTCCTGAAGCAGCCAAACTGATACTATCTATCAAACTCTTCATAATAAAGTTATTTCTAGGCGGAATACGATTAATTTTAATTTTGGTGGAAATGGCACTTATGAAACCCATTGATTTTAAAGAAAAAACATTAGATGCTCCCCTTATTTGCAATACAGCTCACTTATTTTACATGCAAAAGACTTTTAATAGTGCTTATTTTAAAGCTTATTTCAAGCACTACAAAACCCTTTTGTATTAGAATGCATAAAATGCATCTGCTCGCCGCTAGATGGCATTGACCATATCGATTAAATTTCAGACAAAATAAAAACGGCTTTGATCTTTAATATCTAGCTTAATATTGCACTTAGAATACTTTATAAAAATTCAAATTGTTCATTGTTTTACCTGCTACAATTATGGTCTTTATAAAATTTTCGATAAAACGTATATTTTTGGAGATATTTGCAAAAAACCGATGAAATACGTGAAAAAATTGCGAATTTTCAATTGCTAATAACTTGAAAAGTATTGAATTTTTTGAAAAATTGTATAGATGATATTTTGCTTAAAATTAGGCCTTCTGTCGATATCCGAGGTTATTTTGATAAAAAAATTATTCACCCCCGAGAAGGGGTGGCAACCACCCCCATGGTGGTTGCGGAGTTCAAATCATTTTCACTTTTGAAGTTAAGGGTAAGATGAACCTAATTCCAAAATTGTATGCAATTCGGTTCACAGTAAAAAAATTCGGAGCTATAATGCTTCAATGACTGCACTATTTGGATTTCAACGCATGGCCCTTGGCACTTAGGCAGGGACACTACTAAATGCGCCATCAAATCAAAACAAACTACTTGACACTTTCAGATCTACTCGTAATACTAACGCTTTTTCTACACAGGTAATAGAAACACTTAATGAGTAGATTTATTCATGTGGTAACACCATTATTATCTGGATCCAGAAAATCATCCATAAAACGTAATGGGGATTCTTTACAAAAGGTACGTCGTCCGTGTCCGGACCCTTCCAATGTTCAAATAAGGTAGCACGAATAGATACACTTTCAGCTCCATTACCCTTCAAAGAAGGCGATTCCATCCTTTACACATCATAGGTACATTTAGGCTAAATAGCCAATAAATTATAAAAGAAGTAAAGTCGGCTTTAATAAAATATCTAAGCGCCCAAAGTAGTCAAAAATATTTTGGAGTAAGAGTAATTTTTTCTTTAATGAAAAGATATTTTTGACTACTTAGGGAGCATATTATTAAAGCTGACTGTACATCTAAATAAAAAAATACATTTTAATTAAAAACAGATCCGCATCAGAAAGCTTTATGCATTTTTCTGTCATCTTTTTTCGAGGGGAATGTGTTTGCTAATGCGCCGGGTAGAGTAACGGAATTATGCGAAGGATATGCCTTTGCCGTTGTTTACCCGTTCCGCGGGCATGCATGCCGCTCGCTAAATATAAACAATTCTCCTTAAAACCCTCTACTGCACTCTTTTGCCTTTGAAACACGTAAATGAATCAGTTATCATACAACTACGAGTACTTTTAAACACTGGAACAGCTCTAGTAGCCTTTTTATAGTACTACAGTTTATTTATTCAAAGACTAATAAAGTTAGTAGACAAACTGTGTGTAATGGAAAACTGTAACCAGTTGGCTCTAGTGAACTATTTTCTTCGTATTCCAGTCTTCGACTCCTCTAATTTCAAGTTAACCAAACTACTACAACGGAATATTAATATAGGTATTACCAAAATATAGACAGGACTCTTACGTTCCTCTGGCTTTCATGTCTCTGATTTCAAGTACACTGACTCCCACATAATATTGCCAGAACATAGCTAGAGATATTTTAACAGCAGATATCACCTGTGGTGATTTTTGCTATCCAATCAGAATAAAATTCGCCACGGTTCCACAAGGAGGTCGTCAAATCAAATAAGATTGGAAACCACTAGATTTTTCTTTAGCCTAGCTTCGCTATTAGTATGTAGTATGTATGGCCTTCACAACGATGTAGGAGCGGATGGCTCCCATCGCCAACATTTACTGCTAAATATGGGCGCCCTAGAGGGGATCACGAACCTTGGATTATATCGGCATAGCGATAAATTAGAGTAACGTACTCCAAGCTCAGAATAATCGTACCCAGAAAAATGTCCTGGTTAAATTCCCATCTAGTGCTTGACTGATGATATGACTTGTACAGAATTCAACTGAAGAGTTTACTACTAACCAGGGATGTAACGGAGATAAACTTATCGAACCCGAAGTCGGAATCGGAGTTTATAAATTTTATTTATCGGAATCGGTACCGCAATTTTTTGAAGGGCAAATAAAAACATCTTTCAGTAATTTTTATTTTTTTACAAGAACAAATTAAATTAAATGCATTGACTCCAAAAGAAGTGTATTGCTCTGCTTATACCTCCGATTAAATCCTCCGATTTAAAAGTTTCGGAGCCGAAATCTGAGCCGAAAGTGTAATAATAAATCGGAAGTTCCGACCCAACGGAATCGGAATCGAAGCTACGTAACATCCCTGCTACTAACTTCCACCTCCAGGTAAAATTTATAATAACTAGCGCTATTAATGTGGGACTACACTTGAAATAATAATGACCCTTTATGGTGAAGTGTATCTCGACGTAATATGTTGTAGGTAGAGACCAATTGTTATTATCATCGTCAATTGTTATTAGATAGAATATAAATTAAAAATTGAAAGGATTTACGAGTATTTAAATTGAAACTTGTGAACATTTTAATGATATTATGTACATAATTACAGTTATTAAGTTTTGAAGGCTGAAATAGTCACTAATTATTAGTGTCTTTTTAGTTCCGCTGACCAACTAAACCACTGTTACCTTGCCTGTCTGCCTTCCGAAGTACCTAGTATATAAGTATATTAGTCATAAAATTCCTAATTGCTTAAAAAATGGAACATAAATAAATGTGCCCTCATGTGTCAAGAAATTATGTTTGTTTATGAAACCGTAAGCCTACGAACATCGCAACTTCCTGCTCCCATTAAGAGGCGGTTAATCTCAGAACGATTAGTGGAGACGAGAGAGACCTAATGTATTTGCCAATATGGAATTACGCTTTGTTGTAGCCTTAAAGACATTCTCAGTAGTACCACAAAATACAGAAGCAATTCTCTCGCAATTTACAAAAAATCCTTACTTGACCCTAATCACGAAGGTTACAAGATTTTGACAAAATAAAATTTAATTGACAATGCTTTAAACTCTTAACTTAACAAGTTCTTTATTTTTCTTGTTTGTCGTGAAAAAGCGCTTTACCATATTAATTTTTATAACATGCGTTGGTCACGAAAGTAGGTTGGTAGAAATCGTTTGAAAATGTTTGTAAACGCAATACCAATGTGAACTAAGTGGTCTCACTGCTCCAGTAGTTATTTGCACTGGGACCTAACGGTTTTGTAAAAGAAAAAGATTTTTTTTTATTCTTATAATCCCTTAAGCGATCTTTACCTACACAAGATCTGCACAAGCCAAATAAAGTAGTCATATTAATTTCAGAATCAAAATACGCCGACATGACAATAAAGAACTGCCGTGCAAAACGGCATAACATAACCAACTATAGAATAACACGCATCAAATAAGATACTGCACCGCGGCAGTTATTGCATAACCCCATACATACATATTGTAACATAGTACAGAGAACGTGTATTCAGATACACGTCGAACCGTCGTCGTATCCATTCAGCCATTGGGCACAGTGTAGACAGAATCAGAGAGCAACACCTGAAATAATACTTGTCTCGTATCACTAAACGATATTTCGCGTATATTATTTCGAGACTAAACGGAATATTATTAAAATAAAATAATAATGTCTTCCTGGCACATGGATTCTACGGCGGCCAATCTTTATGATTAACCAGCTACGCAGATACCTATTTTATTATAGTGAACAAGTGTGTGTACAAATACGTCCTGGTCAAATCAAATGTAATAATAGTTAGTACAAAAATATGCCATTAATCTTTACATTAAATGTACTGTGTAATGTAATGTAGTATTGGACCTGTTATTAAATAGGAGGTAATAACAATAATAATAATATTAGGCTGAGTTGCTCTTTTGCTTCTTCATTTATGTCAGTACAAATTATTTTGTAACGCTTTCTAGTGAACCATCAATCCGTCAGTCAAATGAGTGTATATAAAACGCCACCCGGATTGTATAAAAAAATGTCCTATTGATATTGAAAATATGACAGCGACAACAAATACAATTTTATTTAGTACGAGTATTAGTGTTTTATTAATTTATGTATAAAAACTTTATTGTCCCCAAAATTAGGGTACAAAAGGTGGACTAACGCTAAAAGCATACCTTACTAGTCAATCTTTGGAAAAAACTTTTGTTTTGTGGACGTTTTACTACTATCTATTTTACTATGCCACAAGAGTCCCTACAAGCGCAGGCCAAGCATGATTGCTATGATTTAGAGCGCGATCAAAAAGCACGTAACATTTCCTATTGAATCACCTGCAAAGGGATTTCAAATTAAACTTCTTTCGTAAACAAGGCGTGCTAAATTATGTATGTGTTTATATTCCGACAAGATCGATATGGATATAAGTACCAGGAAAGGAATTATTCACCTGCTAGTGGCTCAATTAATGCACGACGAGATTGGCTGCCTTTTTTTGTAAATAGGAATAAAACGCATTTATGTATCCAGACGCACGGGATAAGAGAAAGTTGCATAATATGACTATACCGTTTAATATACACTCACCGGCAATAAAACTTGGCCACTGGGCTTTTTTCATACAAACATGGTCACTTTAGCGTCTCATAGACAGAAAACTATTTGCAGCTGTGCAATGATTATTACGTCAATGGAGACGCCAAACGTCCAATTGTCGAATCACAGTTTCAAAAATTGCCAAAAACCGCTCAATTTTCTCAAAAAGGAAAAACAATAAGCCGAATTCAACGCTCCATACTACGATGTATGGAGCGTTAAGTTCGGTTTGTTTTTCCTTTTTGAGAAAATTGAGCAGTTAGTGTAAATTCTTGAAACCGTGATTTGTTAATCGGGCGTTTGGCCTCTCCATTGACGTAATAATCATTGCACAGCTGCAAATAGTTTTCTATCTATGAGACGCTAAAGTGACCATGTTTGTATGAAAAAAGCCAAGTGGCCAAGTTTTATTGCCGGTGAGTTTAGAAAGCAACATTATAGGTATACCCACGAATCCCTTGGCGTGCCAATTTTTTGCTGTCAATAGGATCTGCAGGTCTTTCAGGATCAGGATCTTCTATTAGAGGGTGGTTCTTTTTATGTCAGACGCGGCAAACGAGCTATTGGGTCGCCTGATGGTAAGCAATCACCGCCGCCCATGGACATCTGCAACACCAGAGGGATTTCTGATGCGTTGCCGGCCTAGGCTATGGGGGGTGTGGGCCTCCGGCACTCTTACAAACCAGACGAAACACAATAGTAGTCACTATTATTTCACGCTGGTGTTATGTGAGAGGGTGGTACTTCCCCCGACGAGCCGGCCCATTCGTACTGTTGAACACCATGGCTCTACCTTCATTGCTAATGACTGACTGAAAGGAACTGTCTGTAGCTATCGTTTTCTACCACAAAAAGCACTGCAGTCTTCTCTTTTTTGAAAATTGAGAGACACCATCAAAGTTATCAGACAATATAAGGATAAGGACAGATGGTGTATGGTGATGGTCTGGTGAAATTGAAATGAAATCAAAATATGAAAAATAATAAGATCATCCTTTTTATCTTAATAAAATACAAATAGTTTGGGAAGCGTAGCTCGTAGCAACCAGAACCGTGCAAGTTTAGAGCAGTTTGTTTGATAAACTAACAAGACCAAGAATCAAATTTCTCAAGAGTTCGTGACAACAATCGATACACTACCTATAGGTAGCATTACCAGTTTAGAGGTATTTTAGATATACCTATATAACATAACAATGTATGTATTTTATAGTCGTTCCCCTTTCCTCTCTTTTCTTTCTTAAAAGCAAACAACGAATGAGTGGATTATAGGCACCAAATGTCACACTTGCTATTATGCCACATTTTTTCATTTAAATAAATACTTTTAGAATTTACATGTCATACCTAAAGTATTACGATCCATTCTTTACAATCACACCGTTCATATTCAGGTCACTATTCTATTATCGTGCTCTAAAATCTAGTGTCAAATTGTATTCTTTATTTTCACGTGTTTAAAAATAAACAACCATTTATTTTGGCACATCCATTAATACAGACGCGTGGGGTTAGCGAAACAAAATGACATGAAAGAACGGATTCAATGTGCTCGTTTACATAATTTACATTAAAACAAAGACAATAAGGTTTATTTTTGATTGCACAATTTTATAAGCTACTGGGAATGTTAATTAGCCACGTTGACAGCTAACTTACAAGAATGACCGAGGACCTCTTCTGTTACCTGATAAATTGAATAGACTATCCAATAAATTGTTCATACTAATAAATAATCATTATGTACGTACATACCAACTTCAAGCAACTAACAAAGTTATGGATCTGGTAAGTGACAAAGACCTTATGATATCCCGAAAAATATCACATTCTTGCGGAATAACGTCGTATAGTCTACACGGGCGAAGCCGCAGGAAGAAGGCTAGTTCATAAATAAAAAACAACAGGTTGTTAATTTTGTTTAAGCTAGGTATTTAGGTATTATCGTATTTGCTTACTGGCGAGTTAAAAACAAGTGACGTTAAAATAAGATGTCTTTAGTTGCAGAATAAATTGCTTCAATATTTGAGTGATAGCCGTTAAAGGTCGGTCGTCAAACATTGAGAAACGCCAACGAACATTTTCCAAACCACTGGAATGTTGTATACACAGTCAGAAGCATTAACAAAATAATTCTTATCTCTCAAATAACTTCAACCAATTTAAATGTCCACCGCATAGAGTTTACTTTAATCAAGACCGACTGATTAGGGTAGGTACTAGGAAGTTTATGTGCTGCTATGAGTGAAGAAATTAAGTTATATTGCTTTCTCGACGGTCAGGGGTTCTGGGTTCACATCCTGTGTCGAACAGAAAAATTGTGATTGGGTTTTTCTATTTGGAAAATACTTTAGTCATACTCCGGAGCCCGAAAGTTGAAAAAGTTTTTAACCTCGTGCCTCGGAAAGCATGTTACGCCGCGTGTCAGACTGCTGTCGCACCGAGTTATAAGAGTGAGGGAATAGGGAGTGCAACTGGTCTGTACAGCAACTTACGCACTCACTTGTCTTGCGTACCTACTTAGCTGATAGCCAAGATTGGCCAATCGGCAAGAAGTACATTTATTATACTTCAGCGAAAAAACCGCAATACTTAGCCATCTGTCATATGCGAAAAAGCTAACAAATAACAACAATGAGAATCACACACACACACACCGTGAAGATGTCGCAACAAAACGACAATCGAATACAACAGCTGACATAATTCCTCGCTTCGCATTACACTGAAGCATTTACAAATAACTGCCGGAATATAATTACACCATCTTTACATTGTGCAATATGATTTTAACATTATACTTGTCTATTCAGTTGACGATTTCCACTTTATTTTCAAAGAGAGAAGACAGTCATTCGAGTATCGTCCTTCATCTAAAAGGTTGAAGCTACCGTAAGCCTTAATTATTCAAGATTAATGTTCGAGTTTTTACATGTTTCTTTTCAACTTAAAGTGCATCGAGAAGTCGATTAGTGCATTCAAAAACGTTCACAAACGCACCAGTTCCTTTCATATCAACGAGTTAAAATTTCAGATTATTCCTAATCTGTTGTAAGTTTAGGTACAGATAAATGGGATCCAAAATATACTGAAGGTCATGATTAATCTTTCGAGCCCCGGATTACCAGACACAATAGAAAATCTATTGTTACGCGGCACCCGAGTGCCGGTTCGGGATTGAGTGGTTTATTGCTTAGCTGAAAAGCCGAAGACCTGAAAGAGTATGGCAACATATTAAATGATGTCCCCTAACTAGTGATGGAAGAGACTCAGTCTGTTAAGGCTTTTAATAAAGACTCGTCTTGGTTTTGACGCCTCACGACTTACTCAGTCTTTTAGTCCCCAACCTTAAGTAGTCTTATAAATAACGTTAACAGCTGAGCTGTTACTAAAATAGCTTAAAGGACTTAAAAGACTGGGGACTCATCGCCTGGGGAGTCGAGACTCATAAGGCGTCACGTTTGACCATTCTCATTTTGACTGGATTCATATGATGCTGTATAGAAAACAAGATACAGACACTATACTTAGCTAGCTCTGTATCTAAAGCAAACTACTTCTTTTTTTCATTCAAACGCCAGTTCTTTTGTAAAGAACTGCAGTCGTTTAAGCCTTTTAGTTGTTTAAGTCGTTGTAGTCTACTAGACTTATACGTTAACCGACTATAGTCGAGTCATTTTAATAGGTCACATTTGACAGTTCATTTATGCAAATACAATTATTTATTTAGAAAATTAGACCTTACTCCTGATGTACATAAGTAGCACTTTTCTTTGTATAAATGAACTGTCAAATGTGGCCTATTAAAATGACTCGACTATAAGCCTTTTTACCTTGGTACGACTTAAAGCTATAGTCTTAACTTAATATTAGAGTCAGTCGTGTAAGAACCGAAACTAAGACCTGATACCTGATCATTAAATTTATCCAAAGAAACGAAATTGCAAAGGAACGAATGATCGAACTAACTACCGGCTAATAAGTCGCTTGTCCTCATTTACAGCTTATAGAAAGTTGAAGATGTACATTGCCCTTCGAGCAGGTCTAGAATTCAATCATAAAGGGCGCATAATTAAAATAAACTGGCTAATCAGGTTTAAGTAGGTACTATTTACATAATGACTATGAAAATACGTTATAAGTTCTTGCTAAATTTATGTACGTACCTATAAATTCATTTATTCTTTCAAATCGATAGAAATCCCGCAAGCTTGGATCATCAGTCGCCTGAATCCTCGGATCATCAGGCAGGCTGTTGCTGTTTGCTTGATTTTACCTTAGGCACTATTACACTCTGTATATGCGTAAATATGTATATTTTTTTTAGGTTCTGACCCTCCTTCCTCTCTACGTAATAAAAAATTAATATCGCCCAAAATCCTCCCCCTGTATTTATAATATAGTATATAAGAGTCAGTCAGATAAACTAAAAATGAATAAACTTGTACAATTATGTAATTCCTACTTGAAGTGTAAGCAGACTCCCTGAAACGTTTTATGTAACAAATAAATGGTTCTTTACTCGCGTAAACGCACCCACGTGGGTATAATCATTGTATCAAAATATACCTATCAAAATAAAATACCAGTTGAATAATACATACCTTGAGTCTTCGGACCAGCTCATCAGGTCCTAGGTCATCGGTAATAGGGCGGCAGCCTTGCGGGTACACTATTTCCGCCATGCTGCCAATCTGTTGAAAAACAAATCTATGAAACTTAACATAATAATATTCTTTATTGCACACAAAAACAAATAAAAAAGAACAAAAATTTACAATACAGGCGGTCTTATCGCTAAAAGCGATTTCTACCAGACAACCCAGTAAAGGACTACCGAAAGAATGGGTATATCAAATCAATGCAATTTGATAAAAAAAAAGTCAATTACTTTATTAATTTAAATATAAATTCATAAACTACATACATACACATAATTATATCCACAAATATATTAAATATTAATATACATACATAAATCTACATATTATACATACACAATAGAGAAATTATAAGATAGCAAACATAGTTCTTTTTACTCACTAAACAACCTGATGGAAAAAACAAGTGCCTCTTTGGAATATGATTAGAGAATTTTTTTGTTAATATGTTCTTTCTACAAGTATGCCAATAAAAAGTGATTACACCACTGAGTTCTGAGGAAGTTATGGGTTTGTTTCCCGTCGTGTGTACAATTGCTGATAGGACTACCTATTTCAGTTTGACTAGCTATCTCCACCTTAATGAAAATTACTCTGTTTCAGAAAATATTAATTTGAAATCCTGTACTGGAGATGAAAGAATCAAAAATCTGCAATGCTTCCCAGTAAATTATTCTTCTATGGATTAGGCAGCACCACTGCTGTTAACTGGTTAACATCGGGTGCCTGTCTGCCAACTGCAGCAACATAAGTTTTAATAAATTAACAATCTTTGATCTGATTAGAAGGCCATATTAACATCACTAATAGCATAATATTATGTTGTTTCTAATTAGAACAAAACATTATGCTATAATATCATGACTAGTGTTGGCTAATTTTGCAGTCATTAAATAACCAACACAGTACAAAGTAGGTATGGGAAAAAAAATCCTATGTCATATGGATACTAAAATGGCAGGTCAGTGAATCATACAAAAGAGGTGCTTGCAAAGTTCTAGATCTTTGCAAGCCGGTTGCTGCTTGGCAAGATAGTTTTAGTGATGATAAAAAAGATGTAATAGCAGTAAAATTATATTCATGAATTAAATAAAAAAAATATATTTATATTTCGGATATTTATTAGGTTTATTTTAAAATGCTATATCAGTTGGAAACTCATTCCAGTCTTTGCTTTCTTTAACCAAATGTTACAAAACCAGTTGTCATTACATACACAAACAAGTATGTATAAATGCACACACCATTATTAAAAATATGTCATACTATTTATTTAGAAATGCATTCATTTATCTGTGACATCATACATGACATGTCCATACATCAATAGCAATGGGTACCTACTTGACTTTAATTATTCAAAGAATGGATACACCTACATAAGCAAAGCAATATAAAGTAAAAGAGGTGTTTTAAAATAATATATTAAAATTCATTTGTTTGAGTATGAAACAGGTTTAATTGATTTCTGAAAAATTCAAATTGAGTGACTGGTGCAAAAATCTGCAAAAACACGTTCTTTGAAATAATTTTTGAAGTAGTTAACAGTGAAATTAAAATCTGCAAAAATTATGAAATATTGTTGAGGCTTTACTCTGTGGATTATAACCGATGGAAACCCAATTTGATAAAGTTGACTTGATAGAATAAATTCACAAAGTTACATATTTTTGTGTCATTTTATCTTCTTTTCTATGTTTTATTCTTAAAATAAGTGGTTTGATATTATGAGTCATTTACCAAAATGAAGTTCATAGATAACTTGAGGGATTGTAACCAATAGATTTTTTTTATTACATGTATCGATTTTTTTATTGATCATTCAAGTGATTTTCTATGTCTCAGGTGGCTTTTAAAAACCATACGCGCGGCATCTGCGGGACTACAGCCTTAAGAGGTTTTTGAAATGACCAATTCAATTTATGGTGTATTTATGGTAATATTTTTGAAGACAGGCATTTTATGTTGATGGCGAGTATGTTATATTTCATTCAGTACATGGCCAAAACTCAACTTCTGAGAATTTAGGGCAAAAAATTATATTTTTTTTTTAAACTACATCAGTTGGCGGCCTATTCCATTGAGGTTCACTTCAACAGCATTGCTCAATGTGCTGCCAGACTGTAGGTTCATCTTATCTTCGAGCCTTTTATTCTAATATTTTTTTTTTATATTTTAGGGGGGCAAACAGCAAGTGGGTCACCTGATGATAAGTGATCACCGCTGCCCATAAGCACCCGAGACCCCCTTGGGGTCGCAGGCGCGTTGCTCGCCTTAAGAGACGACAGTTATTAGGTCTCATATACCCAGTAATTTCACTAGCTTCAATGCCCTTTCCCCGATAAACAGAAATGCTTGACACACTTCTATTGCACGGGAAAATATCTGGCATTGCGGTGGTACCCACCTAGACAGCCCAGTACAGGAACCTACCACCTGGTAAGTTACTGGCTCCATCATTAGTAATGCTGTTTAACAGCATTAATCCTGTTTTTTTTTTTGCGAAAATTTATATATAGGAGTTGACATCTAATATATCTAGTGAATAATATATTACAGTGATAAACCTGGCTCTTAGGCATCAGCTAACAATGGATTGTTATATATTTAATTGTAAAGGGACGGACATATTTATTTACTTCATTAGTACATGCATGAAGCCAAACAGGTTCATAATCCTACTGTTTTGCAGTTTCTGCCTTACATCCTATCAAGAAATGACAGAAAGTATTAAACCAATGTATAGTTTTATACTACACCACTACTCTGATTTTTAATTAATATCTATATAAATAAAAATGAATTGCTGTTCGTAAGTCTTCTACAACTCAAGTATGGCTGAACCAATTTAACTAATTTTAGTTTAGTAATATTTCTGGAAGTCCAGGGAAGATTTAAACGATGAGAAAATCTGGAAAAATTACAAGGAAAATACTAAAGTAAGTGATACGAAATTCACCGAGTCAGTTAGTAACAGAATATAAATTAGTAAATCGTCAATATTGTAATCATCATTATCATATTTTGTCACACTTATGACCAGTTTTGTTAATTGCTTTCTATTATGTTTAGAATACATCTTTTAAACTCAACACAGTAATGGGTTTATGGTATTACTTTTAAACAAATTTAGGAAATTCATTGATGATTATAACATTGCTTTTAGAAAACATGTTAGATATAATTAAACACATTCATTGGAGCTCAAACATAAGAAAATGATGACACTGTGTTGCTCTAAACTCATTTTCTGTTTGTATTGTTTTAGCTACTGCATGGTCAGCAACAAAAGAAACTATACATTTAAGCCATCTTAAAAACTGTATTACCAATTTACCAATACATTAGCCATCCCAAGGCCTATCGTTACCAAAACAACTTCAAAACAATTACACAATGTTTGGTATCAAAGAGGATTCTAACAAGCCTTAATAACCTAAAATTGGGTCACTAAGACACAATGCATAATGTATGCACAATTATTTTTAAATAATAATTGTATTCTGAACATTAAAAAAAGTTAATTATAACCATTATATTACCGACCTACAAATAAGTTATAACCACTATTTCAACTATTTTAATTTGAAATTTAAGACATCATCATCATCATCATCATCAGCCTATATACGTTCCCACTGCTGGGACACAGGCCTTATCTCAATTGTGAGATAGTGTGGGCCATACTCCACCACGCTGGCCTAGTGCGGGTTGGTGGAGGGGTGCGTAAGGCAAGTGACCAACCTTAATGTCAGATGTTATCAAGCCGCCAAATGGCCTCTGACTGGGCTTGACGACTAATATTTACATTATAGTAAATATCAGCCGGGACCAACAGCTTAACGTGCCTTCCGAAGCACGGAGACGCTCGAAATAAATGTCACTAAATATGGTCGGAATGGTCACCCATCCATTAACCGACCGCGGCGTAGGTAGCTTGACTTTCGTTATCGCTAACGAACCACTGTCACAGCTGCGCCACGAGCGCCTCAATTTAAGACATACCGAAGACAAAACCACTGTAGGTATATGAATGATCCAAATTTGTCTTTAAATGTGATGGCAAGTCAGCAAATAGTTTAGTGTTATTATCAGTAGGTATGTTAACCACATAAGTAATTAATTAGGACGTTAATCTTTCCCATGATTATAAATTATCCAAAGTGTAAATGTTCATATTGTTGCCATAAATAGATTTATTATATGGCAGGTTATGAAAAAGAGTAATGTATTCAGCCTGCTTCAAAATATTGAGAACAACATTGAAGCAGTTAAAGTAATAAAATTAAAAAGTAAGATACACTAAAAAGTAAAATGTGTACTATGATTGATGGGGCATCAGTAACAATATGTAACATTTGGTACTCACTACCAGATGCCAACTAAGCCAAGTTTTCATTACTTTGTGTGATTAGCCTATTTACTTACCACGCAAAGCATGCAAAGCCCTTTTAGTTATCCATAAAGTATATCTGTTTATTGATTACTCTAATAACCTCACAAATACGGTTGAGTTGCCAAACAAAATCGGGCAACCGTAATACGCAGGCCAATGTTTTACATTACGAACACATAACTTAATTGATTATGATGAAAACAATATTTCAATAACATCATTAAGGTACACCATACACCAAAGACACTTGCAAGTGCATTGTAGAGTCAAGCAAAACTGCATTCGTGGTTTTACAACAAACAATTGAGATTATGCGAGACAGATTTTTTCCTGAACAAACATCAAAATTTCGAGGTTAATCTCAATTAATCGTATGAAACGTGAACAAAACACACGAAAGTTTTGTTTGATTTACATGAAAACACTTGGATAACGCCGATAATGGCTAGGATACGTACAAGAAGTCATAGACGTGGGCCTATGTTCCTCCCGATGTTTACAAAAATCACCACAGCACACGGAAACAAACAAAACGGTCACAGAAATAACATAATCGTCTCATCAAAACGACACTGAAATATATATCATATAAGTTCTGTATTGTCCTATTGATCTAAATACATAGAAATTTATTGTAATAATTTTTTCAATCTTGTGGACGCCAAACTGCGGGAAAAACTACACAGAAGTTAGCAACGTTTCCCGTGCAATTCAAGGTCATCCTGTTGTCTATGGATCAAACACAAGTCTACTATCACAGTTGTCTATTATTTTATCGAACTTTCAACTTCTGTTCAAATAGAACATACTGCTTGAGAGTGTTCCATTACAGTGTTCGTGTTTTATTTTTTTGTTACGATGACTATGCTGTGTATAAATTGATGTGATGATTGATGTAGATTTTGAGGGTAGACTTTCCTATAAAAAAAGTACTCTATGGGGTAGACAACATGGGGTAGTAGACCAACCCAACTGAACCAAACAGACAGACTCGATGTGTTTTTTATGTTTTTATGCGCATGAATATTTGCCGGAACACAGCCAGAGCTGCAGTGATAGCTAGCCAGTCGGACTCTGAAGAGGCCCTACCACCAACCAGACCCAAGGTGGGTCGAACCTACGACCTCCGGGTTTTTATACTTAAGAACGAATATAAACTTACTAATAATTTATATTATATTCAATCATATTCAATTGAAAAATTACAAGACAAATCAATCACGTATGTAGATAAAATCTGGCTAAAGAACGCGTGACCTGGACTACATTTTTTTTTATACCAAATCAGTTGACAAGCCGGTCAAGCTCGCAGCCCACCCACTAGGGTTGCCAACTTTTTTTACAAGAAATAATGTATATTCAGTAGTGTTGCAACAGAACTCTGTTTCCGTTTCCGCAACTGCGGAAGTTCCGCATGATTTTTCACTCCCGTTTCTGCTTCTGGTTCCGCAAACTTTATAACAGAACTCAGAACGGAAGCGGGGAGAGAGCGATGACGAGCGGTGCAGCAGACGCGACGGCGGCAAGGCGCGCGGGGGCGGTTGCGGGGTCACGCGTGGACGAAATACGAATGTACACGATCGTCCAGGCGCGCATGCTGCCGATAATTGCCGAATCCCTTCCGGTAGGGATGTTAAAAAATAATCGATTTTAATTTTAATCGATTATTATTTTCATATAATCGATTTTTTATAATCGATTTTTAAAACCATATTAATCGATTTTTAAAAAATCGATTAAATAAATTACGCGATTAAATCGATTTACTTAAATAGCACCAACTATGCGCCGACTAATACTAGTCAAATGTAAAATAGGGCGGGACATTTGTGACAATAATCATTTTTAATTTTGTTATTGTTTAAATTTAAAATTAACAAAAGAATTGTTTTATATTTTCATTTTTAAGACCGCAACGTTGTCGTTTAATATTTTTAAGTGTCATTTTAAGTATTTTATTTTAAATACAAGCCACATGTAAAATAGGACTGGACATATTTTGTGACAATTTTTTTTATTTGATTTATATTTGAGTTATTGCGACAGTAAGGTTGTCATTTTGTTGAGGTGCTCATTTCAATTTCATAATAATAAAACGTTTAATGATACTAAGAATTTGTAGGTATCAATAACGATATTTGGTACTATAATTTGACAAGTCATTTGGTGTAATGGTCAATAAGTCGGCTATTACACCAGAGGTCGCGGGTTCGATCCCCGCACGGGTAATGTACGATCGAGGTCTCCCGCGCGTGATCACTTTTGGAAAAATATACCGTGCACGCGCATCGTGACTTCCTAGGAGCGGCGCTTGTAAACGTGAAAATACTGCACAGGATTTTAGCCTTTAGGGTGATCACGCGCGGGTGTCCTCGATAGTACAAAGTTACAAACATTTGTGTGCATGAACATGTCTGTTTGTATCGGTATGGGTGTTTCTATCTATACTAATATTATAAAGAGGATAGATTTGATTGTTTGTTTGTTTGTTTGTTTGAATTGAATAGGCTCCAAAACTACTGAACCGGTTTGGATAATTCTTTCACTGTTGGATAGCTACACTATCCCCGGTGAACATAGGGTACTTTTGATCCCGGGAATGTGGAGGGAAGGGGGGGGGGATATTTGAAAAAAGAAATAACGCGCGGGTGAAACCGCGGGCAGAAGGCTATATACGAGAAACGTGTAAGTTTGTAAGTATGGATGGATGGGCGTTTGTTACTCTTTCACGTAAAAATTACTGAATTGATTTCAATGAAACATTACAGTAATATAGCTTATACATCAGAACAACACATAGGCTACAATTTATAAAGATATTCCCGCGGGATTTCATCCTATATAGTTCACGCGGGCGAAGCCGCGGGCGGAAAGGCTATGTATAATAATTTTGTTGTACCTATTTACAAAAAAAAATAATATGTAAGTAATGTTTATCCGTTGTCTGGCACCCATAGCACAAGCTAATGCTTAGTTTGGGGCTTGATGGCGCTGCGTGATATTTTTTTTATTTTATTTATTTCTTACCTTAACTGCCTCCGTGGTACAGTGGTAAGAGCGTTCGGCTCTAATACCCGGAGGTCGTGGGTTCGAATCCCACGGGGAACATAACTTTGTGTGATTGTTTCCAGTTTGGTTAGGACATTGCAGGCTTGAATCACCTGAATGTCTGAAAAGAATGATGATTCCGTGCTTCGAAAGGCACGTTAAGCAGTTGGTCCCGACTATGTTCCAAGTGGGTCTGGTTTCCCTTGTAAGGGTTACGGAGGTCAGATGGCAATCGCTCCATTGTAATAACCAGGCTTGTCAAATCTAGGATCATAGTCGAAGCGGACCCTGAGCTCCATACTGGATGCAATCGGGAATACGCTGGGATGATGATGACTGTGTTTAAGCGGACCCCGGCACTAGGCTGGGAAATCGCTAGGACGAAGAAGATTTATTCCTTACCTTGAAAGTTTAAAAGAACATTTGCTTTGATATTTTTTAGTTTTGAATTGGTTATTTTTTTATTCATATTATGTTATTTGATTTTTTATCTGATTATTTGTTGATATGCATCTGTTAGATTTATTATTGGAGTATAAAAAGCATGTAGTATTTTAAATTATAGAAAAAAAATCGATTTTTCACAAAAATCGATTATTTTTTTTCATTAAAATCGATTATTGACGAATCGATTAATATTGAAGAAAGAAAAATCGATTATTATTAAATCGATTTTTTTCCAGTAACCTCACATCCCTACCTTCCGGGGAGCAGGGCTGCCAGATGTACGATTTAAATCGTACTCCTACGATTTTTTGGCATTTCTACTCATGTACGATCGCTAGACCACGATCGTACGAAAAGTGTACGATTTTCCTGCACCTGGCAACATTTCATAAAAGAAGACCTTTTTAGTTTTACAATGCTTTAAAGTCTGTATAGACCGACAAACTTAACTGTTCCGGTGGCGGCGTCGCTCGCTACTGTCGATTTAGTACTGTCATTAAATATCGTTTTGCTTTGCATTTCACGTAGTTCCAATTTTGGCCACCGGAACAGATAAGTTTGTTATTAAACTAAGTATTAAAGTACAAAGGACCATGCAAAACAGCGTCCCCACCCACCAACAGATTTCAAACGTATCTCTGTCGATACCTCTTGCCGTACTGATCTTTTTTTTGTATGATGACTTCCGCCGTAGGAATGGGGATTTCACGCAAATCGAATTTGAATGTTGTATTTTTCAAGTATTTTTTTGACACAGTTAATTGTGAAAATAATGTGCAGGCGATCAAGAGTAACCCCCCTGATCTAAATAAAGGTGTACATCAAAATGTAATCTTAAAAAATATTTTACAGTCGAGTCTACTTGAAGCTAGACACTTACAGCGCAATTCTGAATCTTAGGCGTGCGGCATAAAGACGGTTTTATTTCTTTTGAATACCCCGTCATTTTTTGGATTAAAAATGGTTATTTGTCTTTTTAGGGAATGTCATAATTATATTAAAACTAGTGCCAAGTCTGTTGGTGGGTGGGGACAGAGCCCATACAATTTCTTGCGTTGTTCTTTAATAAAAAAAATTAAAATGCAAAATTGTGATTTTTTTTCATAGTGTTAACGCTTCCGTTTCCGTTTCCGCTTCCGCTTCTGTTAAGATTTACTTTTGACGTCTGTTTCCGTTTCTGCTTCCGTTATGCCAGTTCCGTTGCAACACTAATATTCAGGTCTATGAAGAATATTAAACAGTATTTTAGAAAAATGATCAGTGTTTTATTTATTTATTGTTTTAAATACATATTTTTTAGAACTTTTCGCACAACTTACGAATTTACAATCTTTTTTAAAAACTTCATACGCCTCATCACAATCATAACTAAAATTAAAATAAATGAGCTCAATTTTTTTATTAAATTAATAGATGCTCTACTTCTATCCTCCCGCCACTTAGCATTAATTTTTTCGGTAAATAAAACACTGTTCATTTTACTAAAATACTGTTTAATATTCTTCATAGACCTGAATATACTTTATTTCTTGTAAAAAAGTTGGCAACCCTACACCCACCCCACCTGATGATAAACTGGTCATTGCAGCAGCTTATTTATTTGAGCAAAGAAGAATCGCTATGCTGTCACACTGTAGGCTGCTCTGATCTTCGAGCCTTTGATTTCAAGTGTACTGGCTCCCATTTTAATATTTATTTTTATTGCCGGAACACAGCTTGAGCTGTTATGGCGGCAGATTTGTTCACCTGTGAGGTGTGTTGTGTGTGAGAATAAAAGAAACTCAAATTAAACTACAAAGTTGCTTTTATTATTTATTTATGAAAGCCCTAGATTACATAATAGAACAAAAACGAACCAACAAGTCTTTGATGTTAAAATTCTTTATTTAGCATCATAGTTATGACGAAGCCCTAATTCACATAATACGCAGCAGTCAGGTTGTCATGTCGATAGAATATAACTATGTTATGTGCAACTGATATCATCGGTTGGCAGTGAAAACGGATAAGAATGGTAACGTGACACCACCGACGGCTGCCACTAGCTCTCTAGTCACTTATTAGGTAAATTAATAGTTAAGTACACGTACTAGTTATAATTACTTCTGGAAATTGAAAGAAATCTTAGGGCTAGACCAGAAATATGGACATCGTAATGCTACAGGCGTTATGACACCTTCTGTGAGCTTTTAAGAAGTTTAAGAAAACAGTTGGCTGCTTTTAGAAATAAAATGTTATATAACAACCAATTATCAGCTTATCCATAACAAAACATTTTTTTAATCTAACGCAGAACGAAGACTTCCATAAGTTCCATAAATAAAAATGCCGTTGTCTATAAAATGACTATTGAGCAGAACCTTTTCGGAAAAAAAAAAACACTATTCTCGTCTCGACGCATGAATTGAAATCAGGATTTCACTGTTCTCGTCTCGACCCATGAATTGACATCAGGATTTTATAAGGCATCTATTTATTATATTTATCAAAAATCTTTAATTTTCGTCAACAGTAGCCAAACTTCACTGAAAATATTACATTAGCTATGAACAGTGAAATTTTTATGCTACATGATTTTGTCTTTGCCAAAGTAATTAGGTACAAACAAATGACAAAGCTAGTCCGTAATATTTCTGGTCCGGCTTCAAAAAGTAATACACATAAAAAGCCTACAGCTAAAAACCAAACTTTGAGATCTATGCCATGACGGAATGCGTTATAACTTATAACTTTCCTATTGTCTTTAAGTAAGTAGAAAAATATATACCTATTTTTGCTAGATTTCATAATTTTTGAGCCTCCTTATTTTACTATATATTTCTCACTTATAACTACATACACCTTTTGATTTATCAAAAACAATTGCGTTTCTTATAATGTCGATTAACGAATCTCGATTTAATTTAATTCCTAATTTAACCCTTAAAAGATGGAAGAAAAATATATTCGTTCTAATTTCTAATCCAGTTCAAGTTTTCTGAAGGAACCGGCGGTTGAGTGAATATCTTGGGTGAGGTCATTCTTCTCAAGGGCGTAGAGGTCTACGGTCATCTCGTCCAGAGCCAGGAGTTCTTCCCTGCGCTTCATAAGGTTACGTTTCAGTTCTTCAATCATGTCCCTTAGTGGTACTGTGCCACCGTATTCTTTGGGGAGAATGGCTGGGTCGACATGCTTGGTCAAATCTTCGCTTGTACGGTGGAACTGAAAAGAAAAAAGTTTGTTTAATATGCCGATAAAGTTATTCACACGTAGGTATTTCCTTTGCTTGATTTTTTTATACATAAAAAAATATTTAAATTAATTGGTATTCTTAAGTTGGTACTTGGTAGTAGACGGAAATCAACGTTATTGGTCAGTTTAAAATTTAAGTGGGAAAAATAAAATATGAAAGATGGCTGACAAAGTTCTGATTAGACACTTTTGAGGGTAAATTTTTTGAAATGGAATATTTTTCATGCTGTTAAAATAATAATTATTGAATTACCATGACACGATCCTTTAGTTTATCGCTCAGCAACGATACTGCGAATTCGAAGAAGCGCACGCCGTAATGAGGAATGTTGACGAAATGGGTCCGTTTGTGACGCATCGGTGTTGAATTCTGTAAAGAATTGACATAATTTGTTTAGTAACTTAATCAATTCACAATATTAATTATGACCACAATAGAGTTATTAGAAATATCCTTTTATTTCAAAGTAAATAGTTTAGCTGTTCGTACAAAACTTCGATTAGGTTCACAAGTAAGTCGTCGACAACTCGACACGCACTGGGTTTTTTATACCGAGTAGCTAAACTTCTCTTCTTTGAAAGAGCTGTTACAAGTAGTTTCTAGAGGTGTAGTCATACTTGAATGCAGATCAGTTCGATTCGGCCATCGTTGAATGATTGAAATGCTAAGAAATCGACAGTTTGGCAGCACATTGAAGGGGCTCCTTGTAGAACATTCGTGACTTTTCAACACCAGATAAGAGAGAATCTAATCCGACCTGTATGCATTTAAGAGCGTGATCCGAACATCACTGATCGATGATCGACCAGAGGCTGACATGATTTAATCCCTCAATGTAACTAAATTTTAGGCAGTACATTGAGCAATACGAGAAAGCTGTCTCTCAGTGAAATAGACCGTTGCTACTATACACCAATTAAGAAAGTCTAGTAGTCTTTCCCGTATGCAGTTGATTACGATTCCGACATCGTTTAGGAATCAAATATCCAAGGATTCTGCAGATGGCAGCAGTTTTAAGGGGCCCTTAGTTAGTGGACCAGATATTCGTGGCTGATTGAAAGTGCCCTTAGTGGAATAGACATTTGTGGCTTCTCAACATCAGCTATGAGAGAGTCTAGCAGTCTTACCTGTATGCAGTTGAGCATGATCCGGACATCACTGATCGACCAGAGGCTGACGTGTGGCATCTGCATCCCGGCTTCATCATTAACGTGCGCGTAGCCCAACAGCTGCGACCGCGGCTCATCCAGCAGCAGCTCTACGATCATGGAGTGCACGCGCGCCATCACGCAGCTGTCGTACACGTGAGGGTCGAAGCGACCTGGAAGATAGACATATTGTATTGTGGCGGAATAACTTCTTCAGCGATTATCTGCGCAGAATAACCTCAGCGGTGTTGCGTACAACAGCACCTGGTCCAAAGTTCTGTGGGACTCTCTCACTCAGCTTACTAAGCCTCACAGTGTCCTACAGAAGCTTTAATGGCAGAGTCACAGTAAGCAAGACTGTACGAGAGGCCCGCTGGGCCCCAGTACTCCTATTCTTTTTATGCGTTAAACTGATTTGTAATTTAAATTGCCAATTAATGCCACTTTGACGTAGTAAGAATCACGTTTTAAACAACGCGCAACGTCTACTTATGCAGCTTCTGCAGGTAATGTTCGTTGATTCCGATACCTTTGCGTTTAGGACTGTTATATAAATATGAAATGTCTCAAAAAATAATACTAACCCATGCAAGACAAGACGACTCTCCGTCCCTCAGAGTCTCTCTTAGGCAGAGGCACGAGGTACCCAGCGTCGATGACGGCGGCTATCTTGGGGTCCAGGGGGTCGAGCTTCTGGAACCAGTGGGGGTACATCTGCCGGATGGTGAGGTACCGCTCCAGCATGGAACACGCCTGGGGGATGGAGTACTTCTTCGTGCGGAGGAAGCGGAGGAGGAAGGGGGCGTCTGTGGAAGAAAATAGAACTATTAACCTCCTATATGGTCTCATCATCATTACTAGAATGTCCACTAATAGACATAGGCCTCTCAAAATGCTTGCCTCTTTGTTCCATCCTCGGTCACTCACTCGCATCCAGCTCCAGCTAGCCATCGTGCTCAAATCGTCTCTCTAGATCAGGATTTTTAGTTTTTTAACGCTAGGAGAGTCGTCGGTTCGAATCCTACCCAGGGCAAAATATGATGAATTTGTGAATAGTTGCATTTAAGTAATGTAAGTATTTGTGGTCCTTCGTTGTTGTAACACTTGTTGCACAAGTTGCTATATGTATAACACAAGTGCTTTCTAAAAAGTGCCCGTGGTCCACCCAGGTGAACTAAGCAGGTGGTCCACGACCCATGCCTGAGATAAATGTAGGTATGTGATGCTGTCCAATAAAAATGTTTGAAGACGTAATCTAAAAGATTTGATCTTTTACTAAACTGGACCACAAGCTTGACTAAGTGCATCTGCACTATAAAACGTTACAAAGTACTACCCATTGGCATGGTTTGAATACGTGTCATAGCCGTCCCACATTCATGACACTGAACTAAAACAATTGCCTTAACCGCATCACGTAACCAAGTTCCAACTCGTCTATGGTACGAGAATAGCAATGCTCCAGCCCTGTGATTTGAATAAAATACTTTCAATGGCTTATCGATCAGTTTAATTTGTATGCGACTGCAGGCAGAGGTGACGCAAAGAAATTATATTAGTTTTTTATCGGTTACTTTTCTGCGTACCTAAATCTACTATTTAATCTCGAAACGTTTTTAGACTAACAAGCTGTGGCCAAGGCTTCGCTTGCGTGGGATTTGTATGGTATCGTAAATAAATACTTCTTTGTAATTAAAATTCGTGCGGTATCGTTTCGATTTGTCTATGGTTTTTTAAGTAGCAGGCATGTAGCAGCAGGTAGCAGCGTGGTAGCAGCTCGAGGAGAATGATTCACAAGGCAGGCGAGTCGAAATTTTTTGGCAAAAAATCTGTACCTACCTACTCACAAACAGCGATTTGGTGTAATGGTTTAGAAGTCGGCTACTACACCAGATAAAGATAAAGAGATAAAGATGTCGATGGTTAAAATGTCAAAGGGCTTAAAGGACAAATCATGATTTTTCAGGAGAGCAAAAAAACGAAATAAGTAAAAAATTGGGCATAACTTTTTTGATTTCAAAGCTATCGGTTTGTTGTAAAGGACACTTTTATTTATTTTTTCAAGCCGAACCGTATGCAACCATTTTATTTATTCTAGATAGCATAGTTTTCGAGATAGGTGTCCTTTAAGAATTGAAATTCGATTATTTTGTCCTTTAAGCTTAATTTTCTGTTGAGATAAATCATTAGCTTTGGCTTAAAGGACATGTTAATACAGGTGTTAGAACAGAATTGGTCTTTTAAGATAAAATTTCGATAAAAAAATATATCCTATCTAACATGAATTTGCCTGTTAAGCTGTATTGTGCTTTTTCAATATAGTACAAAAAGAAGCGCTGTCGGCATACAGCGTCAAAAAACATCAATCTCTCCCTCTCTTTTTTTTTCGGAGGAGAATGCGTTTATGCACCACAACCTCTGGCTAGCTAGACCTGCGACCGTGTGTGGGACTCGAGGATAAGCCTCCACTACCCACTAAACTTGGATTGGGACAAACCAGTGCCAGTCTTGTTGCTATTGACCAGCACACTCTCTTCCTCTCCTGGGTGTCGTAAAAGGCAAGGCAAACGTGTACACTTACGGCACGGCTGTTCCGCAAGTTAAAAGTGGCTCAGTGAGCTATGGAAAGAGATATGCTCGGCGTTTCTCTGCTGGATCGTATACGAAATGAGATGATGCGGCATAGAACCAAAGGTAGTGGGCTGGCTATATCAGCCGTAGAACCGATAACCGTTGGGACAAACGGATTCTAGAGTGGAAAACGCGTCTCGGTAAACGTAGTGTAGGGCGCTGTCAGGCCAGGTAAAGTGATGAATTGCGCAGGATGGCTGGCGGGAGCAGGATGCGGGCGGCCGAGGATTGATCAGTGTGGCGAGCATTTGGAGGTTATGTCCAGCAGTGGATTGTAATATTCAGATGATGATGATGATTGAAAAGATCCATAGATTCATTCATCAATTTATAAAAAGAATTATAACTATTGTATTATTGAATTACTTATTGGTCTTAAATAAATATTGGATAACATCACATACATTGATCTGACCCCAAAGTAAGTAGCGTAAGAACATGTGTTATAGGTGTCAGAAACAACAAATGTACCACAAATGTATACTTAAATACGAATAAACATCCAGATACAAAACAAACACAAATGATCCCGAACCCACGACTCCTGGCGTAAAGGGCAGGGAAATGAATGTGATTTATTTGAAATAGAACCACAGTGTCCTTTAAGCCCAAAACGCCTGAATCAAAATATGCAAGAGTAGGCTTTAAATGCCATAATACATTATTTATTTATTTATTTATTTATTTATTTATTTATTTATTGCATGTCACATTGCGATATAAAGGTCTTAAATATTAGATAGGTGTACATGTGACGCCCTGCAAGGGCATTAGCAAAAGAGGGCTTTAGTTGACTTCACACTTATTAATATAAGTGTTAAGGCAACCAAAGTTCAAATAATTGTTTTAAATTAATAATATATTAATAATAATAACTACATTAAATCGAATTATCATTTAAACAATGTTCTTCGTGCCTACATAAAGAAAATTTTTGCAATTAAATTATAATTAATCATTCAAACATTAATTATTTTTGTAATAATTGTAATAATATTTAAATAATATCCAAATAATAATTAAATAATAAAAAAATTAAATAATAATTTAACATAAATAATCCAAATGATCTTTGTATTATTTATGTCAAATCACCATTATTACAGATAAAATAAAACAAATAAAACAAAAACGTGCATTGAACTACCCATTATGGACCATCAAGCTTGTCATCAAAAAATTCTTGTAACTTATAATAACACTTATTAATAAGGAATAATTTAAGTTTATTAATGAAAAGCGGGGAAGATCCTATATTTTTTATAGTGTTTGGTATGTGGTTATAAATATTTATTGACATGTTATGAGGACTATCTGAAACTAACTTTAATTTAGAGAAGGGAACTTTAAGTTTATTCATATATCTATTATTCCTTTTAAGTTTTTTTATTGGAGAATATAAATAGGGATGTTTCCTTATAAATTTGCAAGACTCGAGGATGTATAAAGAGGTAAGTGTCAGGATTTTATGTTTGATGAAGTACGGCCTACATGATTCCATTTGTCCAATATTCGTAATGATTCTCACGCATTTCTTTTGCAGAATAAATATTTTATCCGCTTCACATGAGTTGCCCCACAGGATGATTCCGTAGGAGATTCTGGAATGGGCATAAGCGTAATAAGCCGTAAGGGCAGTCTTAAGATCAGTCACTTTTTTTAGGTGTTGGAGTGCATAAATAAAAGAAGACAATTTTTTTTCATTTTTTTGTATATGTTGTTTCCAATTCAAATGCGAGTAATTATCAGTGACCTTTAAGCAAATAATACAAAAATGGCCAATTTTTAACCATGAATATCTCGCTAACTATAAGGGATAGGAGAATCTTTGATATACCATTAGAAAGAGCTCAAAAAACTCAATACAAATGTAACAAAAAGTCATTTTCGCCAAAATGTCCTTTAAGCCCTTTGACATTTTAACCATCGATGTATTTATTTTTTCGAAACATGTGTACAAGTATCATTCGGTTTCAACATGTCGTACCCTTGCGGCATACAAATTTACAACACTCATAAAAATTAGCGTTACAACAATCATAAAAATGTCAAATCAGCATTATAGAATAGAAAAAATAATAAATATAAAGAACAATGGCAGTTTTATACCTGCATGTTTTTAAGGTGTCTTAAAACTTGACTTATACAAAAACGATTATTTGAATTAGCCAGATTTTTACATCATAACACATTTTTATTTAAAGGCTGATATTAAATCATGAATTATAAAAACCTCTCAGTTGATTACAATATTAATATCTTACGCGTTTGTGTTGCCGCTTTAGAAAAAATAACACATTTATATTTTTTTCAATAATAAGAAAAAGGAATAAAAATAATTTATTTCAATGCAATGTGTAACTTAGAAATTATTTATCATTAAAAATAGCACAGGGGAAGTTCCCTTCGTACATAAAATAGCGTAATGTTTCTTTATTGGTAAAAATGTAACTTTTAAAGCTGTCTCGCGTAATATTTAACTATCTGCCAATTGCAACACTGCTACCAAAGTTATTTTGACAGCAGGAAACTGCAAAGCAATTTGTTTGACAGTCTATTTTTTTTTATAGGTTTTGGCTTTGCACGGTTTGTACTTTAGCCACAGACGATATTTAAAAGGTCCAGTATTCTCATAAATGTTTTAGGAGACTGTTTATTTTTCCTCTGACTGCTTCTAAGATGACTATTTTAATAAAAAATAATTTTATTAATTACTAAAAGAAGAAAATAAACAAGGATTTGTTTCATTACCAACATAACCTCAAAGTACAAAAATACTTATAACTTTTTTTTGCAACCACCGTTTGTTAAAATTCTTTTTGGAAATGTTTATGTAATGCTATTGCTAGTGTATAAGCATTTTTTAAATCATAGACGCCCCAATTTTTATCCAGGACAAACGTAGTATGGGACTTTGCCATTGTTCTTTCTTTTACCATGTTTTTACAAATAACGCCATTGCCAAAATGTACAAAGACGAAAGTGTAAGAAATTTATGTTTTTGGAAGAACGGTTTGCAACTATCAGTTGGTTTTAGTCCAAACATTGTTCTTATGCATCGTTTCTGCATTTTAAATATTGTTTCCTTTTCCGTGGAACTTCCCCAGAAAATAACACCCCATCCCCATATCTCTTTGACGCCACCAAAAAGGCCATGGTAGGCCAGGAGCAAAGAATCGATAAATTCAATATTGGAGCTAATTTTTAAAATGCAAAAGCAGAACTGCTTACTTTCTTACTCAGATACTCTCTATGGGTCTTCCAATTTAGTTGTTTATGCATAAATATTCCTAGAAATTTCGGGTTATCGACTTCAGCTATTTTCATTCCATTGAAAACACATTTATGTCAGGTGTATGTATTGTTCTTTGTCAGAATTTGATAACTTGTGTCTTAGATAAAGAACAATGCTCAAAAAAAACCCAGGTTGGAATCAAATGAAAAGTATCTCCAATTATTGGTAATAATATGTAATTAAATATTCCATAGGGGGCATCATCGAAATCAATGGCGGTATGTGTGAAATTGCTATTCAGATTTTTCAGGGATCAAATAAAGTATCAGTTAAAGGGAGCAGTAAACAGATACAGTTGCGGTTCAAAAGTGTATAAAATGGCAATATATAACATAATTATATTATATAATTGTGTATAATTATTATTATTTAATATAATAAAGCGAAACAGTTTTTTTGTTTTTGGAAACGCCCTTATCTCAGGAACTACAAGACCGATTCTAAAAATTCTTTCACCAATGGAAAGCTACAACTTTACTGAATAAGTGCTAAAAAAAAAATTTTTTTTATAAAAATATAAAAAAAAAAAATTTGCATGTATTATTCAGTTCCCATTGGTGAAAGAATTTTTAAAATCGGTCTTGTAGTTTCTGAGATTAGCGTGTTTACAAAAACAAACAAACTGGTACGCTTTATTTTATTGAATAATAATAATAATATACAATTAAATAATATAATTATGTGAGATAATTATAGCCATTTTATACACTCTTAAACCGCAACTGTATCTGTTTACTGCTCCCTTTAACTGATACTTTATGTGACCCCTGAAAAAGTTGAATAGCAATTTCACACATACCGCCACTGATTTCGATGATGCCCCCTATGGAATATTTAATTGCATATTATTACCAATAATTGGAGATACTTTTCATTTGATTCCAACCTGGGTTTTTTTTTCATACTAGATGAGCATTGTCCTTTATTTTTAAATTATTATTATTTAACCATGAATTTATCGATGTCAATGAATTCGTTTACATGCTACTGCAGAGGTCGCGGGTTCAATCCCCGCACCTTCGATACAAACATATTTTGTGTGCATGTCTGTTTGTAATTTGTATCTGTCTGGGAGTTTCTATGTATAATAATATGTATGTATGTATTTACAAAAATACTCCGCCATGAAATACATCTAAAATGATGCCGTACTGTTTTAGTTAGGTTCAGTCATATACCTACTACATCTATCTTTCCTTCACATCAGTCATACCTACAAAGCCTTGAACTCAATCTCTTTACGTCCAACTCAAGTCTTTACGTCCAACTACGCAAAGATAAATCCGTGACTTGACTAATCGCTTGATGGAGTCATCTCACGTCCCCAAGACTTGTACGTTTGTTTAATTGAGATAGATAAAATATATTAAGGAGCTGTTGCAATAAATAACACAAAGGTTAGTCGTGCTTTCATATGCGATCAGATCAGAGCCCAATGCAAAATAAGATAAGAAGGCCCAGTGAATTTAATCGTCGCTTCGCATGCGTGATGTCGATATTTTAATCTGAGCTTACCTATTTACAATTTGACCGCCTCCGTGGAACAGTGGCTATGCCGCTCGGGTATAAAACCCGGAGGTCGTGGGTTCGATTCCCACCTAGGGTCTGGTTGGTGGTAGGGCTTTTTCAGAGTCCGACTGGCTAGCTACCACCCCCACAGGTGAAATCTGCCGCCGTAATAGCTCTGGCTGTGATCCGGCAGTATTAATGTGGGAGCCAGTACACTTGAAATCAAAGGCTCGAAGATCAGATGAGTCTACAGTCTGGCAGCACATTGAGCGAAGCTTCCTGGTGAAGTGTCCCTCAATGGAATAGGCCGCAGTGGCCGCCTACCATCAGGTGGGCTGCGTGTCTGTCTTGGTATAAAAAAAAACCACTAGCTCAGCTACGGCGGAAAACATCGTGAGGAAACCTGCAGTCCAATGGTTGTGTAACCATGAACCGATTGATCTAGTTCCCCTTTTAAGGGGATGCCTGACTGCATTCGCTCCAACGTATAATAACTGCTGGACGTGCCAAATCTTGGATCATAGTGTCCTTAAGGCGATTAGATTTCTCAATTCCTGAAAATGGGCAATTGGTAAAGCCTACTCCTCATTAAATACTGGTCAGAAAGAATTGAAAAATATATGTTAAACATCAGTTCTTACACTACATTTGGAACACTGGATATTTCTTTAAGTCTTTATTTTGTACACTAAAAAAAAATATCTACGAAACGTCGATTTTTATATTGAAATGCCTACTGCTCCTAAACGGCTATGTTATTTGGAAATATTTTTACACAATCATATAAAAAATTTCTTAATCTTAAAATGCAACACAGCTTTTGTAAATCGAATAAATATTTTCTGTATAAATATCAAAATAAAGCAATTCCGAAAGAGTGGTTGCAGAGGGTGGCCTGTGCGGGCGCGGGCGGCAGTCGGGAGCGGAGCGGCAGTTGTTGGGAGGCAAACAAGTAGTAAACACATACATACACGAGTATTAATGTATACCTAGTCCGATACAAAGAAACATCATGAACACAAAAGATGTGCGGTACCGCGCAGGGTTTGAAGCCGCGATATCTTGGCGTATTCCCAACGAAATAAAATATATTTAAATTCAAATGGATATAGGTACGTAACTAAAAACACGTTATGGTTCAGCCATAATCTACCTTTTTCGTAAATGTGAATATCGTAAAAGATCGAATCCGCGACATTTTTGTGGCGTGGGTATTCCTCAAAATAAAATAAACTCACCAGTCCGGCACTTCTTGATTGCCGGATGCTTCTCAATGAAGAGCCGCATCTGCGCGATCGCTTGCTCCCGCACCGCCGACTCCTCCCGCAACTCCACACGCGCTCGCTCCCGCAACTCTTGAGGGAGCTCGCCAGACTGCCTCGCCTTGTTTTCCAGGATTTGTATAATAGATGGCACAAGAGAATCTCCCGAAATAAAGACTCACCAGTGCGACATTTCTTGATGGCTGGATGTTTCTCAATGAAGTGCCGCATTTGTGCGAGCGCTTGCTCCCGCAACGCCGGCTCCTCCCGCAACTCCACGCGCGCTCGCTCCCGCAACTCCTGAGGGAGCTCGCCAGACTCCCTCTCCTTGCTCTCCAGGATCTGAACGCGCTCGTCGTCGGTCAGACGAGGATCCGCGTCGGGTTTCGGCTCGTGCTTCAGGCATTGTTCTGGCTGGAGCACCGATGTCGCCATTTTAAGTGAAATCTGAAAAGAAAATATTGTATTTAATACAAGTGCATTACAATTATGGGTACTGGGGTCTTATCATCATCCTTGCCAAAATATAACTTTCTCAAACTCTGAGCTGGATTCTAAAAATCTGACATAAATTATGCCTGACCCCGAAATTTAACCTAGCAGTGAGTGTGTTAAAGTGACCCGCTGCCGCAAGGCTGATGTCAGTGGATAGCGTGGAGGTTTTAGTCAGTAGGACTCCAATATCAGGGCCCATTCTACTTAAATTTATTGAAGAGTTTAATGAGGATGAACTGCACTGAGTTTAATATTTCACCAGGACAATGTTTGGAAACTATATTTTTTACTCCGGTAAAGCCAGGGCAGGCAACTAGTAAAACATAACTATAACAGATATCCCTAATTTATATTCTAATTATGCAACGATGAGCGCATTATCAGACGAAATTAAGTATAATCAGAATAAGGCAGTACCTAAAGACCTTCATCTCAAATGAAAATTAGCAATTACACCGTACAAATGACTGACATTACATTTGACCAAGTTTGAATGTACGTGACATACATACCTACAATGGCATTATGCAACTTTATATCACAGTAATGTAGATCATTATCAATATTTAAGGAACAATTGGGACGTAAATACGTAATGCGTAAAATTTCCACATAGGTACAAGGTACTAAAAGTTAATAGCACAATTTGGTTGTGACCTAACTAAAACTGTCAAGAAAAGGCATAGTTAGTGGCAGAAATACTTAAAATTGTTTTATATTTCTGAAAAAAAAAAACTTAAAGAAAGAAAGAAAAAACATTTAGAACTTAATAACGCAAAAATAATTATTGCCGATTGAAAATAGTAATTACCTATCGAGATTTTTGCCGGTTCTTCTGGATAGTTAGACATTTCGAATCCGGTGGTAGAGTCACTATAACATTGATTCAGGTTTCAAAACTTTTGCTTTCCTCGTATCTATGTCAGATTTTGAACCGGTTTATAATCCAATCCCGAAGTTTGGTCTCTTGCCTACTAATTACCTTTTGTGTATTGTGTACACAAACCGCTCTTAACTTTACTTAGCACACATTTATTTTACAAGCGATGGCATAATCTTTATGACGATATTGACTCGGATCTTTTTAAGACCTTTTGAAGTTTATTTACAGAAAAAATTTACTTGAAAAAATAAAACTTGAGTTCTACCGAACTTTCGTCTGCGGTCAAAGTCTGCCAAAGCTTTGGTTGAACCCGATTTTAACAGGTTTCAAATTGCGCTGAAAACTCAACCAGTTAACAAGTGAGAATCCAACACGTAAAAAAATTCGATGTGTTTGATCTGCCAAAATATCAACTTTGGTTAGACACTAAATAAACCTAAAAGATGAGCAAACATACGCAATATAGTTAAACCGAAGAGTTAAACCGATTATTCCCGTTGTCGACCACCTGTTTTTCCACCACTAGTAGACAGCGAAACAACTTTTATAAATTGTTCCCGTTGTCCACCACTGGTGGATAGCGGCACAACTATCAATCATATTTTATTTTTTGCCAGTTCTACAATCAGCATTAGAGATGTTAACCATACCTGATTTCAGCATGAGATCCGGAAAACACAGTCCAATTAGGTCACAAACTAATAGATAGAAGTTACACAACTTATAAAATACAATAGTATAGTTCAAACTCATTATTAGCATGATTAGGTATGGTATGCATACCTATTACCCACACCACGTGCAGTGGCGTAGCTAGGTAGCCAAGGGCCCTGGGGCCAATCAAAAAATGGGGCCCCACTGCTATTTAAACTGGTTCCCTCATATTACAAAACATGGTTTAAAAATGTTACCGGGCTTAGTAGGTACTACACTTACGCCTAAGACTATTACAAAACGAAGTTTTACTTCATTTCGAGTACTAAAGTTAGACCCACGTAAGTCCGCCGATGCCCCTAGTTTTACAATGGTCTAACTTTCAAACGTCAAAACGATAACACTTTTAATATTTCGCTCCGTTGTACGTATAGAAAGACAAATTTGAAAAGAATAATTTAATTTGTGAACAGGAAATTCAAAATATGATGTTACTTTTTCATACATTACCAAAACACATTTATAAGTAAAGAATTATTATTTTTACTATCTTATTTAAAGATTTTAAAACATGTCATGAAATAAAGTCTTGTAAAATGAAACGCACTGAACGAGTTATGACCAATAAATTATTCTGAAGTTGGTATATGTATTTGTTTTGTAATAAGGAAGGTTTTTAAAAAATAGTCCGGACTTGGTACCTGTACTAACTAGTACAGTTCTAAACCTGTTTTAGCGATGTTTTTTTGTAATAAGAGGGGTTAGGTTTTATCAAGTAAAAATATTAAATAAACTAATAAGTACTTTAAAAATGCTAAGCTACTTTATCATCAGCTCTTTTTCGTGCATTGCAGAACAGGTAATAAAAATATTAAACAGTAACAACATAAATTACAATTAATACATTTTTTCACGATATTTCGCTTTATACAATGATTAGCCGAAATCTATAGATTTGACATGGTTTATTATTATATACGTAACGGACATCAATATGAGTGGTACTAAAATCGAACCACTAATTGACCAGTACTATCCGGTTCAGATGCTATTAGGATAATACCTTTTAGAGCTGTGTTAGGCGACAATGATGACTGACACACACAATGACAAAATAATGCGTTGCTAACATTGATAGTGTATTTAAAAAAGAGGTAGATATGCCATCCTTTGACGCACGGCGATTAGAATTTGATCCGTCGAGATATACTAAATCTATCTATGTGCTTCACCAACCGTTGACATTCCCTCTTATTACAAAAAACATCGCTAAAACAGGTTTAAAACTGTACTTGTTAGTACAGGTTTAGGTCCGGACTATTTTTTAAAACTTTCCTTATTACAAAACAAATACCAACATAAGAATAATTTACTGGTACTAACTCGTTCAGTGCGTTTCATTTTACAAGACTTTGTTTTATGTCATGTTTTAAAATCTTTAAATAAGGCAGTAAAAATAATAATTCTTTATTTATAAATATGTTTTAGTAATGTAAGAAAAAGTAACATATATTTTTAATTTTCTGTTCACAAATTTAAGTGATTCTTTTCAAAAATTGTCTTTCTATACGTAGAACGGAGCGAAATTTCAAAAGTGTTATCTTTTGACGTTTGAAAGTTAGTCCATAGTAAAACTAGGGGTATCGGCGGACTTTCTTGGGTCTAACTTTAGTACTCGAAATGAAGTAAAACTTCGTTTTGTAATAGCGTTTGACTTTAGTCAGGAGTTAAGTCAGGACTAAGCTCGGTTTAATTTTTAAACCACGTTCTGTAATAAGAGGGTAATGCGTCTAAAATGATTTGTGTCAATTAACACAATATGAGCGGAGCATTTTTCGAGCGCTAGTGCCGTATCTACTTCTTTTTTAAATACACTATCAATGGTTGCTAACGTTCGTTACGGACAGGCGCAGTTATACTTATTTAAATCTTAGATGATCTCTGCGACAGCTGTCATCGATTTGACAGCTGTTAAATTTTACAATTTTTGACTGACAAATGTATGACGAGAAATAACGTTCATGATTGTAGGTTCCCGCCCACTTAGAGATGTTCATTGCTATTATCATTCGCTTACACGTAATAATCGATTATGAAATTTTAAAACATCGGAAAATTTTCTTTTTGTTTATCTTTTTAAACGTACAATTTTATAATCAAAAACCAATTAATTTAATTAGAAGTAAGTCGGTTTAGATAAAATAATTTGAATATGATTGAAGTCCGAAATTCGAAAATAATAATTTGAGAATCTCCGAAAAACAACCAAACTATATCAGCTGATATCTCAAAGTTAGTGAAAAGAGCACATGACATGACTGTGTTACGACTTACGAGTATCAAAAATAACGAAGTTACCGAAAATTGGTACTTAATTACAGAATAACATCCAGACACAGCACAGGACAAACACAAATCTTTATCACAAATGTTTGCACATAGTCATAGAGCATGCCAAATGTGCTATCAAACCATGAGATGAGGATGTCCTTTAGTTTTATTAGAGGTCCTCAATCGTTCAGTGTGGATTGATAGAAGAATCGATTAATTCCGAATCGAAGTTTTAACATTCGTTTATGGTAAGACTACGCCTCTAGTAATGTCACTGCGACACCTGTCGCAGAGATCATCAAAGATTTAACAAAGTATAACGACATTTGTCGCTCAATTCCAAAAGGTATAATCTGAATAGCATTTAAATCTGATAGTACTAAAAAGTTTATTGACATTAGCTTACTAAATTTACTCCTGATACAGCATAAATTTTTCAATCAGTCTTGAAAAAAAATCTAGACTCGAATTCACAATAAAACGCACATCGATGAATAATAAAATGCACATAATATCGCTATCCGTCAAATTGACAACACTGCCAACCCACAGAAAAAATTTAGGGGAATTCCGAAGGCATAACTTTCGAATTTCTCTCAACTGAGTTACCATGATTAAAGTCGGGTTGCAACAACCTGTCATATTTATTTTGAAAATGGGAGAAATTTTTAAAAGTTCTGTTCGATCGAGATTTTCTGGTAAGAGTTCGAGGGCCCCCTGAGCTTGAGGGCCCCGGGGCACTGCCCCGCCTAGCCCCTAGGTAGCTACGCCACTGACCACGTGTCCATCAATCAATGATGGGGTCACCGCGGCCTTGCGTGCGTATAACTAACGTAATACTTTTTTTATCAACTTCTAGCAATGTTTGGTTCCTAAAAACGTAAAGTATCGGCCTATGCATGTCCCAGCCTCCATCATTAATATCACAATATTCACGTAGTACTTAAACCAGTTGACCATCCAGGCGTCTATTTATACACAATAGTCGCGTCTGACAATAAGATTTTTGTCTGACGCATCTATTTTGGAGCGTATATTTCTCTACTTTTAATAATATAAACATTAACCTTTATTATTAATCTGGTTATCTAGAAGGTCACTTGATTTAAATCACTGCTTCACAGGCACAGACAAAGGAATTAAGCGGTAAGTGTTTCTATTCCGCGGCGCCGTGACCTTCAAACTTGTGGAGCATGAGCATGCTAACTTTCACTCGCACTTTCCAAGTGGCCGTTTTTGCGAATCGAGATGGTAATTTTTAAGGCACTCTGTCTTGTATTGGGCTGGTCAATAGCAAGGCTGGCACCGGCTCGTCCCAATCGGGTGTGAAGGGGAAACCGGGGGAGCTTAGTGGGTAGTGGATGCTTTAGTCTCGACTTCCACACACGGCCGCGGGTCTATAGCCTGCGTTTATTTATTTATTTATTTACATGTGAATCTAAAATATATAAACATAATACGTATTTTTACCGTATAACATAAGCTATACAGCTTTACAGTTAGCTATACAGTTGAGGATGCATAAACGCACTCCTCCGAAAAAAAAGGTAGTCTGTCTTACAGACAATGATAAAGAATAAAAAAGTTAGGTATCAGCCCATCAAGCCCCTCTGCTGGGCAAAGGACTCTATCATTCAAATTAAGTCATCGCTACAATGATAGTTATTGGCTTAATCACCACGCTTACCAAATGCGGATTGGTGAACATAAACCCGAGCTGTTAAAGAACTGATAAAAAATAAAAAAAGGCCCAACAAAATCTACAAAATCCCCAAATAAACCCCTTAGTCAGATGAGGTTTGGCTCTAAAAACAACAGATAAGCAAACGTGTAAAAATCTCTTACTAACTATCTTCTATTTCCCACTCCTACCCTATTATTTTCTCAAAAGCGGGTATCCGTAGCTGCAGGTATGTCAGATGTTACACTAGCATATTTTTAAACAAGTTGGCAGGTAGGCACTCAGCCCACCTGATGGTAAGCGGCCACTGCGGCCTATTCCATTGAGTCACTCTTTGCCAGGAAAAGTCTCTCAATGCCTCAATGTGCTGCCACACTGCAGGTTACTCTTTTCTTCGAGCTTTTGACTGTCTCCGTGATTATTAGTTATTGAGGGGTTATTGCAGGTAGTTTAGCCGACTCATTCATCATTACGAGTTACAGGTGGATTTACAGTGCTTTATGGATTCCACATAAATTGCCGCTCCCTCGCAGTGTGAGCGACGAGGTATGTTTAATTAATTACATTTCGTTTCCATAAAAGTCAGTAGGTACAGTCAACGGCACATCACGGTAAACACTTGCAGTTCGATAATAGCGCTTATGCCCCCGACATAAGAGCGGTACAAAGTCCAAAGTGTTACGTCTGACTTGCTTTTGCCTGTACATAAAAATCAGAACCAGTAATAATTATAGTAATTAGTTTTTTTTTATCTGGAAAAAGTAAATTTAAAAATACTTTTCACAAAAAGAAAACGAAGTTAGTAATAAAATTAACTATTCTAAGTTCTGATACAAAGCGTGAATTTCAGTATTTTTATTAGAAATAAACTGAGATATCATTTCATCCCATTATTTGGGTACCTATGAAAGATTATGACGCTACGATTCGGATAGAGTGCTACGATATGACTGGACTTGCAATCGTTTTCAACAAGCTACAAATTCTGATAAAATACAATAGATCTTAAGTATCAGGCGCGGTCCGAAGGGGGGGGGGGGGGTCACAGGGGACATGACCCCCCCAAAAATCTAAGGTCAAATAGAAAAATCTCAAAAATTTGCCAAATAATGTGGTGAATGGTGGTAATTCCATAAGTATATATAATATTAATTATATATGATTTTGTAACACTTCCATAGGTTTCCTTTTTTTGAGTTTCTGAGGTAGTGAGTGACCCGGGCTGGTCAATAGCCACAAGGCTGGCTGGGGGAGTTTAGTGGGTAGTGGACGCTTAGTCTCGAGTCCCAAACACGGCCGCAGGTTTAGCTAGCCTGCGGTTATGGTACAAAAACGCATTCTCCTCCAAAAAAAAAAAAAGGTATTGAGTGACCCCCTCCAAAATTTCAGGCTGCGACCGCGCCTGTTAAGTATTCTATTCAAAACAAATTCTTTTATTGCGTAAAACAATTAAAAAAGGTCTTGGCATATAATACAAAAGTACACTGAAAAAGGCTCTGAAAATTAACAATGAAATCATCATCAGTCTAATTTTTCACATAGTGCCATCTAAAACCAAATTATGAAGCAAAGCGTAAGGTTGTATAATTATGTAAGTTATAATAAAGTAATTTCTGTAACAATTAATAAAAACATTCATTCTATAAGTATATGCATTTCAAAGTTTCAAACTCTATACGAGAGACCGAACATAAAGTCGTTAACCAACCATTGACAAACGACCACTTGATATTCTATTGCCAGATTCAATACACCCATTTGGAGTCTACGAGCGTATCTCCCATGTTCACGTCATTGTTCCAACTTAACCACGGTCTATTTTGAACTCTATCGTACACACATAAGATGTATAATGCATTGTTTAAATGTTAATAGTTTCTTCGCCCTGTAGGTTTACTTTGATAACCCGATATGACTTTCCCGCTGAATCACGTGTTAGTTTGGTGCTTAAAAGTTACAGCTATCGTATTCGAGAGGAGAACACAGAACTAAGGAATTATAATTTCACTGCATTTCGATAAAGTAACTTCGAGCTTTGCCGAACTCTCGACTGCAAATTGTTTGAATTTTTTTCTTTTTGTAAGATATTAAGTACATAACTACTTAATATTTTATGAGGAAATGTTATGTTAATAAAACTGTGTGATGTGTCGTGCAAATAGAAGTTTTTGATCTCTTTTTATGTCAGAGGCGGCAAACGTGCCAGCGGGTCGTCTGATGGTAAGCAATTACTGCCGCCCATGGACATGTCCATTGGACATCTGCAACACCAGAGGGATCGCTAATGCGTTGCCAGCCTATGGGGGTATGGGGGGTGTGGGCCTCCGGTACTCTCACAAACCAGACGAAACACAATAGTAGTCACTATTATTCACGTATTAAATACAGATCTACCTAGTTAATACAATGACTTTTTATTAGAGCTTTGAAATCATAGTAAATAATTATTACATTCAAAACTTCCCTTCGCTCGCGTTTAAAAAGCCGGAAGTCATAAGTTCTATTCGAAGATCAGAGGCGCCTACTACAGTGTAGAAGCACATTGAGCGATGCTTCGTCATCGTGATACTTATGAGGTGCTGTATGCCTATCTTAAAAGTAGTTGAAAAACTCTATCAAAATTGAGCTAGTTAGGCATTTAAAATAAACAGAGAAAAAATTTCATAAGTCTCTAACACACGAGATTTTATCGCCTTCTTCTATTTATTTTACATCTATTAACTAGCAAATATGTAACTTGCGGAACTATTGCGAAGTGTTAGACAAACGTAACGAACGTCATTATTCATTACCTTTTTTTGTACTACATTTGACGGTACATAAGTACCTACATCAGAATCTTTCAGACTGACCTGAATAAAATTGTTTTTATTTTAGAACTTTAAACCTGAATACATTTAAATTATCTTAATAGGTATAAAGTCCAAGGGATCATGCGATAGTACAATATTATAGAATTCATAATTTACTTTTCGGTTCAATGACCCAATTAAAATTATGATGAATTGTTTGAAATCAATACAAGTACGACAAACGAATACGGAAAAAAATCGTGTTTTTAATTATAGTCAAAAGTTCCTTATTTTTGAGTAGTGACTTGAGGACTAAATACCAAATAGAGAGATAATAACGATATCTATTTAAATACTGATTGTTATGATCAATTTATTTCATTATAATTTGTAAGATTCAAGCTTTTCAGCTATCGCACAACACTTCGTAATACGGATGCTCGCTTCGTAAGCATAGACGCACCATTAGTATTAATGTTCCTGTTTTAATGAATCATTAACAGTAATAACACGTCTTAATCGCTCGCTGGTTATAAAAGTAATTCCCAGTCTAAAATTGGCCTTAATTTTGTTCAATATCAAACGTATTTTATTCAGTGTTAAATTAAAAAATAATAGCTGTCCTATATTTTTTTTGTGGTCAAAGAAATTGGACGGGAAATTCAAATAATTAAGCATTACCGTCATCACATTCACGAATTAGGGAGCGTTATCGAACGGGACCTCGGTCCAAAACCCGTCGAATTTAAAAATTATTTTGAGCAACATCTTTAGACCACATACACGTACTTCGTTTTTGCTGGTTCTATGGAGCTGAATGCCGCATGAACAACCACGTACCTACTTTCCATGTGCTATACCGAGCTAGTTCTAAAGACCCGAATGTCACATGAAATCACCAAATCTCGGTCCCGTTCGGAAACGAATCACATTCACCACTTACAGGTCACATCTTCAGCTCCCGGCCCTCCATCCAGGGAAGGCACGTCGCGCAATATTCGTGGGCCGAGACGCACTGGGCTCGGTCGATGCACCCGAGCGACCGTTAGCTCCCGAAATATTGCGACACAACTGCTTCGGCCCTCCCAAATTCAATGGGCAACGGTGCGTTTACCTTTGGATCACTTTAATTAATGTTATGAGGTTAAGAAAGATAAATAGTTTTGTTTTGACACCCTATCAATTAATAGTTATACCAAAGACCAGCTACAGGATGAAAGTGCTTGGACTGGCTTCTGCCCACGATTTTTTTATACAACGTCAGTTGGCAGACAGGCACGCAGCCCACCTAATGGTAAGCGATCACCACTGCGGCCTATTCCATTGAGGGACGCTTCACCAGGAAGCGTCGCTCAATGTGCTGCCAGACTGTACATAGGCTTATCTGATCTTCGAGCCTCTGATTTCAAGTGTACTGGCTCCCACAATTATATTGTCGGAACACAGCCAGAGCTGTTATGGCGGCGGATTTCACCTGTGGGGGTGGTAGGTAGCCAGTCGGACTCTAAAAAAGCCCTACCACCAACCAGACCAAAGGCGGGAATCGAACCCACGACCTGCGTGTTTTTATACCCGAGCGGCTTAGCCACTGTTTCACGGAGGCGGTAAAATGATGGATAGGAAATTCGGAATCCAAAAGATTTTAAGTTCCTTGATCCTATCCTACTCATAATCATCTCAGCGTATTCCCGATTGCATCCAGTATGGAGCTGAGGGTCCGCTTCGACTATGATCCTATATTCGACAAGCCTGGTTATCACAAACCTTAATCCTATCCTACTTATATTATTAATTCAAAAGTTTGTAATGGATGGATTGTAAAGCTCTTTTGAACAAAAACTAAAAAAGAAAAGCTGTATTAAAAGCAAGAAGAAGAAGAATTGCTACCGAACTGACTGCGGCGCCACAGCTGAGGCTTACATTTACTTATTACAAAGTAATGTAAACATAAAACAATCAATATGTAATACAAGCAATAAAACGTCGTGATTGTATAACACTATTAGGTACTGTGTATTTGCAACAAGCTGTTACTTACATGTGGCTTTACCCGCATAGAATTGGAATTATTGTCCACGTTTGCGCAGGGCCTAAGTGAATTAAGAGTATAAGAAGTTTTTTATTTATTACCTAGCATGATTTAAAATGTACATGTAGGTACATATTATTATGTTTGCTAAATAAATTTAGCAAAAAGCGTTTTTCTACATTACACTCTTAATTTTTCTGTATACAGATGGCTTACATTGTGGTCAAACATTGAAATATTGGAAATTGGCCTCCCACAACTTTATTGTAAGAAAATGACTAATATTATGCTCAGTTGATGATGTAACTGCAATAAATATAAAATCGCAGGTAACACAGACACGAGAATAGGTTACATCAGAAATGTTGCTACATTGGTTTTTCTATTGGGAACATGGTAATACATTTTTTACCTTTATTACGCGATGACCAAATTGCTGTCACCGAAATTATAAAAATTATGTTACATCGCCGTGCACTCCCTATTCCCTCACTCTCATAACACGGTGGGACAACAGTCTGACACGACCGAAGAGAGATCAGGCGCAGGACCAACGGCTTAACGTGCCTTCCGAAGCACGGAATCAGACGGTTAACAATACTACGGTAACTACGCAGGTTAATCTTTAAAAAATTTGATTGTTTGTTTGTTTGTTTGTTTGAATTGAATAGGCTCCGAAACTACTGAACCGATTTGAATAATTATTTCACTCTTGGATAGCTACACTATCCCCGGTGAACATAGGGTACTTTTGATCCCGAAAATGTGGGGGGAAGGGGGGGGGATATTTGAAAAAAGAAATTACGCGCGGTTGAAACCGCGGGCGAAAGGCTAGTTAGATAGATATAATTACATCGTAAAATATTCTTTAAAATTATACATACATTTATCGATTAACCATTGCTTTCATTAAGTCTTTCTTAATTCTAGGACACTCAGGCACAGGAGTTTTCCAAGGTCCAAGGTTGTCTGAGGGTGTGTTAAAATACTCAGTTGCAGTTTGGAGTTGGAAAGCTTAAGGTTTCCCAGGTGCAGCTCTTACTAAGTGCGATTTTTCATAATGCTGGAAACGAATCAACTACTTCTTGAGCAATACTCGAATGTGCAACCATTGCGCTACGTTTTAAACGTTCACAAAAAGTGCAAGTCAAGAGCGGTCGACGCACCCGTGCACCGTTACTGCCGAAATGCGGCTCTCCTGTGGGACCACTTGTTTTGGGTCCCGCTTTTAAAAGAACCATGTCTCAACAAAGATGTTATTACACAAGCGGACTTATTAATATTCTTAGATAACCTAATTCATGTTCAATTCAGTTGGCAAACGGGCACGCAGCCTCATGGTCATCTCCCCACCATCAGGTAAAGTGGAGCATCCCTGGGTTAAGTAGGTAAACTCTGTCTTTTCTGAAAGGGTGGCGAAGTCCACTCCACCCTTCGATTCCGATGAAGGGTGACGCTACGTATTCCCTGCTGATTTTAAAAAAAGGTTCAATATTGAAATAAAATTACAACTTAGTAACCTGAAGAAAACGTATACGCCATGGTATGCTTATAAAAACATAATTGAAAGGCAAACTAAAACGACGAAGGGGAAGAGGAAGACTTAGACGGAGTTACGCGCAGCAGTTCAAAGAAAAAGTTAATGTTATGACGTTTATGGAGCTTAAGGTGCTGGCAGAGTTCAGAGAAAAATGGAAATTGCTTCAACGACAAAAGTTAAACTACTTAAATACTTTTAAGTACATTCTCTGTGATAATACTGAACCTTGGCTAAATAAAATCGACTCAGGGCGAGATTTTCTTTAAACTTTTTGTCGCGAACTCGTTCGGGTCACTTCCGCGATGTCGAATGGACCCAGTCCACATGGCCGAATACTGATCAGATTGCCATTGTCTTGTATTCTTGGTAAATTTAATTCGGATACAATTTTACGACCATATCATTCGATTGAATTTGCTGGTGGTCTGTTTTGATGTAGTGATTTTATCCCGTATTAAATTATATTGCAATTTATCTTCGTTTAAAGTCTATGGGCGGTCCTGGGTAAGAATCGGAAGAGCATTTTAAATATAGATTGTAGCCTATTTTTTATATGGGAAGTCTTACAGTGCATAATTATCTATACTATCCACCAGGGATATCAATACCAGTTATTATAATTAATTACACACGCGGTCCTGAAAGAAATAGTATTTATAAAATAGATTATAAGTAATTAACTGTGGTTAGCATGGTTCCACAGCTACTTACTGGTCCGTATATTTAGTAAATCACAACAATAAAAAATAAAAATAAGACTCGTAAAGGTAGGTAACTCATTTCTGGGGAAAAGTGTGACAATGTTTAATAAGGTACCCCAAGATCTCATTGAATTACCAATACCAAAATACAAATCAACGCTTAAAAAATGTTTAATGAGGAAAGGTTATTATAAGGTAGACGATTATCTCAACGATAAGAATCCATGGTCACCCTAGCCCGCACAATTTTGTATACAACTTTATTATTTTATTTTGTAACAAATACAAATTTAAAAAAAGAAAAAGAAAGAATTACTCCTGAGTTTCTTGCTGGTATCTTCTCAGTAGTAAAAGAAAAATTATTTTTTGAACCAGCTCATGAATCATATTCATGATTATTGCTTTTTATCTGTGACATTTTTTTATTTTTATTGACTTATTATTAAATTTATCATAATTTTGTGACGTAAAATTTGACATTCATATGTGCTATAATACGAGCCAAAATTGAATAAATGAATTTGATTCTTGATTCTTGATTCTTGATTCTTAATAGAGGCATTGTACAGTAGTTAGCTATTTGACGTGCGTGGCGCCTAAACAATGCTGCAATGAGTATTTGACGTCAACGATTCGGGATTGTTAAGAATATTATGACGTCAACAGCTGTTATTCCATTAGATACATCTATATTATATACTATATTATAATATATAATATTATAAAGAGGAAAGATTTGATTGTTTGTTTGTTTGTATTGTATGTTTGTTTGTTTGTTTAAATTGAATAGGCTCCGAAACTACTGAACCGATTTTAATAATTCTTTCACTGTTGGATAGCTACACTATCCCCGGTGAACATAGGGTACTTTTGATCCCGGAAATGTGGGGGGAGGGGGGGGGGATATTTGAAAAAACAAATAACGCGCGGGTGAAACCGCGGGCGGAAGGCTAGTAGAGTAATAAAAGGCGATTTTATTACTCTATGATTAGAGAGACGTGGGTTACGTGTAGGGAATGCAAATCTCGCGAGATTAGGGCTCAAGCGAGATCTCGCGAGATTATGAATATCAGTGCTGCGAGATCTCGCTAAAATCGAGATCTCGCGAGATTGGCAGTTTTGCGTGTTTTTTTGCAAATAATCACAATATTTGATTACATTTGAATAAAATTATAATAAAAATCATAAATATTTTAGGACAAACATTTATTTTCACGAAATAAAACAACTTAAAACGGATAAAAACTAGCGAAAAATTCTACATTTTAAATCTGTTGAAAAGTGGTCGAAACGTCGGGTTTTAAATTAAAAATGTAGAATATATCGCGCTTTTTTATCCGTTTTAAATTGTTTTATTTATAATAAGTAGTAACCGCGTAAACATCAGAAACCAGTATTTATTTTTACGTTTTTTTTCAATATATTTTTTTTTATGTTTGAACTAAGCCAGCACTTGACCACACAGTTGCCTGATGTTAAACAACTATGCGGTCTACAATAGAGGGCACTTGCTCAGGAAAGGCCCGTTAATTCTGGCCTTGAAGAGCCCCATGTTATAATGGATAGGTAGGAAAAACTGACCCAGGCAGAGAGTTCCATTCCCGCGCAGTCCGTGTCAAAAAAGACGAAGCAAATCGCTTAGTCCGTGGTCTTGACTCTCTCTCGACTGCATACGAATGGAGTCTCTCAGTCTAGTCGTTCAGTGATGGAACGGAGCTGGCGAAATTCAGTCGTGCAGTTGAGAAGAACACTCGCCAAAGTGGAGTCTGTAAAAGTCAGAGAGGCAAGCAATCCTCCTTCGATGATCAAGGCTCAAACATTGTTTGAGCCTCATTGTTGCACGCCCGACACGAACGAAACTGAGAGACACCTCCCACAACCACTATCTCAAGCCGCCGCCTCACCCGCACCAAACGAAACCGACAGATCGCAAGTCCGACCGTGTCAGTTCGGGCTTCGAAGAGGTTTTTGTGCTCGAGTGCAATCTCGTTAATCTCGCGAGATCTCGTCCTGTTTTCGACCGAGATTCAATCTCGCAAAAAACGGCCGAGATCTCGCGAAAACGAGATCTCGCGAGATCGAGATTGCATTCCCTAGTTACGTGGGTAGTTTGACACTTGGGACAGAAAGATTGTAAAATCAAAGAGCTTAGTCCGCGTTCCGGATCAAATATTTTGTTATTTAGATATAAATTTTATTACTTATAAAGATACATAATTATTTACTAATAATCAGTGACTCAGTTTAGCTAGCCTGCGGTTTCGGTGCAAACTGCAAAGCATTCATTTCCAAAAACCCAAGTTCTCATTCATGCCTCTTTCATGATGTGACTATATTAATTTACGAGTACGTATGGCTTAAGTATGACCGAGGAAGACTATTACCCAAAGAAAAAAAAAAAACAAATATGAAATTTCACTCAAAATCCTGCCGAAATTCCCACCACGCTAATCATTGTCTATGCCCAGATACTCTATAAAGAGAAGAATACTAATTCGTCATTGATTTTAATAGTGTATAATAGAACCAGAAGTCGACAGGACTGTTTGCCACAAAACATTACTAGCCATATTAAGGAGCGATTACAATACAAACAATATGCACTTAGGACGTAGGAAAACAGCTATAAAAATGATTGATTTGTTCCTTGGACTATCGCGATATCGGTTTGTTGTCTGGCTTGTAATATTCATTGGTCATGCCCACAGACTGTCTGTGGTCATGCCAATACACTGAAGAATGCGTATGCATGCCACGTCTCGTTAGTTAGTTACTTACTAGATTTGATATGGGGACCCTGGATTAATGTATTTTGTTTTGAGTACCTAAGCGTACCTTCTTTGCTGACTCTACGACCCAAAGGGGGTCTTGGCCTCCGACATCAATGAGCGTTATTCAGGTTTGTTTTGGGCCAAATTCGTCCAGAGTCAGGTCAGGTACCCCAAGGCTAGCTCGTCGTTAAATTAAGTTTTCTTAAGTTAAACAAAAAAATATACATCCATCTGCCGATTAGGAAATAGCATATACTACAAGATTTATCCCGTGAAATTGCTCAGATCTCATGAAATAGACTACATTTTGTTAGTCCTTTAACAAAGTCGTTACTTTGTCAAAGGACTAACAAAATGTAGTGATCCGTTGAACGACGTGATTTTTGGTATGAAGATGGTTTGGGAGTTGTAGAGTGACTTTAGTACTTTTTATCCCAGAAAAACATCACATTCAGGCTTGATAACTTCGTATAGTGCATTCGGACGAAGTTAAGGCGAAAGACTATTAATGAAGGCGTAAAGTAATGTTAACATTTTCCGAATAACATTAAATCTTAGGTGTTAATCTGAGTCTCCTCTCGTGCACACAGTGAAAGTCGAAGCGCTCAGCGGACCAGAATGAGGCCGTCGTGACTCAGACAGCGATGTAGCTCCAATGCACTACTTCATAGGCAAATGCAGTTTCAATGTCAACGTACATTGCTCATTGGAGGAATAACACTTATCTTAAAATATAGATGAGCCTCAGAGCTGCTATGTTACAGTAAAAATATAGGTAGGTATAACGAACAATTTGACTGGCTTTTAAGTTTTTTTTATGTAAGATTTTTGTTGTTCCCTTAAAAAAATACCTGTAATCCCTAGTTGCAGATCGTACTACCACGAACCACGGTTTTAACCGTACTTAAATAACAACATTGAAAATTGCTTAGTACAAAAATTTCGTTCTATGAAAATATAAAATCATTGGCATAATTAAAGAAAGCACAATAGATAAGATTTTTGTAATCAATAAAATGCATACAACATTATGATCTTCAACAAGAAGTCTGTGGCAACACTGGCAACCTGTGTTGGCAACAGAGAAACGTTATCGTTTTTTATTGTAGAATTTGACTGCAATGGTTAATCTCAAAGTGTTTATGGGGATGACTAGTTACTCGTATTATTCACAGTAGGGGACGTACCCAGTATACAGGGTGGAATTTTGTAATGCCACCTGAAGGGGAAGTACTCTTAATACTGAAGATAGGAAGTTTTACTCAAAGAAAACATTCCTTTATTTTTGAAAAGAAAAAAACCTGCATTCAAAGATTTTAAAAAATTTGCTTGCCGCAACTTTGTAATACCACCTGAAGGGGAAGTACTCTTAATACTGTAGATAGAAAATTTTACTCATAGAAAACATTCCTTTGTTTTTTTTGAAAGAAAGATAACTGCATTCAAAGATTTTTAAAAATTCGCTTGCCACTCCCGGTAATCGAACCGACTAAAATCTGTAAAAGTTGCACTTTGTACTTTTATTGCATCGATCGTTAGGGACAATTATAAGGATAAAATCTCTCCAACAAAATTCATAAATTAAATGAAAGGAAAACAATGAAAAAAGTGCTTTAACTTGACCCATTGAATCAATAATTTAGGATTTCATTGTTTTCCTTTCATTTAATTTATGAAGTTTGTTAGAGAGATTTCATCCTTATTATTGACCCTTACGATCGATGCAATAAAAGTACAGGGTGCAACTTTTACAGATTTTAATCGGTTCGATTACCGGGTGCAGCAAGCAAATTTTAAAAAATCTTTGAATGCAGTTTTCTTTCTTTAAAAAAATAAAGGAATGTTTTCTTTGAGTAAAATTTTCTATCTACAGTATTAAGAGTACTTCCCTTTCAGGTGGCATTAAAATTCCATCCTGTATAAGTTACTCGCCTGATGAGGGGACGCCTTGTGGGGAACTGGGGACGCCACACGTCTATTACCAACCAATAATTAAATAATCTCTTCCCCATTTAAGCTGTTCAAAAATAAAATAAATGTGTCAGCGGGATTTCTCATTAAACTAATTAGGAAATCCGTGTCGGAACAACATTAACAACGACTGCCATTCCAAGAAGTAATCCTACGTAATGGGGTAATTGTGCAATTTTGTTATTATTCTACTTTCACTGTTCAAGCTTGCAAACACACAAGCGTGATAGGTATAGGTAATAATAACTTGTACCTAATTTCATTAAATGAATAAATAGATAGATAGATACTCTTTATTGCACGAAACCTTTAGTATATATTCTGTGACAAAACACTTTGGGACAAACATGTAACATATAATTGCTGTACAATATAGGCGGACTTATCGCTAATAGCGACCTCTTCCAGTCAACCTTAGGAAAGAGGAAACTATGAAAATAGTTTGAACAGAATAAAGTACATACAGTAAATACAGTATTTGTGTGTCGTATTCGTGCATTTGACCCTTTAAACTTATGTGATTTTTTTTTATCGAGATCCCCTGGGACCACAATGTTTTCCGGCATGAAAAAACTGTCTAGGTCCTATTATCTCAGGATCTTATGGTTCAACGGTAACTAAATAGAATATAGACATAGGAATATTAAAATCGTTTCTTGTGAAATCGGAACAGCATAATATCCATACATCTTAGCATTATGTAGAGACATTCAGTGGTAGAGACCATAGACAATGTCTTTAGTCGTACCAAAAAATAAAAAAAGGAAGAACGTTCTACTTAGATTTTTAGATGCAATTTCTTAAGTCCGGAAGTGGCCGTTTTTACAACTAGGTATGTTATTTCTAACTTGTGACACAGTTGACATAAATACGTTAAGATTGCTATCAAAGCCAGTCTGGCCATTGCATCACGAAAAGGGAGGTTTTGCAACGATAATTGTACACATCGGAGAATTTTCTGCCTGGTTGGCTAAGCACGTTACCACTTTTCACCGTTTAAGCGGTGCGAGATACTAGTTTTAATACTAGTCATAGCGTCCAGTTAAATACTAGTTACCGGAGCACATTAGCCGAGTGCGGAGTGACCAACTATTCGACTAGTTAACTGCGACTATTGGGGAGCGATCGACAAAGCTGGAGCCCAATACATTCCTAAAATAATTTTTGTAATGACATAATATAGTGTTTAAATAATTATGAACATTGTATGGATTTATGTTGTAAAAAATTTGGCGATTGAAAAGATTAGATAACGAGGTTTTTTTGCACTCACTTGTAATATGGATTATTGACGATTTATAAGACGCTTCACATCTTTGAAGCCTACTTGACAATTTGTTATATAAGGCGCTACATATCTTTAAGGCTATTGTTGATACACTATTTAGTATATTTCTGTTGTTTTTTTTTTAAGTTTTATGTTTTGGCACTACCCACTTTTTCTTTCTGCTTGGCCTAAAAGTTGACTGAGAGAGAATGCCATGAGGCATTAAATCCGCCTTTTGTACTCAATTTGTGCAATGAAGCTTAAATAAATAAATAAATAAAATATATTCTATTTAGAATCTAGGTTTAGTATTGCTGTTGCAAATAGGCAATTATTATTATTTAGTATTTTGTAACAACTTTGTAAAAATTCAAATTTTCTTGAACTTTTCAACACAAAGTTGTCTTACATAAATATTTACGTTATTGTTTTCTTAAGATACCTATATGTAATACTTACTCACATGAATAATAAATGATCAGGTTTTTGAAATTTCGACTATTTGCGAAGTAAGAGTCATTGAAACAATGAAATTCTTGCAAATATTTTGCATAATAGGTATCCTGATTTTGACCTACTTAGATTTTGTTTAGTACAAGTCTACCTAAACCGTTCGGATGTCAAATACCTAATGAATGTTATGGTAGAATCCTACTCATCACTACATAGTATAAAACAAAGTCGCTTTCTCTGTCCCTATGTCCCTTTGTATGCTTAAATCTTTGAAGCTACGCAACGGATTTTGATGCGGTTTTTTTTATTAGATAGACTGATTCAAGAGGAAGGTTTATATGACATAATACATGCATAATATAGTAGAGAAACACTGATAATTTTAGAGGTTTTTAATTTAAGGTCGTAAATAATCACATTTTTTTGCGCTTACATTGCAAACGCTGGCTGAACCCTATGAGATAGATCAAAATAATGTACTACAATATTGTACACCTTAAAAAGTTTTACAAAAAAGTCCGCGATGGTATATGTCTATCTCTTAGGGATAACCCACAATAACCATTTTCCTTTACTTATTACGATAAAATAATGGCTTATTTACGAAAAAGTGGTTTTAAGCAAAACAGTATTAATCCTTATCCAATAAAGTACCATAAATAAATTGTGCATGTAATATAGATCAATATGGCCCTTTAAATCATGTAATTTAAATGAATAGTTTCGAAGATATTACAGATTTAAAATGCAGGGACATAGCGGTTGCGGCGGTACCGGCCGGGGAGCGGATGGATGAACGTTTGTTATTCTTTCACGTAAAAACTACTGAATTGATTTTAATGAAACTTTACAATAATATAGCTTATACATCAGAATAACACATAGGGGACACGGGATAACGTCCTATAGTTCACGCGGGCGAAGCCGCGGGCGGAAGGCTAGTCTATAATATAAAAATGAATCGCAAAATGTGTTGGTAAGCGCATAACTCAACAACAACGCCTGGACCAATTCGGCCAAATTTTTTTTTAAATGTTCGTTGGAGTTCAAGGATGGTTTTTACGGCGAGAAAAATTGAATTTATTGATTGATCAATTCCCACGGGAACGGGAACCACGCGGGTGAAACCGCGGGCGCCCGCTAGTAATATTATAAATGCGAAAGTCTGGATGTTTGGATGTTTGTTTGTTCCTCAATCGCGCCTTAACGGCTGAACGGATTTAGATGAAATTTGGCACACGTATAGTTTATAACCCGGATTAGGACATAGGCTATAAAATTCCCACGGGAAACGTCTCATTCTCGCGGAATATTTGAAAAAAAATTACGCGCGGGTGAAACCACGGTTGGCAAGCTAGTCATAAAATATAAGCTGTTGGCCTTTCTTTTAATTTTTTTTACACAATCACACATAATATCTTTAAAACATCAGAATATCCTCTATAACCGAGGTCAACACCTTGATAAGTAAATAAAAAACAGGTTTTTAAAATTTTTATGGACACCTACTTACTCTCTTCATCCGCAGATGTTGGAACAGATAGTCAGAAATCAGAATGATGATTTAAGTACATAATATACGTAAAATTAAATGAATTCATAATTACTCAAACTTTGTTAATTAATTATTCTGGGGTTTTACAGAGTCGTGTAATATTAATCGCATCGGGGAACGAGTTAAGAGTTCTTTTGAAACACAACTTTGTTTTGAATGTTCATGTGTGACACTCTCAAATTATGTACGAATAAGTATCTTGTCTACTATTGTTATTCAAAACTAGAGCTACCGAAGAAATGGATACAATTGAACAACAGGCGATCACTAAGTTTAAACATGCATATTTTACAGAAGTTAAACATTTTATGACTATCACATTAAAAAAATATATATATAATCTGAATCATTAAAATAATTTTATAATTGTGTCTTTACGGACGGATGGAATATAATTTTTTGTTGTTGCTATGAAGCCATCAGTAGATTTTATGAGGATTCAGGCGACTGGGACCAAATAAAACTGGGACCGCGGTCCCAGTTACCTGATAACATTTTTGAATCGGTCGACTGGGACCATATACCTAATTTCCTTTAATGTACAGTTAACAGAAAAATCAAGTTATAACTCAGGATTTTATTTTATTTAGTATTACGGTCAAGTACCTATTTTTGAAGTAAAAACTTCTGACTACACTTTTTTTATGGGGAAAAAATGTTAAACTTGCGACAGATTAGTAAGATTGATTCGCCATGCTCGTCGAAGTTATAGGCGCCCAGAAACACCAAAGAGAAGTCACACGGAATATCTAATGGCGGAGTAGAATTTCATGGAAATAAAAGCGAGTGATGCAAAACTTCTATTTGAAGTACCAGGCGCCCATAAGTACCGAAGAGTAATCACACGGAATATTTCATCCTAAAATGGCAGCGTGGTGAATAAAATTCATGTCAAATAAAAGCGAAGTGATGCAAAACTTCTATTTGAAGTACCAGGCGTAAACACCAAAGAGTAGATCGAAAATTCGTAAGACGGATGGAGAGTAGACAGGCGGTGCGGCGTTGTGTCAGTATGGATTTGTCATAAAAGTGACATTCGGTTGCTAAGTAACATTGTTATGAGGAGATGATTGTCATTGCAAATAAATATTACACCACGATATGTGCATCTTCTGACTTTATTATAAATATATAATAGGAGTAATGAGTACTTACTTTATGATGTATAAAGTTAAGAGACATTAAGACTGATTTTTATATTATTGTTTTGAGGAGATTTCTGTTGAATGTTTACTTAGAATTACTAGTTAAGTAGGCATATGAGCCAACGTGATTTTTAAAACATAATTAAGACTGTTATACTGTTTAAGTAGGTAATAACAAACTAACTTACCTTTGCAAAAATTTACTTTGTTTTATTTGTGACACCTTTTCTGCTAACTGTACTAAATCTTGTATTTCAACAATGGATTTGTGGTTAAAATTACGTGTGGTCCCACTTGCCTGACGAAATAAACAAATAAAAACTAATCAGGCAACTGGGACCGCGGTCCCAGTTAAATAGTGGTCCCAGTCGCCTGAATCCTCGATTTTATCTATCCACATGATAAAATACTTACCTATTTTTTTATTGATTAATATTTCAAAAAATCTTTGGCTACGGCGGCCAATCTCTAAGATTATCCAACTACATAAATCATTAATTATGGTGTGGGACTAGAAACAGCCTATTAAATTTTTTCCCGTTTTTTTTCACGTGGTTCGCATTCATTATTTCGGGAATAACCCATTATTTCGATTCCAGTATTGTTCGTTTAACATTTATAACACGTTTTTGATTATGTAAAAATGTGGTCGGTTATGCCGAATTATTTATCTTTGCACGGCAAACGAACACCGTGATTTCTCTGGGCCCGACCTTCAATCTTTATAGCTGCTAAATAATTCATGTTGACCAACCATCATTGCGTTAGCTAAGCTTGAGCAACCAATCCATGGGTTTAGCCGTGTCGCCAAACTATGAGGTTGGTATAAATAAACCGAGACATAATTGCATTAGAGTTGAATTTCTTTTGGCATGTCTGGTACAATTTCTCATTAGACTATTTGTTATGGTTGTACTAATGTGTAGCGTACATAAATTGTTTTTAATTAGGCAATGATGAACATTGTGTGGGGAATAACAGGCCTCTCCAGATTTAAATGTTGTTGTTACTTAGGACATACATATTATTTATTATTGGCTTAAGCGGGGGCAGGGATAGAAGAAAATAGGTGCAAAAGAAGACTGGTTATTTTAAGCTAAAATGAGTTGCCCATTAGTATATTAGTAAAATAAGATATTATTGACCAGTATTAGGAAGTACAGGTGCTGCAAAAACGCGCGAAAATAGTGACTCACGCGTAGGTGGGCAATGCAGGCTGTGAAAGATGCACAGCGAAATGAAAGCACCAAACTACAAGCCTATTAAGACCGAGAGAATTCCTTTTCACTTTCTATCGTCATGACTTGATCTACCTGCTTCATAGTTTGGCGTCCGCGAAATATTCGCGCGTTTTTTTTACTAAATGGTCCTGTCATAGCACGTGCTGTTACGTAAAGAAACATGTGCTAAGATTTTCTCTTTGTAGACATGGTTTTGTGCGATTGCAGAGAATTGTGACACTATTTTTCAAAATGTGTGACTTGTCATCCCTTGTACCAAATTACCAAAATCTAAGATAGACTTCAGCCCGCGGTTGCACCCGCGCGTAATTTCTTTTTTCAAATACAAATATCCCCCCCTTCCCCCCACATTTTCGGGATCTAAAGTATCTACATATTTAAGTTACATTATTTTTTTTAAAATATTGCAAGTGTTTTGCTCTGATCACCTATAAGAATGTTGTACCTAGGTACCTCTCGGGGCGTTAAATTGAAATAATAAAATTTTAGAGAGAATAACACTCCCAAAAACTATGTAAACAATCTGTAGACGGTTACAGAAAAGTGCTCTATCCTTTGAGCAATGTCGTACATATATATTCACATATTATGTACTAAAGCTAAAGGTGCTAACTGAAAGTTTAAATTGAAACAACCTTAATGTACATACCTATTCAATGCTTTTACATTAAATAAAAGCAGATATCCTTGATTGCTTTACGAAATTAACAACGTTGCAGAAAAGTTTTAAGTACTGCACTGCCTTGAGATAAACCTTTAAAATTGACTTGTTTTTTTGGTTGATGCCCTTATTCAGAGAAATAGGCAATTTTGCCCGAGAAGACAGAGCATCAATCAACTTACCCTTATCTCTTAAAATTTCTCAGTTCAAATAGAACTCTATCTATGGAATAGTAATTAAGCTACAATCGGTTAGGAGTTTGATTCAGGATAGGTTAATTTATGTGCTGTTGACTGTACGGATGCCAGCAGATCAACTTACCCTAATCTGTCAAAAATTCTAAATTGAAAGAGCTCTATGTGTAGGGAATATGTATAGGGAATATGTATGAATTAGGTAGGGAACTGTATGTGTAGGGAATAAAGCAGAAAATTTGTTGTAGAAATTTGACAGATTAGGGTAGTCTGATGTGCTATCGACTGTACATAACTAACCAAACCTTAGCATGTCATCAAGGCAAGCATAACATACTTGATAGTTTTAGTTGGTTTATTTATTATTATTAACCATATTTATTGACATCGACGAATTATTCCAAGGCAATATACACCCTCAGCTGAGAATGAATTGGCTTGTAATGAGTCTTCTTAAAATTAAACTCACGAAACGAAAGCCATTTGCGGATTATGGCATTTGAATAGCTCTACATTTCCTTTCTGTGCGAACTAGGTATACGACATTTAGAAGTTCTTTCTCGGTAATTTCGGCCACAAATCTCTAAAATACTATTTTTTATCTCGTCCAACTTAACAGAAGTCACATTAAAAAAATTAACACGAAACTCCACTAAAAAAACCGGCCAAGTGCGAGTCGGACTCGCCCATGAAGGGTTCCGTAGCAGCAAGTATCATCATAATATAAAAGTTCTTGTAGTTCTTTGTAAGTTTGATCGATGTTTTTATAAATATTTGAGTTGATTGAATGAGAGGAAAATTGCGGTATACGGTTTATGACGTATTAAAAAAAAACTAATTACTTGATCTTGTTCAAACCAATTTTCAATGGAAGTTTGCATGGTAATGTACATCATATATTTTTTATAGTTTTATCATTCTCTTATTTTAGAAGTTACAGGGGGGGGACCAACATTTTACCACTTTGGAAGTGTCTCTCGCGCAAACTATTCAGTTTAAAAAAAAATGATATTAGAAACCTTATTATCATTTTTAAAGACCTATCCATAGATACCCCACACGTAAGGGTTTGATGAAAAAATATTTTTGAGTTTCGGTTCGTTTACGATTTATGACGTATTAAAAAAAATAATTACTTGATCTCGTTCAAACCAATTTTCAATGGAAGTTTACATGGTAATGTACATCATATATATTTTTTTAATTTATCGTTCTCTTATTTTTATTAGAGGGGGGGTGACCAACATTTTACCACTTTGGAGGTGTCTCTCGCGCAAACTATTCAGTTTAGAAAAAAAATATAAGAGAAACCTTATTATCATTTTTAAAGACCTATTCATAGATACCCCACACGTAAGGGTTTGATGAATAAAAAATTTTTGAGTTTCAGTTCTAAGTATGGGGAGACCCCAAAATTTATTATTTTTTTCTATTTTTGTATGAAAATCTTAATGCGGTTCACAGAATACATCTACTTACCAATTTTCAACAGTATAGCTCTTATAGTTTAGTTAAAAAGTGCATGTGACATACGGTCGGACAGACAGACAGACAGACATGACGAATCCATAAGGGTTCCGTTTTTTGCCATTTGGCTACGGAACCCTAAAAAAAAGCAAAAAATCTTAATTTTAATGGCGTTGCGCCATCAATCGAATACCAATATTCCCTTAGTTTTAACACAGTAGGTAATTTACGTAACTGTGTGCCCATAGCACAGAATATATAATAGTACTAACGTACCCATAGTCTGAGCCAAGCTTTTTCCTTATCCCAACCGGTCCCGTGACACTGTTCGGTGCCCACTTCACCCACTTTCCAACGCGGAAACTGCGTGTTCCAATACTGATATACGCTTGGTAGGTGAAAAGTTTGTTTTGTCATTACGTTATAATAATAAATAATAAAACTTTATTTCTTTAACAAATTATATATTAAAGTGTATACCTATAGTGTAAATTATATAATTAAAGTGATTAAAGTCACCTTATAAGCAAAGGAATGCCTGTGATAGGTGACTTCGCTCTTGCGTAGCTAAAGTACAAGTTGTTGTTATAAATATTACAGATACTTAGTTATAATGACCTAAGAGAAGTAAATATGTTGTTAAAATGCTTCAATCAACTATTTTCGTGACAATGGCATGGCATAGTCCCTCCCCTCCCGCCATTGTGGTATGCAGTAAAAATAAAAAAAGGTATTTTTTTTTCTTTTAAAAATTAGGAGTTTATGATGGCAATGACACATATTTTTATAATAACCAGTTCTATCCAGTTTGTTGAAAACCTCATTTAAATTTAAAAAATATACGACTTATCACTAAAGAAATTGTTTTTTCTTCTTGCATTATGTATTGTATTTTATTCCTTTTAAGTGTTAAACTTATTAAAGATCATTACGATAAAGTTAACCGTAAAGAATGTTTGAGGCGTAAAATACTCAATTTGAAACAACATTTCATGTATAAAGCGCAAATTAATTAATTAGTGTATGATAGAGTTTTGTGAAAGTACCTCAAATTATTTCATAGCCTAAATCGGTAGATTTTAATTAAAATATATGACCTTTATGAGGCTTATAAAGCTAATAAAAATATTAATTACACATAACTTACATACATATTTCATGAAAAAATAAATAAAACGAATACTTACGAAATAAAAGAAGTATGTAGAAGAAAAATTCCAAATTAAGTAGACAGTGCAGAATTCCACTTAAGGTGTTTTCACTTCTCTTATTTTTTAATTAATAGATATTTTTAGAGCACTCAACTTGACGCGAGAAAATAGTGATTCTAAAGAACGATAGTAAAAGTTGAGCGATGGCTACCCACCGCACCGAGTGTCGGCATTACACTGCCGTGAGACACAAAGTCATAGCGAACCGAGCAGCTAGGCTCCATTAACATTTTAAACTTTCTATTAGACGTGGAAAACAGAAATCATGATTATCAATAGCCGCATTTGCCGAAAAAAAAGTACATTACTGCATTTTGCATCGTTCCATTTTTAAAAGTTTCGAGGCAGACCGCGCGATTCTCAGGACGGTAACGGAAACCGGTTCTGATTGGTCATATCTTCTCGGGCGTTTTTTCTAACTTTCTTTGACCTCAATTGCGTGTTACGATTTTTAGTGATCACTTTTTGATGCACTCTAATTTTAGTCGGCGCATTAGTCATGTTGTTCATAGAAACCATTTTTGTCATGTTTTTTTTTTTCAATTTGTTAAAAATCCAAAATAACTGCCTCCGTGGTATCACATGACCACGAAAGCGTTGGGCTCTAAAACCCGGTGGTCGTGGGTTCGAATCCTGCGGGGAGCATCTCTTTATGTGATTTTTTCCAGTTTGGTTAGGACATTGCAGCCTTGAATCACCTGAACGTCTGAAAATAACGATGATTCCGTATATAAAGAAAATCCTTAGTGCGGGAATCGAACCCGCCATCATTTGCGTCCACTGAGGCAAATACATAGGCTGACACTGTACCTACAATTTTTTTGGGTTGTATTTAACTGTACAAACAAAAAAATACTGATTGTGCATCAAAAAATACTTAATTGCTAACCTAACCTAACCTTTGGTGTGCAATGTGTTTTTTTTTCTTTTATTTTCATTATTTGGCCAATAAATGTTTTTTCTTTCTTTCTTTCTTTCAAATTAGTTATTTTGATGTACATTTCAGTGTTTTTTTTTTTCACTAAAAAATATCCCATTTTTTTTACAAAATCTTGGAGTCAAAGTAGAATATTTTTTTATAGATCTCATTCAGATTTCGACTCGCTCTTAGACGATTCTGGCCAAGGCTAGATCCATGGCCGCCGTATCGTAACATTATTTTTTATATAACATTAATCTGATTTAAACTATATTTGGCTATTGTTCAATCTGTCTCAGAGGAAGTTTTAATTTCGGCTGGAGGTCGTTTTCGCTTGCATGCTTAAAAATATATATATATTAGTAGAGGCTTGCATGACCTAAAAAATATGGTACAAATTACAAATAATAAAAAAATACATTAAAAATAATGTAACTCAAAGACCAATAATCCTATTTATTGACCGCCTCCATGGAACTTAACCCGAGCGTCTTAGCCACTGGCCGCTCGGGTATAAAACTCGGAGGTCGTGAGTTCGATTCCCACACTGGGTCTGGTTGGTGGTAGGGCTTGTTCAGAGTCCGACTGGCTAGCTTCCACCCCCACAGATGAAGGCTGCCGCCATAACAGCTATGGCTGTGTTCCGGCAACATTAATATCTCCCACATTAATATGGGAGCCAGTACACTTGATATCAAAGGCTCGAAGACCAGTAAGCCTACAGTCTGGCAACACATTGAGCGACGCTGCTGAAGTGTCCCTCAATGAAATAGGCCGCAGTGACCGCTTACCATCAGGTGGGCTACGTGCCAGTCTGCCAACTGATGTGATATAAAAAAAAAACATAATACGAACTTCACCTAACGACAAACCAAACCAGTTGTCTAGCGATAAATATGGTAAAATCACACAATCACATTTCAAAAAAGTCAATAACTCCCTAACAGGTTTATAAGCAAAATCAAAATCATTTATTTTATAATTTGCATAACCATCACAGATTTTAAAATCCTTTTATAAATACCTACCAATTAGGGCTGGTCAATAGCTAACGCTGGCACCGGCTCGTCCCAATCGGGTGTGAAGGGGAACCGGGGGAGTTTAGTGGGTAGTGGACGCTTTAGTCTCGAGTCCCACACACGGCCGCAGGTTTAGCTACCCTGCGGTTATGGTGCATAAAAGCATTCTCCTCCGAAAAAAAAAAAAAAAAAAAAAAAAAAAAAAAAAATACCTACCAATTAAATGGCAAAGGTTAAGTTTAAAATTATTGTGATACGTGCCGATCTGGTAAAATTTCATTATTTTGCAAACCAGATAGGTGAAATTTATCCTATGCCCTGTCTAATTACCTATTTTAGACCTGCTCCGTAGTGTTTCATGCAAACCACCCTCCGTCCACTTGGATCCCACTGCCCCTTGTGGGCAGTAAACGTCATAGAAATTTATGATCTTTTATTTTGTATTGTGGGGTATACTATACGCAAAGCCTTTTTTAGTTCACCAATTATTATCATCAGGAGGGCAGTTCGCTTTCTTTGCCACCGTAGTGGTATAAAAAATACGAGGAGGGAAACGCCTTACCTATGATAATGTCACCCTGTAGGGAGCAGGGCGGTCGGTGTATTGAACTCCCGACGCCCTAAGAAGGGCGCTATTCCACCAGAAAAGTAGGCGGCTTTCCCACTTAAGCCCTCCGCGATACTCCCTCGCTGCCATAAGTGGTGATGCCGTGGGACACCAAATTCCTGTTTTTGTCCCTGCCCAAGACAACAATGCTACCTATTCTCTCTTTTTTTTATAGTAGGTCAATTGGCAGACAGGCACGCAGCCCACTTGATCTTGAGGCGCCCAATCGCCCAAATTAATTTTGCCGGAACAAAGCCAGAGCTGTTATGGTGGCAGACAGACCTGTGGGAGTGGTAGCTAGCCAGTCGGACTCTGAAAAAGCCCTACCACCAACCAGACCCAAGGTGGGAATCTAACCCACGACCTCCGTGTTTTTATACCTGAGCGGCTTAGCCACTGTTTACGGAGGCGGTCATGGAGAGGCGGTGACCCACACTTTTCATATTTATCCGACAATCAAACCCCGGCCAGGTTGTTTAAATAACAAATAGTAAACTTATGAAGCCTTAATTATTACTGTGTATTTTTTGAATGAATAAACTACATACTTTATTTTTCCACAGCGCCATTGTGACGCTGAGTATGGTAGCGTGGTAACGTTATTGAACTGGTTGACCCCAGTAAAATTACGGCCGAAATGTTTCCCAATTTATTGTGCTCGGTCGGAGTAATTTAATCATCTTGTGCAACAGCGGATTGTTGCAACAGAATTTAAAAAATCAAAAGATTTTTACAACTCTTTCAATCAATATCTTTTTCGCAAAGTCAACAGGAGATAAGGTAAAGGAAAAAGATCTGGCTATAACTTTTAACTTAAGGATAATGGTTGTGGAGTTTAAATTGAAGATACATAGGTCGAGATTAGTTTAACTTATTTCATGGCATCAGGTTTTTTTTACGTCTATGGCATCGGGATTACATCTTTACCAAAAAAGTAAGAGGTAGAAACTTACTTTTTAGGGCTTCCAAACTAGGTAGTTTAATTAGAACTTTTGATCGGCGCAATTAATGTTTTATTTGTCTATTGGCTAAGTATCTGGCCGTTATCTCAGGGTCCTAGGTTCAATTCCCAGGTCGAGCAAAATTTGTGTCGGTTTTTTCGGTCACAGCTAGGGTTTGAAAACCAATCCGCATTAGGCACTCAGCCTCTCAGATTACTCTATTCGAATTACTTTTCACTTTTTGATAGCAGTAGGGCGAAGTGCAGACATTTAACAGATTTTATCTGGCTTTCCATATAATTTCATCGATACTTGCAATCACAAATTATCACTTTCCCTCCGAGCCAAGGTTACAGTTGATCTGCGGGCGATGCACGCAATACCCCGGCCTTGTACCAGATGTTGCATCTGCTGAGCCTGGCTTCATTAATAATGCGTGTGGCGGACGCAGTTTCTATATTACAATGTATGATTATCTCAGTTTGAATTTAAAGAGGAACCTCTTAAAACTATTGGTTAATTTAGTTGTTAAATTCAGACTTATTTTGAGGGTAGGTCTGTTTACTTTACTGTATCGGTCGATACTGTCTAGAAAATATAAATATTATTTGTAAAAAATAATGTGTTTGTATGTTTTATAAATCTTTACTTGTCCTGCCTGCTTGATTAACAAGCACACAGTTCATCCATGGTTAACTATTTCTCCATAGTTTATTAGTAGGCCGGAACGGCCTAAGTTTTTATGCCGGCTTACTTCACTTGTGGCGGTAGATCATGTAAAAAAATAACTTTAATTTTCCTTGTATTTTTCTAGATATTATTCTTATTGTGTGAATTTCCAATATTTTACATAAAAATCTTTAAACCTTTGATAGTTTGAATCGGACAACCAACCATTGTATGTGACAGGCGCAGACAATCAATGACAGCTAACGTCAGTTTTACTGAAAGAAAACAAGAAAAATGGCGAACGTTCCATACCTTGGGATAAAAACCCATGTCCAGAAAATATGTACTGTTTACAAACAGACTTTGCGCAATTTAGAGGCGTTTTACGATAACCGGTAAGATTTATATCCTACGTATATTGCTTCTCAAATAAGGTCCATAAGTTACGTAATTAATTTACTAAAACATAACCTATTTTTGTTATTTTTCAGATGTTTACCAATTTTATTGAAAAGTTCAAATTAATTTCTTGAATTGCCATTGTATAGATATTTAAAGGTTCATGTTTCCTTTTTTTATTTTGCCTTGTACATTGATGTCGATTTATTGCGATAGAAATGGTTTCATTTTTAGAATACATCAGAATTTTTAGTTTGATTTTTATTGTTTCATATATTATTTAGTGATCACTTCCTGTATAGTAGTCTGTAGAAGTAGTAAGTCGCAAAAGTTTATCCGTTTAAAAAGTAATAAACCTTTAAAAAGTTAATCACAAAATAGTAGTAAGCATAACATCAAACTACCCCTATCTGTATTAAAGTCTATAATGGACATTAAGGTAAAAAATATTCTAGAAATTTGACCAATTAGGATGGGTTAATATACACATAATGTTTTCCAGTAAGGTGTACCGCTACCAAGCGGTGTTGATGCGTGAGCGATTTGAGAAGATCATCAATGAGAATGACCTGCGTAAATCACAAGAGATGCTCAAGGAAGCACAAGAGGAGTTATTCCTGACTCAGCATCCGATTCCTAGGAAATGTTAGTATATTTTGTAGGGCAAATAGTGGCTTAACATATTTATGAAGAATAGAATTTATGTTAAAACCATAGACAAAGATAACCATTTGTTTAAAACGATGATGAGACAGTGGAGTAGGGACTTCACCTTATTCACATAATTAATAACTTGTCAAACATACAATGGTGTTGAAGATGTGGGTGTAGAATGACAGAAATAACTTTACATGTATGAAATTGCAATATATTCACTTACAATCTTATTGTGAAGATAATCTTATCTTCATAATAAGATGGTTGTGTGTGTATCTACACACAGACAGACATTTACATAAGTATACATTACTGTAGAACAAGAAATCCAGTATCAACCCAATATCTTTATTTCAGTCGCACTCAGCCCTGGAGGTGTTGCGTTTGAGCGAGTGGTGACTCCACCAGACTGGGTGCTGGACTACTGGCATCCACTTGAAAAGGCGCAGTACCCAGAGTACTTTAAGAAACGTGAAGAAAGAAAGAAAGAATTCATTGCCATTTGGGAGAAGGAGTATGGTAAATACGACCCGAAGAGCGAACACCATTAATCCGTGAATGTAGATATGATATTTAGTAAATTATTATTATAACAATATCTTTTATTGTTATTTAATTTCTTCCCCAAGACTAGTATTTTATGTAAGTATGGGTTGCGTAGGCACCTGTATTCACTTTATACACGTCCCCCACCTGGTCCACACTTAAAAAAGGTTGCCTAATATCACACAACAGAATTGATTCTATAAAAAGCGCAAAAAACCCTATTAAGTGTATGTACAGGCCTCAAAAATTGGATTGTGGGTATATTTAGGATGAGGGCAGGTCGTTCTAATCGGGCGCGCCGCGCAAATTTACCGCTGAATGACGGAGTAAATTTTGACGTCCAATTTGGTGTAGGTAAATAGTTTAAGGAGGATTTGACAACTACCATCTAGTACGGCAGAGTCAACTGATTTGACCCTTTATTGCCCGTTCACTCCCACATAAATATTAGTATGCATCTCTAAATAAAACTGTTCTGTGGTATGCACCACGAACTGTCTCGCTCTGAGAACAGTCCTGTGTGTTTGAAAACTAGGTACTTGAAGAAGTTCGGGTTTTGTTAAAATGTAGGGAGAATAAACTGCGATTTTAATCCATTTAATTTGTTTTGTTTAATGTTGGATTTAAAGTACAGTCAAAAGCACGTCAGACGGTTACGTCTTTACTTTGGACTTTGTACCGCTCTTATGTCTGGGGCATAAGCGCTATTATCGAACTGCAAGTGTATACCGTGATGTGCTGTTGACTGTACAAGCTTTGCATACTTTGGGGCTAGATGGCGCTGTAAGGTATAGAAAATGAAATTGAATAAAACAATACGACTATTACGTAATTACTGTTTTAATCGTTAAACACAAATTCATACAAAGATTCCTTCCACACTTATGTACACAACAGAAGACTAGTGAAAGATTGAAAGATTTAAATATAAAACTGAAAAAAGACATAATATTGCAAAGTAACTTGAGTTGTATCATTATTTTCTTTAAGTAAAAATCCTCATTTTGTGTTACAAATCCATAGCACGAAATATAATATGTACACTCAATTTGGTTACGGTTTATCTAGGTATAACACATATAAATATTTATCTAAATCAGCTTATTATTAATAACAACAATGAAATATAATGCTAGTGGAGTTTCCAAGTTTATTAAATGTTTTAGTTTATTTTTTATTGTTCAATATATTATGTAAATATAACATTCACTACCCTTTAGTAAAAACCCTTTGTAAAATAGGTTAATTAATATAATAACTGCAGTCGATTCAGTACAAGAAGTCCCGAGCTTACATCGAGACGCAATGTCCAATGACAACATTTATCTGGGTTGAAAACACCCATACCACTTATATTTTAACATATTATTCAGAAATATCGTGAGTAATATTTACAATATCCACGACGTCAATTTGTCACAGAGTAAATATCCATTAGAGAGGAAAAGTCACATTATTTGTTTTAAAATAATTCTGTCAACAGGTGCCACATTTTAGGCCTTTCCAACACATCTTGTAACTAATGGTAAAAGCGTAAATATTGTTAAATCAATAGAAAACTTTAATGTTTACTATAGAGTTCATGGATTGGTAATAAACTGTTATTTTCAGTAACAATTTATTGATTTGCAGGTAAGTAAGTCACATTACTACTCTGGTAGATATTTCCTCTATGATCTGTCATACCATCTTGATAATATTCCCTAGTTCTTAAAGGAGGCTAAACATGAAGTAACACAGAAAGTGACATCAAAATCTATACTAACACATTGCAATGATTTTAAACAGATATAATCTGAATCAACTTTACTGGCTTGTCTGAACATCGTGCAGAAGCCTGCGCAGAACACAAATGTAGGTGTCAGAGGGGTGCAGCCGCGGCCCGCACCTGCGCAACGACGCGACTAGCTAACTTCAGATAAGTCAATTAAGTTGACACGGACATACAATATTTTTTACAACACAGTAACATAGTTAAACCTATTTTCTTTAAACAAAATATGCTTCTAATAAATATAGGACCACTCTTAATTTTATCTAGGATTACTTGCAATTGTTATGATTAACTTTGCTGGCTCTTCAGAAAGAGAAAAATAATGTCTTTATTATTATTATGCTTATAAACATTCCATTGATTGGTAAGTGTAGGTCAAGTTGCTCTGGCAATAGACTTAGTTGCATATCCATCATACCTGCCAAGACTGGTCCACTAGATTCTTCACACTCCGTTTGGAATAAAAGGAATACAAATATAAATGTAACATTTTGTAGAGTCCATTTATCAGAAATATCCGATGTTAATGTGGATGTGCAGAGAATCACTTCTTCATAAGAACAAATCGGCTTGATATTACTTGAAACATATTCTTCATAACCAGAGAATGCAATAGTCACTTAATCCACAAACATTTGCCGCACTTCACATAAAACCTCCATTCCGAACTACACTTCTAACACGAGTGCAAGATGCGCGCGCCTCCACCGCTCTCAGTTACCCCCGAGCACCTGCCCGCGGCCCCAGTGGTGGCCGCCGAACATGGTGTCCCCTGGTCGGGGTCGCTCACCCCCCACGGCTTGGGGAGCGCTTCCGAAACCACCTACGAAGCGGGAGTCTGGGAACATTCTCTTCCTGGCAGATCGAAAATAAAGAATTAGCTACATATTATATAATAAACGCGAATGTACCTATGTATAGTATTTGTTGTATATTTGTATGTATATTTGTTACGCTTTCACGGCTAACCTACTAACCGGATTTTAACCTTTTGGACGCCAAAGTCGTCTATACTTGACAAGCATCTGCGGGCCCTGTGCGTCAACGACGTCTATACTTGACAAAAACACTGTCTCTAAAAATATGAAATAAATACAGGGTGTCCCAAAAATGACACGTCACAGTGAGACTGGGGGGTAGGCCAGCACAAGAGACATCGAACAAGCCTAACATGACCTCAGTTGCTCGGTTTTCAAGATATTACCAATTTAATTTTATCAGCAAGACTGATATACAAGACTAGATAAAAAAATTAAGTTTCACAATATTCATAGTAAAAAAAAATACTTACAGGAAAGCAGGCGGCGTCAAGTAGGCGGTGCCGCCGAACTCCTGAGGGTACTTAAACTGCAGGAAGAACGACAGGTGCCCGATCAGGATGCCCACCAGTTCCATCGCGCCGCTGGAAGCGATTTGTAAATCAGTATGCGATCTTCCAACTTTCTTGGACACCATTCACACCAGAGAGTATATTGAATATATGGAGATAGAGGTATCAGTTAAAAATCGTACTACTAGCGCTGACGGCGTTAAAAACCGTAACTAATGCGATGATATATATAACCTGACGTAGGTATAGTATATATAGAATGCACCATACGTGGTAGTTTTGTATTTTTCATATTTTTAAATGCTATCTTAGTCAAAAGGGAGAGATTTAAAGAAAACAAACGAATGCAATTTCGCCTTTTATTAAGCACAAAAATAATCCATGTTTATAAAATACAGATTTCATAAGATTATTTAGAGAAACAGTAAATTACTTAGATACGATAGAAATTACGATAGAAAAGTTCAAGGTCCAGTAAGTAATACCAGGGTTCACAGTCAAAACAGAATCTTCGGGGCCCGGGGTCAATGCACAGTCAGTAAAAACACAGAAAATCACAAAAAAGACAGAAGAAAATCGAGACGAAATCAAGCCAAAACACAAGTGAGTGACAATGATAGATGATGATTGTTGACAGATTATAGCCTGTCATGATTGTTTCTTTTCACAAATTCACAAACGAATCAAACATGTCTAGTTGAAATATTTTTTGAATAATATATTGTTTATAATGTTTGAACTCGTTAATTATATAAGTATTATAAATATGAAAAAAGGTAATTGAACTGTTATAAAGCAAGTTAAATATTTGTCATTTTCTTTTTGGTTAACTCTGCCATGACTCTGCCTGTAACGAAACGTCTTACGTATCAACTGCAAAATGTTGCCATAACGAATAATTATTTAGTGATACCATTACTCAGGTAAATTTCATGAAAAGAGCCATCTATCGATAATAACTGGAAATAACACAAATTACACGAATTTCATAGAACCTCTTTTTGTATGGAGCACTGAGCAAGTAAGTATGGAGCTGCAAACACCGTGATTCACACAGCGTCGCATCGCTTAGACCCTAAGGGCACTTGCAATTTAGACGTTTCGTGTCGGACGGTACGGTAGCCGCGCGTTTGTCGCACCGCGTACGGACGTTCGTTAGTTTTCGGTTGTTAATTTCCGTACCGCGAACGCTCGCCAGCAAGATGTCAACTGTACTGTTGCCGCACCGCGTGTTTTGTATGAAAACTAACGACCGTCCGTACGCGGTGCGACAAACGCGCGGCTACCGTACCGCAGCCGTCCGACACGAAACGTCTAAATTGAAAGCGCCCTAACTAAGCATAGCTTGTACTATGGTTATTCAGACAATGGATAAATACAACAGACATGATTATGCATTGAAAAAATAATCACGAAGGCTAAGGCGGGAGCAAAGCAAAGTGGAGCTCCCGCCTTAGCTAGTTGAAATAGGAAATTACGCGCGGGTGAAACCGCTAGGGCGACCGCTAGTAGTCTTTAAGTATGATTGATTAACCTACTGCTCACTAAACGCCGCGGGGTGCCTCTTCAGACCCGAGAGAAACGAAGCGATGCCCACCTTGCCCACCCTGTGGCGATTGATCAGCCCAACTATTTAAACTCTTTCTACTAGATACTAGATCATAGTAAAAGTAGGTACCAAAACATGATCGTAAAATTTGGATTTTTTTCGTACTTTTGGAACTCAATACGGGTTTATTATGACCACCAATCCGCGTGTTGTAGCCCGTGACTAACTCTAGCATTTATTTATAGAAACAAAAACTTTCCCAAACGACTTTATGGTAAACAGTCCAAGTCCCGATAACCTAATATTCAACCAAAAATCCTCCGATAATTAGGTACGTCACTAGACTACCTTTTTTTTTTCTTAGCGCAGGGGAAATGTCGCCGTCCCGAAATGCATTGGGCCGACACCCTTTTGCATACCCCCCGTCGGGGGACGGGCGGGGCTCTCTGTCTGGCATACCCAATAAAACCCCTGCGACGCTCCCTCATTGTCCATAGTAGGGAGGAACCACGGTAAGCAACACGGAGCTTTCTACACGGTCCAATCACTAGACTACCTGTGTCAACTAACGCATAAATGGAAAAGTCTTCTAATTTTATTACTTTTAGCGTCTTGTTGCGCCGGTCATGTTTGTTATTTTATTATTTTCAATTATGTAATTTATAATATATACATATAAGTAAACTGATACAATTTTAACAGTATAGTTTCAATGTGCCACTGATAATTTGTTATTTACGTCCTTCAAGAGATAAGAAACACTATCAATGGCGTTCCATATTTAAAGCCACATGAATACAAATATAATTGCTTTTTAATTGCAACTACTAATGCAAAACTATTACAATTAAAAAGACCTTGAAATTAAAATCAGCATTCTTTATCAGTGTTAGCTAACTTTGTGTCGGTTTTTCCGGACACAACTTAGGTTTGTGATCTCCAATCTACATTTGGCAAGCATCACTATGCCAGTACCCATCATTGGAATGATCATTTGATTACAAGGATCGGAGGCCTTTGCCCACACAGTTTGGCACAGTGGGACATCAAAAGGCTGATACTTTACTTTTTTTATTTGTTGATCATGCATGAGACCTGTAGTCATTAAATACAGGGTGGCCGTACATTAGACTCCAGTTCAGACTTTATCTAACCCAGTGAACTATGTACTACATAAGAAATGATTTGTGTGAAAAATATTTTATTTTATGTCACGAAAGATACGACGCATCATGCAGATGACATAATATTAAAGATGAACAAAGGTCATGTACAGTGGGCTACAGATCAACCTTTACAAATCTGTCAAAAAGTTGCACTTGAAATAGAACTCTATGGCAAATACTACACGCACGATATTTTATCGTGATATTTGGATCGAAATCCAGGATCACGATATTTATCGAGTGTGTAGTATAGCGTATCACATATCGTGATACGTGATACGCTAGCATTCGCCTATGGGATGGACATTAAGCTGAAAATTGGTTGCAGGAATTTGACAGATTTGCAAAGGTTGATCAGAGGCTCAGTGTACAGTATAGAATGATATCCCAAAAGCTGCTGATTGGTATAATTTAGAGTTTCAAAATAGTCACATTCATAATATCTGTAATATTAATATCATTCATCATTTATAAAATACTTACCCTCCACTGAGGATCATGTTAAAAGCAAGCAGTACCCAGGGCAGGTACATTGCTTTGAACCGTGTCCCAAACCAGAATGAGACAACAACATCTTTGTTCAGTTGGCACCACACATACAGCACTGAGAGCACCAAGGGGTCCATGATGAGCTGAAGAGTAATATAAATGAGAATAAAATTAGACCATAGTTAATTTTTAATAATTTTCTATATAAAATGCTGTGTGCAACAGTTATCGGGCAACAGATATGTATATTATAATATTGCCAATGTTTCAAATTGTATTCTGTAGTTGTGTATAACAAATAAATAAATATATTATTGAAAATAGTAATAAAATGCAGATCACAAACTGATAATCACCATTGATAAATATCATAAAAATTATCTTGATAATACTTAGATAACAGCTTAATGTTTCTAAAGCATTTCCAAAATTTTAACCACTGCCCATGTCTAAGTCCATCAAAATTCATGCCATAACAATGTAAAAAATATAACAGAAATGACAATGTATCCTTCAGCATGATTTATTAGACATATAAACACTAACTTACCGGAACATTAATCAAAATTCCAATAACGACACAGCATGCCCAGTTGAAAAGCAGCATGAAGAAGTAATCTGCAGGCTTGCCCTGGAAGATGCCAGTCTCCAGCCGTTGCGAGTAAGTGTACAGGAAGTAGCAGTTGATTAGGAAGTGGAAGCCTGTTCCTGGTCCGATGGGGTAGTAGAATGCTGCTGTTATTGGTCGCCATATCTGAGAATTAAAATTTTTCAACAGCTTTAATAATAAATAAAATAAATAAAAAGCCTTTATTTGACAACTAGGATACAGTTATTACGTCTTGTGACATTATATATTTGATTTCTTTATATTTATGTGCTAGTTGACCCACTTTCTAGAGTGAAGGCCTCCTCCAGACTTTTCCAGGTTTCCCTGTCCTCTCCCTTGCACATCCAATTGTTTCCTACCGCAGAGGAAATGTCATCAGCCCAAACGCTTGAAAGGCTGGGGTTAAATAATACTTTTAATTAAAATACTGGTAATGGAGTCATAATCAATGTTAATAAAATATTGCCATTAATTGCAAAGGACCGAAACATTTTAATAATTTTATTGTTAAAATGTTTGCTAAGAAACTACAACAATTTGGTTAATTAAATTGTTAGTACCAATTTAATATGATGAAGATATACCAACATGTTATAATCTAATTGGAACATTGAATTTACAAATTATAAAAGGACAACATACACATTATTTTATTGTCACTGTATTTTTTTTTACCATGGACTTTTTTACCAACTGCAATACACTCTTAGATATGTTAAAGAAGATTTTGTATAATATATAAGTATGAACTTACCTGACATTCAAAAATGAAGGGGTAATAGTCCAATAACAAGTAGTTGGGGTTAAGTAGTCCAAACCGGCCGACAAGACTGAAAACTATTGTGAGTGTCAACCAGTACCGCGTAAAGAACGGCACACTCTTGTACCAGTCCCTGAACTCGGACATTTTCACTGATTTCACAGAACAAACAACAAAAATAAGTCCAACGCAGCAACTGAAATGAACGCCAGTTTACACCAGATACAAACACTTTATTGGTGACTGTACTGAGTCCAATGTGTATTTCTTAGTAGCTTGTCGCAATATTTACGTTAATGATGTAATTGTACACAATTAATTGAGAGTACACGTGTCTCAAGAGAATTTGTCCAGAAAATCGGAGAAGGATGATACGATTTTTTGTTATTTTGACATTTGTTTTGAGTTTGCCACAAATAAAATTAATGCACTTATCGATTTACATTTTTCAACAATCCTTTTACGCTAACAATGATGAGATGGCGATGGCGACTTTTAATTAATTGCTTGATTGATTAAGAATATTCTGCAGGAATCACGAAACAATTTACCATATCTACATTTTATTATACCATTTTATACCAAACCAAACTTGAAGATGTTGCCAAGAAGAAAAAAAATTAACTTCAATAATGACATTGACAGAGTGACAGATTTCACAGATTTTAGATTTGACATTTTTAAATTTTGTAAAAGATCGAGCGGCTGTAATTTAAATTTTTTAATTAAAATGCGTAGTTTATTCAGAAGGATAGTGTCGTATAGCAATTTATCAATTGCTAGAGGTAATGCAGTGCGTTATTGCTCCAAAGAAGTGGAAAAAAAGAAAGACGACGATGCAGAAAAACTTGAAGTAAAAACAAGTAAGGTTATGTTTTTGTTATTACTTTTATAATAAATTATTATAAATGGACTAACTTTTCATTAATTTTCTAAGAGTTATGTTTCATTCTCACATTTCAGTTATTATATTACAAAACGTGCGCTATTTTCATCTAAAACTTATAGGCTAATAATAGAATATAACATGGAGGAATGATATTTACTGTTTTCCTTTATTTCTACTAGAATCAGGGTGTCCCATGGTAGTCAGGGAAAGAAAATTGAGGGGTTGCCTGGAAAGTCAGGAAATTTAGAATTGTACACTATTTGTGTCCCGCAAATATCCCTGTGGTAATAAAATGAGGGAAACAAAACATTTATTCATACTCATGTCTGAAAATTAGTTCCAGACACTAATTCTCAGACTAGAAAGTAGTCCAAAAGTGGTGTTAGTAAAATATGGTGTACACAAAAAGTGCATTAAGTAAATCAACTTCTTTTTCTCATTTTACTAAATAGAATTCAGTTCAGGGAATGTTTAAAACTTGGTCAGGGACTGCCAGGCAACATACAGGGAATTTTTTTGGACTTTAACAATGGACACCCTGATAATATTTTCACACAAGACCAGAGCTTTAGTCAATTCTAGAGTTATGTATTTTTAAAAAGAGCATTAATCCATCAACCCCCGGAAAACCAGACACAATAGAAAATCTATTGTTTACGCGACACCCGGCTTTCGGTCGGGTGTTTAAGAGTTAAGATAATAATCCGCTTATCTTTTCAGATATTGTTGTAGAAAAATATGGTCCTATCACAACCCTAAACATAGATCGTCAGCAGACTAGGAATAGCTTGGATGAGGCGACCCTTCGCGAAATAGGTGCAGCGTTAGACGCATTCGAAAAAGATGAGAATGCCAAAGTGCTTGTATTCAATGGAGAGGGTGGATCGTTCTGTTCTGGTTTTGATATAGATGAGGTTGGGGAAAAAGGATATAACAATATTAAGGATGCAGGTGTAAGTATCAAGGGCTGGATTTAACAATGATTTGAAGTCCATTACTGCTTAAATTTTTACCGTAGTGACCTTGGAAGTTTGAACTTATTTCTAAAATTATTAATGGTCAAACCCTTTAATGTATTTGAATTTTTAATTAGAAAATCTTTATTCTAAAAATACACTGAAGAATTAGTAAGAAATAAAAACATGTTTGCAGAGTCGTCTTCTGAGAAGACCACTGTGTGATAAAGTTACCATAGCTGCAGTGTCAGGGTATGCAGTTGCAGAAGGTTTTGAACTGGCCCTATCCTGTGACCTACGAGTGGTCGAAGATACCGCTGTCCTTGGGTGCTTGGGCAGGAGGTTTGGTAAGTAACCAAAAGTATTTCTTGTCTATTTTTCTAGATAACTTTAGTTGATTATTCATAAGTGCATCTTTGAAGCTGAATGAATAACAAATGTTATGATTATACATCGTTATCGCGCGGGCAGTTTCGGGGCGACGCGTGGATAGTGATGAATAGGGTTGCCACGCATGGATCTTTTTTATTAAATTATATTTGACCAATAAAAATATCGATTTTTAAATCGATATTATGCATTGAATCTATTTGTAATCCTAAATCAACCACTGACACAACAATGTTACCTTACGATTTTTTTAGGTTTCGATAACTTAACCAATTTTATGAAAATGTTATTTTTATCCTAATTACTCATTTATAGCTGTATGATGTCAATTTCTGACTTACTGGACTGAATCAACCCTCAGAGAAAGTGTTGCTAACTTAAACAACGCTTCTACACTACTTTGTCCCAATTTTGAATACAATATCAAAATAGAAATAATATTCTATTTATCCTCATAAGGTATTTATCCTCATAAGGAATATACATAACATGAAAGGCTTTAATTTAAAGAATAAAAAAACATGCAAATATTCTAATACTCGTTATATACGTGTGACAGCCCTTCGGTCATCTATGCGTCGCCCCCAAACTGCCCGCGCGATAACGATGTATAGTTATGATTTTTATTGATTGGACATGAGGGAAGTCTATTTAATTTTTACCATACAATTTGAGTTTAGGCTAACATAGATACAGATAGAAATACGAAGACAAAAGGCCTATCTTATTCATTTAATAGCAATTTAAAAATGTTTCTTGTTGTTCATGACAGGTATTCACATTTTAGTAAGAAAATACAGGAGATTCTTAAATCTTTAACCCATTCAGTGCCGAGCCCGCCCATCGGCGGGCAATTTATTTTAACTCTCATGCCGAGCCCGCCCATGGGCGGGTCAATTTTAAACTGCAATAACTTTACGAAATAACGTCAGAAAATTATGAAATCTTGTGTAATGATTTGTTTTATTAAATTATATTGGCAACTCAAATGGCCTGCTGATATTTGAAGTTTTGAAAAATTGCCGATTCTAAACTGTCATGCCGTGCCCGCCCATGGGCGGGCAAGATTTGTATTCAGAAATCACAAACCTTTTGTAAGCTTTAGTAACATTTAGTTTGGACATGCTCGCTACCTCTTTTGCGTTGATTTATATTAGGTGTAAACATTTTATAAATACACTTTCAAACGATGTATGTCATAAAATATGTATGCCATTGCGGCATTGATTTAATTTAATTAATCATAATAGACGTCCTCTACAGGGTTAATGTATTATTATCAAAATCTAACTTGGTCGTTGTCATGGATTGTTTCCCTGAAAGTAGGCACAGTTAAATGATGTTCAATGAATGCCGTATGTTATTATATGTGCCGTACATAGTTTCGTAACAAATTAAATAAAAGCGTGTAAAAGTGTTCTTTATAAGGCAAGGTATTCGTTAATGTTGTTTGAAACGATTCCTTGTTTAACGGTTCGAATTGCAAATGTGGAAAATTACTCAGGAACACAATTTGTAAAACAGATTTGGTTGATTGATAGAACGTCCTTTGCCTTCGACATAGGGTTTTAATTTGCCTAAAACGTCCCAAATGTCGTATTGCAAAACGTACCGGCCGGCCGCCGGACCAGTAAACAAATCTTAAAAAGTGCCGACCGGACTAGTAAACAACTTTGACATGCGTATTGAGTCACAATATACAGAGGTATAAAAATATTAAAAACTGTCTACCTGAACCCGAGCATCCCTTTACCGATAACGAGTTGCGCGGCATTGTCATTGCCACATTCCTTTGACAATGCCGCAAATGATGATTTATGACTGAGTTCGCACTTCCTTGGCACGAGTTATAGATAAAACTATGAAATATAACATTAAGATGCACCGACTCATTTCATTGCTTACGTTTTTTTAGTCACTTCTGTTTTACTGTTCGTAGTAATCAGACGTGTGTTCCGTTTCTATGCACTGCACATACACGCTTTACAGACCGTACAGTACTTGTAAACTGAACATATTATACGATTCCAATCTCAATCTATAGCTGCATGCCGAAAACGCCCATGGGCGGGCAAGATTACTTAATCGTAATGCCGAGCCCGCCGATGGGCGGGCTGCATATTACAGTATGGCGGCATCTGCGTAATGTCGTCACTTTTCAAGGCGGCATCGAATGGGTTAACTTGTTTAACTTCTTTTTTGGTAAAAGTTTGTTACAACCAATTCAGTTAATGAAAAACTGTTACTTAATTACTAAAACTAAATAAGAGGTGTGTTATCTCTGAGACAGGTGTACCACAAGGCCTGTTCGGGGCTAGGAAGCTAACAGCTCTCATAGGGCTGTCCCGCGCGTTGGATCTTCTCATAACTGGCAAGCTAATATCAGGTGTGGAGGCTCACCAGGCTGGCCTTGCTACGAAACTCACTGCTACTGGCACAGGTAGGCCTCAGAATTTTATTTGTACCTTTACTAGCTTTACTCCAAAGACCTAAAATATACCGAGGATAATTGAGTGCGCTACATAATTTTCTTCCACTCAATAAACTATCAGGTGAACCGAAAACTTGGCTGTCGGCTCATTTACAGAAGAAAACATGAAAATGATAATTATGACCTACTTTGGGGCCTTTTTCTTTGATAAATTCAGGTTACTTGGAAATATGGCCAACCAAACCAAACCCTACCTACACCCACTTATCATAAGCTGTATGTAAGCGTTGAGATGCATACAAAATGGTTTTTGGTGTTTAACTGTTTCATCATCATCAGCCTATATACGTTCCCACTGCTGGGACACAGGCCTTATCTCAGTTGTGAGATAGTGTGGGCCATACTCCACCACGCTGGCGTAGTGCGGGTTGGTGGAGTGCGTTTTAACTGTTTAATAAATGTTTATTAATTCAACAATATAATCTCTTCCAGCGTTAGGAGAGTCAATAAAACTCGCCAAGTCCCTCGCAAAGTTCCCGCAGAGCGCTCTGATTATGGACAAGCTGGCGGCGGTGAACTCGCAGCTGAACCCCAACAGCGAGGAGAGCATGCGCGACGAGGCCGTCATGACCAGCCTGCTGGGCGCCGCCATCGACGACATCGCCGCCGGCGTCAAGAAGTTCCAAGGAGGTTGGTTGCATTTTCGCAAGATCAGTGAGCGGCGCCAGGGCTAAACTTGATGTGGGCAACGTTCATTTTGGGAGGTGATGCAAAAAAAGCTTCTTAGGCCTCTGCCATAAATTCCGTTTCAGTTGTGAGGTGCCATAGGCGTATCGTAAGATATTCTTGTTATTCAGTATTGGATCTTTTTATTACTGCAATTGTATTTATATAAAAAAGCAGTAATTAACTTACAAGCAGTTCGACGTGAATGGCCTTATGCAAAATCTAAAATGCAATATCTATGAGCATGCACTGCAGCTATATACATGAAAGTAAAAGTAAATTAATTAGTGTCTAGAATTTTTTATCGTTTCAATAATCTCTATGTTCGTTATAAGATTTTTTATTTTATCCCTTTATTAATAGTTGATATTTAATATGTTCCAGGTATCGGTAAACACGGAAAGTTCTACAAGCTAACAGAAGTTCCAGTTAAAGACTGGGAACTGGAAGAGACATTCGAAGAAGTGACAGTGGAACGTATTGATGACCCGCCTCCCCAGGAAGCTAAGAAAGGAGAGCCGCCCCAGAGTCCAGCTGATAAGTGCGAGAAGATCATGTCGGATAAGAAGCCTTAGGCTACCTTTACATATCATTTTGACTTAGAATAATAAACTTATAGAAGGATAGTCTCCAAACAAGCCAAAAGTAAAGCATAAACCGATTGACACACCCATACACAATTTTTTTTTGCTTTTCAGATGTTTTGTACAGGTACCGGCAAACTTTATAAATATTTAGTGGGGATTGCGCAGAACACGAATTTTGACACTACTGCGCGCTATTGGTCAGAAGCATACCTCTGACCAATAACGCGCGCGGGCGTTCGGCAGATTCGTGCGCGCTATTGGTCACGCGCAAGTGACATGCGCGAACTTTCCCCGTCTCCGTCTACCGATGTTAATAAGTTTGCCGGTACTGTAACTCAAATGAAGTGCACAGATTTGTGCATATTTTTTTTTAGCCAGACATGGCTTACTTTAAAAGAGATTCTCAGACTAGGTTTCTTTAAGTAATTTTTTCTAAGATTTTTGTTAAGTAGTGTTTCTTCTAATATTTTGTTAAGTAGTTGTTCTCCTAATATAACGTCTAGTCAAAAATGTGTATTCTATAGAAGTTCAAATAGCTATACCTATACCTTTCTGTATTCGACTAATTTGAGAGGATTGTAGACTGGTACTGATACCATTATTCAAACTTTCGCGATCGGGAGTTAAATGATATTCCGAAAGCAAAATTCACTAAAATCTGCATATATACTAAATAACGTTGTTTTTTTTACTACAGTTATTTATCCCTTTTTTTGCACAAATTATTTGTAAAGAAATATTTTGTCTTTTATTTAGATCTCTAGTGTTTTAAGGTCCATTTGTTAATGCTTCTTTGCTACTCATTTTTATTGTTTATAATAAAAACCTTTAACAATAAAATTTTTGTTATGTTTTTAACAAAATAACTACTCAATGCCCTATCACATGGTTTTCAGAAGTAAGATTGACACAATTAATAATCTCTTTCGTTATAATTTGTGCTCTAACATAGGTAGAATTCTTCTTTTCTTTGTTCTCAATAGATAACAACTTTCTGAAGCCGGTGGTAGTCTTTTTGTAGCATTTATAGTCTTTTAATAGAATTCATGAATAAATAATTTAATTTTGATGTTGACTGTAAAAACAAGTTTCCCAAATCCTTGATAGGTAACTATACTGAGAATAAACGGTCAGAGAAAGACTAGTTCAATTGAAATAAAATAACAATGATACATTAAAAATATATAATGATGAAAAGCCTTAACTCTAATCGTCTTGTTCTCCCTTCTCCGCGCGGTACTTGTAGTGCAGATCGCTGCAGTCCTCGTTGGAGACGTTGACCCAGCCCTGCTCGCTGATGTGGTACACGCGGATGATGCCGCCCGAGTACGCGTCGCGGTGCGTCGCGTGGTAGATCGCGCGCCGGCCTAGCTCTGGAATAGAAATTGCATTTAGGGACCAAGCGGACTGACACTTTTTAACCGACTTCAAAAAATGAGGAGGTTCTGTGTTCGACTGTATTTTTTTATGTATGTCCGTCGATTTCTCAGTCAATTGTGGCCTGATTTAAATATTTCTTTTTTTGTTTGCTAGACTTGTCTATGCGTATATGTAGACTGTAACTGACACAGCAATACCATAATACATAGCAGACACTTTGCTATGTATTGAAAGGCCTTCACAATTAAAATCAAGTCAATGCTAAAAGTTACTGGCTTAATGACCATGTTGGGCTTGGTGATCACAAACCTGAGTGTGTCCAAAAAAACCAACATAATTCTTTCTCTATCCGAGAATTGAACTCAGGACCACAGTCTAGTAATTAAACTACTAGACCGAGATGAGGCGTTCTAGGTTGATTCAACATTAATTTTACCGCCATTCCAATTGATAAATAATCTGAAAAATTTTATAGATTGTTATTGATCTATATGTTTGAAAAATGTTTCTAGACACACGCAAACATTCTTTGACCAAAATTATTAATAATTAATAAACTAACCCTGAGCCTCCAAATCGCTGAGATCCCACTTGTAGCCAGAATCGAGGACACCAAAGGCATACACTGATCCGGAACCGACAGAGAACACCTTTCCAGGCGTACGCGTGCCCTCGCTGTCCACGTAGTACAGCTGAGCTCCCTGTATGAAAATTATTAATTTATTTACCTGGGCACAGTAAAATACAACTCTACATTAGTAAGAAGTAAGCTTTTCGTGTTATTTGGCGTCTTTCTCAGTGTTTTGTCTTAATCGAGTCAAGATTCGGTATTGGGCAAATCTAGTTAGTTTATAATTTACAATGGAGCCACTTTCATCTGAGCTGACCTCCATTGTTCCTAAGCACCAATTAGATTGTGGCTACACAGCCATATTTATTTGCAGGTTTCTTATCGTAGTTTTCCGTCACTGCAGAGTTAACGCCTTCAGCGAAGGAAGGCGAAACGGAAGCGTAACAAAACGGAACACTATAGTGGAGTCATTTTAATAGGTAACATTTGACAGTTCATTTATGCAAAGCAAAGTGCTACTTATGTACAACAGGAGTAGAGTCTAATTTTCTAAATAAATAATTTCATTAAAAAAAAACTGATGTTGTTTTCTTGAGTAATATTCCTTTAGCGTAAGGTATATTTTTCTTTGCATAAATTAACTCAAATGTTACCTATTAAAATTACTCCACTATAACGCTTTTATTTAACGCACACGGAATAAAGGCGTCAGTGTTCAGTTTCGTTCCTCTCCGCTACGCATTCGCTACAGTGCGCTACACGCCTGAAGGCGTAACGTAATGGTCGTGGATTTTTCTTAAATTGATAATAACGACAGCATCATTGATTTCTGAAAACAAAAATTATGATTAATTTAACCGACAGACGTTGCCCTTACCCTCTTATCAATCCCAGCGAGCATCATGCCCATGCTGAGCCCCATGCCCTTGTAGTTGTAGACCATGTTGGCCATGAGCTTGCTGGCGGCGGCCACGGAGATCCGCTCGCGGTTCCTCAGCTCGTACAGCCTGCACTGCTTCGCGAGCACGCGGTCCCAGTAGACGCAGTCGGCGGCGCCACCGGCCAGGGTACCTGGGGAATTAGGATGATGTTGATGACATTTTGAGGCTTTGTTATTTCCTTTTTTAATTCTATCTTACATAAAGCATGCCACAGTTCTTAAGGAGCTTTACATTTTTTGTTATGAGACAGACAGTAAAAGATTTTGTTTGTACTCTGGCTAACATTTTAAAAATATAATTAATTATAAAATATTATATCAAAGATGGATCCACGCTCACAACATGACAAATACAATGCTGTAATGTTAATGTATTGCATGGTATTTGTATTAATTTGATTCAATTGTTATGTATTGAATTGAATTATACCATTAAAAAGATGCAATAATTTAAAGATTAGGTACCTAATTTCTTTTAAAACTAAAACTAAACTATTTCAATCAGCCTGAAGACTATTTTAAATACTACTAAATACAAAATATAATGTTCACCAGATATCCAGTTTATCTTACAAGCACCATTTGTAACCAATGCATAAAAGTACTACACACTTACCAAGCAAATAGTCATTGATCTCTACAATCTTCTTCATGGACTGAGAGCCAATGAACTGGCCACCAGTGGCTCGGGAGTCCACTGCCAGCAGCACTCCACCCTAGCAAAACCATGCAAATTAATATCTTTTCTTAAAAGTAATGATTATTTATAATCCGCATCAACTTACAGTCTGTTTCAAACACGATGATATGCATAAAATGTACATAAAACTTCTCTAAACCGAAAAAAACACCATGACTTTTACTTAATCGTTATTAATGTACAGTATTTAGTGTTGATCTATTTCTTTATTATTCAAATTTGTATTTATATCGAAGTCAACATATTCCTAAACGCAAACATTTACGTTCTATGGATGTGTCAGGCATATCATCGTGTTTGAAACAGACTGTAATTGGCGTTTCTGAAGTTACCTGCGAGCATCGTTTGCACAGGTGCAGGCAGGGCAACGCCCCTCTGACACCTACATTTTTGTTTTGTGCAGGTACTTGCACAATGTTCAGACAAGCCAACTTTAAGTTGATTTAGAGTATACCTTATGTCATACTATAAATTCAAAATGGCTCATCAGTATGTACAATGAAAAGCACGATTACATTTTTTATGTTATAATTTTACTCTTAAATGTTATGTAGAGGAAGAAATTGGTTCCCTCCTTTAGTTCATCTTGATATTGAAAAACATTATTTTTGAGAGATTATTCTTGCATTGATGAAGATGGAATGCAATTTAAATTAAGAAATTATCTACCTTTGAATTTTTTATATTAGGAAGTTACTTCCTAAGAAAATTACAATAATGAATCAACTTACTTTGTATCTGAATCCAAGTGTTGTGGTACCATGGTCGAATTCAATTTTGATCTGCTTGCCGGTCTCATCTTTTGTGTTGAACTGGGCTAGTGTTTCAACAGGCTGTGGAAGAAACAAATACTATTTGCAGTGTACAGTAAAATTTACCTGACCTGACCTCATACTTGTGCAATATGGAAATATGGAATTATACAAGAGACACCTTTAAGTTTTTTTAATCTTAATGAACATGACAAATATAACTAGCCAATTAGTCAAACAGACACACTAAAATGTAGGCAGAAGTACGACACGACTGCTTTTCATGGTATCAGGATTCAGGTTTAGTTCTTTTTAAACATCCGCTATCAAATAAAGCAAGTGAGGAAACGAATAAGGGAGGCTATGATGACAAGGCTGTTTAGAAACAACAATAATGCTTTCACTCTGTAGTATGAGGATGATGATGTCTATTAAGTAAAGACAATATCATTTATATAGATTTTATATACATTCAACCTGCAGTAGAAATTAAAATAATATTATAGTAAAATAACCTTACGTTTGCAAACGGCGGGTTGGCCAGTTGAGCGCTGTTTATAAAGTTCTGGCTGTATCCGATAACATCGTTTTGGAAGGAAGCAAGGGAATCCACGGGTTTTAAATTAATTTTCTCATCTAAACGGCAAAAATCTAACAGAGCCATTGTAATTTAATAAAATAATTCTGTTTGTTGAATGACAAGCGAAAACGAAAAACGCCGATTGTGATTTGACAGTTTTAAAGTTTGACGCTATGGTTTGACGTATTGTTTTTTTAACAGGATTTTTTTATGGTTTGTGGTATCAAGACAATAAGTTGTAATTAGAAAAGAGATTATGTAATGTAATCTATTTAAAAAAAAAAGGTATTTGAACATAATAAGATAAAGTCTGATTTTAAATGCATTACAAATATGTATTTAATTTAGCACTTACAGTTACAATATTATATCGTTTCCTTTTTAAACTTTTTCGTAGCGCCATCTCTGAAACTATTTATGTACTACTGAGTAGTTACATTAAATTCTACTCATCAATAGATGTCGCTATCAATGCATTAGCTATTTCACTTTTCTATTGCTCAATAGATGTCGTTAAACGCCTTGCATAGCTGCAATTTTGCGGGCGTTTCATTATAAAAAAATAATAGATGAACAATGCAAAATAAAATTAGGTTTTTATCGTAGTAAATACCAACGATAAAGACCTAATTTTATTTTACTCTCGTATAAAAATGTTTCAATAAATGAATTAAATAAATCGAATGGTTATTTGATAAAATATATGTAACAAATCTGATTATTTAAAACGGTGTTTTGTTACCAATTTCTTTAAGGGCATGAATTTAGGAGACACAAAACCTCTTTATAAGTATTACAAATTAACAGTTATGGTCTTCCCAAGAAATCATCGATAGGTCAGAATTATAAAATTCACCGAACGTGGCCAGTTAATAAATAGCGGAGGAGTTAGCAAGGCTATTATTACGCTATGACTCAGATAGTTCCTATTCATCGATATAATCTCTTATTGTCGATTTAATTTGAATTCCCTCAGTTTAAAGTCTGTCATTATACTTGGCTGGGTAGGACTCGAGTAATTTGTGTAGTCCAGTCATTATTCTGGTAAATAATAAATAATGCGGCTTAGTTGGACAGTTTGCGAGATCCTTATCTTGTTATAGTAATTTTATTACTATTATTACTTCTTACGTTGGGTATTTGCGTTAGTTATTGTTATTAGATATGAATATTGAGTAAAATTTATAATTACTCAAGTTTATGGCTCTTGGAACTATTGCCGAAGCTAAGTGCTTTTTGTAGGTGCACTGCCGAGTTTCAATTGATTGTAATAATTCACTGGATTTTTCAAATAAATAAATAAAACTCCGAATCCGGTGGTAGAGACACTATATTTTTTATTTTATTTCTCACGATTCATAATGTGCCTTTTTGAAGCCTATTTAAATAAAGCATACCTATTTTGATATCTGTCAGCGCTAAAACTGGCTCTTATTATTTCCTCAATGTTGTAAAAGAAATCTCAGAACCCCCAAAAAGCGTTAATCCATCACTTGAGACGTCTAATTTGATTTGGCATGTAAATGCCGTTTATCCCGCATAACAGGCATTAGGCAGACAAATTCAAAAGTCGTGAACCGGAGCGGAGTCACGACCGAGACCGCATATTATATTATCTGTGGCCGCGTTTACGAATGTTAGCCTAGTCCCGAGATGATAGCCCGGATTTGGTAATTGCAACTTTTGGTGGGCGCCTATCACACCGAAGCATGCGCTTGCATGTCGCAATGCACAATATTTCACCATAATTTTACAACTTTAATATAATTTTCTCGGTCTTCATTTTCTTCGTCTACATCTGTAAAAACGCTCTTTCTTCCTAACTGTCATAATAATTATCATATAAATTATTATTTTATGTTTACCTTAAGCGTGGTGATTAAGCCAACAATACCCATCATTGTAGCGATAACTTGATTTCAAGGATGGAGGCCTTTGCCCTGCAGTGGGACTTCACTTTATGTTTACCTTAGGCCGGGTATACAGAGCTTGTTTAATCAACGCATATTATGTAGAGAAAGCACAGGCAATCGTCGGTCTTCTGTTACAGGATGATGCCTCGTCAGCCGGCCGGCCCCGTTTCGAACGAAGAAATGATGTATTTGCAGCATAGATAGCTCTCTACGTGTAGGTACTACACTTGGTCAAGTGACCGCACACTCCGCACAGTGCTAAACATAGCTCGGGTTTGTGATCACCAATCCGCATTTGGCAAGCGTGGCAGTGCCCATTATTGCAATGAATTCAAGGATGGAGGCTTTTACGTCATTAATTAATAGGCTGATACTGTACACTTCCAAAATTTCTAAAATGTTCGGCATGGTGTGACAGGCATACATTTATATCGGCCTAACGCGTTAGGGCTCCCACGCGAGGCATAGGGCTTGGAGTTCGGTTCCCATGCCCTGACGCGCGTCACGCGACCATCGGCCTTCCCTGGTATTCCACTACGGTGACCATGGTTTAACCCAATTAGGTATGGAGAAAAATTTTAGGTGAAAAATAGTTTTGGGTTGTTTTCTTATTAATTTACAGACACTACTTTTTCGTTACTCAGCCAAGCTGTGTGAAACGTCGCTTCACGCTGTATGCATAATAACTTATCGGAAACAGAGACAAAGAGCAAAAATCAAAATATTGATATTTTTAATGGAAGATTTCCTCGATGTAAAAAAATTATATCAGAAATGCTGAAGAGGAAAATTCGTAGCCCGATTGGGCATCTAATGATAAATGAGGTAAAATGTAGATAGTTAAGAAGCAGGTAGTTAATAGTTATTATTCTCTGTAGACCCAAGTCAATCTAGTATTTGCATGGTATTTGCTTTGTTTGTGGTTACGATAATATTCATGAGAGATCCAATACATTTCAAATTAAAGGTTCGAAGATTACTGCACCACCAAGTCAATTCTAAGTCCCTGGTATCCCCACAAGTCTTATGACATGGTGTCCATAGTGTATTTGGGTGCTCCGCCCGCGGCTGTCACATAATGCGGCCATTTTGTGGACGGTTTAATGAGGAAATGGCGGTACACTTGCGTCTATTTTGACAATAAAATAGCTCTTAAATCGCTGTGATTTATTTACTTCTGATTAGAACGTATTTAGAGTGATATTCGATCTTGTGGTATAGTCTGAAAACGATAAGTAACCTCTTAATATTGGCCGTTCTGAGATTTAAATAAGTAAGTTTTTTTATATACTACATCAGTTGGCGGATAGACTCGCAGCCCACCTGATGGTAAGCAGTCACTGCGTTCTATTCCATTGAGGGATACTTCATCAGGAAACGTCGCTCAATGTGCTTCCACAGTAGACTGTGATCTTCGAGCCTTCAATTTCAAGTGTACTGGCTCCCACATTAATATTGCCGGAACACAGCCAGAGCAGCTGTTAATGCGGCAGATTTCACCTGTGGGGGTGGTAGCCATCCCGTCGGTTTTATTTATATCGACCCGTACGCGATTTGTGCAAAAATCAGATCCCTAATAATTTAAAATGTCTATCTCTTTATTACAAACGGATACCTGGTACACCACATATTTTTTATTAAGAAGTCTTATATAGCTCCCATAACGAACCTTATGCTGCAAAAAGGCAAAAACGGCTGCCTCTATAGAAACTAAATCTTCCAAGCAGATATCCAGTCCCCTAAGATGTGATTATATAAATTTTGAACATTAGAAGAGTCCGGACATATGGATTACTGTTTTGCGCGAGCAGGACAAAAAATGTTGATGTTACTTGATGTGAAATACGGTGTAATGTTGCACGCTTCTTATTAATATTCGAAAATAAAGAATGTTGCCATTTGCCCTCGGGGTTTTGGAGTATATTTTATGCTAGTGATGTCGAGTTAAAACAGTGCGCTGTTTTATCGACAAATTAGTCACAATACGTCTTTTAGTAACAGAGACGTATTGTAGATAGATTTTTGCGTTGCCTAACTTGCGCCCTTTTAGTAAGTTTATCTTCGCTTGGGTAAGTTTGCCTGAACGTAATGGCCACTACATTATAGCTTCGAAGGAATCGGAGATGGAAGGAGCAAGGGGGTTGGGCCGCGTCTTACGGTCTTTCACACTCCGCAAACTTTAGATTACATCATAACTGTATTTTTGGATTCGTCTTAAAAAAATGTAGAGTCCATAGATCATGAACTCGAACATTTTTTTAAACATAAGATCTCCTACATATATCGATGTTAGTACAAACTGAGCATGATGATGATGGTGATCAAACTGTCGCAATCCACTCCTGGACATAGGCCATTCCAAACGCTCGTCACTTTGCTAGATCTTAAACTAAGCATTTATTATTTGTCCAAAATTTAGTTTGGATCCATTATCGATGTTTCTATCGATATCGACGCCTTCAAGCCCATCCCTACGGTCAGCAGGCTCGATGGTGAGCGATAGTAGTGGTCGCGCCGCGGGCAGCGTGTGCGCCACCCTTTCATTTTCTAATTATATAACTGGCTCGGCCCGTGCGCGACCATCATCGTAACTTCTACAATTTTGAATTTAGAATTACCGAGCATTATGCGCCGAGCCGCCGCAGAGTTCGGACGTGCGTGATCTCCTCTCGTTACGATGTCTATGATATTTACAGCTGGCTGGGAGCCGAACTATCCGCGGTAATATAATATGTCATAGTTTGTGAGAATATCGATTTGCATTTGTCACGCTATGACCTGAGGCGTGGTTTGTTGAATTGATCGTTGACTTTGAATGCGCTCTCTGCGGGAAATTAATAAGAAGGAATTTTGAATTTACGCAAACATGGGTTATTTATCTTATAACTTAGAGTAGTAGTTCTGCCGTCGAAGAAAAGACGTATCTAATTTTTTTTTCTAAATTGAGTTTTATCCATATTCGAAATCAGTAAAAAAATACGTGAAAAAATATGTAATTATAACTCAATTTTGAAAAAAATAATTGTTTATACCTATGTCTTTTCTTCTTAGGACGGCAGACTTCCTGCCTGTGGTTTTGTCTTCTTGGGCTTTGGATTTAAATCAGTTGCCAGGACCAAAAGTACTCTATGCATTAAAGCAAGTTGTGGAGTACACGATGACCAACCAGGTCCATACAGTAGTTTTAACATGATATTATTCTTTACTTATTGTAGTCTTCAAAGCACTATGTAACAGAGTGACTCTACCATCGACTCGGTAAGTTGACATCAGTGTTGTCTACTTCATTTTTTTTAAATTGACTAAAGAGACAGCATCAGACAGATAAATTATCACGAATTTATTTGAAAGCGGTAAAACTGGCCCTAAATCCTTAATTTGATTCGTGGTAGAATATTATCAGAGGAGCCTAAATTGTGGCAGTGCATTGAGCGACGCTTCCTGGTTAGAACTCCTTCATAGAGAATACGGCTGAACCTCAGGAGAGCTGGGCCTGTCTGCCAAGTGATCTAACATATGGAAACTTTTATGTCTGCTTATGGTGGGTCCAGTTTGTTTTATAAAACATCAGCTGGCAGAAAGGCATGCAGCCCATCTGATGGTAAGCGGTAAATTGAAGAAATAATGTACAAATCGATCTGATTCTTTACGTTATAAGTGTGGTCAATATTTTTTCTTGTTCTTTCGTCTTCTTCAGTCGGAATACTCAATGTACTGCGGTCTGAGATTTCTGTACTTACAGATTAGTAAAACCTATCCTATTCAGAGCCGTTAGTATTTCGAATGATTTCTCAATTACTGTTGTTTGTTTTGATTGTTGCAAGTGATTATTGCACCAGCGTGCACCGGCCCGCGGCTAGTTACCTACGGGCGGCCTGTTAGGTATATTAGTATATATTCTGTGATATTAGTCAGAAAATGCAATCATTTTCATGTGTACAAGCCGCATAAAATTGTATTAGATTTTTGTTTATTTACTAGTCGTTTGCCCGCGGTCGAAACTCTTATCTACATTAAACATATTTAATAATACAGAGCATCTTTGTATTATTGTTTTTTATATTGTGTCGATGCACTACCCATACCTTGGGCAGTCTCGTTCCAAACGGGGTGGGGAAACCGGGGAAGTTTAGTGGCTAGTGGACGCTTTAGTCTCGAGTCCCACACACGGCAGCAGATCTAGCTAGCCTGCGGTTATGCTTATGGTGTATAAAAGCATTCTCCTCTGAATAAAAAAGGGTAGAGTTTAGTGAATCATTCACTCGAATCAATCAACCGCTAATTAGGGAAGTTTCTCCACCATACATAAGGCCACAGTGAAGTAGAACTTCATAACTGTTGTGCTATTCCTCTTGATAGATAGAAGATCTTCTTGATATCTCACTGATGTGAGTAATGCCTTCAGAGCTCGATTAGGGAGGGCATGGTGTTGGAAGCGGGAAAACCTATTTTTGCTGCCAACGTTATGTTTACTTATTTATTTATAAAAACTTTATTGACACAACACAACTTTAACAATCTTTGGGAAAAACGATTTTTTTTCGACGCAATCAAAATTCAGAAATATATTTTAATTTTGTCGCAATATTTAATTTTGTGATTTTCCGGACCCGGATTTATGCTAACTTTGAATTTTTTTTTCTCAAAAACTATTCGTCATATCAATGTCGGAGTTTTACTAGTGAGCTTAACATGACAAAAACTTTTAATTTCTGGAAGAAAAAGCACATGCAACAAAAATGGGGTTTATAATACACTGTGGGACACTTCACCAGGAAGACTCATCTGATCTTCGAGCCTTTGATTTCAAGTGTACTGGCTCCCAAATTAATACTGCCGGAACACAGCCAGAGCTATTATGGCGGCAGATTTCACCTGTGGGGGATGGTAGCTAGTCAGTCGGACTCTGAAAAAGCCCTACCAACGATGTGATTGAATGCGGCAAAGAGTGTTTATTTATGTTTGTTATCCCTTTATTTTACCAGGTCTACGTACGAGTGGTGCCTCCTGTGTTACAAGCGTCTATAGGGCAGTAACCGCTGACCATCGGGCAGGCCCTAGGCTTGAGCTCCACCAACCATTGATGTTGCATCTCTTTCTAACCTAGATAATGTGATAAGCGCGTAAATAGTTGCATGCACAGTTCAGCGGGTGCATGCTATTACAGACTTACAGGGAACCGTGGCAATGGATAATCGAATCGTATTATTTAAATTGCCCGCCCGCGGCCACTAGGTGGCGTTGTGCTTGAGGGAAGCGGGCGGAACTTCTGCGAGCGAATTTAATATTATATCAATCGAGGTTCTGTGTCAGTCTATTATTTATGCTTGTTTTAAAAGTGTAGAGAAGCCTAATAGTATGGGATTATATTGTGCGATATGCTGTGTCACGCTCTAGGTGAAGGTTCCTCAATGGTAAGTCATGATGGCCATTTAAATACCTATCAAATGGCTACGGCGGCGCTTGTTTTGCAAGAGTTCAAATGAAATGATTTAGTCCTTATCCAATAACAAAAGTTTAAACTTACACTGACTTATAATAAACATAGACACTTAAAGTATTAATAAATAAACTTTATACTAAACCTTCATAGCATAGCCTTACATCTGCATAGACTAAACGAAACGACTTATTACGATCAGTCGGGATAGCGATCCCGTAGAAAAACTTATAATAATATTTACCGAGATAAAATTACACTCTCCAGTTCAAAAATCAGATTCGTTGCTCAGTCGCGAGTTCGCGACGTGAAAGAAGGAACAATCAAAATTACTTTGATTACTGTAACCTTTTGTAATAAATAAACAATTATGATAAACGACAAATTATGGAATGCCTAGTTGCTATAGTTTGAAACGTCAGTGTCCCCAGAAAACCTTTTCAAATTGTAACCGCTTGATTGATTTAGATAACAAGGACAGCTTGTCACAACATAGTTATCGCGCGATTTCTAATCACCTAACCTTTCCGCGTAGAAAACTCAATCTATATAGTGATTAATTGGGCTGAACAACCGTAATTATCCGTTTAATCACTGACTGAGCGATTATGGATCACATTGTTAGTCGCTGACAAGATGGGCCCCGGAGCACTACCGGCTAAATATGAGTGGACAGGGCTGCCTCTACCATTTGATTGCCTGTCCAATGATTCGAGCTGTGGATAGGGTACTCTCCTCCAAGTCATGGAGATCGAGTGTTAAAATACGATATCAGTCTTGACCAAAGAACTTTTTCATTTAGAATGGCTCTAACATCAACAAATTCACAGATAAAATCAGTTGTAGTCTGTGCGAAAAGTCACCTCTAGACGCCTGTATAGAAGCGGCAAGACGGGGTAAACTCTGGACAAATAGGCAGACTGTCCCCTGTTCACTCGACGATGGACATAATATATTCAGAGTCCGATTGGCTAGCTACTCAGTGACTCACGTAAAATCAGCAGCTATCTCCTAGTGCAAATCCGGCTGTGATCTTTTAATTTCAAGTAGACTTACTTTACTAATGTAATTAAATGCTTGGAGAGACATTGAACAAGACATCGGATGATGGTCATGGTCCTTAGATGGCCGCTTAAATCACGATGTCTGATCTGCCAATTTTGTTATAGGAATAAGATAGGTACAGTTTACCAGACCTAAGTTTTTTTTAAATAGACAACCCTACAAGTTGTCCATGGTCCAAATAAATTTTGCTGTGGCGACGTCGATTTTTCAACATTTCGTCAATCGCTACAGCTATTATAGTGATTTAGTTCGTTTTAGTTCACTATTGGCCGTTTTGTCCCCTCGGGTCATGGCGGCCTCAAATAGTTTTTAGTGTTAATTTATTATGGCATGCAGTTTGACAGGTATTTCTCATTCTAATTTATACGTCAACTTATCAAAATTTTTAAATTATTTTGTCAATATATTTATTTCATTGTTTTTCAAATAACAATGTTTTAGAAGCGATACATGATTGTCTTTTAATTCAATTAAAAGTTTTTACTGCAAGCTTTTGTTTTTTCATAAACATTTTCTTGTTATAGTTCTTTCTTTCAGGTAGTGTTAGTTGAGGTATATTTTTATTCACTGAAACAGTAACTAACTTTAAACGATAAGGCAAATCAACTGTAATATGAATACTGAAATGTAGAGTTGTAACTTTTGCTGTAGAAAATTACACAACTATTTTATTATTTTCAATAAAACTTTCGTTAGTATTGTGAACTCGGTCGTAGTAAGAGAAATGAGAATCCTAGCTTTTTGTCAACAACACCACCGCAATTAGTCGGTTGTCAAAATGGCGTGACATCAAAAAGCGCGCCAACCGCCGAGTATAGACAATTTCGCGCGCGAAAGATCTCTATCTGGTCTGTGGCCGGTCACGTGGCGCGCCAGCGGCAGTCACGTGACCGTGTTTACATAGTGAGGTGCCCTTTATTAACTCCTCTCAAACCGATGGGTGGGCAGCAATCGATATGATCCGTAGAGTAAGGGCACTCAAATATGCATAAGTTGGTAAGAGATATTTTGCATACGAGGTATAAGCTAATTTTGAATTCAAATAAAAATTTTAAGTAAAAGGTACAACAACAATAATAATAATAAATCATTTAAATTACGAAAAAATTAAAAGTATCCAAATCAAAACCAAATTAAGTTTTAGTTTTGGATATAGTTAACGATGGTGAAATACAGCGAGTTGCTTTTATAAAATACCTTACATTTTGGAAATTGGCTGGTTCACAGACGCGATTCTTTTTCCTAGAATATTGCGAATTCATTTCAAATATACTTGAAATTGGAGGTACCCTTATGGCAAAGGGAAACTTATAAAAGGGCTACCTGGAAAAAGTCTGGAGAGGCTCTACGATGGGCGAAAATGCGCTGAAGAAGAAGAAGATACTTGAAATTTAGTTGGAAACTTTATCGTTTATTGCAGGTAATGTGATGTTGACAGTACTAAATTCCTTCACGAGATTTTAGGGCCAAAATACTTATTGATTTCGTCTCTAAATAATAAACTCTAGCCTTTCAACATATGGCCATAATTCTGAGATCATAAACCGGCATCACTTGAGCAAACAAATACTCTCGCAGTAATATTCATCGGCTAATAAGTGCAGTGGGGTCAGCCGCCATAATCTGGATTGTCAACATTCCCGCCAATTTTGAGTGACACTTGACGTTTGTGAGCGATAATCCCGATTCGACCAAGAGTGAGGGTGAAGTGGATGCGGTACTTTAAAAGTGTAGTTTGAAAGATACAGGAACACTGCTTTATGTGAGTACATATTTCGTTTTAAGCCTGGAGGACTTGAGTTTGATTTTGTTTTGACTACCTATTTTGGCGAGACATTGATGGTTTCCGAGTATAGTCACTTTTCTACTGGTAAAGTTTTACTTACTTTTAACAAAATTTTGACGTGTTAATTGTAATTATTTGAGACATAAAAACCGATCAAAAATATAAAAAATCTGTTTTTGCGGTGTGTATCAGTTAGTACAGTAAGCACAATTTTACACAATTTTAAGATAATTTGTAATTATTAGACTTTTTGTTCAGAATAAACTCAAACTTTTGTTTATAGTCTGTCTCAATCCAATTTAATGAAAAGGTAAACAAACCTTTCTCATTAAAAATTCTCATACTTACGGCCACTAAATGGATTTAAAAACACATTCATAAGTAATTAGAAGGTTTCAACTTATATCTCACAAATTATTGCAAAGATCGTAGTTTTTTTAACACTTTTAATATGCAGTTGAAAATTTTAAGATGAAAAGTGAGGTTATTTATCGAAGCAAAAATATTGTCTAATCTGTGGCCGCATAGTGCTTGACGTAAAATGTCTAACAGATAGTTCAATTATTTGTTCAATTATATCGATTGTGAATCGATTATGTTATCAAAGATAAAATATCACTGTATTTATTGATAAAAATTATCACTTAATACATGAGTAATGTAATCTTATAATAATGATCTTATTTTACTTTTATTCAAAATTATCGATATTTGTCAAAAACGTGAAAACCAACATAACACAGTATTCAATTAATTGAATCGAAGCAATCAATTAATCTATCAATTTATAAATGTCTATTTTTTACCACATCACTAAATAGTCTATGGTCGGAATAATGGCGTCTTTGTTTACATTTTTATTAAATTGGATTGAGACAGACTATAGATAAGAATTTATTGAACTATACACTCAACATAATAATATTTTCAATAACATGATAATTTTTTCTCTAACGTTAATTTCATCACTCTGTTACTCAGAAGTAGTTATACTCGTACTTTCAAACTACAACAAATTGTTGTTGTAGTTTGATAGACAGTTTGTTGTAGAGATATAATAATGTGACTTTTATTGGAAAGCCACATCTATATGCTTCTCTGCTCCCAGCCAAAATGAGCAACCCGAACACTCACCGTCTAGTGTTGATTTTTGTTCTCATCTCGCGCATTCGGATATTCACTACGCGATTCCCATGGAAGAGCATAAACCGAAGGGGCCTCGGGAATAGTGTGGACGCTACTATGTTGCCAGCATAGCTAAATACCAAACCACTTTAATTTTCGTTACAGTCAATACCACTATCTATGAAAAAATCTATTTAGACTTCAGATGATAACTTAAGAATTCCATAATATGACCGAAAACGTGGGCTTGTTTCCCATTTTGTTTGGATTTAGACTGAAGGGTAGACTCTAACTAGATAGTCTCACCATCGGTTACCTAAAGGTCCTCTGTGAGAAAGTACACATAATTTAAATACTTTAAGAATTAACGGAAATAACAAAAGAGCACATTGTAATTGCGTAGCTTATTAAGCTAAGCTTAAATTATCCCCCTTTATTGTCTGGTCTGTTGGGTATATGGTATGAAGTTGCATACAAAAGTATTTTTTTCTCTAGGACTTCAGGATCTTCCTGCCACGTCCAGTTTATTTTTTGTCGTCAATGTTTTAAAACGAACAGCCGTCTAGAAGGTAAAACCCTCCTTTTACTCATATTACCATTCACGTAATCCATCCATGTCTTTTCGGACGCCCCAAATTTTTTTGGGATACTAGGGTAAAAATTACGTAGCTGGCAACACTGCATCCCCAGTAGCAGGGTCCCTGGGGAGCTGAGTGGACGCTGCGGGTAATAGTAAGCCTGTTAGCGCGTTTTCGGGGAATTGACGGTTTTCTCGAATGCGAGACACGTAAATGAGATTAGCATGGGTGCCTAATTCGGACTTGTGAGGTTATACTGATGATAATGCTATTGAATTGCACGTTATGACGTTATGTGAAGGGGAATATATATTATGTAATGATTGCTTGTGTGGATGAAGCTTCGTCTCAAAGATTTTGTAGTGGTAGAGCCATGCTGTTTTACAGTACGAAAGGGCCGGCTCGTCCGGGGACGTACCACCCTCTCACATAACATCAGCGTGAAATAAGGCCGTCAACGCATCAGCGATCCCTCTGTTGTGTTGTTGCAGATGGATTTCCATTGGCGGCGGTGATTGCTTACCATCAGGCGACACGCTGGCTCGATGGTGACGACGACTTGATTTCAATGATTTTCTTTCGCACACTGCTCTTTTTCCCTAACAATAGGCTGATACTTTACTTTACTTTTAACAATACATAGACAAATAAGAATCGAATATTTGCATGCCATTTAGATATAACCATAACCAATTCTATCTTTGATACCAAACAAGATTAAGTGTCCGACCCTACAATTTGGAGGTCTGTTAGACGAGCCGCATCATCAAAACGCAACAACCATAATCATTACAGAATCTGCATAACTGCATTTCGCGTGCGGTATTGTCGCTTACTGGCTCCCGGGGGGAAGATTTCTGTTGCCTTATCAGTATTTAAAAACATAACTGCGATTTGTTTCGTTCAAAAATATAACGTATCGCAACTGATAAGAGTAGATTTTCATATGTCGAACTTGCGAGTTACGTTTTTTAAATATGGCGTTATGACAAGCTGTCAATATTACTTATTTTATGGGAATTTCAATTTTGTTTTCTTTGTTTTAGAGAACGTTTTGGTTTGAGGTATGTGTGACGATTAAACCGTTTCGTTTCTGCACCAGCAATATGTCACCCCACAGTTATTATATGCAAATAACACGCATAATTTAGGGTTAGCCCTATTCCGTGTTTTATCTACTTATCTGTGAAATGGCTCAATTAGCGATGGGCCACGCGTGGGGTGCTATGCAAAATGTTATCTAAACTTGTATGAAATATGTTAAATGATTTATTGCGGCGATATACTGGTTAAAACGGGAAAATATATTAGAATTTTACAACCGTAGAGTTTGTGTACGTAGAATTTAGCTAGCGTGTTTGCTGTAAATGTGACAAAATCATTAGGCCGAGAGGAAATATTTGCATCGTAATGTATCTATCTCTAGCGAGGAACGAGGTCCTGGGTCAAATGATCTTCAATGACCCTTAGTTTCTTCAGTATAGAGCCAATAGTGTGTTTACAAATATCACGAAAAGAACTTTACTATTCGATTTATTTGCACTCAACTACCTATATTGTGCGAACTCCATGATTGACTTATAAATATAGAATCCCTCACTGACATTAACAAATTCTAAGAATAATGACGAAGAACAGGCCACCTATAAAGACTGAACGAAATAAATTAAAAGAAGTAAAAAGTCACAATTACAAAATAATAGTCGTCACACACGTATAAAATCATTAGGCGGCGGTCACAAACGATTACAACCATCAATTTCACTGATTCTATAAAGGCAAATAAATCAAGAAAAAAGCAAACAGACTATTAATATCTCTATCCGTATACTTAAAATCTGAGAAACTATAATTAGAGCTTTAGAAAAGGCGAGTTAACGTTCGGAAATTAAAAGAACGCTCGACGTTCAAAAACTCGGGCGTATCATTATGTTTGCATTATTTTTTTCTTTTTCGAACGCGACCTAAGGTTAAGCCGGGTCACGACACGTCCCAATTAGGGGTGATTAGGCGCCGTAATTTATTGAGTGCGTTTCGGAACGACCGCGGCCGGCGCTTTTGTTCTGCATGGCGCCAAAATTGTTTTTTTTAATGTTTAGGTGTTGATTGATCAACGCTTCTTGGAACGTGCGAATATTTCGATATCGATATTTGTTTAATCGAGTATGGCAAGCTGTTATGACGCTCTCGATGCAGTGTTAAAGGTCGCGCCTGAAGCACGAAAGTTACATGGCGGAACCCGATTAGGCCGATAGCGTTTTGTTTTAAGTAACCTACTTTCTAATGGAAAACTGTGTTTGTCTCCAAACTGTAATTCCTGAGTTATTTAAAATAACAATAGTTGAAGCTTCTCTTGAAGCTTCAACTATTGTTATTTTAAGAGAAGCTTAATTATAAGCTTATAATATGTCTTATAAGCTAAAATACTCCTAAGATTTGTTATCGTAAATGAATCAAAATTTGTTACTAAAAACGTAACACTAGTAGCTCAGAGTTTTTGAGGGTACACTGGCTACCTGCAACTTTTCTCATTAATATTAATTGCGTTAACAACGTGTATTCAGTACGAAGGCAACTTTCACAACCTTTTAATTACCGAATGGGAAAAAGCATATTAAAAAAATTATGTACTTTTTGTAGGTATCTTGTTTTGTTAATAGTTTCACGTTCTGACAATTTATTTTGGTATGAGAAAGATTCGCATTCTCTTTTTAAATTCCCTCGCAGACTTCGAGAGTCGCTCATCAACAGGGCGATTCCAAAGATTTTCAAACAAACTTTTTTTTAAAACCCTCGAAACATGGCGAAGGCATTCCTAATCACAGGGCGGCCGGGAAAGCGCGGCAATTATCGCAGCGACAGGGGTCGCGGTCGTGTGAAACAGAACGGGTAATAATTTGTGTTGTAATTTTTATGTGGAATCGTGAACTTTGGAGTACTTATAATTAGCCGTTTCTTTGTTTTTGGTGCTTTATTAAATGGGTTTTGTTGCTTAGTCTGACCAGAATAAAACAAATGTGGCCGTGTAGAACGTTTGTTTGCGTACATTTAAACTCTTTGTTAGCCGTATTTAGATCTTCAAGTCAAAAAAATAAGAGTAGGTCCGTTTCCAGTATTTTTTATTGATTAAAATGATTCTACAACCCTAGGAAAATAAATGTTTTGTTGAAAAATAAGACAATAAACGATGAAGACCAAGACGTGATTACGTGCAGCAGTTAAAAGAGGTGTTGACAGAGTTCTGAGAGAGATGGAAGTTGCTCCACCGACGACAGAAAAACTCTACGAATACCTTCAAGAAAAGAGATTATTCCTTTTTTAAGGGATGGAAACGCAATGCGATGCCTATGGTTTTGCAAATGTCCTTAGGAGACGATGAGGTTATCCATTTTGCTCGCTTGCCTTCTTTTTTTTTTATAAAAAATACTATCCTTAATCTTACGCTCCATCTTCGGTGTTGAATCCGAGTGATTCACGTTTTTCTTCTAGCCTAACCTACTCTAATACCAGAGAATACTTTTTTCTTTTTTTTTTAGAAAATGAGGAAATATTTAAGGAGAATGCGTTTATGCACCAAAACCATAATCTAGCTAGAAATGTGGCCGTGTGTGGGACTCGAGACTTAAGCGTCCACTACCCACTAAACTCCCCCGGTTCCCCTTCACACCCGATTGGGACGAGCCGGTGCCAGCCTTGTGGCTATTGACCAGCCCATCCCCGAATATCAGGGAATAGGTACCTAATGTTCGATATTACGTAGTTAATACATTGTTTTGTATCAAATCATAATGCATGTCTAGCTGGACACGGGCCGGCGTAATTATCCGTTGTTTTCAATTGATACATGGCATTAAGTGCTTAATAGCCGGCCATAAAATAAAATCTTAATTTCCTATAGAAGTGGACGAAACTTTATTCGCCTACGCGCGCTCCGGATACTAGAATGGGGGCACCACTGAAGCTGCGAACTTTGTCAATAATATTTAGTCAATAGTAACTTGGTATACGAAATGGTGGGCCGTTTAATCATCATAAGGCTGGTACTGGCTCGTCCTCTTCGAGTGTAAAGGGGAAACCGGGAGAGTTTCGAGACAGGATCTCAAAACAGATAGAACTTCAAAAAGCGAGCAACGCGCTTGCGACCCCACGGCGGTCTCGGGTGCTTATGGGCGGCGGTGATCACTTACCATCAGGTGACCTACTTGCTCGTTCGCCCCCCTATATATAAGGTTTTTGTTTTATTTATCTCAAACTACTGGTTATTATGTATTTCAGTATCATTGTTATTTGTAGTGCCCTTACAGGGTTCTTGTTTTGGTCATAATACTATTATTAAGATCTTAATGTACAACAAGAAAAGCAAATAAACATTATCATTATGATTATGATTATATTATATAATATATATATAAATATATTTATCCCGCAAACAATGTGACGTCCCCCTATGGTAAAAGTGCATTCAAAGTGGCGTCCACCGTCATTTGGCGTCCGCATACCGGACGCCACTTTGTTGGAGAGCAGCACTTAGGTCCTTTCGGTCCTAGCTAAGCGTAGTACAATAATCGATGGAAGCCAAAAATCGTGTAAATGGCTGCAAATAAATATTAAAAAGTTCCAGAAAAAATCTCAGCGCACCAGTGGCGCTGCTGTCGCGCGTATATTCAAAAATTGTATATCCAGAAAAATTTCTGACTACGGACTCGCGTATTTGGCGTCCACCCATGCGACGTTGCCACCCCGATGTGGCCTCTTCGACAAGAGGTCAAAAATAATATTTTAGCAATTTAAACAATATACATCGTATTTGGTCACGTACGCGTTGCGTTATATTCGGCGTCCGCTATTTCGCAAAAAATGTAATCTTTAAAGAATTAAAAATTCAACTCGAATGTTATTAAGGGCCGATTTTTCAATCTTCAGATAAACAGCCAGATAGTGTTTATTTGACAGATAACAAAATATTGCATTTTTCAATCGTCAGATAAGCTCTATTCGACGAATAACGACCGTATCTGAGGAATAAATTTATTTGCCTCTTTGACGGCCAGTTAAACGTTTATTCATTAGATAATTCAAGGTTCCATTGACGTTTATTTTGAGGTTATTTCTTGTTATTTACACTGTTATCAATATAATGGATATTTTCGACACTGTTGACGACCTGGCAATTGAAGAAGAGGCTATAATATTATGAATGTTTAAATCCTCTTGAAAGAAAAACACGAGTTGTCAGACCAAGGCCCGATCACTTTACTATGTGCAATTCCAAAGAATTTCATCGCCGATTCAGGCTTTTAAAAGAAACTGTAATTTATTTGCTTTCCCTTATACGAATACGAACGAATACGATTTTATGCCACTGGGAGTTTCTATATCACCAGGAACCACCAAACGATCCAGAAGTACACATTCTTCCACCACCAATATTTGACCCCATCATTGCCAACCCACTGGACAAGAAAAGTAACTAACCAGAAATATAGTGTTAGAATATTTTAATTCCTTGAATAATAGTAATAATTAATAAAACCATTTTTACATAGGCATACTAAACAAGTTTTTATTTCTTCTTTATTATAATAATAATTATATAAATTAGGTAGGAACCTAAACCGTACACATAATATTTTTGTGCGATAAAGAGTCAGTTATAAATTGAAAACCAAACAACAAACTGCAACAAACAAAATCACCAAAGAAAATACCACGAATTCCACGAAATCACGACAACAAGTTATAGGTTATAACTAAACGTCAAATCACGATCGTCAAATAAACAAATGCCAAGACATTTCTGTCTTCTTCTAACACACGTAACAACGTATAAGTGTGTCTCGCTTCGTAGGGTATAAGAGTGAACTTAGCAACTTAAACCCCAGGTAGCTGTCGGCCCGTTATCTGACCATTGAAAAATACAGCAATTTTATTCGTCCGATAAACAGTCAGATATTTTTATTCGCTAGTTAGTTATTTGTCAAGTTATTCAATGATTGAAAAATCGGCCCTAAGTATAGTAAAAAGATAACAATGTCCTTTTGTCTGTTACATTTTGACGCTTAAACTGAACCGATTAGAATAAATTTAGTGAAGAACATATTTGTCTGTTTGTACACGCTAATCTTCGGAACTACAATCATGATGGATTTGAATGAAACTTTTTTTTTTTGGTATGTATAGCTATCCTTAGCCTAGGCAACATAGGTAAAGGCTATAAATGCCTCTGAAAACTTACACCTGGTGTAGAACCACAGCACACCAGCTAAACTACCTCTACCTCTAATTATGTATGAGTTATAAAAATTGCACCAAAGTAAAAATGGTGTGCCTGATGAGCTTTTTCTGCCGGAATAATAAAATCGAAGAATTAGAACATATTTTAATGTGGAACTCTAAGTACCTAGCTTTACTATACCATAATATAGGAATGATAAAATTAGTTTTGCTTAGATATTATGATTAAAACACCACGCGAACGAAGTCGCGGGCACTAGCTATCATATTTAGACGCCTAATAGCCATATACGGACGCCCAATAACTGTATACCGATGCCCATATGGGACGTTGAATATAATAAACTAGCATTCCGCCCGCGGCTTCACTCGCGTAGACCCTATAAAGCACTATGAAACACCCCTGGGAAGTGAACTTTTAAAAACCATTTCTTAATGGGAATTCGCACATTATGAAGCACCCCTGTACAAAATTTCAAGTTAAGTCCAAACCCCTTTTTAAACCCTTGCGGGGTAAATTTCCAAAATCCCCTTCTTAGTGGGAACTTACGCATTATAAAAAATCTCTGTACAAAATTTGAAGTTCCTAGGTCTTGTAGTTTGGGCTGGTTTCCTCTTTTATAGATATTATAAAGTCTATCATTTAGTTTTTAATATGAAAGGAGATCATTCAGGCTCCATACATTTTTGGGCCTTTTTCCAAAGTGCCGGCCAACAAAAAATAATGGCACACATCGTTAGAACTAGCCATTTGAAGCAATAGTTAATATGGCACGAAAGTTGTAGGATCGCTCTGAGCCAAGATAACCAGGTTCTAAGATTCACTATTTTCATACATTTTATTGATTTCTGAAAGTGCCGGCCAACAAAAAATAATTGCACATATTGTTAGAACTAGTCATTTGAAGCAATAGTTAATATGGCACGGAAGTTGTAGGATCGCTCTGAACCAAGTTATACTAGTTCTATGATTTGAGGGTTAGTTTTTCATACATTTATTGATTTTTGAAAGTGCTGGGAAACATAGAATTATGTTTAATATGGCTAAAACTAATCTTATCAGATGTCACCACATTGTAGAAGTGGCCAACTTCGATTCAACTTCATACTGGGGGCTCAGTCTCACTGCACAAAACTGTCCACTTTTTATGGATCTGTGCGTTAAACTCAAGCCGGACCCGCTGTGCACCGGAGCTGACAGTGAACCAGTCTAGAGCCACTGGGATAGGATTCAAGCCGCCATGACCGAGACGGCAAAGGTGGTGCTTGGTACGTTTAAGGGTGGACGTAAGCTTGACAAGGAGACTTGGTGGTGGAACAACTTATTACACGTGGGAATCGGGGTAAGAAAGAACTCTTCAAGATGTGGCAAGTGTCCAAATCTCTTTTAGATCGCGATGCGTACATGCGTAGATGCGTCGAGCTGCCAAGCGTGCCGCAAAGAAAGCTGTAGCCAGAGCTTGGCGATATCAATTGTAACCGCCATATGATAAGCTGGAATCGTCTAAGGGGCGGAAGCTTATTTACCCTAGAACGTTTCAAGTTCTAGGGTCAAAGCGATACAGGACACTACCAAATTCGCTACGGACCTTGTGGTGAAGGAGAGATTTCGCTTGTATTACCATGAGCTGCTGAAAAAGTAGCACAAAGAGGTACATCCACCTGACCTTCCCCTGAATTCCTATATAACCATATGCTCACCGAGGGTACCCTAGTCAGTCGAGGCTGAGTGTCATTACCCCGGTCTTCAAAGGCAAATGATCAATGCAGGAGTACGACAGCTACCGCGGCATAAAGGTAATATGCCACAACCATGAACACTTTGAGCGGATAGTCAACTCTTGCATAAGGCAGGTGTGTTCGATCTCAGAGAGTCAATATGGCTTTAACCCCAGCTATGGAACTGAAGTGGAGGATAAATGATATTCAGAAGGAGTGACTATGTACAGATTTATTTACAAGACGACACACCAAAAATATATTACAATAAACTACAATAAACTGACAAATTCAAAAACAAAACACTTGACATTATCAAAAAGAAACATTTCGAAAAACAAACAGTAAAAAGTATTTACACGAGGTGAGCCGCCACAGAACCATGGATCCCGTTTTTGCATTAAGAATCGCCAGGGAGAGATACAAAACAAGATATGCCTATACATCTCCTGTTCCTAGACATGGAGAAGGCCTTTGACTGTGTTATTCGTGCGATAATCTGGTGTGCATTGCGATCCAAGACGGTTCCTGAGGCTTATGTTGACGTCATCCACTATATGTACCGCGATTCATATTCTACAGTTCGAACTGCTGTTGGGGACAAAAAACCCTTTTCCACTACTGTCGGAGTCCTCTAGGGATCCACCCTTTGCCCATTCCTGTTTAATATAACTTGGTTTAGAGCGATCCTACAACTTCCGTGCCAATTAACTATTGCATCAAATGGCTAGTTCTAACAATGTGTACAATTGCTTTTTGTTGGCCGGCACTTTCAGAAGTCAATAATTGTATGAAAATGATGAATCATCGAACTAGTATAAATAACTTGGTTCAGAGCGATCCTACAACTTCCGTGCGATATTAATTATTGCTTCAAATGGCTAGTTCTAACAATATGTGCAATTATTTTTTGTTGGCCGGCACTTTCAGAAATCAATAAAATGTATGAAAATAGTGAATCTTAGAACCTGGTTAACTTGGTTCAGAGCGATCCTACAACTTTCGTGCCATATTAACTATTGCTTCAAATGGCTAGTTCTAACAATATGTATAATTATTTTTTGTTGGCCGGCACTCTCAGAAATCAACAAAATGTATGAAAATAGTGAATCTTTGAACTTGTATAACTTGGTTCAGAACGATCCTATAACTTTCGTGCCATATCAACTATTACTTCAAATGGCTATTTCTATCGATACGTACTAAATTTTCTTGTTGGCCGGCACTTTCAGAAAAGGCCCAAAAAAAATGATCTCCTTTGGTACACAATATACAAAATATATAATTAAAGTTCGTTCAGTATGTGTCGCGAGAAAGACGGACATACATTTACTATTCAATCTATTAATCTATGCTCATCCCAACATAACAGACTTTTTACTTGTGGATACAATAAATAAAATTATAACATTGTGGCGTCCGTATATTAAACACTTTACGAATATTGGAATAAATTAAATGTTAAACGGAGCATTACAGACAAGCAATAGGAAAAGAAAGAGATAAAAAACCCAAAGGTGGCAACGTCGCCTCCCAAGTCCCGTCTATCCTGTGAGGACGTCAAATAGTCGATGCCATGGGTAAATTACGATCAATATACACAGGACGCCAAAAATGTATCACCATGGTTCGGAAGTCAAAAATGTTCGGGCATGACTGCAAGACGAATATTGCGAAATTTAAAACTAACGGAAAATGACGTATCCCACGGAGCTGGAAATGAATGAACTAAGCAATATTCATTGCGACATGTCAAAAAAAGTACGGGGAACCAGGGGACGCCGAAATGGTGCGCAATGTGCAGGACGCCAAATTGCTTCTAGGATGTATATATATATATATATATTGTATAAAAAACCTGCGCCACCCACAACCAGTAGATTCAAGCCTTTTATTTATATTCACGGCAGCGTCTCCCGGTACGAAGCCACAACACGAGGACCTTTCCGCCCCAACGGCTATCAGTTCTCCTCAATTTTTCCCTTCCCACTGCTACTGAACGTAAGGCTCGAAATTCTTCGGGCAACGTCGTTGATCCTTCTTTTTCTTTTTTTTTCTCGAAGAAGAATGCGTTTACGCACCATGACCGCAGGCTAGCTAGACCTGCGGCCGTGTGTGGGACTCGAGACTGAAGCGTCCACTACCCACTAAACTCCCCCGGTTTCCCCTTCACACCAGATTGGGACGAGCCGGTGCCAGCCTTGTGGCTATTGACCAGCCCTGGGTACCCCGACTTGAGAGGCTTCAAGTCAGGGTGGCGCCTAGGGAGGCCACCCGAGAAACAAGGTGGCCCTCAGACTTGGCTCGAGCGACCTGTGCAATGCGGGCGTTGGGGGACTACCCCCGCCCGCAGGTCAACCCTCAATCCGGAGGAGGCGTGCTAAAACGTCGGTGATCCTAGTTCTCCTTACTTACTTACTTACTCCTGTGGCTCAGCGATCCAAAGTGTGTCTTGGCCTCCGATACAAGATAACGCCACCTATCTCGGTCCCCAGCGGTTTCGCGCCAGTCTCCCGATTCCAGCTTTTGAAGGTCTGCATCTACAGAAACTATAAAATAATAATCTAAAAGATACACATTACCAAAGTTTTCGTAGCGTCAGCGCGGTCGCGTCGCGCCTACGGGCTGCGCACGCGCCTCTAATGAGCGGCCGACCGTTACCCGATAGCCGATGTACCGACACCGAGCTAACATTCCACACTGATTTACATAATTACAAAGAGGTTAGGCCGGCAAAATGGTAATCTTAAACGGCCTTATCTGGATTACATACTTATAAAAGTTTTTGTTGTGTGTACTATCAATAATTAGATCGTATACGTCAATACATGCCCAATGAAATCTTGAGACTTAATTTTTGTATTTATGCTGTTTGTTGTACTGGGGATTCCGTACCATCACTCGATCTCAGCAAAACACCAGTGACCTCATGCAGCTCCTAGCCATCTTGACCATACCTACACTGAGCCAAAAAGGGAAGTAACAATTCAAAATCAAAATATTATTTATTCGTGTAAACTTCAAAAAAGCACTTTGAATTGTCAATTATATGGAGTGACTCTACCAGTCCAGCAAGAACTCGATAGTTAGGTACCTACTCTTTTCATTCGCCAATACAACATAGCACAGCATTGAAATATTATCCTTAGAAATAACTACAGTGTGAGTCATACAGTTTTTGGGTATAGGTTGAAATGTAATAAAAGTAATATTATATTTAAGTTTAAGAGGGGTAAAGCATGGATCTTCCAATCAAATACGCTGCTCGTTTGTAGTTTAGCTCCACTTTACAAAAGACCTAAGTGAAGAAGCACTTCCATAACTCTTGTGCTGTTTCTGTCGGTAGTAAGGTCTCTAACGTTATGACGTGTTTTTTTTAAATAAAATAGGCTTGAGCGTAACCCTCGTGGTATTAAAGAAAAAAAACACGAAAAATATTGCTAGATATCAGCAACATACTTCTAAAAATGTTTAAAATATGGATCATAACATTTAATGAGGACAGTCGATACCAATAGTTCTCTCGAGGGTCCCGAGCCCCAGTCAACAGACGTTATGTCATATGCCCACACGTTTTCTAAGATAGATGCACGGATAAGATATGCGTTGATTTATTGAATTATTATTACAAGGTGAGTCGACGACTTTCTTTAGACCGCTCTGCCTTGTAATTTGGTGCAATATATAATTTTCATTTCGTATTTTCTATCACGCCTCTTTTGAGAAAGAAAAATGAGTCGACGTAAGAGTTTTAAGTCCCTAATTACTCTAATTGATGTCATTTGTGATCGTGATGGATTTATTTTTACCACCTTTTTAGTATTTTACTGATTCCTTTGCACAATGGTGGGTTTCGCTTTTGCTAACTGAAAGTAGAGCCATTGTATTGAAGAACTCTTTTTAATAATAATTATGAGGTAGCACACTTACAAAAAAACGTACAGTCGTAATAAAAGAGTGTATTACTCGTATACTTTCATTGTTTTCACTTTTTATGAAAAACTAGCTTTCTGCCCGCAGTTTCACCCGCGCGTAATTTCTTTTTTCAAATATCCCGCGGGAATGAGACGTTTCCCGTAGGAATTTTATAGCATGTCCTAATCCGGGTTATAAACTATACGTGTACCAAATTTCATCTAAGTCCTTTCAGCCGTTTAGGCGTGATTGAGTAACAAACATCTAAACATCCAGACTTTCGCATTTATAATATTACGAGTAGTAGGATGGTTAAGTGCGGTGAAATAGCTTTAATAATTTTTTTAATAATTTTAATAATCTTTTTATACGCTCAACCACTTATAGAAAGTTGCCTAATGATTCCATTCCACGACAATGTTGTTACATTTCCACACGTTGTTTTCTCGATAATTTTCTGCCCTTTCATTTTCCGTGGGGTAATTCTCTTTGATAATTCCCGGGTAATTTGAGCAATTACGCGGGACCTAGGTCACTGATTATGACCTATTCCGTCGTGCGGCTAAATGTCGTCGGCAACAGATTGTTACTTTACGTAATTTACTTGGTTTCTAAACGGATAATTGATTAGGAATTCTGTTTACTATTAGATAATTAGGGCTATTCCTACGTCAATTAAATAGGATTTTCTATATTTGGTGACTTGACTAATTTGATCAGAAAACATAAGGTACCTACCCGTAACCCGCTTGACCTGACCCGCTGACCTACGAATACGAATTAGTATGAAACCTGCATCGCGCAAAGTAATTTTATTGTAGTCCGCTAGAATATACACGACACACCAAAGATGGTACAATAGACCTTGGTCTCCGATTACAGGGCCGGTCAATAGCAAAGCTGGCACCGGCTCGTCCCAATCGGGTGTGAAGGGGAAACCGGGGGAGTTTAGTGGGTAGTGGACGCTTTTTTTAGTCTCGAGTCCCACACACGGCCGTGGGTCTAGCTAGCCTGCGGTTATGGTGCATAAACGCATTCTCCTCCGAAAAAAAAAAAAATGGTCTCCGATTACAGACGATCTAGCTAGGAGGAACGTCGTCCACTTGAAAGGGAATATTAGAATTTAACTAGATCTCAAATTAATGTCTTGCGCCTATATTAGACGCTGTCATTGTAATCTTAAGTCAGCGCCTTCTGACATAAATTAGTGGCGATTGGGTTGATTGATGTTTGTTGATCACGTCACGTTAGAGGTCGCCACACGTCTTCAAGTGCAGTATGCTGTATGCTACACAAAGCATTGCCGTCAGGCTGAGTGATACCGGCCGGCAGCGGGGCGGGCGCGGCGGGGGCGCCGGCAGCGGCTCGCGGCTATCACGCCGCGCCCTAGGGCTGCGCGCACGCTGACGACACAGGAGGAGGTTAACGCGGTCTTGGTTCAGAAGTTAGATCGAACATGTTCGTGCTGGTACAATTCTTTGAAAATCCGCATGTCAGCCGCTTGTCAGAAATTTCTCTAATGATGGATACTGGTGGAGTAGCGGTGGATAAATAAATATTGGACAATATCCCATACATTAAAAATAAATAAAAATAAATAAATATCTCTGGACATTATTCACACATTATTGTGGGCCGGCAGAGTGAGGGTGACTGATGCTGCGTCCCTTACGTTGCAACAGTTGTCCTCGCGTCTGGACTTCATTTCCACTTAACATCAGGTGGAGTGGGGTCATTTGCCGGGCTAAGTATAAAAAAAAAAAAAAAAAAAAAAAAAAAAAAAAACACAGCGCCATCTAGCCCCAAACTAAGCATTAGCTTGTGCTATGGGTGCTAGACAACGGATAAACATTACTTAAATACTTTTTTTTTTGTAAATAAATACATATTATACATAGAAACACCCAGACCGATACAAACAGACATTTTCATGCACACAAATGTTTGTATCGTGCGGGGATCGAACCCGCGACCTCTGGTGTAATAGCCGACTTCTCGACCATTACACCAAATGGCTCGTCGTCATTACACAAAATATATAAGTAATATTTATCTGTTGTCTGGCTGGCACTCATAGCACAAGTTTATGCTTTGTGAATAATGTCGAGAGATATTTATAATTAATTAATATTATTACATTGATCATTGACTGGCCCGGTGGCGCATTTGGTAGTGACCTGCTATGCGCCAGGGGTCGCGGGTTCGAATCCCACCCAGGACAAACACATAACGACCTCTTTCTGCGCATAGCACAGGGTCACTACTAAATACGCCATTGGGTCTGTCATGGATGAACGTGAGGTGTGCTAACAAAGGCAACTTACCTATACAAGGTAAGTTGCAAATGAAAGATTAGTTGTCTAACGCGTAAATAAAAGACGATTACTTGAATTTCTGTAGATTTAATATTATACTTTTTATGTCGGTTCCTTTTACAACGAGCTAAAGCGAAGTGACGAGTGTCTGTCAGTTTTCAAAACGTCATAACCGGACAAGCAAAGGAAACAATTATATAATCCTAGATATTAATACTCGTCACTTGGTTTTAAACATATTAAACATTAACAAACAGGTAAGTCATTTTACAAAAAGAAGAAACTGATTGACTGACAACGCCTAGCTCAATCAAACTAAGAAGGGTTGTTTATAATGTGTAAGTTCTAGTGGGAACTTTACGGGGATTAAATAGTGATTTAAACTTTTGCATAAAATATCATTAAATTTGCAGCAAAATGGATTTTACGCCGTCTTGTCGCTAGTGAGTGCTAGTTATTTATACTTTAGATCGCTTAGGTATTGTGTGCACGCCCTTACCGGCGCGCGACCGAGCTCGCGTGCCAGTAATCGGCAACGTTCCTTTTTCGAACAACTATCACGACTCTTTCGGTCTTTTTCTTCTTTTTTCGCTGGCTGTTTAAAGTAGTGATGGGCCGACTATAGTATTTGCCGACTACCCGACTAGCCGACTATTCGGTTTTCAAATTGCCGAATAGTCGGCCGACTATTCGGCAGTGCTGACTATTACTGCGTGACGTTTTAGTCGTTGTTTTCCCGCAGTAAAATGAGTCTTAGTAGTACAATATTAGTAGTACAATAGATTAATGAAGTTTTTTTTAGTCAAATCAAAAGTTTTACGATTGAGATAGACGAAACTTGAACCAATAGTACTAGCTGCGTCGCGGACAGTCACCGGTCCGGAATCATTGCACTTCGCGCTTATCAAAAAGATGATGATTAACTACATATTAAATAACATTTGATTTCCATTTTCCCTTCAAACTAAAAAAAAACAAATAAAAAAAAGCTAGCTGGGCTAATGACTTTATAAATAACGGCTAATGGCGTTTTCTGCCATTTTGCACTAAAAACCGAATAGAAGTTCAAAAAACTAGTATTGGTAGTAGTAGTAGAGTTGTATGACAACTAGGGACATGTAGCCTCACAGGCTACAGTCGATTTTCTTATTAAAATTACTAAAACGTTAAACAACCAACAACATGTCCGACTGCTTTCGTGGTCGTGTTAGCACTTAAACAAAAGCTACTGAGACGCGGGGTCGCAGCAAGAGGGTGGAAGTGGTCAATTTAAAAAATTTGCAAAACACGCGACGCCTGTGAGACTACACGTCACTAGTTAAAGGTTAATATTGAAGGTGCTGAATAATATTATAATATATTAAATACTATAAATTTTGCCGAATAGTCGGCGAATTTTGCCGACTAGTCGGCATTGCCGAATAGTCGGCGAATGGTGCCGAATAGTCGGCTTTCCCGACTAGTCGGCGAATAGTCGGCCCATCTCTAGTTTAAAGGCATTCCGCGCATACAGCCGGCCAATTTGGGCGCGTTGATATTCGAGGCATTTCGCGAGAGGTGATCTTTGCCCGTAATGGTACTTGATGGCGGATTTTTAAACAATGCTGTTCCATCGATCCTTTTTTTTTGGGAGTAAGGTGATTGAGTGCTTTGTGTGTTGCATGCACCTGCTGCATGTATCTACCTTTGTACTCATTAATTTTGAAATCCAATAACAATAGATGTATGAGAGTTCATATGGGATAAAATATGCTTTGACTCGTATCTTTTAGAGTTTTGTAATGTTACCAAAAGAACTTATTTATTTAAATTAATTCTATGTTAATGAATTTAAAGTCATAGAGTTATAGAAATTTAACTATTAACAATTTTATAATAAGATACGGGTTTCTCTAATATTATAACGTTATTTAGGGACTAGGGACTGAAAGCTAACAAAAGTTATAATTTTAGTGGTCCTGTGGCGGGATAACAGAAAGTTTTACCGCTGACCTCTACACCGTGTTATTATATTATAACGAATTCGGTCCGTTTGTTTAGATAATATCAAACTATTAGTAAACTTGAATAATTATCAAACTTGAATTGTTAAGTAAAGTATTAGCCTAATGATATCACACTGCAAGGCAAAGGCCATAATCATCATCAAACTTCCAGTCTAAATAAAGTACTGGCTGAATTTGACTGGCCCGATGGCGCATTTGGTAGTGACCCTGCCCTGTGCGCCAGGGGTCGTGGGTTCGAATCCCACCAAACAACAAATTCTTATGTAATGAACATTTGTGTTTGTTCTGTGTGTGGATGTTTATTTGTATTTTTTATTTTTGTGGTACCTTCGTTGTTCCTGACACCCATAACACAAGTGCTTACGCTACTTACTTTGAGGTCAGATTAATGTATGTGATGTTGTCCAATATTTATATTATTTAATTACCGCTTATGCAAAATATGTATTAAAAGGAACGAAAAATAAAAGCTACAGTGTTATCGAATGGTCCATTACATTTTTTGTTTTTATTTAAATCATGTTGAAGTTGATTAAAGATTTCCTAACATCATGGTCTCGAGAAATGTAATCATAAAGATAAAAGAAATCAATCCGACATTATTTAGCGAAATGAACTCCGAGATCAAAGGACGTTTGAATAATGTTACTATGGAATAATTCCGGCGGTTAATACTAGGGAGGTGGTGTGGTATAGCAATTTTTTTATCGATATATCTTACTTGCGCTTGCGAAGTGCCTGCTTGTGCTTAAATTCGCTCAAAACTTAAATAAGTTGATTTCTACTTTTGTATTTAAATAAATTACTGGTTTGTAAAAATTAGCAACTATATAGCAAAACAAAGATTTCCAATTTAAAAAATCAAGCTAGTAATTTTTATTAGAAGTCAGATAGTATGTTTGTTATTCAACAGCTGTTTTTGTGTGTATTTTTGTTCAGCTTCATTTGCTAGTAACCAACGCTAAACTCTAATATTTTTGCCAAAAAATTACACTTTTGAATGTTGATGTGTAAGTCGCGGCTATTTCTTCAGGCAGGATTATACCTACTCGTACAAATGCTTAGGAAAAGAGATTTAAAAAAAAAGTTAAAATAAAAATATAATCTAACTAGACACGTTCCAAGTAGGTAACATTACAAAACATAAATACTCTTTATTGCACATAATAAATCATCATACATAATAAAGGTCCTAAATCTATGATAAAGGTACATTAATATGTAGTTAAAATGGGCTAGTTAGGTAGGTAATACCAACCTTTAAATCTGTCGATATCGACGATTAAAACAGTCCCTACTCCAAGATTTGGGCTCAGATAAAAAACAATTTGAAAGCTTAGGGCGTGACCCCTGCTAATCAAGTGGGCATTTAGCATCGGGGACGGAGCGTCATTCCACTTTCGTTAATTAACGCTTTCGATGTACTCGTGTGGACAGCACTGCAATTACAGCCACTAAACTCGCTCATAGGAATTAAAATTGAAATATTGATTAGAATTATGACAAATTACTCTTCATTGTTGAGATGACTTGACTTAATACTATCAGATTCAAATGCTGTAGGATAATACCTTTTGGATATGAACGAAAAATTACGTCAACTGCGTGAGACATACGCAGATTTATTTCGCGTTGCTAATACGTTACCATAACCTACAGACAAGCGCAATTGACGTCATTTTTCGCTCCATTCCAAAAGGTATTATCCTAATAGCATCTGAACCGGATAGTAGATTTGAAGTGACCCGATGGCACATTTGGTACTGCATCAGCACCAGATGAAGTGCACCGGGGGTCAAATCCAAAGATTATTGTGTAAACATAGGGTTGCCATCCGTTCGGGTTTCCCCGGATTTGTCCTAGTTTAGAGGGCATCCGGGGAGCGTCCGGGGAAGGTTTTATTTGTATCAAATAAATTAAATCAAATCAAATAGTTCTTTATTGTTACATAGTTTTACAAAGGAGGTGATAGGAGCCTCCTTTTAAGTATAACACTTGTAGACCGAGTTTTAAATAATAAATAAATAAAAAAAATTTGGGCCGCCCGCGAGACACGCACTATGCTCGCACACCACGATGTTTTTTATTACATTGAATATGTTTAAAAGATCTTGTTGACATGTCCGGCTTTCGGACTCTAAAATCCGGAGTTTTCACGCGTCTTGTCCTGTTTTCCAACTTTTAGAGATGGCATCCCTATTAAACATTGTGTTTGTTCTGTGACTTTTAACATAGTAGTGGTAGAGCCATGCTGTTTTACAGTATACGAATGGGCTGGCTCGTCTGGGGAAGTACCATCCTCTCACATAACATCAGCGTGAAATAATAGTGACTATCTACTATTGTGTTTCGTCTGGTTTTTGAGAGTGCCTCGTTTGCCGTCACTGACATAATTTTTTTTTGGCAGACTGATATTTACTAAGACTATTGAATGAATGAATAAACATATTAAATTATGGTCGTCACCAGTTTCCATACAACAGTTATTTTCAACTTGCCGAATATATCATACAAATTAATCACGAGAGGAACTTTATTACTATTGTAGTATAGTAAACAAAGGGAGCCTGACGTACCTACTGCATCCAACTCATTGTTGCAAAGTTATTATAAGGGGCCAGATTGTCTTACTTCAATATGCCCACACTCCTCTAAAACCAAATACCTTGAGGCGACACGGCCCCTTCTCTCGACCCCATAAAAAACCCACAGTTACTGGCAGTCGCGATTGATCGCATCGAATATGTTCCAATTAAAAGCAACGCTATTCTTTTTTTTTGAATTTGACAAGCAGCGAAATGAAGCAGTGCAGCGGGTGGCGGGAAAAACAATGGGCGTGAGTCCACAGATTACACACGCGTTTTGAAGTGCTCTGTGCAGATTTTACGGGTCATATTTTTTACGGCGTAAGTATTTTTTTATGAAAGTTGAGATTTATGGTGCAGTAATTGTCTAGTGATTACAATATTACTAAACATTTTCTTTACGTTCCTAATAAAATGAGTATCAAAATAAAGTATCAGCCAGGCTTATTCAGCCTATGTCTCAAGGCAAAAATTGTATAGCTTTTAGAGGTATCCTATGCTAAGAAATGAAGGTCGTTTCAATAACAGGTTCTGATTTAATCACAACAAGTGCAACTGGTGAATCCTGAGCGTTGATCTGAAGTATAATTATCATTTTATTTCAGTATTAACAACACTCCTATATTTGTTCTGTCTATTTACTATTTTAGATCATATCTCGTTCTTTAATTCGTTACCTATAGTGTGAGAGACGGTCAAAAGTAACAACTATTTACAAACTCATGATTATGGCATTTACTTCTGTTCTCATACAAACGTATAATCCCATGAAAAACTTCTGCATAACAATAAAACCCAACAATAGGTATTATCGAGCACTCCATAAAAACAACCGCCATGTTATAGACCCCTCTTGAATTACCTAATGAAAGATCGCAATAATCCGCATTCATCCGCAGGATCCGCTAGTACGCAATGGCAGCGAATGTAAACAGCCTCCAGCCAAACGCATGTTGCCTCGTGAGGGCGAATTGAAATTCGAATTTGGAATCTTCTGATTCTGTGACAGGGAAAAAAACTTAATCCCAATTCGGTTGTGTGGGGTTGAAATTTAAGTACGGCCAGTATTGTACGTGTTTTGATAAAAAATAAAAATAAATGTTAACTGGTGAGGTGATCACTTTGAATTTTCTTTCACGGATAAATTTTATTTTCGGTGATTAGACAAGGACAACTAGAATTTTCCTGTAACTTCATCAGCATGAGCACTACCACTACCAGGTGGTAGGTTCCTGTACTGAGCCGTCTAGGTGGGTACCACCACAGTGCCATATATTTTCCCGTGAAATAGAAGTGTGTCAAGCACTTCTGTGTTTCAGGGAAAGGGCACTGTAGCTAGTGAAATTACTGGGTAATGTATATGAGACCTAATAACTAGAGTCTCGGTGTAGCGGGCGCAGGGCGGTGCCAGACAGTAACTGCTTAGTTACTGTTTGCCACTGAACTGTCTTAGGGCAGACGTGGCGCTTACCATCAGGTGTACGATCTGCTCGTCTTGTTACACATTGCAATAAAAAAAAACAATCGGACTGTTAAAGTCCTACAATCAAACCCATGGGCCACTACCTCCGGATTTTATAACCCAATCGATTTAACTAATGTTTCACGAAGTCAGTAAAGTAATTATATACATAGTTTACTGTATGTATTCAGACTTTTGTAGTAGGTACCTTATATTATATTGAATTTGTTGATTAATTTCATCATGATTATAATCGAGAATTTTTACTTCTAATTCCACAAGAAAATCTTAAACATAACATCGTCTCGGTCTATAATTCAAACTATAATTATATATTGTTGTCGGCTATTTAAAATAAGAAATTCTTGTCAAGTAGTTCGACATTATTGTAAGTAAAAAAGAAACTTGTTTATAAATTACGGGCTCACAACCAGTGTGCCATTGCGTGAACATAAAAAAAAGAAATGCCAGTAGTACCAACACCGCGCAGTTACAATCTTGTTAAGGCAAGCTCGGCGGGCGGGCGGCGTCCAACCGCGAGGGCGCGACCGCGACGCTACCGACCTCGGTTCTTATTTTGAAATTTGACATATTGATGTGTTCGTAATTTGAAATGAGTTGTTATTGCTACTGACGTTTGATTTTTGTTTTTATTAATGGCCAATTCTTTAATAAATCCATAATTATGTCTAATGATAAGATCTTGTCTGACCAATGATATTACGAAGACGTCAAAAGTTGTTTTTACTGTCATTTTAAATTATACTAAACATCATATTGGATTATTTATGTACCGGTAAGAACCGGTAAGAAACTCAATAAGTTGCTCTTTTCAATCGCCAATTTATGAATACAATCTCTATTCTATTCTATAGTAGGAAACACACAGAGATCCATAGATCTCTGTGAGGAAACAGCTGTTCAAAATACTCCTTGGTCCTTGATAACAAGTAGGTTTGTACATCAATAATATCATATTTGTAATTAACAGGGCGCTTTATTAGTCGTCACGGTGAAACAATACCACAATAGCTACGCTTAACTTAAAAATGTTTTGAATAAATGATTGTAGATGAGGGTATGCGCGATGTAGCAAGTCGATACGATTTGATGGGTATGGGCTTAATCGCCACGCTTGCCAAATGCGAATTGGTAACCAAACCCGAGCTTTCCCCGCCCGGATTTAACTCAGGACCGGAGAGAGAATACTTTACCCACCAAACCATCGTTACCGTTAGATACCGCCCAAAAAGAATTTTTTTTTTATGTCAGAAGCGGCAAACGAGCCAGCCGGTTGCCTGATGGTAAGCAATCACCGCCGCCCATGGACATCTGCAACACCTGAGGTATCGCTGATGCGTTGCCGGCCTATGGGGGTATGGGGGTTGTGGGCCTCCGGCACTTTCACCAGCCAGAGGAAACACAATAGTAGTCACTATTGTTTCACGCTGCACTGGTGTTATGTGCGATGGTGGTACTTCCCCGGACGCGCCGGCCCATCCGTACTGTAAGACCGCATGGCTCTTCGTTCATTCAACATGCATTACACTGTTCGTGCGCATCTAATACGACAAATAGTAATATAAGTTGTCAAATAGTAAAACCATCATGTCTCACTACAGCATAACGTCATCCCCATTGGCATGGGGTGTAATCACAGCGATCACCCTTCGCTGTCGCACTCGGTTCACCCCTGTACCTCGGCTTCAAACAATGAGGTGACGAGTTTGCCCACCTCTACCGTCGTCTGTTTTACTTTTCATTTTGCTTACGATTACTGTTTAAATAATGGACGGTAATTATAAAGATGCCATGAAAATAAAATGACGCTTATTCTTGGAACTGTGGTTGTTTCGCTATTGTGCAGACTAATTAGGTATAACTTCGCCTTAAAACAGAAAATGCTATTTTGTAATTCTGAAAACAAAATATAAAGAACTAAGTTCTAAAAAATGTTTCACATATTCGTCTCGTATCTGCTGTGGCCAGTTAAATCATTTAAATTAATATTATAAAGTTCCTCTTTACATTTGATTGTTTGTTTGTATTGAATAGGCTCCGAAACTACTGAACCGATTTGAAAAATTAATCCACTGTTGGAAAGCTACACTATCCCCGGGTGTGCCCTGGGTGACATAGGGTACTTTTCAACTCGGAAAGGCCCACCTTTATAATTTATTTTTAAATATCCCCTAGGATATTTAAAAAAATAAATTATACGCGCGGGTAAAACCGTGGAGGCGACCGCTAGTTCTGGGATAAAACGAATGTGATGTCTCAATTAACGAATGGTTTAGTGTTATAAATGAGAGAAACGTTGTCTCACAGACGTCTATTATGAGTAATTATCTACACCTGTGGTCGCGGGTTCGATCCCCGCACACTACAAATTAACATTTGTGTGCAAACCGGCACGTCTGTCTGTCTGTATGTCTGTTTGTATCCGGTGTATGATACCTATGAATTTTAGAAAACCATATTAGTATTGGTTTTTTTATTGCAATGTGTAACAAGACGAGGAGATCGTACACCTGATGGTAAGCGCCACGTCTGCCCTTAGACAGTTCAGTGCCAAACAGTAACTAAGCAGTTACTGTCTGGCACTGCCCTGCGCCCGCTACACCGAGACGAACAGTTTCATAGGTCTCATATACCCAGTAATTTCACTATGTTTAATGTTTATCCGATGTCTTTGTCGATAGTTATCAACGATATTATGCTTAGTTTGGAGCTATATGGCGTTGTATGAATAATATCCAAGGAATTATATCCAAGGAATTATTTTGTAAAGCCAATACAGTAATGTTGTCTTTAACAGGCGATTTTACCGCTACAATGCACAGTGGTTGGCGTCCTCAAAGCAAGCGATTGACAAATATATCTCACTCGAGTCTCGGTCTAGCCGCCGGGGAGCCATCTGTTTATTGGCACTACTACACTTGTAGTGATGTACAGGATAAGGAATATTTTTATCGATAAAAAGTCAAAGTCAAAACTTCTCAGGCTACAAAAACGCACTTATAAATTGTCTTGTAGAAATATGATTTTTTCGCCGGCTTTGGAACGCTGTTTCTGTCGATCTGTGGCGAATGAAAGATCTGTGAAAAATTCTGCTGAATCTGTAACGAATTCATTGTAATAGCTGAATTTAATAATATGCAAAAAAAAAAACGACTTCAAAATGCACTTCAAAGTAAATTAAATGAAAAAACCACAGACTAAAGAAAAAACGCTCTGTGTACGAAATTTTATGTACAAGAAATGAAAGTAAAGTCTATCCGTGTAGGTATTTGGCATCCATAGTGAACATTGACTTATATGTATTGCAACAAAAATCCTGAGATTAAGTCAAGCCTCCATTTTTTTTTTGTTTTTATGTCAGAGGCGGCAAACGAGCCAGCGGGTCGCCTGATTGTAAGCAATCACCGCCGCCCATGGACATCTGCAGCACCAGAGCGATCGCTGATGCGTTGCCGGCCTATGGCGGTATGGGGTGTGTGGGCCTCCGGCACTCTCACAAACCAGACGAACCACAATAGGTAGTAGTCAATATTATTTCACGCTGGTGTTATGTGAGAGGGTGGTACTTCCCCGGACGAGCCGGCCCATTCATACTGTAAAACATAGCTCTACCACTACAAAAGTTACTTCAAGCAGTAAAACAGCATGCATACTATGGCGTTGCGTTATACTAATATCGACGACAGAATGTCCCCTCTCTACAAGTTCCATAATCTGAAGTAGATCATAAATAATTCATGGGCAGTTCTTTGCCCATCGCTTAGTTCGCGAGCAACTCGACAGATGGCGCCGTTTACAGAGAATTACCCGTCAAATGGTGTGCAAGCGCAGATTGTGAACTGGCAATTAACAACCAATGGGGCAAGGTATGGCCGTCTTTGAAGAGGTTTAAGTATTACCCTCTTTAGTTTATGGTATTTAATATTCCGTGTTTTCATTAGCTTGTGCAAATATTTTTCTCTCTTATCTTTTGGTTTTTACAAGAGTTTGCGCCCAATATTTTTATTGATCTATATAATAGTTTCTTCTTAGACAATTAAAAAAATAAACCTGAATTATAATATCTATGTTTTAGATATTTACGGTTAACTTGCTTCTAGCCGCTATTTTGCTCGCGCAGATTTCTATGTTGTTACGTGGGAGCTGAGTAATATCCCGGGATAAAAAATGTTCTGTGTCCCTTTCAAAGGTTTAGTCTATGTACATAATTTGATCTCATTTTTTAGTAATCAGTTTAGTGGTTTAGTTGTGAGAGTACAATAGACAGACAGACTTATTTTCGCATTTATGTATGCCTGCTCATATTTAGCAGGGTATCAAAAAGCTAGATTTGATTTTGATGCATTCCTAAAATACACAACACAGCCATTCTGGTTCTCATGGCCTCATAATAATTATATTGTCGGAACACTAATGTAATGCGGTTATTATGGGAAAGACGTTAAAAGTTTAGTTAATAGGGGGTCGCCAGTAGTCTAGGTAGTTCTTATCTAGCTTAGATTCAGGTTCAAACGCTTTGTACCTTCGCTTCTTTAGTTATTAATACCACACTTATCACAAGCTACGGGATAGCAAGATACACTTAAAGTTGCATGCTTATTTATAACCCCTAATCTTTTACTTCTACTCATTTGCTACGCGAAATTAAACTCTGTGACCCAAATATTAAGGATGTAGAGACCTTAAAATCCCTATCTATGCTGGTTTGAATTGATGAGTTAATTAAATCTCATCTAGAACATGTAAATGGGGCCAAGTTCTTTAATAGACATTTCTCATTCATAGAAATAAGATTAACCATACACATTAGGCCTCGACCTCGAATTTCGCGGCAGCGGGAGCGGCGGCGCTGTTTACGTTAGTAACTATTTAATAAATTAATAATCTGTGGCGCAGTCCTTAGTTAATGGACCTTTAAGGAGATAAATCAGTTTTGTGCAACGTCTTAAATTTAATGAAAAATGAACCCATTAGTGATATTAAACAGTCCTCAACTAATGGAATTTTTAAGGGAAGCTCTGTGCAACTGGGTGTAAAACTGTTATTAATAAACTTGGCTATACACTACCGTGCGCCCGGACGTGACGCTACGCATTAAACGATGTTCGGTTGCGCAAGCGCAGCGATGTCCCAGCGTGTCGGTAGCGTGTCGGCGCGCAATACACGTGTCGCGCTGCGGTGCGCCTCCGAGAACCGAACTTGGGTCTGTTTTTACTTTTTATACTTCAGAAGTTTGACCTAGGCTTAAGTATGAAGGTTTTGAGGAAGAGAATATATTGTGTGATATGGAGATGGATACCTCTCAAGTTGGGCACTGCAGGTTCGGTATGTGAGTGAACGGGAAACCCGGGAGTCTAGTGGATAGTGGGAGGCAGAGACACACACGATGACACGACCGAGGGGAGACAAAATTTGGGAAGAGAAATGTCGACACTTACCAAAGGAACTAGATTCGTTGGTGATGTGAAGCGCGCAATATGTTTTAAAAATAAGACAAAAAAAATTGCCTTAAAAATTTCACCGAAGATCCAATAAAGGCATAAAAATATTATGTACTGATGATTAAAGCGAAGGTATTTCAACAACTAGACAAACGAGACAATCAAAGCAAAAGCATTACCGAATGTAAAATATTTCCAAAACGTAGACTTAATTTCAGACTAACTGGATGCAGGGCAAGGGTTCCGCAGATCAAACGCGTTCTGCCCGTGACGTCTCTTTGTGGGATTATGGACCTCTGCCTCAGCCCACTCACGCTAATTTCACTTACATTGTACAGTCGACAACTCGACACATCAACCCGCCCTAACCTGTTTTCCTGCAAACAATTTTAAGCAATATGTTCATCACATAGAATTCTAGTTTAATTAAAATTTTGACAGAGTCGGTGGATTTTTTGCAGACTGTACAATAAGTTTAGCATTGCTGTTTTTATTCCTACAATTTCGCATTTTACTTTTGACTTCAGGTAATAAATATATCTTTAGTTAGAGAAATAAAGAAAGAAAGAAAATTTGTGTAGCTGTTCAATGGCTAGAAAGCGGTTGGCCCTTATTGGATCAGTTAGTTGAGTTAGAGGACTAATAGGCATTTCACATTAGATGATGTTGAATCTTATTCAGTCCTTCAGAATCCTTGGCGGACGAGTAAGGTAAATAAGTACAAAATAGACTCGAAGACTACAATAAGAAGAAGTGTGCCGCAGTGGCCGCTTACCATCACTTTAATTTAGCACAAAAAAGTACAAAATAACCCAGAGTCTAGATGTGTTTCCGTCAGACATCGGACCCCTAGATAACTTCTACCTCGCAAAATCATATTCTTAAGAGGAGAAATATTTTCGTTGATAAATCACAGTTCGCGTTTCTGACAAAGTTGTAGGTAATAAAAGCTAATAATAAGAGATCGTTCAATGAATCAGCGGCTGAGTTGTGAATGCGTGTACGAGGCGAGCGGTGTGATCCACAGGCGATGCGCACGAGAGGCTTGGTTAGCGGCACCTGCTGGAAATACTGTTACCGGTAAAGGTAAATACCGGTTATTTTACCGGTTTTAAGCATTAGTTTAAAAAATAACACAGAGACGAGAGAGAGAGATGTGCACGTAGCAATAAGCCTTTAGTTTTAAGTACTAACCCAACATTTTGTCTCTGCGCGGAGCAACACGTAAACACTAACCCAAAAATGGCAGCCCAAAAAAGGCGCGGACCCTAGACTCTGCGGAAATAACTGTCTATTAAAAAAAATACCGGTTACTGGTTTTGTTATTTTTTTTATGCCAGATCAATCAATCAATCAATCAATCAATAATTTATTTTGTGTATATAGGTCGTTTTACAGTGATGGTAGGTTTAACATGCAGTTCCTCTATATACCGCCACTAGGCATACAAAAAATTAATTACAAAAATATTCAATTACATTAAACAATAAACTTAATTAAATTCAAATCATCATAATATAAGGTTAATAAATAATATTGCAATGTCAAGTTAATAGAAATTAATGGATTAAATAGGTACATAACAATAAATAGGTACAATAGTATTATGTCATTTCAAAGGCTAAGATAATTTAAAACAGTCAATAGTAATTTATTATAGTCATATGTCATTAAGATATTCCGATACTGAATAATAAGCTTTCTCAATAAAAAAATTTAAGACACTTTGTTTATATGCATTTATATGTTCACATTTTCTTATTATTTTAGGAAGCTTGTTATATATCCTTGGAGCCATTACAAATATACTTTTTTGGAAAAATGTAGTTTTTGAAGGAACCACGTGTAGTTTATCAGAGCGACGTTGACTTTCCACAAACCTAAATAGATGGATGTTTTGTCTAACAAAAATAGAGATCTCATACAGATACAAGGATGGTAGTGTCAATAGCCTTAACTCCCTAAAATGCGGTTTACAGCTGTCAGTTCGTTTAATTTGACAGATTGCTCTAACACACTTTTTCTGTGCTATAAATATTTGCTGGATATTGGTAGCATTTCCCCAGAACAAGATGCCATACCTCAAAGTGGATGCAACATAACCATGATATGCAGAAAGTAGCGCCTCTTTATTAGCAACTTTGGACAGCATATGTAAAGCGTATGAGAACTGATTTAATTTTTTGGTGACATGCTCTATTTGGGTACTCCATGACAAGTCGCTGTCAATAAAAAGTCCCAAAAATTTTGTCACATTTGTTTCATCAATATTTTCGTTTTGGTAATTAATATTATTTGATTTTACTAAAATGTCATTTTTCCTTAATTTAAAATTCATTGTCTTCGTTTTTGTCAAGTTTATTTTTAAATTATTACTATTTAGCCAGTCAACAATTGTCACTAACGTATCATTTATATCCATGTCAATTTCTATATTATCCCTGCTCTTTTCGAAAACTACTGTGCTGTCATCAGCAAATAGACACATTTGATGTTTTATTGCCTTAGGGAAGTCATTTATATAACAAAGAAAGAGAAAAGGTCCGAGTACACTACCTTGAGGTATTCCACATGAAACAGCTCTAGGGTTAGATGAGTATGTTACTTCAGATTTTGTTTTTACGTTAATTCGATTTATACGTGTTATTTGCATCCTATTATGGAGGTAAGACTGGATTAAGTCCAATACATTTCCTCTGATGCCGTAAATCTGGAGTTTGGAAAGTAACTTTTTATGATTTACATGGTCAAAAGCTTTAGTCAAATCCATAAACAAAGCTTTAGTTGGTTTCCTATTGTCTAGATTATAATGAATTTTTTCTAGAAAGTTATACAAGGCCATATTTATTGTTTTGTTCTTTCTAAAGCCCATTTGTTCTTTACAGATTAAGTTATGTTTCTCAAAATATTTATTTAGTCTATTATAGATGAGTTTTTCAAAAATCTTTGAAAATATTGGAATCAAAGCTACTGGTCGATAATTACCTACTTCAGTCTTTTCACCTTTTTTGTAAAGTGGCTTAATAATAGAAACTTTAAGTTTATCAGGAAACTTGCCTTGTTCAATGCAATCGTTAAATATATCACACAGTACACAAGATATAATTGGTGCCACTTCTTTGACAATATTGGTTTGAATGTCATCATAACCAGTGCTTTTTGTATTTTTTAAGGTCTTTATAACCGTTTCTATTTCTTGTGGAGTAATAGGTTCCATGAACATAGAATGAGACAATTTAGAAGCACATGTTTTATGCATACCATGATTGTATAGATTGCTCGTAGGTTGAACTTGGTCTATAAAATAATTATTAAAGTGTTCTGCAATCTGCTTAGGATTATTTATAGTTTGATCAGATCAGTCAGATCAGTTGGTAGACAGGTATTCAGCCCACAATAATGATAAAAGGGCGCTGGGGCCTATTCCAGCGACACTTTACTAGGAAGCGTTGCTCAATGGTCTTGTTGGTGTGAGCCCTACGCCCTCACATTGGTTAAAGGCCATCCGCGGCTAACAGCCAAAAAAATAAGCTTAATGTTCTGCTACACTATGCTCATCTAATCTCTGAGCCTTTGATTTCAAGTCACAAGGTATAGTGCCGGAACACAGCCACCAGTTATTGCGGCAGAATTCACCTGTAGGTTCATAACATCGTTTAATCCAGTAATTTGAAATATTTTATTTAAGTATGGAACCGGTATTCATTCCCCTTTATCGGTACCGAGAAGATATTACCATCCCTAAAACCCTGAGTAATTCAATTGTAACAGAACTTTTTTTTTTTTTTTTTTTTGTAGCGCAGGGGAAATGCCGCCGACCCGTAGTGCAATGGGCCGACACCCTTTTGCATACCCGCCGCCGGGGGGCGAACGGGTTATGTGGGGCTCTCCGGTCAGGCATACCCACTAAAACCCCTGCGACGCTCCCTCATCGTCCATAGTGGGGAGAGACCACGGTAAGCGGCACAAAGCCTTCTACGCGGTTCTCCCCGGACGGAGCCCACCTACACGGCGGGCACGACGCCGCCCCCCCCCGGATGGGCTAGGGGGAGCGATAGGGTCAGCCGAGAGCGTCGAGCCGTCCCTACCGAGCTGTAGTGGAGGCCGGTGCAATGTCGGCGCTGGTACCCCCGTACCATTTGCCGACTGGCCTCCTCCACGGAGAGGAAGAAGATGACGGGCAACAGTTCGCCGTCTCCTCCCCCTCCTCGCCCTTCGGAGCGCGCCGGCGGAAGGATCTCGCTCCCGCGCGCGCTCTGCCGCTTCCTTCTCTGCCATTACTTCCTCGCAAAAAGTGGCGAAGGCTTTCCAGGCATCCTTTCTCGCCAGCATAGCCAGAACTATGCTGGGGAGGGAGAGGTCCGGACCCACCTTCGCCACCAGAGCATTGCGCTGCGGAGCCCACTTTTGACACACCGCAAGGGTGTGATGTGCCGTGTCCTCCGCTGCACCGCACTCATGGCAGGAAGGGGCTTCCTCTCGACGGATGCGATGCAGATAAGATCCAAGGCAGCCATGGTTGGTCATTAACTGCACCATCCTAAATGAGAGGGAGCCATGCGGCCGCTCAAGCCACTGATCTAGAACCGGGGCGAGCGCGTCCAAAGTACGGCGACCGAAATCCGCATGGACTAAGTCTGAGGCCCATAAACGGACAAGACTCTCATGGGCCTCTTTTCGGACTGCCTCCCGCTCCGAAGGACAAAATGGCTCTTGAGCCGTCTTCTTGGCAGCCGTCCATCTGTACACAGACGCCAGCACACCCGCCTCCAGCTCCCAAGGAGCTGTACCCGCCAGCGCGCAGGCGGCGGAAAATCCTACCGTACGGTAAGATCTCACCACACGTTGGGCAATGGCGCGCTGAGGCGCCCGAAGGAGGCGAACGTTCTCCTTTCGGGAGAGGGCCTCTGCCCAGATGGGTGCGCCATACATGGCCATGCTCTTTAGGATGCCGGAGTAGAGCTTCCGGCACCTGGAGCCTGGCCCACCTAAGTTAGGCATCAACCATCTAAGGCTGTCTGCCGCCTTCAAGAGCCTCGTGGACAGCCCGCGGAAATGCGGGACAAACTGCCACCGGGAGTCTAGAGTAAGGCCAAGATACTTCATCTCGGCCTTCACGGGCGTTCGTACCCCTCCGAGGGTGATATGGGCATCAGGAGGGGCGCGCCGTTGCCGAGGCCCATGAAAATAGATGGCCTCGGTCTTTTCCAAAGCAACGTCGAGCCCGAGCCTTCGTATTCTCTCTACGACCAGGTCTCCTCCGGCTGAGGCCAAGACAGCCGCGTCTCTAAAAGTCTTTCCCCGGGCAGTAATTAAGGTGTCATCGGCATAACATACGACACCCATGCCCGGGAGAAGGACGCCTCGGAGGAGCCAGTCGTAGGCAATGTTCCACAGGATTGGACCCATAACCGACCCCTGTGGAACCCCAGTCTCGACGGCATGGCGCACCACATCACCTTCTTTATTAATAAAGACCACCTCCCGATTAGTTAAATAATCTTGTATGAGATCCCGCAGAAATTGTAACAGAACTTGGCTGTACTTTTTGTAATACAAGCATGTTTTACGCATTGATATCACGCCATGTCCTTACATGTAAGCACGGGTTAATCTTTCAAGCCCCGGATTACCAGACACAATAGAAAATCTATTGTTACGCGGCACCCGAGTGCCGGTTCGGGATTGAGTGGTTAATAATAAAAAAAAATAAAAAAAAAAAAAAAAAAAAAAAACAGTTTATTTGAAGTAATATCAGGTGGTATATGTTAAACAAGGGTTAATAAAACGAAATTGATTAATTTTTAAGGATGGCCATTCGCCGTATCCAATATCCATACATTGGTATAATATTGAGGTCATAGGTTTTTATGTGGATGCGTTGCAAAAAGGGATTATTCTAGTCTGCCCCTCTATTCTGCCACCTCTGCCCGAGTAGATAGAACTTTATAGTGCCGTCTGCCGGTGGCAGAAGCTACTATAAAATAGTTTTGTCTGCCCCCTACTGGTGGTAAACGGAACTAAGAAAGTTTTATCCACCCCTACTGGTGGTAAGCGGGTAGCGTCGCCACCAGAGATCACTCACGGGTCGTCAACCCTGTCATTTGAAGGGGAAATACAACAAGAAAAAAGAAAAGCTGCAAGAAAAAAGAGTTCTCTCCGCTGCCAACAACATACCCTACTTTTAGAGGCCTTACTCACTAACAAATAGTTATTTATGTGACTGTTGCATAATGAGGGTCATTAAAATACGATTGTGGTTTTATGAAACGAACGAAGTGAGTTTCATAAAAGGATCACATGAGTATTTTAATGCCTAATTATGTACAGTCACATACATAACTTTATCTTCATTCATACGATAAATGTCTATTTTAAAGTCAGGATCGATGTGAAACCGCGTGGAATATAATCCGTAGTACCAGGAGAGCAGAGAAGAACAAGAAGCTAGGCTAGCTCGCGTCTTTCAAACTCTTTGATTTAATGAATAGTTACGCTGCGGTTATGCTCTCCTGGTACCTTTGAAAATACATCAAGATGTTTTGCTTACATATGTTAGCTTCAAATCCATTAATTTTTACTTTTTAAGAAGACGTTTGAAATTTGAACGTAATTAAAGTATCGGTTACCGATACTAAAATGTAAACATTACGTTGCAGCCACAGATACTTATACCTAAATGTAGGGCGTTTGCTCATCGCTCCTGACTATAAAATAGACATAATTATGGTATGGATGTAGATAAAACATAATGACAACTCGACGTTGATAAAGTGCTGCCTGCTTCTTTACTATGGTCTTTGTGGTAGAGGTATGAACTTCTACAGACGAGCGGCTCATTCATTCATTTTTTTGACCGCCTCCGTGGAACAGTGGCTAAGCCAGGGTATAAACCCGGAGGTCGTGGGTTCGATTCCTACCTGGGGTCTGGTTAGTGGTAGGGCTTTTTCAGAGTCCGACTGGCTAGCTACCACCCCCACAGGTGAAATCTGACGCCATAATGGCTGTGTTCCGGCAATATTAATTTGGGAGCCAGTACACTTGAAATCAAAGGCTCGGAGATCAGATGAGCCTACAGTCTGGCCGCACATTGAGTGACGCTTCTTGGTTAAGTGTCCCTCAATGGAATAGGCCGCAGTGGCCGCTTACCAGGAGGGCTGCGTGTCTGCCTGCCAACTGATGTAGCATAAAAAAAATGGAGGATCCACTTTACTATACTACGACACAACAGACATACTTACTATGAATCATCAAAGTATCTTTATTACTTGGCTTTGTATTCCACCGAGGCAGTGCATCATGTGGTTTACTCGGCGCCCGCGCACGCACCGCGCATGCGCTAACGGCACAATTGATTTGTGCGGGCGCGCCGCGGAGAGGTTATAATTTTCGCGCCACGCCGCGCGGGCTCACGCTGCGCCACGTTGCTTTTTATGAATCTGTTAATTTGAAAATAGAATGTTAACAAACAACTGTTTATTGCGTGCCAGAAGGCCCAGAAGGTTGTGCTTCTTTTTTTGGTGGAATATTATGTTGAATTAAATTGCGGCGACAAAAATGTTTACGTATAAGTTGCCAGGGTCTACATCATAAGATTAAATAATTGATACCCATAGCTACTTAATGAGCATGTGAATTTAGAATAGCAAACAAAGAAAATAAAAATACTTTACTTTCCTTTTCTTATTTGGTAGCGGTAATCAAAATGCGCTACCATACGACTGACGAAACCAAGATTGCTACGAAAAGTGTCCATAAGGCAGCCAATTTTTTTAATATGAAAGTAATTGTCTCTGCTAGCATTACAACAGAGACGCTACACGAGGCTGCGTTCCACAAACACAGACACCTAGCTCTTAGGAATAAGGAAGTTCGTATCATGGCTCAATTAATTATAAATGAATACACGCGAATGAGTTTGACCGATGCATGAAACATCCTCTGAGCGTTTGTCTCGAACTATTCAGGGTACCTACGCTTGCACCATGATCTAGGAATGCTTTTATGGAGCGAATACCATGCCCTAAGTAACTTCAGCACTTGTTGGCAATTCAAATAACGAAGGTAGAGAAGATCATACCTGCAAATGCCAGGAGCGCAGAAGCGGCGGAGAGGTGGCACAATGCGCGGTGCTAATGACGCGTGCATATTGCAGCGGACGGCAGCCTGCATCAAACAGCAGTGCTCGCTCAAACACTGTTAGCACAACAGACTTGGATACATTACATGCAGTCAAGTCACGTCAAAATGCTAATAGGTGAAAAATGTGACGCGCAAAAGAATGGTGTAAATCAAGTTGAAAAAAATTAAACTGACTTTTTTTCTTAAGTACATTGAACTTATGTTATGGGTATCAAAAACAACGATAGTTAAGAAAGAACTTTCCTATCAGGAGCGCAAAGGTGGCGGAGAGGTGGCACAATACGCGAGACGTGTAAATCTTAGTTTTTACGTGCAAGAACATCCAACTTGCAAGTACCAGAAACGCAGAAGCGTCGGAGAGGTGGCACAATGCACGGTGCTAATGACGCATGCATATTGCAGCGGACGGCTGCTAGCATCAAACAGACTGGTGGAGTGGCGCTCAAAGAATGTTAGCAAAACAGACTTGCATACTTACATACAGTCAAGTCACGTCAAAATGCTGGTAGGTGAAATGTGACGTGCAAAAGAATTGAGGTGTAAATCAAGTTAAAAAAAAAATACTGACTTTTTTTATCAAGTAGCTTGAACTTGTGTTATGGGTATCAAAAACAACGAAAGTTAAGAAAGAACTTTCCTATCAGGAGCGCAGAGGTGGCGGTGAGGTGGCACAATACGCGAGTCGTGTAAACAACGATATTGCGTGTAAATCTTAGTTTTTACGTGCAAGAACATCCAACTTGCAAGTACCAGGAGCGCAGAAGCGTCGGAGAGGTGGCACAATGCGCGGTGCTAATGACGCATGCATATTGCAGCGGACGGCTGCTAGCATCAAACAGACTGGTGGAGTGGCGCTCAAAGAATGTTAGTTAGCACAACAGACTTGCATACTGCTGTAGACATACTGTCACGACTCTTAAAACAAACTGTTAAAGACTTGGAAACAAAAATTATGTAGGTATAGGTATAAATATCTAGAAACAACAAGATGTACGGAGATAACTCTCTAGAAACAACAAGTGATACGAAGTTTATTTTATCAGAGCGCAATGATTTGGGTTTTTGGGTGTATGTATTTAAATCAAGAGTAAGTAACATTTTTTTTGTCAGCAAAAAAACTTCATTCAAGCGCAATTTTGCGTAAAAATACTAAAAACTATTTATGTTTACCTTAGTGGTGGGTTTTGAGAAGAAATACAAAGGTTTCTTTTTCTGACAAAATGTGCACACTTGACGTTATTTTATGCTTTTTATCCACTCCTATTGACGTATCGAGTGATTGAATGGAACGAATCGTGCTTGAAATCAATCGATTCTTTAAATCCCTTTATCGAACGGATGCTGCGAAATTTTGTGCGAATAGTTAGTCTTTTTTATATTTAAACATGGTATTGTGAGGGTGTATGGGCACCTTTTTCTAAAACAACCATGCTTTAGATTATTAATCCTTCTAGCCCCGGATTACTAGACACAATAGAAAATCTATTGTTATGCGGCACCCGAGTGCCGGTTCGGCGTTGAGTGGTTAAAACCTTTTTGGAGTTGAAGGTTATTCGAATTCCTATGAGATATTGGTAGCAATCGTGATTGTTAACATACAAAGACGAAATAATTTGCTTCGTAATGATGAAAAACAAAAATATGTCATTTTTTAAGTTAATAATAATTACCTACATCAGATACGGATCCTGCTAATTTGAGAAGTCTAGTTATAATAGTAAATGTCATTGATGATCTTTTTTGAACATTTTTTTTTGTAGGTTACTGCCCCGAGTTTATCTAGTAAAAACTAGAAAACCTACTTCATTTACTATGATTCAACGGTTTTCCAAAATAATTATGAGTTTTTTTAAATCAACATTTATTTGTAATGTTTCTACTTAACAAGAATCTCAACGACGTTCTAACAAAACCTACGGATACTTATTCTGAAACGTGGCCAAAGCAAAAAAACAAAGGGAACGCAGAAAATACTCGGAAAGGAAAATTAATAAATCTGTCCGTGCTTTTGAATAACATAACAATTAGGTATACTTATTCCCGTAAATCTTAAGTATATAGGATTACGGGCTATTTTCCTTTGTTATTTAAAGGAGCAGAGTTTTCCTTTCATCCCGATGTTTCGTTTCTATTAAAGAATCCCCAAACAGTTTCCCCTAAAAGTTGATAAAAAACGTAATTTAGAACAACAATTTGGTTTGATTGAGCTCCCCTCTGTAAGCTTATCTCGGCTTCGTACACATAATTATGTACGAAACTTGATACAGGTTATTTTATGAAATCTACATTTTCGTTTATAAATAATAATTTAACTATACCTATACTGCGTGTTTTTTTAGTCGTTGTTTTCCCGCAGCAGAATGCTTCAGTTATAGTAGTACTATCGATTTTTGCAAGTAATTTTTTTTTTAAAACATTTTTTTTACTTTTTTGAAAAAAAAAAATTTATAGTTTGACGGGAAAATGCATATCGAATGTTGGAAAATAGTGAATTATCATCTCTTTGATAAGCGCGAAGGTCAATGATCCCAGCAAGTGACCGTCCGCGACGAAGTTAGTACTAATAATTCGAGTTTCGTCTATCAAATTCGTAAAACTTTTGATTTGACTAAAAAAAAACTTCACTAATCTATTGTACTACTTAGATAGAATCATTTTACTGCGGGAAAACATCGACTAAAATGTCACGCAGTATATAAAAATTAATTGCTGTTCGTAAGTCTTGCTAAAACAGCTGAACTGATTTGAATAATTTTAGTCTTGAAATATATTTGTTGATGTCCACTTGTCCAGGGAAGATTTAAACGATTCGAAAATATGGAAAAATTGCGAGGAGAATACCGAGACTGTGTAGAGTCGGGTAGCAGCTAAGTAGATCCGTTCAGGAGTTTCGTGTGAATAATGATGATGTAGGCTTTTGCCTTTACATAAATCTGATACTATTTTCTGCTACCTGTGTTACTCTAAAATTTACCCGTGAAATCAAAATCCTCGTGGTAAAATATTGTCAGGTGGGAGCTCAGTATTGTAATTGTAACCTTCATTGCATTTCTGCTGTCAAAACAGCGTTAGCATCGGAACTAATTGATCCCCGGAACGAAATACTAAGTATATTCAATTGAAACCAGTTGCAGGTAAGTCTTTTTTCTGTTAGTAAGTGGCCAGAAATTACTAGTTGGATAAAGGTAAAGTGGTGATAGAGAGGCTTAGACTTGAACTTATTTTACTATGAAGAATCATGATCACAAGAACTGAAAAGTAACCGACTCGTGAGGTTTTTAGTGTTCATTTGTTTATTTTATTTAACATAAGCTTTCACAATTCTGTGAAACTAAAAAATAAAAAAATAGAGCCTGATATCGACGTCCAAATTTCTTTTATAACTTTTTATTGACATCCTTTAGGTTTAGAGTATGAATCTTTCGAGTGAAACTTTGGTCGCAAACCCATTTTAAATGCCATTATTCGATTTCCGGATTTCAATTGTTTTTTATTCAGCCTAAACGGGAAATATGGATATTTTTAAAATCCGAGTTATATCTGAATATGAATTCCGACGCAGAACTGCAATTAAATATTAATGATGCGTTTGAAGAAGATACTGCAAATGAACGCATCGTGCGTTGTAGTTGTGTTTTGGGTAACGGTGGTCAGATGGCAGTCGCTCTAACGTAACAACTGGACTTGCCATATCCCGGATCATCGTGCAAGCGTACCCTTCTCAGAGAAAGAACTCTTAATATAAGCAATGTTAATGAGCAAAAAAGTCTCATTACAAACTTCAACCAAGTTAACCCCTGGACAGCCCGGCACAGCCGCGCTCAACAGACGTGCACAAATAGGTAGGTGTAGTTCGCAAATTTCTACAAAGCCCTTCATCTGACGGCAATTCCGTTTTAGAGCTTTAATCCCGACTCCAGTACGAATAAAAGGCATATTTCGTTCTCCGACGCTCGCAAAATTGTCATCGCAAATAGCTTTTGCCTCAGGCGCAGAAAATACACAAGTCCGAAACATCTTTCGACGAAAATCAACACACGCAACTCTCAACCTACCCTCCTTTAAATTACAGTCGAAATCCGAACCGAAGAAAACCACTTCAGTAATGTAACAATGAAAATGCCAGCATTGCACACGTAAATACGATTCGTTGAAACGTTCTGAAGCGTTTAGATTTAATGGCTAACAGAATAAGGTTCACAATCACTTGAAAGGGAAATCTGAACTTGAAAATCGTCGCCTGCCTGACGCTCGATATCAAATAAACATTGTTTTAGTGACACAACGCCTGAAGCGACGCGGATTTCACCACTTGAGTTTCGCTTTTATTGTTTAAGTATTAGGGTGAGTATTTGCGTGGAGAGTTTTCAATGCTAGGATTTTCGCCGGGGGAAGCGAACGAGATGACCGGATGGGAGTTCCGGTGCGTGTGAGCGAGAGGGGGATATAGCTCGGAGCGCTGTGATTGGTCAGGAAGGCCGCAGGCTGTGAACAGTAGCCCGCCCTATGTCTACTGTAAATGGTGACGCTTTCAAAATGAAAAGAGGCAACTGATAATAGTTTTGAAGATTTTATGAATAATTTTATGTTAAATTAGATTGGATTTCATGATTTTGTTGTAAATAGGTTTTGTTTAAAATTGATTTGAAAACAGTACACCATTTCATATTTTATATTTTTTACTAAAATTAAACAAACAGTTACTACAATAATTGGGAATTTGGGACCACATGCCAACTGAATTCAAATTGGATACAGTTCGTCTGTCGATAGCTTAGCGCTTTAACGAACTTGGTAGCTTTAGATTTATTTTTGTTTGGTAATGTAATTATAAATAAATAAGTTTTACTACAATCCCTGTTTAACTGAAGTTCAATCTAACTATTGAAAAAACACTATCTATCTAAGACATATCAATAAGAACTTACGTTACTTTACAGCCAAATAACTTAATTGTTAAAACCATATTTAGTACGAATGGAAGTAACGCGGATGACGTTATGCGGATTGATGAACACAACCCCGAGCTGTTTTAAAAAAATTCGACGCTAATTTTGCCCGACCCGACAATCAGTTTTAATCATTAGACGATTCGATCCATATAAATAGTTAGGTACGTTCATATTGTTTTTTTTTTTGTATAGTTTAATTCATTATATTTTTAGTTGTTTTTCAGTATTTCGGTATATTTTTCAGTTACTAACTTATCCCGTTGCGCCCGTTCGGCATGCCCGAGGGCGCTCGCCCGGGGCGGGCGGGGCTGCCTCTGCCTCGGGCAGGGTTGGGACAACTTGCTCGTAGACAATACTACTAATGCTTATAGACAACTACGGTATTCTATAATTAACAAATACTGTTAAATGTTTCATTTTAATGGTAAAAGGAAAGTTAGGTGTCAGCTTATGTAATACCCTACTGCATGGCAAAAGCCTTAATCATTGAAATAAAGTAATTGTCACAATAATGGGCACTGGCCTCATAATCGACACGCTTGCCAAAATCAGATTGGTGATCACAACACCGAGCTGTGTTCCAAAAATTACGCATAATTTTTGCCTGACCCGGGAATTGAACCCAGGTCTCCGAAATCGTAGCCTAGTACTCAAGTAGTTTTTTTTTTTACTTTTTTCAATATTTTTAGTAGATTTCAGTATTCTCGTATAACTTCCATTTACTCAGTTATCATGACCGAGGCCGCTCGCCCGGGGCGGGCGGGGCAGCCTCTGCCCCGGGCAGGACTGGGACAACTTGCTCGTAGACAATACTGGCAAAGCAATGCTTATAGACAACTCGGTCGTCGTATAATTGACTAATCTTAGTAAGGAGAGTGGTTATGAACTGGTTTACTTGATTGGTTTGTGGTTCGAAACTCAGCACGCATCGATCCTTATTACCTACTTTGGGCACTGGTCTTCCAGGGCTCACGGATTTTTCTAGATTATAGTCTCATTCTTATACTTTATACTGTATGGCTTGGTATTCTAAAACTAATCAGTAATTGTAACAAACAAATTGTAAACAAACATGGCGATGAAAAAGAGTAACTGTCGAGTTTCTTGCCGGTTCTTCTCGGCAGATGACTGCATTCCGATACCGGTGGTAGAGTCACTCTGTAATTGACGATTCATAAATACTTGATACAAGTTTACATGAATAAAGAATATTTTGATTTTGATTTTGATTTTGATTTTGACCTACTTCTAGCTAACTTTCTTTTATACTTGGGTAATGCTTTAGAACATACTCTCTGGCTCCCCGAAGCCGCAAGTTATAAGCGACTTCTGACATCTGACCCCAATAGGACGGAATAGGACTCTAAAATTCGACTGGTCCTTTTAGCCGACTATAGTTTTTTAGTTTAAAGTGCTGCCCTGTTTAGGATAGCAGGGATTTTGAAATTATTTTTGATGGTAAGAAGAAAGAGTTAATGCCTCAAGTTTAGTATTTTTTTAAAATCTATTTGCAGAATAAATTATTTCATTTTATTTTTAGTTCAGTTTATTTAAATACCTACTAGCGGCCGCCTCCGCGGTTTTACCCGCGCGTAATTTCTTTTTTCAACCATTTCCCCCTTCCCCCCACATTCCCTAAATCAAAAGTACCTTAAGACACCCGGAGATAGTGTAGCTTTCCAACAGTGAAAGATTTTTTCAAATCGGATCAGTAGTTTCGGAGCCTATTCAATACAAACAATCAATAAAATCATTCCTCTTTATAATATTAGATAGTATAGAATTAAATCAACTCGAGTTCAATCAATCCGTGTTTTCTCCGAGTTGGCACATCTCTATGTACCATTATAAAAAGGAAAAAAATATTTTGAGTATGAGGGAGCAACCCTAACTCACGCACACTAAACCTTAGTATCCGTACCTACATTAGCACATAAGTAGTAGGTAGGTATATCTACGAAGTACGAACGAGGAAGTTTTTCCTTTCGTCCCATTTATATATTTACTTAAGGTAAAGGCGTCTATTACCGCGGTATTTCGAGGAAATTTGACTTTAGAGTACAATATTGCGAAATAAGAACTGTCCTTGTCTAATAGGGATTTTATGTAGCGTTCTATAGACTTTTAACTCCATACTTTCGCACTTTTCATGAATTAAGTTTGAAGCGTTATATTTATTTTAATTGTTTTTAGTCAGGGCTGCTGCGTCCTCTATTACCGAGGTATTGAATCTATTACCGCGGTATGGTGGCGCCTATTACCGAGGGTAGGAAAAAAATTAAACTTAATAATTATAATACTAAAATACAATACTTAATATAACTTATTAAATATAATAGACGAGCCATTTGGTGTAATGGTCAAGAAGTCGGCTATTACACCAGAGGTCGCGGGTTCGATCCCCGCACAGTACAAACATTTGTGCCCATGAACATGAGTCTGTTTGTATCGGTCTGAGTGTTTCTATGTATAATCTGTATGTTTTTACAAAAAAAGTATTTAAGTAATGTTTATCCGTTGTCTGGCACCCATAGCACAAGCTAATGCTTAGTTTGGGGCTAGATGGCGCTGTGTAAATAATGTCCAGAGATATTTATTTATTTATTTATATCCCGATGGTTTAGATAGAAGTCACCCTATATCCTGTAGTACAAATAAACATCCAGACACAGAACAAACACAAATATAATGTTCATCATATAACCCATGACCCCTAACACATAGTTCAGGGTCCTACAAAATGCACCATCGGGCAAACCAAAAAAAATGTATACATAATTAGTTCTTTAGTTACCTAGTAAAAAGTAAGTTTATCTATACAGTAACGGAACTCTAAATAATTAATTTTACTTGGTTATCACTCGGTAATAGATTAATTATGAAAACTCTTACTCCGAGCCCTTGACCCTCGGAATTAGATCCCCATAGAATCTATTACCGATGTATGCAGCGGTAATAGGAGAAGAATAGAATGTTCTAAAATGTAATTCCGACCCATAAAAAACTAATAAATTTATATATACTTGGTGCCAGTTCGCAAAAAGAGATTTCAATCTTTAAGGATAACAGTATTTTACATCACTAGATATCCCGTATCATCCATTTTTTGACGAATTAATATTGCAATTTTTTCACGTCATTTTGGACTCTCGCTACAAAAGTAGTCTTTCAATACGATAGTTTTTATAAAAATATAAAGGTTTCTACTGGACTTTATATACATCGGAATTAGATTTTTAGTTTCTAGAGAATATGAGGAATGAGAAATATTTCAAAGTTCACTAAGATAATGATTTTAAATATACTTAATTAGCAAATATCTAGACCCTTAATATTTTCTATTACCGATGGTACCCTCGGTGATAGATGCCACCCTCAATTTTAGGCACCTATTACCGCGGGTTTTTAAAATTCATATTACTATGTATTTAGATATGATTTCACCATGAAAAGTATAAGACAATACGCTTATTAAACACATAAACAAGTAAACAAAACTCGAAGTCAGTTAGACAGTGTATAACATTTATAATTACGTAACAAAAATATGAGTGCACTAGCATGAATTGCTCCGTTTTTGTATGGAAACCGCCTGCTCCTGCGCTCCCGTAGCACAAACTGATTTTTTTTATCCGTTTGCTTGTAGGCATGCTCACTGGCACCCGTTGGTTCGATGCAAAATACTACAAGTTACAACTTGTCTCAAACGGTATTTTGCTAAAGTTGCTGCTATTAATATAAAATGCGAAAATTTCGAATACCTCGGTAATAGGCGCCGATTTAGCGTACCGCGGCCATAGGCGCCTTTACCTTATATGTTGAAGCTCGCTTTGCTATCCGATACTTACTCGATTTGCGACTATTTCCACAAGATTATACGCAGTGTGACTTTATCAGTTTGAAAGTTAAATATTCTGAATTGAATTTCGTCAGGACGTTTGCTAAATGTGGGTCTACGAATATTCTTTCGAGTTATGTTCGAAAAGTCTACTCGTAGAAATGTTGCTTCAACTGAACTTGAAATACTTACTACTAAACTTAAAAACCAATTATGGATGTTAGATAGACATCGGATAAATAATGAAAATGAAAAAGGTACTACATTATCCTCTCTGTATAATTATTACTCTGTCTGTCTTTTACGCTTTCACGTCTTAACCGATTTTGATGCAATTTCGAAAAGATTTAGTTACGAAAGGACATGAACTACTTTTTATCCCGAAATAAAGCGTTTAAGGAGCGTTGCTCCTTGCAATTACTAGGAGAAGCTAAAGTAGCATGAAATAGATTTAATTGACAATGACCAATAAAAAACAAACACGCAATTCAAAATGGCTGCCGCATATTTCCCGCCCATTCGGTACACACAAAGATCAAAGCCTCGCATTAAAAAACATTATCCAATCTACTAAATCCGGACAACGGCGGCTTATTAAAATTAAAACTGATACAAAAAAAAAAAAGAAAGAAGCCCAGAGGTAATCACCCTGTGTCTAATCTCGTTACTCAAATGTTTGTGGAAATAAAAGCGGGGGTAATTATTTAAGAAACTGGCCGAGTTACAAAGAAAACCCCCACCACACCCCCTTGCCCCCACGAAGTGGCGAAAGACGGGAGCGACCCCATTGTAATTATTTTTCGTGAAAACTTTTTTCCCTTAAATTTGTTTTTGCGGTATTTTTTTTCGTTAGAATGATGTGGATTTTTTGATTTTCCAATTTTCGTGGAAATAAATTTTTGTGAGGAAAACTACTTTTGTAGTCTTTTAAAGCTAATAATACGTCTGATATCTATACATACAGAAGCATAAACCTAAATAAAATTGAAGTATTTTAACACAATTAATGTACACAATAACAATTAATACCTACCTCAGTGGAGGCTATTCATGGAATTAATATTATTGAGGCTATTTGAGTAAAAAAACTCATAAAATGTCATGTCATACTTTGAACCACAGATAATAAATAAGGTATTAGCATGGAATTAATATTATCGGGTATTAGTGGCTCCGGAAATAACTCTCTGAAACCAAATGATAATAATTTTAACAAGTCAATGACGCACCTTTTTTGAATCTTGAATTTATACCAATTAGCAGCTTTTACTGAAGATGACATTGACCAATCAAATTCAAGCCATCTTTATCTACTGCGGTTATCTTTCGCTCTACTCCAAGATGTCGATGTTTCGACCCAGATTTCAGACGAATCATATCTAGCATTGCTTGGTAAAAGTCTTAAGAAATCAACAAAGGACAAGAACACGTAGAATTTTAAGAATTATTGTTGTAATATCCACGCTAAGCCAACACAGAGAGACAACATGCTTATTAACAAGTTTGTCGGTAACAAATAGATTCCTGTATTTACCATAACATTGGGGTTTCATGGAAATATTTCCATCGCTTCCACTCCTTTGGGAAAGAAAGGAAGGGGACCCACGGTTGGGTTAGAAGTTGGTAATGTAATGGTTATAATTATTTTATTACCTAATTTCGTTTTTATAAGAGTACTATTAGCACAATTACCTAGTATCACCAGCTTTTTTGTTTTCTTTTTATACTACATCAGTTGGCAGACAGACATGCAGCCCACCATGGTACTTGTATGGTCTCTGTAGCCTATTCCATTGAGGACACTTTACCGGCGTCACTCGATGTGCTGCGAGCCTATTTCGAGTGTACTTATTTCACGTAATCGCAAAGTTATTTTGTCACCAACGTGAATATTACTGTGCTAACAACAGTCGACAAAGTACCTAAACTCTTACTTATCCAAGAAACTCCCCACAAACAGATTATTTCCGCCCTGAAGATGCCAAAGAAGCGTTTTCTTTCCCCAACTAACCGTCAAATGAGTTTTGGTGGGTGAAAGCGGCGGAAATGAGGCGCAAAGTGATAGTGGCGCCACCTGGCGGAAATGGACCCGACCGGACAAGGCAGGTTATTTGATCAGGAAATTTATTTTACCTCGGAATTTGTGGTGTTTCATTCATTTTATACTTGACTGACTTTAAATGTGACTGTACGCGACAGGGGTTGTGAATTCGAAAGCTGTCGACCAACTGATAAAAAATAAAAAAGGTTCTCAAAACAAAAGTTTTTCAAACTAGGATTTACGTTCGTTCTTCGTTTGGATGAATCTATGTAATATACCTTAACTCTATCATGAGCAGCAAGCGTGTGTATTTTATGTATTCATTTTTCATTGAAAAAGGGTGTAAAAGAAGGTCGTTTTACGAAGTCATTACAAGCACAGAATTAGTAACAAACATAAAACTTAACTAAGCACTTCATCATACATTATTCTCCAAAATGTTCTAGAGAATTTAACTAATTTAACCCTCACCTTCCTTCTTCCAAAGCAACTTACAAGATAGGTGTTTTCTTTCCCCAACTAACCGTCTAATGAGGTAAGGTGAGTGAAAGCGGCGGAAACGAGCCGCAAACTGATAGTGGCGCCACCTGGCGGAAATACCCTAGTCGCCGGAAATGGACCGGACACCCACCGAGCCTTTGGTCGGTTATTCGATCGGGAAATTCATTTTACCTCGGGAATGTTGGTCTGTCACGTATTTCATAATGCTAAGGTCCTTTATGCGGCGGAAATAAAGTTCTTATTGGGGTCCATAGTATTTGAGTAAACGTCGTAAAAAATAAAGAAAGCTTTCTGCACGCGGTTTCGTCTGCTTAGAATATACGAAGCTACTCCGCATTTTTTGGAAAATAAATTGGCTACGTCACTCATCATCGTCATCCCAGCGTGTTCCCGATTGCATCCAGTATGGAGCTGCGGGTCCGCTTCGACTATGTTCCCAGATTTAACAAGCCTGGTTTTTACAATGGCTACGTCACTCTCTCGCTCATTGCGACGTGAAAGAATGACAAACAAAAATACTTCTGTTTTTATCAGAAACTATGGGAAATAAGCAGTATCCTAGTATAAAAAGTAATCTTGGTCTAGTATGTAATTCTCACGAAATTCCGAAATTTGAGTTACAAAAATTTATGATTTTTTTTTTCAATATTTAATTTTTCTTTTTTCAGGTTTTAGAGTACTCGTATAACTTATTCTCAATTATATAGTGGTCCCCCATAATTAGTGAGTTTTCATGGAAAAAAAAGGTAGTTAAAAAAATAGGGACTGAGGGAAAAGTTAATAAAGCCCATAAACAAAATACATATTTCTATTACCTTTAATGTAGCAAGAATACAAAAAGCAAGCAAAGCTGCTGCTACATTAACATTTGCACGGTTAAAATAATAATTCTCTCACCCATCATTATTACCCAACTACAAATAAATATGAGGGAATGACAGTGAGGGAATGACAAAATCAAACATAGCCGCCCAAAACGCACAACTTATACTTTCTTTCGTATTGAAATTAATGATAATGTTATAGGTTACCAAAACCAACGTAAACAACTTATTATCAATTAGTTAAGGTTGATTGCCTTTTTGTTATAAGATGTGATGGAATGACGGCCGAAATTTATAATGTAGTAAACTACGAACGAAATTATTTTCTTACCGAAATTACTTGCATGCACAAGATGAATTCGCCACAATGAATTATTGGCAGTACTGCCAACTATCAAAAACAAATTGATGCTTTCATGTAATACAAATGACACGTTCAAAAATGGACTGCGAACAAAAGTGTGAGGGAATGATCTTATTTCTCGGGAAAAAAGAAAATATGCATAATTATCAATATCCTTTAAATTTTTCTTGGATTTTATGAATATTTTAAGAAGACCATTTTTATTTTAAGCTGCTAATAAAACTATAACACAAAATTTAGCGAAATGTGTCAATTTAGCAACCATAGAGTACTTAAATCTGGAGTTCGGGACATAGTGAGGGAATGATTTCCGGATGTTTCTGTAAGTAAAAGAAATATTAAATATCTAGTTTATTATAAAGTCATATATGTATTATGTAACCCCTTATACATACTTCATAACAAAATAATAATCATTGCATTAATTTTGTAATTACTTAGAAAATAACAATAAGGACACGAATTTCGGAATTTCGTGAGAATTACTCATATATGTCTGTACCTTTTATAGAAATCAGTTCCTTTAGATAGCAGAATAAGACCCTCGAACAGGATTTAAAAAAAAAACAAAGCACAATTTTGATAATTTTATGATACGAGTATTAATGTGCTTACCTCTGGTGATCAGATACCTAACTAGGGTCGATTTATCACCCTTCGTTATAGAAGCGAGCAAGCGTTACAAAACGCTGTCGTAGCCACCATAATTGACCGTGACGACTTGTTCTGATTTACGTTTAAAATGTAGGTACTACTGAATATATCGATAATATTGTAAATGCAGACTTAACTCTGTATGTCTGTCTATCACGCTTTAAAGGCTAAACATCTGAACTGATTTTGATGAAATTGGTTATAGGCATAGAAAGGGTACTTTTTATCTCAGAATAGGTAATCAGTTTCCATGACATAAACGGAAACCTAGTATTTTTGTTTTTTCATCTTGCACATCACAGCGGAGCAAAGGATCAAAGTTTTTGTTTTTAGTATGGAAATACAGGAGCTGAACGTTAATTATTATGGATACTGCCAGTAGTGGTATTACCTGCTTGAGTAAAAATCAATATTCTATTTATATTTTCCAAAGCATTTTTTCTGTAACTAACATTGGTTTAAAATGAAAAAGAACATAATATTCATTGCAAAATAACTCAATTTAACAGATCAGATAGCGAGTGGTCGATTTATATCGCCCCCGAACCAAGCATGCGTGACTAAATGGTACAAACCCCTCACAATTTAGTACACGACATAAACTGTGACTGTTTTTTGATGATACATTACTTATAGTGATGATAGGTTATCATCATCATCTAAGCGCATTCCCTATTGCATCCAAAATGGAGCTCTCTAACACATTCCAGACTCTGGACTGTAATTAAATATTTTCCAAACAGAAAAACCCCATCACAATTTTTTGGTCCGATATTGAACATTATTATTATTATAAATAGGAACTCCTTTTGGCGGTTATAAGTTACAATATGTTAACAATCACGTTCCAGTTAAATGGGAGATTTTCTGACAGGCCATTTAAAAAAAAAAGGTTTCCAAAAGCTTCACTAGATGGCGTTGAACGAAGTATGTACTTGTCTATGATCTATTTTACCTCTGGCACAGATAATATAATACTCTGGTTTTTTAACTAGGAGCCATAATCTTTACTCATTCTTCTTCTTCTTCATGATTAATAGCTTGCTTTGTGTTTTTGAAGTGAAAACTTCTTTAGCGGCGTTGTGCACTTTTTTTGTATGGGGAAAAAATGTTAAACTCGCGTCAGGATTTATGTGTCACGTGACCTGATCGAAAATCCATATAAAATTTGAAGTCCGGACACGTGTTTTCTACAAACTTATCTGTTCCGGTGGCCAAAATTGGAACTACGTGAAATGCAATGCAAAAACGATATTTAATGACAGTTTTAAATAGACAGTAGCGACGCCGCCACCGGAACAGATAATTTGTCGGTCTATAGACAATAATGGTTTTTTGTTCAATTTGACAGCTCATTTATGCAAAGAAAAGTGCTTCTTATGTACATCAGGAGTAGAGTAAATAATTGTATTAATAAGAACTGATGTTGTTTTCTTGAGTTTTATTCCTTTAGCGTAAGGTATATTTTTCTTTGCATGAATGAACTGTCAAGTGTGACCTCTTCTACTATTATAGCCGCAGTGCGGTCGCTTCCTATATGCTTCCTATGCTACAAAGTGAGCACAAAGACCTTAATTTGATATCCTGCAAAATTCAAAATTTAATTGCCGTAATAAAACATTTAAAAAGTTTGGAATATCTTTATTCGCCGGAATTATATAACAGTATTTTGTGGAAATTAACACCACTTCTCCGCAGTCTTTGGATCTGCTATGCTGCGGAGCATGCATCAGGTCGTATGAAGTTGGAAATGCTGTCCGATTTCCTGCGACAAGAGGCTCGTTCTCACACACAGTTTGGCTTGTTACCCCAAATTCCCAGTGAACATCCTCGAAAGCGACATGTTGATTACTGTAACACCACTCGTGTTATTAACGATTCGGGAGTCTGCGGATTCTGTAAAGGGAATCATTTCTTGGCCGATTGCTCCAAATTCAAAAGTTTATCCGCAGATTCCAGTATGCAATTAGTTGTAAATTCCAAACTTTGTTTTCGTTGTTTAGAAAATAAATAGTTGTCAATCAAAAAAGTATGACATTGACGGTTGTCAATCATTTTATCATTATTTATTACATGGCGTTTCAGTGTCACAGCAAGGAGTTTCTGATAAGTCTGAAAAAGTTTCTGATTTCATTAATTCTGAGAGATAAACTTTTTAATGTAATATAAATTGTCATGTTTGTGTACGATAGCGCAATAAATAAATATTGTATTTTACCACATAAATGATAGTACTTTTATACCTCTACCAATCTATTAAATCCCTAACCATTCCAAAATACATATCAAAAATGCACAACGTTAATATTCAGGTTTTCACTTCTGCCGGCACTCCCGGAGTGCAACCCGTCGTTTTTTATTAACAATTCCGCCAATAAGTATTTTTTTCGGAAATGAAAATGACATCTGACATAAACAAAACGTTTCGTTTTATCAAAAACAGTCATGTCGAAGTAAACTTTATAACGTTTCGTTCCTTGTGAGTGCATAGCTTGCATAGGTGGAACGGCGCCATCTATTGAGAACTAACAAAACGGGCTGTCAGAAAATCGCCCATTATGTCCCAAAACATTAATCGCACGGAACGAAAACCTTCTACACAACTATTAAGGCCGCTTCCACACGAGTGGGTCTAAAGACATCACAAAATCAATTTGTACCCTCACTTCGTTACGCCATAGAGTTTTCATTTCTCTGTCCACCAACCGTGAACAATCATCTTAGATCTCACCACGCTACCTTGACCTTTCAAACTGGAATTATGCACTTTAGTTCTTTGGAATAGGGGTTATAGTTAATAGGATGGAAGGCCAGTGTGGAGTGGTTGTCGCGAAGTGCACTTCAATGTTCGTTTCGCGCTAACGTGATCTGTGAAGGTGCAGTAAGGTATGGTGCATTAGTTGGGCTCATCGTCTGGGAGTGCAAGTTGATATTTACATAGTAAATATTAAAGTTAGTGACTGAGTGAGAGATTAAATCAGAAGGAGCTAGTAAAAGAATGAGTAATTCAGTCATGTCGAGAATTAGTAATTTTAATATACTATTATGGAGCAGTCTGATTTGAGAGTGAATGATTTGACGCGTTTTTAAACACTTACACTAGTAAAGCATAACACCAGAAAAATATCTTCAGATAAAAAAAAATTACTTTATGATAGATACACAAATGAATGAAAGTTGTAATACTACACTATCACAACACAAACGATGCACAATCGGTAAAATTGTTCAAATCCAAGAAAAAATCGGAATTTTCTGTCCCGGGACCACAAGACCCAGGCCAGGTATTCAAATTACTAAACAAACAAAGCATTGCGTTGGACCAACGAGGGGTTATTTATTCCTAAATTAAAAGTACTTCATGACTCGTCAACCATTTGAGTGAGAAATTATTCAATGCGAACAGAGCAACAATAACACGGAGAAAGAACGGGCCGCGCCAGTGTATGAAAGCGAAAGGGTTGGTTAACCCTTCACCGTTCGTAGACGTTACTACGCGTAGAAGTGACGTGGTGTTATTAGTTTTTAAGCTATTGCATAGCTTTTATCGCGGGCTTTGAGCGCGGCGACCGAACCAAGAAATTCCGTAATCACAAAGAAACCTAAGGAAAAACCTGACACTCGTCTAACGTCGTTTCAGTTCGGCTAACTCCGGCCAATATGTAGCTTTACCGCGGCAGTCCCCAAGTGTCACACGATTTTTTTTTAAATATTTTGACAACAAAGTTGCCTGATGTATATGTTACAGTCAAAGTGATCAATTAGCTATTATATATAATGACTGGTCATTATATATAATAACCAAATTGACTAGACAATGTGATAAATTGATCACTTTATCCAGCTATTATTTATAATAGCTGGTCCTAGTTAGCCAAAGTGATCAATACGTACGTTCCTGACATATAAAGTGTATAAATAGTTGTACAAACTATGTATATGTTACGCTCAAAGATCAAAAACGCTCATTGAGCGGAAAAATAGCTTACAACGCATTGCGGTCACAGTAAAACATCCAACGTAACTGACACACAGAGGAGACTATCTTTTGAACAAAAACAACTTCGGAGGCGAAAATCGACTCTGATGGATATAGGTTAGAAGGCTAAGGCGGGAGCGGAGCGAAGCGGAGCGAAGCGGAGCTCCCGCCTTGGCCTTCGTGGTTATTTTTTTTTAAACCTGAAAAAACTTTTGTGACCACAACGCCTTGTGAGCTATTTTTCCGCTCAATGAGCGTTTTCGATCTTTGAGCGTAACATATAGACCATTTGATGATTAATAGTAAATAAACAAAATACTATCTCTCTGCCCTGACGAAGTAACATGGGTAGAATTCGGTTCTGGCACTCGCCGGCCGCTGCCGCGGCACGCTCGCTTCGCTCGCTCGGCTCGTGCATTTGGGGTCGCAGTTCTAACCTAACCTAACACAAATCTATCTATTCCTTTAAATTAATAATATTATTTCTTTAAAAAATTACCAGTCAGGCATTGTTTTATTACATTGACCAAGTCTATGAAGATATTATATATAATGGCTAGTCATTATATATAATATCCAGATTGATCACTTTGGCTGTAACATATATACAACTGCGTTCTACGATGAAGCGCGCTTGCTTAGGAAAAGTTTCTATAATAAGGTAACGGTTACTGCAATAGTTCGGCTACAAGAGCTAAACTGCTTTTGAATGCTCTGAGGAACTCTTCTCCCTTATTCCTCCCTCTTCGTTCCGGCTTAAAACCACTCGCTCTAGTCAGCGTGGTCATCGCTTCACCGTGGAAAGTATTCCATCGCGTACTAAAAAGTTCGATGATTCCTTTTTTTGTCGAACCTTAAAGAAGTGGAACTCTCTGCCGGCTCATGTATTTCCCCCTTCCTATGACATGAGTTCCTTTAAACGAAGCGTGAAGAAGCACCTTGTCAGCCAGTACTGCGATGCCAACGGATAGAACGCCACGCGGTGTTGCGTCCGTTGTCATGGTAATTTGGGTTCCCCTTTTGCTAAGTGGAGCCAATGTACTGAGCTACTATAAAAATAAAAACTTTTCGTCATTATTTTCTGAGCGCTTTTCTCCTATTGTATACCTATTGGAATAAAATGGACAGGTCTGTGGATTTGTATGTGGTCGCAGCGAGATGCGGGTCGCCGTGAGCTGATCAATACGCTCGACTACGAGCCCCCTGCGCAAGAGCCGAGCCGCACTATTAATACACCTATAGGATTGAGAGAACTGGCAGATTCTCGTATTGAAGGCCAAGGCACACTTTGCGTCGCTGTGCCATAATAGTTAGTACACACATCTACTGATTCAAATAAAATGTTATTTGTTCGAAGTAGTGGGTTAGATTCCCGCTTTAAGTCTGTTTGGTGGTAGGACTTTTTCAGAGTCCTACTGGCTAGCTACCAATGCCATAGGTAGATAGCAGCACTGGCTGTGTTCTGGCAAAACTAATCTGGGTACCAGTACAGTTGAAATCAAAAGGCTAGGTTATTACACTTGAGGTTAAGAGCCCCTCAATGGAAAAGGACAATAGCCGTTTACCATTTTTTTTATATTAGGTCAGTTGGCAGACTGGCACGCAGCACACCTGATGGTAAGCGGTCACTGCGGCCCATTCCATTATGTAGGCTGCGTACCTACCGGTTTGCCAACTGATCTAGTTTAAAAAAAATACGTTATGCAAGGATTATACGAGGTATAATCCTTCATGTGATCAACATAATTTCTATTTGTTGTGTCTGGATGTTATTTTTTAATTTATGTATAAAGTTACCTTCCTTGTTTTTGATACCCAACAGTGCTAAAGCTACTAAGGATTAGATCAACATGCTGTCGTCCAATATTCTTGAATCTGGAACTGAACCCAGAAGCCTAGCCATTTGCGTCACTGCACCGAAGCCACGGCACGATACACGCGTACGCGGATCGATGGGGGTCGCCATGGCAACCTCGTGACGTCATCGCTCCCGTAGACGCCAGCTTTAGGCGTCTTCGCTTCAGGCGGATCAGCGTCATCGTAATCTGTTCTCGAATAGATGTATGTCTGATGTTATGGTGTATGTCTTTTCATCATCTATCTATTCTATCTATAAATCTTAAAGAGAAAACTGACACTGACAATCAAACTACAAGACCTAGGAACTTTGGAAAGGGCTATGAAGTATATACAGGGTGTTAGGTAACCCGAGGGACATATTTAAGGAGAGTGTTCAGAATCCGATTTAGAGTCCAATTTGCTATAAAAAATATATCCTTAATTTTTCCATGAATATCCTAATAACACTTTAAGTGCATTGGCACAAAAACCTGAACTTGCCGCGACTGCGTTACGAACAAATACTGGTCGTACGTACCTAAGCCAGAAGTGCGTTACGACCAGTATTTTGACGCACCACGACCTGACTTTCAGGGCCTACACAGACGTGGAAACTCATCGTACCAAAGATTTTCTTTTTCAAACCTTTAGGTCATATCCTTGTTTATACACAACTGCCGTAGCACAGGGTTCTGAAGGATATTTTGGATAATATAAGCAATTTTCGAAATCATTGATTTACGACCATAGGCGTTTAGCATAGAAGCGAAAAAATACTAGTGATGGGATCTAAACAGTTAAACAACAAATAATTTTTATACGAATACGTCAAAATAGTGGTCGTAACTAGGGAATGGTCCCGGGAAATCCCGGTCCCGAAATTCCCGGGAAATCCCGGGATTTGGCGACGACTAAAATACCCGGGACTCATGACCTCGTCCCGGGACTTTCGGGACTTTCGGGACTAAGTAAAGAGCTCTATTTTAAGTGAGATTTTTGGCAGATTTGCAAAAATTTGATCCGTGCCTCACCGTTCAAATTAAATTGCAATTAAAATACTGAAAATAATAAACGTTAGATACTATTTTTTTGATTATCTCGCGATTATTCCTCAATTTTGTAAAATGTGTACTATGTGCAGGAAGTTATCGGTTAATTTCGAATTAATGTTATTGTTTACATCATGTTGCGGCTCCATTTATCGAGAGAGGAATTTTAAGGGCAGTAGTAATGCTCCAAGCTGGGGCTGCCCAACAGAGTATTGTTGAGGAGATTGACACAAGACAAAAGTTATGGTTACGTTATCGTGTTACTGGTGAAGTGGCTGAAAGACACCCAGGCGGGAAGCGCATAACTACTCAACGAAAAGATCGATTTTTGCTAGTTGCCGCGAGAAGACAACCAAATGTTACGGCCATGCAATTGGTTCAGAGGCTCCAGCCAGAGCACCAGTTGCTTGTGAGTGACTAAACTGTGAGGAAGAGGTTGCATGAAGCTAGCCTTCATGCCCGCAGACCGTTTCGTACTCCAGCACTACGCAGAAGAAATCGTAGACGGCTAGAGTGGGCTCGTGAACATTTGCTCTGGGAAGATAACTAGTTGTCTGTGGTGCTGTTTACCGATGAATCCTAGTTCGGTCTCCATCCCGATACACATAGAGTACGTGTTGGCGTGACGTTCTTGGTCTTGAATTCCTGGACGTGAGAGCCGCTCCCACCACCCTCAGGAAGTCCATCCACATTACGACGGGACAATTATGGTTTGGGCAGGAATTCATGTTGATGGAAGAACAGACTACGTTCGGATCAGAAACACCATGACGGGTGAAAAATGCCGTAACGAGGTGCTAGTACCAATAATCTACCCCATCGACTACAAATGGGCCAAGAATACACGCTCATGGACGATAACGCCCGTCCGTACACAGTGAGAGTGGTGACGAGCTGGGTGCAGGAGCTTGACGAATTGGTCTTAGGTAGGCCCGCTCAATCGCCTGATCTAAACCCCATAGAACACGCGTGGGACATGCTCCAAAGAAGGGCTTTGAGGAATTTCCCTGCAAACATTAGCCAACCCGGAAAAAAAATGAAAAACACTTGCAGGACCGTTATTAACGTCATGGGTGGTTTTACTTACTACTGATTTTTCACACTACTGTTAAAAACAATATTTTTTTCTTATTTTTCACTTTTCTTTGAGAACCACATTCATTGTTAGTTTACCATTATTTCAATTTTTTTCTTTATTTGAAGAATTCTTTTTATACCAAATAAAACAGTTTTCTTTTATTCTGAAGTGTACTCTAATGGGCTTTATAAAAATATTGTTAATGTTATTTTTAATAAATTTTTAGTTTATTGAGTTTATACAAAATATTTCTAGACAGTCACTGTGTTGATGTGTGTATTAAATTGTAATAAATACTCGTGTAGCGAAAGCGTGTAGAAATCCAGCGTTATATTGCCTAGAAAACGAATAAATATCACGTTCTGGTAAAAATCCCGAAAGTCCCGAAAATCCCGGGAATCCCGGTTCCTTTATCAGGTCGTCCCGAAATTCCCGGGACTCAAATATGGCACCGGTTCTTCATTCCCTAGTCGTAACGCACTGAATGTAATAATTTATGTATGCATGAACTACCAAAAAATCCCGTGTGCTGATCGGCTGGTTACGCCCCAAACTCAAATTGTATGCGAATACAATTTAAGTCGTACCTACTTGAACGAGTACACGAAATAGGTACTGTGAAGGAAGGAGTGTCCGCACGTTACGCGGATTTTTAGGTTTCGACTGAGGTTATTGACAGATATTTATTAGAGTTTTTATTGATATAGACTTATTTTGTTATATGGAAGCATGAACTATCCTCGCATTTTTTTTCATACTGTATTTTGTATGAAGGCTTGCAAGGTCTTCCAGTTCCCCCATTATATTTCATTAATTCATTAAGACATTTTTTTCAAAGATGGATTTTTATTAATAATACAAACATAATATCATTAGACAAAATCCCGTAAAATGTCACAGTAAGCAATCAAAGTTTTACTATTCCATGTTGATATTTTAGGGTTCCGTAGTCAAATGGCAAAAAACGGAACCCTTATAGATTCGTCATGTCTGTCTGTCTGTCTGTCTGTCTGTCTGTCTGTCTGTCTGTCTGTCTGTCTGTCTGTCTGTCTGTCTGTCTGTCTGTCCGTCCGTATGTCACAGCCACTTTTTACCCAAACTATAAGAGCTATACTGTTGAAAATTAGTAAGTAGATGTATTCTGTGAACCGCATTAAGATTTTCATACAAAAATAGAAAAATAATAATAAATTTTGGGGGCTCTCCATACTTAGAACTGAAACTCAAAATAATTTTTTTCATCCAATCCTTACGTGTGGGGTATCTATGGATAGGTCTTTTAAAATGATAATAAGGTTTCTTGTAGCATTTTTTTCTAAACTGAATAGTTTGCGCGAGAGACACTTCCAAAGTGGTAAAATGTTGGTCCCCCCCCCTGTAATTTCTAAAATAAGAGAACGATAAATCTAAAAAAAATATATGATGTACATTATTATGCAAACTTTCATTGAAAATTGGTTTGAACGAGATCAAGTAATTAGTTTATAAATTTTTGGGGCTTCCCATACTTAGAACTGAAACTCAAAAAAATTTTTTTCTTCAAACCCTTACGTGTGGGGTATCTATAGATAGGTCTTTAAAAATGATAATAAGGTTTCTAATATCATTTTTTTCTAAACGGAATAGTTTGCGCGAGAGACACTTCCAAAGTGGTAAAATGTTGGTCACCCCCCCTCTAACTTCTAAAATAAGAGAACGATAAAACTAAAAAATATATATGATGTACATTACCATGCAAACTTCCATTGAAAATTGGTTTGAACGAGATCAAGTAATTAGTTTTTTTTTTAACGTCATAAATCGTAAACCGCAATTTTCCTCTCATTCAATCAACTCAAATATAAAAACGTCGATCTAACTTACGAACTACAAGAACTTTTATATTATGATGATACTTGCTGCTACGGAACCCTTCATGGGCGAGTCCGACTCGTTTCAAAATAGCGTTCACTTAAAATTCTCAGGGGTCAGCGCAACATATTTTTTCCTTCCACACACTCGTATTATCTGTCATTTCTACATAACATACACTCAGTTGCAGAAACGTCCATTAAAGTTAATGTGTCATTAAAGCTATTGCTGTCACTTTTTATTTCATGACAACGAAAAGTGACAGCATTAGATTTAATGAAGCGTTAACTTTAATGGAGCTTTCTGCAACAGGGTGATATTCTTTCATTTCCATGTAATACTTTACGCAATCCATCCATCTCTTTTTTTCCCCTTTAGTCACTCACCTTTCATTGCCCAGTATTTTGATCCATACCTTGCGAGTTGCGACAGGTCTGATGCGATGATCTTTTCAATCCAAATCAGTAAAATTGGCCTATTTTCCTTCTCATACTAATTTTGCACGTTTGCAAAATTATCGCCATAAATTACGTCCAAAAACAATTCCCGAATCCCACGCTCACATTCCCACCACGCAGTATTTCCAGGAGTGCGCAATTAGCGGCAGCTAGCAGTGACCGCGCTACCCGCGCTGTCTTGCGGCGGTCATGCGCGCGCTACACGACCGCCCGCCGGCATGCGCACCTCACCATACAACTGCAGTGAGGTAATGGGCAATTTGGTGCTGCGAAGTAGGCTACTATCATAGGGTTTGTCGCAGTAGAGCCACTTACGATGGTTGCGCTATAGTTGACTTTAAAAATTAATTATTATGTAGTGTTATCGACAGTATCGATACTTTTCGATACTATTGAAGCTGTCAAACTATCGATAGACTTTAGATAGCTAACTCTAGTTTCTTTAAACGCATCTGGCTGGTTTTGGAGTGTTCTATAAATGTATGGAATTGCAACTATACGCCCATACCAAATTTTCTTAGTTTGAGGTTGAATGCTGCTCAAAGGCACTACCTACCATACATCAAGCTTTACTTTAATACAAAGAATAGCTTGATGTATGATAGGTAGTGCCCTGTCTTTGTGGCAGGAGTACGCAATTAGCGGCAGCTAGCAGTGACCGCGCTACCCGCGCTGTCTCGCGGCGGTCATGCGCGCGCGACACGACCGCCCGCCGGCATGCGCACCTCACCATACAACTACAGTAAGGTAATGGACAATTTTGCTTCTGCGAAGTAGGCTACTATCCTAGGGTTTGTCGCAGAGTAGAGCCACTTACGATGGTTGCGCTATAGTTCACCTTAAAAATTAATAACAATGTAGTGTTATCGACAGTATCGATATTTTAGATAGGCTGAAAGCTGTCAAACTATCGATAGACTTTAGCTATCTAAAGTCTATTGATAGTTTGACAGCTTTCAACTCTAGTTTCTTTAAACGCGTCTGGCTGGTTTTGGAGTGTTCTGTAAATGTATGGAATTGCAACTGTACGCCCATACCAACTTTTCTTAGTTTAAAGTTAAATGGTGCTCAAAGGCACTACCTTCCATACATCAAGCTTTACTTTAATAGCTTGATGTATGAATTGTATGATAGGTAGTGCCCTGTCTTCTGTGGCAGGGGTGCGCAATTAGCGGCAGCTAGCAGTGACCGCTACCCGCGCTGTCTCGCGGCGGTCATGCGCGCGCGACACGACCGGCCCGACGCACCTCATCATTCAACTGCAGTGAGGAACTTTACTGCTCTACTTTTTGACCGCATCCGTTAAACAGTGGCTAAGCCGCTCAGGTATAAACCCGGAGGTCGTGGGTTCGAGTCCCGCCTAGAGTCTGGTTGGCGGTAGGGCTTTTTCAGAGTCCGACTGGCTTAGCTACCACCCCCACAGATAAAATCACCACTAACCAGACCCAAGGCGGGAATCGAATATTTTATGCCTTAGGTACTTATCATGTTTCGTTGTATTCATCTAGGTGTTTGCTATAAATGTATGTATGGAATCGCAACTGCACGCCCTTAACGCCATCATTGCCTAGTTTGATAATTAAGATGGCGTTGAGTGGAATTTGTCTAAGATATTTCTTTGCAGCAAAAATTTTCCAGTAACAATAAAAAAGTAAAATGTCCTAGGCATTCTCGGTGCATGGTGGAAATACATCGCTGTTCGTTGCCGCACTGTGGCATTACTTACCCAATAATACAGATCTACTGAGCGTCTAATTTCGCTGCGCGGGCGCGGGTTACCGATATTTAGTTCGTGCGTGATCACCAATGCGTGTACCACGCGTGCTCGTGGTATGTCGCTGCCCCGGGGCTAACAGTGAACTCTGGACCATGGACTATGGAAAATACTCTAAAAAGTAAAGTCTACAAAAAAACTCCTGGACACTATTCACGCAGCGCCGTACAGTCCTAAACTAAGCATAGCTTGTATGGTCAACAGCACATCACGGTAAACACTTGCAGTTCGATAATAGCACTTATGCCCCCGACATAAGAGTGGTACAAAGTCCAAAGTGTATTAGTTTGACGTGCTTTTGACTGTACTATGGCTGCCAGACAACAGATAAACATCTACACTTATCTGAAAGATTTGTTTGCTTGTTTGTTTTTATTGACTCCAAAACTAAAGAACTGATTTGATAAATTCTTTCACTGTTGGAAGGTTACATTATTCTCGGGTGACATAGGGTACTTTTTATCCCTGAAATATGGGAAAACCCTCTTACTCTTTTTATTCTTTTTTTGCTTTATATTTACGGGATAGAAATAACGCGCGGGTGAAACTGTGGAGGTGACCACTAGTAACTTATATAATAAATATATTTTTTGTAAATACACTAATTATACCAGACCCAGACCCATACTGATACAAACAGACATTTGTCCATGCACCCGAATGTTTGTACTGGGCGGTGATTGAACACCAAAAGGTCGCTCTTGGCGTAGGTAAAAGCCGACTTCTCAACCATTACGCCAAATGGCAAGTCAAAGTTATAAAAAAAAATCAACAACAATTATATTAGCAGGCAAAAGTGGCCACAATAGCCAAAAACGCAACTCCCTGAACAAAAACGACGGAACGTCAACGCTCAGATGACGCGCGCAGCCGCAACGCCCGTGTGGCACCACCCTTAAACCGAAAGAAAGTATAGTTAATTTATTAAAATATTTATTATTTTTTTACTAAACAGACATCTGTTATTCAGATGTAGAAGATTCAAATAGAAAGTTTCATGGAAATTTGTACAGCAGTTACCGCGTTAAAGAGAAACAAACATCTATTTGTTAGATTAGTAGAATTTGTATTCATTCATCAACCTATTTAATCAACCTGTCAGGTTTAACATTTAACATAGCTATATAAGATAACCTGTCCCATAACTTTAACAAGGACCTTACAAATCACACACTTAAAGCACTGTATATCGATAGAACTCGTGACTACAATATGTCAAATACCAACGCTGTTATTACCTTGATGAACCGCCATTACCACAGCCTCAATCATACCTCTTCATCAACACCTTTATTGCCTTATGGATAAAGTTTAAATTGTAAACGTTCTATAATTAAGTTAGTACGAAGTTTGATTGTATCTGGAGACAATTTCGAGGTCTCTCATAAGTGGGATTGGATAATTACATTGTTGTATGCAACCTTTGTTTTACTGCTAAATTGCTTGTTTACCGTGTATTATAATAACGTTAACCATAGCTTCTTTTTAAGGTACTACTTATGAAATTATTCTGTCATTTTTGACACATTATTTATTTAATTGTACAGTAAGGACCACAATCTGTCAAAATCCAACCACAAGTTTTCAGCAAAATCGTTGAATTTTACTGTTATAGATTTTAGAACATATTCAAATGTCGTGCCGTGAAGGATTCATCAGCACCTGTGATATAGTACATGTGGGGCAATATGGCTTAGTGGGTAAACTTGCCCATCTGGATGGGTGATTCGAGTCCTACATAACCTTTGGCCCGGTATTGTTGCCAACACTACTCTTTATTTAAATTGCAATGTGTCGAGCCATAGAGATCTAAAATAAAATTTATCTCTTTACTAGCGGGCGCCCGCGGTTTCACCCGCGTGGTTCCCGTTCCCGTGGGAATTGATCAATCAATCAATTCAATTTTTCTCGCCGTAAAAACCATCCTTGAACTCCAACGAACATTTAAAAAAAATTTTGGCCGAATTGGTCCAGGCGTTGTTGAGTTATGCCCTTACCAACACATTTTGCGATTCATTTTTATATTATAGATTTTCTGTTATCTGTGTGTCTAGCAGATCGTACACCTGATGGTAAGCGCCACGTCTGCCCTTAGACAGTTCATTGCCAAACAGTAACTAAGCAGTTACTGTCTGGCACTGCCCTGCGCCCGCTACACCGAGACGACAGTTATTAGGTCTCATATTACCCAGTAATTCCACTAGCTACAGTGCCCCTAGGTTCTCTGCTTCTTAGGTTATACGCAAAGCATTTCCAACAATAAAAATAATGCGCTGCTGATTGTACCATGGTGTAAACATACCCGGTAAAACATAAGGGCAGGTCTTTTTTCTCTGTTTGCCGCATCGCACTCTATGTAAAAGGTTGCTGGATAATTTCCGAAGGGCACAGTAATAAGAACAGTATTGCATATCAAAATAAGACCAACATCATCATACCGTGAAACGTGCGTACAAGTCTGGCCAAGAAAACTGTGTAGCAAAAAAATTAAAAGAAATAACCCATAGCCTGCAGATATGGCGTTAAAAATCATTCTCCTCCACACAAAAAAAAAAGTCATTTTTGAGTTAAGCGCCTACATATTATTATGTATTTTAAGTACATTTCGGCGGTTTATCCTTATTTGTCATTTTAAAATCAGTAAGGTGCCGTATGCCCAGTTTCCCGGGCCGGCAGTGGCGGTGGCTGAGACCCGGTGGAGTAGTGCCGGCCCGCGGCGACGCAGCTGCCGCCCGCGCCTACAGGCTGCTCCGGTGTCCACTGACGTAGAGGAAATACTATACACTGGTGTAGTAGCTAATGTCACCTTTTAAACCTCCGAAAATTAATTCAATGATTTGTTACCGAAATAAGTTAACTTGTTGTTGAATCCATCAATTCCAATCCGCTCTTATCATATATTAAAATCTAGTGTCGAGAAAAAGAGAGAGCATTCTACTCAATATTTTCTCTGCGATTTTTTGATTCCTAAAGATAAAGCACAATACAATAAAAAGTACACTTTTACTAATTTTTTTAAAACTTCGTGTTTTTTTTATTATAAAACAGTTTTTGCCACAGAATCTTGGGTCCGTGCCTTTGTTAGGTTGAAATTTTAGGTTAGGGTTTAGTTACATGTTACTCCGCGTAGAGATTACTTCGTGATTTAAACACAAACTGTAGAGCACCCTGTACAGCTGTGATCTCTGCGCATTACATATGCGCGCGGCATAATAAATGTATCCGCTTAATTATTATTTTGAAAATATCCGCGCCTCAGGCGCTGCCGCTGCATCTACTGATTCGAGTTAGCTTATGTAGCCTCACCCTTATTTATAACACGACGAAAATCACATTGAGACCATTGTAAACCAGTTGTATCATCAAAGGCTTGGAGATCAGGGGGCCTAGACAAAGTAAAATTTTGACAGCGATAGCGAAATTCGCTTACTTCAAATTGTATGGATTTGACAAGTGCCTTAGAAAAGTCAATCGATATTGAAAGTACGGGTTTTGACATTCGCTATCGCAAATAGAGCAATAACGAACGTCATAAGTGCCGCTTGTCTGCGACCTCAGAGGTAATGATCACTTAGCATCAGGTGATGCACTTAGGTAAGACGTCGTGTACTTACTTTGAGGTCAATATTAGGTACAATATATCAGATGTGTAAGACATCGTGTGTATCGGGCAGTGCGTGATTTCCCCAGGTCATCGCAATCAGCGGTCATTACTCGAGTGCCCCGGGTCGAAGACACACGCACGGTTACTGCCAAATTGCTTAAATGTACTTAATGTCCTTACCATTTGACTCTTATGATTGATAAGTACTTCTCCTGTAGCTCGACTGTACCGATCCTAAGTGCAGAGTAGTTATTTTTTTGTGAAGTTGTTAAGTATTTGGTTCGACAATCGTTGTTTGCAAATCTAACTCAGTTTTTTAAATGGCAGATCGTTTGTAGGTCAAAAACAACACAGGCCCCAATAGACGCCCTTGGGGCACACCCAAGCGTAGTTGCAGAACTAAAAGAATTTGTAGTAGGTATTTTAGCTCAGAATGTAATGATAATTGTTGTAAATCTTTGGTGTTTGGAAAGATTAACTAACGAGTTTCTTGACAGTTTTTCTTAATAGATAATAACATTCCGAAGCGGGTGGTAAAATCCTTCTGTAACATCAAAACCAAATATTTTGATTTTGATATCCAATTTCCCGTTGACTTCGAAATACACCTTGTTAAACACATTCAAACAGGTCATTTGAGGTACCCATGGACATACTAGCAGCGGGTATGCTAAGTTATGCCTCTATGGCCCATGGCGGTACCGCTGGGCGATCGTACTGATAATAACAAAGTCGTTGCCATAACAACCGATCGTTAGATCTAAATAACTTAATTAATACTTCGTGTTGACTAACATTTTCGTTAAAACTTAATAACGGGACTTAGCACGATATGCTGCTATACGAATACATAAATTTTCTATTACGAGTATTTTCTGTTCTGTAGTGCTAGGTCGGAAAACTATTCAGAAAGACAAAAATTTTGAAAGTAGTTGTTTGATTAACTAGGTACGTCTCATGACTCTCATGTATATAATTTAATGTACTTACCTACTGTTATTTTTCGAGTTTGTGATCTCGGTACTTGGTAAGAGAACCGAGCGACTCCAAACGTAACATTATTTAAACATACAAACATTCATAATATTTATATTTTTTACTTTATTTTATGATGTTTTGTAATATGAATATGGGTAGACTGCTAATATAAATGAGACATTCCTTTCACATCAAAAAGACGTGACGATTCAGTGAGAACATCATCAATATATATTCTGCGTCAATGTCGAATTCAATTTAATACGAGTACACTTTATCAGAGCTAACTAACTCCAAAACAACATTGACAAGCTTTCGAAGAAAAAAAATCACCAACATTGATTAAACGCTGAGGTAGTGGTGAGGTGAATATATTAGAGTTGCCCATCGATAGTCCACTATCGATAGTCTATCGATAGTTGACGTCATATCAATAGTATCGATAGTCTATCGATACTATCGATAACCCAAATCCAGGCAATACTATCGATAGTATCGATACTATCGAGCAACAATACTATCGATAGTATCGATAGTATCGATCAACAATACTATCGATAGTATCGATAGTATTGCTTACCCGCTTATCCAGTATTGCCTGGATTGGGCTATCGATAGTATCGATACTATCGATATTATCGATACTATCGATAGCACTATCGATATTGTTACTATTTTTCAAGGTCAACTATCGATAGCGAAACTATCGATAGTTGGGCAACTCTGGAATATATACGCACTTAGAAAACCAAATTTTGAATCATTTACCCTAAGCAACAACTTTGCTATGTGAACGATTAAATGAAATACTTTTCAAAGAGCGAAATGTCGTGCTAAATGTTTTTTTAATCGGACCAGTTTAATAAAAATACATGACCATCATAGAGAAGACTTTATTTTAATGCTCATAATGGCGTCAAGCATCAATAAAATGAGCGCTTCTCGTGAGTGATGCGATATAAAGCAGAAGACTAATATGTTCGCTTTAAGTGTTTTAAGTGGCTGTGGTGTGAGTTACGCCGCGGGCGGTAACTAGTGCATTACCTGTGGTTTATTTAGCTTTCGTTTTTTGGGTGTTTTGTGAAAACTTTTTTATATGCTATGACAACTGTCGCAACTTTTTCATGAAAGAAGGAATCGAACTAGCATGTGTGGCATCTGATGGTAAGTATGCTAATTACACCTAGGTATTTTTTTTAGGAGAAGAATGCGTTTATGCACCATAACCGCTGGCTACCTCTTTTTTTTATTTTTATCTCTGTCTGGCAGAGCCAGAATTTGTGTAAGAGGTAAACGCAGAGAATGAAGATTGATAAATTGTTGGTTAGATTGCCATTCGCGAATGGATACGAAGTGGAGAGAAAGAACGTATATTGAGACGGGAGAGTGTATTAAAATTACTAAAAAACAAAAGTTATGTGAACATAGGATGAAAAAAAAAATTATGAAAAAGTAAGTAGTGTTACAAAATAAATGAAGTAAGGCAAAAAGAGAATCACATTGAGCTGCCGGTATTGTACTCTTTTAGAGTATTAACAATATTCTTGCATAATTTTTTGAAGGAGGCTATGATGGGGAGCTCCTTCAATAAGTATGGTGGGTGGAATATTGTGCATGCACAAACAATAACTTTGGCTGATCAAATGTTGACTCCAAAAGTTGTAAACGAAATTCACATCAGAACTAAGAAGTCAAAGAATAATTTCGCATATGATGTTAGGTATAATAATACAATCACTTACTTTAAAATCATTTTGACACCACACAGTTCTGACGCAAACTACATTCATTAGTATTGAACTTCTGACTTTGAACATGCACTTTTGCTGTTGACTACGAATTGATCTAGGATAAAAAAATAACTTTGGCATTTGTAAAAGGTGTAACATGATATCAATAGATCTTATATTATCGACGAATGAAACACCTGAACTAATTCTAAAGCTGCAGCTGGTAATCCCTTGAGCTAAACAAGCCATGAATTATAAGCTACATTACTTCTGCCCGCGGGTTCGCTTAAGTAGGATTTTGGATCACCCACGAATATTAATTACTAATATTGTTTCTTTTTCTTCTTTGTTAGGTTATTTCGGTTAGCAGATAGGAAGGCAGGTCTGATGGTTTAACCTTTTGGACGCCAAAAAGTCGTCTATATTTGACAAGCACCTGCGGGCCCTGTGCGCCAACGACGTCTATACTTGACAAAAACCCTGACTCTAAAAATATGAAATAAATAATGTTTAAAACGATTACTGGTATTTTTTCTTTACATTCGACAATAAAAAATAACTTAGCTCTGGTGTCAGGACACGACACCAGTGCGTTCGTAGCTTGGCGTTCAAAAGGTTAAGCACCTACTTTGTCTTATTTCGAACTGAAAGTGACCTAAATTACACAATATTTGTCAATGATAGTTCTACTCGTATTAAAATAGATTTGACTTATTTCGGTTTTTATGAACTTCTTATTTTCTCAAAACGTAACATAACACAATCTTTCGTATTTATAATATTATTGAGAATAAATTGAAAATAAAAAAAATTATAAAACTTTCCTTTCTGGTTCGCCGGATAATGAACGCGGGCCTCTCCGCCAAAGCGGGCAAAGCTCGAGCGCAATTAGTTTTTAATTTAAATAAAGCTATCCATGGGGAGGGTCGGACACTCATTTCGCGCCCAATTTGAGGTCGATTAAAAACAAATTCTGTCAGAATGCACTCATTTTTTTAACAGGGTTGCCACAGTATTGTAAGAGTTTTTTTTATTATTTTATTTAAAAAAATTAAGATTGAAAAAATAGTAGATTTTTTTTGGATTATTTGGTTGTTTCTCTTCTTAGTATGTAACCTTCGTGTATAGAAACTTTAGTTAACTGTGAAGACGCAACCAGACCAAGACCATACGCGATAATGCGTTAAATAAAATAAAAATAATATTATTCGTCATAATATTAATAGGTAAACCCTTTCCAAAATCATTATTGCTTTAAACATAACGAATGCTTGTATAATCACCGTAATTTAAAAGCTTTTTTTGATAATCTGTATTTTGAAACATTGTAAAAGACACTTTAACTTTTTTATAAATTTTATTTGATAGGTAAGGACACTTTTATTTATGTGTTTTATCAAATACAGTTTTTACATTAGAGCTACTGTTTTTTGACAGAAGAACTGGACTGATAGAACATGGCTAAACAGCCATTTGACGGTGAATATTCTTATTAGTGATGGGCCGACTATAGTGTTTGCCGACTAACCGACTAGCCGACTATTCGGTTTTAAAATTGCCGAATAGTCGGCCGACTATTCGGCAGTGCCGATCATACTCTAGGTATACTGCGTGACGTTTTAGTCTTTGTTTTTCCGCAGTAAAATGATCTATCTTAGTAGTACAATAGATTAATAAAGTTTTTTTAGTCAAATCAAAAGTTTTACGATTGTGATAGACGAAATTCGAACCAATAGTACTAGCTGCGTCGCGGACAGTCACCGGACCAGGATAATAATTGCCCTTCGCGCTTATCAAAAAGATAATGATTAACTATGTATTTAATAACATTTGTATTCCATTCGGGATTTTTCGTCAACACTCTGCTTCGGACGGCGGCCGTTGAACATGGCCTGACGTGGTGTTAAAGTTTATTTTTTTGTTGGGTATTTATTTAATTAAACTTCAAAAAATGAATCGTCAATGATACAGAACTCTACTACCGGCTTCAGACAGTTGAGAAAAACCGACAGAAGACTCGATCGTTTCACTTTTCAAGCGTTAAAAAAATATACAACACGACTTTAGCCCGCGTAGATTACACCCTGTAAAACACTGAAACACCCCTGGGAGGTAACTTCCAAAAATCGCTTATTAGTGGAAACTTATATCCTGACAAGAAAATAAAAAACCTGCTCTGGACTGACCATTTCCTGTTTTGTATAATATAGATTGGTACCGAGTACGACATTAGATATGGTATTATTATTATATTTATATAACTAAGTTACATATAGTTTTCGTGTATATACTGTATTTCAAGAACAGATTGGGTTCAGCCGACCAATTCCTTAAGGTAGCACCTATTCAAAAGTATGACTCTCAATCATCTGCCGGTCCAGCACCTTAAGCCAATGTAATAACCATAATTATGTCACGAAACTTCGAAGAAGAAATCGCGCGTGAACATTCTTTGATAATATTGAATGTGCTGAATACTATTATAATAATATATTATTATGTATATTATTTTTGCCGAATAGTCGGCGAATTTTGCCGACTAGTCGGCAGTGCCGAATAGTCGGCAGATGGTGCCGAATAGTCGGCTTTCCCGACTAGTCGGCGACTAGTCGGCCCATCTCTAATTCTTATCCTTAGGTGGGGATCCCTTTTTTTCGCATAACTTTTTTTGTCATAATTTAATTATAGAAAAGAATATTATGCGTAACTATTATTAGGATAAATAAAAGTATGCCATGTTAAATTATGACAAAAAAACTTATGCGTAAAAATAGGGAACCCCTTTGGTGCGTGTCGTGATTCGAATCATCGAACTTAAGCATGTAAGGCGATGATCGAAACCACTTGGCACAGATTTTTAATAATTTGGACTTATTTGGTATGAATGTAAAGATTAAAAACACTAAATTTGTGACACAGCCCTGTGCACGTCGACATATTGGCGGGCCCTTTGATCTCGCCCCCCGATGTCACTAAGCTTGCAGCTCCACCGATGTAACTTGTAATCTAGCTGTTGAATTGAATCCGGCGAATATTTGACGCATACACAAATATATTATGCGAGCAAATCGTAATTCAAAGTAGAGTTGAGGGCAAAAGATCACCAACGAGATGGACCGATACCATTAAATCTGTTACCAAGACTCCTGTAGCAGAATGCGTTTGTAATGCAACAGAGACAAGTGGAGAAAACTTGCAAGGGAGGCAAGTAATGTGAGCACAATTCATCGGCCACGACCACTGTCAAGAGTGACCGACTAAGAAGAGACAAAATGTAAATTGCAATTTGTTTTCATTCATCCAAATGCGTAGTTTTTGGTGGAAATCAAACAATAGGACCTGTTTATTCTGTATACAAATTATTTTTGATGTGGATTTGTAACTAAGCAACAACATACTTCATAATCGTTTTTAAACCGACTTCAAAAAGAAGTGGAGTGTATACTGATTGCATGTTGTAAAACAACATGCAAACAGGCCGTTTAAATGACAATGATGATTTAAAGCTAACTTTAAGCATTATTTCTCTATACATAAGTTGGTTCAAGTATTTACAGTCTCAATCTACCAACCACCACGCTCACTAAATCAAAAGTGATCACAAACCCAGACCAAATACGAAATCTTCAATACTTCCGATTCTTCTGTAAATAACTTTTACATAGCGATCGAACGCGTTCGCAATGTAAGATATCTACAAGTAGGATGGTACATAAGTAGGCTGTAATGGCCTGGGCGGGGCCTGAACCGGGTACCGGCCTACCGCGTCGTGGTAATAACAATCATTATGGCAAATCGCGTAACGACTTCCGCGTAACAACTATTGTTGGGGAATGTATTTACTTTATATACTTCAGTCGCCTTGATGGTCTTGATCTCGGAGTCATCCTCATTTTCCTGCCCTTATCAAGGGGTCCTGTGATCAATTCACGGGTCAGACAAAATCTAGTGGAAGTTGGTCAATTGTAATTTTTTATACAACATCTGTTGGCAGACAGGCACGCTGCCCACCTGATAGTAAGCGGTCACTGCGGCCTATTCCATTGTGAGACACCTTGAAAACGTCCCTCAATGTGCTGCCAGCCTGTAGACTCATCTGATCTTCGAGCCTCTGATTTCAAGTGTACTGGCTCCCACATAAGTATTGCCGGACCACAGCTAGAGCTGTTATGGCGGCAGATTTCACCTGTGGTGGTGGTAGCTAGCCAGTCGGACTCTGAAACAGCTCTACCACCAACCAGACTCAAGGCGGGAATCGAACCCACGACCTCCAGATTTTTTTACCCGAGCGGCTAAGCCACTGTTCCACGGAGGTGGTCAATAATGAACTAACTAAATCTTGGATCATGGGGCATGCGTAATCTGATTGAAATAGATTGCTAAGTACTTGATTATTTTAGCTATGAGTGCTTACTTGAGTGAGGCAGTTTTTTAGTCACAGCAGCTGCTGCTCTTGAAGATTTTCCCAAATTAAGTGAAAAAAAAAAAACAATAATAATAAATATGTAAATAAAATGAGTTTAATGTAAAAGGAACGAAAATACCTAGACAGAATTTCAATGGCAAATTAAGGGAAGGTCTTCATTATAGATGTCAGGTCTGAAGTACCTATCCTTAACCACATGATCTCAGTCAAAATTTAGCAAATAATAGATGTTGGAACTGCCTGCCCTTACAGCGTGTTGAAATATCTGGCTCGAAGGACCAAAGAACATTTTATTGTATTGTGTGTCATATCTAATGGTAAGGGTAAGCTGATTCTTATACCCTTAGTTAGTAGGTGTTAGAATACACATGTTTTAAAACTTCAACTGGAAGTCACAAGAACTATCGAAATAGTAAATTAACTGCTACATCGAAGCCTTACTGCCGCCGTCTCCACCGGACATTCAACCTGCAGCCATCGCTGCCATAGACAAGGGAAACTTGTTCGCTAACTTTGTTGCCATACGAGAAATTTCATATCATTATAAAACATTTTTCTGTGACCTAATAAATTTTTATTATTACCATTCACATTTGTTATATTCTTATGAAGAAGAAAATTAATAAACTGAAATTAGTAACTTCTTAATTCAATTTAAAAAGGTTAGACAAATGCAAAGATAGGTATTAGGTATTTTAAATGTTTAATTATTTGTTAACAACTGTTGCACGATACGAGTACAGATCGTTCACGATAAGAAGTCCTTTAGCCGCTATATTGGTACTATTGTTTTTTCATACATTCAATCTGTTTTTTGACAGATTTACAAAGCGTAGGCAATGCTGCCAATATAGCGGCTAAAGGACAACTTATGGTGAACAGACTGTAGTATACTGGCCACATTAAAAATAAATCACACGTTTCGAATTCCAAGATAAGTTTCCCTCCAAAATCTGACAGCTCAATTACATTCTCTGTGTCGCGACATTTGTTCAAATTGCCAGTGTTTTATGGGCAGTACAAACGTTATTCTTCTCCCCACATAATTATGTATGTTCCTTATGCTTTCGTGTTAAAGTCTGAATTCGTCAAGCAAACGCATGTTAAGGTTTAAAAAATTAACTGTAAAAAGAGGTATTTTTTACGTTCCATTTCGCGGCTAATACGGCGTGTAAATGAGTTCTTTATTGTGGCTTGTTTTAAACGGTCTGTTTGTATAGTTGGAGGGTGAATAAATTAAAGTAATAGTTGATTTTTGATTAAGATCTGAGTTGTAATCGTTTTGATAAGTGACATGATATTTGTTTTAAATGAATAATGGTTTTGATACATGTAGTACTTAGATAGATAATTTAAATGTACCGAAACGCTTGTATAAGAACACATTTATGTAGAGGTGCCATAAGTGTCGATAAATGGTGATCACCGCCATGGTGACCAGCAAACAAGCAAGAGGGCCACCACGTCGTCCTCCTGCTCACTTGCTTCTATTTTATAAAAAATATAAAGAATGTTTGTTAGCAAAACAACTTTTATTGAAAGGCTTATTTGTTATTAAGGAGGAGAGCTTCCATTTTTTTTGGTTTCTTCTATCTTTATAGAATAAACCTGCACACAATTTGAAGTTAGAAATTGAAGTGGTCTGCCAATAGCTAATATAAAGCGATCACGATTATTCTAACACAGGCTGCTTAATATCGTATCGTATACTTATTACTACTCCTAACCGACTAGTCATAGACAATGCACTAGTGACTCCATCCCATTGTCTCCTCACACCTGTTCCACATAGAACAATTCAATAATGGCGGCCAAGCCGGTGCCTGTTACTGCTCGTGCCTCTAGCTCTGCCACCTCGGTAACCGGCAGGACATAGAGTAACCATTGCACAGACTGACCAGTGTACAGAGTTACCACAAAACAGAGTAATCAATGCACTTGCAGGAGTTCTGCTAGCTCGGAAACCGACAGGCCCGGACACTGAGTAAAAAAATACACAGAGTAAGAACACATAGCAACACATTCCAGTTTCATTTAGGGTGAGTTCACTGTCATATACTGGGTGACTTTTTTTACCGTCAGGAAAATTTGCGTGTGAGCTAGGTAAATGATATATGTGACGATAGCATGATTAGTTTAATTTAATTTTAGAATATTTTTGCGCATTTACTATGGCGAATCCGTTTGAGATTTACGCGGTTAGATGCTGCGTCATTAACACTTTCAGAAAAGGAAGACTGCTGATGTCATTAATATCTGAGAGTCAAACTACTACTGACACAATTATCACTAGGTTTCCAGCATCTCTTCAAATCTTCAAAACAGTCGATATCAATTCCTGATCATATTACTACAGTAGTAAACTAAACGCATTTTCAATCTTATGAACCCTCTCGCAACTGCAGGGCCTCGTCGTGAACAATTGACAATAATGAGATCAGACGCTTGCAGTGACGATGTATTCGAAACAGCCTAGAAAGGCTGGTCGTGACGGCTGCGGGCGGTTACATACTGCCACTCCGCTAACCGACTACACTGACATAGATTAGAGTTGCAGAAGGGACAAAATATCAATGGAACTGAAGGTGACCTGATTTGTGGGAGGATTCTGCGTTGAGTAATCGCTGAGTCGAATAAAATTCATCATTATTATCAGCCACAGTCAGCTTGTCGTAGTCCACTCCTGGACATAAACCGCTCTAAATGCTCGCGAATAGTACCTTAATATCGATCTTTATCTGTTATCGGTATTAATGTTGTTCAGACGCGCTTATTGACCAAAATAAATATAAATAATATACATTCATCTGATCCGACCAGGTGTCCGAGGAATTGTGGATCCCGATATCCCAGGCTCACCATCAAGCTGAAGACCGTAGTATATTTCGTCGGTCGAACCCAAAAGGATAGGCCAGAAGACAGTCACCCCAATGTAAAAACAACATAGATTTACCATATCCTGGATCATAATGCAAGCGTACTCTGACAAGATCGGACAAACCGCTCAAAACGCCCAACAACTGAAATTACTGGAAGAAATTAATTCAAAAGATTTTAGTAACTTACGAAATTATACAAAGGAAATAATCAATTAAACATTTATTTTTATTTACACTAAGGCCCAACACTGCCACTATGAGAGATCAAAATGCTACATCTGTAGCAAATCCACTCTTTGCACAGTTGTTCTTATTACGTACAAATCTTTCACTGCAATCTCAATATCTCAGCGTCCTTATCTGTTATCGTTAAGGTTCAAAATCGCATGTCTGCAACTTTCCATTACTCTTGCGCATGTGGAGTGTTGTAGGCGTGATTTGAATGGCAGGTGTATGATAGGAAGGTAATGTTCGGTGCGAAATGTCTTTATGTACGTGTGTTCGTATGCAGCTGTTATATGCGTATGTTTAGGGCTGTAAAAAGCAATGTATCCAAACCCATTACCGGGTAAAGTCCTCCAGGATTGGTGCTGGCTAAATACATTTATTTTGGTTACAAGAATTTCTTTCTCAAAAAAGATCTCATCACGAATTCACTTTTATAATACGGTAGGACAACTGTCTGAAAAGACCAGATATTACGCACAGGACCGACGGTTTACGTGCTTTCCGAGGCACCTCCAACTTTCAGACTCCGGACTGTGACTGAGTATTTTCAAGATAACTGCCTCCGTGGTACAGTGGTTAGAGCGTTGGCCTTTAATACCTAGAGGTCGTGGGTTTGAATCCCGCGGGGAGCATCACTTTGTGTGAATGTTTCCAGTTTGGTTAGGACATTGCAGGCTTGAATCACCTGCATGTCTGAAAAGAATGATGATTCTGTGCTTCGGAAGGCACGTTAAGCTGTTGGTCATGCGCCTGATCTCTCTTCGGTCCTGTCAGACTGCTGTGCCACCGTATTATGAGAGTGAGGGAATAGGGAGTGCGCCTGTGCTTGCGCACTCACTTGTGCACTATTATTATATCCTGCGTAGTTGGCTGATCGTAAAAGCCGCCGTAGCCGAAAACTCGGCTTGGAGGACATTATTATTATTTTCAAGATGGCTGGCAGGAGCTGGATGCGAGTAGCCGAGGATCGAGCAAAATGGCGTGCGTTTGGAGAGGCCTATGTCCAAACGCACGCTATTTGTCCAGCATGCATTTGGAGCATGTTTGTCCAGCAGTGGACTACGACAGGCTGATTATGATGAAGGTGAGATTTGATCCTCTGGCTGTCACAGGATAGTCCCGTAGTCGATAACCCTAGATGAGTCCCACAATGCGTCGTGTACATAGCAAGGAGGCAGTACAAAGAGAAGGTGATTGTTTTTAATTGACTTCCTGCGCCAGAGACTTCGCAGAATTCACAATATGTAGTTTACGGAACGCATTTATTCGTAAATAAAGCGCCATGTTTTTTTCATTGTGTTGGTAGCTTTACTCTGTTTTATTTTTAAATTAAACGTCATGTTTCCGTTTCTGTTGTTTACATTCAATTTTATTTGAGAACAGTACTTATGGAAGAATCGGAATGCAGTAAGCGCCAGTTGGGTCGAACTCTTTTATTCAATTCTTGATTGTTGAAAATGGCAATAATAAATTAAAAGAAGAAGAGATTGATTGTTTTTGTTATTGTACTTATCTGATTACTGTTATAATAAATTGTTTGGCTGAGCGTACAAGTATATTTATGCTTAACAAGAGGAAAATAATCGAACTTAAACGCAACAACGACATAAGAGTACATAGCTTAATTACAACTTTAAATTAACAAAGTCGCAAACGTATGTAAAATTTTACTATTTTTCTTTTTAATCCCCAAGATGCATCTTTTTCTTTCCGCACGCCTCCTGCAGACGCCAAGGAATTAATCATACACATCCTTTTGTTCTTGCGTTACTTTTTAAATTGTCTATGGTGAGCTGCACCAATGCGGGCCTCGCGCCTTTTCTTTTTTTCTTTATTACAGTGAGCTGAAATGTAGAAGGTATATTTTATTTATCAGCCTGATACCTGGTCGGTAACATAAATGTAGTGGTTAAATAAATAACAACTTTGATGGATGTTTAATGTGTTTTGGCATCCTTCGAGTGCCTGGTATATTATAAATACGAGATAAAAGGAAAATAACTAGACTTTATTACGTATTCAATTGTTTGCCCACCTGATGGTGAGCGGCCACTGCGGCCTATTCCATTGAGGGACGCTTCACCTGGAAGCGTCGCTCAACGTGCTGCCAGACTGTAGGCTCATCTGATCTTCGAGCCTCTGATTTCAAGTGAACTGTGGTTCTATTTTTAATCTTAATATTAATTTCGTCAGACTATCATTGGGTTCGGTCTAGATCGGCGCAATGTGCAGCCGTTCTAAATCATACGGATGGCCTATTCTTTCCTCACCGCCCCGGGTCAACACAAGTATGACGGGCGGAACGGTGGGCTCTTACCAAGGTGTTAACATTCCTCCCTGAATTTGGGGAAATTTTTCCCCTGGTAGTATTCATCGTCATCCTAGCGTTGTCCCGCTTGCGTCTACATGGGCCCTGGAATTCGCTTTACTAGTGACTCTACCCTGGAGAAACATTCATGTGATTAACTTTTTGTTTGTTTTTTTTATTTATTTATACACCCACAGCATTAAACATACTTATATATCATTTTGGAGTAGATTAAGGTATTGTATTTATTCCTAGTTTCTCGGGTGGCCCTCCCTAGGCGCCACCCCGACTTGAGGCCTCTCAAGTCTGGGTACCCGGGGATGGGCTGGTCAATAGCCACAAGGCTAGGCTGGCACCGGCTCGTCCCAACCGAGTGTGAAGGGGAAACCGAGAGAGTTTAGTAGGTAGTGGGACTAAGTCTCGAGCCTCACACACGGCCGCAGGCGTCGCTAGCCTGCGGTAATGGCGCGTAAATGCGCTCTCCGTCAAAATAAAAATGAAAGTACCCTCTTCGATTCTGATACCCTGGGTGACAAGGGCTTAGACTCCTTTTTTAAGATCAAGAGAACCACAGAAGAGAACGTATGTGAAATAAAGAGACATTATTAAATAATGTGAAAATACTGTGAAGAGCCTCTTCTGTTTTTGTTCTAAATCTCAATGAACCGTAAGTTAATTAAATTTCACTTGGCTTAGCTTGAATACTGTAGGAACGTTCAAGTTCCTGACAAGCACCCGCGTCTGACTTACATTACGCGCTATAATTTTTTTCTCCGTCTCTCTTATTTTATGGAACACTAGCGGGCGCCCGCGGTTTCACCCGCGTGGTTCCCGTTCCCGTGGGAATTGATCAATCAATCAATTCAATTTTTCTCGCCGTAAAAACCATCCTTGAACTCCAACGAACATTTAAAAAAATTTTGGCCGAATTGGTCCAGGCGTTGTTGAGTTATGCGCTTACCAACACATTTTGCGATTCATTTTTATATTATAGATTAAAGTTATTGAAAACTAAGACATTCCTTAAAATGTTTATTAATACGCTTCCACTTTAAATAATTTTGATTGATAACAGTAGTGTGGAGGCAGTAGTGGTGGCTGCTTGCTATCACTTAACTTATCTGTTTATCAACTGAAATTTTTCCACGTATTCAATCTTTCATATATTATAATTAAAAATAGAACAGTAAAGCTATAGACCGACAAACTTATCAGTTCCGGTGGCGGCGTCGCTACTGTCGTTTTAGTACTGTCATTAAATATCGTTTTTGCATTGCAAAAACGGACATTTCACGTAGTTCCCATTTTGGCCACCGCAACAGTTAGGTAAGTTTGTCGGTCTATACACTCCACTGTCGCAAGAATTAGGAGGTGTGTATGTTAAAGCTGGCAACCCGTCGGTAATAGCCCAATAGCGGAGTGGCAGTGGTGCGCGCCGCGGGCCGTCACGACACACGCCGCCGCAGCCAGCGGGCCGCACGTGAAAGCCCCTTTATTCTTTTCAACTTTTTGAAAAAAGAACGCAGGTTGTTTTTTTAGCGGGACGAGTATACCGTCGATGGAGGCTGTAATGCAAGATAGTGGGCCGTCGTCTGTCGTGGAGATGAATTGGCTTGGTATAAGGTGTTGCAAATAATTTTTTACCTACTACTACGGCAGCTTTTGAAAATAAAATGCTGATTATTTTGTTTTTTAATTATTTTTATGCGAGTATGTATTTACGACTACAGGTAGTTGATATACTTATTCCTAATAGACAAACTTAAGTTTTACCAAAAAACAGTTCAGGTGGTATGCACACTTGATTACTTCTTTCTTTCGAGTCCATTAGGTTTTAAGTGAGAATCGAAACCAAAACCTTACGATGTGAACGATGTCACGACATTATTTATTTTTCAAATTTTGGAAAGGTCGTAGAAAGTCTAGTATCTAAGCAGCATTCATAGATGCATAAGTAGATCATAGTGATGGCAAATGTTCTTTTTAAACTTTTCAGTAATTATTACGAAACTTATTTGTAGCAACATAGTCGCAAGCCGGTCCATTTAACAAGACAAGAAAAATACCAACTACGCGCGAATGCTAACAAATAAACCGTTGTCTATGACACGACGTTACCATAAACTAATAGGTGCTTTAACGTGCGCGTCGAATCCTGTCATTAGCCGAATTAGATCTGTGGCCGATACGGGGGACGACCCGATAAAAAACCCGATAGGGTCCCGTAATTATAGACGGAGGGACCGCGTAATGTTGGGGTCCGTACGAGCGAGGGTCGTGTTTTAGCTATTCAGCCCGTTTTGCGGTCTTGTGTTTTTGTTTTTAGATTGCGACGTAAAAAGTGTGATTGATTGTCTTTGCCGAATGTTGACTGTTGTCAAGTGTTTGATTGATGGGTTTGTTTTTTAATATAAGGTGAGGCTAAGTTATATTTTTTGTTTTGTAAGATTTATTGCAAAAAGTTTATTTTGAAGATAAAAACAAAATCAGATGAAGCTTTATTAATGAAAATGAGTAAGGGTCAGTTTTACCATGGTCAGCTGTAAGCAAAGTGTAGCAAAAGTGACAGGGTTGTAATTCTCCCTATATACCTACGTTTTGGTTTTGATGAAGCAATTATGCCCATCATAATGGTACCTATCTAATTAAAAAGTTAAGTGATTCACTAGATTTTTATATGTATTTGTGATGGGCCTACTATGCAATGATGGCTGGCCAAATTTTGTCTTCAAAATTAAAACCGATCGTGGGATCATGACACGGCAGAAACGACATAATTTTTGTGTATTACCTATACAGGTAACCATTTTTCGTAGTGATAAAGTGCTTACTCTTCAACCAACGTAAAAAGTCAGTGCAAATACATCACCTCTTCGAATGAAATACATAAGTGTTTATGGATAAAGTGGGTATGTAGTAAAAGGACGCTTTTGTCTTATTTTTAATGGACACTTAGTGATTCATTAGATTTTCATTGATTTAAAATATTCCCGGTGATGAAGTTGTCAACTTAAACCGTCAATACGAACGTGTCGACCACAATGGCGTCCTGCTTCTTTCAACTAAAGTAAACCTATCTATGAAACACTCTACAACCAAACCGTGTTGGATGTCGGTCGTAACTAATGGTAAAATTAAATGGTGTCACCAAAAAGGGGTTTTGGGCGTTGTGTATAGTATATGTTAGGTAAGTAATAAAACTTTTTTAAAGAAATAAACCAGTACCTATGAATTAAACGAATGGTAAGAGGACGCTATAGTCTTATTTTCAATGCACACACAGTGATTCATTAGATTTTCATTGATTTAAATATCCCCAGTGATGAAGTTGTCAACTCAAACCGTCAAGGCGAACGTGTCGACCACAATGGTGTCGTGCGGCGGAGCACACGCGGCGCCCCGCCGCGCGCAGCGGGCGTCGACAAATTGTTTGTTTTATCGATCGCGGCGGCACAGGTGCTAATCCGATCATTTGCTTAGGACATCATCTTCTGCTTAGGTTGAGAGGTCACCAGCGGGAGGCTGAGACCACACTCGATGCATCATTTTATTTTTTCCGAGCAGAGTATCGCACCAGGGTAACTCGTACGTGCCCAAAGTTACTTACTACATCTGTATCAATTTGCCGACGGTCATTTTAATAATCTTCGTATTCATTTTCTGATAATAATAATTCGTTCTCTGTTGCTGTTCTACCGTGTTATGAGAGTGAGGGAATTGGGAGTGCACCTGTGCTTTTGCACTTCACTCATCTTATCATAAAGATTGGCTGCTGTAGCCGAGACTCGGCTAGGAGAACATTATAAATAATTCTTCTGCTTGTATTTGTCACCTAACTCTAAACGGCTGGACGAATTCGGGGTAAAATATTGCATGTAAAAATTCTAACAAACGTCCTTACCAACTTCTCCCATAAAAAAGTTTTCCGACCTTCTCATTTGTCGGCCAAGTTTTTTTTTATAAAGGGCTCTTTTATAATCGAATAAAGCAATACCGGGTATGATTACTCCATTGGAGGTAGCATATTGTCAGGTCCTCGTGCCATTAGCGGGTGGCAACAATACGTGCTCCGGACGACACGCGCCGCGCATTAGGGGGTGGGGGGTAAAAAACATAAAGACGGACGTAGCTAAAGTGATAAAGTATGATGGCTTTACCAATATTATACCAATAATGAAACAGTTGAAAGTTTTTTTAATAAAAGTACTTTGTTCCCTTACTAATAGGTCTTTACCTATGAAACTGCCGTTCTGTAGTACTGGCCATTTCAAATGAAAATATTTTTTGTTTGGCTATGAATTCTAATTTCAAATTTATTTTATTTTAAAGACATGGCATTCTTTTTTCAAAATTAGTCATTTGTTTATTGTTAAGCGTAACGTTTCCATCGCATTTGAGTGTTTTTCGTCGTCATGGATGCGTTAAAAATTCGTGTAATTATGGAATATGAGTACCTACCGTCGTGGCAGCAAAGCGGCACAAACGGCACGAAACATCAATAACGTTTACGGAGCGAACACTACAAACGAACGCACCACCCGGTATTGGTTTGCCCGCTTCCGTTCTGGAAATTTCGACTTGAAAAATGAACCACGTGGTCGTCCGGAAACTTTGGTCGATAATGACGAATTAAAGGCGATTGTGGAAGCTGATGATACTCAAACTACGGCTGAATTAGCAGCAGCTTTCAGCGTTAGCATCAAAACAATATTGGTCCATTTGCGCCAAATTGGCAAGGTAAAAAAGCTAGACAAATGGGTGCCCCACGAACTCAATGATCGCCAGCGCGTCGTTCGCGTCGAGACATGCCGTGCACTACTCAACAGGCACACAAATGAAGGAATTTTGAAACGCATTGTAACCTGCGATGAAAAATGGATTCTGTTTGACAATCGCAAGCGCTCAGCAAGTTGGTTGGATCCTGGTTCAGCACCTAAACAATGCCCCAAACGAAAACTTACGCCCAGAAAAGTGATGATCACTGTTTGGTGGTCTAGCGCCGGTGTGATCCATCACAGCTTCTTACCAAACGGGACAAGCATTACTGCAGATGTGTACTGTGAAGAACTAAAAACAATGGTGGAGAAACTCGCACAACTCCAACCAGCTTTGGTCAATCGCTCGTCTCCGCTGCTCCTTCATGACAACGCGCGACCTCATACTGCACAGCAGACGGTCGCCAAGCTACAAGAACTGGAGTTGGAAGTTCTCCCTCATCCGCCGTATTCACCAGACCTTGCGCCTACAGACTTCTACTTTTTCCAGTATTTGGATAACTTCTTGGCGGGAAAAACCTTCAATACCAAAGAGGCAGTACAAAATGCCTTTGAAGAGTTTGTTGCCTCCCGTCCAGCTGATTTTTTTAAGAAGGGCATAAATAAACTGCCACGGCGTTGGCAAAGATGTATTGATTGCATGGGTAATTACTTTGATTAAAAGAAATAAAAAGTATACAATAAAAATTATGTTCACTTTTTTCGTAAAAAACGGCAATTTCATAGGTAAAGACCTAATATTAATAGTGTTTTGTGGTGGTTTCTTCGCTACTATGGGCAATCCAAAAATTTTGGAATCAGTCTAGCTAAGTTACTCCTTCAGCTATTAAAGATTTATACAATTACACGTATTTCTCTCTCAAAAATAATTATTTCGATACAAACTTTTGTGCGCATGAACCAGACATGTTTGTATCGATCTTGGTGTATAATGTATGAAGTGTACCTAATGACATATGTATTTCCTAATAAAAATATATAAAAGTAGTAATGTTTATTCGTTGTCTGCCTTTCATAGTACAAACTACATATAAGCTTAGTTTAGGGTTAGACGGTGCTGTGTGTGAATAGTCAAACTATAAGTATGAATAATAGTACTCTGAACTCTGGCTTAGTATAGATAGATTTATTAACAATGTTGTTTATACTTTGGCGATTAAAAAGAGTACCTAACTGTCGAGTTTCTTGCCGGTTCTTCTCGGCAGATGACGGCGTTCCGAATCCGGTGGTAGAGTCACTCTGTAATTGACGATTCATAAATACTTGATACAAGTTCACATGAATAAATAATATTTTGATTTTGATTTGATTTGATTTGAACACTTATTTTATTAGTTTCGATTGGTTTACTATCCCTATGTGTACTATGTCTGTCGCGGTATCCCGGCACGTGCAGACACTCGATATCACTACTCTATTAATTTGGCCCGGCATTAGCTTGTTAGCGGAGTGTAATTAACGTGGGTCCCAAGTTCGAGGACGCCGCTACATTACTTGTAATAATATGCCTTTGTGTTGTTATTTTTTATAATTTTTCACCAATCTACCATTGAGGGTAAGTTTGCCCAAAATAAACCCCTATCGGATAAAATGGACAAAACGCGAGTTTGTTGTTAGTTGAATTAAAAAAAAAAGGATTCTATTAAAAACAGATCGAGAAAAGGTTTTTGCCTTATATCCTTGTTTTATAGAAAATAGAAATTATCATAAAAATTACAGTTATCCTCTAACCCCGATATTAAAAAAAATAATTTCAGCGTTGACCAAATTAGTCTCTCCTAGGTTGGACTAAAATTCTTGTAATGTTTTGGGCATTGACTAATTGATTCGTTATGTCAGTCCTGAGGATTATTGCACAGTCCAACCTAGGAGCGCCGGAGCTTCGAGGTTGGCCTGTAACATAATATTATGAAAAATGGAATTTAAAATTCTTTAAAATTGTAAAATAAAAAACAATACATAACTCTATCTTTTCGCGGCAATATGCAAAATAAACATAGGGCACGCGCCACCTGCCACTTCAATTTGAATTTGAAATTCGAATGGAGCGTTCCGAATTTGAAAGTCGGCGTGATGCGATTTTCCGCACGCGAGTGAGGGTGAGATCGTAATCGATGTTCGGAATCGTGATGCGTTCTGTCGATTGTTGATTTGGGTGAATAGAGGAATCTTTGATGTTTTTAACAACCTTTTTGTGGAAACATTCCACTTGGGGCAGACGGTGATTTCTTGAGAAAAACGGATGAAATCAGCGAGGGTTTTTATTGTAATAGCGTTTAAAATGCTGTTTGATAAACGTGTTTTGGATACAAAATATCTTCTTATTTTTATTGCTTCTCTTTTTAGTAGATGCTTCATATATTTAGGTACTTTAGGTTTAACGTTTCTAGAGTGATAAACGCTATTAAGATTGTTTACTTTTTAGCTTACCTAAATCTTGCCTCTTTATAATAAGTAAACTTCCATAAAATTAAACATAATACCTTTTTCTCTAAATGAATGAATCTATTACACATTCCCATATATTACATTTATTACCAACGAAGATGAGTTCAAATTAACGAACTTATTTGAAAATAAATTCGTAGCATGCACCTGCTCTTATCGATTCGACCGAATTAGCATATTATATCGATTAAGTTGATCGATCACGCATGTGCAATATGGATGGAAACATCTGCAACTCACTAAACCGCTTGTAATTCGAACATCCCTTCGCAGACATTTTTTCTTTTCTTTTATTAACTCAGTTAATTTCCATTCAAATTTCAAGTTCCGGTCACTATACATGAAAGTGATTTAGGATAATTATGATTATTCAAGCCTGAAACCTTTTTTATACCTATATAATAATATGTATTATTTTATTACACGTGAAACTTATCGCCAAATGTGACAAGACAACAGCCACAATTCAGCGATTACACTCTGGCCACATTTAAAAAAAAATATTATTTATGAAAAACTTCTACTTTTTACTAAGACACAAAACCAATTTTTACCCAAAATTGTTTGAAATTAGGCGCAAATTGTGATTTATTGCATCCGTCTCGGACTGAGTGGATCTCAGAAATGCAACACAAATTAGTCGTGATTTATATGTGGTGCAATATTCGCGAATTGCTTTCGAAATTGCGAGGTCGGTCGCTCTATTAATAATATTTATTTCATAAAAAATAAAGACCTACTTTTAAAATCGCTTGAAATCTGTCCCTGTGCTGAGCTGTGTCACAGATTACTAATTAGTTACTATGGATGTGGTAGCTGTGTCAAAATTAAAATTAAACATCAAAAATACACTGACATCGTCAAGAGTGACTAGACTCTACGTACTCATAATATGACTCTACCATCGAATTTGGAATTTTGCAAGCGGAGTAGAACCGGGAAAAAACTCGATTGTCAACTTTGCTATCTCTAAAGTTGTACTTTTATCAAAATCTCCATCTGATTATTGTTATTAACTCATACAGCGAGATCGATGGTTCGAAACTCTGCACGCTCTCTCTATATTATTATCTCTTATAAACGTATTTACCACTAGCTAGGCGGTAACGGAAAACTTTGTGAGGAAACTTGTCTTTCATTAATCACTCTTAAATTAGTCCTATTTGTATGTAAACCCACGACCGATTATAAATCTTTTCACCCATTTCCTCCGATTGCGATGTCTATCGGCCAATTTTACTCTTGTAATCCCCCGTGTTTTAAACAATTGCCTGTGTTTAAAAGGTCCATTCCACTGTTGTCCTGGGTGTTATGGGTTAAACTCGACCCAGCTCTGGACGAGAGCCGTCAATCGAGCCGAGACAGCATAATGTGCACTGATGGCTCGCGGGGAATGCGAGACAAGATTTGTGCATTGTTGCGTTTAATGCTGGTCAATTTGTCGGGTACAAACATGTTCTTTTATTTACATTTGTGTTTGTCCTGTGTCTTTGACGGCTGATTGTAATCGATTACCGTCGTCTATGGACGCTTGTTAACTTACTTACTTACTCCGCTGGCTCAGCGACCCGAAGTGGATCTTGGCCTCCAACACGAGATTACGCCAATGCTCCCTGTCTTGAGCTCCGCTGGCTGGGCCACGTAGAACGCATGGAGGAGGATCGCGCGGTGAACCGTGCGTACATGGGGGTGCCAAGTGTTCGAAGGCCGGTCGAGCGTCCAAAGTACCGCTGGAGAGACATGGTCATGAGGGACCTGTTCGAGTTGCTGGGGCCTGTCAATTTGCAAGAGGTTGCTTGTTAACTTACACCAGAGATTTTTTTTTAGTATACTTCGTCCTTGCTTTGAGGGCAGGCAAGGGAACTGAGCCCATACAGCCGTCGTCTGCGGAATTTACACCAGGAGACATCACTAGTAAGCCGAACCTGTAATTTGAAGCGAAAACATAACGCTGGCTGCAAATACATAGCTTAAGCTTTTTCCCGCTGCCAACACCGTGTCCTTCAGGTTTTATACAAAACCTCGAGGTCGTGGGTTCGATTCCCGTCTTGCGTCTGGTTGGAACGACTTGTGATATGGCGTTGAAAAAAAAGCTCTGGCTATTCATTATGGAAGCATATTGAGCAATTCTTACTGGTCAATAGTATAGGCCGTCTTACCATCAGGTAGTCTGCATGCCTGCCAACTGAAAAAACTCAAAAAAGACATGAAACTGTCTGATTCAGCTATTTATTACATTTTCACCGCATATTTTAAGTCAATCATTCTATTAGATTCGTGTTGTTCTTCGCAATAAAAGCAAAGGGGTCTAATCAAAAAATGAAAGGCTCGGGTCAATCACGATATTATCAGATTAGCCGCGATGATCCTTCGAATTATAATAATTTGACTCCAACACAATGAATATAATGATACAGAAGGTATAAAATTAGGATCTGAAAACCGGGGTTTCACCATTCCATTTCAAACATAAGGGTTCCGTTTTTTGCCATTTGGCTACGGAACCCTAAAAACGCGTAGGTAGCTTTAGTTTTGGTTTAGCGTAGAGTTTCGAGGTTTCGATTCAAAGTATAACTATTTTTTTCGTATTTACTATAACTATAACTATAATTATAACTATTTAGTTCTACTGTATAAAATTTTAATCATCTAACAAACGTTAACGTAACGTTTTGTTTTAAACACTACTATAATAGATACTACCCACCAGTCGGAAGGTGCCTTCCACAGTCAATCCTATTTACAAACCCTTTTCCTTGAGTGTTGTTTATGCTAATAAAATGTTTCTAGAGAAATCCCTATCCACAACGAGAAATGAACCCTTACGGGGGTAAGTCTTGACAAGATGACAAGAGACGATCACAACTGGGTTTTGGTCTATGTTCATCCGTTTTAGCAAGACATCATGCATTTACAAAGAACGCTATGGCGGCAGGTATTAAAAGTTCACGTTACCGCAACAAATAGTGCTTCTGCGTCATATTCTTTGTCCGTGTTCCCTTTTTTGACGCGCGTTTAAGCCATTTATATCGTTTCCAAAGTCTTTGATTGATATATGTAATGTAGTTTTAAAATGGGCCAGTTTTGTTTGCTTTTTGAGCAACAGCTGTTATTGGAGGTTTAATGGCGTGTTTGATTACCTCGGTGTTCGGCCGATTTGGATTGTTAGCAGTATTGTAAAAAATCTAATGGAATTTCAGTTTATTTTAATTATTTAATTCTAGTTACTTACTTACTTACTAAGATGTCGCAGCAAACCAAAATGAGTCTTGGCCTCCAGCAATAAGGATCTCCACTCCGGTCTATTTTGCGCCACCTCCCGCCAGCAGGTCCTTCTCTACCTCGTCTCCCCAGCGGTACCTGGGACGACCGACCGGTCGTCGACGACTCGGTCTTCCCATGACCGCCCGATCATCATCCATTCTTTCCAGGTGGACGAGCCAGCGAAGTCTGTGAGCTTTAACTTTGCCGATGATATTCGGCTCGGCCACGAGATCTTCCAATTCTAAGTTTTTTCTTCTACTCACGTCCCACTGGTGGGACAAACTTGGTGGGACGAACGGGAATGAACCACGGTGCCATCCCCGCTCTTGTCGGCCCCATTGCAGAATCTTTCTCCAGACCTTCCTCTCTGCCACCAGGAGTTTGGTCTCCTCTTTTACAGTGATTATAGCAAGTAAAAATAATTTAATAACCTCGTATTGTCAATCGATTTTATTAAGAATGAATTTCGCAAAATATTTTGTATTAATGTAAATCTTGTTGTAAATAATTTACCTATTTAGGTTTAAAGATATTTATTCTCATAAGAACATAGTTCACTTAAAATGAGATACAAAATGATCATTGACAAAATGAATAGAAAATTGAATACTATTTGAATACTATTAAGTCTATTAATAATTCGAAAAGTATTCTGTTGTTCAGTGGCACATATTGCTGATACACTATGAGAGCTAGAAATAATAAGGGACTTTAATGGAATCTGAAAGCAAAATCATGCGATCTGATGGCTTGGCATTCAAGCACCTTACTTTAAATCGGAATATTTGTAATACCTGCCCGATATTTATAAAAGAAACAACACAATACTTACAGGCAAAGGAAAAACGACTAAAACAAAAACAATACGTTTTAAGGAACATAAAATATCCGAAATGACTATGTTTCGGCAGCGATTAGGGGTCGTCCTCTATACGCAGAGCTGCAATTTATAAACCGTTTGCGTTGTACGGAGCGGGGAACGACGTATCAGACAGATCTGTGTGGAACTGCTTAGATTTATAGTATCGCCGCATCCCTATATAATGTTTTAAGGTTGTGTATTAGTAAAGTTGTATATGTAAGACTTACAGTTAATACTTATACTCGTAAACTGTAAAGTCTTTATTTTGAATCTTGGTGTTATGGTTATCTAAATAAATTGTACTTAATTTATTTTAATTTCTATGTACATATGTGTACTAGCACTCTTAAGGCGATTGGTGTCGTCAAAGTTGTGCCCCCATAACTATCATTCATCTGACACAGTCTAAGCCAGTGTTAAAAAAAAAACAATGACTGAATCCAGCTTTAACCAAGTATCTTTTATAAAAATCAAATGGGCTAGTTTTTTAAATGTTACGACCCTTATTTTACGTAATAATATCTAAATAATAGTTATAATACAGCTTTAATAATACCTATAATTAGAAGCGCAACCTTATTAGAAGCCATAATGTCCTCGTAAAGATTTTTGATCAGCCGTCCATAATTTTAGAGTTCCGTTATCAAGTTCTGGCACTGACAACTATCAAAAAGTGAAAAGTATTTCCAATCGAGAAAATTATATGGTTCTACCATTATTTTTTATGTAGTTCCTCTACTCGCCTAATTTATCACACCTACTAAATTCTATCATAAGAGAAGAGAAGAGATCCTTATTAAAAACAATAGAGAATAGAAGAGGAAAAATGATAGGACACCTTATACGTCATGACACGCTGATTAAAAATTACTGGAAGGAAAAATAGAAGGAAAAAGGGGAAGAGGATGACCAAGACGAGATTACGTGCAGCAATTAAAAGAAGCTTATAGACCGACAAACTTATCTGTTCTGGAGGCCAAAATTGGAACTACGTGAAATGTCAGTTTTTGCAGTGCAAAAACGATATTTAATGACAGTAGGTACTAAAACGAGAGTAGCGATGCCGCCACCGGAACAGATAAGTTTGACGGTCTTTATTAAATAAAAATATAAATGTTTATTTATCGGACTACAAAAATCCAAGTGTGTTAGTAACATAGAAACTTAAAGACTAATGTTAGTTCTTAATAACTAAAAGGGACTTAGTGATAGCGCATAGATGCTCGATGCTCTATAAGGTGCTGGCAGAGTCCAGAGAGAAATGGAAGGTGCTCCACCGACAAGAGCGTAGCTCTAAAATAGTGAATGCATGAACTAAATTCTTGATTTAAATTACTCCGCACTTTTCGATTTTATCCTTACTAGCTTAGTTACTACGAGACCTATTTTGCAAATGTGTCAGTTTAGTTTTCTGATGAAGACAGTTTGGATAGATTTTTCGAAAATCTTTAAGCAGAATCAACTATTAACTTTTGAGTTAAGCAAAGAGGAACTTATTTTGTTTCAGCCTGCACTTAACATAAAAACCTTAATACGGAACCATCCTTCATATTTAGTTTGAAAAACTGAGATAATTTTATAATGCAGTGTTGTGGAGCAGTAAGTATAGGGTGCTGGTATAATGTCGTCGGGTCATTACGGAGTGGTGACGACCGTCGTTTGCATAATGCCCAGGTTCGATATGAATCAGGAAAGGTCGGACGGTATTAGATAAACGTATGATTCAAGATTTGAAAGATTCGGCTGATACTATGTAGGTGTCTGTAGTCGCGAATTCAATTCCCGTACAGTACAAACGCTTGTTTAGTCTAGTGATTTAAGTACAGTCGCATGTCAGACTTCGGACTTTGTAACACTTTTATGTCGGGGGCATAAGTGCTATTATCGAACTGCAAGTGTTAACAGTGATGTGCCGTTGACCGTGGCCGTACATGGCTGTCGGTGACCTAGATTCAGTTCTCGGGTCGAGCAAAATTTGTGTTGGAAGGCCTTTGCCCAACAGGGGGACATGGTATAAGGAGCAAAATGGTAAAAGGAGCAAAATGTTCATATTTGTATTGCGGGGATCGAACCTTTATCTTTTCTCTTGTGTAAAAATAAACAGTGTGCCGACTACTTAACCATTACACCAAATTGACCAAATCACCCTCAACTTTGAGGCAAGATCATCTTGCACCAGCATGGATTTTATTTACGACCATAGACAAATATGTATTAAATCATAAGGTATCATAGACAAGAATGCCAGCCATCTTGTAGTCCTATTAGCATGCCGGTGTAATGTATAAAAGATGATAGATATGTGTAATGGCCTCGCGTGCGGGTTTGGATGCCGGCGTAATTGTCCACCGCCGGGAATGCCTGGAATGCGACGAAATTGAGCCTGTTCGGGTCCTGGGTAGGGCTACGACAAGTGATGACCAAAAATTATAGTGTTCCTAGTCGAGTTTAATCTATGGTGACTACTCTATCTTTATGATTAAATGTTGTAGAGTGAGTTTACCACCGGATTCGGAATGTTTGTTATCTATTGACAAGAACCGGCAAGAAACTCGGTAGTTACTCAAAAATCATATTTTTTACATTTATCATTGATCTGTTTCAATACTAAGTTATGAAGTGTTTTGTGGTAGAGTTATGTAGTGGTAGAGCCATGCTGTTTTACAGTACGAATGGTTCCGCTCGTCCAGGGAAGTACTACCCTCTCACATAACACCAGCGTGAAATAATAGTGATTAATATTGTATTTCGTCTGGTTTGTAAGAGTGCCGGAGGCCCACACCCCCCATACCCCCATACAACGTATCAGCGATCCCTCTGGTGTTGCAGATGTCCATGGGCGGCGGTGATTGCTTCCCATCAGGCGACCCGCTGGCTCGTTTGCCGCCTCTGACATAAAAAAAACTAAGTCATACAGATTTCTGAGTTAAGGTAGAATTTAAAAATAAAAAGAAATACACGTTCATGTAAAACATAATCAAAACCTTTCACGAGATAGCAATTTTCTGCGAATATCCATAAAACACCTAATGATATCTATTTAATTCTTTCTAATGCAATTTTGATTCTGTCTGTCTGTTTCGTGCGTTACGGACTGTGTAAAAAACTGTGAGCAACTATTAGAGGCACGCGATGTAAGACAATAGATGTAATTTATGATATAATTTACTGAAAGTGAGGCGAGATAAGTATAAACAAATTGGTGACAAGACAGTTTAGTTGTTATCAACATTTTTAAAAGTAGAATTTTTTTAAGAAAATCATAAAATGAAATGAAATAATTTATTTAGCAATAAGTTAGCCTACCAATTAATTATGAATACCTACTTAACTAAGTATTAACTCCAACAATGAAATAAATATTGCAAGATATTAAAAGTCTTTAAATACAAAAATGTTACATTTCTAGATTAGTGTTTCTGTTTCGTATAAATAATTTAGTAAATTAAACAATGCTATGAAGCAACAATAATCATAATTATGTAACTTAAAGACTATAACTTTCCTGTTAACTATATTAAAACGCATATAAAACAAGAAGATGAAGCCTTTTTGGTTTTAAAATACGAACATAGCAACGTTCTATTTTCAAACAAAAAGTACTTTTTAAAAAGTGGATTTAACAAATCCAATCCGCGAGGGTCAAAATCCGAATGACAAAAAAAGTTACCGTTTCGGAATTCTAAATTCGAAATTACGTAACGCGTCGGGCGCGTCGAATCGCGGCTAAAACAAAACGCAGAAACGCGGGAATTTATCAAAATGTCCGACATTGCTCATAATTTTTAATTGATGGCACTGACCCGTGTTAAATTAGACAGAAATGAGCTGCTAATGTTTTATTTTTTATCAAAAATCGACATTGGCCTTTGTAAAAAACGTGTTAGTGAAATATTACTGCTTAATTCGGTTTTGATCGCTTCCTGCATAGTCTGTCGATTAACTTTTTAAAAGTGAGTTGCCAGGTCAGAACGTTTTGGTTTTTTATGTGATGAGGTCATGTTTTGTCTAAAATAACGATATTTAGAAATATAGACATGCAACTAATATCATAAGAACACACAAATCATAATTATGTAATTAACATCGTATAGTTTTAAAACAGCCGCTCTAGCACAGACTAATATAATCCGCTAGTCTTGCTAGCCTGCTGTTATGGTGCTACACAAAAGAAGCTCAAAAGCATTCTCCTAACCTCCAAAAACTAACCGCAATATTAATAAAAATAGATTATTAAGTTTCTATTGTCCATTAAAGTACCCAAGGTCACCCAGTAGGGTTGCCATCCGTCCGGGTTTCCCCGGATTTGTCCTAGTTTAGAGGGCATCCGGGGAGCGTCCGGGGAAGGTTTCATTTGTTGATTATGACATTTTCAACTGTTTTTATTACATTGAATATGTTTATCTTGTTGACATGTCCGGCTTTCGGTTTTCACGCGTCTTGTCCTGTTTTCCAAATTTTAGAGATGGCAACCCTCAGGGATAGCGTAGGTTTCCAACAGTGAAAGAATTATTCAAATCGGTTCCGTAGTTTCGGAGCCTATTCAATACAAACAATCAAATCTTACCTCTTTATAATATTAATATAGATAAAATATGTGATATGCGTGTTCTTTTGTCTGTTGATGGAGCAAACCAATCTTTATTGGAATTACCAGCACCCATAAAATAATACAAAGTCCCGTAACTCGATAAGAAACTTCCAGAACCCGAAAATTCTTTTCAATAGTAGTCAATTTAACTTTGAACAAACTCGTGGATCTATTCAAATCAAATGAAAACGGGAAGCTATCATTATCCCGCGAGGGCGCGCCGGTTAATGAACCTGCAACTTTTCGCATCGGCCAAATGTCCGCCACCTCGGGGTGTATACCCTCACCGCGTTCTGAGAAAAATAACGTGTGTAAGTATGTATATACATTTGCGATTGGGAGGTCAGTTTGTTTGTCACTAGTTTTGTGACGAACAATTGGTGAATCTTAAAACTACTAAGGTCCTTGTTTCACCACTAACAGATTAGTTCGTGATTATTTATCTGGTAATACTGGTAGATATCTATTGTCTTTTTTCAAAAAAAGAAGTTTAGATATCTGTTGTCAATTTTCAAGAGAAGACAGTCATCGTCACTGTTATATGACAGACATAGATTAAAGAAATAAATCCTACTTCTATGATGACAGACTAGCTTTCCGCACGCGGTTTCTACGCGCAATTTCTTTGAGATAATAATTGCGAATGAGACGTTTCCCGTATAAATTATATGTATAGCCTATTTCCGAATCCGGGTTATGCACTATACGTATGCCAAATTTCATCTACATCCGTTCAACCGTTTAGGCGTGATTGAGTAACAACCATCCAAACTTCCGCATTTATAATATTAGTAGGGTTAATTATCACGAACGTCTAAACTGTAAGGATTGAAACTGGCCCTTAGTGTTACTCCCTATACTCTACTCCCTAACTTATTAGTGAAAACATCATATGTGCGTAATCTTCTGTGCACACATCTTATGTGCGTAAATTAAAGGACCAACGAAAGTCGCGGTCCACCCTACTTCGACAAATAATTGCGTCAAATGCACAACGGTGGCGGGCGTTAGCGAAAATTGACAATTGAACCGAAATTCCGGCCCACACAGTCGGCGTGACATCTGTCAATATCTCGAACGGCGCCTCTGGCGACACCAGCAGGCCAAGGCTGAGACAATGAAAAAAAGAAAAAAGAGGCCACGACAGGCGCGTCGACGAAAACCACAATACTGGCTGAAAAGTGTGCAACGAATTCTGCAAATCGTTGATGAAACAAAAACACTGGCGTAAAAAAATATTATGACAGCAGGAAACCACAGACTATGTTACCTATAGCACAGAATATATACTATAGACGAATAATGTGGTTTATTAATTTCATTATTTACTTTAGTTTACATTAAGATACCACTTACAGTAAAAAAGAATTACATTCACCATATGACTTATAGACTGTTTGCCTTATTGCAGTAACTGAAATTTATGTAGGTCTAGGTAGAAATTATGACCGTACTTTATACTGAACTAGCCTTCCGCCCGCGGTTTCACCCGCGCGATTTTCTTTTTTCAAATATCCCCCCTTTCCTCCCACATTTCCGGGATCAAAAGTATCCTATGTCGCCCGGGGATAGGGATGCCTTCCAAAACTGAAAGAAATTAATCAAATCGGTTCAGTAGTTTCGGAGCCTATTCAGTACAAACAAACAATCAAATCTTTCCTATTTATTATATTAGTAAAGATAACTTACCCTGCCTACAAATCCCGGATATATCTGTTTAATAATGCAATGTAAAACCTGTAAAAGAAGAAGTTTGGTGTTCTATTTCTATGTTAATCAACCAACCAATAGCGGTTGATTATCACAGGGATGAATTTAAATGAATAAATATTATATCTGACCCCAAAGTAGGCAAGTTGCTTTAGCAGTACTTGTGTTATGGATATGACAAATACCACAAATAAGATATACAAGTAGGTACAAATATCCTGATGCAAGACGAACGCAAATATTCGTCACATTATATGCTGGCTAAGCTTGACTTACGACCCCTGGCGTATATTATGGCAGAGTTACTACCAAATGCACCTTGGGCCAGACATTGGATCGTAAAGCCAATCAAAATTCAAATATTAGATACCTATTCTAAATTAATTTATCAACTTTTTATTTATGTTTGGACTAAGCCAGCCCTTGACCACAAAGTTGTCTGATGTTAAACAACTATGCGGTCTACGATGAAGCGCGCTTGCTTAGGAAAAGCCCGTTAATTCTGGCCTTGAAGAGCCCCAAGTTGTATTGTGTAGGAAAGACAGATCCCGGCAGAGAATTCCACTACCGCGCAGTCCGTATCAAGAAAGATGAAGCAAATCGCCTAGTTCGTACGCGCGGTATCCCCACTGTATACGGATGGAGTCTCTGACCGAGTCTAGTAGTTCGATGATGGAACGGAGCTGGTGGAACCAAACTAATGCTAATATGCACATTGTGTTGCGAGGCGATCTACTCATATTAGGACTACCTTAATAATATTATAAGACCCAGTGCATTCTTAAAATATCTTTTAACTCTACCTTCTACCTAAACAAGCGCAAAAAACTGTATAACTTGGTAGGTAATAAATGAAAATGCTATTAGAGCTGCTACTGATCTTGTAAGAGTTTTAGTGCAGTCATTGAAGCGAAAAATACGGTCTTACCTCCGAATTTTTTTACTGTGAACCGATTTGCATGAAATTTGGAAATTAGGCTCATCTTACCCTTAACTTCAAAAGTGAAAATGATCTGAACTCCGCCTATTATTTTTAAGAAGTGTAAACAACCCCTTAATGGAAAAATTTACATTGAGCCATTTTATCGCTAGAAAATGATAAGTTTTTGGACCATAACTACTTCAATTTTCATGCTATCACAATTTATAAAATACCATTGTAAAGGTAATTAAGAGAGCTACAACATCTATATTGCAATATATAGTAAAAAAACCTTTTTCTAAAACGGTGAAGGGTTAAAGGGCTTAAGAGAGGCTGTGATTGCGCTGCCACGCGCTCTTTAAACAATTATATCTCCGTCAATTTTTGTTTGAATGAAAAAAAAAAAAACCAAATTGTTTGTCAGAAAAATATCTAAATTTTTAATCCATACAATTTTATACGTATCTGTCGTCATTTTTGAGATATTATGAAAAGAAAGTGGGTTTTTTTAAAATTTGAAATTTGGATTTTTTTATTAAATCGTGACTTTTTTGAAAAATATGTGTCCTGAAGCAGCCAAACTGATACTATCTATCAAACTCTTCATAATAAAGTTATTTCTAGGCGGAATACGATTAATTTTAATTTTGGTGGAAATGGCACTTATGAAACCCATTGATTTTAAAGAAAAAACATTAGATGCTCCCCTTATTTGCAATACAGCTCACTTATTTTACGTGCAAAAGACTTTTAATAGTGCTTATTTTAAAGCTTATTTCAAGCACTACAAAACCCTTTTGTATTAGAATGCATAAAATGCATCTGCTCGCCGCTAGATGGCATTGACCACATCGATTAAATTTCAGACAAAATAAAAACGGCTTTGATCTTTAATATCTAGCTTAATATTGCACTTAGAATACTTTATAAAAATTCAAATTGTTCATTGTTTTACCTGCTACAATTTTGGTTTTAATAAAATTTTCGATAAAACGTATATTTTTGGAGATATTTGCAAAAAACCGATGAAAAACGTGAAAAAATTGCGAATTTTCAATTGCCAATAACTTGAAAAGTATTGAATTTTTTTAAAAACTGTATAGATGATTTTTTGCTTAAAATTAGGCCTTCTATCGATATCCGAGGTTATTTTGATAAAAAAATAATTCACCCCCGAGAAGGGGTGGCAACCACCCCCATGGTGGTTGCGGAGTTCAAATCATTTTCACTTTTGAAGTTAAGGGTAAGATGAACCTAATTCCAAAATTGTATGCAATTCGGTTCACAGTAAAAAAATTCGGAGCTATAATGCTTCAATGACTGCACTATTTTGGAAATTGAAAAGAGTCTGTAGAGTAACTGGTAAGAAACCTTTAAAGATAACTATTCCGAAGCCGGTGGTAGAGTCACACTGTAAATCTGTCTACAAAGTACATCTTTGAAGCCTATATGAATACATACTTATTGATTTATAAACATAATCAAAATATTCTTTATTCATATCGGCTGTAGAGATGAAAGTATGAATCGTCAAAATTATTGTCGATGAGACAGAAAGACTCTACCATCGGCTACCGAATATTTTTATCGATACAATCTCCATTTGTTTGAATACTACATTACAAAGTTTTATAGTTTTTCAAATATATTTAAAAGTAGAAATAGATTTTGATTAACTTAATAGAACACTATACCTACCTACTCTTATAAGTTTTGATTGGTTTTTTTTTTTCAGAAGTAGGGCCTAGTTTTTGTTTGACTTCAATAGTTGAAAATCTTACAATCTACATTTTTTGCACGAAGTTTGTGAGGATGGATGAATGTTTGCTACTCTTTTATGCATAAACTATGTACTAAAAGGATTTAGCTTTATTTATAACATATCAGAATAGCACTACTTTTTAAAAGCGACGGGGATAAATTGACGGTTTACACTTTTTTATATAAAAAGTAGATCAGTTGGCAGACAGCTTTATAAATAAATTGATAGTTTGGTAATCTGGCCACTAACTGGAAGAAAGCTTATTTAATTAAACAATTCTATTACTGGGTTATGGGCAGAAAAATAATGATCCTTTTTTTATCCCAATATTTAAACAAAAATAATTAAGGTTGCAAATGTATTGTGTGTCCTTATTTGTCTTCTATTTTTCATTAATTTTGTTAGATTTTTTTTATAATTGTATTACCTACGAGGTCCTTACAGGGTTCATGTCTGAAACTGTTCATATTCTCAAGACCTATCTATAACAGTAGGGTAGGCATGACAACATACGTTAAAATAAACTTAAATACTAAACATTACCAGGGTAAACAAGATTTTTGGTTTAGGTTAGGCTAAAAATTAAAAAAAGATAATAAACTTCATTGCAAAGTGTATAAATAACCATTTATCAATATTAATCCAGAAGGTTATGTAATTATATCGCTACAACGCTAAATCCTTTATTATAATTTGCAAATTATAGCTCAATTTACCATAATTATGAACGTAACATTTGTTTTGTCAATAATTGCCAGTTGTAGCTTATCAGAATAATATTTTCATTCGCGAATTAATTAGCAACGCAAGTAGATGCTACGAAATAATCAATTATCGTCAGAATAATGCGCTGTTAACATCACTTTATTCAGAAATAGAAGAAAAAACTAAAAAAGGTTTTATTAGAAAAGACATAAAAAAAGTTCACGATCTCTTTGTTGCCAGAAAAAAAGTACAAACGCAACACTGGCAGCAAATACAACCCGCGCATTCTTTTTTCGATATTTTTTTAAACTTACACAGCATTCAACCCGTAATAGAATTAGTCGTCCATTCACATGCACAAGTCCGAGGTGATCGGTGGAAGCGTTACGAGGCCTGTTCAAACACAGCAGAGCGCAACAAAGGACCCAGGGCCATACAAACGTCACCCATAACTGCTCACTTAACCCTACAATGCCGATAAAGAATTACAATTAATCGCCACGACACGGAATGCCACCGCGTCGGTAAAAAAACGTCAAAATATTGCCCGCGCGCGGTCCCCCTGCGCCGGACGGGGAGCCAATAGGGAGGCGAGGAGGGGGCCCCCAACCGCTGCCGGGCCAATGGGGTGCCCCGGGGCGGAGCCTCGAGCGTCGCTCGGCGTTTCGCCCCCAGCGAAAACCTTTTCGCCTGCAGTCGTTTACAGATAAGCCCGGGGGATGGTCGATTATTATTACGTTTCGTACGCGTGATTCTGTGATCTGCGTCGCCGGCGGCGGATCGATAGACATGGACAAGCCGAAGTGCGATACTAGATTTAGTTACAAAAAACTTTTGTTGTTGTGATATGGGAAATACATTCTGTGCTCTGTGATATGTTTGCCTTAGTATAGATAGATAGACGGTATGAACCTGTATATGCAGTGCCATCGTGAGGTATGTTGTCTTGCTAAGACTTTGCTGTAAGTTGGTGAATGTGAGCCGTAAACAATACATTTGGCCTATTGTTAAGTTTAAGGCGTGTGGGATATTTCAGAGTTGAACAAACAATTTATTATGTTTAAATAGAAATTAATATAGTTAATCTTATTTACATTTATAGTGATGATGAAAATTTTGATTAATTGAAATAAATATGAGTGTCTAAACTTAAAATCATGTTCTCCAAATGGTTAAAAATAAAAGTTATTTAGGTTTTACTAACACCAGTCCTTAAAAAGAAATAATTTAAATTGCAATTCTTTAAATAGGTTATTTTAGGATGTTGGCAGTTTTCTTAACTTCCTATATAAGATTTAAAATAAAAAAAATACTTTCATTTCATTAAAAAAATATTACTATAAGAGTTAGTAAAAAACCGTCACCAAATGTGTTTAAATCATTCGTAAAACACCCGCGCGAGGCAAGGGTTAATTTTATTTTCATTCTGGTGGATTTATAATAAATAGATATTTATATTTTTTTAAATTTGCATCGTATAAAATAAAACATAATTTTGTGTAACAATTTTTTTTTTTAACTAAGCAAAATACATTGATCGAAACCCAAAGTAAATAATTTCAGCACTTTTGTTTCGGATATCAGAAAACACCGGGTCCGGCCGTTATGCCCCCATTACTAAATAAAAATAAACACCCGTACACATAAAAAATAAAAATATTAATCACTTAAATGTTATCCTGAGTGTTTCAACCCCACCACGCCCGGCGCACACGCAGGGTTATGGACAATCGAGCGTAAAATTAGCACTAAGTAATATAATTATGTATTTCTTGTACATGAAATGTTGCGTTTACATTATGTTACGTTAGGTTATGCTCTAACATGAAGAAGCTCTGAAATTTTAATGTCCCCCTATCCGAGTTTTCGACTACGGCTGCCAACCTTTACGATCAACAACAATCAATAAACAAACAACTACGCAGGATATATTATAGTGCACAAGTGAGTGCGCAAGCACAGGTGCACTCCCTATTCCCTCACTCACAACACAACACGGTGGGACAGCAGTCTGACACGACCGAAGAGAGCACAGGCGCCCACGCTATTTTACACCGGCAACTTTCAGAAGTTTCAGATTACGCACTGCGAATGAGTAGGTATTTCCTGAACAGAAACCCCAAACAATTTTTTTTTGATCCGACTCGGTATTTTAACCCAAGACCCCTGGCGCGGCAATCATTTTAATGCCTACTGTGTTTTAGATTTTAATTATTGAATCTAGAAGTCCTATGTTTGATCTTTACATTCGTGACAGATTTCTGTCCTACCGTCCCACCGTGATATAAGAGTGCCCTTTCTCACAATCTAGAAAGAAAGAAAGAAAGAAAAATAGTTTATTGCCTTTTTAAACAATCACAAAGGCAATAGGCAGAGGTTCAGCAATTGCTGCCGCAGGTGTAGGTGCCCCCGGGCCGCGCTGGTTTTCGGGTCCGGCCGTAATGCCCCCATTCCGGGTTGCCCCCGGCCGGTATGCCCCCACGGTTAAACGGCAAACTGGAACAATTTTTTTTTTAATGTGGGGGCATACCGTCCGGGTGCAACCCGGAATGGGGGCATAACGGCCGGACCCTGGTTTTCAACCTCTCCCTGCTCTATGAGGCATTCGTTACTACAAGAACTATTGTATAGCACAAATTAATGTAATGACGAACAGTGAATTAATTTTTCACCTTATGTTTATGTGAATGTAGCGAAATGGCCAAGCCGTATAATTATTTTGACTAAGATGTAGAGTTTGTGATGTTACACCTTGTAGAGTTAAGGCGTGTAGAGTAAGAAGCTTGATAACTTTTTTTTTATGCTATAAAGTTGGCAATCAAGCATACGGCTCACCTGATGGTAAGCGGTTACCGTAGCCTATGAACGCCTGCAACACCAGGGGTATTACTTTTCTGACATGTGAGTCTTGGTAAAATTTAACATGAAAATGTTTTTGGTGGGATTTAGTTACAATTTAGAAGAACTCCTTTAGGGCTATAGTTTTTTTTTGTAAGGAGGGACAGATTTACCTTCTCCCTCTGATGTAGGGAGTAGGTACATCTGTGCTTGCGCACTAACTGTAGCACTATAACATATCCTGTGTCGTTTGCTAATCGTAAGGATTTGCCGCTTAAGTAGACTAGAGTCAGTCAATATTAGGTACCACACCTTTTAATATTTTCGAAATAGCTTTTTACAGTCTTGTCGACGTAATGAGGTAAAAATCATAGCTATCCTGCAAGACCCATTTGTAGTTACAAATATTTTATTTCTCTACCAAGTGACTATAATTACACAAACCCGAGACTTCTCAACTCGTCGGTAATGAGAGTGCTTTTAAAAACAAGAATTCGTATGACAGCAACCTTGTAATGAATTCTTGTAGCTAAAACAGTGGTTTTTTAACTATTTTTAACTACTTCAAATGTTGCTGTCTCTTTTTTTTTTCAACATTGACATGAGAGGCAGCATGATTTATATCTGACAGATAAATATACGAGGATTATGCGACAGCGGTGTTACTACTGTTACTAGTGTCTAGAGCGATTTAAGTTCCAAATTAATTTAATTTTAATTTTTTGCCATCTTTTTATTTAATCGTATGACATTATATAACAGTCGCTCTTACTCACTAAATGATTACATTATTAATTAATTACAATTGAATGTCTAAATTCTTCACCCATTGGGCTGCGTTTTCATTAGGAGAGAGTAGGTCCAGGGGATAACATTCGCATTTTCGTTTGGGACACTCGTGGATGATGTGATGAATGGATTGAACAGGGGCACCGCAATCGCACTCGGGTGAGTCTCGCCATCCACATCTAAACATAAATTCACCACAGCGGCCATGCTCTGTGTGCAGTCTGTTCCATTGGCACCATTCTCGTCTTGGAGCTGAGAAAGCGTAAGGTGGTTGTGTTGGGTACTCGGAGAGACTATTACGAGGTGGGTTTTTCCTCCACTCCTCCACCCATTTGTCCTTTATGTTGAACGGCTGTTCCATAAGGTTCCGCGCTGTCTGGTACGGTGGGTGTCGGGAGCTCAGACAATGAACAGGTGGATTCCGGAATTCGTGATGCTGGCAGGTCTGGGTTTTTGGCGATCTTGTGGGCCTCGTGTAGCAGAGCTTGTTGCCTCCTTAGATGAGGTGGAGGTATATGGCTCAGCGTCGGAAGCCATTGTATGGGTGTTGATTGGATCGTGCCGGATATGCAGCGCATGGTTTTACGCAGCTGGACATCAACCAAGTCCGTGTGGGCGCTGTTGAGCCAGACCGGAGCGCAGTATTCCCCCGCCGAGTACACCAGGCTGAGCCCTGTAGTACGTAGAACATCTGCATTAGCTCCCCACGTTGTGCCTGTCAGCTTACTAAGAGTTAATCCCTTTTTTAAACGTCGGCAGCATTTGTAACTACTTTGGTGTTCTAGAAGTTTATGGGTCGCGGTATTCATTTAACAGTTGTACCAAATCCTCGTCTGCCTGCTATTTCATGAAAGAAAAATGTTGTATTAATTTTCAATTTAGTAAAAAAATTGTAAATATTTAAAAGATAACTCTAAAAAAGAATAGCTCTTTTTGACGAGCCATTTGTTGTAATGGTCGAGAAGTCGGCTATTATTACACCAGAGGTCGCGGATTCGATCTCCGCACGTTACAAACATTTGTGTGCATGAACATGTCTGTTTGTATCGGTCTGGGCGTTACTATGTATGTATAATGTATGTATTTACAAAAAAAGGATATAAATAATGTTTATCCGTTGTCTCTTGTCTAGCACCCGTAGCACAAGCTAATGCTTAGTTTGGGGCTGGATGGCGTTATGTGAATAATGTCCAGAGATTATTTAATTATTTAGTCAATGTAAAAAAGCGACATCGCTGTACATTCTTCCCACGAAACAATTAAAGGACCTTCTAGACAAAATGACCGCCTGAGACCCGTTGAAATGACATGCAAATAAAAAAAATGTCTGCCACCGCTACTCCGTGACACTGCACGCAAACCTTAATTAAACAAACCAGTTATAATGTATCTTCCAATATGTGTTTTAAATACATAAATAGGCACTGGTTGGCTTGCCAGTTCATACGTGGCAGGTAAACACCCCGATAATATTGTTATAAGGTCATTTTAGTACACGAAACTAACTTTTTGTCTTCGCCTTTTTATTATTAGGTCCTTTAAAGATTAATTATTGGGGAGTCCTGAAATACGCTATTCTACCATTGTTAAATATGGTGTATTTTCACATAGACTTATCTTTTTTACACCCTATAAGGGTGAAAGATAAAAATCTGTTCTCAGTGTTCGCTTACACTAAAAAAAGGAAAGGGGCCGTTCAAGTATTACGTAAGCACTATGGGGGGGTGGGGGGGTCTTTGTTTTGCTTATTTTGGATGACATGGGGGGTAGGGGGGTCTAGATGATGATTACGTCATCGGTAGTTATTTACTTTTTTACACCAATGGCAACCCTCACATTGCCTATGCTTGAAAACGAAACCCATTTTCGGGGATTCCCGCAAATAATGCATACGTTTAGGCACTCGCTTTAGAACCGATTAGGGAAATTACCGTGCGCTACTCAGTTGTCTAAATTTCCTCTGTCAGTGTATTGTTTCGTTTGGATACTATAGCGAGTAGACATATTGTAAGTATACCAAAGCAAGATTACATTTTAGTTAGAGCACCATGATGTGAGAAGACGTAGACATTCCAAAATCGGATGAAAGTTAGCAGACTCACAACACTGAGCAGCAATCTAAGCATCCAATGTCAGCGAAAACTTAGAATCATGGATTAGGGTTTCATGGACTGAAGACTGTTAATTTTTATTTAATATGTGTACCAATGTTTAATATGTGTCCGGTGCTTTAATACTCTTTCGATCGAAAGAGCTATAGAGCAAAATCGGGGGTCTAAGGTGTTCGTACAATCTCTCGGAAGAAGCCACCTGACGAAGCTGACCACAGCAAGTGGAGAAGTGGTTGCCTCAAAGCCGGCAGTCCGTTCGGAGGTAGAGGACTTTTATGGCCGGTTATACGCTTCGCATGCATGTCGACCTGATCCCGAAAATGAGGACTCTAGAGCCACGTTAAATCCCTATTACACTGAAGACCTGCCAAAAGTGAGCGTTGGCGAAATCGAGATTGCTCTTGGGCAGCTTAAAAATGGAAAAGCCCCTGGAGAGGACGGCGTTACTACTGAGCTGCTAAAGGCTGGAGGGAACTCCAAAGGCGTGGAGTAGGAGTGTGGTCGTCCTGTTCTTTAAAAAGAGTGACAAAAGCCTGTTGAAGAACTATCGAACCATTTCCTAAGCCACGTCTATACAAGTGACAGTGGGCTGGCCATATCAGTCGCAGAACCGATAGCCATTGGGGTAAACGGGTTCTAGAGTGGAGACCGCGTCTCGGTAAACGTAGTGTAGGACGCCCTCAGGCCAGGTGGAGCGATGATCTGCGCAAGATGGCTGGCAGGAGCTGGATGCGAGTGGCCGAGGATCGATCAGCGTGGCGAGCATTTGGAGAGGCCTATGTCCAACAGTGGACTATCACAGGCTGATGATGATGATGATGTGTACTAAAACTTTAAAATAAGTTTGTTATGTTCGTAAGATTATAATATTTTTGTCCCTTACTCTATGTTGAATACTGTATAAGTAAAATCTAATCTCTATCCTAAATCTATTTTCTTACTACCGGCCGCCCGCGGTTTCACCCGCGTGGTTCCCTTTCCCGTGGGAATTGATCAAAATCCTTTCTTTTTTAAGATGTATTCTGCTATTCGGGACGGAAACAAATCCAACAAATCAAAAACCATGGCAATCGGTCCAGCCGTTCTCGAGTTATAAGTGTTGTAACAAACACGACTTTCTTTTATATATATAGATTTATAAAGTTATAATTATAACATTATAATTATAGTATATAAAAAAATTATAATTGAAAAATGTTTACGTAAGCATAGGGGGAGGGGGTAAGAGCTTTGCTTACTTTTGCTGACAAGGGGGGTGGGGGGGTAAAAATTTGCAATAAATCTGCTTACGTAATATTTGAACGGCCCCAAGGCTGTGTATTGATAAATCAGTCAGTCAGTTTTTTCTCTTTAAATTTTTATAAGAAGATACTAACTAGCAAACAGATCACAAGTACGTGATTGGACATTTGCAACAAAGGTATCACAGACTTTTAAGCGGATATAAAAGATTGTTTTTTGTAATAGCTCTGAAAGTCATTTAATTTTACATTGTTTGGTCATACTCCATTAATATTTAAGTATGTTGTTTGTGGTGAAATATGAAATATTATTATGTTTCAAATGAACTGATTTCTACTCCGTCCTAAATTTTTTATCAAATCAATATCAATGAAAAGCATTCTTTGACAGTTGCACTGTTTTTCTCATCATTAATTTTTTACAACTTAATTAAACGTAAAAAGTTTAATTCTTCAAATAAACCAACTCTCCCTACCTTATTCTCCCTTTATTTTAGGAGTAAATATCACTGTAAAACAAAGTTAAACGACCAAGAAAAGCAAGGAAAGATCGATATTTAAGTCTTCCTCAGGGATATAATTAAGTCGGGCTTGCCCGAGATATACTTTACCCTTATAATTACACACTGAGACATCTTTCCAGTTGTTAAAATTATTGTTTTGAGAGCTTGAGGAATATTAATGTATAGGTCTATTTATTTTAAAACTTAAAAGTAAGTTTTCGATTATTATTATTGCGAGGAAGTACAGTTAACAGCAAAATATTGTATCACATTATTATAATGAAACTCAATAATAAATATTTTCTTCTATCGACATTTTTATTTCTTAGTCCCCGCACTATGCGAGTGATATTCGTAGGTGTGCTTCGTGGAATAGGAAATTAATTATTTTAAATTTTTATTTGAAGCCCACCTACGGGTGTGCTAAGTGGAATACTTCAGGTGTGCTTCGTCTGGGTGTGCTTCGGAATACCTCAAGAAGATGATCAAAGTCATAAGTTCAATACTAATGAACGTAGTTCGCGTCAGAACTGTGTGGAGTCAAGATGATTTTAAAGTAAGTGTTCTCACTATATTCTTATATTATATATTCTTATATTATACCACCCACGTATTTCGATTGCATCCAGAATGGAGTTCAGGGTCCGCTTCGACTATGATCCTAGATTTGACAAGTCTTATATAATATATAAGACTATATATTATATAGTCCTCTAAACCGATTCGGCTTACGACCGATTAACGTGCCTTCCGAAGCACGGAATCATCATTATTTTCAGACATTCAGGTGATTCATGCCTGAAATGTCCTAATTAATTTGGAAACAACCACACAACGTGATGCTCCCAGTGTGATTCGAACCCACGAACCTCCGGGTTAAAGAGCCAGACGCTCTAACTTCTGTACCAGGGAGGCAGTTGAAAACCGCTTTAAATTACTACATAAAATTAATATCTGATTAGTCATCAGACTACATGCATAAAAATTAACATAAATCGGACTTCCATTCCAAGGCTCCGCTCAGTAACCCCTTCGCTTCATTGCTTATTAAAAAAACAAAACCCTTTATTGTCTGTGCAGGTAAGTTCGGTAATATTTCACATTCGAACTATAGCCATAAATTAATTCCTTTGCCCTACGCGAATGGGAATTAAAAAATAAAACCGGCCGAAAACGAAATGAAAGGATTATTTCTTAAAAACAACCGGGCGATCCCATTAAAGTCCTGTCATCGCCGCGTTGATAAGATTTAAATTAGGCCCACAATAAAGCTCCTGTCAAATGCGCCATTAATTTCGAATTTCAAATTTGGAACGGGAGCGGTCCACCAAAGGCGCAAGACAATAACGTAGGTAGGTACAAAACATCCGAACTTCCATCCAATCGAACCAGACATCCATAAATAGCGATCTCTGTTCTAATATTTGATATAAGTAGGTAGTGTAAAAACTACTAATAACCCTTAAAATGTTCATCCAGTTTAATCTCAGGAATGGAGTAAATAGATTAAAACTAGTCCCCATTTCAAATGCATGACACTACCCCACAAGCGCTGTGAGTACAATATTCAGGTGTGTAGAGTTTTGTCTCACTGGCGCTGTATGAATCATCTGAAATAGATGCATGAGGCCGATGATGATGATGAGAGTTTTTAATTTTTTTGCTCTTCTTTTTCAAACTGGTTTTGATTTTTTTAACCGAAAAAATATTAGGCGCAGGATCAACATCTTTACCTAATAAGTAATTTCTAAGCATAGAGTAAATTCATGTCTTTGAGGCACGGGAGTATTACTAGCCACTTTCGAGACTTCAATGTAAATAATAGCAAATAATATACATGAATAAACAACAACCTCGATATAAAACGGATCCGGTCCTGAACCACCAAATGCGTCTCGTTTTGACAATTTTGTACCTATGTAAAAAACCATAAAAAACTCTACTACTATGCAAACTCGCAATAATAACTACGCAACGTCATAATTTAACAGTAATCGTGGCAAAATGACATAGCGTGTGACATATTATTCAACATAATAATACGTTGGCCTTGAGGTGAGAATTATATGGACACGACTATTGGGATTGGACAGACCTTGCGATGTGACATACGACAAATTGGCAACCACTTAAAGGCTCTGCAACCAAAAATAAAATACTATGTTTTGTTTATTACAATGTATCTGACTATTAATATCACATTACAAAGGCGTCATTCAAATTAAGTCGTTATTGAATGATGGGTACTGGCTTTGTCGGCACAACTATTAACTACTTAGGTACTTTTGTTCAATAATCTTGCACAACCCGGGAATCACATCGACTTTTTGTTTGTGCAAGAAGAATTTATAACAGCCAAAGACCTCCATTTCCTCTTGATTCGTCTGATCTGATCATCCTACCATCAATAAATAGCTCCAGCTCATTTTTTAGCGACAATTAATTAATTTAAGATTTAAATCTAAAAATCTTTTGTTTGTGGGTAATGTGTATAAATAATACCAAGCATGTCGTGTTCTTGTCAATTACAACTGGAATATAAAAATTATTAGGAAGCACCGACAGATAAATGAGATCATCAGCAATTAAAACAAAATACAGTCGCGACATTACTCAATACTTCATTAGCCACGTCCACAATTCATTGCTTGTAAATCATGAGTTTAAAAAACGAACTGGCTCATTTGGCTGCCAGTCCGTGCGCACTATTTAAAAAATAAAAATTAAAAAGAAAGACGCCGCAACGCGTGGCCGCATGAAGTATGATAGGTCCGCAGCTCGCTCTTCGTCCTTTTGTAGTATGCATTACAATGAGTTTTGATACTTTTATTGTTTACTTGTAATACATGAGCTTAAGACAAAACTCTACTCTACAGTACTAAGAAATATCTTGTTATTTATGCCGACATCAAAATGACTTTTTGAAATACTTTTCTTGTAGATGCTCAATACTATACAGTATCTGTAACTACAAAAGTTGATCAAAATCAAAAATATGTTTATTCATATAGGCATTCACAGAAGCACTTACGAATCGTCAGAAACGATGGACCATGGGCAATGACTGGAAAATATTTAACTATAATAGTAATTTACATCAAATACATATACAATTTCGATATATAAGTTAAATGTTCTAATAAATATATACCTATAATTCGACTCTACCACCGGTTCGGAATGCTGTTTTCTAACTATGAACTACGATGATCTAATGACAAAATTTGGATTTAAATAATATCAAGAACCTATTAGTATAGTATCCCATTATATGGCATAGGTTTCAATCGTTGTATCATCGCTATGATAGGTACTGGCTTACCAAATACGGTGATCGCAAACCCGAGCTATGTTAAAAAAAATCAAAACTTTTGCCCCACGCGATTGCAACCAGGTCTGAAGCCTCAATGAACGTGCCGCCGTCTTTTAATTATTAATATTCATATCAATAAATACCTAAACTATTAAATTAAATATATCGATCCCTAACAAAAATAAAGCAGTCGACAATCCTTATAGCCTATTAAAGCCGGTATTGCTTATTGAAAATCGAATTTTGAAATAGCCAATTAGCCGTCTGTTTGTGATTATAGATTAAAGCGAGCCCGGTGGGCGGGACTGAAGAGACATGTCATTTATTTTTTTGTCCTGGTCATACACTTATTTTTTTGGTTGGCAATCCACTACTCTTAGGATTCTCTAAGGATTAGCATTGTCATTTGAATTTAGGTAGGATTCTGTTATTTCATTAATGATTTTTTTATTTCAAAACTAACTTCGAACTAGCAGGCAATATCGAAAAACACAACACAACCCCTCGATCCCGGTCCGATACTTAAACCACATGGAGGCGATATTTGTCTATAAAATTATCTATTTTATAAACCGCACGGGTGCTGTTGTTTATTTAGTATTATTTTAGTTTACTACTTAATGCCACGGTACCATTACATGGAAGCACGGAATCAAAGTTCTGGACGACCTCTCAGGATCAAAATGTTTCACTCTTGTCCTACCTACTTTCTGCCCTTCGTAGTCCATTAATGGTTAAAATTACAAACCGTCATTCATAAAAGCCCGCCAAAAACCAATCATTCGAGCACCATTTTGTTTGACGGGTATTCCGGTCAGACCTCTACGGTAGGCGGAGCTCAAGTGACAAGTCATTTATTTTTTATTCCTTGTCTATGACAAGTTGAACGCAACCTGTTTAGAACGTGCGTTTGTTTTTAATTATTTAAATTACGTAATATCCTATGACTTATCTTCGTAAAGGTGCACTGAGACAAATAGAAGTAGTTAAAATTATTCAATAAAGATGGTTTATGTGAATTGGGTTTTTAAGTGTTTTGTATTCATAGGAAAAGCTAGTATGATTAATAATGCTATTCATTTTATCTTTCAGGCTTTTCGAAGCAAATAAGCTTTACTAGAATCTACGTAACATATAAGAATCGATGTATACGTAACTTAAAAGAATCTATGTATCTAGGTTTTAAACCAAGATAGCAATTATAAGTTCCAAGGCTAGCTAGGATGAAACTGAAAAGTAAATCGTAAGTAAGTAAATAAGATTTATTGCATGCATAATAACTGTGTAACAAATTTTGAAGATGGTATTACAAGGTAAGAAGAATAGTTTACCCGTGTCAAACAAACTCTTAATGGGACGTTTGTTTTATGTTAAAGAACATAATATAATAACATGGGAACTTTTGAATTAAACACACTAATGAAATAAGGAACTCAACTCACTCAGCCATGGACACATTCTTCTTTTGGTGTAAGTGTAGTGAAAGAGGGACTTATTAATATCCTGAAGGTTGGCCTTTATCTCATATCATAAATAACGACAAAATCACATTATTATTATAATGACAAACAAATCTAACGGCACAATCGCATCTTTCCCAAGAAATATGTAAATAATGACATCTTAATCTCCGCATTGAAACTCCTTTAACCGAATTCGCGCACGCAACGAGGATTGAAGAAAAAAAACAATCACGTTCGAAATTCGAAACATTTAAATTGCACGTTATTGCTACCGTGCACGCGGCGGATTCTACCAAATTCCGACTGGTCTGTTATTACGAGTGCTGATTGGCGCGTCCCGATCCGATGTTGCCACAAATAAAAATTAGTCTACTAATTCGTGGGAGTCGGGATATCTTTTGTTTAGCGTGAGAAAGGGAATGAATTTTGGAACGTAAATTAGAATCGATTGCCAAGTTCGTGAATTTTGGTGGTAACATTAGGTACGAAATTGGGTATTTTAAAGGAGTATTACTTTGTTGCAGCTATCAAGGTTTTCCTGAAATAAGGTTATTACAGCATGGAGAAAAGATGTTAAACTTATGGAAGTTGCTTAATGCCACACAGTAGATACTTCTGTTTTAAGTATATTATTTTATCAACTTATTTTCAATTTACGAGTATGTTGATGAAGCCCTGCTCTCTAATTCTAAATCACATGAATGTCTCGTTGGCGCATTTGATAGTGACCCTAGACATTGCGCTTGGAGTTCTGGATTCGGTTCTGTTGTCAAATTCATTGACTAATGAGTGCTGGACGTAATGACGGAAAACCAGGGTTAATTTATGTGAAATCCAAACGTGGCCAAAAGTTACTTGTACACTAACCTTTTTTATTCAAAATATGTATTTATAGAGCTCTCGTTCTTTTTTGTCGGTGACAGTACCACCGTAATTAAAATTTATAAAGTTCATAATTTCATGGGTGCCGAAACGGGAAGGTGCCGAATCGGGAATAAACCGGTGTAATGTGTAATGGTCGCAATGACGTTCAAATTGAACGTCATTGAATGGTCGAGAAGTCGGCTATTACACCAAAGGTTGTAATAGCCGATGTCTGTTTATATCGGTCTGGGTGTTTCTATGTATAATATGTATGTATTTACAAAAAAAAGTATATACGTAATGTTTAACCGTTGTCTGGCACCCATAGCACAAGCTTATGCTTAGTTTGGGGCTAGATGGGGCTGTGTGAATAATGTCTAGAATTATTTATTTATGCTGCAGACAGTTTCAGTTTCTTGACCGGGGAAATACCACCTAGAAATAAAGTAACTACAAACAACAAATTACATATTATATAGATGTTTATTGATTTGGAAAAAGCGATAGGTGTGAACCAAGGTCGTCCCAAATGGAAAGAAGTTTCCTCTGCCTACCCCTAGGGGTTAGAGGCGTGACAGTAAATGTAGGTTTTACATAGCACTTTTCTTAGTCAAACGATAATATCTTTATAGAAAGTTAATTCGTTATTTATTGATAGATAATTATCTTGCCTACGGCAAAGGCCCACGTTATTTTTGACCGTTTGCAGTAATTACATGAATACGATCTGATAATACTAGATAGATGAAATAACGGTTAAACTTTAATTTTTTTTCTCTTAATCTTTGATCAAATATTTAACGTGCTTACAATCATAGTAGTTATTAATGCTCTGGCTGGACCTATAAATTCGCAAACTCAACTGAAAGTTAAGAAAAATATAATAAAAAAAAACGTTCAGACATACAAATGCACTCATTTTGAATGTTAGCTTCTTTGTCTCTTAATCTTTTAAATTGTCTGTGACTTACCGCTTGGTAAATTATTACTTACACTACGTATTTAACAAGAGCTGTGGTAGCCAAGTGGTAAGGAACGTTACTTTACATAAAATTTATGTATTTGATGGAATGTCGAGCGTTCGGGGCGTCACATCTCCATTTCCCTCGGCCATGGTTAGTATACGCTCGGATGCAGAGCCAAAATAATAACACGTAAACACTGTTAACACACTATATTAATTAACCATTAGCCTTTACAATATTAATCAACAACGATTGCTAATAGAAACTTGGATTAGAGCCAATGGGTTTGCGCCTGTGCATCGCGCTCAACCAACGTCCAACAAATGACGTTTTGGCGCCATGACAGTCACAACTCCATTCGGTTTTACCCGCTCTAAAAAAATGATTTTACTACTATCAAACAGAAAACAAAAATTAAATAAAATTTACAAGTAATCAATTTAACCCATTGATAGTGTATTTAAAAAAGAGGTAGATACCGCACTAGCGCTCGAAAAATGCTCCGCTCATATTGTGTTAATTGACACAAATCATTTTAGACGCATAATGTCAACGGTTGGTGAAGCACATGTGAAGCATTGCGTACTAAAAGAAATAAAAATGTAAAAATGCCGAATTGTGTGTTTCGAATGTGTAAAAACTACGCTACGAAAGTGAAAAAGGACGAAGGAGTATCTTATCACACGTTAGTACATTAATAATTTCATATTTTTACAAAATTACTAAATATTAATAGCTCAAATTTATAAACCGTCGCAAAAAGAGGATAGCGAATATGTTCGCACTGCAGTGCGATAGGGATAGACAGTGTAAGCGCGTCATAGATTAATCAGTACAGAATGGCAAATATTGGAAGTATGTAACTTTTAATCTGTTCATGGTTGGTTTGTGACACGAAGTTTTTTTATAATTATGTAAAGATTTATCTGAAATTAATTTTGTATTTTTCTAGATTTCCGAGTGATGAGCTTATTAAATATAAATAAGTGAATGAAAATAGTTCAGACCGAAAAAAGTGAACATGACTGGCTGCCTACAAAATATAGTCGAATATGTTTAGCACATTTTAAAAAGGGAGATATTATGTAATACTAAAAAAGGATACGTGCGCCTAAAAAACTGAATTTATTCGAGGGCAATTAAATAAAAATAAAGAATATATTATAAATAAATCAAAAGAAATATTAAAGTTAAATGGAATCTGACATTCAGCTTCACTTAAAGCGAATCAAATTTGAGCTTGGTGTGAGCTTAAATTTAGTTGACTAGGTGTTATACTAGGTATATTTGAGAAAAAGGTTTCAAAGGCATTAGCGACTTCTATAACAGATTTAAGAATTTTATTGTAATAGTCGCTTTCGTACGGCTTTAATTTACATGTTTCTTTATTTATAATAATAATCCAAGATGCTATGATTTTGTTGTTTGACTTTCTTTTTAATAAATAAATAGTAAATAAAATAAAATAAAAAGCCTTTTATTTCTTGCAAGTAGGTTGGTTACATTAGTATAAAAGTAAAAAAGTATAATAAACTTATGCTAGGTTTCACAATTTACATTTGTTTTTCAATTCTTAAGACGAATAATTATGGCATTTGCAAGAACCCCTCCTCAGGTGAAGGTGAAGGCCGGCCTACTCTAAAGAATTAAAAAAATTCTATGTTGTAACAAGGTGTATGTAATTGATGTATATTATTCACGCAATAAAATCATGAATGAAGTCAAGGGTGTGTTTATTTTACCTTTAACAAAATGTCCCTTCTAAAAGCGTAACTCCTAATCTTTCGTCATGTCATCGACCGCTTACGCTACCACTGATTGCCAATGGTAAGATTTTTATGCTCTTTTCAATAAGAACCAAAATCCTTTATTTCAGTTAAGAGTTGTGGCGCGGACTCTAGCTATCTCTTTCGTGTAACGTTATGTTCCGTAAGCCTTTCTCATTCAGATTTTGCACACACACGTGAATATCTTTAGCGTATGGACGTGTTTGAATGTGTAGCTCGACGGATCAAATTCTAATCGCCGTGCGTCAAAGGATGGCATATCTACCTCTTTTTTAATACACTATCAATGATTTAACCAATTAAATTAACAATAATTTTAAATAAGCGCACTCGCGCCGTCACGGCCGTCCTGCATCTTCACACGTCCTCGTGTGCTTGCTCTTCCTCGTTTTCTGTTGACAAAGGAAACCCAGGTGTAAACTCTATACTCGGTCATTCTGACCACTTATCAACGTAAACAATATAGAGTCGTATATCACAGTAGGACTACCACACACACAGCACATCATCCCATGTTGCATAGACGATACCTCAAAAGCCTTAGGTGATGCCACGTAGGCGAGGCTACGCAGGCAATGCCACGCAGGCAAGCCCACGTGGCCAATATCACAAAAGCGATGCCACGCAGGCGATGGAAAAATGACGTTACAAGAACGGACTAAAACAATACGGCGACGCCACTTAGGCAGTGCCACTTAGGCAGTGCCACTTAGGCAGTTCCACAAAGACAGTGCCACAAAGGCAGTGCCACAAAGGCAGTGCCACAAAGGCAGTGCCACAAAGGCAGTGCCACAAAGGCAGTGCCACAAAGGCAGTGCCACAAAGGCAGTGCCACAAAGGCTTTGTCACAAACAGTTCCACAAAGGAAGTGCCACAAAGGCAGTGCCACAAAGGCAGTGCCACAAAGGCAGTACTACAAAAGCGGTGCCACAAAGGCCTTTACAGATTTCTAGAGGACTCAAATGAATTTTATTTTTAACTTACCATCGCCGTTACCGGGACATCCTGACTGTAGACAGGCGTTTCCAACCCGACATTCAACTCCAAAGGAACGTTACACTCAGGCATAGGTCGTATGCGATCATGCGCATACTTATATGTCCGTTTGGAGTTCAATCACCGGCATAATAGCATTTACCTTGGTCCGCAATACAGTGGTCAGGCATGACAATCATGAAATAGTAACTGTAGAGGGTAGGTATGCCTGTATCGCAATCTTATAGAGCATTTGCAAATTACACTGAACACGAGACTGACGAATGCCTAATAAAGTCACTAACCCATGTCGTCTTTTACCAGGAAAATTTCTAGCTAAGCTTTCCCTTATCAGAGAGCATTCGGCACCAGAATCAAGACAAAATGAAAACTTCTCACCGGTTTCAGTCGAATGCTGGTCCATAGCTGGTTCGATGGTGCAAGCATTCACGCGTCGCTCAGGGTTGGTGCCGCTTGTAGTAATCTCCTTTTTCGGGCAGCGAGTAGCGATGTGTCCCAGTTCGCCACAAGAGAAGCAGGTTGGAGTAGATGACTCCTTCGGCACGTAGTTTTCTTCAAACCGTTGTGATGGGTTTATTGTCCCTGAAAACTGAGGTCTTGGATAAACAAAAGAACTGCGTGTGTTATTCATTGTGCACTCAATAGCTAGATGTCCTGATCTGCCACAAGTATAGCAAGTACGCCTCTTTGTTTCCTCTATGCGTGGTTTTTTAGCTTCAGTAGTCGTGGCTTATTTTTCTTGAGTCGATAGATCCCTTTTGCGGTATGTAAATGTTGTGATTATTATTAAAAGATTAGATTTCTTGCCGAAATGTATTTTATTATTTCTTAAAACACAGAGCGCAGTATACATACAGTCACAGTTACAAAACCAGAGAGTGAGCATAGACCATAGATATTATAAAAAAAATAAACACCAACCACCGTTAAGTATCATCGACTTGGCTCACACTATTTTGAGTCGCAGTTAATATAATTAATAATATTCTTATGTATTTATATTTACTTGTATGTATGTATTTATTTTATTTATCTATCTATATTTATATTTATTTATTTATGTACCTATGTATTACATTGTATTTTAACACCCCCACTCAATGTAATACATATTATATATTTTAACCTCTCAAACATTTAGGAACATACATACTTAACATACATAACTCTTAACTTAGTTCAAGTACTTATTCTTAACAAAACATCAATTTAATATAGCTACATACTTTAACTAATTATAAACTTTTACATTAATCCACACATAGTTACAAATCTTAATAGTAGTTCTCTATTTAAAGATTTAGTAAACATATCAGCAATCTGGTGTTCAGTCTTTACATACATCAAACATATTTTACCCTTTTTAATTAAATCTTTCACAAAATGATACCTGATATCTATGTGTTTTAATCTTTTAATATTATCAGTATTTGCAACCATAATGGCAGATTGATTGTCACAATACATAGGAACAGGGAACACATTTGTTATATTAAAGTCTTTTAACAGACTTGCAAGCCAACAAGATTCACTAGCGGCCATACTGACTGCAATATACTCAGCTTCAGTTGATGATAAACTTACTGAACTCTGCTTTTTAGAGCACCATGATATGAGACAGTTAGAAAATTTAAATAAGTAGCCAGTGGTAGACTTTCTATCTCTTAGGTCACCACCCCAGTCTGCATCGCAATGTCCCACAAGTTTATCATCAGTACATTTGAAGACCAACTTATAATCTAAGGTGTGTTTAACATACCTTAACACTCTTTTAAGGTAAGTTAACAAAATCTCATTTGCATTATTTTGGTACCTACTCAATATAGATACAGCTACACACAGGTCTGGCCTAGTGCCTAATACAGCATACATTAAGCTACCAATAATTTGTCTACATGTATTTTCAATATTTTTGTCAGACTTACACTCTTTCGCTTCTAAAATTTTTACATTAAAGTTTTGATCTATGGGGGTAGCTACGGGTTTACAATTCTCCATATTAAACCTTTTTAATACACTCTCTAAGTAAGATTTTTGACTTAATTCAGATACACAATCTTTAAAATTTTGTTTAACATCTATGCCAAGAAAATTTGAAATCAAACCTAAATCTTTCATTTTAAAAACATTTTTTAATTGTGATTTAAGATCACTTAACAGCTGTTCACAAGTACTAAAAATTAACAGATCGTCGACATACAGTAATACATATATTTGATTTTCTCCTTCACATTTAGTAAACAAACACGGATCATTCTTTGACTTTATATAACCAGCTTGACTAATTACATTATTAAATTTTTCATTCCAATATCTAGGAGATTTTTTAAGTCCATACAGAGATTTATTAAGCTTTACAATATTGTCATGACCATTATGTGCCCCATCTGGTAATTTAATAAATACATTTTCTTTTATATCCCCATATAAAAAAGCCCCAGTAACATCCATTTGATGTATTGGTACATTTAATTTAGTAGCGACAGAAAGAAATAACCTAAAAGTTGACAATTTAGCAACAGGTGAGTAAATTTCATACAAATCTGATGTATCATCTTGTTCAAAACCTCTAGCTACTAACCTTGCTTTGTATTTCACACTATTGTTAAGTTTCTTCATTTTAAATACCCATTTACTACTAATAATGTTTTGATTTTCAGGTACGGGGCAAACAGTCCATGTATTGTTTGCTTTCAGCGTCTCAAGTTCCTGCTTCACCGCCTCTTCCCACTGACAAGCATCACTCCTATTCATAGCTTCCTTATAAGATGCTGGTTCTGTTTCTGCAGTGTAGACATTTTGACATGTATAGAATTGTGTTGGTTTTCTGACACGTTTACTTCTATGTGGTGTGTTTGACTCCACAATGCTATCAGCATCAGATCCACTGTAGTCATCACTGAATTCCGCAGGCTCATATAGACTGCACTGATCATCATCTGTCACAGGAGTTGTAGAGTGCGAGTCAACTAAATTCTCTTCTAAAGATTCTTGATGGGTACTGTCAGGAACTGAAGTCTCATTGGTAAGTATTTCTGTTAAAGGTTTTAGGTTAACTTCATCCTTTTTTTCTAACGCAGGTTCCAAGAATGTGACATCCCGTTTTAATAAAACTTCATTCTTCTGTGGGTAATAAATTCTATAGCCTTTGACAGTTTCTCCGTAACCCACCATAATGCCTGACTCCTCTTTGGAATCCCATTTCCTTCTTTTAACTTTTGGAATATGAACAGACACGGGTGTACCAATAACTTTTAACTCTCTAAGATCAAACTGTTTGTTTGTCCATATTTCATATGGTGTTTTATCTGGTTCATTACTCTTACCGGTTCTGTTTATAACATATGCTGCAGTGTTAACAGCTTCAGCCCACAATTTCTTTGGTAGACTCTTGGCATACAGCAGCGTCCTGGCTGCTTCTGTGAGAGTTCTTATTTCTCGTTCCGCCTTGCCATTTTGTTGAGGGGTGTAGGGCACAGAGGTTTGGTGTACTATACCCCGTTCTGAGAAAAAATGTGACAAAGCATTATTCAAAAATTCAGAACCATTGTCACTGCGAAAATAGACAACACGGTTGCCTGTAATATTTTCAGCCTTATTAACAAAGTCTTTGATACAGTTGACTACTTCTTCTTTTCTTTTCATGAAGTATACAGTTCTATAACAAGAATAGTCATCTTTTAAAACTAAAAAATACCTTGCGCCTCCTAGTGATACTTCCTCCATCGGGCCGCAAACGTCAGCATGTATCAGCTCACATGTTTTCGTAGTTTTTGTGTCACTTGAATTAAAGGGTAGACGATGTGCTTTACCCTCTAAACAGCCTCGACACTTCTCAAGAGACTCGTCCATCACATCGATGTTGTTGTTTGATAACACACTTTTTACATGTTGTACATTTTGATGCACGAACTTTTCATGCCATTCGCTTAATTTAGATTTTACATTCGACACATTTGCGTAGCCGCATTTATAACGAACATTCATTAAATACATATTTCCTACGCGATTTGCTACCGCCCGCACTTTTTTCCCTTTGAAAAATTTACACTCATTTTCATCTGTCATCATGACATAACCCCTTTTTGAAGCGCAATTGACAGAAAACAGATTTATTTTTAAATTCGGAACATACAAAACGTTATTTAATGTGGTATCTATCCACCTATGCCCATTAAATACTTCTAGCGCCACCTGTCCGATACCGATGACACTTATTTGTGTACCATCGCCGATAATTACAGATTTTTCAGATGATAATGGCGAAAAAGATGAAAATAGATTTTTGTCTTGGCACATATGTTCACTAGCACCTGTATCTACAAGCCATTTTGATTTTTGATAAAGTTCTCTATGTTGTTGTACTACAAACGCATTTTTTTCTTTCTTCTCTTTTCCTTTCTTGAACCAACATTCACTTTTGTTATGACCGATTTTATTACAGTAAAAACACCTTTTTTCACTTTTATTTGTAAAGTTTTTACGTTGATAATTATTGTTAACACTACTTGTACACTCAGCTTGATAGTGCCCCATTTTGTTACACTTAAAACACTTAATATTAGCTTTATTTGGAGCAGTTCTTTTCACCATGAAGGCAGACGACGATGATGAAGCGTCCTTTTCTTTTATCCTTTCCTCCTCGACCAACAAACGAGCGACAAGATTGTCGTACGTCTGCTTGTCGTCCGGTGCTGACTCCCACGCCGAAACGAAGTGTTTGTATGCCTCTGGCAGAGACATTAAAACCTTTGTGATAACTAATTTTTCTGATATTTCCTCTCCCATCTGCTTAAGCTGATTTTGCATTTCTTGTATTTTGGAGAGAAACGCCGACATTTCGATATCGCCTTCATACTTATATTGGAAGAAACGCTGTTGTACTATGTGGATACTGGTGTCACTCTTCTGTTCATAGACACTAAGCAATTTTGTCCACATCTCAGCAGAAGTGGTACATGATAAGATATGCAGCATTGCTTTCTCCGACATTCTTGTAACGAGTAACGTCTGTGCCTTGGCGTCCTTTGAATCCCAACTGGCACGCTCGGCGCCATCTTTAGGACTTTTGCTCTGCCCGTTGACCACCTCCCAGCAGCCCTGGCCTCGCAGCAATACTTGCGTCTGGAACCTCCAAATATTCCAGTTACTGGAACCTTCCAGTCTGATGGTGTTGTGACTTCCTTCCATTTCGTATTTTTGCCTTGATTTCTCAAACGTGGTAATGACCACCTGCCGGTAACTTCTTCAACCCGAAGCGCCGTAATATTCCCACTACAGGACTTTAATAATAATCGGCTATCCAGAATTATGTGCCTGGGCCCATAACCTGTTGTGATTATTATTAAAAGATTAGATTTCTTGCCGAAATGTATTTTATGATTTCTTAAAACACAGAGCGCAGTATACATACAGTCACAGTTACAAAACCAGAGAGTGAGCATAGACCATAGATATTATAAAAAAAATAAACACCAACCACCGTTAAGTATCATCGACTTGGCTCACACTATTTTGAGTCGCAGTTAATATAATTAATAATATTCTTATGTATTTATATTTACTTGTATGTATGTATTTATTTTATTTATCTATCTATATTTATATTTATTTATTTATGTACCTATGTATTACATTGTATTTTAACAGTAAATGCCATTAATTCCTGTTGCAGCTTCACTCGAGAATCAATTTCGGTGGTAAAAGCCAATCGCTGAAGCCGTGGTTCAACCTTGGCCGTATGCGCCAACGTTACAGCTATAGCTATTTGTTCGCTTGATAAGGAGCGCCATTCACTCATTAATGTAGTTAGAAATCTACTGGCATACGATGACAGACACTCATTTTCTTTCGGGCTTTGATTGAATAGCCTAAACAATGTCGCGGCCGGTGTTTCGACAAAATCAAATCTGGATAGAAACAAATCCTTTAATTGAGGCCATGTTATCCCTGGAAAACTATTCTGTGCGAGCCACAAAGCTGCCGAACCCTTAAGTGCTTTACTCATGGTAATAATTAAGTTGCTACCGGACAATGTTTTTCTTGCATACACAGATCGACAGTATTACACCAAGCCCGTGCGTTACATTCTTGTTGTTCAGGGTTAAACTCGGGAAATGTTATTTTCGAATCATTTGAATTTGGTTGTTTAAGTGCACTTATTAATTCCATCATATTTCGTTGTTGCATTTCAAATAAAATTTTCCAACGTTCGGCTTCATTGTTTAAAAAATTATTATTAATACTCTGACCTTGTGGTTGTTGAGATGTTCCGGGTTGTTCCACTTCCGATGATGGAATGTCGAGCGTTCGGGGCGTCACATCTCCATTTCCCTCGGCCATGGTTAGTATACGCTCGGATGCAGAGCCAAAATAATAACACGTAAACACTGTTAACACACTATATTAATTAACTATTAGCCTTTACAATATTAATCAACAACGATTGCTAATAGAAACTTGGATTAGAGCCAATGGGTTTGCGCCTGTGCATCGCGCTCAACCAACGTCCAACAAGTGACGTTTTGGCGCCATGACAGTCACAACTCCATTCGGTTTTACCCGCTCTAAAAAAATGATTTTACTACTGTCAAACAGAAAACAAAAATGAAATAAATTTACACGTAATCAATTTAACCAATTAAATTAACAATAATTTTAAATAAGCGCACTCACGCCGTCATATTTAATGTACGTAAGGCCGATAGTTTAAATCTCGGCGCATACCTACATACCTCTGGATTTTTGAAGATACGTAGGTATTTATAGCTACACTAGCTCCGCGATGACAGGAAACATTAGTAGGAGTTTTATGGTTGTGTGCCGTGTGGTCATACCACAGAAATCTAAATAATATTTATTTCTGTGGGTCATACTTTACAAGGTGGTAGGTTCCTGTACTGATATTTTCCCGTGATATAGAAGTGTGTCAAGCACTTCTGTGTTTCGGGGAAAGGGCACTGAAGCTAGTGGAATTACTGGGTATATGAGATCTAATAACTGTCGTCTCGGTGTAGCGGGCGCAGGGCAGTGCCAGACAGTAACTGCTTAGTTACTGTTTGGCACTGAACTGTCTAAGGGCAGAAGTGGCGCTTACCATCAGGTGTACGATCTGCTCGTCTTGTTACACATTGCAATAAAAAAAACTGGACTTGTCAAATCTTGGATCATGGTGCAAGCGCGGGACAGATCGCTCGGAGAAAGGAGGATTTAACGATCCCTTATCATTTAACTTGCTATGAAACATAGTTTGCATCATTTAATTACCTATATTGGTCTTATTGGTAACCAAAGGCGCGCACGGCAAATTAAATGAGTCAATTTCACCTCGCACGGTTGCGGCACCCCGCCGCGCGCAACCGAACGACTCCAACATTACAAGCTTTATTCTATGTTCCGTATAGCTAATATAGTATAGATAACAGCCACCACAACAGCTCTGGCTGTGTCCCGGCACTATAAGTGTGGTAGCCAGTACACTTGATATCAAAAGCTCGAAGATCGTGCAAAAAACTACATTAATGTGTTACACACAGACAGGAAAATAAATTAAACCTATAATTTCTCTTAAAGGTTCCATTTCCCAGGGACCCTAAAAAACAACGTCAACCGCGTTGTCAGAGCAGCTGACAGGTTGAAAAATGTTGCCAGCAAGAAAAAAAGGCAGAGAGTATAGAGTTCATTCATAAACCGTCGCGTTTAGGGATTGGTTTATTTTAATTACCGTTTGAACGTATTGTTTTAATTACAGCATCCTGATTGTCTGAGACCAGAATTCATTGTGTTTTTATTTCTGGATAGGTTTTTTTTTACCAAATATATTTTGACTTTCTGCTGCACATTTCACCTATATGGTATACGCAATGCCACTGCGAATTTGTTTCACAAAAAATGCATAACATAACATAGACATAGTTTATTACCTTAATTACAGAGCATTTATACCAAGTAGAGACTGTTTACTATAGAAAATCACGTAAAGCCTAGCAAAGTTAGCAAACGGTATTAGGTACGAAATGGCAGTGCCAATTATTTATAATAAATGTATGATGTTAAATGTATAAATATATATAATATTTTTATCGGTCTGTTTACAGTATTTCTGTATGTATGAGCCATGTATGAGCTTCTATAGCAAATGCACTAAAAATAAAATTAAATAAAAATTATACGAAATGACGTTGGGGCCATATTAAAGATACACTTCATTGCAAGTACTACAAATTTAGTAAGCACTGGTAAGTTACTAAGTAAGTTAGTTTAGTTAACTTAATAAGTTAGTATTTGCACTGTGACCCGAACCCGCAGGCGGAAGCTAGTTACAGAAACGTCTTTTATAAACAGTACCTAACGTATCACAATACAAAAACTAACAAAGAAAAATGGCCTAGACTCGTTCGTACAAACAAGCAAACCCATCTTTCACCGTCTATTATTTCCATGGCAATTTGTTATAGCCACCACACCACCATTGTCAGAACACATCTCTAAAACCATAACCGGAATTTATATCAGACATTATTCATAACATGAAGCTTCGGTTGTTTTCCCCTAATTAGAATCCATTCAGACGCGGCCATTAAAAGTGATCTAAATTAAAACACGAATAACTTACTAACTAGATGTATAAATCATTCGGACTCCGAAAGACAATAAAATATATTGTCTGTGGCTAAGGGTAATGAAGGTACGCTCGGTGTAATTAAAAACGTACTGTTTTTGACACGAATTTGAGCCAGGACTATTTTGCCATAGAAAATGGTATAAAAACACGGAGGTCGTGGGTTCGATTCCCGCCTTGGGTCTGGTTGGTGGTAGGACTTTTTCAGATTCCGACTGGCTAGCTACCACCCCCACAGGTGAAATCTGCCGCCATAACAGCTCTGGCTGTGTTCCGGCAAAATTAATGTGGGAGCCAGTACACTTGAAATCAGAGGCTCGAAGATCAGATTATTCTACAGTCTGGCAGCACATTGAGGGACGTTTCCAGGTGAAGCGTCCCTCACTGGAATAGGCCGCAGTGGCTGCTTACCATCAGGTGGGCTGCGTGCCTGTCTGCCAACTGACCTAGTATAAAACAAAATAAAGAGAAGTATATCGAAAAAAGGTTGGGATCTTTTTTATTCCATAACAACGAAACCTTTTGAGTGAAAAATATTCTATCACAGTCAGTTGATTTATGTAAATAACGGGATTTTATTGTTAAATTGTTTTATTTTAGATTTTCGGAAACATTCCACATTCACACACGAAATAGAATGATCAAGATATAAGATATAGTCTGGTCTCTTTTTCTAATTTTGTATAATTTTTGATATTTGAAAGAGCATACAACGCTTCTGCAAAAAGAAACACAGAAATTAATCATAATATTGTACAAAATCGACTACGAGTATAACTCCTACTGCATCGGCCATCACGTCCTCTCAAATGACACAGGCACGTAGCAAGATGAGCCTTTTTCTGCCGAACCATGTCATTAAACAGTGCGTAATAATCCGCCATCTTTTATTTGCTTATTCAATGTCACTGTGTAATCTTGCGTGGAATACCGAGATACATTTCAAAAAGTTTTTTATTAAAATACTTTGGTCGGATTTGGATCCTTGTAAATTATTTCCCGCGCGAAAACACAAGCCGCCATGTTGTCTGTCAAAGTTGTTTCAAATCATGGAAATAATATTTTCAAATCAACAAAATGACGTCACATCCGATATATTTCAATTTTAGGTATTCAAGGAAAAAAGATTAAAAAAGTGATTTGCCATCTTTCTTCTCTTTTTAATAAATCTACCATGAACAAGTACATAAGCACTTTATTAAATATTACAATACAAGATGAAGTTTACATTTCGAATACTAATTTAACCTGGCCGGAAATCGATCCTTTCGCTCTTAGGGCACAGACCTCTACCCAAAAAAAGTTACTTCATTTATCTATTGAGCGGCGTCTTTGATACTGTATCTTCGTATTTGACAACAAAACAGTTTCCCGCTTATTTAGAAAGAATGACTAATTCCATTCATAAAATTAAAAGCCTTTATGAATTATTTACTCATAGAGCTCATTTGGCTGTCATCGGACCGGGGAAAAAATAAATAATTACTCGTTCTGACCGCGGTCAAATTGTTCCTTGCGTCCTTCGACTATCGACGTCAGCTTATACCAGCTCGCCACAGACTTGCGACAAAGACTTAAACAATCCAATATGCTCTATCTCTTATAGAGCCCCTTTTTTGCTGAGGAGAACGCATTTATGCGCCATAACCGCAGGCTAGCGACACCTGCGGGCGTGTGTGGGGCTCGAGACTGCGGTCGTGTGTGGGGCTAAGGACTAAGTCCCACTACCCACTAAACTCCCCCGGTTTCCCCTTCACACCCGATTGGGACGAGCCGGTGCCAGCCTTGTGGCTATTTAACCAGCCCATACCCGGGTACCCCGACTTGAGAGGCCTCAGGTCGGGGTAGCGCCTTTGGAGGGCCACCTGAGAAACTAGTGACCCTGACACTTGGCTCGGGCGACCTGTGCAATGCAGGCGTTGGGGAGCTACCCCCGCCCGGATGTCATTCCTCAGGCCAAAGAAGGCGTGCTAAGTGATCTCTCTTAGAGCCCTGCTTCATTAGGAACGCCATGGCCGTCGCCGGCTATGTATCCAAGCAGTTATTAATGAAATGTATGAGACCTACCTCGCTTGGCGACGATTTGACAAAGTTGTCCATTTTGACATTTCCATACTCAGGGCTCTAATGGCTTTTTTTAACAGTCTGGCTGCTGTGGCCATTTTGCATTCAAACCCAAGGACATTAAGGTGCTGAGCAGATGTAGACAGTTTCTGTCTTGTGTAGGATACTAGCCACCAGAAAATATAAAATCAGACTTTTTTTATTAACTAGGTCAGTTGGCAGACAGACACGCAGCCCACCTGATGATAAGCGGCCACTGGGGCTTTTTCCACAGCGGGACACTTCGCCTGGAAGGGTCGCTTAATTTGCTGCCAGACTGTAGGCTTATCTGATCTTCGAGCCTCTTTCTGTGCAGAAGTAGACACTTTTTGTGTCCAGTTACTTCTATCTGACACAGACTCATCGGTAATCAAAAAGTGTAATGGCACCTATGCCGTGTCGATAACTAAGTCATTTTCATGGAGGGTCTAGCTAGGGTTAGGAAGAACTTATACGGAATAAGTGAGTATGTACAAGTATGTCAAGTGACTTTTTGTATGTACATGTGAAGCGTAATTCAAATTGTTTCTTCAAGTCCTTTAATCGTTACATTTTATTTTCTTTATTATAAACAAAAGATAGGAAAATAATAAATCGACTCTATTACATCTTGAATAACAATAATTAGGTTCTAATTAGGCGAATACAATATGTTACATCTCTAGAAAAAATACTTATCTCTGGACATTGGTAACGAAGGAAAACATTACACACACTTAATTGGCAAAAAATATTCCGAAATAAACACACAATTCCTTGTCATAGGTCCACACGTGTTCGTGTCTATGGGCTATTTTAAAGTGATATATCTATAGTTAGGCCGGTCAATTGTCACAAGTTGGACACTGATTGAGCTAGCACGGATAATTATTGAACAATTATCAAAAGTATAACGAATCGAGTAGTTTATACAGACTTTTGTTAGCTCGCTAATAGCTGCCTTAGCGCTACTAAAATTCTTATACTAATAACATTAGTTCTAAAAAATCCACTTTGCTGAGAATTCTGATTCAAAGATTAAAGTGGACATGGATCTTTGCAATGGATTTTAGTGGACTAAATCTTAATTCAATTTTCACTTTTGTCAATGCTAGACCTACGGGAGAGTTTAGTGTGTGGTAGATGAACAAACGGCTTAGTTCCAAAACTCACATACGATCTATAGGTGTTAGTTTCGGGGATCTAGCACTAATAATCAAGAGAACTTGATACTAATTCATTTGGCAGCCAGGATCTTAGCTCATCTTATACACGGTAACCTGCAGCGACTTCCGCTCTCCCCTTTATGAGGCTTCTCTTATCATCATCATCTTAGCGTATTCCCAATTGCATCCAGTATGGAAGCTCAGGGTCCGCTTCGACTAGGATCCTAGATTTGACAAGCCTGGTTATTACAATGGAACGATTGCCATCTGACCTCCGTAACCCTTACAAGGCAGGGAAACCAGACCTACTTGGAACATATTCGGGACCAACGGCTTAACGTGCCTTCCGAAGCACGGAATCATCACTCTTTTCAGACATTCAGGTGATTCAAGCCTGCAATGTCCTAACAAAACTGGAAACAATCACACAAAGTGATGTTCCCCGCATGATTTGAACCCACGACCTCCGGGTTTTTAGAGCCCAACGCTCTAACCACTGTACCACGGAGGCAGTTTATATATAATAGGAGGCTTCTCTTATCATTATGTCAATAGTTCTAATGATATTTTCTCTTTGCCTTCGACATTTTTACCCAGAACAGGTGTCGCAAGTCGCAACTTTGTGGCAACCATTACCGCGCATATGCGGTCAAGTCTTTTAATTTTTTTCCAATACCGGAAGACATGACACCTCCAGATTTACAGCCATCAATTATTTTAATAGACTACATCTATCCCGCTCGCACACAGGCTCGGACGCACAGACTTCTATCCATATCTGTGCTCGACGTTTAATTTCGTAGACGCGCGGCGGTCTGCATGTTTAATGTGTAACGGAAAAATAGTAATATTATTCTAAGGTAAGGCAACATTTTGAATAATTTACAGGTAATAGCAATATTCTTAGCGGCATTATGTAAAGTTTGCGAACCTGTTTGTGGTCGGTTTCTACTTTGTCTTAGTCTATTACAGAAAAAGAAGAAAAAAATAAGATGCGCTTTTAAAATTGTTTTTTTTTAATAATCGGTTCGTTTGCCACCTCTGACAATAAAAAAAACATCCAAAAAGGGCGAGCCAGAGCAAGTGCACGCTTGGTTGCGAATTTGCGATTGACCGGCACTTGGTTCTGTGACATTGGCTGGCTGTCTGGCCGTATCAATTCGCGACAGGCCTATCAGATCCAATTCACTATTCTCCTGAGCATATTTTTAATTACCATCTTAAGCATTGAGTAACTCGGGAAGATACTCACCAGAAACAATAAAAAAAATATTAACTTGCTCAGAAAAGTCAGAATCAGTATATAACGCCTCATCGTGAGAGCAGTAAGTACAGAGCACATTCATTACTGCTGTTATTGGATAAACGGCGATGCGCGCACGCAGCTCGGTAGCGCACGCGCGCGACCCGCGAACCCCTGTTACTCTGGCAACACTTTAAAATTACCATTCAACATTTACCACGAGGTAAAATGTTTAAACAAAGTCGATTGCTTTCTTGTATCAGTTGACAGCTCAGTACAGTTAAAATACAAGACCATGCTACTGACTGTATTGCGCTGCGTTTGGTGTTTTTTTTTATTGCAATTTGTAACAAGACGAGCATATCGTTCACCTGATGGTAAGCGCCACGTCTGCTCTTAGACAGTTCAGTGCCAAACAGTAAAAGCAGTTACTGTATGGCACCGCCCTGCGCCCGCTACACCGAGACGACAGTTATTAGGTCTCATAAAAGATTCATTTAACACCACTTCGACGTCAATGGCCTGTTCAGAGGCTGTTGAGAGCTGTTGGAATTCAATAGTTTGCCTGTTTTAAAGAATAAATTATAAATGACAAAATATACATTGAGTAATGACTCTTTATTCTGGGGATTGAGTCAAATCACGAACAAATACGTAGAGAAGTAAGTCAATTTGTGTTGTCTGATATTCTTCTTAGCGAGTCGATGGCTAAATTTTATTAGACAAGTACTCTTTTTTTTATTTATATTAGGTCAGCTGGCAGGCAGGGACGCAGCCCACCTGATGGTAAGCCACTGCGACCTATTCCATTGAGGGACGATTCACATGGAAGCGTCACTCAATGTGCTGCCAGACTGTAGGCTCATCTGATCTACGAGCGTCTTTTTTTTTCTTTGGTACGTACTTCGCCTCCATGTTAGTTATCGGCCGGGTGTTCAATCCAAAGCCGGTAGCCCAGCACGAGCTCACGACTTGGTAATGCCCTCGTTATTACCAGAACGCCTCTTTTAATTAAGTTTTCTGTAGCCCAGTAAGGGACCGGTAGCCGAAACAGGTAGTTTGGGGTAATTGAGTATTTTTCCAGCCGATAAAATAAATAGTATTATCTGTGCTATTACTATTATAATATCTGTAGTGTGATGCGACAAGATTCAGGAAGACTATTATTGGTCTTTCATCTATGATACTAGGTAGGATATACCAGAAAATTTCATCAATGCGCCAATTTTGTAACAAAAGCAACTAGTTCATAGATTTATGAATGTCGTTTTATACTGAAGATGGCATTTTACCTATAATGAAATCGGCTTGATCCTAATCAAATCAATCAAATCAAATCAAATCTTTATTCATTGCAAAATACATATTGCGTTGAACATACCACAGTTTTAATAAAATTCTAAACAATAACAATAATACAATTAAATAATGTCACATAATACTTAAGATTAAATTATTGCCTACCTACTTGATGTTCCTAATGTATATTTCTGTCTACATAGTTAAACTTGTCAATTTCAGTCCGACTCTGGAATTGAACCCAAGATACCATGATCAAAATAAAATGTACCTACAAAACTCCGGCAACCATTATTTTCAAAAATTTAATCTTTTTCATCATGATATTTTTACCTATAACATTCCTAGAATAGAACCTTGCCTTTGCAGCTGTCTTTAAAACCACTAAGCCATCAAGCCCATCAATTTGTATTGTCCAATATTTATCAGCCGGGTGTTGAACCCAAAGCCGGTAGCCCAGCACGAGCTCACGACTCGGTAATGCCGCGTTATTACAACGCCTCTTTTAATTAACTCCCGTGGACCGGTAGCCGAAAGAAGGCTATCAGAGGATCTAAACGCCCATTTTGTGCTAACGGAAGCTGGTTATTTTATTATAATATTAGAAATTTGATATTTTTTTTATTTTTTACTATTGGACAACATAATGACCTTCAAGATTCGCGTACTCTTGCTTAAAAGGCCGGTAACGCATCAGCGATCCCTTTGGTGTTGCAGATGTCCATGGGCGGCGGTGATTGCTTGCCATCAGGCGACCCGCTGGCTCGTTTGCCGCCTCTGACATAAAAAATGCTCATTGTTGTTTGTTCTGACCCCAAAATAAGTAGCGCCAGCACTTGTGTTATGTTAACTGCCTCCGTGGTACAGTGGTTAGAGCGTTGGGCTCTAAAACCCGGAGGTCGTGGGTTCGAATCCCGCGGGGAACATCACTTTGTGTGATTGTTTCCAGTTTGGTTAGGACATTGCAGGCTTGAATCACCTGAATGTCTGAAAAGTGTGATGATTCCGTGCTTCGGAAGGCACGTTAAGCCGTTGGTCCCGACTATGTTCCAAATAGGTCTGGTTTCCCTTGTAGGGTTACGGAGGTCAGATGGCAATCGCTCCATTGTAATAACCAGGCTTGTCAAATCTAGGATCATAGTCGAAGCGGACCCTGAGCTCCATACTGGATGCAATCGGGAATACGCTGGGATGATGATGATGAGCACTTGTGTTATGGGTTTCAGAAACAACGGATATGCTACAAACATCAAGGGGCCCTAGACAAATTAAAATTTTGATAGCGATAGCGAAAGTCACTTACCTACTTCAAATTGTATGGATTTGACAGGTGCCTTAGAAAAGTCACGTGGTCTACCGATATTGAACGTACGGGTTTTGACATTCGCTATCGCAAATGGAGCGATAACGAGCGTCATGATCGATCGGACAAGCCGATCGGACCACGCGACCTAGGGGTCACAAACACAACAAATACAAATGTTCATCAAATAAATGTTTGTCCTGGGTGGGTTTTGAGACCACGACACTTTCGCCATTGAGGCTGTCACGTATTTCCCACTAGCTCGACGGTTACCAGGAACATCGTGAGGAATCCTGCACAATCTAGTTCCCCTGGCAAGGGTGTTTTTAATGTAATCAGTTAGGTCCAGAAATACTGATGGAGAAATTTGTATAAATTTGCATAAGGTTTTTAAAATTAAGACTAAAAGTGTTGTTGCAGCCCCCCCCCCCCCCCCCTCTAAAGGGTTAAAGAAGGCAAACAGCAGTCGAAATATCTGAACTTGTCAAATCATGGATCATATGCAAGCGTACCGTCAGTTCAGTCAACTTTATTTTGTAACTAGAGCCCGCCGGCGCCGTTTTGACCCGCGCGTAATTTCTTTTGTCAATTATCTCCTTCCCCCCCCCCCCCCCCACATTTCCGGGATCAAAAGTAACTCGGGAATAGTGTAGTTTTCCAACAATGAAAGAATTTTTCAAATAGATTCAGTAGTTTCAGAGCCTATCAATATAAAACAAACAAACTAACAAACAAATCTTTCCTCTTTATAATATTAGTATAGAATTATAGATTGATTGGAGTAGTTGTTTAGAACTTTCCTACATCTAAATTAAAGAGAATGAACAAAATAACCAGGAGTTTTACCAAGAATGTTAAATAGAAAAATTACTGTAATCTTTAACCATCCTTGTAAATCAATCAACGGCAACGAGTGTCCCAGTGACTCACAAAAAGAGCACGAACCGAGAATCGAACGCACTACCTGTCCGGCAACAAATGAGCGGGCACTTCCTTCATTAGCGGGGACCGTGTTAAAATCCTATTCGTTTTCTAACGCAAATTGAGTTTTCCCCACCACAATAGGGCTACCACAAACAGATATTACAAATTGTAATAATTATGCCCTCCTATCCATTTTTAGTAACACCTCGTATGTACGCGCTATTCAGCGCTGCTGTGTCGTTTTTCAATGACACAGCCGCATAAGCTGAGGCTAGCAAGAACCCTGTTGGCCTCTTTTTGTCTGTATCGATCTATTGTCTGTCCTTTATGTGTTTTTTGTTTGGCCACGAAATGATTTTTTTTCTTTTTTTTTGCTTTGTGCGTTTGGCCAAAGCACTGGAGGTCTGGTCACCACTACTACTCCTTGAATCCCCGTGCCGCATATTATTACTTTCTCAAATTTTAATGGCGAGTATGAGCGGTAGTGATCACTTACCACCGAATGTCATTCTTGCTTCCTTTTCCATAAACAAATTAATAACAATTATTATATGTTTATTTTTACAAAAAAACTAAGTTTTTTGATATTTAGGCGATTACTATTTACTAATTTAATAAAATAACTACAAACGTGTATAAGTTCGCGGTTTTTTACTATCTATACTAAAATATTTTAAGGAGAATTGATTGTTTGTTTGTATTTATTCAATACACTTGGCTCCGAACCTATAATGAACCGATTTGAATAATTCTTTCACCGTTGGAAAGCTACACTATCCCTGGGTGGCATAGGGTACTTTTGATCCTGGAAATGTGGGAGGAAAGGGGGGATATTTGTAAAAAGAAATTACGTGCAGGTGAATCCGCGGGCGGAAGACTAGTATTTTATAAAACCCGTTTTTATGACTCTACCAGCGGCTTCAGAATGTTCTTATTTCTCGAGGATAATCGGCTATAAACTCGATAGTTAATCGTTTAAATAGTTTAGAATAATTATCAATACTATCTCTATTGGTCTATTACCTAGTCATACCCTCGCCAACATGTGCTGACACCCCTGTGCAGGACATTCAATCTTGCGCCGGCGCATCCATCACGCGGCCCCGCCCCTCTCGGTTTGGACAAACGCCACAGCTCAAATTGCTTCCACCGCAAATACCTACCTATGACCAACGACGAGCTTAGAATATTTATTAAATCCTTTCTCGAGGGTAATGGACTGATATTTTATATTTTATATTCGGAATATTGCGTGGTGTGTTGTCGTAGGTATCTTTTGCATCACTATAAGTAAAGATGTCAGTTTTTAGAAAATAATTTTTCAATATCATATTAAACGCTCTATAAAAGTTTTATGTCTAGTCTATTCTGTAATGAAATATTAATAGGTCTTTTTACGACAAAATGAAAATAAAAAAGCAAGTTGAGCAGATCATGTTTACCGCCAACGTCTTTGCTGCCATTAAAAATATTAAAAACTATTTTTAACCTTTTTTCATTTTACGTAATAGGAACGGCGAAAAAAATAAAGACAATGATTTAAACAAAACAAGTTCTAAAGACCAATAGAACAAGAAGCTACAACTAATCAAAAAACTGATTTGTTGTTAATTAAAACTTTACAAAAAGTCCTCCACAACTAACGTTGAAGTTTCTATTAAAATGTTTGAAATACTCCTTCGTTTATTAACTCCAAAACATACTGGCATGTTGTATAAAAAAGAAATAAAAATCGCTGGCAATTTAAAAACCACCTGAATTTAAAAAGAGAACACGTGGCCGATGGAATGTTGAAACGAACGGGGCTACCAGCTTCGGATACGCACTAAGGGTGTTTTTCAAAATTCAACACTATCACTTTAAAAATAAAATTCAGTTTTCTATTTTCAATTAGATGAAACTCGTAAAGCATTAAGAAGTTGAGATGTAAAATATCGACTTCCGTTTTTACATAGATTTGTTATTTAAAAATTAATATCGTAATTTTCGTAATTGCTTGAATGTTGCTTAGGTAAAAATTATACACGTAGAGGTGCAGGTTTCTAAGTTATAACATATCGATCTAAGTTAATCACATTGACGAGCCATTTGGTGTAATGGTCGAGAAGTCGGCTATTACACCAGAGGTCGCGGGTTCGATCCCCGCACGGTACAAACATTTGTGTGTATGAACATGTCTGTTTGTATCGGTCTGGGTGTTTGTATGTATAATATGTATGTATTTACAAAAAAAAAGTATATAAGTAATGTTTATCCGTTGTCTGGCACCCATAGCACAAGCTAATGCTTAGTTTGGGGCTAGATGGCGCTGTGTGAATAATGTCCAGAAATATTTATTTATTTAAATATTTATTTATTGATTTAATAATTCAGTAGCCTGCTCATAACGACGACATGTTTGTACCAGAAAATTTAAAGACATAAACACGTGTAGCCAAATTATTGATAGCCTTTTCTCGTTCTATCGTTGGCCAAATTGTGAGATAGAGTAATTTAATCTAAAACTTGCGGTAATGTTTAGATAACTGTTTTTAATCTTCTAATCGTACATAGGAAGCGAACCAAATTATGAGGTGCTTCATCATCTGGTTTGATCATAAGTAGCAGGGCCGTGGTAAGAGTATTGAGAGCTTACTTCAGTAACCGACCAGCCAGAAATCCTGGGTTCGAATTCCGGGCCAAAACAAAACAATTTTGATTAAGTTTTTTTATTTCGGAAAATATAATCAGTACCATTGCGGTAGTCCGCATAGTTGTTTAACATCAGGCAACTTTGTGGTCAAGTGCGAGCTTAGTCCAAATATATAAAAAAAATGTTTGTGCCGCGCTGGTATCGAACCCGCAATCTCTGGTGCTATAGCCAACTTCTCAAGCCCGCTCTACACTTAGCCCGCGAATCACGGCGCGAATTCGCGCCGCGTACTTGCCGCGAATTCAACAATGACTCCACACTCGCAATGGTTCGCGGTATTTTCACAGTTAAGTTCGCAACTTTGAATGAAATGGACGTCGAAGTAGCTGTTGCTGCGTCCCTAACAATATGCGCGTTAGCGTACTTTAATTATGAAATATAGAAAAATATAATTTCTTCCGGTTTCACGTGATGGCGCTGATCGGCGATAAAGCTGATGACTCTATTCCCCCTTAATAAGTAACTCTTTATGAACAACTAGCCTTCCGCCCGCGGTTTCACCCGCGCGTAATTTCTTTTTTCAAATATCCCCCCCCCCCCCCTTCCCCCCACATTTCCGGGATCAAAAGTACCCTATGTTCACCGGGGATAGTGTAGCTATCTAACAGTGAAAGAATTATTCAAATCGGTTCAGTAGTTTCGGAGCCTATTCAATTCAAAAAAACAAACAAACATTCAAATCTTTCCTCTTTATAATATTAGTATAGATACTGACCGTCGCGGACTGCGAGTGTGGAGTCATGCACGTTCGCGTCGCGTTCGCGCTTCGCGCTCCCTTTGACGCGGACCAAAAAACCGACAAAAATTGGGGAACAAAGCGCGAAACCGCGAAGAATATGCGAAACGGCTCCACACTTAGCGTTCGCGCCCTTTCGCGGCGTTCGCGCGCGATTCGCGGGCTAAGTGTGGAGCGGGCTTCAACCATGATCAAATCCAAGAATGTGTAATTGACTCCCGAACTTTTTGACCTCGTCACTGCTCTATAATTTATGCCCAAAATAAAAAACAAAACTACTCAAGTTTACCCTTTCCACCTTGGTCCCAATTTCTCCATAGCGTGACCTACGTCATCAAGGCCTGCTCAGAGATTTCTAAGATTATTGCCTAAAAAAGGTCTCGAACCCGGGCCCGCGTAATTACCTAATAACCACTTCGACGAACCACAACCACTAATAAACAAGCGCGTCTGTCGACCGACCAAATTTCTGCTTTTTTTGGCCATTTTTTTCTCTTGTCTATGGTCTTTTGTTTTTAATAAACTCGAGTTCTGTCCGAACTCTTTTGTTGTTACCTACTTGCAATACTTTCGTACGATTAAATAATTGCAAAGAATTGAGAGATTAGCTGAGTACCTACTTAAATTGTAGGTTCAAATTCCAGTTGGGGCATTTTGTTGGGACTTTGGTTTTGTTCATTATACGGCACTTGACAAGTGTGGTGATTAGGTACAATAGGTACTTATGACGATGACTTGAATTCATATACCTATTACTTCTGAGATAAGGTACATACATTAATTTAGTATTGTGACGATTAAGGATGGCAGTTGACGATTCCTTTGCCATGTGGTGAAAAAAACTCACTACTCTCGTAGGTATTCGTAATACCTAATCAAAACGGAATGCAAATCAGCAACCATCTATTTGCTTTCATAAAACAATACAGCCTGCAGTTAACAGTTTTATTATTGACAGCTAATTTTAACCTCTGATCATTAACCGTGCACAGATTCGAAAATACTTCTAGCCCGTGCCATGCCCGAGGCGGCCGTCCAGTCTTTTTGCCGCCTAAAAAACGTTAAACCAGCCTCAAATCAATTTAAGTCCTAAAGCCTTAACAATAAAGCCTCTTTTACTTTCACTGAAAGCCTGTTTTTATTTTTATTTTGGAACGATTTTTAAATTCAATCTGAATTGAATTCTATATCACGTGGGCAAAGCTGCGATTCGGGTGGCCAGTGGTCACATGGTGTTGTTCTTTTTTAAATGTTTTATGCCTCATTGTGCCGGTACCGAGGTATCATTACACTTTAGTGTTCGTCCAAGAGTTATTTGCGTAACGGATTAGTATTGTCTGGAAACGTGGAATCGGCAATTTTGAGGTTATGGTGTTTAACTTATGTTGCATTTAGGGATATTTAAATAAATAAATAAATACATCACATGCATTGATCTGGCCCCAAAGTGTGTAGCGTAAGCACTTGTGTCATGGGTGTCAGAAACAACGAAGGTACCTACCACATAAACATCCAGACACAGAACAAACACAAATGTTCGTCACATAAGTGTTTGTCCTGGGTGGGATTCGAACCCACGACCCCTGGTGCATAGGATACGGTTACCTACTACCAAATGCGCCATCGCTCGGGCTAGTCAATATTTAATGTCCAAAGATACATTTTTTAGCATAAGAGCTCAGGAATCACTTTTTAACTCAGAGCATTATGTAGAGTAAGCAACTGCCTAAGAATCCCGTGTACGAACAAGAGAAAACATTAAAAGTTTCATTGAACGAAACTGTACTGTCCGTTAGTCCTCTATGGAATAGTGGATAAGGCATTCGGATCGTGGGTTCGATTCCCGCCTTGGGTAGTAGGACTTTTTCTGAATTCGACTGACTAGCTTGTTAACTAGCCAGTCGGACTCGTGGGGATGGTTCCTCACATGGAAAATCAAAGATCACAAAAATTTTAAAGGTTGGTTTCTAAAATTACTATTATCATGATCTTTTGTAATTAGAAGACAAAAACTTAAGTACTTACTAGTAAATTGTTTATATTGGGTATCGAACCCGCGACCTACTTTTTTTTTTTTTCTTTTTTTTTTCGCGGGGATTGCGTTACGCACCTTAACCCCGTCCTGGGGGAGGGACAGGGCCGTTTGTGGGACTCCCGATGCCCTAAAGAAGAGGGGCATTGTTCCTGGGCCGAAGATGGAAGTGGCCCAGGGGTTTACCCACTAAACCCCGCGGTACTCCCTCATCGCCTTAACATGAAGGAGCCACGGGTATCAGCGGAGCCCTTGCTCCGCGGCCCCCCCCCCAGCGAACGCTCTCCTTTGCGAGCTCCTCCTGTTCCTCTTGCGGAACTGCGGAAGTGCCCCGGAGTACTGAGGCACTCCCGCCCGTCGATGGTGGAGCCGTGCAATGCAGGTTAGGGTGCCCCGCACCCATGACCTGCTTAGCAACCAGTCACTACGCCTTATACCTAAGTGGCGTCATCAGTCAGCGAGTGACGTGGCGCGCGGTAATTGGCTGTAATTATCCCGTCACGTCGATCTATAAATCAATACACGCTCGCCATCACTCGAAATGATGCCTCTGAATCATCTAATTATAAGTTACTAACAGCATTTGGTCTAAAAAATTTAATGGAATTTGCGCTAAGATTTGTAAGGCAGGGAGCTTTTGACCAGACCTTAAAAAATCTTATTACATTATTTTTGTGATAGAACTTAGAATACTTAGTTTGCAATCAGGCACGCAGCCCACCTGATGGTAAGCGGCCACTGCGGCCTATTCCATAAAGGTACACTTGACTTGGAAGCGTCTCGCTCAATGTGCTGCCACGCGTTAGATTCATTTCTGATCTTGGAGCCTTTGATTTCAAGTGTTTTGCTTAGAGCATTTGAATATAACACCAAATGGAGTCTAGGCGAATTTCACAGACTACAACGAATCTCCGAGATTAACTAAGTAACAGTGCACAAGTAATGGTAATGCTTGCGAGGTCTCGCTCTCGCTATAACACCAAACGTCTCGGATTTGATTCCCGAGTAATTTATATGAAAATTCCATCAGTTCCGCTACTCTCTAATTTCTCGATTCTTCTGTTCACTTTTTCCCTTATAAATCCCAATTTGTTGTAATTTTTGTAAGGGCTGCTAAGACATCAAAGGTCGCGGGTTCGATCCCCAAACAGTACAGTCGGTTGCAAAAGTAGATGAACATTATAAGGTCAATGGGCAACCCAATGACCTTTGACGTTATCAAAATGCCATATAAGGTAGGTATCATAGTAATAATATGGTAGTATACACTAGCAGAAAATGTTTTAGTGGCCGACTCTACTAAACATTTAATTTCGTATGCATGAACATGTCTTTGACGAGCCGTTTGGTGTAATGGTCGAGAAGTCGGCTATCACACCAGAGGTCGCGGGTTCGATCCCCGCACGGTACAAACATTTGTGTGCATGAACATGTCTGTTTGTATCGGTCTGGGTGTTTCTATGTATAATATGTATGTATTTACAAAAAAAAAAGTATATAAGTAATGTTTATCCGTTGTCTGGCACCCATAGCACAAGCTAATGCTTAGTTTGGGGCTAGATGGCGCTGTGTGAATAATGTCAAGAGATATTTATTTATTTATTATTATTTATTTATTTCTGCTTATTAAAATTAAATATCTCTCTCGTCTTGTCTGTTTATTAAATATTTCCTATGATAATTGTTATTAATAAAAAATGACCTAATTTATATATTGCCTTAAAGGATTACGATATATTATTGTATCACTAAGTAAGTGTTTTGTTTTGTTCTAGGTAAGCTGTGAGAAGAATTTCAAGTGTAAAAATAACAATAAGAGTAAAATAATTAGATAAACAAAAAATGACTTTTCGTTGTGTTCCTACATTTCAAGCTGTCTCCAATGACAGTAACGCCACCTGGGTAAGTATTTTGTAACCTAATAGTCTTTCTACTTTGCAATAGATGGCGCTGCCTGTACAATCTTGCAAGCATTTTGCATGTTTTAAAAAAATATTTAAAATGACTACAATCTCGCTTTTTATATAAAAAATATTTACATACTGTTGAATTATTACAATAATAAAAATATCAACCAACTTAGTTTTATTTGTAATATTGCAAATAAATTTTAAAGTGCTAAAAGCGACATCTACCTCTTGTATGCAATACTAGCAGTTTAAAAGTACTGCTACTCACCGCTAGATGGCTGTGCAATACTTAAGAAAAATGATTGCTTAAAAAGTTAATGAAATAATGGTACAGGTTGTTAATGAAATTTTGTGCTTAATAATAAAATACAATAAAATTAACAATTGAAAAGTTTTGAAATGACGAAGATATAATAAATAGATATAAATATTCAATGAATTAATTTGTTTTTTAAAATGAGCTTTTATTTTATTTGTTTTAAATCATAGGCGTAAATTTTATTAAATGGAAACATAGAAGCATGTGTTATGGGTGTTTATTACGTCAATGTTTTCTTTTTTTATGTACTTAGTCATTTCCTCAGCCCGGTCTCACGATCGCACTTAACCTACGCAAGCTCAGAAGCCGACGACACGTGGAGTATGTACTACTGTCATTATTTGACATGTCACTGTATAGGGACGGCAATTAATAAAATAGTTGCAGATTTTCTTTAATATCTGATAGATCCTTCTAGTTGATAGTTTTTCGTTTTGTGTACGATCTAAACGATTTGCTTCATCTTTTTTAATACTGCGCGGGAGTGGGACTCTCCGCCTGGGTGCTTCTTTTCTAACTATTATAACTTGGGGCTTTTCAAAGCCAGAATTAACTGGCTTTTCCTGAAAAGCGCGCCCCATCGTAGACTGCATAGTTGTTTATCAGGCAACTTTGTGGTCAAGTGCTAGTATAAATATACATATTAATTTAGTATACATTTATTTAAAAAAGAATTTAAATTTTAAAAACTCATTTTGTATACCTAACTCAAAACTGTAGGTACCTATGTCTGATTAGGACAGATAATATAGTATTCAAATGAAGATTGTATTGTGTATTTTACAATAGGAAATATTGTAAACATTTTGGCGATTAAAAAGAGTAATTATCGAGTTACTTGCCGGTTTTTCTCGCTAGATAACAACATTCCGAATCCAGTGGTAGAGTCACTTTGAGATTTGCATCGCGCTCGCAGTGCAGGCTCGTTGTGTGTCCACACTTGTCACGAGGTGGGTCTATGCTTACGTGGTGGTGGTTTAAGATTAATGTCTGACGATGCATAAGCGCTAAAGCATAATTTTTCAACCCTTTATTTATTTTTACCTTTACTCTATTACTGGTAACCCTAGGAAACAATCGTGTGACATGTCACTGGGCTCAAACCGACCTCGAACCTGCGCCCACGCGCTCTTGAGCCAAGTGTTTGACTTATTGCTCATCGACGGTTTACTAGCTAATGGCTAGATGGGAGGCCTGACCGGTAACCGAACCGCACGTTTTTTAACAAAACCCACTTGGAGTCCACTTGGCCTGAATGGTGGAATGGCGCCTGAAGTTCGAAAGGTCTCTAGTTCAAGATTAGGGCAAGAGTACAACCTACATACATAATACACTACACTACATACCTAATTTATTATTGAAATCTGTCACTTAATAGGTGTTCGAGTATAATTAATGTTGGATCGGCGAACTTGAAAACTATAAGTAGCAAAAACAATGATTTTGTAAATATAAATGTAGCTATTTCTTTTTCAGAGTTTTTGTACTTAGAGCATTGAAAGCACATGAGATATATTTGCAATACCTAATTTATTTACAATAAAAAATAGGTACAAAACGTCGATTAGCGCTACAAAATTCAAGACACGATTTTCAAAGGAAAACAATGGAAGCACGAAATTTAAAAAAAGAACGCTCGACTAACTGTCGTTTCGGACACATTTTATTCGGACACAGTGTCCGAATTGACACTTTTTAATTTTAATATTGTTTCCGCTGATTTGAATTTTATTTTTTATTCATTTTTAAAATAACTTTGTGCGGAGGATATTAAAAAAGTAAATCATTGTGCGGAGGTTTCGTTTATTCCCGAAGTCATTCACTTTGTCCACTACTGGTGGACATCGGGAAAAGAAGTTGCTAAGTCCACCAGTGGGGGACAACGCTACTGAAATCTTCCCGATTTCCACCAGTGGTGGACAAATAATGGGGGACATCGGGAATAAACGGGAGGTTTTAATCTTCAACACACTCACCGCGCGCTTGTCTCTGCGCCCGTCTTTCCTCGTTACGGGTCGCGTGCGAATCATTAACCAGAGTAATGATTCCAGTAATGATGCTATCATTCCCGCCATATTAATGATGTAGTTCTCGACCGCCCGCGAGCGTGTCTTATCGGAGAGATGCCTGATGTTACCAGTCTATTAATGAATTAAAATGGTTGAATATTTATTGAGTGAGACGTGGAAGCCAAAGCATTTATTCAAAATGGCGGTGGTCTTTCGTTTAATATGTAGGAGTAGGTACTAACGTCATTAATTTGAGGCCTGTGAAAACTGGATCAGAAAAAAGGCCTGTGAAAAAAATAAAATAAAATGTCATACATTCAACCTTTGAAAAGGACATAGTCTACTATTTTTTACATACTACCGTCACGCCTTTTTCCCGTAGGGCTAGGCAGAGACAAACTCCTTCCACTTGCTACGATCCTGGCTCACAACTATTGCTTCCTCCCCATTCATAAGTATTTTCATGCATGCCCGTCGGTTTAGGGTACTCTTGACCTGACCTTTCCTCAGGACGTCACCTATCTGGTCCTGGAATGTCCATCTAGGCCTTCCCCTTCCAACGATTCCATTCACACTCCCCTTATACCTATATTTCTTTCGTTAACCTACTTTCATTCATCCTCTCTATTTTTTATCACGGGATAATTGCAAACAAGTAGACACTTTCAGCTACAGATGATTGACCATGCAGGAATCGAACCCGCGACCTCTGGTGTAAGCCAACATTTACACCAAATTGGTCGCACAAAAAAAACATAGTCCTAAGCACAGGTGTGCTTCGTTCAAGCGAGTAACAAGAGATCGATCGTCAAATATACATTAATTCGCTCATTATCAGATGTGTCTATCCCAAATGATGCGTCTGAGCAAACGGAAACCATTGCACGAAAAAACACCAGCCCTGCGACTTTCAACTCTATGGGCGTGATTATAAAACCGTAAAATTATTACGGATGAGATTTGGTCATAAGCTGAGCGGGAATCATAATTTAAATTATTTACGCAGCCCGCGGTTTTGCTCGTGCGAACTACTAATACTGTTATCCTATGGGAAGCTTTCTTCCGGGATAAAAAATGCCAATGGACCTTTTCAAAGTCATACACTCGGTTAACTTTCTTACGGAGGAGAATGCGTTGATGCACCCTAACCGCATATTAGCGAGACCTGTGGCCGTGTGTGGGACTCGCTACTAAAGACATTTGTCCTACTATCCATTAAACTCTCCCAGTATCTCCTTCACACCCGGAAAGGACGGGCCTGTGCACGCCTTATGGCCCATCCCTAGCCCTTCCTCTGTACAAAAAACATCAAAATTAAAATGTGACGGCTTTAACGAAGAAAGAAAGTATTACCCTCTCAGAGAAGATAACCTATCAGTAATAACTTTTCAACTGCGCTCCATTTGGTGAACGAGTACAAGAGAATAATAAATAATAAATATGGTTGGCGGAATAAGCAAGGCCGTATCCAAGCAGTTAACATAACTTGGCGACTTGGATGTTATGGCGTCCTTATGAGGCATGGCTCTAAATTTCCGCTCCAGCTTTTAGACGGTCGTTTGTCCTGCCCGACAACCGCTTAACGCTTCGAGCGTAATCCGCTTAACGCTTCGAGCGTAATTCGCTTAACGCTTCGATCTTAACCCGCTCGCTCATGCAGCGGCAGCGGCTTGCGCGCACCGCGCGGTCAAACTGGATATGAGAGGAACAATGTTATAGATTTGCGGCGCAAGTAGGAAGCTTTGGGTGGTACTTACACAATTTGAAGATAAATTATAATAAATTGTATTTTTACCACTACCGAGGATAAGTTGTTCCGCCACCGTTCCAAGCAAGGTTTTGTTATAGATCTGATTGGTGTAGATTTTACCTATGGCGGTGGTAGCAATTACAGGTTATCATACCACGCTTGACAAGACGTGTTTGTTGGTAATCACAAACCGGATCAGTATTCAAAATACTCAACACATAATTATTTTTTTCTTTTTTTACGACTTTAACAGGCTGGCACCGGCTTGTCCCAATCGGGTGTGAAGGGGAAACCGGGGGAGTTTAGTGGGTAGTGGACGCTTAAGTCTCGAGTCCCACACGGCCGCGGGTCTAGCTAGCCTGCGGTTATGGTGCATAAACGCATTCTACTCCGAAAAAAAAAGTCCCCCTGATCAAAATATGTACGATGATTTGGTGCCACAGCCTGTTACTTAACTGTAGCTACACTAGCTACTTAAAAGTTGCTGCCTAAAAATTGTATGATTGAAAAAGCTCACGAAAGCTCTGCAATGTTTTATCTGCGCTCACCGCATGGTCTGCCTTCCCCCAACTTTATCATGTCTCGCGGCGAAGCTGCGCGCGCGCCCACTCCATGTGATCGCCCCGAGCGACGCGCGCTCGTCACGTGGCGCGTTCCAAATTTAAATTAACAATTCCAAATTCAAAAAATACGTGCCTTTTCTCCAAGTGATGTGCAACTTTTTTTTCCAAACTCCCAATTTCGGACGTGACCCGTGCCAATTTCATGCCAGTGTTTTTGATTGATTGTATCATAATCGAGAAAAGTAAAATCGATAAAGTCATTACAGTTTCCGTACTACAACAGTGCCAATAATTCGATGCAAAGATAATCACATATTGAACGTGATGAACAACGATTTCCTATACCATCAGTAACGGGGCAAGTAAACAATAACATTATTTGCTGTAAGAAAGAGATAGACCTACAAGTCGGCGAGGGAGAGAAAGCAAATCATCGATCTAAAGAAAATAGAATTCTCATACGAAATGTAATGGCGGTACAATAATCGTGTAAAAGTTCACGATGGTTGCCCAAGCGCGGTAACAATACATCTAGACCATTTTACCTTGAGCCTGTACAAATCGAATTTTTCAAGTGCACACGACTGAAATCGGAGCTCAAATTGTATTTGCTGGTTATAGCGGTCATCATACTTGGAGAGATAATCATCTATCGATGATTTACGCCGTGTTAAACCGACAATGGGACCAGATAACCTCCAACCGTTCCTCACAATGTGACCAATTAGGTTCCTTTTAGAACTTTCGCCAAGATGACCAAAATGAACGGAGTCACCCTGCCGGATCTGATCGGCCAACAGAATGTTGTTGACGACATTTTCAACGACAATTTCGACTCGAAACGGAAGAAAATAGACGAATATAGTGATAGTGTTAAAAAGACAATCGATGAAAACGATTTTGCGGACAATAACAATTTAAAATTAATCGATAAAAGAATCGATTTGCCTCAAAATTTGAAACGGAAGATTAAGAATGTGATCGTTGATGATAATTATATTAATACAGAATTAAATATAAGTATCGATAAGGACTCTAATAAGACTATAAGGTTGGAGCTTCGTCATCCTAGAGATGACAACGTTAGCCATGGAAACGATGAAGGAAACGTATTGGAAAATGGAGAGTTAGAAGAATACGGTTTGAAAAATGGCGTTGAGTTAAATATGGAGGGTAACGGTGAAAATGGTGAAGATGTTAGCAGCCATGAGGACTTCACCGATGGAAACGAAAACCATGGGAATGATGTAAGTGAAATTCTTCTCTTACTACGAGTATAACCATGTGCACATGTCGCCTCATAGCTTGAGTATAGGCTAGCATCTAGGGTTTTTTTTCGAACTGTATTGTATGTGTGGCAAACGCCTCGACGGTCTAGTGGCTTAAGTACCGGGCCGAGCTCTCGGGTTCCTGGGTTCAATTCCCGGATCGAGCTAACTTTGTGTCGGTTTTTTCGTTCACAGCTCAGGTTTGTGATCACCAACCCGCATTTGGCAAACGTGTTGATTAAGCCAGTACCCATCATTTTAACGATAACTTGATTTCAAGGATGGAGGCCTTTGCCCTGCAGTGGGACATTAAAAGGCTGATGATACTTTACTTTACTGTTTTTTCGAACTGTTTTGTATGTGTAGGTCGTATTTGTGATCACTGGTATTGTCTTTTTTTCTGTTAGCTTCCACTGCTATGCAAAGGTTTCCGATTTCATTATTATTTTTATAGCTCCGACAGACATCGTACGGGTGAAAATTATCGTTTGCAAACCCTAAAACCTACTTATCCTTATTTTATTATCAAACACGGCGTCGTTGGTTCGAGTTGATTGTTCGACCCGGGAATTGAACTCCGGACCGACAAGGCATTTAACAATTCAACAAGATAGAAAAAGGAGGAATCACTGAACAAGAAATTGTTCTGTGTGAGGACTGTATAATGCAACACCCTGTACATGTAACTGCTATTAAATTTCTTAACGACATATTATATGTATCATATTTTAGACTCAACTTTCACTTTATTACTTCTATTAATTAAATTGTAACACAGTTTAAGAATGCAGCATAACAGGTGCTTAGAGTAAGGGACCTACATTTGAGGTTGACAAAATATCAGATAATTGCTGATGTTATGTAAAAGGTACTCAAACCAAAGATCTATGTAGAATTTACATTAAAGAAAATATACTCGTATATCGAAAATATAATTAATTTCGGTTTCACCCGCGCGTAATTTCTTTTTTTAAATATCCCCCCTTCCCCCCACATTTCCGGGATCACAAGTACCCTATGTTCACCGGGGATAGTGTAGCTTTCCAACAGTGAAAGAATTATTTAAATCGGTTCCGTAATTTTGAAGCCTATTCAATACAAACAACAATGAAATCTTTCCTCTTTATAATATTAGTATAGATCAAGCTGTTATTTCACAAATGTAGAACTTAACTGTTAATTAGTGAGCATTTGGCCCAACAAGTAAAATATGTAAGGGACGTAAAAAGTATCAAGATGGCAGATACACAGTTATATTCAGTTGATAATGTTCCATGAATGGGAAATCGGAATGCATGAGGAACGCGGAACAAATGGCTTTATCAAGTCATCTTTGCTTTACAAAAAAAAGAAAATAATCAAAGATGGCCGCTTTATCGGAGTTACGAGTTTTTCGCGGGAATTTCTTAAGTACATTTTTATATGACTTTTCAAATTGTTAGTTTGGCAACATTTAAGGAATATTCAATTGCTAACTACAGCTTCGCCAAAAGCTTTGAGAAACTCAAATCGCAGGAAAAGTATTTTATTTATTTTACACTCATGACATTATTACATTGTTACAACATTTATTGTTCTCAATGCAGTGTTATAAAAAATTTGTACAAACTTATAAATTAAAAATTACTGCCATTCAAAAATATATATTGAATGTATACATGTTACCTACTGAATATTATTGCAACTGATAGTTTTATCATTCCTTAGGCCCTTCGTACACAACGCTACGCAAGTCTCCGATACTCGGCGATTTTAATCTCCAAGCGACTACCGCCATACAAATCCATTGAGCTCGTACACTAGTCGCGTCGCCGACATTCGTCGCAAGTCGTGGCGATTTTCAAGATGCGGAGCAGTTATTGAATATTAAATTTGTTTCTGAGGTGGAGAAATATCCTTGTTTATATAATTATACTGAACTAGCTTACCCAGTGAACTTCGTATCACATACCTCTTAATATAAAACATATTAACTTAAACCTTATCTTTTTTCAATATTTTCTCATCGTTTAAACCTTCCCTGGACTTCCACGAATATCTTAAGACTAAAATTACTCAAATCGGTTCAGCCGTTCTCGAGTTTTAGCGAGACTAAAAAACAGCAATTCATTTATAAATATATAGATAGGCAATGCACGTCGTGCGATTCAATGCCGTGTGTACGGACCGTGCGCTACTCGATACTCGCGACTCGATACTAAAGTAGTATACAACATTAGTATCGGAGACTTGCGTAGCGTTGTGTACGAAGAGCCTAAAAACGTACAAAAATCGTTTCTTCATAGCCCGTAGCTTTCTTGAAACAGCAATGTCCCTACGTTATGGGCCGTGTCGTGGATCGTAACGGAAAGTGCATTCGGTGCAATCTTGCATTTCTTGCAGGTGCACGATGAAAAAAGATATATTTTGGGATGGTTCCGTACAATAATGGGACAGTTGTTTATATTGGTAGACTGTAAAGTCGCATGCATGCAATTTTTTGTCTTTTGATAACGATTTATAATAGCTTCTCCACAGAACAATATTTTTGTTCTGTGAGCATCTCAATCACGAACAAAATAGGTACCACAGTAACCTCTTGAGCATTAGCTTGACTTACTCACATCTTAAGGAAGTGTAGCTAAACGTGCCTATGTAGCCTTCTCATCTGATCTTCGAGCCTTTTATTTGAACTTGCCACATTCAGACTAACACAGCCAGAGCTATAATGGCGGCAGATTTCACCTGTGGGAGTGGAAGCTAACCAGTCGGACACGGAGTCCCTACTTACAAATCCGACTGAAGGCGGGAGTCAAACCCACGATCTCTAGGTTTTATACCCGAGCGGCTTAGCCACTGTTCCACTGGGGCGATTCTTATCGTCATATATTTTGTATTACAATTTTCATGATGCATTTCAATTATGGTTTTCTCCCATTCCCACGGGTCTCCGGCGACCCACTTGTGGGCAACCTTTGAGCTCGTCCGACGCGAACATTATTATTATTACGAGCCGGCCAATATTGCGAAAACTCGTTTAATAATAAAGTATGTTTGTTTGTAGTTTTGACGACCCCATTGATATCGGAACATTGTCCAGTAAAATAATAAAACCTCTTTCGGAAGCTTATTTATATTGATTTTAGTCATTTCAATGCATCGTCTAGTGGTTGACTTACCGGGCCAAGATCTCGGGGTGCTGGGTTCAATTACCTGGTCGAGCTTTTTTCGAACGCAGCTCGGAATTGTGGTCACCAATCCGCATTTGGATAACTTGATTTTAAAGTTTCATCACAGTCATCAACTCTCAGTTAAATAGGTATAACTATAGAGTATGTTTGTATGTCCGTTAGTCATGACATTCCATACCAACAATCAGACAACAAGTAATGTGGGCAGTGGGCTATCTGTCATGAATAGGACACAATGGGACACAATGGCCACGTTTCGGCCACTGGTCATTATAATATAATTACCGTTTGACCAATAGACTATCTATTGTCATGGTACAGTCGACATTAAAAGAAGTTAAACATTGAGACAAATAAATATCTCTGGACATTAAATATCTCTGGACATTAGGTATTCACACAGCGCCATCTAGCCCCAAACTAAGCATTAGCTTGTGCTTTGGGTGCCAGACAACGGATAAACATTACTTATATACTTTTTTTTTTTGTAAATACATACATATTATATATAGAAACACCCAGACCGATACAAACAGACATGTTCATGCACACAAATGTTTGTACCTTGCGGGGATCGAACCCGCGACCTCTGGTGTAATAGCTGACTTCTCGACCATTACACCAAATGGCTCGTCAATATAGAAATCTTTATGAACTCGACTACTAGAGGTCGCAGGTTCGATTTGGCAGGTGAAAATGTTTGTTGGTTTGTGTTCATTCCATGATCATTTAAACATCGTGAGAAAAAGTTTATATTGTATCGAATAAGCTTGTGTCGCACAAAGTTGAAAAGTCCAAAAAACTATCACTATTTGACTCATGCACGAGTGTGTCACACGTGGGGTCGACAAACCCGATACATAAACAATAAATCAATTCAAACCGATTGCGAGAAAAAACGTCGCTAATTGACTGTGTTTGTTCGTTCGCTTTCTAAAATACGGACTTGGACTCAGAATAATAGTTAATTAAGTACCTACGTCTGAGCAAGAACAGTGGCTATAGAGAGAACTTCGTATTAGGGGTCCTTAGCTACAAAATATTGTCCCACGTTCCACTGTAGGATAACAGTATTTTTTATACATCTGTGAAGTTGATAGTAAGCGGCCACTGCAGCCTATTCCGGCTAAGGAGCAGAATGTCCTTTTCTCAAAATGTCCACTGGTATCAGAGTGACCTCTTCGCAGAATGTCCTGTTCGCAGAATGTCCTTATCGCAAAATGTCCTTTTCGCAAAATGTCCCTTTTGCCAAGTCTCCCTTTCGCGAAATATCCACTTGCACAGATCCAGAAACTGTCATGTTGAAGACTCTACTAAACTTCAAGCTGCTGATTTGTACTTGGTCTCTCACTGAACTCAGACAGAGCTTTAATGGCGGAAGAAAATTTTCGTCCGAAAATCTATGCCCAGATTGATGCCTATGTCCAGCAGTAAACTGTAACAGGCTGATGTTGTTGTTTTATGTGTAAGTACTATATTAATAACAAAATAAATATAATATTATTACCAAGTGCAAAGAAAAATTGACAGAAATCTGACGATTGACAAAAACCGAAGTTACCCGGGATATTAAAAAATTGTTTATATTTGTTGATATATTTAACGGAACCTCCGAGGCAAATTCGATTCGGTCTTTACCTGTTTTTTACTTATTGAATTATAATGTGTCACTGCGTGTGCGCAAGAACAGTGGCTTTTGAATATTAATTAATGAGGTTATTCTCTTCAACGACAAGTTATTGTAAATTTTGTCGTCTTTAATTATGGTCACTGTAGAGTTGTAGACAATCCTAATCATTACTTTAAAACTTACGAGGAAATAAAACCATCTCCGTCTCCAACTCCAAACTCGGAGGTCATGGGTTCAATTCTCATCGTAAAGGCTGGTCTTACTCACGAAACAAAGTAAAAAAGCTAAATCTACTACTTAGTCCTCGGACTTCTGTGAAAGGGTTATCGCTTTCCCGGTCGAGCCATCCTATTTTGGTTAACAGTCAGGACCTTTTTGCACCATGATTCTCCCACACACTCTTTTTTCTTAAGACGAATGCGTTTATGCACCATAACCGCAGGCTAGCTACACCTGCGGCCGTGTGTGGGACTCGAAATTAAAGTGCTACCACTAAACTTCCCCAGTTTCTCCTTCAAACCTAATTCGGACGAGCCGGTGCCAGCCTTGTGGCTATTGACCACCTCATCTTCGGGTACCCCAACTTGAGTTGAGAGGCCTCAAGTTAGAATTTAGTGCTCCACAAAGGAGAATTATTGGTGTGATATCTTACGGAATCAATTAGTTATTATTGCACACAAGCATTATCTTGCTTATGCAGTAAAGTGCTTTTCCACCAGTGATGTGTTAATTTAGTAGTTTGATATTTATTAAATAGGACAGACAGCCAGATAAAATTACATCGAAACTTGTATAAAATAGGTTTAACAATGAACTAGGTGAGCCGCCGTAGCCAAAGCTCGTGGCACACTACAACATGCGTAGCACTTTCTACGACGTCCGCTGCGTATGAGTAATGAGATGTCGGTGCATTGATAGGTGCGCGTGCGCCATTGTGCGGGCGGTGTCACACTGTTTTATCTTTTAATTGGCAACTCCGTATCGCCGTGTCGTAATTATAGCGGTGAGTGGCCACTGTCTATGTGAACTTGGGAACTTTTAGGTCTTCGGACTTGACGGAAATTACGTCGCGGATCTTTCGCCACGGAACGCCAATGCATGTAAATATTAGAGTCCGACCGAAGGTTCGGTTTCGGTTTCGGTTTCGGCCGAGTTTCGGCCAAAAATCAAGTTTCGGCGGCAGTTTCGGTTTCGGCCAAAAATGGCCGAAACTTTTGCCGAAACCGAAACTGATTTCGGAAGTTGTCGTGATCGCTCGCCTAACTTCGTTTCTCGCGGCAATGTTTTGGTGGACGTTGGCGAACCTGTTTGGGAATTGTCGTGCGCCGTTCGGATATCTCTGTAGCAATACTAGCAATACATACAACCACAATACATCATAGTCAGTGCGTTAATCAGTAACAATTAATGATTCTATATTGATAACTGATAAACAATTTGCTATGTGAACTTAATTTGAAAAAATAATAAAAATATTATTTATATTCTCTATAATACAAAAGAGGGAATGGACTGACTGAATGAATGACTGACTGACAGTCAACGCCTAGCCTAAACTACAAGACCCAGGAACTTGAAATTTTGTACAAGGGTTCTTTATAAAACGCGTAAATACCCACTAAGAAGGGGTTTTTGGAAATTCACCCCCAAGGGGGTAAAAAGAGGGGTGGGACTTTGTATGAAACTTCGTCATTTTAAAAGTTACAGTCCTGAATTTCGGGAAGTATATTTTTAGTTTGGTGTCAGTTTTAAATGAACCCCATGGGGGTTAAAAAGGGGTTTAAAAATAAAGCAAAAATTGTACGAGGGTTCTTTATAATGTTTAAGTTCACTCTAAAAAGGGTTTTGGATATTACACTCCCCAAGGAGGATAATTAGGGAAATTAAAAACCAAATTTTGTACAGGGATTCTTTATAATGTGTAAGTTCCCACTAAGTAAGGGTCTTTGAATACTTTGAAACCCCTCAAGGGGTGTTAAGAATGGGTTTAAATTTTTACAAGCCACGGACGGAAGTCAAGTATTAAATTGATGATTACAACAAAATTAAAATACTGTCATGATCGTAGTTCAGCGAGAGCACCAGGAGATTCATAGAAGAACAGTCCGGTGATCCAGTATTTTCACAGTATTCTTCCGCCAGGTCAGGACCAGACGTTGCCCGGGGGACGCGACCAGGACGATGGCCTACCGCAAGGTTTAGTACATGCACCGCTGCTATTTAATGTTTATATCAGCGATATGCCCGATACCAACAGTCGCAAATTTGCTTACGCGAATGACCTTGCGTTGGCATTCCAGGCAAAGCCTTTTGAGGAGGGGGAGGGGGAGGCGGCACTTACTGCTGACCTCAAAACTATGAGGAACTTCTACACAAAGTGGCGCCTGTGGCCAAATCCCACAAAGACCGAAGTTTTGGTAGGGGCAGTCGGGAATAATCCCCTTCCACGGCTTCCACCTTGCTAACTGCTTAGCTGACCTAAGGATAAGGGTTTCCTTATGTGGAGAAACTGTCAAACATAATCACGTACTCAAGTACTTAGGTGTGACTCTGGACAGGTCCTTAACTTTTAGGCAGCACCTGGACAACGTCGCTCAGAAGCCTGGCTAGCACTAGCTGGCGGGCCTCTACCTTGGTGCTGCGTACCACAGAAATGACCTTGGTCTACTCGACTGCCGAGTACTGTGCACCTGTATGGTACCGCAGCACACATACAGACAAACTGGATACCCAGCTTAATGAGGCAATGCGCAATCTGTGAGTGTGGATTCGCGGATCAGACTCTTGCGCACGTTGTTAATAACTGCCCACTCTACAGGTTTCCTGGGGGTGAGTAAGGTTTCATTCATGCAGCTTTCGCCATACGACGTGATGAATATACTGTGATTCGATTTTATGTCCCAATTAATGTAGAATACTGGGTAAAATGCATTAATTTTAGTATTTTAAGAAATTTTATACCTGACTACGTGAGTTTCGGTTTCGGTTTCGGTTTCGGCCGAAACTGAAGCCACGGCCGAATATTCGGTTTCGGTTTCGGTTTCGGCCGGAAAACCAGTTTCGGTCGGACTCTAGTAAATATTTATATTGTCCGCGACGGAGCAACCGATCTTCCGCGTAGTGTGCCCGCTATTTGTAATTTACATGCGATTACATGTATTGGCGTTCCGACGCGAAAGATCCGCGACGTAATTTCCGTCAAGTGAAGTGAAGACTTAAGTCTAGTGGTTTATAACTTTATAGTCATTTGTTGTTTCTCAATGAGTCATTAGACCGACTAACTAAAAATAAAAAAGTTGTTTTAATGATTTTGTGGATACTTTGCCCCTTTGAGAAAACTTATTAAGGTTGGTAATTTCAGCCATTACATTAGAGCGACTGAAATAGATGATTACCGGAAGCAACCGGAAGCGTCTCTATGAACCACCCAAACACAAGCAATTTGAATTTAGTGTAGTGTTTTCAAATATTTGTATGGAATTGGTTATTTTTTGTAAAAAAAAAAAAAGGAAGCAAACTCGCAAAAAGATCGCCTTCGCCCATGGACACCTATAACACCAATTCTTTTAAATAATATGCGTAGCCGGTCCTTAAAAAGAAAAAATACCTATGCTTCTTTCTTGAAGGTCTTTAGGTCGTATCTGGTCCAGAACAAACACTGCTGAAATCAATTCCATAAGTTTGGGCGGGCGAAAAATTGTTTATTCAGCCAGACCCTAATTGCAAAGCTTCACGAAGTCCACAACATACACAGTCGAACCACGCACAAAATTTCGACAGCCGTTACGTATCCATACATACATACTTGTTTATACTTATAGAAAGTTGCTCCCAAATCACTCGACTTGTCAACATTACTCAATACACACGTTTGCGTCCGACAATGTTGCCTTCTCTTGCATTCTCAACTCTCTCCCATTGCAATAAGGTCCACATGTGATTATGTTAAGTGTAGATAATGTATTGCGTGCATAAGATTGGGCTGCGGTTTTTCGCCTTCGATTTGAATATAATAAAGTGACATTGCGATAGAGTAACGTTAGAAGTTTAAAACAGTTAATTTACGTAATGAAGACATTGCGGAACTATTATGAGTGATTAGATCGCGTGACTGTGATTCCTAATAAATATTTTTAATTTTTTTTTCCTCTGGCCTTGATTTCAACAGGGCATATTATTATATCTGTGGTAGGACTAGCCCGGATCCCCTGACAACTATCGAAAATTTCAAAAAGTTTCCAAAAATTAACATGGATATTTGAATAGCGCTTATAAACTGCCTCTCTCTGCTCTTGGTACACAAAGTAATATTCCCCGCGGGATTCGAACCCACGACCTCCGGGTTTTTAGAGCCCAACGCTTTGTTTCCAGTTTGGTTAGGACCACGGAATATTTTTTATTCCGTGGTTAGGACATTGCAGGATTTGCGTCACCTGAATTTGTTTAATTTGTGTAAAATTGAATCACCTGAATGTCTGAAAAGAATGATGATTCAGTGCTTCGGAAGGCACGTTAAGCAGTTGGTCCCGACTAATATTCCAAGTAGGTCTGGTTTTCCTTGTAGGGTTACGGAGGTAAGATGGCAATCGCTCCATTGTAATTACCAGGCTTGTCAAATCTAGGATCATAGTCGAAGCGGACCCTGAGCTCTATATTGGATGCAATCGGGAAAACGCTGGAATGATGATGATTATTTGAATAGCGCTTATAGAATAGCTTTTATTTTGTAAATTACATAATTACATTTATACTCTTCTAAAGCCGACTAGACTACCCACTAAACTTCCCCGGATTACCCTTTCCACCCGAAACTGTTACGAGATGGTACCCACCGTGCGGCGATTTCCCTGGCCCTAGCAAAAACGGGGTGGCGCCTACGGCTGTCCATCTGAGAAACTAGATGATCGTGCGGGGATCAAACCCGCGACCGTAAAAATAAGAATATTGGTAAGATCTTTATTTATACTTCAAAGCTTTACAGTAACCGTACAAACTAACCGCAACGTACACGCATGCAGTGTTGCCAGCAATAAGGCACAGTAATCAGCTGCTCGGTGTGAGGTCGCAGTCGCAGTCGATCAACGATTCCGCGAAGCTAACGGTCGCTTCATGAAATTTAGTAATTGCACCGCGTTTTTGTATGAGACGGGTTGTTGCAGGCAACAGATATTTGACATTCTGTTGCTATGAAGCTGACCTGGAAATAAATGTCAGACACATTCGCATGGAACTCGGTCTGTCTGTTACGACTTGTTATTCAATCACGCTGAAACGATTTTTATGAAATGAACAATCATGGACTCGATCTTGAGAATGCCATAAGCAGAAGCTAGTTTGTAATACCTAAATCATAACTTTTAAATGATATATGCAAAATGTATGTACTCTTCTATTTAATAACTATTTTAAATCTTATTGATTGTCAAGTTTTCTCAGTCAATCTTATATCACTGCCAAGCAAAAAGTTCAAATTGGGTTTATAAAAAGTGTCTACACTAGATAGCATTAATTTCTAACTATCACGTGAAGTCACTACACTGTTTTAACTACGCTCAAACAGGAATGACCAGAGACCAATAATACCGAGAGCATCGGTCGTACTACAATAATAAATATTATGTGAAAAACGTTACATCAATAAAATCGCCTCCCAAGTCCCAATCAATGCAGAATCAAAAAGGAGTGACAAATTGAATTTAATTTCGGAACGTCATTAGACAAATAGAACGCGCGCTTCCGGAAGAGAGGCTGGCAACACACGGCACCCCGCCATCTAGCCCGAGGCGATGGCCAGTGCTAGCGTTCTGTATTCAAAAATCCGCTTCTGCTACAATAGCACTTTTTTTATTGTGTTTGATTGTGACTGCCGGCTCTTTCGAGTTTTTGAAATCGAATGAAATAGTAATTGAATCGAAAAAAAAACAATTGCGATACGTTTGGCTACCGATTTTGTGAAATGGTTGACAAGTCGGCAATAGGGGTCGTGAGTGCGAATCCTACCTTACCCAGGACATCCATGTGATGTAACAGTTGCGTTTGTTTTGTCTAGATACAGCTTAAATATATTTGTAATAATTTCGTTGATTTTGATACCTTAACATAAGTGCTTACGTTACATACTTTGCCCTTTGGGATCAGACCAATGTGTAATGCTGTCCAAAATTAATTTAACAACAACACTTTTATCAGTTACTTGCCAAATTGTGACCTTTAATATCAGTAAGATACATAAACCCATATGACTAAACCCAACAAGAAGATAATATTAATTATTAACAAGCTGTAAGACAAAGTTCCATTACAGCACTTTCAACGACCCATACCTTCTTTTACGATAAACGAGTTAACAGTATTTGTAGGGAATTACATTCTCTAATGGATTACTTAATCCAGTCACTGACGTGTGAGATATTTCACTGAGCAGCTAGCCCGGGGCCATCGAGGACCCACTGGGGTGCTCGCTTCTGGCGGATATTGACGACGGCCATCTTGGAAGGGCGCGGTGTTGCCATGTTATTTTTCAAAATTATACAATAAATTGGTTGCGATTTTAAGGGGTAAAAATTAAATATGTTTTGACACATTCAGATTTGTCGTAGTACACGTTGCCTAACTCTTATGCCATCTCGGCCTTGTCCAATGAGGGGCTCTATAACAAAGTTGCCGCTCATTTAATCGTGTAGCCTATTATAATAATTTTATACAATATTATAATAATTTAGGCTAAAACTAAGTTAATGGGTAGGCGATTATGGTAACAATTCCCTACGTTTTTTGAAATAGGCTTTTGCCCTGCCAATGTTGAATTAATATGCCAATACTTTTTTCTTACCAACATGAAACTTTTTATTAAACTCTCAGTGAATCGCTTATTTACATAATAATTAAGTACGTACAATGCAACATGTGTTTACCCCCCATCCCTATCACCCAGGGCCATACAATTGCCCGTATGTTCAAAACTAAGTAATAAAAAGCTAAAAATTAATAATTCATCAAATCAACGAAGTGTGACTATAATAAGAACAATTCAAACAAAATAGACTTTATTCCATTGTAATAAGAAGTCACGGAATAATTGAAACTGTTCATTGAAGCTCACTGAAGAGCATTGGAAAACTAGGCGTTTCAATTTTGAACTCTAACAATATTGTTATAGAGACGTCAAAGATTAGAATATTAATGGAAAATGTTAACTTGTACCATTGTAGTTTTTTGAACTTTGAAGAGCGCAAAAAAGTGCCAACTTGTCATCCGGTTTTGAGCTTTATTTAAATGTGGTTAGAGTTTCATTTGCCTATTGTGAGTTCAGTCGAGTGATCACCAATCGTGGCCGTTCGCAATAGCTACTAATTAGTTAGCCCGAGGGCGGGGCGGAGTATTACCAAGTATTTGCGATTAGAACTCGACTCGAATTCATTGCACGATTAATAAAAAGGTTTTATGGAGAAACCCAAACATTTAACTTAAAAATAACATTGAAATTAAAAGGATATTGCCGTTAATCAGTATTTTTACTATGTATGACAGATTTCGTAATTCACGAGTCACTGCAATATTACAATCAATCAATAGGATTCTACCTCCATTCATACTAATTATTTTAAGAAAACTGCCATAATTTGTGTGCCGTAACAGTTTTTAGAGCTAATTCATGCCTCTATCACAAAACTTCTATAAAAAAATATCCGAGTCCTTATAGAGAAGACTCATAAACAAAAAATGCATTCTCAATATTAATTTATGATTGCCCAGCCGGATATCCCGACAGATTTTTTGTGCCAAAACAGCTAGAAAGTTATTACAAAACATTAGATACATTCATCATTCATTTATCACTTTATTTACCACCTATTGTTGGGCTTATTACATTCCATATACGATATTCCATTTAAAATTTAAAGTGAAAACAACAAATAGTAGCGCCGCGCTACTCAATTGAAATTCGATTAACCTTTCGCACCAATCGGAAGCCAACATAAAGGGTCACACATCGTTCGAACTAATATCCAAAACAAAAAAACACTACCGGCTCATACAAACATTTACCGAATGAGGCTCAAGATAATTTGGTCGCTGTATGCAGATGTCCAAACTAAATTGATCTTTAGATTGTATATGTGGGGTTTGCTAGTGTAGGCCTTGTTATGTTGGGTGGCTAGTAAAGGCGAGATCACATGGTAGTAGCCCAGGGCGGCCCGCCCTCCGGCAGTCGGCTGTGAACACGCGGCGCGAGCGATCGTCGATTGCCGATTACCGATCGTGACGACAATCGTTTCGCGTATCGATCCAAAACGTTCAATTCGTGTGCGGTGCGAATTTTGTTATTTTTAAAACTTATTTTAGCTCAACGTTCAGTTAAACAGTTCAGTAGCATACAGCAAATTACTTCCCAATAAAACATCTGTGAAAAAGATATTTATTTGATACTATACATTCTGTAATCGGAAAATTTAATAAGTATAACGTTAATTTTAAACTCATTCATTCATCAACATTGAAGTTTAAACTAAAATAGCAAACGTTAACTTTTAAAATTAGTGTCTGTAATCTTAAGAATTTGTATAATTAATTAATAACGTTTTTGTTAATAACTATAATTAATCAATTATTAACACAATCTACATCATAATAAATAGCTAATTGAATGCGAAAATCGTTATCTTTATTAATTAAATGCTTTCATATCGATAACGCCTAAATCGAATTTGAACATCGGAAGCAGGTTCTTGCCCATTGAAATCGATAAATATTTTAATACATAATTTAACCAACTTGCCAATAAGAAAATATTTATTCTTAATTCTCAAGGTTTTAAAAAGTAACAAATAGTCTGCTTATAAACGCAAAAAGATCTTTGTTTAGCCTTAAAAATAGCTGTCTCTCCAAAGTTTATTTTGCGTACACTACTTCTTACGGATGGACGGATTTTAAAAATATGAAGCACTACTGAGACTGGCCACAAATAATTATTTTATCTACATCCATACCATAATATGTCTATTTTATATTTAGGAGCGATGAGCAAACGCCCTACATTTAGATATAAGTATCTGTGGCTGCATTGAAATGTTTACATTTTAGTGTCGGTAACCGATACCTAATTTCGTTCAAATTTCGAACGTCTTCTTTAAAAGTAAAAATTAATAGGTTTTTTCGATTATCGAATTAGTCGATTAGCAATTTTAAGTATGTTCCATTCCTATACATTTAATTCGATGCTGAAATTATAACAATCGATTTGAGAATCGAAATCAACTCGAGTCTAGATTGTTTATGGATTTTAAAAACTACTAACGTCAGTCATTATGTCAGTACTAACTTTTACATACAGATTAGGTTGGTAACTAGGGCGTTAGCTCATCAATCCTGACTATAAAATAGACATATTATCGTATGAATGAAGATAAAGTTATGTATGTGACTGTACATAATTAGTCATTAAAATACTCATGTGATTCTTTTATGAAACTCACTTCGTTCGTTTCATAAAACCACATTCGTATTTTAATGACCCTCATTATGCAGCAGTCACATAAATAACTAATTTGTGGCCAGTCTCAGTACATAGTGCTAACAACAACAAACAGAAAAGTGATAAATAACTGAAGGACAACATTCGACAGAAAAACGCTCTATCTCCGTTCGTATTTTTCCTCTTAATTATGGCTGCTTTCTGCAGAACTACGAGTAGGTCCAACTTACTTAGTTATATAACTTACTTAATTAATCTATTTTTTATAAGTTGAACTAAAACATAACACAAAATTACACTAACCAAATATGTTCTTAAAACCAAAAAAATGTATTTTGCAAGATTTTTAATTAATTAATTTTGAAGCAACAGCAACTTAAAACCACTTAAAAATGCTCTATGTTTCATACGTGATGTAGAGTCCTTCTATGACTACGTGGAAATTAACAAAAATACATTTCTAATAATGTCATTAATGATTATTTCCCCGAAGATTTCCACGACGGCTAAACATAACAATGAAACGACTACACAAGATCGAATATAGTGCACAAGTGAGTGCGCAAACACGGTGCACGCGCACTCATTCATTGCACGGTGGGACAGCCGTCTGACAGACACGGCCTGGCCTAAGAGAGACCACGCATACCTACATGCTTTTCGACGCACGGAGCTTGCTCGTAGGAAAAGTTCTTGAAACAAAATATCCTTGAAAAAAAACATCCTTTCGCGGTAACTAACAGACTTCGAACTTTTACTGCTAACTTTCTACCAGAAAAACCCAAGCAGGTGCATATTTTTCGGTCCGACCAAAATAAAATGTAATACTTTGAAGGGTTAATTTTTCTTATTAAATAAGAAACTATAAATAAATAAAAATCATTTAAATCTACTGTCGTAATAGCACAAGCTGTACGGCAATATTAATAATATTAAATATTAATTTTAAACTTCTTGTCAATTACTGTATTTCCAAGTGTACCTATTAAGCAGAGCGTCATACGCTGGATCTAAAAGTCCGGAAGTTGTCGGTTAAATTCCGCCTTGAACCTGGTTAGTAGTTAGCTTAGACTCTTTTAGAGTCCGACTAACTAGCTAGCAGCCCCCTGCATTAATTTATGCCATGATACATTTTTGTTTGTTGGGGTAAACGGGTTCTAGAGTGGAGACCGCGTCTCGGTAAACGTAGTGTAGGACGCCCTCAGGCCAGGTGGAGCGATGATCTGCGCAAGACGGCTGGCAGGAGCTGGATGCGAGTGGCCGAGGACCGATCGGCGTGGCGAGCATTTGGAGAGGCCTATGTCCAGCAGTGGACTATCACAGGCTGATGATGATGATAAATTTTTACTTACAAAATATACCTACTTAGTCATTTTTGCTACGACGCGCCGCATTGGGAGTCCACAAAATATCATGACAATCATATTAAATCTTTTAACACGCTCTATTTGTGAAGTCAAAACTCTACATCATTATTCTACATCATTATTCAGTTTATAATTATAATATACCTATAACTATATTTTTATTGCCACGCAATTTCGGCGCGACTCCGCCATTGAGATGTCCAAACATCCCACCATCCACTTCATCTCTTAATTTCTACGTCCGTTCGCAATAAAAATACTCAATTGACATATTTACAACGAGTTGGTTTTAATTATTTTCCGATTCCGTAACGGAATGCGCTCGAAAGATGGTTTTAATCAAGACACCGTGTGTGTTCCTTTTGGAAACGAATTGCTATCCATTTGAGAAGTCGAAAGCGCAGGCGCACTTATTTCCATATATTCATATGCCTTCCATATGTTCATATTTTACCAGGTGGTAGGTTACTGTACTGGGCCGTCTAGGTGGGTACCACCGCAGTGCCAGATATTTTCCCGTGAAATATAGAAATGTGTCAAGCACTTCTGTGTTTCGGGGAAAGGGCGCTGAAGCTAGTGAAATATGAGACCTATAACTGGGTGTAATATGAGACCTAGTAACTGTCGTCTCGGTGTAGCGGGCGCAGGGCAGTGCCAGACAGTAACTGCTGAGTTACTGTTTGGCACTGAACTGTCTAAGGGCAAACGTGGCGCTTACCATCGGGTGTACGATTTGCTCGTCTTGTTACACATTGCAATATATAAAAAAGCCCTTTTTTTCCGAAGGATAATGGTTTCATTTCAACCAGAGGCATCACTTGTCGACCTTGATTTTGAAGCAAAAACATAACGTTGACGGAAAAACGGTCACGTTGCCATACCCAATTGAGCTCTGGAGACCTTACTCACTGATAGAAGCAAAACACTTGTGTTGTTGTGATTAAATGCTTCACTATAGTCTTCTTAAAGATAGAGCAACATCCGGAGGAGCAGCGTATTGGTTCAATTTTAACACATAATGATTAGTCCTCAGGCCAATTTTGGCAACAGGTCAGGTATTGCAGTACATGCAGTACATGTTAGCATCCTGCATCATACCAATTCGGTCACCAATCCAGATACTTTGTAATTGCGTTGGAAAGTTCATTATATATCTATAACTGCAGGCTAGCGAGACCGTGTGTGGGATTTTGGACTAAAATCGTTCCATCTACTACCCCCATTAGTAGGTAGTTTCCCTTTCACACCAGTAGAGGGCGCTCTGGTGATACCTTGTAGCGATTGACCGACCCATCCACTACCACATCAGCTACCACCCCCACAGGCGAAATCTGCCGCCATAACAGCTCTGGCTGTGTTCCGGCAATATTAATATAGGAGCCAGTGCACTTGAAATTAAAGGCTCCAAGATCAGATGAGCCTACAGTCTAGCAGCTCACTCAGCGGCGCTTCCTGGTGAAGTGTCCTTCAATGGAATAGGCCGCAGTGACCGCTTACCATCAGGTGGGCTGCGTGCCTGTCTACAAACTCTTAGCAATGAATCCGTAGCAGTTGCTTAGCTTATTAACTGTACCACCTGCAATCGAGCAAAAAACATCAAACATAAACCAATTGACAAGTTTACAGCATGCTCTAAATTATTTCCGATTCTGTAACGGCACACGCTGTATCGTTCTAATCAAGATATCAAGATCAACAGCAATAAAACAATATTTATGTATTTTTGTTAGACAAAAAATTCACCTAATTAAACTTGCACCGTTAGTGGAAATAATTTGTTAACTACCAGTTTAGTTTCAAGTAATTTCTGTTTAGAGGTAACAGATTCGATTCACCGTGTTGAATCGATTTTATCGACTGTATTTGCGGGCGTGCATTGAAATATCTGCCACAGTGTAGTGAGAACAGTAAGCAGACATATTTTCCGCTTACTAAAACCTTTTTTTGTGAAAGGTAACGCATGCTGCTCTATAACTCGCCTGGGATAGACAAGCGGTGTGTGGAACTAACAGGAATACCCATACCCATTAAACTCCCCCGCACTTCTGCATCGCTGACGGCGCAGCGACCCTGGGCTTTGCATCGACAAACGCTTCCTAGCACGTAAATGCCCGACTGTAAACAGAAGTAATATTAGAAAAACAAATTGCTTGAATTGGTAAATTTAAAAAATGCTGAAACGAAATAAGGACTAGTATGTACTGAATAATTTTAAAAACCTTTCCTTCTCCAAAACAAGTTTTCGTTTGTATCGACACCTGGGAAACTGATTTCGACTTTAAAAGGTTGACATCGACCATTTGTGACAGTGCAAATCAAAAGGGACCTTAACGCGATAACTAGTTTTCGGGATTTTTAAACAATTGTAAAATATCTAAAGAAAGCAGTTTTTCATGAACTCTTTTTAAAGATGATTGTATTCACTACATGTACAAATATGTACTTCTTTTCGAAAGATCAATCCGAAAAAGTTTCGTATTTGTCTAAAGTAAAAAACACGTTAGCGCGTTAGGGTCCCTTTTGATTTGGAATGCCACATTTTGAGAATCCCTGCAAGAAGAGTGCACAGCAAGAAGAAAGCTACTCGTAGTACGATTTTAACCTACACTATACTATAACATAAACTTATTATTCATTAGTAAGCTACCAATATGGCGCTAGTCCTCCATCATCACCTGCCAAACACATTTGGCACGTGCTATTTTACACTCGGCCGCCTCACTGATATTGATTGCCGTGCGGCTAAGCACTTAATGAACATCGATAAATCAAAAAATATAATGACAACCTTGTCATTAAACATTTTTCAACTCCCGTTTCGCTTAGAACAGCTCAATTTTTTCAATAATTTCTAAATGCTTCAGCAGTCGGCATTAGAAAACAGCATTCCGAGCGTTTAAGTTTATTCGACTATATTACTTTTATTGCTTAGTCTAAAGTAACGATAAAAATTTAATTAAATAAGTACCTTAATTAACTATAAATAGTTGAAACTTTTATTTACGTGCACGTATATTTGGCACTGATACAAAAGTACAATAAAGTCATCTATTCGCCGATCGATAATAAAATCAATTCGAAACTCAATTATAGTCTTAAATTAGCCAATCAGAATGAATATTTTTACTGTTTCATCCAATCAGAGATACTTTACGCATCATTTGTCAATATATCTACAGGTGATGCATCAAATATCTGCTGTCTATAACTTTAATTGCACTCTGTCGCTATTTAGACAGCTTTTATTATGATAAAAGAGTCCGAGTATGGATGTATTGAGTATTAAAGCAACCATTTAAAAAGATCGTCCGCCTTTTAAGGGACCGTTAATTATCGACTTATTCGAATTTCGAACGCAATTTACATATTGTTTTTGTGACGTTCGCTTTCACTCCACTCGATTAATGTAAGTTTTAATCGATTAGCGTTATTTTTGTTTTGACATCGCTCGAGTCTTTTGTCTTTTTTATAATTAAGGTCAATTACGTACGATACAACTCACGCGGTTGTCTATAGAAAACTCTCCTTCCTTCGCTACATACAACAGACAAATAAAATTAAAGTGTCCGTCTGTAATGTCAAACTAAAAGCATTTTACTGAATGTCGTTACAACAAAAACCTATTCATAATGTTTGTTTAAGATCATTTTTTAGAATGTTTGGGAATGTAACGTTCCCTTATTTCACTTGTTATTTTAATTTACTTATTGATTAAATTATTATGAAAACATAGATAGGTAACTCTAAGGTTTTACGAATACAACTATGTCTAGAAAATTTTAAAAAGTTTAAGCGTCAGATATTCAACAGCTTATCGCCTAAGCAAAAATTCAATCCATCCAGCCTTTAACGATATTATTTTAATAATAAGTATGTTTGACAAAATACTTTTTCAGTCTTTTTATTCCATACCAACCAGTGCGTGCATAGTGTCAAAATGTAAATGACAAGTAATAAAGTGTTGTGTTCTTTTTTTATATCTTATTATTTTTTTATTGTGAACTGTGACGAAAGAACCGGCGCTGGCGTACGTGGATTTATCCAGCGTGATCGAGGTGCAGGTAATGTTATTTTTTTTTTATTGTCTAATCTTAATCAATCTACGAATCTTTTAATCAATATCAAAACTTTGTCTGTGATAAAGTCTTGATCAATATCAAAACTTTGTCTGTGATATAGTCTTAGAAGTCTAGGTTCAGCACGTGCAAGAAAATGTATACGCATGTGGTCTTCTGTAATTGCGATAAGGTTCATTTTGAATGAGACTGTATACAAATGGAAATGCTCGTGTCTGTACACGTGTACCAAGACTTTATTGCATGGACCATCTGATCCAAGAATTCAAGCATATTTTATTTACATAGTAAAAAATACTTATTTGTAAATAAAAAAAATACCATAATTGTACACATTGACGTATGTTGAGAGCCTGTGCCTTCTTTATTTTCTAATTGAAAATCATAAAAAAATTAAGAAATAAAAAATAGCAAAGCAGGGAAGGTCATTTAAATTCTCAAAAATTTTTTTTTTTAAACTAAAACATCAAAAAATTAGAAAAAGATATTCTCTCCGGCGGGGAATCGAACCCCGGTCTCCCGCGTGACAGGCGGGGATACTGACCACTATACTACCGAAGACTTATATACAGCCTCGAAATTGCACATTTTGTGACACGTCGAGTTAATGTAGTCTGAAGATTGAATGAGTGTCACCGCTGGCAGATAAGCTCGTAATAAGTTATCTTTCAGATAATCATTATAATCTATTTTTTGTAAAGGAGAATGTAAAACTTGCTAAGAACAATGGGCCCAAAATTTAATTTAATGTGCAGAGATGAGATGTATTCTATGTGAAAGACCACATACACACCATCACTTTTATTATGATGACACCATAATCGGTCCCAAGGGGAAAAGTTATCGTCCTAATTTATTATTTTTATATAAACATAAATAATTAACATAATAAACATATTTTTTTTCACTAGGACCAATTTTGTCGACGCCATAATAAAAGTTGAAGCTGTTTATTGGATCTACTTCGTAGGCTATGTCCCAAATCTGCACAACATTTTTTTTTTGGGTCCAGTCTTTTGCATTGTCCTTTTCACCGTGGTAATTATCTGGTAGATAACAATAATTAATTATAGTTCTCTTCTGTCAATTTACAAAAAAGATTACTTAAATATTTTACACAGCGCTACATGACTCCCAAAATAAACAAAGTTAACTTACTTTTGAACCTAGACAATGGATGAAAACATGCTTAACGCTTTTCAACATCCTACATTATTAATTTATTAATTATTTTAAATCGCAAGTAGATACTTAGGTTATTTTCCATTTGTTAAACTTCCCATTTGGTAAAGCTCAAACAGTACCTACTAAAAAGTTGCGTTTGGTAAACATTTTTATTTCTTCATACATTTAGTCCCATTTCGAACACCCAGACCAAAATAAACTCATACTCGTATATTCAAGCACTTGTTTACACATGCGAGAATTGAACCTGCTACCTCTGGCTAGTAGCCGACTCAACACTCCCAACTAGTCGTCAGTGAATGACATGAATGAATGGTGTTTGATACTATTTTATGACGAACACAACTGGTCCAACACAATTATAGTTTACAGTATAATTGGTCAAACCTCGCTTATACGACGTAATTAAATCTCGATCAACCAATTAGTAAAGAATGACCATACAGACAGATGGACTACCTATAGTAAAATTGTCGGTTGGAGTGACATTGACGATGTGTTCCGTAGTGTTGTTACCACAAGACAGAGAGTGTGACTAGTAGAAAATTTGAAATTTTGACTGAATTCGATAATACAATCAAGCATAGTACCTATAACATTATTGAAAAAAAAACATTTAGAATCGGTTAAAAATCAAGTGAGTTACAAAGCAATGAATTTCCTGTATCTATCACTTTCTGAAACAACATTTTGTATGGTGCTAAAGGCAGGTGACATTACGTGCTTGTAGCGCTCTCTTTACCTAATTGTAAAGCATATAACTCTATATTTCCGCTAATTTGTCTCATTCCTACGACAAATTTCAAATGTCAACAGTCGTGAATTTTATTTCAACCGATTTGTTGCTGTCTGTACATAATTAAGTTTTGACCTCCCACAATTTTACCACCAGTTGCATTAGCAAATTAAACACATTGATTGATTGGAAATTAACTATTTTGATTTAATAGTCAAAACAACCGTTTTCTATATCCTGCTACGGTACACAGCTCTCGACCGGATCAAGTTGAAGTTTACAAACCTTTTAATTAAATCGAATGCAGTATAATCTATTTTATTCATTTATTATTGAGTTGACCGCACAGCTTTTTGTGAAGAACACCGCTTGTAACGAAATGTTCTTGTTATTTTAAAATGATGCTAAAATCAATTAAAAATTCTATTATACTACATATATAAAACTTTTCTTGAATCAACGTTTTAAAGAATTGACTAGGTTAACAAAAAAGTAACCATAGAGGTTATTTATTTAATTACAGATACGATTCATGATTTATTAATGATTATATCAATAAATATGTTTAACACTAATGTTACTTATGAGTGAAAGAGTGAGTTTGGTGAGTCACAACACTCACTCATTTCACAACTTGTGAGTTATGAGGTGATTAGTTGATTTTTAATTAATTCTAATATTCTTAAGACTCCATCATTAAAGTCTATTTGCACACAGTGCTTCTTGCCCAAAACTAAGCATGTACCTGACTAATGATAAGCTTACATACTTTTATACTTTTTTATAATATACATAGAAAACAGAAATCATGTTCATGGACCCGATCGAATTCACGTCCTCTGGAATAATAACTTTTAAACCATTGCATTAAAATCACCAGCTATTGTAATAAAATGTCCTCCTTGCAGAGTTTTGGCTTCGGCAGCCAATCTTACGATCAACCAACTTCGCAGGATATACTAGGGCACAAGTGGATGCGCATCAGATGCACTCTCGGTTCTCCTCTCACTCCCATAACACGGTGGGACAGCAATCTGACCCGACCGAAGAGAGATCAGGCGCGGGACCAACGCAAAGTGCGACCTGCCAAGCACCAGGGAGGCAGGCTATTATACCGAGATATAATTTACATAGGTACCTATATCGATACTGATGTACAGTTAGTGGAAGGCGCACGCGCGGTACAATGCCGCAATGGCACCTGCGCGTAGGGTTGCCAACCGTACTCTTAAATAGATTATTAAACTGATAGAGAACGCTAGAATATAACTATTCTAGGGCCAGTCAGCAAAATTCTTCTGAAAACAATGAAAAACATTTGACGCCAAAACCTGCCGGTGCCTTCTCAGCAGAAGGAAGATTCCGAACCGGTGGTAGAGTCTCATCACATTTATTTACATACATAAGTAATTTAGTTTATCTTATACACCATAATTTAACATTCCTTGTTATTGAAAAGTGATTTTTATGCCTAAATGAATAAAGACAATTTAAATTTTTTAGATATACCTCTATTGCTTCAAAACTTGTCGACCCTACCTGCGCGCATAATGCGCACAATTAACACGCATACAGCGAAGATTGATTGCATTGGACTGTTGTGATACTGAGATCAATCTGACGCTTTCAGACCCGCATTCATATGATTCTTGTTACTTTGAGGTTCGTGGCGCAGCGGGCATTCTCATTCATTTTTCGACCGCAAAACTACAGATTTTTCCCTAGTACCTATACCCACGTTTTATTAAGATAAACGAACTTTTTTTACCAATACAGCAAAGCCGCTGCTGAAAGTGCCCCTCATTAAGTTTATTCAAAAAGAAACTGCAAAATAAAAATAGTGAAACGGCTAGCCAGTAAATTTTGTTGCCTTTATGTGTTGACAAACGTTCTCGCCTATTTTATGGCTTGTCGTATACGCAATGTCGCAATTTTTAAGTTGTTAAACCTGTCAAACGGACACATTCAAGATTTATTGTCGATGGTAAAATTATTAAAAATAAATTATGTCAACTACTTCCCGCCAGAAACGCAGTAGCACAGTTAAAAAAAGAAAGAAAGAAAGTCAAACTATATAGTTATGTATTATTTATAGCATTATATTTTTTATGTTATTGACAATATCCGCTAATTACAAAAAAATTATAATTTCATAGTTACCGGCACTTATGTAGATATTTCAAATACCGTACGCTATTGGCCCGATAAATACACTACTTATGTATGCAGAAGAAAAAAATTCGAAAGCTCTTGCTAACGAGTCAGTAGTCCGTAAAACCTACTGAAATAAACTTACGAAGCCAAACAATCCTTGCTTGTAGCACAAGTTTACCATCTTTCTTAGATAAATCTTATAATGCCAAAATTAGAAGTCTGATGACTTATAAAATTATTTCCTTTTGCGGCAATAAAACTTTTAAGATACTTATTTACTGTCCCCAACAGCCAACAATTAGGCAACGTATGTCATCGCAACAAGTTTCCCGCATCCGGCAGTGAACGCATAAATTAAAACCAAAAAGTAACCTAAACTAGATCAAGAGTAATCGATTAGGTGTCCACTCGGTTTTGTAATCGAATCGCGTTTAAAATTGGAGCGGTTTAAAGTGTGTGCTCTTTCAAATAATTACCTTCTATTTCGATAAATAAATTACCTGATAGTAGCACCCAAGATTGCGTCGGTTTCGGTGGGAATGCTTTGTGTATTTCCCGATGCCTTTAAATGCGTCAACCATAGAGTAATATTTTTTTACTCTATGGCGTCAACTTACAACGTGAGTTGTAATGTGCGGCGTTCTACGTACACTTGAGGAAAATGGCATCAGTAATCCTATAAAAACAGAAGTGTATTGCCTGTACAATACAAGAAGAAGAAATACCAGATGTATTCTTTCACGATGGGTAATTAAGTGTTTAATGCATCGCGAAAGTCTAAAATCTTAACATAATTTGGACCACTAATCTAAATCGTGGGTTCGGTATATCCACCTGAAACTTAAATAGAATAACATAAAATAGCCAAACTTATTTCAGTAACTGAGATTATTGCTAAGGCATAGGTACAATCATAAATGTATTTTAGGCTTTAACTAGCCCCTCAATAAAGAACCTGAATGAGCAATATTCCTACCTATAAAAAGTTTGTTGCTCATTCAGCGTCCAAATCACGCTGTCCGATCTTAATAAACAAGTATAATTAACATAACTTAATAATAACAAATAAATAAAAATAAATAAATAAAAAATAACGTAAATATTCTTTATTGCACACAAAAACAAATAAAAATTACAATAAAAAAGAACAAAGATTGACATTGTGCATGTAGGCGGTCTTAACGCTAGAAGCGATCTCTACCAGACAACCCCCAAGTAAAGGACTAACGAAAGAATGGGTATAGCAATGCAATTTTGAATAAAACTATCACCTACTATCACCTTTTTTCTGCAATCAGTTTATAAATATTATGATCAATTCCATTCATACCGACATGGCCAAAATTAATTAAACTTCTAATAATGCTTCAAGTGATCAAGATCATTATAATCAGGCTTAGACACCCGGTATTTCGGTAATCATGGAACGTGCGCCGGCGCACGCAATATGTGGATTAGAAATGAAGGCCTGGAGATTGCCTCTTGATAGTGCTATGAATTATTTATTCTGCTTATTAAATAAGAATAGTTTTTGATCACAGTGATTATTATTAATTGGTCTTGTTGATTAGATTACCACTAGTTCAGGGTTATGAAAAACATTGAGGAAACCTCCACTACCAAATTACAACTGTGCAAAGTGTGCAACCATATAATCCACTAGATTTGGTTCCCTCCTTGTTAAAGGGTTTTTGGTGTAAGAATTAACTTTATAATCCTAAGTTCCTAACACCCTCTATGTGCATTTTGACTTCTTAAGAATAATTTAATAAAAAAGATAATGATCGACAATCTTTTTCTCCGAGGGTTCTGTCTCGAACGAGTCAGGATATGTTTGCAGGATTTGGCTATACCGCCATCAGCTTACATTCGTAACCTTGAGGCATAGAAAACTAATGGGACAAATAAATAGAGCTGGATGGATTGCGTGAAAGATGATGAAATGATAAATGATGAAACAGAAGTCAATGCATTGTTGACGAGTGCGATGGATGAATGGAAGCGAGAAACTTATTGCTCCGACCCCAAAAAAATTGAGAACAGGTCAGCAGGTGATGATGATGAAGATGATGACGATAATGATTTGTTTGTTTGTCAGGAGCGTCTCGGCGGCGGCGGGCTCGGGCTGGGCGGCGGCGGCTTCCGCGGCGGCGCGCAGCCCTCGCTCGCCGACTTCCAGCCGCCGTACTTCCCGCCACCGTTTGCGCCTGCGCCTCATCCTGCCAGCCCGCATCATCAGCAACAGGTACCATCAACCATCTCAAACCATCCACACGCTCCTGATTGCTTACCTTAAGTCGAAGTTCAAGCTTCTTAGCTCGACACATTCCCGTCAGCTACGTTCCTCGAATAAACAGTTCTAGCTGCTCCCTCTCACCGGTCCGGTTTTATCTCCAACTGTTGTGAACATAGGGCACTTTTGGTCCCGGAAATAGGGAAGGGATTTGAAAAAAGAAATTACGCGCGGGTGAAACCGCGGGCGGAAGGTCATCAATAAACATTTAATTTATGATTGATTACGGTTATTTGCATAATTTGGTGTTCGATCCCTCATGGTACAGTGTGTATAAAACCGTGTCAGTCTACTTTCCGACCGTGCTATGATAGAGAGTGCACCTGTGCTTGCGTGCACTCATGCACACTCGCCTACGGCGGCAAATCTTTACGATCCAACTACCTACGCAGGATAATAAATTATAGCGCCCAAGTAAGTTCACAAGCACAAACACCTCGCAGACTGACACGTCACACGACCAAAGCCAGATTACGAGTTAACTAGTGATATCTTGCTAACCATAATCATTCAATTTCATGTTCTCCATAATTTCTCAATTATTCCACTCCTACCATCTTCTATGCGACGTCGTATCCTATAACGACTGGCAAAACTCTTGCATTATTAATAATTATCCTATAATCACAAGAGTAAACTCTGGAAACTAGGTGTTTCCAGGGAAAAAAATCTTGCTAACCATACTGTTTCTCCACAGAGCCATGGCATGGAGTACGGCGGTGGGGGCGGAGGGGGCGCGGAGTACGCCCAGCACTACGCGCCCCAGCAGCTGCTGCCGCGCCACCACGCGCACCACGAGCCGCACGCGCATCTCCGCCACCACCGCGACCACCACGACCCCATACACGCCCACCACGTAAGCCATACACGCCCACCACGTAAGCCATACACGCCCACCACGTAAGCCATACAATCCTGGTACACTTCACTACGCCCCCCAGCAGCTGTTGCCGCACCACTTCGCGCATCTCTGCCACCACCGCGACCACCACGACCCCATACACGCCCACCACGTAAACCATACAATCCGGGCCCATTAACCAGTAAAGCAATTGAACATTTTCGTTACTTTTAGCTTGAATTAGAAAGAAAGAAAGAAAGAAATACATTTATTGACCACAGATAAACAAAAACATTGACATAATACTTAATAAGGTATGACAAGAGACTATGGTCAAGTGGACCTGGCCTCAGCATGTGCTGCAACGGACCAAGATCCGCTGCAGCGCTGGTTTTCAGACCAGACCCAGAGTGACTTTAAACTTAATAATAATAATATAATAATAAATTATTCATTTAACAACAACGGTACAATGGTTTACAATAAAATTTACGGTAGGTATCCTAAATTATAAATGAACTATGCTCAGTCTACTCAGGTACTTAACAACATAATTATGAATAACTAAGGTACTTAACATAGACTACAACGGCAAATTTAAAGCAAAAATGACGGAGACGAGTAAGCAAGGATGCGCAGTAGGGTGCTTTTTATCGAAAAAAGGCAATGAATGGCAGGACAATAATAGAATTGAATTTCCACTTGGTCAAGTCACACCCGAAAGAGAGCTCGCACAATAAGAAGGGGGCCATTTCACCCAGTGTAAGCCTCAACGACCGACGCTGGGTTGCCGTTCCCGATGAGAGATGCGGACAACCAGAAGGTACATTTTGTGTCTTTTGTTTGTTGAGAAGATACTTTTTGAGATTTAATTTAAACAAATGTAACGTGTCCACAGCTCGCACCGGAGGCGGAAGGTTATTCCAACATTTCGTTGCGGCATACCTGAAAGATCCACGAAAAGCCGTAGTACGGTGCTTCGACGTAACAAATTACAACATGGTATAAGGTTCAATTTATGTTGGCCACTATGTTGCCGCGGAATAATTGGGTAAATGTTAACGTGTTCTATTTTCAAATGTCGTTCCCCATCTGTTTTTTAAATATTGTGAAAATTGCCAGTCTCATAATAATCTATTAACTTTAATTTAACTGTAGTTTTTAAAAATAACATGTTGAAACTTTATTACATAGTTTTTCTTCCTCGTAAAGTAAATGAATTTTTTTTTACTTTTTTATCCATTGTTTTGTTTTACAAACAACATTATTAATTTAGGGCTTACTAAAACTCGTCAAAAACTCCTCATTTACTTGTAATAACCCCACCCTTGTAACCGCATTCTTACTTTCTCGGAATGTTGTTAAAATCAATTCTAAATCGAGAGAGGGCTCGAAGGAACTATTCCCTTCGCCTTGCCTCTCCCCTTGGTTCCCCTCCGACAAACGCGGCATAGTTGGCAATCCCTACACGATCCCCGAATTTAGTTATTAGGAAGATGAAATTTTAAATTGAGACGTAGTTAACTTGAATGATGTCAGATGTACGCCTTATATTCAATAAGAGCCTTCAAAACATCACCATCATAAACACAATATTTACGGTTTACGGACAGCAAACTTATAAATTGAAACATAATATTCAATATCTATTTATAAAATTGCTTCCTACTCGTGTATATATGTACTCAATTTAAAAAGTTTAAGAGGGCTCCATTTCGACGTTCGACCGAAAAAAAAAGAAAATTTTAAAAATAGAACGCCACAATTCCTCATCCCATCATGGCGAATATTGTGTTGCCCGATGAATGTCATAGCAACAATATTTTCGGCTACAATGGCTCCGCAGCGCCACTTTAACAGATTAGCCACAACTAATGCTCCGGTCTGCCCTCGCCACAAAAGACTGGGACAACTCGATATCATTGCTCGATTCAATGGCGATTTATGAAAGGCAAGACGTCGCGGGGATATTTATTGGGTTATAAGAAACCTTTTTTAAAATAAGAAATACCATGAGTTTACTTTATGGACAAGAAAGCAAATGTTACTCTTAGTATTCTATGCAACCTATACTATCCTATTTTAAGACAGGTTGCCCGTTAAGCTCTCCTGTCAATACCTAGTGCCTTTCAAGCAAAAGAAAATCCGTAAGCATTGAAAATAATAATACGAGTAATCGATTTGCTTGCCGGATTCTCCTTGATAGATACAGCATTCGCAGCCGGCGCTACGTTATGATTATGGAGAAACCGATAATGATAATGATGATAGGATGGAACCTCTTAATTTCAAGTGTACTTAAATTATTTTAACACAATGTTTTTTCTATGCAGTTATCACATGGGGGGTTCAGCTATGGCGGCGGGGAGAGGAGGGCGGACTACGGCGCGCGGGAGCAGCATGAGCTCGCGCTCCACCACGCGCTGCATTCCGCCGAGGAGGCGCCGGTGAGTGGAGAGTGGAGACCATATTAGTAGATCATTAGACCGATTAGTAGACCTTTATACAAAAGTACATAATGACTCGGTGTTGCCGACTTAAATAGAACATTAGTAGACCAGCAGACCGACCAGTACACCAATAGCCCGACAGTAGACCGATAGTAGACAAGAAGACCGATAAGTAGACGTTTAAACAAAAGTACTGGTACATAGATGAAGAACAAACCCGCACTATATGTGAGGGCCCTGTAAGTAGTAGGGAGGACCCTGTAAGTAGCAGTCTTGAATAGACCATGAGTTGAGTAGACCAGTAGACCAACAGTAAACTAGTAGCCCAACACGAACGGAAACATGCGCTACATTCTGCCGAGTTCCTTTAGAAAACCACTAAACACAAAAAGACTAGAACATCCCAAAAAATGTACCCAAGTATGTAACATAAAAAGGGGAGAGCCTTATCCAAAGAATTTGCCACGGGCTTCATGTGATATAGTTACGCCATTGAGTCATTTTAATATAAACTTGCCACAGCCTAACATTTAGAAGATACCTACTTAATTGTAAAAATTCCGTTGTTTTACATCAAAAATTCCGACTAGCCCTTTTTTTAAGCAAAATGAAAATTCAACATCTTAAACACATCGCGTGCCATTGAAAAATGCCAATTACACATCTCAATATCCCATCCAATATGTCCGAACAAAAATGTCCGCCGGCCAAATAGGAATTTAATAATAAGCTTAGTAAATTAAACCCAAGGAAGCCCACATCGTCCGGATATTTCGCGTACGTTTTTAGCTTTTATATCCTCATTATTTAGAAATAAGATGGGGTAGTAAAGTTATGTGGATACTTTATTTTGTATTTCAATTTGTTTTTTTTTTTGTAGAATGCAGCAATGGATGACACAACAGGGTTCATGACGGATCTTCCACTATTAAAAAGTAAGTTATTTTTTTTATTTATAATTAGCTTAATGGTTAACCCGTAAAGATAACTTGAAATCAATGATTTATAGGTCTTTGCTCTGTAGTGTTCCTATTAATAAATAAATATTCTCAGACATTTTTCATATTGTGCTATCGAAATGTAGCATAACTTGTACTAAGGGAAAAGGATAAAAAATACTTAAAATACACACACACCAAAAATGTTTGTATCGTGCGCGGACCGAACCGGATATAACTAAAATAATGGGTACTCGCAACCTCTATACCTAGTGTAATTTAGCCATCTTTTTAACCATCTCACTAAATCGGTTGTCAAATCAATAGGAAGCTTATACGTTGTAATTACATCGAATTTCCTCGTTTAAGTGTATAATTAGTAAGCAGCAATCGCGTAAATATTAAAAAACACTATCCAATATCACTAAATAACTTTCTAATAGTTGGCTATCCACGCTTCCAAAATGGGTGTATCTAGAACGGAAGCAAACGCTAATTGGACTAAATAAGCTATTACATAATTAGTCATTACCAAATTAATGACCGTAATTTTCAATCAACACCTGTTTAAACTAATGTTCATTACGGGGATTGGCACATCACGATCGCAAGTCGTTAATATATTTATCTATCTATTTATTTTTTGACCGCCTCCGTGGAACAGTGGCTAAGCCGCTCGGGTAAAAAAAGCCGGGGGGGCGTGGGTATGATTCCCGCCTTGGGTCTGGTTGGTGTTAGGGCTTTTTCAGAGTCAGACTGGCTAGCTACCACCTCCACAGGTGAAATCTGCTGTGTTCCGGCAACATTATTGTGGGAGCCAGTAGGTACACTTGAAATCAAAGGCTCGAAGATCAGATGAGCCAGTCTGGCAGCACATTGAGCGACGCTGGTGAAGTGTCCCTTAATGGAATAGGCCGCAGTGAACGCCTACCATTAATTGGGCTGCGTGCCTGTCTGCCAACAGATGTGGAATAAAAAAAAATTCAGAAACTTATCTGACAATGGTGAAACTGGTCTTTAATCTGTTGAGGAGCTGTTGTTGTTTCGTACACGCCCCGATGGGGAGAGGTGAAAGAGAGCAGGGACGGAATACAGATATATTTGTAGGGAGTATCAAGCAGCGCACCTGAGAAAGAGCATTACGCAAATACTAGGTGCGTCTCCCGAGATTCGGTCCGTATGCCGGAAGGCGGGAAGGATCATGGGCAGGCGGAGGGATTGGTCTTTAATCTTTTAATGTCCCACTGCAGGGCAAAGGTCTCCATCATTTAAATCAAATCTTCATTACAATGATGGGAACTGAATTGATCACCACGCTTTCCAAATGTGGAATAGTGACATTCCAAGACAATTTAAAACACCCGCACGCATTTCATACCTAGTTAAAATCATGGCAATGAGATTGCTTTATAAGATCAGATTACGCCATAGATAAATAATAGACACATTTAATACTTGCAGCCAGTCTGCACGATGTGTCTTACATTCGGTCCACGCACATCCATCAGCTGAATTATCTTACCATTTATTATTATTATTAACTTATCAAAGGTTTTATTGTACTGCAACATCGATGACCCGACAGATAAAACTGTAATTAGACCTCATACCACACTTATCTTATGGGTGTATCAATATTTCTAAGTAGATTGTTAAAAAAACTCTCATTCGACGACCGAGTGAATCGATATCGGACAAATAAAAGTATCGATCAATCAATCGATATTTGAATAGTGTATTTGAAATGAGACTTCAAAATACAAATGCAGTGCTACCATAAAAGAAAAATAACAAATAAAAACATTCCGCGTTCGTATTTCAAAATTCGAGCGCGGTCCCCGATCTCTTCTTCCAAATTAGCTTTTTTCTTTTTTTATGAACGGAAACTAGGGTGCTAAATAGCCAGCATGGTGTAAGGCTAATGATACACCAATGTTTATTGTATTAGGGTTACCATACAGAAATATTACGAATCACAATAGCGATCACGCTGCGCGCATGTTTGGGGCGTGGCGCTGATTGTTAAGGCCTATTGTTTGTATTTCGAAGCCGGGAATTTTGTAATCACCCGAACTTTTTTCGTTTGTACTTACAATTTGCTATAACGTGTTCGTATCACGCTGTTTTTTTATTAGCGTTCTTTTATCAAAGGTGAAGATAAAAAATCTTATTAAATCGAATGTAATACTAAACGCTAACGACACTTCATTCGAATTTAGTTTAGGGAGTGTTTACCCATTGTGTGTCTTAGCATGAAGCCTAAAACCCAAGATTGGCCATGTTAATCATAATTATATTGGTAATATTATTAAACACCAGATCATCAAACTCAAATTAATATTACGAAAAATCAATTTTTCCTGCTTTTAAATTATTGTATATAGTTTATTTCATTCGCTGATTTTTGGTCTAAATGTGACGTTGATGACATTTTTAATCCGCAACGCGTCAGCAATATTTATTTGTCTTCTGTCTGAGACCCATACAAGCTATGCTTAGTCTAACGCTAGACAGCCCTGTGTAAAAAAATATGTTCACGGATGAAATAAAACAAATAAAATTCGTACCCGATAAATACGTTCATACAATGAGCTGCTAGTATCTTGCATTTCAACATACCCAGCTTTATCAAAAGATAGTGAAAACAATGGTTAGATACTTGAACAAAATTAATCGTAAAAGTAACCGTACATAGATGTAATAAAACATTTAATATTTATTTGACGCATAGCATTACTAAGTCATTCCATGATCTCGGTTGCTGTATAGCAATCAAAACGCCGGGTTTTGTAAAAATGTTACATAAAACCGCGAATATTATCCATTTTAAGTAGTTCTTGAGAATGAATAAATTTATGAATGAACGAATGAATGCCTTTATGATTTAATGAACGAATGAATGCATTTATGAATTATTGAACGAAATTATGAAGGAATGAAAAAGTTTTAGAAAGTTTTTTTTTTATACTAAGTCAGTTGGTAGACATACACGCAGCCCACCTGATGGTAAGCGGCCACTGAGGCCTATTCCATTGAGGGACACTTCACCGGGAAGCGTCAAGCTATAATGAACGGATTTATTAATAAAAGGATGACTTTATGAACGAACGAATTTATTTATTCACGCTTGTTTTCTTTACCCAGCAATGAAAGGCCGCGACGGCCTCGGCGGCACCGGGTCGTGCGCGCCCAACGACGTGTTCTGCTCGGTCCCGGGCCGGCTGTCTCTCCTCTCCTCCACGAGCAAGTACAAGGTCACCGTGGCGGAGGTGCAGCGCCGGCTGTCCCCTCCGGAGTGCCTGAATGCGTCTCTGCTCGGCGGAGTGTTGCGGAGGTGAGTCCATACATACACAGCGATCGGACAGTGGCTGCTGTACTTCTTAAACTTAGAAATGCTCTTTAGTAGGTATTCTATGTAAATAAAGTAATTTTGGCTTTGCTTCCATCGGAAGTCGGAACCATACGGGAATTGAAGCCATGACTTCCGGGTTTATAAGGCCCACCATGTAATTATATTTTATCAAAAATCTGCTACTTATAAGTCCCTTGGCAACAAAATAAATGCAAAGCCCCATTCTTAAGTTCCTATCATATGCATCTATTTTTTATAAGATCAGGTTACATGAATATTAATTTCTTTTTTTTCGGAGCCTGTTCAATGCAAACAAGCAATCAAATCTTTCCTCTTTATAATACTAGTAAAGACTAGTACAGATGAGTCTAGCAGTATAATACAGCATAAAGAAATAAAAGAAGACCATACATTAATTTAAAATAGAAGACCATAGACAATGTTGAAACTAATTTAATAACCGCAAAACTGGCATAGCCTGTACGCAGCCTTATTTAAAAAGTTGTGTTAATTTTTTAAGAATTATGAATTTAAAGGGTATTTTAATAACACTATTACGCCACCACAGGAAGCCAGCACAAAGATCAATTATTTTCCGATCTAATGCCTACTTAATTCAATTATAATCTGAAAACCACCTGCTTTGGACTAGTAGCAACGCAAATAACGGTGTTGTAAAAGTCAGATGTAGGGTTACCAGACGCTTCAAGTTTTACAGGACGGTCTTTTTAGTGTAATAGTTTAAATAGTTTGAATTCTATACTTTACCAGTGGTCGTTAAAAGTATTTTAATAAGTTTATATGACGTCTGGCTCTCCCATATTATTATTTATTAATGGAATTCGGGTTTGGGTGCGCTTAGATCACCATGACTTTACTGGACTGTGATCTTTGATTGCATAAAAAGTCAAATCAGAATCATTGATTGCCTAAAACCATACATAATATCGTTCTGTTGTAATTTCTTTTTTTTGTTTTAATTTAAAAAACTGTCTTAACTCTTAAGTCTTTTTGTGACTATATCATAATCGTTATCTTTATTTACACAAAACACGGTATGTATCAAATCAAATAATGTAAAAACAAAAACATTTCTCTACAAATATAAATATTTATTATATTGCCTCTTTGCTTCGACAACGTGATAACTTTAATTTAAAATACATTGGATATATCACGTTGTCGAAGCAAAGAGGCGATTGTCATTAATTTAGTTTATACGTGCAGAGTACAATGAAGCCTGTTTTCATACCTAAAAATATTAACAAAGTACTTTTATGCAATAAAATGTGATATAGAATTCGTTCAAAATACTAATAATGATACCGTGGTCACCACACAGAGTTTGCTCGTCGTCCAGAAGCGACACTGATAATTACGACCGATAAACGCTAGAGACGGTCTATACCAACAGGCAGTACCTGACCGCAGTAGACAAAAAATAGTCTAACTGCCGCGACTGGACTGTGGCCGTGCCGCCACAGAGATGCAGATATGTTTGACCGCCTCTGTCAAACAATGCCTAAGCCGCTCAGGTATCTAAACTGGAGGTCGTGGATTCGGTACCCGCTTTGGGTCTAGTTAGTGGTAGGACTTCTCTGTCTTTATCTAAGTCTCACTATCCAGTCGTAGCCAGTGGTTGCTAGCCAGCTACATGGCCACAGGTGGAATTTTCCTCCGTGGAACAGTGTCTAAGCCGCTCAGGTATAAGAACCCGGAGGCCGTGGGTTCAATTCCCGCCTTGGGTCTGGTTGGTGGTAGGGCTTTTTCAGAGTCCGACCACCCATACAGGTGAAATCTGCTGCCTTAACAGCCCTGGCTGTGTTCCGGCAATATTAATGTGGGAGTCAGTACACTTAAAATAAAATGCTCGAAATTCAGATGTGCCTACAGTCTGGCAGCACATTGAGCGACGCTTCCAGATGAAGTAACGTGTCCCTTTGCATTAGTTTGTGCTATGGGTGCATAGCACAATGCTTAGTTAAGGGCTAGATGTGTGAATAATGTCCAGAGATATTTATTTATTTGTTTATAATTATATTGTCGCGATCGACAATCGCATGCCAGTGGAAACCGATCCCGTATCCAATTTGAGTAGTCAAACATATCCGCACAAAACCACAGACCACTACACAGTGTTGCCAGCGCAAAAAATGCAATAATTCCACACGGTACTTGTAAAATGGGAGGCAATTCCGACCGGACAGTAGGTGGCGTATTCGGCTAAACCGTATATGCATGCGGCCTGTAATTATTTTTAAATTGAACTTTAATCACGTAGCGTCGGCGAAACTGTGAATCATCAAGAAAGTCATTTGATTGGGATTGAAAAAGTACATTTTTCACTTTGCCAATTTTCTCGTGTCTTGTTTCGGGACAAATGTAACAGGAACTTAAAGTTGTTATTAAGTATTATATAGCGGAGTTCCTTATCCGTTATTATTACGAGACGCTTGTTGGAATAATAACATTTTAAATTAAATAAGTATGTACATACATAGTAATGTATTTAAAAAAAATGAATTGCTGTTTGTTAGTCCCACTAAAACTCGAGAACGGCTAAGCCGATTTGACTAATTTTGGTCTTGAAATATTCGTGGAAGTTAATGGAAGGTTTAAACTATGAGAAAATAAGGAAAAATTGCAAAGAAAATACTAAAGTAAGTGATACGAAGTTCGCCGGGTCAACTAGGTATTCTTATAAAAAGCCGTTGCTTTATAATCTTTGCGTAATATTTTACCACTTTCTATTATGTTTATGATAGACCTTAAAAGGATATTATAATTAAATAAAATTAACGACTGGATAATTTTCGCTTTTTTTTAGAAATTAATTTATTCGCGAACATGGCTACACCATTACGAAAACAATGATGGGCGAAGCACCTGTTTTGCTGGACATTGTATAAATATTCCACCTTGACTCTTGCCTGATAACGTTTTAAATAACGTTTAGATAAGTAAAACAAAACAGACGTGTAAAAAGTCTTTGTTAAAAAATAAGAATTTACATAAAGTTATAAATATAAAGTTTTATAAAAAAATATTACGCAATTAAGCTCGGTACCTTTTTATTATTCTTAGTCTTACTATGCACTGACCTTCCTGTACCTACATAGATAGCTAACATTCATGTACCCGCAATTGAAATTTCTTGTATAAAAATATTTTTAATTAGGTATGTATAATGAAATCCGCCAAGCCGGACAATAAACAAACGTGACATTGGCCACCTAACGATACACTACCTTCGAATTCTTCAAAAGCTTTTGATCAGAAGTTTAAAACAACTTCTCATTTCCAGCTTACTGGCTCCATACAATGTTTCTTTTATATTTTAATAATTATATTTTAAACCCATTTCTCATCCGCTTTATATAAGGCGTTAACCGCTAAGCGAATAAACCCTCTAATTGATACCTCATTTAAACATAGATGTGAAAATAAACACAATTATTGTGTCATAACTGGACGCCGCCATATTTTCACACGTTCGGTTAGACATGCATAAAGGAATGCTAGCATCATGCTCGGCTAACGAGCCAAACAAAGATTCGAATTTGGAATCAATGGAAAACTAAATCGGATGAATCGACACATCGAGAGAACTAATGGCGTATATCGAGTGCGCACTTGTACCGATACCTGCCAGTGCGATTAAAAAGATTATCAATCAACCTCCTTCTTAAACGATAATTATAAGGTAAAAATAAGTTTGCTCAACGCTTTTATTACAATGAGAATAGAGCTTCAAATCAGTTGTACGGTTAGTGAGTTTTGGCGGCACTTTAGTGATGTAGTAAATTGACATACCTACAATTTTGATATGTATGCGAGTATTGAGCATCGACAAATAAATTGTAGGGTTCTATCCAATTGAATCCATAATCGGATCTATAAACGGTTATCGCCTTTTGAATGTATCAATGATACAGGTAAGTCTCTTACCCGTTGTCCTAGGTGGGCGACGCGACGCGACGCCACGCGACGCGACGCAATGCGACGTAATGCGACCAATACTTCACGCGACGTGTGTCCTATTTCCGTGCGCGACAAACGCGGCAGTAGTGTTTTAACCATGGGCAAATATACTGCGTTATTACTAGAAAATTCATATTTTAAATACTTAGCCCTACAGAAACTTCGTAAACATAGAAAAAAGACAACAAATATTATATATTTAGAGCGAAATAAATCTGTCAAAAGTGTATTCATACTCCTTCACAAAAATTCCTTTGCAAATGTCAAGCCGTCGCGCGTCGTCGCGTGTCGTCGCGTCTTGTCGCGCAAAAAACAAGTCCGCATTACGTCGCGTGTCGTCGCGCACTGACTAATGCGACAACGTAGGCCACTATCATACACAACGACCATTTGACATTTACGCGTCGCGTCGCGTCGCGTCGCGTTGCCGCGTTTGTCGTTCACCTAGGACAACGGGTTATGATACAGCCCAAATACATACCTACATTGATTTTTGTCACAGTGTCCATGGTGAGTAGAAAAACGTCATGAAAATATTTGTTTTTAAAACACTATTTTGGAAGGATTATAATTGGTAGAAAAGTAAAATCTCACGGATAAACATACAATAGAATCTACATAAAAATTATACGTGTGTATATACCTACATGCACAAAACTTTTGCCAAAAAATATTGGGAGACTAAAAAAGTTCCTAATTAAGTTTTCAAACACTTCCACAATTCTAAAGGGCACAAATAATGTAGATTTCTAATCGAGAATCGATATAGTTAATTCCATCAGCAAAAGTATGATTTATTCTTACTACGGAACACAAAACTCAATCAACAGAAACCGCTACCTCTAGAAATAATACATTCTCGAAATACTTTCCTCCAATTACCGTCCGAGTATCGACGAGATAAACCCGAGCGAATAGCAGAACACACATGAACCGAAGGTCCATTAATAATCGCGATTGATTCAATCGAAATGGCGCGCCTACTTACGACACAATAAGTTTTTGAATTTCGAAATCGATGCGTGGAATACAGGGCTGGCAAGTCAGAAAAAAGAAACATTATGGTAACTTTTTCTTACTTCTTGGCACCGCAGAAATAACCAGTACCTACGCATCTTTTTAAAAAGGACAATGCAAGACTGGGGACAAAAAAAAAAATTTGTGCAGATTTGGGACATAGACTACAAAGTAGATCCAATAAACACCTTTAACTTTTATTATGGCGTCGACAAAATTGGTCTTAGTGAAATCTAATAAAAGTTGATGGTGTGTGTGTGGTCTTTCACTACATCTCATTTCTGCACATTGGCATTGGCAACAATGGCAAGTTTTGCATTCTCCTTTACTGTAAAAGGTATGAGTTCCATAGTAAAGTTTTGTATGCTTTGGTGAGTGACCGAGTTGTTTGAAACGCTGTTTCACATTACTTATTGTGCTCAGGACAGTTCGAACTCAGCGCGCACTATCGGTTTTTTCCTATTATTTTACGCCTTCACCACTGGCTCTGCAGTGGTGAAATAAAATTCGTGCAGAAAATTTTGTGGGAATATTATTAGTTGCTGCACTCACCGGCTCGCTGCAGTGGTAGTACTGGTAGTGGTCTTGCCAAATTCATTATCATGGTTCAAAAGCCTGCTCTGATTAAGTCGGGATAAAAGCACTTTAAAAGAGGTTTAAAATACTTCAAGATTATTGTTATTCTTTTCTGCCATACAACGAAACTTACTGCCCTATTTTTATAATGGAGAAATCGTTAATGGACACACCAGCCGCTCAGGGGAGCAGCTGAGGCTATGGCAGAGTGGCTTTATATGAGGAGGGTACTGACTAAAACTCCACTGTGGCCATCTCAAGCACAGGATGGGGGGCCGGGTCGCTTTATGCAGAGATTCACACAGTTGCCCCCCACCACCAGACCATAAATAAAGCATGGTAAAGCAAAAGTTAATTCAAAATACCTAAAGACCGACCAACTTATCTGTTCCGGTGGCCAAAATTGGAACTACGTGAAATGTCAGTTTTTGCAATGCAAAAACGACAATTAATGACAGTACTTTTTTTCCTATATTTTTGGCTTTGCACGGCTTGTGCATTTAGAATGACAGTACTTCAGTACAGTGTAAGTTTGTCGAGGTGAACTTTAGGTTCCCGCGCCTCATACAAAACTTTGCTGACATTTTCTTTTTTAAACGGTGATAGCCCTAGGCCCCGTGTTATTTTGACACGGCTCCTTTGTTAAAAGATAGGTACGTATCCGTTGTGAAATACTTACACGTGATTAATTCCTCTAAGATTCGTTTTTGATATGGACACGTCGTTTATCCACTTTTGCGGCATTCTCTCCTTGTCTGGTTATAATAAATAGATGCGATAGAAAGACGTCGAAAATAATTGACACATTCTTGAGTCAAGCACCGATATTGCTTTAAGATGTTGCTCGTAAATTGATTTGTAATGGGCCAAAGTTTTTGATTTATAGTGGAATACTTTTACACCTATTCATAAAGATCTATGATTTAGGACTAATGTTATCAGAAACTGAGCTTGACTATGAATTTCAAAAGTCGATTACATCTATTATTATTTATAATTTATTATCAGTTTAAAATGTTGATCCATCCATACTATCTTCTGATACGCCATTCCATAATATGCAGAGGACTAAGATTCTTTTCTTGGCGTACACCTATTAATTTTTAAAAGGTGCCGACGGATAGGTACCTATTCACTTTTATCAGACTTTTTTTGACTGACCATTGTCGCCCAGGGTACCTACGGCAAGATTTGAGAATGTAATATTTTACTAGCTGATCCGGGGAACTTTTTTGTCGTCGTTTAGTATTTTCCTAGCAATTTTTCCATATTTTCTCGTCGTTTAAACCTTCCCTGAACTTCCACGGATATTTCAAGACTAAAATTAGTCAAATCGGTTCCGCCGTTCTCGAGTTTTAGCGGGACTTATTAACGAACAGCTATTCATTTTTATTTATAAAGAAGATAGACGAAAAGTTTTAAAAGCTGAACTGCTGAAGAATCCTATCGTCGGTTTGAATTTTTGAATCCCACCCAAAAGTACATAACGTATCGATAAACATTTGTGTTGGTCCTGTGCCATAACAACACAAGCTTCGGATGAAAATGCTCAATGTATGTGACGCTGTCCAATATTTATTAAAAATATCGTAACAATATCATCTTCATCATTATCTCAATGTTTATTTACATTAACCAAAAGTTGATGGCACGCCAAGACAGCTCTTACAACAGTTAGTCGTCTACCTAAACAAGCAGCTGTCAATAAAAAAGAAACATTTTTTATAATCAAACACATCAAAACATGTACAAGACACCCGCATTCTTCGGCGCAATTCATTCAGAATCCATCATCAAGAAGATTTATCGAAAACCATTTTGTTAACGAGCTTTATTATAATTTCAGTTAATACTAGTAGCCAGTTTTCGGACATAACCGCATCCGACATCGAAAACGCACAGTCAATATGCGACTCTATTTCATTTGGAACACGTATAAAAATTATTCGATCCATTATAATTTCAAATTCGAACAACTTTCTATGTGTCAATCACGATTCGTGCGGTAATCGATAGGTTATCGGTAACTCCATCTAGCGGGCAGTAGCTGCACTACGACACGTCTGTCGGAATATCACGTCAGTCTGATGAACCTATTAGAGCTTTTTTGGTCCTAACGCGGGTCAACGACCTCTTGAATGGCGGCAAAACGGCCAGTCATGTTTGAATAGCATATCGCTTTGATTGCGTACGTGAACATTTAAAAGATGCCTTGTTCTATTGTTATATTTAGATGCGATGTGTTTGTATACAACCTGTTAATATTTATATTCAGATATTAGTGAGCTATGGTCTGGCTAGATCTAGGTACCATGACTTCTAGTATTACTATTGTGCACACATACTATTTGTGGCACGTTGTTTTTTAAATATGACGTGACTTGGTTGACCTGAAAGAGTATCCCTTACCTGCGGGGCCCAGATTTTAAAAATAATTTCAAGGGCTCAGTCGCACTTTTGTATCTTAGAAGAGATATATACTTCATTACTTAATGACATGCAGACGCACTACTTGACTGGCCATCTAAGCCCAAACTATAAGACGCAACGCGTACGTGTGCTACATTACGAATTACGATCGACGTAAAGCTCATCGCCTTATTATAAGGGCATCAACATCAGCCTATCACAGTCCACTCCTGAACATAAGCCTCTCCAAAAGCTCGCCACACTGATCAATCATCGGCCACTCGATCCTGTCAGCCATCTTGTGCAAAACGTCACTTCACCTGGCCTAATGGTGTCCGGCACTACGTTTACCCAGACGCGGTCTCCACTCCAGAACCCGTTTACATCACCTTGGTTTGGTCCAAGTTCACCCGTAGACCGACGCGCAAAGAAGAGTCAGCCAAGTAATTCATCATCTGCATTACAAGGGCATAAAGTTCATAATTCGATTGTTTCAGAGCAAAAAGCAAGAATGGCGGCCGCCTTTTACGAGAGAAATTGGAGAAGATCGGCCTGAACCTGCCGGCGGGAAGACGGAAAGCCGCTAACGTCACGCTACTCACTTCCTTAGTAGAAGGTAAGCCCCGATTAAAAATAAATTTACTTCTAGCACAGAACATATACTTCTATAACGATATAAATGAATAAACAAAATATTCCTGGACACTATTCATACAGCGCCGTCCAGCCCCAAACTAAGCTTTAAGCTTGTTTGGTGCCAGACAACGAATAAACATTACTTAAATACATGGTTGGTGGTAGAGCTTTTTCAGAGTCCGATTTTACATTTGAAATCAAAGGCTCGAATATCAAGTAGCATTCATTCAAGGTGACTAAGCAAGTATCTATCATTGCAACGATAACTTGATTTCGAAAAGTTTTGGAAGCGGTCGCCGTGGTCGAAGTCGGCCGAGGAACACACACACATACACACACACACACAACTTGATTTCAATGATGAGGCCTTTGCCCTGCAGTGGAACATTAGTAGGCTAATACTTTACTTTTCATGTTGTATCTTGCAGCGGAGGCAGTCCACCTGGCGCGTGACTTCGGCTACGTGTGCGAGACAGAGTTCCCTGCGCGCGCGCTGGCAGAATACCTCGCGCGCCAGTACGCCGAGCACGACGCGCGCCGCCGGCGGGATCTTCTGCAGGCCACCAAACAGGTAACACTACGATATGCTGTTAGATCCCTGTCTAATTCCTAATCCTGTCAGATAGTATCAACTGTGTGGAAATGTCAAATTTGACAACTTTGCCACACCATCGCCAAGGTTGCATACATTTCAATAATAAGATAACTGCTTAGAAATGGTAGCCGGCGATGTCGCCATGGCAAGGCTCTAAGAGAGTTAGAGCATAATGGATCTTACACTCGAATGAGCAGCTCGTCCGAAGAAGTACAGAAGACCACAGTAAAGCAGCACTTCATAACTGTTGTGCTTCCTTCTTACGGAGAATAAGGTCCCCAGAGCTTAATTGGGAATTCATAGTTTCGGGAGCGGGAAGACCTTATTAGCAATGATATTGACAGCGACATCACTTTTAAAAAGTTCAGTAGAAAAATTGCCAATTTGTTTCTTCTGTTAGAAACGCCCTGACTGAAAGTACCTGGCCAACATATTGTAGATTTTTTCGAACACAGCTCGAGTGATCACCACCAAACCAGCTACCTTTTCGACGAATTGATTTCAATGATAGAAGGCTCTTCCCTGTAATGGAAATTTAACAAGCACAAGCTGATGTCTAGACGTCATGGCAACGTCGCCAGCTACCGTATTCAAGCAGTTATTACTGAAATGTCCCATATCTTACCATAACCAACTGCTTGGTTACCTCCCTTACTTGGTGACGGTTTGGCAATATTGGCAATTTTTACAATTCCATACTATCTGGCAGTATACGGTAGCCAGCGAAGTCGCAATGGCGTCGTAGTGAGGCCGGACTCTTACAAATTGTGGTTGCAGGTGACAAAAGAGCTGATGGACCTGCTGAACCAGGACCGGTCGCCGCTGTGCAACACGCGGCCGCCGCACCTGCTGGAGCCGGCGATACAGCGGCACCTCACGCACTTCTCGCTCATCTCGCACGGGTTCGGCGGGCCGGCCATTGTCGCCGCACTCACCGCTATACAAGTAAGCACCACTTTTTATAAATGAAGCCCTAAATGTCTAAAGCTGAGAATAGAAAAATGTATCACTAACAGGTCAAGTCATCAATGTGCAAACCATGCCACCTACCTACTTCACCCCGGAAAGAGCGTCTTCGCAGACGCAAGAAATGATCAAATTGCACGTAAAAATAAAATAGCACATAAAACCTTTTTTTTTTTATTGTATTTTTTTATTTCATAATAAGGTCAATTGCTCAATTAAAAATCTTTTGGGGTGTCTGAGATTTTACTCATAACCAGCAACAAAAATATACATATATCTATTTCTAAACTCCTAATATTCTTTTTTCTTTTCCAGAACTTCCTCAACGAGTCGCTCAAGCATTTAGACAAATTATATCCTCAAAGCGGTATGGTCTCCTCGTCCATGGACAAAACAAAAATGGACCCTGACATCAAGAAGTAACATTTGCATCACGACGTTCACGTCGGACTTCCCAAGCGCACACTCAAGACCGCTCGGTCGAAACACACCAATGGACTTAAAACACTTTTCACATCTACATTTAAGGAGAAAACAAACCTTATCTGTAGGGTCAAAAGGTTCATTTTTAAATCAAAATACTGCCATTTGAGATTGCGTATTTATTTTTATGAACGTCTGTGGTGACCCGCATACAAATAAAGTGCAATTATAATACTCAAGATTGTGAGATTATGTAAATATAGTTAGCATAGGAACTGTAGTATTAATTAAGCATTTATAGTGTACGTAATCTGATTGCTCGTTGACTAAGATGACAAAATATGTTTTTTACTTTGATAAAATAGATTTTCAGAATATCCACCGCAATAAAGACACATATCAAAATGTTAATTGTAAATAAATTAGTACTAAATGAGAGGTAAATACATTAATTTACATTTGTAACATTTGATGTGGCGTATCTTCAGTTGAAACTGGAAGTTGAAATGAGGTCCCTCTACTTGAGATTCAGCTCGTGCTTTATCTTTTGAAATTATTTATAGTCCAGCCCGGCCGCTTCTTCATTTATGATACAATAAACTATTTAAATCAATTATACGCTTTACGTTGACTTTTCAAAGGCCTTCTACTGTTTTTATATTTAAAATTTCTTTTCCCAATAGTGATTTCTTAAGCCAAATGTAGTATTGCCGTTTCTTTTCGAGTACATATTGATCTATTGCACATTTTTATCAGCCAACAGAGACCAATCAACGTGTTATAGAAGGAGTACTTCAGGGAACTATTCTGGGTCTTTTACTTTATATTGTTTCAACGACGGAAACGAAACATACGTACAAGGGTACCTTTTATCACCTTTATTCTCCAGTATATATTTTATTAGTATTATTCCTGTCATCTATCCTAAACAAACAAAACTCTTTAGTTATTAATTTCTAATTAGACATAGTTTTGCTAGTGATTCAATGTGAAAGTGTGCCAATTAGTTTATTGTTGGAATTTATTATAAGTATTCCAATAAATAAGTATTTAATATTTATTATTATTGTGTCTTGTACATATCTCAATACGAAATATGCTGTTTCCTTACCTTAAAGTTATTTTTGCTAAAGTGAAACATACTATACCAAGTGTATTAAATTGGAAGGAAATCATCTTATTTTAGCGAGACATCCTTACCAAATCATTCTCATTAACTACCGTTAAGAAATTATTTTACTAGACGAGTCTTAAGGTATTTTTCGCAAATGATGCCATTATACATTAGGTCGTAATATTGATTTATGTGTGATATAATTATTTATTTATATTTTGACTTTTGGATTAGTTAAAATTACAAAAAGGGTACTTACTTAATTGTTTAAAATCAAAAATACTTTTTCTTTAACAACAAAATTTACCCAAATAAAAAACTATTCAAATGTGCCAAATTAATAATGGATGACGAACGCATCCCAAAATACTTAAATTAAAGCCTAGGCAAGATGAGTTTATATTACATACAGCTTGTAAATGGAAACTTTATCTGAAAAGTAAACTCTAACTATTTGACTGAAAAGTGCTCAAGAACAGCAGATAAAAGCAGTAAATCTAGCACGAGCAAGTATCGAAAAATGAAAAATAACTATGGAAAAGTGAAAAGTAATTCAAATTGAGTAATAATGACTATTAAAAGGAAATCTATTAGTTCCGCTACTCGCCGCAGTGGCGCCACTAAAATTTATTTACTTATCGATTCGAATTAATTTTCGCTTTTAGATTTTGCCCGTTCTAGGTAGCCCCTATTTTAAAAGACTAGGTAGATACTAAAAAATACTGAACTTTTCCTTCACAATTCTTTTGACAATCTACAACTACTTACAGTGTATGTTGATTACCTCATTGTCGTAAGATTTCTCTAATTTAGCTTTTTAAGTATTGGCACATATTCATTAATTAAAGACAAGTTTGTAGATAATTAAAAAAAGAATGATTGTTGTTTCACAAAACGAAGTGTATATTTTCTTTACGAGCAGAGCCTAGGTAGCAACATTGCCATTTCAAAGTTGGTAAATCAACGCAGTAAAGTACTTAATAGACAAGTTTCAAAACGAATTGTATAAATTACAAAAAAAAAAAACTGAAATTATGGATTTTGACAACAATTTGTAATCTAATGTGTTGTTAACAAAAAATATTTAAAATGTGTAATGTGTAAAACAATGAGCAACAGATCCCACTCTACTCTGTCGATAAGTCTCAATTGAAATAGCAGTCACTCTACGATGAACATTAAGCTGACAATTTTGAGTAGGCTGTGCTGCCAACGGTACAGACCACAGTATGAATCATAATAGTAACTGAAAAGAGATGATTCTTGAGAATGATTCTACAAAATACATTACATTTTTAGAAGTTAATAATATTATAATAATTTGTTATGGTACCCCATCGTATTTAAATGCTTTTCAAGACACGAGAGTGTATTTCGTTAACTTCAGATTCCGCACGAAAAATCTGTCATAACTGAATAAGTAGGTAAAACCCATTACAAAATTTAAGTCTTACTCAAGATATTCATTGCATGTTACTTTTGTTATTCATACTGTGGCTGTTAAAAATTTATTCTGATCACAATATCTGATTGTATTCAAACAAAAAACCAATTAAAATGCCTGGGAACGAAATGTTTTGTGTTACAAAAATGTGTATTTGAAATTTGTTTTGTGGAGTAAAAGAATGATGTTACAACTTTGTTTATTTATTTATTACTATAAAATCTGCCTTGAAACTGCTGTCTTTAAAATTAAAGGTGGGTCTTAGTAAAGCACCTATTAAACTTTTTAAAATGTTCTCCTTAATCTTAATCTTTGCTATACAAAATAAATAAATAAATACCTCTGGCGTTTATTCACACAGCGCCATCTAGCCCCAAACTAAGCATCAGCTTGTGCTATGGGTGCCAGACATCGGATAAACATTACATAATATGTATATATTTTTTGTAAATATATATATTATACATAAATAATATACATAGACACACCCAGACCGATAAAAACAGACATGTTCATGCACACAAATGTTTGTACCGTGCGGGAACCGAACCCGACCTCCGGTGTAATACCCGACTTCTCGACCATTCTTTGCTCTCGCTTTCGAAAGAAAACAGCGCCATCTATTAGTGGGAAGCATTAATAGTTGTAATGTAATAATTTCACGGATGAATAATTTATATTCCTAAAAAAATTACTGATGTAAATTTCATTGGTTTTACTTTTTTATTTGGTCTGAGGTCATTGCAGTAACAGGAAAAACACTTTCCAACATAATATTATATCTTTTAAGGAATTGCTGCAATATTACAGAATAGACATTATTACAGAAAAGTTTACAGAATATACTAAATCTATGTTTACAGACGGGAAATAAAAAAGTAATTAATCAAATAAAATAAATAATATTTCATTTTAATTCATATCAATATGTACATATTAAGAAGATTTTAAGCACGTATGCTTGATTGCCAACTTTATGGCATAAAAAAAAAAAGCACCGTGATTGGCGTCAGAGCCATGATTACCAAGTTAAAATAATTTCAATTATCTTTGCCTTTTAAAAAATATGGTTTGACGTTTTGTTGTCACTTGTCAGATGAAATTTATTATAAGTTACTAGTTACTTGTCAGATTTGAAAATAAATCAAACTGATTTTGGGATTGAGTCGATTTTTATTTTAAAAAGCAAACATTTTCAAAGATTTACCACTTACACTATAGTCAAAACTCTTAAATGAATGAGCATACCATTTGCTGATACTCCTTGTTAAACATAGTCCTTTGAATAAAATGGAAACACCGCCAGAACTCGTGGAACATGCTGAGGAACCTGAAATCCTAAAAAGATGTTACAAATGCGAACACCAGCTGCTAGAGAACTTAAACATTGTCTACAACGCCTCCACATCGACTATTGTCACATGGAACAGGTTCCAAATATTCGTCTATGAAGATTTGAACTTCGAAAACACGGCGAAGGAATTTCTGCCCGAGTTTCAGGTGCGCCAAATAATATTATCAAACAACTACCTTGTATGCTTAGATACTAGCGGTAATATTCACACGACTTGTATGAAGTTTAAAAACCCTGCTCAGAAGAGATTTAAAAGCAGTTTCCAGCCACGAGAACAGTCTATTCTATGTTGTATTCAAAGAGGGGATAATATTTTAAGCTTAAAGCATGAATCGAATCTGTACATCCTTTGTCAGAACAAGGTTAACTCGGAATTCAGTTTAGAGAAGAAAACTGTATTATCTTACAATGGGAAGTGGCCATTGCCAGCACCTAATGCAGAAAAATGTATCTTATCCTCACACAAAATAACAGAAAATGAGTTTGATAACATCAAGACATTATTTGGTATAAATGTTATGAGTAATGATTGCAGCTTGGTGTTAATTACTTTTGATAAGTTTACAGTATATGGCTGCTTATTCAGCCCTAAAATGGATGAAGAGGATATAAAACTAGTAAAACTGTATACATGTCCGTCAGAAATCTGCAACTTTGAAATAATTAATATAAATGATCTGCAAATCTTAATTGGACTTAATATAGGCACACTAATCAAACTTAGCCTAAAAAATACAAAAAATAAACCAGAGCTAGTACATTTGAACACAGCACTACACAAATTTCAAACCATGAAAGAAACTGTAATTTACACAGATGGCAAATCTATGTGGAAAACTGATAATACTTTTGCAGAAACAATATCATTCTATCAGTTCTTTATCAGACATGTTAAGGACTTCATAAAATTTGGAGATCAAATCATTTGCACTACTTTTACCGATTTAATTTACATTTTCCCAATTGATGATGACTTGTCTTATGTGAAACCGGAAATAACAGGAGAGTATTGTCCTGCTGAAAAATTATTAAACAACTCGGAATATCTACACAAAATTATTGAAGAGTTAGATAATAATAATGAGGTAGTTAAAAAAATTAATGAAGAAGGCAACTTTATAACTGCATTTTCTTTATCGAACAGGCAAGATATCATGGATAATATTGTTCAACAAAGTATCGTAGTGTATGATTCCTATGAGGATGTGAAGTCAGATAATATTGAATTGTTATTAACAGAAAAAATATCAGAATATTTTGATTCAAATGCATTTCTTGTTCTTGTCAAACTTTCCACCACCTCATTGCAGCATATGTTCAACAGTATTCTAAAAAGCTTGTTTAAGGATGTGAAAATCCACTTATCACTATCATCTGAAGATAAACTTCGCAAAACTACAAGTGTAAAACTAACAGAAGAGTTCAAGAAAATAAATATTTTAATACCAATTAATATTAATGGCGAAGATTTATCAGAGATGAATGTAAACATAGAAATAATATCGAGCATACCTGGAGCTTTCGATGAGAAACAAAAACTTTGGATCATGCTTTATCGTAAAAGAGTAACACTGAATGCTGAGCATTTTATAAAGACTATTGCCAAAAAGAATAACATCACAAATGAATCAATGGATAATTTAGTATTAAATGTTGCGATGGCTCAATTTGGTGGAATATATAAATTCACAGATACCGCAAAGTACAAACTGCTGCCTGAATTTTCTGTCTACCTCAAACTTCCCCAGAATTACAAAGAACTATTTAAAAAAGAACCAAATGCTATAAGTAATTTGAATAAAAAGAAAATAGATCAAATCATGAAATGTTATACATCAAATGATTTTTTAAATTTTAACAACAGTATTTCTTTTGATATAGGCAATAAGAATGTTAAAGTACAGATTTTATCCGATGAATTCACCACTCCTTTGTTGAAGTTATCCTGTGATAATATGGTCCTCGCTCATCACGTAAAGAATTTCTTTTCTAAGATAATATATGGAGATTATGGCAACTACAGACCTGGCATGGAGTTTGTGAAGTATATGCTCTACAATAGGACTGAAGTAAGTGAATTTTATAATTAGAGCACTTTTTTATAAACTATATCAGTTGACAGACAGATTCGCAGCCCACCTTATGGTAAGCAAAACATTGCTCAATGTGCTGCCAGCCTGTAGGCTCACCTGGTCTCTGAGCCTTTGGCTTTCTCAATAGTAATTCCAATTGGTAGTGTAGATTCTACCAGACTAAAATCATACCAGATCTTACCCAACTAGGATTTACATTAACGTACCACCTACTCCCTTAGACAAGATATTTACATATTATTTATTAAAAATGGTAGTATAAGGTATCATGGACTTATTAAGAATACCTAACATTGTCTACTGATCCTGCACAGCAACTGTTTGTCTCTTAAAATCCCCCTTTCCATCTTGTAGGATTTCTCACAATTTCATTTTGTTTTATAAATTCTTTCTTTTTCAGAATCTTCAAAAGGAAATCAAAAACGATGTGGTGAATCAAACGGAATTTCCAGAGTTTCAGCGCCATTCAGAAAACTTTGAAAGAAATGTTATAGGTGCTTTGCCATTATAGATAATTAATATTAATCATTTTTTATGAATAATTAAGTAAAACTCATTATTTAGTATTTTAAGTAATATAACAAAATGTGATATTAGATATTATGCAATCAAGAAGTCTGGTATTTAATAAATTTCCATTTATTGCAATTGAAAATTTTATTTAATCCCAAAATTAATGTGTATTCAGACTTGGTGTGAAATGTTGCCCTAGTACCATAAATGTATCAGTATCCATTTATTATTCATGCTTATTAAATAAATACAGCTTTGATAAGGTCAGCTGCCCTAGCAAGGGGGGGCAGTTGCCCCACCCTAGAGATCAAATGTAGCTAGCCGCAAAGCGCTAACGCTTCATGCTCTCGGCGTTCATATTTTTTCTCCTAAATAATATTGCCCCATTGCCCCCCCCCCCCCCCCTCCCTTAATCATAAGCTGGCGACGCCCTTTGTGCCCTAGTACTATAAATACCTGTATCCATGTTATTATAAACATAGCTCCAATAAGGTTTATATAATTCTAACATGGCCATGTTGCCCTAGTACCAGCATCCATATTATGAATGCTCATTAAAATAAATACAGCTTCAATAAGGTCATGTTGCCCTAGGAGCGTACATATATGCCAGTATTCGTATTATTGTGATACTCTAAACTTTTTAAATAATTCTAACATGGCCATGTTGCCCTAGTACCAGCATCCATATTATGAATGCTCATTAAAATAAAAACAGCTTCAATAAGGTCATGTTGCCATAGTAGCGTATAATATCAGTATCCGTATTATTGTGATACCCTAAACTTTTCAAATAATTCTAATGAGGCCATCCAGCTGATCCAGCATCCATCATTATATAAATAAACACAGCTTCAATAACTTCATGTTGCCCTAGTAGCATAATATACCAGTATCCGTATTATTTGTTACAAATACTTGATTTTGATGATGTAGTAGAAGATCCGAACTAAGGTCGATCTTCACCGAGTTGATAATAGAATGAAACTTATTTTATCATGAATTTAGCATATTAGAAAACATATTAAAAATGGGTTGCCTAAAAAAATCCTGGACCGACCAATTTTTCTTCTTTTTTTAATGATTTTATACAAAATTTTGCAATAACAAGATAATAAGAAAATTATGTCCTGTCTTAACGTACAAAACGTATAGAATGTGCAGCCGTTGGGTTTTCTGTTATTTACGTGGGGGGACTACTGGGTTGTCAGGTATAAACACGTATGTGTCGTTAATTTCACATAATTGGATAATAGATTTTTTTTAATATCATCATAAGCGCTGTTTTATTATGAACACGTTGATATATGGTTGTCTGCAAAAAATTGGGATTTTGTTAAAAAAAAAATTTTAAAATACAATTAAACATACATACTCGGTACAGGATTTTTTTAGGCAACCCATTTTTAATATGTTTTCTAATATGCTAAATTCATAATAAAATAAGTTTCATTCTATTATCAACTCGGTGAAGATCGACCTTAGTTCGGATCTTAGACTAATGGTTTGCCTTGCATTCACCGATTTAGGATTTATGTCAGTACAGTCAAAAGCACGTCAGACGTAACACTTTGGACTTTGTACCGCTCTTATGTCGGGGGCATAAGTGCTATTATCGAACTGCAAGTGTTAACCGTGATGTGCTGTTGACCATTGATGATTAAGTTATAATCAATGACGTTCAATTAAAAAACTAGACTCACAATCACGCTCAAATATTGTCCGAAGCAAAAGTCTGCCCACCCGACTATTGGGCAGAGTTTTCGTTTAGTTGTATACAATTGACATTAAACACTAAATGCCACGAGATAAGGTGTTAATTTGAACGAATGTGTTAATGTCATCAGTGTCAAAGCCACTCGGACGTTTTTTGAGGAATTTTTCTTAGAGATTGGGTCTAGTTTTATATTGAACGTCATTGGTTATAATATACATCTTAAATGAAATCAAAGGGGTTTATGGGTCCTATCAACTCTATTATAATATATATAATCATGAAGCTTAAAGAACTTCATGAAATCACTTTTCTCTAACCCCTTCTCTCTCATAGTGAGAGTAGGTATAATAACTGCATGGACAAACCTTTATTTTTTTTTCGAATCCAATAAGTTATATTGAGCAGTATAACAAACAAGATTTTTTTTGTCCATTCTGTTTTGTATAACTAAAAGTATAACTAGATGGACGAACCCATAATTACGGGGAAGGAAGGTAGAATATTTAGTAATGAAAGTCCTCATACAATTAAAATCTATTTATTTAGACCATCCTCCTGAGGAGTTCGTTGACCTTGTCCTCGCGGTTTCCGAAGTCCCCGCCGTCGACGTAATGGATGGTCTTCTTGCGCCAGCCCCCGGTAGGGTTGTTCAGCTTGAAGGGCCACAGGAAATTGCTGGCATACTGTTGACAAATTATCGATAAATAAATCTCAAGACATTATTCACCCAGCACTGCCTACTAAGCGTAGCTTGCATAAACGTTTTATTTTACGAATGCGGGTGAGGCATACTTGTGTGAAAAGATACATGCAAATTTTTTTGTGAGCGTAGCCTCGAAAGCGCTCCGGAGTCTCGGCCGATCCGCTACTCACCTTCAGTTACGGACACCCGCACTCGTGAGCTGTTTACGTAGCTGGTTATCAAACTCTAGTTACGAATATGGCTGAAGGGGATAAAACATCTATACACAACAATCTGTTTGTACCGAGCAGGGATCGAACTCGCGACCTCGTGTTGTAGGCGACTTCTCAACCATTACTCAAAATCATTCACCAAAACACGCTACTAAAATATAGAAATATTACAAACTTAATTATGGGCCCAAAATAAAAAAGGAGATGGGCTTTATTTTATTTTTAAGTCTATAAAGATTTAATATGCTTCAATCAATCAAAGAAAAATCATAGGGGAAAACTTGTACAGTTAGCAACAAAACGAAGTTGTCACATTCAAGTCCATAAAGGCATTTTCGAAGTCCAGAGCACTTTGTACTGTCACTGCCATACTCTTGACAAACTAAGAGGTCGGAGTGTGCCTTACCTTGAACTTGTCTCCTACGGTGAAGATCTCGTGGATGAGGTCCTCCACGCAGATGATGTTGCTCTTGCCGAGCTTCTCCTCGATGATTGTGTTGGAGGTGATGGGCACGCGCTGGCCGTTCACCTTCGCGAAACCGCGTTTGTACACCAACTGTAAAGGTAATATAAAACATTATTTAGTATAAATATCATAATCATAATCTTTATTTGCATAAAAACATGGTATACATCAAGATGTTAGTGTTAGTAAAAATAAGTGCACATGTTTTGCTAACAAAGTATAGCATGCAAAAAATGTTAACAAATTAAAATTATTACTACAATGTCACTATATTTTATTATATAAATAAAATATTGTGAATAACTTAATTCTAGTGATTTAAAAAACTGAAATACTGAGTAAGCCTCTAGCTGGAATAGTCTGAGAAAGGTTAAATAAACGTGTATAGTGAAAGAAGTGGATAAACCCACTGTATAAAGTTACAAGTTTTCGAACTTGCGCGGTACTCATGCCAAACCCATGGGGCATTCACGTATGACGAGTAACTCAAAATGCCCCATCGGTAGGGTATGCACAGGTAATGTGTTAAAAAAAAAATGGTCGTTACCTCGCGCACGCTCTTTAGATTGGGGTAGCCCCAGGTGATGTAGGGCTCGGCGATACGCAGCATGTTGACAGTGGCCTTGTTCAGTCGCACGAACACGCCGTTGTTGATCTGTCGCAGTCTGAACAGCTGGAGGACCTTGCGGACCTGTGGGACAACACAATTATATGTTTAATCTGCCATAAATAATACGGTGCCTTATGATAAACTATGTAAGTGACCTCTTACCATCAGGTGGCCCATCTGCAATCTAATCTAGCATCAAAAATAATATATCTCTTTTATTATAATTTTAGAAATAGCCATATTAGTAATTTTTTAAATTAGGTTTGGCCCTGTCCCCTTCCTGCTTGAAGTTATGTGGGCTCCACAATTTTTTTGAAGAACAATGCACCAGAAAGAATCACCCAGTATACAATACCAATATTTTATTGACTTAGGTGGCAACTGGACCAGCCACAAGGGTGGCAATGGCTCATCCTGTTTTATTAGAAAGACACCACCATCTTTAAAGAGGTGGAACCTCGGTCAGTGGCAGAGATGTTCAACTTAATAGCCTTAATTTCTAGACATTTTATTTATAATTTTAACAGTAACTTACCTTAGGTGAGACCTGGTTGATACCACGGATACGGATGACGAAAGCCAGTTTAGCTTCACCGGGAACATAGTAGTTGCCTCGGTTGCGTGCCTGGAAAATAAATACAATAAAAATTTATGTCTGTAGTACATCATAAACATACATAATATCAATCATGGTCACAGACAGAGCTAGGTAAAGATATTGAAACATTGCAAGGTGATTATTTAATTTATTTTATATAATAATTATTTGCTTCAAAGAATAATTTTATTCTTATTGAGTAGTTCGCACAGTGCCTGTCTGAATAGCAACAGCTTTTTAATACCTATTTATCTAATATTAAATGGTTACATCTGCCATCTTCAGGGTTAACTCTGAAGTCTAAATGTCAAAGAATCTAGCCAGTAGAAGAATATTGGAAGTAAAACAAACTCACCTGTCTTACTAGCCTAATTTCATCACGCTCCTTGATGCGGTATTCCTTTACATACTGTTCAGCCCTCTTGAAGATCTCCTTGCGCTTCTTGACGGCTGCTGAACGCCTTTTGAGTGTGACCTACAGACATATCAATAAAACTTTATTTAGTATTGTATGTTAGACAAACTACATTTTTCTTATTTGAATGAAAGTCAGGTATTTTGGTTAACAGCATCTTATTCAGATGAACTATGCCTTTAAAATTTTGTATCATCATTTACGGAGTAACTACTAAGATTACAGTACTAAACAAGCCACAATTAGCACAATTTTTGTCACTTTCATGAAATTATTCATTGTTTAAAAGTACAAAAAGAAAATTGCCTTTTCTGCAATAATAAAAGAGGTATTTTAGTAGAACGAAGATATAGGTACCCATAAAATTACACCTTTGACATTTTCAACTGTCTGTTGTGACCTTGCATTTGCTATAAGGTACAATGTGGCTTAATGGATTTATGAGAGAAATATATTCACCTGGAGGCGGCGAGTGCGTAGGGCCTCTCTCCTCTTACGGTGCTTGAGCACTGATTCGGGGACAGCCGGCAACTTTTTGCTGTCCTCCTTGCCCTTCACGGGCTTCTTCTCTGCCGCAGCCTTCTTATCTGTAGTCGCAACCATCGTGCTGTAACATAAAATATAAAACTTTTGTTATGAATTCCTAACACTAACAGAATCATTGATAAAACTAAAGTAACTCTTGTGATGGTAATATTTATTCTACCATCAATTATTTTCTACTTTCATACCATATGCATCATCACCATCTTTCTGATATAGTCCCATGTTTTGGGAAGATGGTATTGAAACAAAAATATTGTCTCTATGATAACAATACAGGGTTATTATTTAGTACAGTAGGTAGACTCACAAAATCAATTGAAAATGCAGGCTTCGGTTTATGTTTAATAAATATATCCCAGTTACTTATCATTATTTAATTTTAGTCTCTATTAGCAAAGAGTAATTCAATGAGACAAGTCATCTTGGTATAACTTTGTAAGAATTTTCTTGTAAATTTTGCAAGAATGGTAGAATAGCAATAGATATTCTTAGGGCCAGTTTCACTACTGTCAGATAAGTACTTGATAATTTATCTATCATAACTTTGACACTTACTCTAATCAATTTTCAAAAATATAAGAAAGCATCATCGTTCCCTAAAAGATAAATTAAATTATTGTTGTAAGCTTATCTGGCAGCTTCATAGGGCCCCGGGCCCTCTGCTCACTGCTGAACGTGGTGTAGTATGTACACACCAGTTCAAACACTAACAAAATAATATTGTTCTTGTAGAGATGTTCCAGGACAGTTATTCGTTGGGACTTAACCCAACTAATAGGAGAAAAAGTTGCATTAAATACACAGTATTAAATTTAAAATAATAATAGGAAAAGCTTTTTTTTTCATTTTATCCAAATGTGCATGGTACTGGCATGTCACTCGTTTCTAGGTTAGAATTTTGGTACAAATTTTGGTTATAAATTGTTTTCTGAAGTAAATGATTGTAAGAAACAAAGCAAATGAATAAAAATGTAAATAGATTGTGTTCAAGATTGAAAGATAAATTGGAAAAAATTATAAAAACAAGAATCAATTTCGCGGCGGCATGTCACAAATCAACGTTAGGATATTTCACTTTTCCACTGGTTTCACTATTATTTACAAAATACTGACACTGTGAAGAAACTCCTCAGTTCCTTACGAGCTAAATAGCACCAAATATACAATTAAAATATAAATATTTAACAACCTGCGAGGCAAAACTCCACGCGGCACGTGTGTCAAGTTATCAAAAGAAAGACGGAAAATTGACTTCCGGTGACCGCCATATTTAATGTTTTTTTAATAGCAACACTGGATTGGCTTGTCTATGATGAAAAATATAATTTTAATTAATTCCATTTTTAATATGTATCTTTGCAATTAAGTAACAATTAAATAATGTTATATTTTGTTCATTGGATATTTATATAGTTTTACGTATTTCTTTTTCATTAAGACTCATTGAAAAAAGCATAATGAAAAAGGATTAAATTTACGCAACTTCCTGTACCCGTGAAGATAGTGGCGCGTAATTTCAAAAGTTATCGAACAAGCGTTCGTTGCTATGGTTACTTCTCTTTATTTTTAAAGTTCCCCTGGTTCCCCTCAATGTGTATTTCATGGTATTTCATTCTCTACTTCTAATATAAATTATAGTCTTGTGCATTGTATAAACGAAGTAGTTGAATAAAAGGGGCAAAATGGTGGAAAAAGACACCCAATTAAGCGCTTTGGACATAGGCGAGCTAGACATGTTTGTGGACAGCATGGAACCTTGGCGTATTGAAACAGTAGGAAACCAGGCGTAAGTTCTTCTGCTATCTAGATCTAAATAGAGGGGTAGGTATAAGGCAAAATTAATTTATGCAGCATAATCACACCGCCAACTTTCCAGGTCCTTTGCCTGCTCCTGCACTAAAATAATATTAATATTATACAATATCTTGCACAGTAAAGACGCTTACTACAGCACTCTATATTCAATATAATTTAATAAAAAAAGGTAGGTATCATACAGGTCCATGGTATCATAGTCTAAAAAATAATGATTAAAAAGTTCTTTATTGTAGCGTTTGTTACAAAGAGGTATACCTCTTCGTTTTTAATAGATTTGAAAACTACAAAAGTGAATCTGTGTGTCCTTATAAACAAAAAAGTACTTACCTAAAGTTTGGCCGTGGCTATATAGGAATCTAGGATGAGAAATATATTTTATTTGTTCATTTAACATTAAGTACCTACTACTCTTATATTTTTAGATGGATTGACTGGCACATAAGGCTTCAGAAAATCAACCAGCAGGCCGTATTGGAGGCTTCGTCTATGCAGGAGGAACTTACGAAGGAAACCCTTATATCTAGCGGGAAGGTTCGTTTATCTTTATTACATAATATTTATTAACTCTTGAAAATCCGTCATTTTTTAAGCTACAAACTTGAGAGATCTAGCATTTTATTTTAGATATCTTTATCTATAAGCTTGCTTCAAATAAGAAGCGGTTTTTCGAATTTCAATCCTCATGGAGATAAAAAAAAGTATTTTTTCCTCATATAAAAGATTTTATCTACAGAAAATCGTAATGTGTTACAAATTTACAGCTGCCAGTTTTAGTGTACGAAGCTATTTGCATCCAAGTATGGAAGCACAAGATCTACCCTCAAATAATGAAGTTAAACCCAGAGCCAGCTCACAGCTTCGGAGTTTATATGGTGGTAAGCAATTTTATTAATAAGCTTATTAAAGAAAAATAAACTTAGTTAGTTTTAGTTTACCGTGTGTCAGCGAATTCAGTGACGCTTCCTGGGTGAAGAGTCCCTTAACGGAATAGACCGCAATAGTTATCATCAGGTGGGCTGTCTGCCAACTGATCTAACAATTCAAGATATAATAGGCGCTGTTTGAATAGTGTCCGGGAATATTCATTTATTTACACTAGTTACTTTAGAATGCGGGTGAGCCATAATGAATACATGCAAAAACGAGCTATCTATTTTATTTGATGTTAGCGGATTGGTGAGACGAGCGCTCTCGAGTCTACGCCCTCTAAGAAAATGTGCATGTTTATTTACACACAAGCAAGGGCGTCGCCAAGGGGGGGCAGGGGGGGGGGACAGTTGCCCCCCCCCTGCCCCCCTAGAGATCAAATGTAGCTAGCCGCAAAGCGGTAATAACGCTTCATGCCCTCGGCGTTCATATTTTTTCTCCTAAACAATATTGCCCCATTGCCCCCCCCTCAATCATAAGCAGCCCCATTGCCCCCCCCCCCCCCTCAATCATAAGCTGGCGACGCCCTTGCACACAAGTATTGTTCATCCGCGTTCTTGAGATAAAATATTAGGTCTCAAAGCCAGTCTATAAAAGTGATGTTCCAGCTGTACCACGAAGCGGCGGCCGTGGGCCTACTGGAGACGGTGCTGTTCCACGAGGACGGCGCGCAGTGCCTCAGCGAGGTGCTGGTCGACCTGCTCGACTACGCCGTGGACCAGCTCACGGCTCTGCTGGCGCTGCTCAAGTGAGGCGCACTTTGTATCTGTAACACCAGCTGTAAAGTCGGCCGCAAAAGTTAATTGTTGAACATTTTGTCGTTATCAAAATGCCGGCACTTTTTAGGGGGCGGCAAAATTTCACAATAAAGTTGAAGTGTCCCTTAATGATATAGGCCGCAGTGACCACTTGCCATCAGGTGGGCTGCTTTGCCAACTGGAGGAGCAAAAAAAAGAGCGGCAGATTGTCTTCCGCCCCGGGCGGCTGAAACCTACGCTACGCCACTGGGTAGGCAGAGAACAATACCTTTCTTCATTCATTAATCTATTCATACATGCTTCTCAATTTAGGGTATCTAGTACTTACTTTTCCTCAAAGCATCGCCTATTTATTTGATAATGGAATGTCCTTCTATGTCTTCCCGTTCCAACGATTCCATTCACACTCCTCTTACTTATTATTTATTATATTTCTTTCGTAAGCATCACTTCACTTGTCCTCTCCACATGACCAAACTATCTAACACACATACTTCTATTGAACTGCTGAGAACATAAATTCCACTTATAATGTAAATTCTGATTCCCTAGTAACGGGTACCTAAAGGCGCCATCGGCCAAGGAGCTGGAGTGTGAGACGTCAGCAGAAGAACTGGAGAGACAGAAGCGAGACTTGCAGTTCGACATCAGCATGAGATGCATCTCCATCGTGCGGTGAGAGCCATTTTATTATCTTTTAGAAATCAATAGTGTGGGTAGACACTTTACCCAGGGCCTGATTTACCCATAGGCTAATTAGGCTGCAGCCTAGGGCGCGAGGATCGAGGGGGGCGCTGAAATCGTGTCTTCGTATGCACTAATCTAGCATCATTGCATCTACCCTATTATTTATTTCAACTAGACAAAACATTATTAAAACTAAATGTGTGCTTAAGAGTCCCTGATTTTAACATTAAATTTTGAAATTCCCATACAAAATAATCTTCACGTAAACGCGCGTTTCTGTGAGGCGAATTCAACAAAAATCGCACCGCACACTACAGTAGGCACTCCTCAGCGCAGCAACAGCTCCTTAGCTTGCCGCGCGCAATGAGACCGGCTAATTTAACGGAGAAAGAGACAAATGTACTGAAATACGCCTGAGTGTAAGCGAGTAAAGTATATTCAGCTCAATTTGCAACCGAGCGACGCGGCACACACACGTCCGACGTCACTTATTTTACCCCTATACGCACTGAGCAAGTAAAAAGACTATACGATTCAAAATTATAAGGCCAAATCTGACGTTTACTGTGTTGTCAGCTTTTCATAAAATATAATTAGTGCTGTGATAAGTGAATGAACCAAAAAAATCGATTATCGTGGCAACCATCGATTATCGACGATAAATTATTCGTATTTATGTACTTTTTATAAATAGTTGATTTTTATTGACAACCTTCACTTTTATTTGGTTCTAATGAAATAATTATTACACAATTATTATCCCTACAACATAAAATCACGAAAAGGGCTTTTGTATAATCTTATACTATAATTTTCAAATAAATTATTAATCTGTTGCAAAAATGTTTCACTGTTTCAAATGTTTTCTCTAGAGTAAATATTTAAAAAACTCAAGTCGATTCAATGGCAATGGAAACTAAGTTGTCTATAGCCCTTAGGCCGCGTGGTCCGACCGGCTCGTCCGATCAATCGGACCACTATGTTTTTTATTTCCTGCTGGTTCGATTGATCGGACCATCAGGATTTTTCTAATCCTTGTAGTCTTACTATCGGACTAACGAAATTTTAAAAGTTCATCTTGTCCGATCGCTCGAACCACGAGACTTTTAAAAATCCTCTTAGTCCGACCACACTTCTTCTATCTTTCCTACTGGTCCGATCGATTTCAAATTGTGAGACCATAGCGAATTTGTTAGTACAAACAACTTCAACAACAATAAAGCAAACAAGAGTTGAGTTTGTGCTTTGTTTTCATTAGGTACGCTGGATTAGTACGACAATATGGGCCGGTTTCACCACCTCCTGTTAAGCAGATAGTTTATCTGACAGATTTTTTACATGATATTTTTGTGAAAAACTTGTTACAATATCTGACGGATCGGCTATTTGCCACTTATCAGAAGGTAGTGAAAATGGCCCTACCGTATTTTGGTTCTGAATAATCATTACAATTTTTTATGTTACGTATATAAATAACAAGACGTAACTAACAAACTTACACGATTTTCAAATAAAAATAAATTGCAACTTAAAAAAATCTTTAAACCATCACTAGGTACTTTCTTTCTTATGTTTTTATAATATTAATTTGTTTAAAAAATATACATGACTAAAAAAATACTTTTTACTTTCTTTTGTCTTTATATTAATTTTAAATAAAAGAACAAATTTTTACTACTTGCTTTCTTTTGTTTTTACAATCTTCTGTTATTTCACGATCTTAAAATGAATTTTAAAAAATAACGAAGACAAATATCGTTGCCACGACCACGAGAACTTTAGACTTCGATCAATCGAACCAACAGGAAATAAAAAACATGGTGGTCCGATCGATCGGACAAGCCGATCGGACCACGCGGCCTAAGGGGTCTATAGAAACTAAGCCAATACAAGTCATGCTGCCAAACACGAGATGGATTTGGTTTACTACTTGGTAGCCTGCAGTCACTTGTCATGGTTTTGGTCTTATAATGCGTGAGTTTGCAGATCGATTTGAAAACTTTTATAGGTAGTATGAACCATGTTAAAATTTTCATAATACTACTCTACTCAGTTCCTACTTTTAGACCCGTCCGTAACACACCTGGAGGGGGCGCGTCCTCATAATTAGCCTAGGGCGGTCAGAACTCTTAATCAGGGCCTGACTTTACCGTGCATTGGAAAATTCATTTTATTTGGCAGCACATTGAGCGGGCTTCCTGGTTTAGTTTTCCTTAGCAGAATAGGCCGCAGTGGCCGCGTATAATTTTTTGGAAGTAATTAAAATCCAGGGTCACAGTTGAAATGACAATTAATAGTCGCTCTCCTCTCAGTTACATAGCAGCATGGTCGTAGCCAGCCATGGACTCAGGGTGGGGCAGCGATGGACCCAGGGTGGGGCAGCAATGGGCTCAGATTGGGGCAGCCATGGACTGGACCCAGTGTGGGTAAGCAGTATAAAATAATTTGTTACTAGCAAACTATAAAACTATACTCGCGCCAGGGCGGGGCATTTGCCCCACTCTGCCCTACCGTGGCTACGCCCATGCATAGCAGAGAACACCGGCATCTTGATAAGTCCTACCTCCGTCCCCTCAGCTACATAGCGGAGCACATGGAGACGGCGGGCGTGGCGGCGTCCATGGCCACCAACCTGTACAAGACGCACGACGTGCCCTCCCTGCTGGCGCACCTGCTGCAGCTCGAGCCGTGGAAGAGGACCAACGATAAGGGCGAACTGGAGATGTTTAACTGTAAGTAAGGGATTACCAGATATCTTGGACTTATGGTGGTGCCTACCGTGGATGGCCACGGTGACGGTACGACCATGGGGTCGTAGCCAACAACGGTGTGGCATTGTGGGGCGGCCAATTTTAGTCTGCTGACCCAACCTGGGCCCATGTATGCATGCCATACATTTTAACACACCTAGACTAACAAGTACGAGTAATAAAAACAAACGCTTATCCGTGCGTGCGTAGATCAAAACCGCGACTGGTAAGTATAGGCAACTTCTCCCATCCATACAGCAAATTGGTCGTCAATATTTAAAATGTAGATTTAGAAAGAGACTAAAGACAGCACAGAAGCAGCTTAGAAGCTACGTCGATTCTTGTGTGTAGGGCAACGAATTTAAAGTAGGGCTACTAGGCAAGGAAGTAGGGAAGGGACACAACACAAGCATAATCACGCAACGCGAGAATGCGTGGTTCATTGTTGATACGAGTATAGTGACCTATGAAAATATTCAGACGTGTTTATAATAAGTCTTTGGTCTTGCTGAGACCACACACAATTTGAACAATGTCCCTTGTTTGTATCAATAACACGTATTGTATTGTATTTTATTATAAGATCAGTCGCAATTACGCAATCAAACTAACTAGTCGTTTCCTTCCACAACCTTCTGGAAGGCATTTATCTGAGAACCTATTAAAATAATTTTCACTGTGCCACAAACACTACTGTGGGGCTTAGTAGGCATCCATCAGAAGACCTTATACCCCACAGTAATGCCACAGGGTAAGGGAAACCCACGCCACTTGTTAGCTACCAGCCGACAGGTGAAGTCTACAGCCATAAGTAATAATATCAATCATTTTGATTTTGGATGATCCAAGTATTTCGTAATGTTTTCGAGTATTCTCTCAATGGAATTGGGTAGTAGAGGAGGCTTTGCATTAGGAAATACTGGTTTATACTTGATACTTCCAGTGGAAGTAGCTACGTTGATCGGTGTGGCGTTCTCAAAGATTTTGCGTGTTGTAGTCGGTCGTTGGTCTAAGCCGACCGCGGAAGACCTGGGCCAGATGCACCGCAGCGAGGCGCAGCTGTGGTTGTGCGTGCGGCAGCTGCTACTGGAGCCGCGGCTGCCGCACCACTACTCTATCGACGACACGCGCCGCAGCGTATTTTGCCGGGTAAGACCTTTTTTATAGCGGTTAATATTTTGGACTGTCGCGTTGTAATAAACACTAATTACCTATCGTGAAAGAATACATCTTTTTTTTTGGTTTGTAGGAGAATGTTTTTATGCACCATAACAGCAGGGTCCAGGGTAGCTACACCTGCGGCCGTGTGTGGGACACGAGATTAAAGCGTCTACTATCCATTAAACTCCACCGGTTTCCCCTTCACATCCGATTGGGACAAGCCGGTGCTAGCCTTGTGGCTATTGACCAGCCCATTGCTGGGTTTTTTTTTGCAACAACCGAAGCACAAACTAGTTTTTGCTCAATCTGGAACTTTGCACCCCAGGTTCCTTTGATTACATCGTCAACCGGTCGCAGTCCACTGCTTTGCCAAAGCTCTCACAATGTTTCTTTTCCTCTTCCTAGTTCATGGGTTTTCGTCATCCGTCCACTAAGATTTCCAAAAGCTTTACTCCCAGGAATTCACCGATATTTTTTTCGCCTCTTGAATCCCATAGGATCTTTAGGAAATAGGTACTCCTCTTGGTTCATATGAAGCCATTTTAAATGTACATAATATATGTTTATACATATAGGTACGATCCAAGAGGCCTAAGGAAGGCAGGAGTGAAGCCATGGAATCCTAGGGGACAGAGGGGTTCTACTGCTATCCATACAATAATAATAGCATTTTATTTGTTCAGCTCCAAGCGAAGATGAATGAAGTGATGCTAGACCAGATCCCTCCACTGCTGGACTTGAAGACGTTCCTCTGCCGCCTGTCCGTCGGAGATTACTCGAGCTTGCACAACCGCACGAACGGAGTCAAGAACCCTGGCTGCACGCTCATCGAACTGGTACCGCAGGTGAGGATCATCATGATTATTGTTTTGAAAGCCCTTTAACTAGAGTTGTAAAGAACTCGAGTCTTTGAGTCTGAAATTTTGAGCTCGGCTCGCAAATTGCACGACTCGACTCCGGACAACAAGACTCAAGACTCGAAAGAACTATGAGCTCTTGACCGCAACATGAGACTCGAGTCTTTTTTAACGCTCGAGTCCTCTTCCGCTTGGAAGTCTTCCTTTTATATTGTTGTTATTTTGTGGTTTTACGCCCGGTTGTATAAGTGTATTTTTAATGAATCGGTGCAAGATACACATTGAAGACGAATAGTGAGAAGACTCGAGCTCTTCATAAGCTCGAGCTCTTTTTAAGGCTAAGGTTCTTTTTAAGGCGCGAGTTTAATTTTGGAGCTATAATAGAGGAGAGATAATCTTCGTGAGAGGACTACAGCTCGGTTCGACTCAAGACTCCGAGTTTAGTTAGTCCACTGAGTCTTGGAAAATCGAGTCGAGCTCTCGAAATAAGACTAAAAGACTAGTTCTTTACAACACTTTCAAAATATTTTTGACTTCTTAACCATTAGGTACACCGCCTATCAATCTCACATCACAGATCAAAGAAAAGTATCTAAAACAAGTCCACAAGCGCTGCAAGTCGCTGGCCAAGGCGCAGTTAGAGCACTTCCACCTGGACGGGTCGGAGGAGTCCCGCGTGATGGCGCGCAAGTTGCTCGAGTCTTACACCAGTGACGCCGCACTTGCGCTCGACAGCGGCGGGGCCAAGTGCGCCAAGTGCGGGGACAAGGCCACGAAGAAATGCTCTCGGTGCAAATCCGAGTGGTACTGCGGCAGGTGAGCATGGCTGATAGTTCCACGACAAGGTACGCGCAAGTTGCTCGAGTCTTACACCAGTGACGCCGCCCTTGCACACTGGACAGCGGCGGGGCCAAGTGCGCCAAGTGCGGAGACAAGGCCACGAAGTAATGCTGCGGCAGGTGAGGCCGATTCCACGACAGGAAACAACATGTACACAGAGTCCGGCAAACATCTTGACGCTCGTTTTACGGAGCGAGGGAAAGTTCGTTCGCACCAGTAGCGCGCGCATCTAGTCACTAGTGTCGCCCGCATACCTCTGACCAATAGCGCGCGCGCATCTCCAAATTCGCCTTCTGCGCAATTCCCACCTGATTTTAAGATGTTTGCCGGGCACTCAACGATCTTGTAGCACGTTGATAAAAATTACTATAAATATCATCTTGGAATATAATATATTCCTCTAGTACTTTCATAGTCGTAGGAATTTACATTATGGACCAAATAACAAGTTAATGAGGGAGTTTCTTCTTGCGTTAAAACATTGGTGTCAGATGTTTTAACGCTTCATGGAAACACTGGAGGATACTCTCAAGGTCACGGGGGAATGGACGCCATTGCGGTAAGAGCGTCTCATCTACCGATGAGACACACTACACGCAATACCCGTCCATTCAGTCAATTTGTTTCAATTTTCTTATTTATGATTATGACACTTCGTTACACTTTACTGAATGAAAATCACACCACTTTTCAACACCAAACTGCACTAGATCACAAATAAAAAGATTTAAAACTAAAAGACGCGTGGACCCATCGCCTACCCTCCAGTGAATCCAAATAACATCTCAGAGCCTCACTAGAACACCGTGGCGACTTCGCCGGCTACCGTCTCCTGTCAAATAGTATGGAAATGCCAAAATTTACAATGTTGCCAAACTGTCCCCAAATTGAGGTAGGTCCACTGAGGTCCATTATAATACGCGAGGCGTATTGGTAGGTCTCATACAATAACTGCTTGGATACGGTAGTCGGCGACGTCGCTATGGCGTCTTCATGTTCAAAACCTTGCCAAGGTAATAGCAACTTAAAGAAACGAGTCAAATAATTGCTCCCTTTTTTTTTTTCAGGGAATGCCAGGTGCAACAGTGGCCGAAGCATAAAGAATTATGTGATCAATTTGCTAAGCTCTGCATTTAGAAGTTTTTGTCGTAGGTACCTATTATTCTGATGTTATTTAGATTACTATATTTCATCAAAACATAAAAAGGGGTGGTTAGATAAATTTAGAGCTTAGAAAACACACCCCTTGAACAGTCAGAGCTGGATAAAGCTAAATAAGTAAGATCATGTGTGAAGTGTACCTAATTTGTGGCAGAGGAGTAGTGTACTCCACTCCAATGGACAAGCTGCCTAAAATAGTTGACATTATTATAATATTATTCTAAGGCCATATTTATTCCTAGTCTTATTTGATGTGACTGAAATAAAAGATATTAGTCAATTTTTTTGGATTTTTATTATTAACTTAGTGCTTACACCTAGGAATTAACTCGAAGACTTGAGGTAGTCTTTGAGCACGTCCAACGCAGGTGTCTCTTCACCGAAGTCCTGAAATAGAAAACATTCTTAATTACTTTAGCTTCTAAAGCGAAAGTTATTATAAGGCAACTGATTGATTACTTCAGGTCTTTTGTTTGTAGCAGGGTCTTATAAGGTTAGCTTTTTCCTTCCTCCCATTGAAAGTAAATAGTTGTGAAAATGTTAGCTATATTCGCTTATTCCGTTTATCCACCCTAAAACAGCCACCCTAAGGCGGATACTCGGAAACGCGTGTCCGTCTATCCACCTTGAACGGGGTGGATAACCGGAATTCATATAATATGTTTCTTCCGACTTTTTACCCCAAGTACAGTTAGAATAAAATTATCTTGGTGGGAAGTTTTAATTTAATATTTATTGTTAAACGAATAACATAAAATAATCTTAAAATCTAAATTGTAGGTAAGTACCTACATAGTACTATCTATTTAAATAAAACTCAAAGGTGACTGACTGACTGACTGACATCTCTACTACTCTATCAACGCACATCCCAAACCACAGGAAGGATCGGGCTGAAATTTGGCACACATATAGTAGTAGTTTTCTGTAAATGACTGTACGTAGGCAGGGTAGAAAATCGGAAGAAACATATTATATGAATTCCGGTTATCCACCCCGTCCAGGGTGGATAGAAGGACACGCGTTTCCGAGTATCCGCCTTAGGGTGGCTGTTTTAGGGTGGATAAACGGAATAAGCGGCTATATTCACTATCCATTAAATAATTTTTAATTAACTCATCATTATTCCAACGTAAAAACAAATTATTTAAATGTTTGAGTGATAGGAAAGTTGTTAGTGCATAGTGCACGACACCATAGGGTCACTCGATTAATTTTGCGCCGATTTATAAATCACTAACGGCTCATGGGAGCTGCAAGTGTTCGTGCAAAGCGCAAAGTTATATTCTTCTGCCTGCAGGTGCACTGGCATGAATGAATACTAAGCCAGTTAATATTACAAATTACTTATTTTTTTTTCGTTTTTTTTAGAGCAAACACCCTAGGTTTATTGGGAGCTACACGAATGAGACATTTATAATATAAATGCACTAGATCAAAACAATTGTGCAAAAGTATACTAGATTGAGTGTAGTAGGAATTTAATTAGTGTTTTTCCGATTCCTGCATCAAGCAATAGTTGTCTCGCCTCTACAGTACGCAATATTGATTTTGCTGTATAGGTACTGTTAGATATGCGGATTATGGGGCGGGAAAACAGTTAAACTCCAGCTTGCTCAGATTACACTCCTTTATTTACCAAAACATGGCGCGCGCATGCGCGCTGTCCAAAGCGCGGGAAGAGGCACTGGACCAAGGAACACTTATTATAATGCCAGGCGCAAATACCCATCAATCCTCCCCCTAATTCCTTAACTACAATAAACCAATATAAAACTAGAAAAATCTTTTAAAATCTACTCGAGGACGCTTTCGTAATCTATAAGGCGCAACCCTTTGCTCTGCCCGCTCCTCGAGTCGATCGCTGTCCTCTGTCACCGGTCCTTCCTCGCGCACGGAGGCGGCGACGTTTAATCTATCCAATTGGTCAATGTCCAAACCGCTCTCCTGCGACACTGATGAACTCGGCTCCACGAGTCTTTCCTCTCCCTCCAAGCAGCCAGTTCGGGGTGCTACGGTCTCTTCCGGAACAGGTAAAGATGAATTTGTAGGAGTGCGCTGAGCAGAATCGCTTTGCGTTTCTTGCCCGTAGGATCCGCTTGATCGTTGATGTCATTCGCAACAAAGTATTGCGTCAGCCGGCCTTTATACGTTTTCCAACACTGAATATTGTGATTGAAGCTATTTAAAATGCCAAACTGTGCACCAGACATCGTAACGAAAGAAATTTACTGAATTTCTATTAAAATATCAGGGTAATCGTCGCCACTGTTAGATATGCGGATTATGGGGCGGGAAAACAGTTAAACTCCAGCTTGCTCAGATTACACTCCTTTATTTACCAAAACATGGCGCGCGCATGCGCGCTGTCCAAAGCGCGGGAAGAGGCACTGGACCAAGGAACACTTATTATAATGCCAGGCGCAAATACCCATCAGGTACAACAATATTTAGTTTAAATAAAGATATTTTGAAAATTAGAAGACTCATATTGATTATTTGTGTATCCCTGTGCAGCTTGTGATTAAAATTTAGGGTATGATTGGTCAAGCCTAAAAATTGTTTCGATTCGTCAAGCAGTATTCAGTTGAATAAACTCTGAATTATAAACTCACTTTGATGACGACGCACGAGCAACCGACAATTTTCCTGGCCTTGCCGTCCTTGTCGATTTTGCACAGACCAGCCCACTCGCCGAGCTTCTTGTTGTTGTCGACCTGTTCATATACACATATTTATACAAAAAATCATAAGGGAGACCTGTTTCCTTTAGTCTCACACAAATTGTGGAAAATTCCCTACTGTAAAGAAAGTTTTTTCCTAAGTGTTTTACTGAATGTATATAAATAATATATGTAGTTGGATTACAAGGAACACTTATTTTTCTATAAATAATACAAACCTAAGTTGTGATTATAACCCAAAGCCTTGATACATACAATTTATCCCTATCTACATTTTGGGTGTTAGGGAGAAAAATGTTTGTGTGCTAGGAAAGTTGACTTCGCAGGGTACGAGTCACCATAGGGGCACACAGTTCACTCTGCGCTCCTTGTGCCTTTCGCAGCACAGGCTACGGCGGCTCGTGCGGAGCGCATTTAGTCATGTGGACTGCAATGTATCCAAGCTGATTCTAAAAAGAAACTAATTACATTGGCATAAGACCACATGTAATCTCTCAATAAGAAAAGAAATCTCACCTTGACAAGAGGAATCTGATGTTCATTGCAGAGAGCCTGGACAAGCTTCTTGTATGAAGCCTCGTCGCAGTTCTCAGCCAGCACGCAGAGCATGGCCTGCCTCCTATTATTTTGAAAAAAAAAAAAAAACAATTTTTTTATTAGAATCTTAACATATCAGGTAGATTTATCCTTACCCCCATTATGACATTCCAAAGTGATCATCAATAGTATCCTATAACAATTTTCCTTATAAAAATTATAATATACTTTTTAGATGGTATACATGATGAGAATGTAGGAAGATTCAAGTTGCGGAGCAAGACAATGTTAGGAGTTTAACTACTTCCAGTCTTATATTATTAGAACACTTTTCTCTGAATCTCATGCTTTTGAAAATTATTAAAACACAAAAGATATTTATGTGGCACACTTGGGAGGCCACAAGCTTGATGTGTCAAGCACTGTGGTACTATGTATGTGCAGTAATTTTGGCAATGGAACTATCTAACACATGAGCACATTGTGACAGATATTTCCACACAATGTATGACTAGAACAGCCACATATTGAGTGAATGTTGGACTGTGTTCCTTTGCCAAAAGTAAGTACTAAAAAGTTAAATAAAAAAGTATGGATATCACCAATTTGTTTCAAATCGATACTTAGGCCTTTTTGCAAATTATTACTATAATAATATTAAGAAGGTAACCAGACATGTCAAATCTAGGATCATAGTCGAAGCAGACCCTGAGCTCCATCCTAAATGCAATTGGATACACTGAGATGATGATGATGGAATAATATTAGGAAGGTTTTTTAATCATACGTAGTTTTTTTTTACCGGTTTAATAGACTTCGCATCTGGTCAATAGGTAGAACACATGTTATAAACTAGTTGTCACCACAAGTAAACAAAGAAACTTACTTGTCGAGAGCCTTGGCGGCTTCATGCAGGCCGTGGACGAGTCCGCCGTGGATGAGGGCGGTCTTTAGAACCTCCTGGAGCGCTGTGTTCACGTCCATAGCACCACCGCTCAACACGGGGTTGGCGGGTACTTCACTGAATTAAAAAACATACTGATTACACCCTTATTTCACTAAAGCTACAACATTTTTCTCTAAAGTAGATTTTAACAGGCGTTAGAAGCATTAAAATTAAATTTATAGGGAGGTTTAGACGAGATTAGAGAGGAAAAGTAACCTAAAAATTAAGTGAAAATAGGTTATGTTGACAACATGTTTACTAATTATTTAGAAGACTTAAAGGCAAAAATTACTGGTAAAGTAGTGATGAAATATCTCATTCAGATAAAATTTAACAACGAAACCAAGGAACAAAGAAAGAAACGAAGAGAAATAACAATACTTACACTTCAACATCAGCCATGATTTATTACAAATTGCCGACCTGAAATACGGAATAGAATAAATTGAATGATCGTTCCAAATATTATAAACATTATCACAGCCACAATTACACGAAAGATCACGAAAATATTTTAAGATAGCGAAAATACACCACGAAACGTTTGACACTTTACCTTGCGTACCGGAAAAAGACTAGTGATGTTAATGTACTAAATGTCAACATTGTCAACTTATTCAATTGAATTGATTTAAGTGTACTGAATAGTTTTCACCACTATTTAATTTTGCAATAAAATATATTTTTGAAATAAAATATAACATAATTACGTTTTACTTGTTTATTTGATGAAGATTTTTGGTAAACAATTAAAACCTATTTCAAATCGATTCTAAAAATCGATTTCAATTGAAATTATAAATGAATAATAATAAAAACACGTTCCTCTACACAGACTTTTGTTAAATATTGCTCATCATTTATTTATAGAGCACAAAAGTTTGATCATATTTCATACTATATATTAATTTATGGAAACGATATTTCCACGATTATTTCAATTTCGTACGTCTTTCCTAATGGGCGTTTTTCTGACAGCCGGTTTTGTTAGTTCTCAATAGATGGCGCGGTTCCACATATGCACGTTTTGTTGTATGTCAGATGTCATTTTCATATTTTTCATTCCCGAAAAAATTACAATTGGCGGAATTGATAATAAAAAACACAAAGTAAGCCATTCATTATGAAGAAGAAGAAGAATGTGTCGAGATTATGGCTCCTAGATACAAAACCAGAGGTATAAATAGATGTACATACTTTGTTCAACGCCATCTAGTGAAGCTTTTGGAAGCCTTTCTTTTTTTTATGGCCTGTCAGAAAATCGCCCATTGATTTTTCAGGCCACTAATTTTTACTCAACCCTGGCGCCAAGTTTAAAACAAAAGAGTGTAGACGTCATTTTGATTTTGAGATACATTTTATTTTTGTAAAATTTATTTAGGAATATGTTTGCGTAAAGAAATCATAGTGTTTTAGTGTCTTATTGTTCAAACTTTGTAATATAGTGTTAAAATGTGCTATCGAATAAGTTGTTACTTTATATTTTCTGGACAGCCATGACGCGAAGTCCGGATATTCTGTTTATGGCTGAGTATATCAAAAATGTATTATATTTTGCAACAGTAAGGCAAGGGAAGACCTTGAAAAGCACTGTTGACACAAATTATTTTTGTATAGACAATGATTTAATATACGAGAATTATTATTCTGATTTTGGACCATTGAATTTAGGCTGTGTTTACAAATACTGTAGAATCTTGAATGAGAAATTGAAGCAACATTTGAATAAGCAAATAATTGTGCACTATACATCGATAGACCCAAGAAAGAAAGCAAATTCTGCATTTCTTTTAGCATGTTATGGTGTTTTGTATTTAAGTTTATCGCCAAGGGATGCCTTAAAACCTCTATTGATTCATGGACAAAGTTACAGGTAAGATAAGAATTCAAATGTTATTATCCACATATTTGATATTGTATTACATAATTTGATGGAATTATTATATTTTTTAATTAAAAAAATTCAAAAAAGTCTTTAACATTACTTTAGAATCCGCGCCTAATAATTGGACGTTGTCATGTAAGAAAGAACCAATTGGCAACATGACTATAAAATAAGGATAGCAAATAAATGATGATTTATGAATGAAAATAAAATAATACATCATTAACTATAGGCATACAGAGTATCCTGCAGAGTTTTTGCATGTTTATTCATGCATAATTGAATGCGATTTTGATTTATTATTTTAGGCCATTTCAAGATGCGACGCAGGGTGATTCTGCTTATACGATATCAATATTAGATTGTCTCAATGCAATAAAAAAAGCTCGAGATTTGGGATTTTTTAATTTTCAAGATTTTAACTATGAAGAATACGATAGATTGGATAAAATACAGGGTGGCGACTTAAATTGGATAGTTCCAGGTAAATATGATACATAATAAACATGTATTACTAGAAAATTATAATATTATTAAAGGAATAATACCTAATTCAAGTATGTACATATAGCAGTATAATGGGTAAAGGGTAATGCGTTGGCTACAAGGCTCTAAATAGTCTTTTTGTGACAAATATAAAGTGCATTTTTATTATTTTGTTAAATAGGGGAACCTAATTTATAAATGATGAATATTTTCAGGAAAATTTCTTGCATTTATCGGCCCAGTTGACTGTAGTGTGTCACTATATCATCCACCTGAAATGTACATAGACTACTTTCTAGAAAATAACGTTAAAATAGTAATTCGATTAAATAAAAAGCTCTATGATGGTAACGTGTAAGTATATCGTCACATTATTTGGTAAATTAAATTTGTGTATGAAATCACTAAAAAAATTCGAATCTTTTTGACTTCAATTTCCTATTATCTTTAGATTCAGTAACGCTGGAATCATTCATTATGATCTGTTTTTTCCTGATGGTTCCTGTCCGCCTCGGAACATATTGTTTAAATTCTTGCAAATTGCTGAGGAATCTGACGGTGCCATCGCTGTTCATTGCAAGGTTATGAGTTTACTGTTTGTTTTTTATACAATGTTACGTTACATATTTTGACGCACAAAAGAATTTATAAAAACTTTGACTTTATGAGTAAAATAAAGCAGAGTATACCCGGAACAATTTCTCTACAGTTTTTACTCATTACCAAATTAAAGTCATGAAAACATTAAGTCGTTAGATAATATTCAGTTTAGATAGTATGTATTACACATTACCCCTTGGTCACATTCATCTTTTGCTCCTTGCGACATGAACAACGGACTAACAAAAGCACATATACATACATACACACAGAGCCCATGCTCTAATCTCCATCAATTGTAGGTATCCGAGTTACTTGTTAGTAATAAAATTTGAAGGTACTGATGAATAAATTGTTCAGGCAGGTCTAGGGCGCACGGGCTCACTGATTGGTTGCTACCTGATAAAATACTATCGTATGACTTCGCACGAGGCCATTGGTTGGATGAGGATATGCAGACCGGGATCTGTTATTGGTCACCAGCAGGTATATAATTTTAAATTAAAAAAAATAGTTTAAAAAGTTTTTTATGGATATTAGCGTAACTTTCGTTTTTAAAACTGTTAAAACAAGCAGATGTTTAACCGTATAATATGAGCAACAATTCATTGGCAATTATTTTTTAATGTTCCCTGTATAATTTTCAGGGATGGTTGGAACAACTAGAACCGTGGCTGCTAAAGCAAGGAAACGTTTATAGGTAAACAGGTGAAGATTTCATATTATCATAGATTGGATTTCATTAGTTATACCCTTTTAATAATAATATGTTGAAAATTATACGCATTAAAACATAATAATTATTGAATCCTATTAAATGAATTTATGATTTCCTGTCTACAACTTTATCTACATACAAGTTATACACTAAACATTAAGTTATACTAACATAAATTATAGCTATAGTAAGGGTCATTATAGTGTCTAGTCTACACACGAGAGGTTGAGAGGTGATGATTTTGCTTCGTCAAATAGTATTTCTTCTTATTCTGCACATTATATTATATATTATATTTACTAAACATTAAAAATGATTGACGGAGTGAATATAAGATTGAAGCTAAAAAAGTTTGCCACAGAAAACGAATGTATCAGGATACAGAGAAGATTCCTACGCATGAGTTTGGTGTGTACTCTATCGCTGAAAAAGCACTGAGGCGGAGGCCTGTGATATTCAGAAAATCACCATCACCACCGCCACCAATGCATAGAGAGACAAGGTCTGATGTAGCATCACCAGTGAGGGCACAAGCTTCACGCATAAGGGAAGGTAAGCATTTTTTATTATTACAGCCATATTTGTAGTATAAACTATAAAAGCTATCATTCATTCTTTCACTTTTGTTTTAGTATCGGTTTCCAAAATTATGAGCATTACAATGCTTAATGACTTAGCAATGATAATAATGAATTAAGAGGGCTATTACAAATTTCCACTCTGCGAGAATAGGCATTTGACATGTTTTGACAACTCATTGGTCACGTGACCACAATACTGTGTTGAAATAACGACCAAACCATTATGATACTTTTCCCAAGTTTTGTTGTTTTGTTTCTATGGAATAATCGTTATCGCTATACCCGCACATTTGTGCCATGGATCTAGTAGGTGAAGAAACAGATTATAATATGAAGATGATTCATAAATGAGACAGATAATATTTGTTAAAAATTAAATTTATTTTATTACCTTGTCCTTTATCTAGCAAAGGACGTTTTTCGTTTTAGATAAAAGTTATAGCTTAGATTAGAATAAAACTTATGACAATTTACATGGTTAGTATAAAACACCATAAAGTAACTAGGTATTTTGGTGTGAAAAAGCATTAGAAAGACAGTGTTTTTATTACAGAGTCAAACGAGGCCAAACATTTGTTTAGATTAGAATACTATATGCCTAAATGGCATCGATTTTCGAGAGTTGACTATTTCTGGGAGCAGACACTCGTAGTAAAAGCGTGTCAATTTGGGTAACATCTCGATGTTACAAAAGTTATCGTTCCGTGGAACTCTAACTACTTTCATTAATAGTCCGGACCAGTCCAAACTGCAAAAAGGCAGAACTACGTAATCTGTCACCTGAAACAATTATATTTATTAATAAAATATGAAAATAGAATAACAGCTTCAAAATTCTTGGGTTCATTCATACTTACATTCTCAGATTCTGTTTCTATCGTCCTAGCATCTATCTCCTCAAGTTCTGCTATTGGCGGTTCGTCTTTAATTGAATTTTCCGTAGATAACGAAGGAAAAGAAACGTCGTGACCGGTAGATATCTTAAATAAAAACAAATATAAATTAAACATAACAATTAACCAGTGACTGATGAATTGGACAGTTAGTATACATTTTTTATAATTACAGAGTTCTGAGGTAACAACAGACGCGACCAGACGTGACGACGCGACGTGACGATTTGAAGAGTAGCTGTCCAGTTATTATTATTTTCAGAGATCAACTCTTTCTTATTATTATTTCAAAAAAGAGCAATCTATTTAATATGATGTGTGAAAATTTCGGAAAACAAATTAATGTCGGGAAAACAAATGAATGTCGGGAAAACATTGTTTATTGATCTGAAGTAAGAAAATACAGGTGCAAGCGATTTTCGACCTTATCGTCATTTACCAAAATAACGGATTTTAATGAACCAGCAAAGATAGTCAACAAGCGGTTGCGAAAAAGCAACAAAATTTTAAATGTCAATAAGGTTGAAAATCGCTTGCACCTGTTTTTTTTACTTCAAATAAATAGACAAATAAGAAAAACAGATGCAAGCGATTTTCAACCTTATTGACATTTAAAATTTTGTTGCTTTTTCGCAACCGCTTGTTGACTACCTTTGCTGGTTCATTAAAATCCATTATTTTGGTAAATGTCGATAAGGTCGAAAATCGCTAGCACCTGTTTTTCTCACTTCAGATCAATAAACAATGTTTTCCCGACATTCATTTGTTTTCCCGACATGCATTTGTTTTCCGAAATTTTTGAAATAATAATGATAATATAATTGGACAGCTACTCTTCAAATCGTCGCGTCGTCGCGTCTTGTCGCGCAAAAAAATACTCTCAAAAACAAGTCAAAACAATTCGTACGGTACATAATATAGGCATCTACTGGGGTAGCCCTTCCTACCTATCTAAATAACCAGTAGGGGCAGTCGAAACTTTGCCCCTACTAGGGGCAGACGGAACTAAAAAGTTTCGACTGCCCCTACTGGTGGCAGACTTAGTAGAGGCAGTCCGGAATAATCCCTACTAAGTGATAGTGGGTACTTTATTTTGTCAGTGATCAACTTACGAGTTGAATATAAATCAACATTTGAGAAAAACTTTATGGAGGCCCTTATTTTGTTTTGAGTAGGAGATTCAATATAAAACAAACACTAAAAATAATTATACTTACGTGATGAAAACTTGGTGGTCGCACTATACACTGACGCTCGCTCGATCGTACTGGCGCGAAAAAATTCGACATAGGTCCAACGCCGAGAGCGCTCCGCGCAGTACTGAGTTCGGACGGCCAGCGCATCGCATTTTGTAGTAATTTTGCAGTTATATTAATGTTATTATCAAAATAGGATAATAAATGAATGGTTTAAAATTATAAAATCTTCATTCCTCATGATGTAACAATTATTTTGGTATATATTTTGCCTAATTGTGTTGTCGTAGAAAGGAGAAATTCACAGTTAACTTAAAGCGATTTTCGAAGATTTTTGCTTTAGGACTAGATGTTTTTTTATATATAAAACCAAAGATATTTAAAAATCCGAGGCCGCTAAGAACTATACGACTATATAAGAGATAACATTCTATTTTTTTTATTTCATTTGCTCAGAACAGTAGTTCAATCCAGGAGCTTAAAAATGTGCCTTCGCGCATTTTATGAAAATCTTTCTCTGCAATTTTGGGTTCAATTAAAAAGTTAAGCAAAATTTCGAAAAAGCAAGGCCGCTACAAACTATTCCAATAGATACTCTACACTATTTAATAAGTCATTATTGTTAATGTATTTTTGTTTCTGAGATCGATAACGCCAAAGTTGGCCATTTCATGCAAAAATCACAGTCGAGATGTGATAGGTCTCTTAAGTTTCCACTAAATTAGTGGCCATAGGGGATACTACTTTTAGTGTTAACACGTAACCAATTTGTTTGTTTTATGCTTTTGTAGGTACTAGGATAAATTACTCATAAACAAAATAATGTAATATTAGACAAATACATTTTTCTAAGCCGAAGCCGAGAGCTATTTTTAATTCTGTAGATTGCCAAACAGTGTTATTTGTAGAAAATAAGTATTTTATAGTTGTATAAAATTTAATGTTGATTTTGAAATAACACCGTTTGTTTTGTATTCTTTACAGCTTTACGCAACGCATAGCCAATATTAATTTTAATTGTACGAACCATGCATGTACATAAAAACAGTGTTATTTTAAATAAACTTATTTTGAAAAAAAAATTATGAATGCTGATGGATATTTTTAATTCAAAATATAGCGATAGCGGATGATGGCGTTGAAGTCGATGAAGTCTTTATAACGGCATGTGATTTGACTGAGCCTACGCAGACTCCTCTGGTTCAAATGAAAGGCTGTATAATACCTAACACTCCTTCAAGAGAGGAGTTAGACGGAAGTGAAATGAATGAAAAAATGTCTTTTTGGAAGAAGTATATGTGCTGTCACCCGTGCATTGAATCTTGCAATAATTACATCTGGATATTGGCGGTGCGTTGCGCAAAGCTTGCACCAAAAACATGTGTTGCAAATAAGTGTTGCTTTTTCTTAGATAAGGTTGGTAATATTAAATGTGTAACTTACTACGTCATTATGTAGCTTATAATTTTACTATCAGTAATAAACTTAAATATCACATATTTCAGCTCCTAATAAGACGGCCGAAAAGGAACCGAGTGACTGGCGCGTGAGAGTGTCCAAAATGAACACTAGTCAAAAATCGAGTAACTATAAAGGGTATATTATTCAATTATGTATTCCAGATGATTTTTTTAACTCTAATCTTAATCTAAGAACTACGTTAAATAAATTTAAATTTAGTTACTGGCAAGTATAGGAAACATTCGATTTATTACTTTCTAGAGATCAGAAAGATACTAATGTACATCGTCGTGGAAGTGGGAGTGGTGAGCCGAGAATTCTTTCTCCAGCTTCACGGGGCAGCACTGCTAGAACACAGCGGAATAGCGCTAAGTCTACTGTAAGTTTTTTTTTTTATTTATATTGATTTTAATAGCATGATGTTAGTAGGTACATCAGCATCATACCTACATGGCTCGAAGATCAGATGAGCCTACAGTCTGGCAGAACATAGAGCGACGCTTCTTGGTAATGTATCCCTCAATGGAATAGGCTGCAGTGTCTATCTACCAAGTACCAACTCATGTAGATGTGCTCAGTAGAAGTTGACAAATATTTATCATAACTTTGCATTAACATTTTAGGATTCCAATACAAGGAGCATCGCGGGATATCAAAGTCCTATACCGTCGTTTCGAACTTCTCAGGGCCCCGTTATAAAAACCATTAACGATGCAAGGGCAAGTATTTTTAAATATACAAGAATTAACACTAAGAAAAGACTATATATAATAGTAAAATTCTGATACCCCATTAACTGTGCCAACCTTTAACTTTCGGATGATCACACAGAACTTCTTGATGAAAAGCTCGATGAGCAGAGATGATCGTGAGAGACAACTTAACTCAACTGTCACAGTCACTCCTCACTACTCGCGTGTATCTCAGTATGCTGGCCAACATTCGACCATCGCCAGCGTGGACCATACAACTCCTTCTATCTTTAACACGGGTTCGTATTTCTGTTATAAGCTTGCATCATGTTGTACAAATTAAGGTGTATCATTAGCCTAGCTAGAGCATAAAGATGTTAAATCAAGATTTTCGGTAAACTTACAAACTCTAATTCTTGGGTATAGTTTATTACCTAGAAACTACCTTATTTCTTCATTCAAAACAAAATGTTAGTAATCGCTATTGCGCTGTGTATTCACACAGCCAATTGCAATTAATTTCATAAATATTATTCAATTTCCAGTTTTTATTTATTTAACTTTTAAAAAGAAGCAAGTTTTAGAGGATAGATTGCGATTAAGTATAGCAGACAAGATTAAATATAATTTCCAGCATCTCGAGGTACAAATCAGCCACACAATCGACGTCGCCTTGGTCGTAGCCCAAGCCCACCGCAAATCAGAGTGATGGAACAAAGTCGTGCAACAAATACAAACACAAACATGCAGATGCAGATGTCGTGTGCTGGCAAGTTTTTGGCTAAAGACGCTTCGAAAACTGCCCTGAAAGAAGTGCTATCTAGATTAAAACGTGAGTAAAATTATATTGTATCATGATTTGTGATAGTTTAAATACAAAAATGTTTATTGCAATTACTAACAGGATTAATGCGACAGGCAGGACAAGACTTTCTGTGGAACCTGCAACTAAAAAGGGATCCGTGTTGTCCCATTTTAGGTTATCATCATATGTTTTGTTAATAATCTTAAGTTTTTTATTCAAAATACTTTCGAGTTTCGACTTAATGTAAATTATATTATATAAAATTACTTTTGTTTTGGTTGTTGAAACTTGTTGTCACCTTTTTGCATAACTTCTTCAAATACAAAATAATTATACGTTCCTTTACACGGTACGTTAAATACTGGCAATACAAGTGATTTTTTAAATTTCGAACCTAATTCGAACTGTCAGTTGTCAGCTGTCAAAAATGAAAAAATAACCTATTTCTCGTCGAGGTAAAATTGAAAAATATGATGAAATACATAACAAATAAAAGATGAAATGTCGTATCAAATATAAATTTTAAGTATTTTAGTGCTAACGCCATCCGAGATGGGTGCCTTAGTGACTAAAGCGTTACGGCCGATCAGAACTTTCAATATAGAAAATCGTGCTCACCGCGTAATTTCAAAGGAAAAGCCTGACCCGGCGCCGACTTATCCTCAAAACCTCGAAGATTTGAAGAGGACACTCGAAGCCGTCCCTGACATTGACGACAAATTGGACAAGAAGGACGCGGCGCTCGACAACAGGTTGAAAGATGTTTATGTAACATCGCACGGCACTCCCGAAGACGACATCACGAAACAGCGCCGGGAACAGAACCCGGACAGGCCTTTGCCCCAGTACCGGCAGCAAATAGAGGACTTCGAACTAGGATTCAAAGAGCCAGAACGAACTCCCTACGGTAGAACAACGCTTAGACACGCTATCAACTTCATTGGCGCTCATCAAACGGACCCAAAACAGGCTACGGCAGAAAAAATCGCTTCTGAGTACAAATTGAAGGAGGAAGATGTTCAGAGTGTGTTAAAATACTTCAAAACATTTGAAGTTTACATACCCAAGAGTAAAACTTCTCCTGCCATATTTGCCGGACCGGCAACTATGAGACAACAGTTGTTGAAAGAGATGGAAAATAAAAAGTTAGAAAGTAAAGACACTACGGTACTAGATAGTAAAGATAATCAGTTAAAAGGTGCTTCTTAAGAGATATGGTTATGTTAAATGTCTATAGATGAGTACAAATGGTTGGGTTCACCATTGTATCATGTTAAGGTTCTTGGAAATTCTATTTAAATATAGCAGAAAAAGTATTTCTGTTCTTACTACTTAAAGATATGTGATAGTACATATCAATACTTGTAATTTCAATTGATGTAAGGCACAAGACCTTACCTTAGCCTTATGTCAATTGAGATTACAAGTATTGATAGTGCCTACAAACTAAAGATGGAACTTAAGAAGAGGACAAAAACATTGTTAAATCATATCATTCACATTTAGCAGCTGCAACAGTAATTGTTATTAGTGAAATAATTAGGTACATCAATATTTCATTAATATGTTGCAAAATTTGGATACATTGTGTACCAGTAACAAAACTGTTGAAAAGTTAAAAGTTATCTGAATCAAGTAATTTGTGCGAGAGTTAGTTACGCTATACTTGCTGCAGTGAAGCCACATGAATTCCCATGCTAATTGCTTGCTTCAAATTAATTTTCACTTTTCAATAGTTGCAGTCCTACAGTCTTCTTTGTAGCATTAATACACGGTGTCTATTTGTGTACCTATATTATTATACCTATAGGACAATAATAAATTTATTTTTGAAACTTCATGATATTATTTACTTTGTCTTGGCTTGAAACAAAAATTATTGCCTTTGATTTTCTACATTGTGATATGTTTTAAAGCAATTCAAAATTAAAATATTACTAGAAAATCATACATTTGTAATCAAATCTAGGAATCACAAGTGTCAATATTATTATAATAAAGTCCATTATAAATTTCCTAATTTGCCGTGAAATGCAGTACCTATTGTAAATATATTTTGTGCACAAGATGCAATGAAGCTTTAGCTACTAATAATGAACTAGTTTTTACCATAAATTATGGGTAACCTCATAGAATTAGTAGTTGTTATTTTGGTTAATGGAAATGTGATAGTTTTAGATTGAACTCAATAAAATATTGTTTTGTTGAAAATTTCTCTTCTTTTCTTAAGAAATCAGCTGAAGCCCAATATTCCAGCCTATTTCTGTCTTCCTGTAGATTTTTTCTCATTGTCAGGTCTTGAATTTTGGTTGGTGAAATATTTTATGTTCTCAATTTCTACCAGCTTTTTCTGCTATTCCCGGGTACCCCAGCCTGATGCAGTTCATACAGTAGTGCTGAGTAGTGCCTAAAGTTATATATAGTCATTATAGTCCAGAACTCCAGTCATGGCCACGGGTGGACCACGGGCAATAAAAGGGCTTGGGAGACCAGGTTGTGGCAATGCATACATTTGGGGGCTACTCCCATACGCAGGTCATCCGCAGGCTACAGAGGGCGAATGTGCATACAAGCCTTCTCTTCTCCTTTACCTTGGGAAAGGGCATGGGCTACTTTTTATCCCGGGTAATCGGAATCGACCTGATCATTGGTATTGCGATAGTCCATCAATCCCGTTGTCCCCGTTGGTCGTGTCCCCCTTATGGGGACAACGGGACTTTATTTTTTGTTTCTGAACCGTTGTCCCCCATTACGCAAATACCGCCAAGGGGACAACGGGACGCCAAGATTTCACGTGTCGTAGTCCCCCTAATATTGCTCCATTTCTTTAGAAGCTAAGTTAGGGAGCTAGATTGACAAAGACTGCTTTTCACAGCTGCTTTTTAACCAGTAAAAAAGTGTATTATCAACTAAGGAGTCTAAGGATGCCTGTCCACCGGCGCGAAGCGAGGCGGAGAAACTTAGAAATATTAAACAATAAGATTGCAGCTTCCTGTCAGAGCGAAGATTCTGTGCAATCCTATTGGTTAATGTTTCTCAGTTTCTCCGCTCGGGTGCATAGGAAGCCTAAGGGCCAGATTAGTGAACGTACAGATAATATTATAAACATTTAAGTATTCAAATTGTACGCTCTTGCTTATAATACGTGTCACCTCTTTATTAACATAAGTTTTGGTTTCTCTCAGTGGTGACGGGTCGCGATGGGTCAATAGGCGCCGCTTCCGTGGGGGCGGCGTCCCTGGGCGCCAGGCGCGAGGCGCCCGCGCCTAAGCGGGCTCCCAGTGTTCGCTCTGATGAACGACCGCTCGCCACGCAAGGGGACATGCTGAATAGTATCAAGGTATATTTTCATATCATTTATTATGTTATTGTTATATGATAGGGTCCACCAGCGCGGAACGGAGAATCTGAGAACTTCCTGTCTGTGAATATTTTTCAGTTCCCTCCGCTCCGCTGCCTCGCTTCGCGCAGGTGGAGGCACCCTTATGTAAATATTAACCAATAGGATTGCAACTGCCTGTCTGAGCTTAGACGTCGTACAATCCTATTGGTTAATATTTTTCCGTTTCTCCGCTCCGCTGCCTTGCTCCGCGCCGGTAGACAGGCAGCCTAATGCTCAGTTCCCATGGCATAATTTCACGTCGAACGGAGCAACGGATAGACGTGATTATTTCTATCCCGGCATATCGATACCAGAAATATGAATTAACGTAAGGGACATTTTGGCGAAAATGAGTTATATATATCATTGGATTCAGAATTTTCTGCTCTATCGATTGGTGTTATTAAAAACGTTCTATCGTTAAAAAAATGTCCCTTACAGTAAGATTTTTTGGCCTGCGTAAAACGTTTTATGCCAAAAAAAAATGATGTAACAGACGTTTACATTTTTTTTCTCTGAAAAATAAAGTAAGTCAATAGTGTTAAATAATTTACACCCTTACATTGTCCCTTACTTTAATTCGTGATTAGAGTTTTTTTAAGAATTTGATTTAAACCCAGTTAAAGATACCCTAAATGACACCGACGAACGGTGAAGATGGTGATGACAGCTGATAATGATAACTAGATAAAATACTAAATAGAAAAAGTTACATAATCTAACCACTTCAATTTCACCATTAAAAAAGTTTAATTTACCAATAGTTATATTATCATCATAATCTGTCTGCCCATTCCTAATTATTTAATCTTGTAATCTATCTATATAAAAGAAAGTGGTGTTAGTTACACTATTTATAACTCAAGAACGGATGAACCGATTTGGCTGAAAATTGGTGAAGAGGTAGCTTCGAACCAGGATACGGACATAGGATCCTTTGATGGGGGAAAGGCGGGGATAATTGAAAAAAATATTATTATTTTTAATTGATAAGTAAAAGGTGTCTAAGACTGCTAATAATTTAGGACATTCATTTAAATATTGTTACTTTTAGAACATTTATTTAAACTCAACAAAAAGTTTAATAGACTGATTAGTTTGTTGAATTTATAATAATTACGCAGACATAAAAGTCGAACATAAAAATATATTAATAATTAATCGTTTTATTTTTGTCCCCTAAATTTCATTTAAATCTGCGATAGCTAGGCTGAAACTAACATTTAATCATGCAAATAACCTACTTGCACGGTATTAAAATACTCTAAATTTAGTATATTATAATCTATAGTTACATCAAATTGCAACACTGTAAAAGTCCTTTACAATAGAATTTCGTATAATTTTCTATTTCTCTTGCTGCTTACGTTATGCTTGACGGTTTACAAATAAAATATTAGCAACGTAAGGTACAACAAAACGTATTTTTTTAATGTAAGGGACATGCTATTTCTTAAACCACTGGGTATTTCTAAATTATTCGTTCATAGCATGAAAGAAGAGAAAATTCTAAGAAACTTTGCTTTGACACAATTAAAATTGAAGCAGACAGTAAAAAGTTATAGAGAGATTTAAATTTTTTTTATCGTTTTTTGGCTCTCCTGAAAAACCGTGTTTTGTCCCTTACGTTAATTCATATTTCTGGTATCGATATGATACTATTTATCCCGAAAAAAAAATGTGTATAGTCAGTGAGTGCGCAAGTATACATTAACATTATAGACTATGCACTATTAATTTATATACTTACAAGATACAACATTTTTTTAATTGCACATTCAATGCAACTTGTTTAATTTTCAGTTTCAAAGAAGATATTGTGATTCTTTGCACACGGAAAAACTTAGCGGCTCAGTACAGGACAAATTTAGGTGCGTCGTATGTGATAAATATTAAATCCTAACAGATAAAATCTTTATTTCTCTATGCTTCAAAAACTCTTCGAATTGTAATTTTTGTTCCAGCATGACTCCTAAAGAGAAAGGCAGCATCAAAGACGTTAACTCGAGGACGAGTACCGGCACTAGACCGAGTCTTCATCATGAAAACTGGTAGGTGTATACTTACTCAATGTATTATAATGATACTAAAAAATAAAATACATTATAATTTATAGTAAACGATGTTTTTGAATGAAGTAAGATAAATTAAAAGTGAAAAAACGTGGGTAAGAATTATATTCTTACTTTTAATAGCTCGTTAAAGGTAAGCGTCCAAATGTCTGCATCGCACGCAACGGAATTTAGTTTGCCTTGTATAAAAAACTATTAATACAACCGCTTCCACTGATCGGTATTCCGATTCGGCAATGCCTACCATGCGATGCGTACCGATGACGTCATACGGAATTCTGATCAGTGAACCATAGATTAAAGAAATAAAATACTTCTATGCCATAGAAGTAGGAATCCGTTTGATGCGATCCTTCCGATGCGTGCGATGCGGACCTGCAGTGGACGCTTAGCTTAATTGTATATAAACGGTTATTAAAGCTAAGCGTCCTGTGGACCTGTGGACGCTTACTAGTTACCTTGTAATGTCAACTGAAAGTAATACTTTGAAACCAACGATACCAATTCGTTGTTTGAGACTCGTTTAAATAAATACGAGGGTAAAAAAAAATTCACAAAGCGCCATCTAGCGCCAAACTAAGCACATCTTTGTTTGTTTGTGAGTATTTATATAATACTAGAGGCTCCGAAACTACTGAACCGATTTAAAAAATTTCTTCACTGTTGGAAACCTACATACACTATCCCCGGGCATTAAACTACAAATTACTAATAGCGTATTGTAACTCAATGTACCCGGGTGACATTTTATCCCGGAAATGTAGGGAAAAGGAATTACAGACCTACAAACTTATCTGTTCCGGTGGCCAAAATTGGAACTACGTGAATGCAATGCAAAAACGATATTTAATGACAGTTCTGAATAGACAGTAGCGACGCCGCCACCGGAACAGATAAGTAAGTCTGTCTGTACGTGCTGGTGAAACCGCGGAGGCGGCTGCTTTATAGATAGGAAAACTAAAGGTTTCGTTTGGGGCTAGATGGCGCCACTGTGTGAATAATTCTCTAGTGACTATAGAGAATTATTAGATAAATATAGAGTCTATTCTGTTTATTTATTTTACATTTACAGTGGTACGAAGACGAGTACAAATTCAAGAGGGTTCTTCAGCCCGCCGCGTCCTACATCGCCGAAGGGTCGAAGAAGCCCACACTTCAATTACTACTGATTTGATATTTTCGCGATTTGAAGATATTCTAAGAATTCTGTAATGAAAGTTATCTCAAATTCAGTCATATCTTTATTTTATGGCCCGTTGTTTCGAGGATATCTTGTCTTAGTTTATTTTCGAGGAGTTATCCTAAAGGACCTTCTCGTAGGCCAGTATTTTTACCATACGAATGTTGCTATTAAATTTTCAAGTTGAATCATAACTTGTGTGGTGATACCAGAGAATAATTAAATAAAATCTGGTGTAGGTATTTAATAACGGTACCTTTAAAAAATGCACATTTATGTCTAAACGTAAAAATGCAAATGATTGTTGGGCATTTTGCGTAAAATTGAAAGTGAGGTATCCATTTTTGATAATGATGAAGTTATGAAATAAAACAAAGTTGCATTTTGTAATTGTGTTTATTCTCTCCCCCTGCAACCACCCCGGTGCTCCGCCCCGTTAACGGGGCCGTTGGGATAAAATTGTTCGTTACTGCCCCACCGTACCACCGCCCATACCCTATTTGACAGTTTTTTTAATAGCATTAAAACAAGTGAATGTTGGAAAAACAAATGAATGTAGGAAAACAAATGAATGTCGGGGAAACAAGTGAAGGTAGAAAAATAGTGACGGATTTTCGACCTTATTGACCTTTACAATTTACAAAAAAGTCACCGTGGAACACCTAGGTGAACCACTTAGGTGTTCCACGGGTCATAAACCACAATTTTGTTGTTTTTTCCCAAATGTCCTAAACTTGCTATTTCATTAAATTCTGTTATTTTGGTAAATGTCGATAAGGTCGAAAATCGCTTGCATGCACCTGCTTTTTATACTTCAAATCACCAGACAATTGGAGACACTGGTAGCGACAAGTGGACGAACCGATGTTTTCTTATTTCCCCGAAATTCATTTGTTTTCGTGACATTCATTTGTTTTTCTGACATTCACTTGTTTTAATGCTATCAAAAAAGCAGTCAAATAATAAGTATAAAAAAAAGGGTCCTTGTCAGTTCCCACTTCCCACACCCTGTTTGTTCGTTGGATATAGCAGCAACTTTTTTTTCTCGATGTCCACCAGTGGTGGACAAATAGTCTCTATCCACCTCTTTGACGATATGGGGCCGTTCTACCCGGGGTCAATGACAAGTGGAAAAAAAAGTGGACATGTCTATACCGACAACACTTGGTAGGGACAAGTGGACAAAAAAGTGGACTTGTCTATACCGACAACACTTGGTAGGGACAAGTGGACAAAAAAGTGGACTTGTCTTTACTAGTGGAGACACTGGTAGGGACAAGTGGACAAACCGGAAACAATTTCGTTACTGCCCCACCGTACCACCGAATTATAATAGAATAAAATTAAATGTACAAGTGCAACGAATTAATTATTGAAGAAAAAAGATCTGATTATGAATGCAGAATCTTCAATAGAAAAAAAGAGGTAAAATGCTGCATAATTTTTCCATTATTTTTCCAATTATTTATTTTTCTAAAATTCCAACAATACCTCTGCCTCCTGAGTCTGCCTCACCCATGTTACATAGACAATATTATTTCCATGGCCTCACCTTAATAAAAAATATTATAATAAATGTCTATGGTTTATTCTTCTTGTCTATAGCACGCTGTCAATTTTTTTTATAGACCGACAAACTTATCTATTCCGTTGGCGGCGACGCTACTGTCGATTTAAAACTGTCATTAGATATTGTTTTACTCTTGTTTTAGGTTTTTGCATTGCATTTCGCGTAGTTCCAAATTTGGCCACCAGAACAGAAAAGTTTGTCGGTTTCTATAGGACTGACAAACTTATCTGTTCCGGTGGCGGCATCGCTACTGTCTATTTAGAACTGTCATTAAATATCGTTTTTGCATTGCATTTCACGTAGTTACAATTTTGGCCACCGGAACAGATAAGTTTGTCAGTCTTCTATCGTTGACAGGTGGTTGACAGCATGAGCATTTTTATTTTTTTGTTTTTACGTTAACGGACGACTGCGGACGACGTCACGACGCTGCACTGGCTCTCTCTTGCTTGAGTTGAAAACTGTGGTTGAAAACGAGGTTAAAACTAAAAACAGTCGGATAGATTATACTCGGCTTTGAAAATAATCTTTCTTAACCTCTAATCCAGATAATAATCATTTAATCCTTTCGTGTTATTTTCGTTCGTTAGTGTCTTGTTCATTCCTAAAGTTCATTGTTTTCTTTCGACGTTTTGTTTATTTATGTATGTAATTCAATCATTGAACTCATTACTACGTAGTCGTTATGTACCTACGTCAGTATTTCTATGAATTCAATACGAAATTCTGCGTTGTGACAAGCTCGATGGGAGACAAAGTCTATAGAAGACCAGGAGGGCGCGGGCGCCATCGCCAACCTTGGTTTGAAGAAAAAGTGCCATGGTACAGGCTTCATACACGTGTGGGAAGGAATTTCTTCCACAATCCGCACTATTCCGCACCGAGTTAGTGATGAGAGTTATCGTTACGTTATTCTTCAAGGTACTGGGTTTGTTATGTCTTATCACTTTTATGGTAGGTAGTCTTGAATGTTCTTCCATGGACTATTCACATCGTAAAAAAACATTATCCTTTGTTTGTATGGTTGTCTGTTTCTTCTCTGAACAACACTAAAGAAATAAAAAAAAATATTTATGTGGTCAGGAGGTTATTTATCGTGCCTTCAATGGAATTTTTTTCTTGCTGAATTTGCCTGCATTTAAGGTATTCTTTGAAATGTTTTCTTCAGACCAGTGCATGTAAAATAAGTTGTTTGCTTCATCTTCAATGTTATTTCTGGCTCATTCCAAAAAAATTGGATTACTTTTGATGTTGTTTTGTCCTAAACCTTTTAAGATTCTTTTGGATACTTGAGTAGTGTATATTATGTAATTGATTAACAAATTGTCGGTCTAGATTTGACACCTCGTTAGCCTTATTTGTTAACCTGCTAAATTTATTCCTGTATAGTTTAAAGTCACAGTTATATTTGTTAATCACAGTTAATAATTCAGAACTAACTAAATTAAAAAAATTCTAAAAACAATCATATTTTTAAACAAAATCTAGTTCTAAAAAAATCTGAATCAAAAACCTTAAATTAAAAATCACAAAAACAGTTTACAAAAATAATTGTACTCATGAGGTAAATTATCATAATATTATGATAGTCAGATGGAAAAGTCTTTTTGATTTCCTGCAAGTCCTCAAAATTCCGATGGATGAGTGGCAGGGGAGATATAAAGTTTTATAGAGAATGAATCCATTGCTTTCATAGCGTAGGGCTTAAACGAATATCAGTCACTTGATCCCCTTTGGTTCGTCCTGGGCGAATACTTTTATAAAATTGTTATGATATTACCAATTGATACAATAAGTGTCAGCGTTATTATCAACAACTAGTTTTCATTATTAGAGTAAATATATAAAACGCTACCTAAGTGGCGTAAAAAGACAAACGATTATCAATGGCATAATTTAGGCTTAAGTTATCGAGGCTAACCTAGATTCTAGTGGACCCTATATACTTATATAAATTATATCTGTTCCACTGAAATCAGTGGTGGATCTTATCAAACTCCCTGAATTAGTTTGATCCACTGGTGGAGCATATTAAAAGATGCAAGTATCCACTGAGACAATTGGTGGATCACAGTGAACATTGGCGTGCTATTTAATCCACTGGTTGATCAAGATAGTGGATCCGAATGGACTGAGGGGGTATGCAACTCATATGAAAGATTTTTGAACAAGCACTACAAGTCTTGTATGTCGATTTTTAGCCATTGCAATGCTTTTAATTAAGGCTGGTTCTGGTTTTGCTATTAATATATTTAAAATGCCTTCATTGGTGGTAGAAATAGTTTTTCTTGTAGGCAACTTGCATAATGGCTGAAGTTCATTCTAGTCAATTGTGCCACTTTTTAAAAGTAACACAATTGACTAGTGATTAATTGTGGTATATAAATTATTTTGTATTTTTAGAATATTATTATTTGTTAAAGACAATGTCGAAATTAAGTCGATTTTTTTTTGGAAGAGTAAAAGGAACTATTTCTTATTATATGGGTCGAATGCAAAATTTACGTCCGTAACGATAATGAGAATAAAGGTAACGAAAATTACAATGTAACGAAAAGTTACGAAAATGAGAATGTAAAGACGTGTTTAATAACAACGAATTTTTTCATGTGATGAATTATATATTTTTTTATTTATTCATTTAATTACATAGCACCAACAGATATACCATACGCGCTAATTGTTAAATGAAATTGATGAATGCATGGTAATAAATTGGGATATTTTATAATTATTACAGTTTAAATATTTTCATGTGATGGTGGATGAATATTAAAAAGAATAAATTATACTTGTTAAAATTTTATTTTTATAAATACTAGCCTTCCGCCCGTGGTTTCACCCGCGCGTAATCTCTTTTTCAAATATCCCCCTTCCCAATTCTGGGATTAAAAGTACCCTATGTTCACCGGGGATAGTGTAGCTATCCAACAGTGAAAGATTATTCAAATCGGTTCAGTAGTTTCAAAATTGTCATTCTCGTGGGAAAGAGATGTTTCCCGTAGGAATTTTATAGCCTATGTCCTAATCCGGGTTATAAACTATACGTGTGCTAAATTTCATCTTAATCCGTTCAGCCGTTTAGGCGTGATTGAGGAACAAACAAACATCCAAACATCTGACGTATGAAGGTCACGTATCATGACGTCAACGAAAAGGGAAGATCTTCTTCCGAGCTATGTGTCTATGCTCGGGGACCGCGGACGGGAAGTTTTACTGAGTCTGAGGCTTGGAACGGCAAACGGCAAGGCAAAGCATAAGCAGCTGATGATGATGATGATGATGAAAATTTGATTTTACCTTTCTTCAGTTTTTACATTTTTTGCAGTACCACCTGCCTTTTGGAGCTTGAGTGATACCAACACATCTGTAATGGAACCACTCTATTTTACAACCTTTATTGTCACATGCAATCATACGTCCCTTTTCAGGCTTCTTACAAATACAGTATACATCCCGTAAAAATCCATCCACTCTATCATCTTCCTCTGAATTATCATCCGAATCAATCTCCCTTCCTTCAAACTCATCAACTACCATTTCATTCTCATCATCAGATTCATTCTGCCTCTCAAGTTTTTCCCTATTACCTGCATCTCTACCAAATACCTCCATTCCTCTTTCAACCTCTCCATCCAATCTATCATCTTCCTCATCATCATCATCCGAAACAATCTCCCTTCCTTCAAACTCATCAACTACCATTTCATTCTCATCATTAGATTCATTCTCCCTCTCAACTTCCTCTATTTCTCTTTCAATCTCTTCAGATCTAGCATTTTCCTCCTGATCACCCGATTCATTCTCCCTTTCTTCATAGGGGCTATCATCACTTTCATCATACAAGACTTCTATTTCATTTTCACTTAAAGAAGAAAATGATTCTGACGATTTTCTTCTTCGTTTAATTCCTTTGTTCCTTTGTCTTCCTTTGTTTAGATGGCTTCCTTTTCAGTGTACGTGAGTTTGTTGGTGCCGGATCAGTTGTGTTGTCAAAAAGTTTGTGTTCCTTGACACAAAAGCAGCTGCACCTCCCTCTCTTTTCACCACAGAAGCAACTGACTTCACGGTGTAGAATTTTGTTTGGCGCTTTTGTTGTTATAATTTTGTGTACGCGCATTGTACCACATATTGGGCGGACATTGGTATTTATTTGCTTATGCATAGCGTTAATTTTTTCTTCTTCAATGTAGAATAGCAATATTGATGTTTTGTCCTTTAGAATTTCAAAAGCCATTTTAGCATCTGTAATATCGTGGCCGTAGGCGATACGACTATCCAGAGCTCTTTTAATTGCACCACCCACACCATCCGCGGGGCCCTTCCCGTGGGAAGCTTCAAAGTAAGACCATGTACAATAATCAAATGCGGCTGTTTGTTGAAGAAGCAGGAAAAAGTTGTGCTTCTGGCGATACTGCGTCGCGGCCCCGTCTGAGAAAAAGTGAAGTATCGTAACTTCTGGAAAGTTGGGTTTTACATAATTTATGATTGGCTCCAAGTGTGCCCAAATTGATGCGGGATTGTGTTCTAAGGATGGCGAGAATGTGCAAAACGATATCGGCTTATTTTTTGAAGTGTACAACAGCCCTGTATGCAGCGATACCTGGTTCCTTGAACCACCGAAATGCATCGACTGTATTTCGTTGTGGAGTTTACATGCGAAATTTTCGGAAAAATCGCAAATTATTGCGGCTTCTATTTCATCAAGATTATCAACACATGATTTAAATTGTTGATGTTGATGTTGAATGTTAAAATAATGTGTTTTAAATTTTCTCATATCTTCTTGGAATATTTTTTCCATAGTCTGTATATTATTTGTCATTATTTCTTTTACATACTTTTTGTTGTTTTTTCAATTTTTTGGTTATTCACAATTGTCGTATAGGGTACCGTCTTTAGGTTCCATGCCAACCAAGATACCTCAGTATTGGCATTAGGTAAAATTGTCGCGATTTTTATGTTCTTGCACGCCATGCACTCGTTATACATACATTTTTAGGGTTCCGTAGCCAAATGGCAAAAAACGGAACCCTTATGGATTCGTCATGTCTGTCTGTCTGTCTGTCTGTCTGTCTGTCTGTCTGTCTGTCTGTCTGTCTGTCCGTCCGTATGTCACAGCCACTTTTTACCGAAACTATAAGAGCTATACTGTTGAAAATTAGTAAGTAGATGTATTCTGTGAACCGCATTAAGATTTTCATACAAAAATAGAAAAATAATAATAAATTTTGGGGGCTCTCCATACTTAGAACTGAAACTCAAAAAAACATTTTTCATCCAACCCTTACGTGTGGGGTATCTATGGATAGGTCTTTAAAAATGATAATAAGGTTTCTTATATCATTTTTTTCTAAACTAAATAGTTTGCGCGAGAGACACTTCCAAAGTGGTATAATGTTGGTCCCACCCCCTGTAACTTCTAAAATAAGAGAACGATAAATCTAAAAAAAATATATGATGTACATTATTATGCAAACTTCCATTGAAAATTGGTTTGAACGAGATCAAGTAATTAGTTTATAAATTTTTGGGGCTTCCCATACTTAAAACTGAAACTCAAAAATTTTTTTTCTTCAAACCCTTACGTGTGGGGTGTCTATAGATAGGTCTTTAAAAATGATAATAAGGTTTCTTATATCATTTTCTTCTAAACGGAATAGTTTGCGCGAGAGACACTTCCAAAGTGGTAAAATGTTGGTCCCCCCCCCTCTAACTTCTAAAATAAGAGAACGATAAAACTAAAAAAAATATATGATGTACATTACCATGCAAACTTCCATTGAAAATTGGTTTGAACGAGATCAAGTAATTAGTTTTTTTTTAAAACGTCATAAATCGTAAACCGCAATTTTCCTCTCATTCAATCAACTCAAATATAAAAACGTCGATCAAACTTACAAAGAACTACAAGAACTTTTATATTATGATGATACTTGCTGCTACGGAACCCTTCGTGGGCGAGTCCGACTCGCACTTGGCCGGTTTTTATATATATATTTTTTTTTTTATTTAAAATCCTTTCTTAAGGGTATTATTAGTTCTTCCTACTATAGGGTATCTAATTTCTATTTTTCCGACCAGATTTAAGCGCACTGGCGGATTAATGTAGCTCATCTCTTAGCTACATAATAATTACGCTCAATAAAGTTAGATAGAGCGTTTCTTCGCGAGCCAGCTGGGCCGCGGGATGAGAACATCTCCATTCTAAGCATGGGATGATCAAAATGAATTACGGGGGTAAACAGCCCTTGCATCATGAAATTATCGTTTGATGTGGCCGCCCATCCTCCTGGTGTGGCACCGGCTAATGTACAGTAGCACGGTCCAACTGCTGCATTAGGGCCGCGAGTTACTCTGCGGCGATGCATGACTTCGAGGCTGGCTTGGTTAGCAGTCGAAGATCCTTGAGCCGAGTTGGAGTAAACGTTGACATTCCTCTCGTAAAGTGGTACGGCTAATGGGTTGACAGGCCCTTCACTTTCTACGAACGTGAGGTTCGCGCTAGAGACTTTAGGGCCAAGCTTTTCCATATGGTTGAGGCCATCTTTATTCTCAACGCGTCGAAATTCTGACATTTTGAATCTGTCCTTTAGCTCCGATAGTATAATGTAAACTCGGTTACATGCAGTGTGTGACACTTTGTATCTGCCTTCAATGGTGTCGTCATTGGGAAACTGAATTCCTTGGAGTCGCTGCTGAACTCCATTATTCTGTGCATCAATTGGACCAAAACCAAGTAAGTTACGGTTTGGTACTAAGTTTGCAGGAATCAGTGCTGCAGGTAATGGCGCGTAGTCGGGATTGTTGGCTTGACTCGCCAACACTCGATTTGCCGTAACGAGCGGGTTTGGGTACGCCTCGTATACGTTGTGCGTCTGCGCGTTCACGGGTCCGAATGACCCGGATGGGACGTTGTTTTCCGGTCCTTGGGGCACTGCAATTGCTGGCAGGTTTAGCTTCACTTCAACACCTGTCTGTGTAAGGGCGTTGCTGGCATGTGTTATATAATCGGCTATCGGCTTGGGAATACACTGGTAGTCCGGTAGAGCTTCCCGGAGGTCAGTCCTCATGCCAAAGATGTTTTGGCCGTTCTGCCGCGCGACTTCAGCAACTTGAAGGTTTAAGTGGTTGCAGCACACGTGAGTGAGTAAGCTGAGTGGCAGCCTCTCACTAAGACGGGGGTCGATACCCCTCATCTTCTCGTAGGTTTCGTCGATCAACGGGAGGAACCCACTAAACTCAAAGTTCTGGACGTGTATGTCCTGAAGTGGGATAAGGGTTTAAACTAGTTACTACAAATTAAAAGGTGACTATTAAACTAAAAGTTGTACCTAAATAAGTCAAAACTTAAAAAAACGAAATCAATTGTCTAACAAATTATTTATAAAACATTCCGTAAATTGTAAAAAATTGCTGTTAAATAAAATATCTGACCGCCTCCGTGGAACAGTGGCTAAGCTGCTCGGGTATAAAACCCGGAGATCGTGGGTTCGGTTCCCACCTAGGGTCTGGTTGGTGGTAGGGCTTGAGTCCTACTGGCTAGCTACCACCCCTCCCACAGGTGAAATCTGCCGCCATAATAGCTCTGGCTGTGTTCCAGCAGTATTAATGTGGGAGCCAGTACACTTGAAATCAAAGGCTCGACGATCAGATGACTCTACAGTCTGGCAGCACATTGAGCGACGCTTTCTGGTAAAGTGTCCCTCAATGGAATAGGCTGCAGTGGCCGCTTACCATCAGGTGGGCTGCGTGTCTGTCTGCCAACTGATTTAGTATAAAAAAATAAATTTTTCGCAATTTCTCCAATAAATGACCAATAGTAATTTCGCCAGCTATAAGCCCATCCATTTAAAATTTCATTAGTAGGAATTAGTGGGAGGACGGCACTCAATGCCACTTGCCTTCTCAAAAGTTTTGATTTAGTTAGCCCAAGAGCGGCTCCCTTCTTCCACACAGCTTGGTCATTTGTAGTGACTAGGGATTTTTTATATTATATGGGGGCAAACGAAACGAGCACATGGGTCACCTGATGATGATAAGTGATCACCGCCGCCCATAAGCACCCCGAGACCCCCTTGGAGTCGTCGGCGCGTTGCCCGCTTTTAAGGATGGAATATGCTCACTTTTTGAGGGGTTTTTCCATTTCGTATTGGTTTGGAAACACCGCTGCGGGAAGCTAGTTCCATAGAACAGTCGTACGCGGCAGAAAATGTCTGCGGAAACCCCTTAGGCCGCGTGGTCCGATCGGCTTGTTCGATCGATTGGACCACTATGTTTTTTATTTCCTGTTCATTTCCTTATAGACCGATTGATCGAACAATGAGGTCGTTTTTTTTTCCTGTTGAATCGATTGATCGGACAACGAAATTTTTCTACGTTATTTTTTTTTAATTCATTCGAAGATCGTGTAATAACAGAAGATCGTTAAAACAAAAGAAAGCAAGTAGTAAAAATTTTATTTAAAATGAATATTATAAAGACAAAAGAAAGTAAAAAGTATTTTTTTAGTGATGTAATTTTTTTTAAAACAAATTAATATTAATAAAAACATAAGAAAGAAAATCGTACGGTAGTTGATCGCCACTCGGTCTAAGGTTAGGTAGGTAGGTTATTAAGAAGTCTGATTTAAATTTATGTTGATCGATAGATAAATATTCGTGATTGTTATTATATTCGTGATAATACTGATTGTGTAATAATTATGTACCTTTCGTGATTTACGAGACTGATAATTAATAGAGAAATAAAAGAAATATTTATAATTTATATAAATAAAACCGATTACCTATAAACCGAAACCATTTTGTCTTTTATTTAATAAAAGGTTGCTTACTTAAGCATATACCTATATTTTATTCAATGGGGGACAAACAGGAATTAAAAAGTTTTATCTGTCCCCCTATCGGTAGTAGGGGGACAGATAAAACTTTGAGGAGGTGAATGAAGTTCGATCTGTCACCTCGTCGGGAATAGGGGGACAGATCGAACATTTTTGTCCGATCTGTCACCCCAAGGGGACAAAGCAGGGTGACAGATCGAAATAATTCGCCTTGTCGGGGCCCCGTATAAAATTTTTTTTGGAGGCCCTTATATGGAGTTAAAGATTTTTCACAAAAAAAAAAAAAAATTTGTGAGAAGTAATATTTATTTATCACATAATTTACCCATTTTACAAATAAAAATCGAATTTTAAATATTCACTCTCCTTGCCTTTTTATCGGCAAACTGATTTATTAAATCATTTATGGCTGATGATGATTTTAGTTTTTCTAAAGTTTCTGCCTCTATGGGCAATAGTGAGATGTCTGACAGCCGTTCTTGTCCCATCGAAGTTCTTAAGTAATTTTTTATTAGTTTTAATTTTGAAAAACTTCTTTCTGCCGTTGCGGTTGTAACTGGAAGGGTCAAGAATAAAAAGCATGCTGTGATTACCTCGGGAAAACTGGATGCAAGACTATTGAATTTTACTAGCAATAATTCAATGAGTTCTTTAAAGGAATAAATTTTTTTAATTTCAGAATTTAAGCATGTTTTTAGAGCCTTTAATTGGTCACAAAGATTAAGTGAGATGTCTTTACTGTATTTAGCAGACAGTTTTCCGGAAGCGTTTAATATCTCTTCGCTTGAAGAAGATAGGAGTTTCTCCGGTTGTAATATTTCGAATATACTACTCAGGTTGCAAAGGCTCTGAAATCTTTCTTTAGTTTGAGAAATTTATATATCTAAACAGCAATAGTATACATTGACTTTGAAATAGGATTCCGGGTCGGAAATTCTCTCATCTTGTGATAACTCATCAAAAAAACGCTTCGTTATCTTTCGCCTACTGTTTTTAAAAACAGTTGTTACCCCCCACTTTTTTGCTAAATCTTTGGATTCATTTAGCAAACTATTAAATGAATTCTGATTTCTTAATTGGCACAGTCTATTTAAAAGATTACTTAATAAAATACTAGATTTCTGTAAGTCATTATTTTCATGCTGTAGAGCTTTAGAAACAGGATTAATAATTTCAAATAGTGAAGAAAAAAATGTAACGAGCACTAAGAAATCAAAACTCTCTAAAATATTAATTATACTTTTACATTCTTCACGTTCATCTTTTTTATTTGAAATTAAATTTAGTTGGTACAAAGTTTTCATGATTAGTAAAAAATTTTTCTTTACTGCTAATAAAGCGTCGTTCCTAGAAGACCATCTGGTAGGACATACCTTTTTAAGGGTAATCAAATATTTTTCAGATGAATCGTCACTTAGCATAGCCCAGCGTTTTATACTATTGCCAAAAAAAGTATATATTTTTTCTAAATTGAGTTAAAATGGAGATTGCTGTGCTTTATACATGCACAAGTGTCCCTTTCACTTAATTTTGGAATCCAAACATAAAATGGTCTGGCTCTTCTGAATTTCGTTAATGATGCTTTCCCACCTTCCTGTTTATATTTTTTGTATAATTCTATCATAGGCTCAAGGAGAAATCGTTTTTGCATTTTAACTCCATTTTTTGAGACAAATTCTTTCTTTCCTGCTGTAGCCCGGGTAACATCATCTCTATTAAAAAAAATTGTATTTTTTGAGATTTATCTGTTCGTTAAATAGGGCTCTGCGTATTCTACTTTTCAGACCCAGTCTTGTGTGCAAAGTAGATTTAACTTTCTTATATTTCTTCGTAAGTGGACTATTCACGACACTTTTCAATACTTTTTTGTTGTTATTATTACTCTTTCTGTATTCAGATTGGAGAGCTGCTGTTAAAACATTCAATTCGAGAATTTGAGGTCTCACTATGTTCCGGTCTTCTTCAGAACTAATACTCTTTAAGTTAATGATGATGTTTACGCGGTGACGTCTCTCAAGTTTTGGGCCTTTGGCAGGTATATACGACCCTAAACCAACTTCTTCAAATCTCCTGCGAACTGTACGCTCACTTACTCGTACTCCTCGAGCGTCTTCCAGTTCATTTCGAGCTTGTACAGCCGTTAACCGCGTATTCCTACGAACTCCAAGTTGTAAAAAACTGTCATCTCGCCTCGATGTACATCTTTTTCTACCTTGACCCCTCCTCCTCACAAGAGAATTAGACGATCTGTACCGCTGGATGCTGCGATGAATCGTTGATACTGGTCGACGAAGCCTTAAGGCAATCGATCTGTAGGTATGGCCATTTCTTCTCATTTCATCAGCCCTAATGATTTCCAGTGATGTTAAGTCAGGCATAATAAAGAGCTTTTAATAAACAAAATTGCCTATAGAATAACAAAATAAAAAACCATTAAGTGCAATTTTTCAAAAAAATTACAATTACGTAGTTATTACTCGAACAAGTTGACAAAACGTATTGTTCGGGAAAATAAAACAAATGAATGAAAAAAGTGTATGTCATCTAATTTTCTATTTTCAATAGACAATTAATTAAAAAAATATCATAACTGGCCAGTTCCTCAAGTAAAAGATTTTAAAATCCTGCTTTTTTTGTGTTCCGCTAATTGTGCCGGTGTGTATATAGTTTTTCTTGTAAGCAACTTGTATAATGGCTGGAGTTCATTGAAAAAATGTGTCCTTCTACGTTGTGACCCCTGTTGTATTTTCGTCAACCAAAGGAGACATTTTATTTTTGTATGAAGGATAGGCCCACTTAAAATAGTGGCGTTTAGTAATAAAACATACATCAGATTGTTCCTTAGAATGTCTAAAAAACATTAGCAATATTGGTATTTCTTTATGAAACGGGAAAATTTCAAAAATTTTGCTCTTAAAATAGAAGCACCACATGGAATACAGATATCCCGATGGCCAAATCTTCTTGTATCAGAAGTTTGAGTACTTTCTTGTAATATTAACAAGCAGTACAAGCAAACTGCATCAAGTAGATTTACTGAAAATAAAAACATGTAAGTAGGTTTTAATTACCATGAACACCAAAAGTATCTACGATAGAAGATTAATAGGTGGTACTGATAGTAGGGTTTCAATAAGGTTTATAAGCTCACCTCGCGAGAAATCCACTCACGTACAAGTTGGTGCACACTTTCAGTCGTTTCTGAAAGTGTGCATTTTTGCTGGAATCTTACTGCACAGTTAACACAACGGTTCGGTGGAATAGGGGGCGTACTCGAGGCCATTTTCTTCTATTTTTCAAACACAAACGTTCAGTTTGAAACAAACGGAAGGTATTTTTATAAATGACACTCCAACCAATCCTGTCAATGTCAGAAATGTCAAGACGGAATCGCGTTCAGTTTCACGGCTTTAATATACTTAGGTTTAACCATCTTAGCAAAAATCTTAAAAACACATTTTTTACTGAAATCTTAATTTCCTAAAATAGATTAAAGTAGACAAAACATGATCTGAACATAATCTCCTCATTGAAATAATTGATTTTGTTTTTATAACCAGCCCGACGTTCCTTTACACGCATTGTTGAACCTGTGATATTGTTTTAATAGTTATCTATGCCTTGACTTTAAAAAGATAGAATGTCGTGGACCGGTAGTCAAAACATCTCATTTTTAAAATTGATTTTATGATTCCTGTTTCATTTAAACGTAAAGTTTTGTCTGATTGTCTAAAAAAATTAGTTATTAATTTAGGGAGTAATGTCATCATTAGACGCTACCGTTGCTACTGGGCCTAAAATAAAATGTCTCCTTTTGAATCGAGATAGGTGGTTGGCAGCGGTCAAGCCTTTCAAAAAACACGAATAGATGTGTTTACCGTGCGGTGGTTTATTTAGAACTAACTTACAATTCTTATGAGCTACATACCCATGGGTCTTATGTCATCTTTTAAATACTTAGCATCAGTTCTTTTTAAGTTTATTGATCTATAAGATAATAAGATAACTCAGTGTGGCTAGTTTTGAAATAAATGGTAGTAGGGTTATTTTTGCGGACATTAATTTCAGCCATTTCTGTCCCGTTAACATTTTTGTTACAGTCGTCATTACACAAGGAAAGTATTTTAAATTTCTTGGAAAATTGTTTAAAATCTTTAAAATCTGTATATTCTAATGGGCAAACGTCATATTATGGCTGCGAAGGTTTGCCATTTTCATAATAGGGTAAAGCTGTGTAGGCAAGAATGTATCTCCAGCCTTTTTCAAGGCATAAGCAATTGCATTGTGTGCTGAATCTCCTTCATTTTGACCATGGTTCGGTGCAAAGAATCTGAGATATTTCAGTTATATTGGAGCAGTCGTTGATAAACTTCAACTAAGCGCAGGCCACTACTGAATTTTGTTCTGGCCTAGTAAAGCCAAAATTTTATCCCTAGTAACATAACAGTAACAGAATAGTAACGTTTTTTATCCTTCGACCTTGGACAGATATGGCACCTTTTATAAGTTGTCGATGGACCACCTCTGGAAGTGGGGCTGGGATCCTGAACTTGAGCAATTTTTTTAGCCGTTTTTGTATGGCCCTAGGCAGTTGTGGTCACTCTGGATCTCTTCATCGTCTCCCTCATCTTCATCGGGACTATCTATGACGCTTTCTTCGTCGTCTTCTAATAGACGCTCAAAAATCTGGTAGAAAGACGCTTATTTGTGACTTTAGGCGTTCTTACTCGTCAAAAAAAAGTAACACGAATACTCGCGTGGGGCAATATATACCACACGACACGGAGCGGCGCTCGCGACTGATTCGCGGCGGGGAGAGGTATTTAGGCAGCTAATAAGAACAACATGGAGGTAGCTTGAAAAATGGCGGAGATACGACGCTTCAAATACGCCGTGGGGTTAAATATACCCCACGCGAGTAATTAAGGGTTAAACGGGAATATTTCAAAAATCAACAAAACTTTAATGACATAACCTAAAAACTCCATAATGATTTTATTTCGTTATTTGCATTCATAATCCTATTTATATCAAAGATATTATAGATATAGTCATAGAAAGAAATATTTAAAGCTGAGTAAAGGTAGATTGCAGTTGTCTAGCTATAAACCGAACCCAACTCACACCTCGTCGCTGAGTAAGGTGAATCATATTTCACAATTCATATAGGAGTGTGGTCATTTGCCGGGCTAAGAATTAAAAAAATATATATACAGGGTGGCCCTGAAAATCGTGGATCAAACGAAACAGGGAGATAAAGGGGGTTATTACCGACATATACCCCTCAACAGTATGACCTCACATCGACTCTACAAAAAATTAAAGCTATTTTTTGTTTTGAAAAAAATAATGCCTTATTTTGTAATCAAATGGCAAAATAATGAAAACATATTGTTTTTTCTTTCTTTTTTTTGTGTTCAATTATTGTCAAAAAAAGCATCTTTACATAAAAAGTATCTTTACCACTGTGGGAACACAAATTCGTGAGCAATGGCGACTTTCTTAAAAGAAATTAAGTTTTACGAAAAATCAATTCCAACTTCAAAACAGTACTGTGAAAAAAAAATGTATGACAGACAAGTGACCCTGTATCAAAAAAATTAGCCTGTTTTATCACCATTTAAATGAGGAATAACACTTGGCTATTTGTAGCTAACTTATTTTACAAAACTTGTTTATTGGCGCCAAGTCTAACTTTCAATAAATTGAGCGATCAATAAAAATCGTTATTCGCGTTGATTATTTTCACTCTTAACAATCCTAGAGCTTTAACATTGGAATAAATACCCGGTATCTTTTGTCCTTTTCACACTCGGGTCGGGTACGTACCCGACTCCGGTCGTAGGTACATACGATCCATTGTTTTTTGGCTCAGGTACCTAAGCTTGCGCGTACGTTTGGCCCACCGCTCCCGCCGCGGCGGCGAATCAGTGACTCGCTACCTGCTTGTTATTACGCACGTGTTCTGCTGGTTTGCTCTTCAACGTCTCCTGAACGGACTCGGATTTCTTGTCTAACTTTGACCTAAGCTTGCCATACGGACTGTGAGTCTTGCCAAACTGTGACCTAAGCTGGCCATGCGGACTCTGTTTGATTTCTTGCCAAACTTTGACCTAAGCTTTCCAATCGGACACTAATTCTTGCCTAACTGTGACCTACGCTACGCCAGATGGCTACTGTAAGAAGAGTGGAGTACAGCTGACTGTACTCCACTCTTCTTACAGTGGCCATTACAAAAGCCGTAGATGTAATGCATGTCAGCATACTCTCGCTGACGAGGGAAGGCTTCAAGAATCAGTGTCCGATTGGAAAGCTTAGGTCACAGTTTGGCAAGAAATCACACAGAGTCCGCATGGCAAGCTTAGGTCACAGTTTGGCAAGACTCACAGTCCGTATGGCAAGCTTAGATCACAGTTAGACAAGAAATCCGAGTCCGTTCAGGAGACGTTGAAGAGCAAACCAGCAAACACGTGCGTAATAACAAGCAGGTAGCGAGTCACTGATTCGCCGCCGCGGCGGGAGCGGTGGGCCAAACGTACGCGCAAGCTTAGGTACCTGAGCCAAAAAACAATGGATCGTATGTACCTACGACCGGAGTCGGGTACGTACCCGACCCGAGTGTGAAAAGGACAAAAGATACCGGGTATTTATTCCAATGTTAAAGCTCTAGGATTGTTAAGAGTGAAAATAATCAACACGAATAACGATTTTTATTGATCGCTCAATTTATTGAAAGTTAGACTTGGCGCCAATAAACAAGTTTTGTAAAATAAGTTAGCTACAAATAGCCAAGTGTTATACCTCATTTAAATGGTGATAAAACAGGCTAATTTTTTTGATACAGGGTCACTTGTCGGTCATACATTTTTTTTTCACAGTACTGTTTTGAAGTTGGAATTGATTTTTCGTAAAACTTAATTTCTTTTAAGAAAGTCGCCATTGTTCACGGATTTGTGTTCCCACAGTGGTAAAGATACTTTTTATGTAAAGATGCTTTCTTTGACAATAATTGAACACAAAAAAAAGAAAGAAAAAACAATATGTTTTCATTATTTTGCCATTTGATTACAAAATAAGGCATTATTTTTTTCAAAACAAAAAATAGCTTTAATTTTTTGTAGAGTCGATGTGAGGTCATACTGTTGAGGGGTATATGTCGGTAATAACCCCCTTTATCACCCTGTTTCGTTTGATCCACGATTTTCAGGGCCACCCTGTATACAGAGTTCAGTGCATCCTAGTCCATCAGCAACTTTATTCCACCCTCTTCTTGACAATAAACGGTTTCTATAATCTTTATATCTTTTATTCCACAAAAGTTTTTGTTCTCGCACTGCATTAATGAGGAGATCTAGATCCATATTATTTGCTTTAAAATCCCTTTGCAAATGAACTTTTTCAAGTCGTCGCGCGTCGTCGCAATTCGTCGCTCAAAAAACAAGTCCGCACTTCGTCGCGTGTCGTCGCACACTGACTAACGCGACAACGTAGGCCACTATCATACACAACGACTTTAGCTATGCCGCGTTTGTCGTTAACCTAGGACAACTGGTAGGAAGTTGATGGGTTAGTGCCAACTAGAATATAGGTATAATACGTTTTTCGACTAGAGTGTCTTGATTGTATCCTCCACGAAAAAGATAATTATTCAGACCAAGTTCATGAATAGGTGGTCGGTCGGTACACTTCTACTCTGTACTCTCCATTGGCTCTGAAATGTTCTCCGTAATAAGAACGCGCCTGTTTAATTTGGTAAATCCCAAAGGCAAAGATAATAAGATACATATTATATTTCTAACTAGGGTTGTAACGGAGGCCTTCTTAACGGAGGCGGAGGCGGAGGCGGATGCGAAGGCGATGAGTTTCACTTCCGCGGATGCGGAGGTTAACGGAGGCGGAGGCGAAAGTGAAAGTGGATGTAAATAAAATAGTAATTTTAATTTGAACTTTATTCAAAAGTTTTTATTTTAAATACTTATCACTTAAGTAAACATTTAAAACATAAAGTAAAAATTTTAAGTTAACTTTTTTGTAATCAAAAGTAATCAAAATTAAGGAGAGGTAAATTAAATTTGACAAACAATCTTGGTTTGTGTCATCTGGCCCGGTAATCATATCACCGGGTCGGATAAAACTTTTTTTCCCATCTGGCCCGGCGCCGGGCCAGGTCACCGGGCCGGATGGGATACACTCAGTTTTGCGGCTTTATCACCTTCCAAACGATTTCTAAGGGATTCATAAATTTATCCAGCTGAATTATATAATTGTTCACTTGGCACTGAACTTGGCGGCGCCGATAAGTACTTGCGAACGATGGCAGAAAAAGCTTTATATTTATTGTTATTTCTCCACCACAATAATGGATCATCGTCTAATTTGAGTCTGTTTTCTTTATTATCGCGCGGTATTGCTATATGATTACGTAAATAAAACTCCGTTACAACTCCGCAAAAATTGTGCGGAGGCGGAAGCGGAGGCGAAGGTACGATTTCTTGCGGAACTTCCGCAGTAACGGAGGCGGAGGCGAAGTTCCGTTACAACCCTATTTCTAACGAAAGCCAGAAACATGGTAAGAAACTTGTTAATGTAACAATTAATACTCGTAATATATTATTGTTTTAGTATTATGCTCGTAATATATTATTGTTTTAGTATTATGTTCTAATATTTTATCAATGGTTTCAAGGGCATAAACACAAAATCTCTTTTGTGTTTCTAATTCTCGTTCTCTTACGCGCATCTCATCTTCATGCTTTCTTTTGAGGAATTTCCTCCTTGTGTCAGTTAATAATGCATTGGTGTAATAGATGTGTTGAGCAATCTTGAACAAACTCTCTAATCCCCGTATCAAGGCGAGGTGTGGCCCACTTTCAGGTGTGTGAACCTAAAAAAAGCACGCGGGATTGGACCGCATGCGTAAAATTTCACGCTGCGGATCATACGCAGCATGAGTTTCAGTTTTCTACGGGCTGCGTAACGGTATAGACGTGTTCAAAAATGATCAATGTCAGAAGAATATCTGTCGCTTACATACTTTACAAACGACGAAACAAGAAGACAAGAGTACATGTTGATCCCTTTCTTGAAAATAGGCTTCTTGCTGGGGCGTTTGTTACACACTTTGGAAAACTACAAAATAATGAACGTAAATTTAAAAATTACTTTCGAATGTCCATTCGTTCTTTTGATGAACTGTTGTGTAAAATTGAGAATAAGCTACAAAAAAGCAGTTTACGAAGGATTACAATACAACCGATTGAGAGGCTCGCTATTACATTAAGGTAAGTTTAAAATTTTAAATATTTAATTTCCTGCTATGATTTAGTGGAAAGGGATTTGAACAGGTAGGATAAACGTACCAATCCCAAACCAGTAAAGGACTTTTTTGACTTCAAATTACTGTCATGTGTAAATTTACATGTGCAAAAAAAAAATTTGTCATGTACTCTGGTCAACTGCAAAAATGTTAAACAAAAATCAAATCAATGATTTTTTCGGTAGTTGACCATCGTGGTCAACTATTGAGACATCATACAACACATGTTCTAGTAATTATCCAGTCTAAATAAACGGTATAATAATGATTTTTTGTTTGAAATATCGTAAAGTAACGCGTCATTGGTTATTAATTGTTGAAATTTCATAAAATAAGATTATTTCACTCATAAAATGTCACCATTAAAGTGGAATCATTCCTACCTTTCATCACACGCTACTTATTATAATATAGATAAAAGTTATAGGTTTGCACATGACAGTAATTTAAAGTCAAAAAAAGTCCTTAATTGGTTTGGGATTGGTACGTTCAACCTACATACACAATCCTTTTTTTTATCTGATAAAGTACACATGGCCACAGATCAAGTTACCCAAAACCAGCATAAATGGAACTCGCGCCTTGCGTATTATCATACTTAGGTAACCCGTCGGAGTCCCGCTTATACTGGATTTGAGTAACTTGATCTGTGCCGTGTGTACAACCGCACTCATATGACTAAACAAACAATTAGAGAGAAACTGGAGAAAAAAAGTTAATCGTACTCATTTTAATAAAAAGAGTTTTATTCATAAATTTAAAAATCAAATTTTACATCATTCATTTCTTTGTAAATTTGTATCCTGAGCGTTGACATTTCTTTCGCCTGTAGATGATGTTGTTGCTGGGGTATAAATTACGTCATAAGATGTGATATTAAACAAGCCGCTTTCAGTCGAAATAAGAGTTTCATTGTCATTCACTGCAGCAGAACTAATAGCATTGTCGTTAAGACTCGAAGTATCCTGGATTATACTATTGGTTTGGTAATCTTGATTTATCGGTGACAAACTGTCAAGCTCAGTAAAAGCACTAGAACTTGTTGTAGGTATGGGACTGTAGTATGCAGGTTGTGTTTGACTTTCCATTTCCATAACTATATTTAACACTTTTGTTCTGAACGTTAGTTTTTGATATCTAGTGAATCTTTTTAATGAAGGCTGCAGAGACTGAAAGAAAGCCAAATCCTCACTTTCTAGCTCCAGTTGATTAGACTTTAAGCATTCTAATAACTGTGCCTCAAATTCAGATGGTGCTTGCTTTTTAGATTTTACTTGTTTTTGTTTTGATGTTGGGTGAGAACTTTCTTGACGTGAAGTATCTGGTTGCGTGGACTCATTACGTGTTTCTAAATTACGTTGTGATGTTAGTTGAGAACTTTCTTGACGTGAAGTACCTGGTTGCGTGGACTCATTAGGTGTTTCTAAATTACTTTGTTCAGACATTTCTTCACAGAGTGACTCTTCTCCAACAGTTTCCGTTGTACTGTCTAAGAAAGTCAAAATGTCATAGTAAGAATATTTCTTCTTCTTCTTACTCCCAGAGCCGGATGGCTGATTTTTTTCAGATATCTTGTCTTTCTGGTAAGTGTCCCTTGCTGTTCGCCAGCGTTGTTGTATTTTCTTGTCTGAAATGACAAAATATAATAAGTAAGTGGCAAAAGTACACACAGTTTCAGATCAAGTTACCCAAAACCAGTACCAATAAACGGAACTTGCTAGGGCCTCGCCGGGCGGCGAGTCGTCTACGATAATAAACAACGCATGAGTCCTGTTTATACTGGTTTTGGGAAGCTTGATCTGTGGCCGTGTGTACAAATCTGATATTAGTTGGAAATTTAACTGCATTCGATTAAAGGCCCTCCTTAATTCACACATGTTGTCAACTTTACACTGTCTCATGAAGCATTAGATAAATCAAGCAATATATATATACCTATACAGAGTGGAAAAATAAGGCCGCAGTTGAAGGAAAAGTACCCATAATATTGATGATGGCAAATTTTACTGAATGGAAATAATTCATTTTTTACAAAAATAATTAGAACTTCATTTAAGGATTTTTGGAAAAACACCGGATTGAATCGGGAAATTTGTCAGCATTATTAATATATTATGTTATCATATTATTAATATATTGTTTTTGTTTTCAGATATTTGGCAACTGGTAATACATTCACTGATCTACACTATTCCTATGTGATTGGAATTGCAACAATTAGCGAAATAGTAAGACAAGTTTGTTACATAATATGGATTGAACTAAAGTCTGAATGTATTCCACAGCTTAATGGGATCAAATGGACAGAAATCGCAGAGGGATTTCTCACATATACAAATTTTCCTAATTGCTTGGGTGCTATTGATGGAAAACATATAAGAGTGATTCGGCCGCCGCACAGTGGATCACTATATTTTAATTATAAGAAATATTATTCTGTAGTGCTCCTCGCAATGTGTGATGCTGATTATAATTTTACATATATTAATGTCGGTACCAGTGGAAGCAACGCCGATTCAACCATCTTTAGAAGGAGTCAATTGTATACGAAACTGGAAAGTAACACGTTGGGTATCCCTGACCCGCAAGAGTTGCCTATTATTTGCCCCGAAGTAGCTCCATCTAGTGTAAGAGCAAAGTTGCCGTTCGTGATAGTGGGAGATGAGGCATTTGGTTTATCATCACATGTGATGCGGCCTTATGCTCGTGATAATTTACCTTACAAAAAGAAAATATTTAATTACCGTCTGTCCAGAGCTAGAAGGTACATAGAATGCACTTTTGGAATTATGTCAAATAAATTTAGAATATTTCACAGATCCATGACTGTCAAGTTAGATCTAGCACAATTATTATTAATAGTCAAGACGGCATGTGTACTTCACAATTTCATAAGGAAACGGGATGGCTACATGGTCAGCCATACATTTGTCACAAATGGTTTTACGGGACCACTACCCAGGCAGCAGACTGAAAGTAGTAATACGTCGGCAAGTAATATCAGAGATATATTTGCAGATTACTTTATCAATGAAGGAAAAGTCTCCTGGCAACACCGATATATAATTAATTAACTAAACTCAAAAGGTTTTAGAAGGTTTTTGATGTTATTTGTGAATTAAATAATTATGCTTATATTAATAAAGTAATGATGCTTGTATAAATAAAATAATGAACCAAACACATACCCGCCACTTTTCTTTCCTCTTCGCTCAAATTTTCGTAGTTAGGTGCCAATTCCTTCAAAATATCTCTCCATGCAGCCTCCCTCGCGTCCCTGTTTTTGTATAATTCATTGCGTTTATCCCACAAAACGGGCCGCAGATGAACTTCAATGATTACTCGTTCTGTATCGATTTTCATTTCGGTAGTACAATACGGCGCGTGCGCCCCGCTCGACTCTAAAATGGGCACTGAAGTTGTAGGCAGCGCTTACGCATGCGGATACCCCGCACCGGGGTGACGCCCCGCACAGCGCCCCGCGTCCCGCGTGCGTTTATCACGCTTTACAATAGATACCTATATGAAATTGTTCTTTGCGGATGCTACGCATGCGGGCCAATCCCGCGTGCGTGAGCAAATCCGCGTGACACTAAAAGCGCCCTAAGTACCTACGTAATTCTTGCAATTCCAAATAACCAGTTGTTTTTAACCACTCAACGCCGAACCGGCACTCGGGTGCCGCATAACAATAGATTTTCTATTGTGTCTAGTAATCCGGGGCTAGAAGGATTAAGTAAGGAATCTTAACTATTTCTCATGTCAAAGGAATGTCTACAGTCAACTTTTAGACCCATTAAAGAATCATTATAGTTATGATAAGTTGTTAAACCACATTTCGAAAGCACGATATCAAGCACGGTGTTGATCTCAAGTAATTACTCAAATTAAAATTCAAATAATCATTACATTAACTATCTTGTCTTGTTAAACAACATTTACTTAAAAACAAGTTCAAATAGTCATTACTAAATTGGTATAAAATGCCCTGAGTTGCATAGTTTTAATACAATTCGTGGATACCTTACGCAGTTACAACTACTAACTACAAGTGCTCCGTTCTATATTAATCGCAAGTACCATGGACGTAAGTAAAACATTTCAATTTTTTTTTCTGAGTGAATGTTCTGATTTATTTGACTAACGTAATACCTACCAAGGAGTTAAGAAAAAACAAAAGAAATATGATATTGATTTTATTTATTCGTTCTTAAGATACATCATCATGAAAGTGCTCCATTCTATAATATCACAAATATCATGGATTTATTTAGGCGTGGTAATTTTATCTTTGTTGCTGTAAGAGTACTTCCTACAGCTCTGAGAATTGGATATTCCCTTTGTTATGTTATAAATAAGCTGCCGAGTTTTCTTGCGATGATCATCATTCGTTGGCTTCGTGTAATATTTTACACGAACATCTGCATGCTTCCAATGATCCGATTGATCAATGTTTTCTAGTTTCTTCATATCATATACCTCAATCTTAATGAGGTGTGTTGCACTTGCTCCATCGTCCGTGTTGGTTGACACATAAGATGTCAAATCTCTCCCGGAACAACGCCCAACTGTTGAAGATCTGATTGTCCTCGACTTCTTTTTCGGTGGTTCAAAGAATTCATCGATTGATTCTTTCTTATGCAATGAAGGAAGTACCAAGGAGTTAAGAAAAAACAAAAGAAATATGATATTGATTTTATTTATTCGTACTTAAGATACATCATCATAAAAGTGCTCCATTCTATAATATCACAAATATCATGGATTTATTTAGGCGTGGTAATTTTATCTTTGTTGCTGTAAGAGTACTTCCTACAGCTCTGAGAATTGGATATTCCCTTTGTTATGTTATAAATAAGCTGCCGAGTTTTCTTGTGATGATCATCATTCGTTGGCTTCGTGTAATATTTTACACGAACATCTGCATGCTTCCAATGATCCGATTGATCAATGTTTTCTAGTTTCTTCATATCATATACCTCAATCTTAATGAGGTGTGTTGCACTTGCTCCATCGTCCGTGTTGGTTGACACATAAGATGTCAAATCTCTCCCGGAACAACGCCCAACTGTTGAAGATCTGATTGTCCTCGACTTCTTTTTCGGTGGTTCAAAGAATTCATCGATTGATTCTTTCTTATGCAATGAAGGAAGTACCAAGGAGTTAAGAAAAAACAAAAGAAATATGATATTGATTTTATTTATTCGTACTTAAGATACATCATCATAAAAGTGCTCCATTCTATAATATCACAAATATCATGGATTTATTTAGGCGTGGTAATTTTATCTTTGTTGCTGTAAGAGTACTTCCTACAGCTCTGAGAATTGGATATTCCCTTTGTTATGTTATAAATAAGCTGCCGAGTTTTCTTGTGATGATCATCATTCGTTGGCTTCGTGTAATATTTTACACGAACATCTGCATGCTTCCAATGATCCGATTGATCAATGTTTTCTAGTTTCTTCATATCATATACCTCAATCTTAATGAGGTGTGTTGCACTTGCTCCATCGTCCGTGTTGGTTGACACATAAGATGTCAAATCTCTCCCGGAACAACGCCCAACTGTTGAAGATCTGATTGTCCTCGACTTCTTTTTCGGTGGTTCAAAGAATTCATCGATTGATTCTTTCTTATGCAATGAAGGAAGTTAATCGTCGTCCGACAGTGGGTAATAATAATGTTTAAACGTGTTTTCTTGAAACATCACATCGCCTTCATTATTTGTAAAATGAGGAATCTGTAACAACCAGTACAATACTGACTTATCACTTCAGTTTATGCACATCTTAAAACAATAATACGTTAGGCAAATAAACAGTTTTATTCACATCTTAAAAACATTAATACGTTAGTCAAATAAATCAGAACATTCACTCAGAAAAAAAAAATTGAAATGTTTTACTTACGTCCATGGTACTTGCGATTAATATAGAACGGAGCACTTGTAGTTAGTAGTTGTAACTGCGTAAGGTATCCACGAATTGTATTGAAACTATGCAACTCAGGGCATTTTATACCAATTTAGTAATGACTATTTGAACTTGTTGTTAAGTAAATGTTGTTTAACAAGACAAGATAGTTAATGTAATGATTATTTGAATTTTAATTTGAGTAATTACACTGGTCAACAAAATTTAAACTTTTTTTTGTCACATGAAAACTTATATCAAATTTTAAATCTACTAAGGCCACCAAACACTAATATGCGGATGAAAAAAATTTGACACGTCAGGTTTCCTTGTGACAACAAAACATATATTTTCGTAAAAAAGTACACCCATCAGCTACATTTAGAGATATTTTTGCCTAATATTGAATAAAAACTTGTGATTTTCGTGAATAGTTGGCTTATGAAAGGTCTTTGCTAAGTCGCCAACAATAATCTGCTGGCGTTCCTGGACTTTGTTTCCCTTGATAGCCCTTCTTTATTAAGGAAATGACCTGATGGAACCTCTCGCCATATTCGTCACTCCCAACACCCAAATTTTCCCGAAAGAAGTCCAGATGAGATTCCAGCATAATGTTTTTGAAGACATTATTACATCCCAAAGCTTTCTAAGACATTAAAAGTTCATTTATTAAGTCTTTACAATTTTCCGATCTATGTTTTCCTTTAAAATTTTGGACAACGTTAACAAAGCATTTCCAGGCGAGTTTTTTCTGATCATTCAGTTCTTCTTCAGAGGTTTTATCCTTTGTCAGTTGCCGTATTTGTGGACCTACAAATATTCGCTCATTAATATTTGCCTCGCTGAATTTAGGGAATTTCTCTTTTAGATATACAAATCCTCCTGCAGTTTAGGAATAGCTCTTTCAAAAAAAAAATTGGCCGATCTTTAAGTGCAACGGTGGTAAAAGTATGTCATCAGGGTTCACTAAAGGATCATTTTTAAATTTTTTATGGCGAGGAGTATGTGATTTCCAAAATAGCCTGTCTAAACAGCAATGTTCAATTAGTCATGTGATATTTCCACGCTAGATGTAATAGTTAATTCTCCACACACATAAGACAAACTGTCAGGGTTGTTAAAGCACTTTCGTGGCATTTTTACGATGTAACCAACGTAATAAAATGTAAGTTAGTCGAATGCAATAGTTATACAGTCCCCAAATGAAGTTATTCTAAAGTAAGACGTATATGACGTCAGAAAACAATATCTAGCTGTCACAAAAAAACTGGACGTGATTGATACAAAATTATTATATATTGTTAATGAGGGTACATCAACATATACAAAAATCATCACAAAGTTCTTGTGACAAAAACAGTGTTGACCAGTGTTACTTGAGATCAACACCGTGCTTGATATCGTGCTTTCGAAATGTGGTTTAACAACTTATCATAACTATAATGATTCTTTAATGGGTCTAAAAGTTGACTGTAGACATTCCTTTGACATGAGAAATAGTTAAGATTCCTTACTTAAAAACAACTGGTTATTTGGAATTGCAAGAATTACGTAGGTACTTATAGCGTAAAGGATTCCTTACGTTAGGTTTGATATTATGATCTACTAGAAACCAAAAGTTTGTATTGAAAACGTTTGAAAGAACTAGGTTAGGTCACGAACGTTTGACCAAAAAAAGCTAGGTTAGGTTAGGTTAGATATTGTGATCTACTACGAATCCGGAGTTTGCATGCACACCGTTTGACGACCTTGGTGGTGCAGTGACTAAGCGTATATAGAACCGCAGAAGGTCCTGGGTACAATTCTTGGTCGAATCAATTTTTGCAATGAACTTTTGTACTGGCTGCCAGGGATGGTCTAGTTTACCTAGCGAAGAGAAATAATAGTATAAATAAACGTATAAAGTAAACCTGCAGCAACCGACGTAGCAGACGAGGTGAATCATGAGGTGATTAGGTAATTAACTGCCGAGCGAGGCGAACGCCGCTAATGATCGTTTAGTTAATCATCTAGGCAGATATGGACCCCATAGCTATCTCCGTAATTATGCGAGATAGATGAAAACGGATCAGTGCAATCGCTCCAAGTCACCCCCAAAACCTTTTTATTTTTTTTTTATTTTTTTTAGGTTCACACACCCGAAAGTGGGCCACACCTCGCCTTGATACGGGGATTCGAGAGTTCTGGCGTGAGCCAGAACTCTCGAATCCTTACTACTGTTATCTAATGTTATTGTGTATTATGTTGCTTCACAAAAATTAACTGTTATGATTAAACACTATAAAATAAAACTAGGAGAAAAGCAACTTAATAATTATTACCTTCAATGTTTTCACTTCTATCTATTGGAAAAGTGAATATTATTGGGCTCTCAGGTACACAGGCAGGTCGTTGAAAGTAAGGGTGATTGTCCCATCATCAGGGTCAACTGTTGGTTCCTGAAAATAGTTCCTGAAAATAGATTACCTATATTTTATTTTAAAGAAGGTTAAGGCTAATGTACGCTTTCATAGGGTCATGGGGCTAAAATAAATATGTTTTTTTTTGTTTATTTAATTATTAAATTAAAATCTTTAGATTAATTACTAAATTAAAATCTAACACCTTCATTTAATGTGATATTATTCATTATTTCACAAAATTAATTTGGCTAGTTGTAATATACAATTTGAATAATAACACTGGTCTACAAAATTTTACTTTTTGTGTGTCCATCAATTGAATACTATATTTTTATACTGCTTTGAGGTAACTTAATACGAAAACACAGATATATTTTTTTAATTAGCTCTTATTTTGGAAATATACCTAATATACAAAATTTGACTTTTAGTAACATGTTAAAGTACAAAATAATTTATTTAAAAAAAAACTATATTTATTTATTGTTATTTTTTACTTTTTATATAAAATTGGGAATATTGAAATATTAACATAATATTTAAACGTGTTTAATTAAGATTTTCGCTTCTTTTTCGTTAATCTTTTGTAATCGCTGTTAGGGGTATCTCTTCTCAAATTCCAGCAGTAGTCCGTTACCATTGACGCATTCCATCGGCTCTGGTATATGTTTTCCATTGTCGAGATATCTTGATTCGCCATGTTCGACACTTACATCACCGCAGTTAGAAGGGAAAAAATCAAGATGAGAATGAAGAAAATGAATTTTTAGAGACCCACAAACTGTGACGATTGTGAGGTTGTAGGCTCATTGTAGTCAACTTCACTTGAAATTATCTCTTCTTCAGAATCTTGCTGGTACTCTTCGGGATGTCGAGGAACAGGTAAATCGATTCCGTGTGGTACAGGTCGCGACACAGAGGCTACATAAAGGTATACCACGTTTCGTGTCTTTTTTCTTGATATACCATACTGGATGGAGTCAAGCAAAAGTAACAGTCATTCGCATGAGTGGTAGGTTCCCTCCTCATCATTGGCACACTAAAAGGCAATGAACGTTTCTTTTTGTTTAGCCACTTAATTAAATTTGTGGAGCAAGCTGTGCAAATAAAATGTGGTACGATTTGTCTTGGTTTTTAATTTTAATTCCAAAATAATGGAAGTGAGCATTTTCTAAACGTTGAGTAATTGAGCATCTTTGGTTAATATGGGTCACCTTACCACATATTGTAGCAAAAATTGTCTGCACTATTAACAAATTTGGGAGACATAATGGAAAATGTAGATTTTTCACAAAAAATGTCAAAAAACGATAACAATTTCACGTTTTAACTGTTGAACAAAACACAGTCAGCGTTGGAAGTAACAAACAAATATGAAAAAATAAAATTTCCGCAGTTAATCTCTAAATATTTTGAATTATCATCATTAATGTGGTAAAACTATCGCGCTACCCGCTATTATATTTTATATAGCACAATTGCACAATAAGAGCTAACTATGAATTTTTACTTATATATTTATATTCAGTGAGTGAAATACAATCAATATAGTACATTTTCATGTAACGGCAAATTTGATGTAGACCAGTGTAATTACTAATAAACAAACATGAGAAAAGCCCGCTTCCAACACACCATGCAGTCTAGTTGCAGCTTGAGGTCCAATTATGTAGTGTACACGCTGCTCCAAATCACTCAACTTTGCCAGTAGAGCAGGCCCACCACCAGTTTTAACAACGGCTCTATTAATTTTGGCAGCCTTTTAGTTTGTGTTGTTTTTTAGGTCACTCCATACCTTAAAAAATAATAACCGAAATTCACAGAGAATATGTTTAATATTATGCAAGTTGAGATTAACATTGGATTGTTGTAAAAAAATATTAACTTAGTAGAATTTGATAAAGTTGACACCCAGGAATACTTTTAGTATTATTTTATTAGTCTTAACCACTCAACGCCGAACCGGCACTCGGCTGCCGCATAACAATAGATTTTCTATTGTGTCTAGTAATCCGGGGCTAGAAGGATTAAGAGGAAAGAACGGACCCATTTTTCCATACAAACGCTGTCCCCTGTTTTCTCCCTGGATAATTCCATTAGTGAAATATTTTTTTTTTCCAATAATCTATGACCACTATTTTCCTTTTTTTCATAAATTAATAATTAAGAGAGATATGAACCTTCAAATACCTAAAAAAATGGCCAGATTTTCCGCTGTGTTTAAACATCCAGAAAACAAAGGAGAAGACCGATTTTGGGCCCAACGATACAGACATGAAACATATACTAAAAAAATCTATATTTTTTTTTAGATCAGCCTGTTTGCGTTTTACCATCAATTTCAATGGCCAACAGCAAAAAAAATGGATTTTTATGATTTCATTATATTCAACTTGCTTTATAAACGCGAATTTCATTAGACTTATTTTTGACTATCTTTCTAAATGCTCTGATAACAATAAAAAAAACGAGTGAGACAGTTTTAATCGATTTAATATTAATCGATACTTAAATATATTTTATACGGTGGCTTTTTTTTGGCATAATACTGAATAATTTTTTTCTTATAAGTAAAAACAGTTACTTGATAAATATGATTAGACATTTGCAAATGAGTTTTACTTATTTAAACGTTGTTACAAAAAAGCGAGTCGAAAATCGATTTATAGTTGTGTTTTTAATCGGATATATACGGCACTATTTATTGTCTGTATTGTCAATGTCAGTAATGTCAGTGTCAGCTTTATTTAATCAGTTATTTTGGATTTTTTATTTTATTTCGTTTTTCGTACTCATGCGTTAGTAATAAATGTGTCCCTTTGTATTGCTCCTGATTTTTGAAAGACCTCTGCTTACTTACGGACTCTGAAACCGATCAATTATATTTATTATATAATCCTTGGACCATCCTTGGACATCGTTTTCTGCAACCCATGATTCCCATGAATACCTTTGAGTGAACATCGGATAACCTAATGCCTATTGACGACTACAGCGTGATTTATGGGTATAAGTAAACACATGTTTGCAAGCACATGCTTGTGCTGTGGAATTGTATCGTGGAATAGCAACGGGTCGTTTCAGCACAACACAATACGAAGACGCATTGGAAGAAGAAGGATGGGCCCGACACCAAGAAAATACAACATCCCTGCCCAGTTTTTGGATACCTACTATATTAATATTTTGTACTGATGATAGAATAAAATATAATTAAAACTTTATGTTTTTTATACCCATTTATTTAAGAATAATATTCAGATCCTTTGCATTATTAACATGTGAGGTAGGTATGCATAATTGGTATGTTGTCAATTATTCATAGTCATAGTTTAATGTTGGTTGTACGTACTTCAGACTGCCTTGCTACCTAACAAAAGACCTAAGAATGTAATAAATCAAAACGCATAAAAATCGGTTCATCCGCTTAGGAGCTATGTCGTTGCCACAGGCAAACATACAGGGCACTATTATTCCTCTTTTTGTGTCGGGAGTTAATAAAAGGTCAAAAACTAGCACTTTTCTTACTAAAAATTATCATGGGTTACATAACCTCTAATATTTTCAGTAGATTATTTTACTGACTTGGCCATTGAAATTCGCAGTGAAAATTGGCCTCGTAGGAAGTTTTTGAATGAACAAAATATAGGCCAAGTTACAGCCCTGTATCGCCAGGCCCAAGATTGTATGGGGATCGGTCTTCTCCTTTAACTAGATTTAATTTAAAAAAGGAAAACATAGGAACACGGTCAAAGCCTTTCTTTAATTTTTGATGAAAAAAATAGTTAAATCGGTCAAGTTTTGGAAGAGAAATCAGGGGACTACGAAACGTTGATTTTACGTACTTTTAATAGGTATTTTCGGTCCAAGCTGCAGTTGTCTCTATCGCGCTCTGCGGGGGAGGCTTGAGGTTGGGGAGACGCGGACTAATACGTATACTCTCTATGACGTGACGTAGTCGATAGTTATATCGATATCCTAGTGTTGTTCATCGATATCGATATTTCCAGTTAGAATATTTTGCGTGAAGTGCATTTAGCAGATTGTTGTGATGTTTTATTGTTGGAAGGTATTATGTAACTGATAAACTTTTTCTTGACAGTTTTTTATGAATTATATACTAAAACGCCTCGACTAGGCCGTCGGATTTAGACAAAAAAAGAAGCTAAATTCGCAAAGCGTGATGTAGTTCTGCATTTTAAGTATATTGTATAGGTCTGTGAGAGTAATGTTATTTCAAATTTGCAACTTCGAAAAACCTGGGGAAACTGAGAAAATCGAGAAAATCTTCGAAATTTTGGGACTTTTTTTACTATTTGCTCTCCAGGGCCAAAAATTTTTTTGTGAACGACACACTACACTAATAAACTGTATTAAAGTACCTACCTACAACTGGAGGCAGCTCTATTTGTATCAAGCCATGGTTTGCTAGTTGGAAGCTGGATAAGTTAGCTGCTTCTATATTGATTAGGATGCGTTTGTTTGCACTCCTGAACATTTAACTCGATTAAAAATTGTTAATTAACAAATATGTGACTGTGGCGCTGACGTGGGAGATTTGAACCATCTGTTTTTTGCTTGTGAAAACATTAAACAATCCCCAGTACATCATTTGGCAATTCTGATAATTATAATTCTTTGAGTCAAAGGAATGCCATAATTATACTAGATGGCACATTACACATACACATACATTTACTTACAAAAAAGTAGTAATTATTACTACCAAAGAAAGTCTTATGCTTACACAAGTTCCGGCATTTGTTTCTCCTGATGACCACATCATAAACGTATACGGTTTATATGAAGCAACTAAATCCGATGCGACGATTCTCTCAGAGATAGTAAAGAATCCATGTGATCCATTTATATGATTCTTTCATGAGAACGATGCGCTCATATTAGACAGAGGATTCAGAGATTGTTGCAACGAAGATTAAAGATTTAAGAGTCATGCGGATACCGTGCATATATGCCTTCATCAAAAGATGACAATGAATACCAGCTTACTACACAACAAGCACACGACTCAAAAAAAGTAAACATGTGCCTTAGGGTGGTCGAAACCATCAATGGTAGATTAAAAAATCAATTTCGCCAGCTTCGGTCTCAGCCTTTAAATGTATATAAACCAAAAAATATGAGCCCAAAATAATTTCTGCCGCATTAGAAGATTTAAAACAATCACATGCAATCATCAGTTTTGAGTCATCGTTGCGAATAGACGTCTAGTGAAAATAAAATAAACAAATAATAATCGGCTGACTCGTGCCCTCGTTTTTTTCCGATTGACTTAGTGTTACAAGGTGAAAATGAACCTACTATGTGTTTATTAAGTGTTTTAAAGACTAATTAAATAAACATATTAAATATGGATAGCAGTCCCTTCAACCGAAGTGGGAGGACGGCCCGCACTCCTCCACCCTCGCCCCAAGCTGCTTCCGCATCTAACCAGGACTCTACTGGACATGGACCTATCTCGACACCAGAAATACAAAACTGGATGACGACCATCGAGCAATGCCTGAATGAGGTGTGCCAGATAGCGGCTGAGGGTAAGCTGAACTCGGAACAAAAATTACGCATAACGAATCTTTGCCGAAAAGTCGGACACGGCACATCTCAAATGGCAGTACAGTACCAGTCCCTGAAAGTGAAGACCATGCAGACCCATTGTTCTCTTCAGGCCCTTCAAGAAAAGTGTACTCTCTCGCAGCAATTGCAGGACCTTCAGACCAGTATTGAAGAGTCTAAAAAATCCGAGAATAAATCATCCTTTGCTGATATGGTAAAGAAAGGTGCCAGCAACTTTATCCAGCCAATTAATTTAAGCTCAGTGGCTATCTACCCGAACGACAAACAAAAATCGAGCGAAGATACTAAATCTCTTGTCCAAAAAATTATATGCCCTGAAAAATTGAAACTTCACGTGAGAGGTCTGCGAAAAACTAAAAATGGCGGTGTCATCATCAGCACTGAGACCAAGGACGATATAGAAAAACTAAAACAATCAACGCAGATAACGAGCTCAGGCCTCACGATCGACGAGCCCCACAAACGAAAGCCCAGAATAGTGGTAATTGGAGTGCCCTCAGCTATGCAGGACAAAGAAGTATTTACCTGCCTCTTTGAACAAAACATAGCCGAGAAAAATCAAAATCTAGACCTCCAATTATTCCTCGACTCCATCAAGCTCAGCCATAAGTCCGGTAAGAAAGACGCTGAGACCTGTAACTACGTGTTAGAAGTCACAGCGGCCATCCGTAAAGCTCTTATTCATAAAGACAGGGTGTTTATAAATTGGTCCTCATGCCCAGTAAGAGACTTTACTTTAGTCACTCGCTGCTTCAAGTGCCAACAATACGGCCACGCAGCTAAATCCTGCCGGGAGACAACACACACATGCGGCCACTGTGGCGAACAAGGACATACCATCAAAGAGTGTACGAGAAGGGCAGAGGATCCAAAATGTGCTTCTTGCTCTCGGTTTAAAAAACCAAGCAATCATATAACGGGTGCCGCTGATTGCCCGGCAAAAATGATGGCCGAAAAGAGGTACATAAACTCCATTGATTATGAGGGCGCCTAGGAGCGCCGTAATTTTATTTTATTTTCGTCCTTTTAGCTAAATCTTACTTGTTTTTATTGTTTAATGCTTAATAATTTAATTCATGACTTAGATAACTTCTCTGTATCCGAGTCTAAAGTTTGTGAAACCGATAATTGCAAACAATATCTGTCCTCGGACAATAACATACTAACAATACTAACACAAAACATACGCAGTATTCATAAAAACTTCGATAACTTTTGTGTTTTCCAACAGAGGCTAAATATCAATTGTGATGTGATTATTTTAACCGAATGCTGGCTAAAAAAGGGATATAATATACCGCAAATACCAGGATATAGTATGTATAATAGTGATATAAATTATAACCAAAACGATGGGATAGTGGTCTATGCTAAAAATGAATTAAGTATTTCGATTGAGGAGCCTAATATGCTGGACTGTAATAGATTATTAATTAAAATTGGATCAGAATTTGCAATACTAGCAATATACAGACCACCCTCTTTTCAAAATTTACATCAATTTACTGAGAGCCTCAATGACACCTTGAATAACTTATCGTCCTTTAAAAATGTTATACTAATCGGGGACATTAATATTAACATAATTCCAGAATTCGCGGATGCAGTGGCCCAGGACTATCTTAACATTTGTTCTTTTCATGGTCTACTCCCTGCGCACACGCGCCCAACCCATCAAAGTGGTTCTTGTTTAGATCACATCATATTAAAAACATCATATCCGGCAATTGCACTTGTTATTAACTCGTCAATAACTGATCACAATGCTGCCCTACTAACCTTAAAGTGCAAATTACGTAAGACAAACAATACTCATACAATCAGTAAATTAAACATCAATAGTCTAGAAAAAGAATTATGTAAAATCGACTTTGACCCGGTTTACCATTCTGCTGACCCGCAGTTCTGTTTGTCTTATTTAATAAGCAATATACAAGTTGCATTACAAAACAACACAACAAGTATTCGGCTTAGTAACAAAAATAACAATATAAAGCCGTGGATTACGCCAGGTCTTATTCGCTGCATGAGACATAGAGATAAATTGCACATGAAAGCAAAATCTAACCCACATAATTCTATCCTGTCATTATCTTATAAAAGGTACCGTAATTTTTGTAACGATCTCTTAAAAAGGGTTAAAATTGACTACGAAAAAACGGAAAAAATTTGGAAACATATTAAAAAGGTAACAAACTCATCAAGGCAACATGAGTCATCATCTAGGTTATTGAACGCCCACTCAACACCGTCTTCATCTGCTAACATGGCAAATAATTTCTTTGTTAATGTTGGGAAGGACCTGGCGGAGAAGGTTCATAGAAATTCACATTCACAGATAACCACGAATCCCGAGGGTAACACTAACGTATCATCTTTTGTACTGCTGGACACAGACGAAGCTGAGGTAGACAGGATTATTATGAGTCTAAAGGACGATTGTGCGGTTGGTTGGGATAACATACCAAATAAGATAATAAAACAATTTCGACACATTTTAGTACGACCTTTGACTAATATTTTTAATAAATGTTTAAATCTTGGCATTTTCCCCAAATGTCTAAAAAAGGCTGTTGTTATTCCGGTATATAAATCTGGCAGTAAAGATAATGTTACAAATTATAGACCCATTTCCTTATTGCCAGCCCTATCTAAGATATTAGAGAAAATAATTAATAAAAGGTTGGTACAATATTTAGAGGATAAAGGAATTCTGTCTAACATGCAGTTTGGTTTTAGACCTAAGTTATCCACTTCCGATGCCGTACATCAGTTGACTGACTATCTAACCCGGGAACTTGACAAAGGTAACCACGCGATAGGAATATTCCTGGATCTTGCCAAAGCTTTTGACACCGTCTCGGTTCCGATCCTACTGCACAAGCTTGAAAACATTGGAATTAGAGGAATACAGCTGAAACTTTTTAGTAGCTATTTGGAGGAACGTTCCCAGTGCGTACGGATCGGTAGTGTTTTCAGCGAGGATATGAAAAATACGTCCTTTGGGGTCCCCCAAGGAAGTATTTTAGGTCCTACCTTGTTTTTAATATTCATTAATGACCTTTGCAAACTAAAACTAAAATTTGGCAAAGTCATATCGTACGCTGACGACACTGCTCTACTTTTTTCGGCTGACTCGGAAGACCTAGTTCACCAACACGCACAGCATGGATTTAATGTAGTTACTAATTGGCTTCAGCAAAATTTACTAACATTAAATGTTGATAAGACTAGGTTTATGAAATTTTCTATGCGGAAAAGAACGCCTACTCATTGTACTCTTACTGTTCCCACTCTGCATGCCCATAATTGTAATATCCCTAATAATATCCAATGTGCATGCCCAGTCATTAATTTAACAAATAAAATAAAATATCTGGGAGTTATCATAGATGATAATCTCTCATTTAAACCACACATCGATGCCTTAGCCACTAGACTTCGTAAAATGATATTTATATTTAAAATATTGCGCTCCATTACAGATTCAAAGATTATTAGACAAGTTTACCTGGCTTTGTGCCAATCAATAATTACTTACTGTATCACCACTTGGGGTGGAGTCGGGAAAACTTTGTTACTAACCATCGAAAGGGCTCAGAGAGCAATTCTCAAGGTAGCTACTTTTAGCCCTTTCCTATTCCCTACTAACATTTTATATAAAAAATGTAACGTACTAACAGTTAGACAGTTGTTTATAATGAATATAGTATTAAAACAGCACCTAGATCTCCCTTACATTCCTACACTCATTAACAAAAGGCGAAAGGATATTGTTTGCATATCAAAAACAATATTCAAACATGCATTTACATCTAAATTTTACATGTTTCTAGGTCCACTTCTTTACAATAGACTAAATGCATTATGTAACATATATCCCCTGTGCTACAGTAAATGTAAAAATAAACTCCAAGATGCCCTCCAATGTATGTCCTACGAGGATACAGAGAACTTATTAACCGTATTAAAGTAGATAGATATACAAGTATTGTTATTTTATAAAATAGGTATAAGTAGTTCCATATTATTTAACATTTAGTATTTATTTTCAATTTTCACCTGCCTATTTTACTAAGTGATATAATTATTTGTAGACCATTAGAATATAATTTATATTTTCGCCTGAAACACAGGATTTCCTAGTTCAGGCTCATAAAGTTAATTAGATCTTAAGAAAATGTTTGTACTAGCTGATAGAATAGTTCTAAGAATTTTAATAAATTGATTTGATTTGATTTGACATGCTTCTCTAATGGATATAGCCTCGAAATACAATATACATAAATCTGTTTTATATAGACATAGCCAGAAAATCATGAAACGTCAAGGAGGTCAAACAGCATGATGGTGAATTTCATGGAAGTGTAAGTATTTTGTGCTAAAGAGGAGAGCAACTGTATAGTTTACAGTGATTTGTTATTCAATTATGTGCGTACTTCTTTTAAGGCAACCAACCGCACAATCGTCCTTTAGACTCATAATAATCCTGTCTACCTCAGCTTCGTCTGTGTCCAGCAGTACAAAAGATGATACGTTAGTGTTACCCTCGGGATTCGTGGTTATCTGTGAATGTGAATTTCTATGAACCTTCTCCGCCAGGTCCTTCCCAACATTAACAAAGAAATTATTTGCCATGTTAGCAGATGAAGACGGTGTTGAGTGGGCGTTCAATAACCTAGATGATGACTCATGTTGCCTTGATGAGTTTGTTACCTTTTTAATATGTTTCCAAATTTTTTCCGTTTTTTCGTAGTCAATTTTAACCCTTTTTAAGAGATCGTTACAAAAATTACGGTACCTTTTATAAGATAATGACAGGATAGAATTATGTGGGTTAGATTTTGCTTTCATGTGCAATTTATCTCTATGTCTCATGCAGCGAATAAGACCTGGCGTAATCCACGGCTTTATATTGTTATTTTTGTTACTAAGCCGAATACTTGTTGTGTTGTTTTGTAATGCAACTTGTATATTGCTTATTAAATAAGACAAACAGAACTGCGGGTCAGCAGAATGGTAAACCGGGTCAAAGTCGATTTTACATAATTCTTTTTCTAGACTATTGATGTTTAATTTACTGATTGTATGAGTATTGTTTGTCTTACGTAATTTGCACTTTAAGGTTAGTAGGGCAGCATTGTGATCAGTTATTGACGAGTTAATAACAAGTGCAATTGCCGGATATGATGTTTTTAATATGATGTGATCTAAACAAGAACCACTTTGATGGGTTGGGCGCGTGTGCGCAGGGAGTAGACCATGAAAAGAACAAATGTTAAGATAGTCCTGGGCCACTGCATCCGCGAATTCTGGAATTATGTTAATATTAATGTCCCCGATTAGTATAACATTTTTAAAGGACGATAAGTTATTCAAGGTGTCATTGAGGCTCTCAGTAAATTGATGTAAATTTTGAAAAGAGGGTGGTCTGTATATTGCTAGTATTGCAAATTCTGATCCAATTTTAATTAATAATCTATTACAGTCCAGCATATTAGGCTCCTCAATCGAAATACTTAATTCATTTTTAGCATAGACCACTATCCCATCGTTTTGGTTATAATTTATATCACTATTATACATACTATATCCTGGTATTTGCGGTATATTATATCCCTTTTTTAGCCAGCATTCGGTTAAAATAATCACATCACAATTGATATTTAGCCTCTGTTGGAAAACACAAAAGTTATCGAAGTTTTTATGAATACTGCGTATGTTTTGTGTTAGTATTGTTAGTATGTTATTGTCCGAGGACAGATATTGTTTGCAATTATCGGTTTCACAAACTTTAGACTCGGATACAGAGAAGTTATCTAAGTCATGAATTAAATTATTAAGCATTAAACAATAAAAACAAGTAAGATTTAGCTAAAAGGACGAAAATAAAATAAAATTACGGCGCTCCTAGGCGCCCTCATAATCAATGGAGTTTATGTACCTCTTTTCGGCCATCATTTTTGCCGGGCAATCAGCGGCACCCGTTATATGATTGCTTGGTTTTTTAAACCGAGAGCAAGAAGCACATTTTGGATCCTCTGCCCTTCTCGTACACTCTTTGATGGTATGTCCTTGTTCGCCACAGTGGCCGCATGTGTGTGTTGTCTCCCGGCAGGATTTAGCTGCGTGGCCGTATTGTTGGCACTTGAAGCAGCGAGTGACTAAAGTAAAGTCTCTTACTGGGCATGAGGACCAATTTATAAACACCCTGTCTTTATGAATAAGAGCTTTACGGATGGCCGCTGTGACTTCTAACACGTAGTTACAGGTCTCAGCGTCTTTCTTACCGGACTTATGGCTGAGCTTGATGGAGTCGAGGAATAATTGGAGGTCTAGATTTTGATTTTTCTCGGCTATGTTTTGTTCAAAGAGGCAGGTAAATACTTCTTTGTCCTGCATAGCTGAGGGCACTCCAATTACCACTATTCTGGGCTTTCGTTTGTGGGGCTCGTCGATCGTGAGGCCTGAGCTCGTTATCTGCGTTGATTGTTTTAGTTTTTCTATATCGTCCTTGGTCTCAGTGCTGATGATGACACCGCCATTTTTAGTTTTTCGCAGACCTCTCACGTGAAGTTTCAATTTTTCAGGGCATATAATTTTTTGGACAAGAGATTTAGTATCTTCGCTCGATTTTTGTTTGTCGTTCGGGTAGATAGCCACTGAGCTTAAATTAATTGGCTGGATAAAGTTGCTGGCACCTTTCTTTACCATATCAGCAAAGGATGATTTATTCTCGGATTTTTTAGACTCTTCAATACTGGTCTGAAGGTCCTGCAATTGCTGCGAGAGAGTACACTTTTCTTGAAGGGCCTGAAGAGAACAATGGGTCTGCATGGTCTTCACTTTCAGGGACTGGTACTGTACTGCCATTTGAGATGTGCCGTGTCCGACTTTTCGGCAAAGATTCGTTATGCGTAATTTTTGTTCCGAGTTCAGCTTACCCTCAGCCGCTATCTGGCACACCTCATTCAGGCATTGCTCGATGGTCGTCATCCAGTTTTGTATTTCTGGTGTCGAGATAGGTCCATGTCCAGTAGAGTCCTGGTTAGATGCGGAAGCAGCTTGGGGCGAGGGTGGAGGAGTGCGGGCCGTCCTCCCACTTCGGTTGAAGGGACTGCTATCCATATTTAATATGTTTATTTAATTAGTCTTTAAAACACTTAATAAACACATAGTAGGTTCATTTTCACCTTGTAACACTAAGTCAATCGGAAAAAAACGAGGGCACGAGTCAGCCGATTATTATTTGTTTATTTTATTTTCACTAGACGTCTATTCGCAACGATGACTCAAAACTGATGATTGCATGTGATTGTTTTAAATCTTCTAATGCGGCAGAAATTATTTTGGGCTCATATTTTTTGGTTTATATACATTTAAAGGCTGAGACCGAAGCTGGCGAAATTGATTTTTTAATCTACCATTGATGGTTTCGACCACCCTAAGGCACATGTTTACTTTTTTTGAGTCGTGTGCTTGTTGTGTAGTAAGCTGGTATTCATTGTCATCTTTTGATGAAGGCATATATGCACGGTATCCGCATGACTCTTAAATCTTTAATCTTCGTTGCAACAATCTCTGAATCCTCTGTCTAATATGAGCGCATCGTTCTCATGAAAGAATCATATAAATGGATCACATGGATTCTTTACTATCTCTGAGAGAATCGTCGCATCGGATTTAGTTGCTTCATATAAACCGTATACGTTTATGATGTGGTCATCAGGAGAAACAAATGCCGGAACTTGTGTAAGCATAAGACTTTCTTTGGTAGTAATAATTACTACTTTTTTGTAAGTAAATGTATGTGTATGTGTAATGTGCCATCTAGTATAATTATGGCATTCCTTTGACTCAAAGAATTATAATTATCAGAATTGCCAAATGATGTACTGGGGATTGTTTAATGTTTTCACAAGCAAAAAACAGATGGTTCAAATCTCCCACGTCAGCGCCACAGTCACATATTTGTTAATTAACAATTTTTAATCGAGTTAAATGTTCAGGAGTGCAAACAAACGCATCCTAATCAATATAGAAGCAGCTAACTTATCCAGCTTCCAACTAGCAAACCATGGCTTGATAGGTATTATGGTTTGAATGCTTCTATAAAGTTTGCCTTTAATTAGGCTACTATTGTTCCAATCCTTTTCCCAAGTCGTAAAGAATCCTTGGCAAAAGATGCCAAGTCGTGACAATTAGTTCTTGTAAGGAAACAGGTCACTACAAATAATGGCATCATTCGCCAGCCGGTCTGCAATTTCATTTCCTAAAATGCCAGAATGACTGGGTCATCCACCCAAAAGCTACTACATATCCTTATGATACACATTTAAAACGAAGATTTTAACAATCAATAATCGTAGGAAAACAGTTTGCTTTAAAAAGAAAATTTGACTAAAGCTTCTGACGAACTTTTAGAATCTGAAAAAATAATGGTTTTCTTTAATTTCATGAGTAAGACATATTCTAAAGCTTTGTATAGCCTGTTTGCCGAGCAACGTACCCTGTGAGTCGGTCCACACAAGCTCTATCGGGTTGAGCTCACAGTGGTAGGGAGGCAACCTTAAAACTGTGACTCCCTTCTCTTTCGCCATGTTCTTTCGGTTACATATTCTTGATACAAATGTTTTACCGATTGCACCTTAAATAAAAGATAATCTTTTATAATTTTATATCATCTTCGTCAAAAGCAATATTTTTTTCGTTCATCCAGTCTTACGCCACGATGATGTGGGTGTTTTTTCTACTCGTCTGAAATGAAATTGCGAAAGTTAACCCTCTCTTATTATTAATCCTATCTGTGTTTACATAAAACTATATTTCCTTTAGTTTATAGGTACCTGGAATGATAGCTGGCATTGTCCATGACAATGACTTCATTTGGTTGCAATCTGTTCAAAACTTTGCTGAACCAGTTTTCAAACTTGACTGCATCCATTGTTTCGTGGTAGTCTCCAGTCTTTCCGCACACAAACACTCTCTCGCGGCCCTCCACGAACCCATTCTCATTTCCGACGTTCACCACAATGAGCCTCTTCCCCTTTGCAGTCGGATTTTTGGCACCAGTGGAAACACCAAATGCCTGGTGGAGTTGAAGTCACACTCGTGTCATTCCAAACTTTTGTTACAGTATGACCTAAAAACATTGAGAAATAAGTAAATACAATATGAAAAACATTTAATATGCCAAATAAATCTGTACAATACAATACACAATTACAATTTTTACCTAATGTATAATGCTCCCAACAAGACAATTACAACTATACATAAGAGTATAGTGTTTGTCCTGGACATATGCTGCGCAATCTCTGGTGATGCCTCGTTGGTTCCTCCCGATGCATTTTGTGCCACAATTACCTCCTCCTTGGAGCTTCCTTTGCCCATGTTGATTCCACAAAGTTAGTTTTTTCGCACAATAAAAACGTCTTCCGCTGGACAGAGTCTGTCACGAATGTGTGTTTCACCGATTTATTCATAGTGCTAGCTTAATAAGTTACACGTAGTACTTAAAATTTCCACACCACTTATGGATCGAATCGCGTCGGAACCCGAGGCGCCCAGGCAGGGTCGCCATGTAAGGTGGGTATTGGAGATGAAGTAAAACAACGCATTAAATATTATTAAAATGAGGTTACACGTGTCGAGTATATAGTTCTAGAATAATCTTACTTAGTACCGTACAAACCCAAGTTTCGTCCAAATAATAAATGTTGCGGTTTTCATTCCTGAATTTTTCTATTTCTTTTAAATATTTTATTCGCCACATGACTGTTTCCGAACGTTCTATTGAAGCACTTTTACTGCTTTTTTTTAAATTTAAATTCAGAACACGTCTCAAAGACGTTTTACTCTTTGGTAAATTGCTATCCTCGTTAATTTTTTTAAGGATTTTATCCAACGTGGGTAGCTCACCTGAAAAAAAAAGTATAAGCTTTTATGTACCGGTTTAACCGTCATGCAATAATCATCATCATAGTGAAGTCCCAGTTGCATTCCTCAGCTTTCGCTTCGGAGCCCGGGGTCCTCTTTCCACAAAGAAGTGAGTATATTTTTTGGTTTATAATATTCAAATTCTATTGTTCACCAACTAATTTGAACATTTAAGGCGTTTCTACCGCCCTTTTGGAATATGACATAGGGAAAAAAGTATTAATTGTACCTTCCAGAAAAAAGTTCTGGACTTTTTGTCTTATGGCCGTTTTTTCAAAGCCATCCAGTTTTTTAATAATGTCTTTTATATTTTTTGTTTCGTCTTTTGGTTTCAATGAATGAGTTTCTTTTTACTCCCGTAAAATGCCATAAATGGTCCTTTTACTTATTCCGCTTATTTTCGCGGTCTTAATAACCATGGCCTTATTTGACCGGTATTCGTTTTCGGGCCACGTATTCTTCACAATGTTCAAAAATTTCTTTCCCCCAATAGACAATGTTGTTGCCTTTCTTTTTTTTATCGGAGAATTCAGCGTTACCCCTGATGACGGACCTTAAAACTTTTTTTTTTCATTTTTAGTTGTACTAACATTACAAAGAGGAACAAAATTGTAATTTTAAAAAAGTAGTGTGATAAATGTTTGGAGTGTGTCTGTGACATTGAGATATTTAGCTACTGGATACTTTCTGAGAAGTGCTGCAGATTTTTGTGGTGTAAGTCCGCCTACGTAGGGATGTTCATACCATCAAAGTATCGATACCTACTCATATGAGTAGTACTCAAATAGTCTTTCGATACTACTCATATAAATACTCCTAAAGCATCGATACCTACTAATTTCGATACTTTTAGATTTTATTTATAAATGCTTAAATAAGTTAGACGTATTGCCACAATACTTCACTGATTTAAAAAATGGTTTACATTTGGCTATTTTTTCATTAGTTTTAGTGAAATATGTCCTTATTATTGACTTCGGTGGTGCCATGATAATTGGAACAATGAACAGATGACTATAAATTAAATTCGCAAACAACTACTGGACACTGGCTGGACGCAACGCCAATTGACAAACAAAATAACTCAAACACAAAATAAATGGCGGCACGTCGCATGGTCACACCACACATGTCCGCTTCGACGACAAACTTATCTGTTCCGGTGGCCAATTTTGGAACAACGTGAAATGTCAGTTTTTGCAATACGAAAACGATTTTTAATGACAGTACTAAAACGACAGTAGCGACGCCGCCGCCGGAACAGATAAGTTTGTCGGTCTACCGACCGCCAACGCCAACCAAGCGAAAGAAAAAAGCTGTCGCTCTCGTTCTCTGATGCATTCGGAAATTTTAAATAAGATAATAATATGGTCAGGTTTGATTCGATTCGATACCAACTGCCATTGACGAGCCATTTGGTGTAATGGTCGAGAAGTCGGCTATTACACCAGAGGTCGCGGGTTCGATCCCCGCACGGTACAAACATTTGTGTGCTTGAACATGTCTGTTTGTATCGGTCTGGGTGTTTCTATGTATAATATGTATGTATTTACAAAAAAAAAGTATATAATTAATGTTTATCCGTTGTCTAGCACCCATAGCACAAGCTTAATGCTTAGTTTGGGGCTAGATGGCGATGTGTGAATAATGTCCAGAGATATTTATTTATTTATTTAACTACTTTTCTTTCGATATCGAGTAAGTATCGCAAGATTGATTCGATGCTAAAAGTACTTGGTATCGAATCAAAAGTATCGAGTACATACTCGTATTTACTAGTATCGGAAGATTCCTACGCCTACGGCAAGTATAATTGTGAAGAAGGTCACTGCAGCATTTGCAATGTTAAGCCCAAATATAATTAAGTTCTCTGAAGAATTAAAAAACCCTTAAGGGGGATTTTTAAGAAATTGCAAGATTTTCACGAGTAACAACTGCAATTTTGTTAGATATCTTACATGCTGCTTCAAATAATTTAATGTTGTTCTTCCATGTTAATAAGATAAAGTTATTTAATCAAACAACGTGCAATGTTTTAAGTTGAACTCAACAGAAACACCACGAAAATAACACGTACAAGCAGTCAGTTTGACATTAGTTGTGAAAAATGAATGAACAATTGATTGAGAATGAGTTTTGGCTTAACCGTTGATTTGCTAACCGGAACTTCATTTTGCTTGGTGAAGTTGAAAAAAAAAAATACTTGAGACTTTTACTTGACGGTTAGTTCTAATGAGGAAGTTACTAATTAGAACTTTACTCAGAGACGGTGAAAGAGGCCCTTAATCTGACATTGTCCTTTAAGTGCCGTTTTTTAATCAACAGCCCTCTGTCGATATGATCCTTGAACGAATGAGCAGGATTTGTGTTTGATCTGGTATGTTGTTGCGTCGTAGAATTTTCAAAGTGGCTCGAATTTTTTTAGTAGTTGGCCGCGAAAAAGGTGAATGTTTAGATTGCGGTGTTAATTGTAACTGTGATTCTGATGACACCTCGGAAAACTGAGGTGATTCTGTATCATCGACGACTGGCTTGATGGCGCAGTGACCCTGCCCTATGCGCCAGGGGTCGTGGGTTCGAATCCTACCCAGGACAAACACTTATGTGATAAACATTTGTGTTTGTTGTTTCTGACACCCATAACACAAGTGCTTACGCTACTTACTTTGTGGTCAGATAATGTATGTGATGAGTTGTCCAATATTTATTTATTTATTATCGTCTAGATGTTCTTGGCTGGGGCTTCTTATTCAGGCAAATTTCCACTTAAAGGTTTTTTTTTCGACAGAAATAATAACAATATCATAATATGCCCATAAAGATAATTTGCGATCTGCCACAGCGCCAGATTTACCAGGTAGAGTACTTCTGTTATATTCTTTTGCTAAATTGGTCTCTCAACTTAGACCATTTTTTTATGCCTGTTACTGGTATATCCATTTCTGAAGCAATTTCGTCCCATAGCCCATAACAATATCTCGATTATTGTAGCTTTTCGAATTTTGTCCCACAATGGGACTTCTCGGCAATCTCGCCGTGTATGCTCTGTTCTTCAATGGCCTTGTTTGGAATTTGGGGATTCATATCAACCACGAAATCATCTTGTTGCGCATGCTCATTATCTAAAACAATGTAATATTATCTAAAACAATTTAATGAGTTTGTTAGAACTAATCAAGAGTGAAGCTAAATATTTATTTTAATGCCCGTCAGGACAGGGTCAGAGGTTAAGAGGAGCCTGTTAAAAACATCTGCGTTGCAGGCTATCCGGGAAAACTTTCGGGCGTAATTCAATCGAAATAATCGAATATGTTTGTTGCGGGCTTCTGCTGCTTCTTCGGACAGTTGTCCAATGGGAAGAATGGCTTCCTTTACCACGAAGGCCTCAGCCCCATGACACAATACTTCATTTTCAAATTTCATTTTATACTGCATTTGTTGAGAACTATCACAGCCCCATTTGCTTATTAATATTAACGATTGCTTCTCTGATTGATTCAATTGTTCCACTGCCTCACCAAGATGTAAGATCAGTCGTTGTGCTGTGTGATCCATGAGATTTTGAACCTTTACTTCTGAGCACGTTTCAGTTACTCAGTGTATTTCAGGATAGCACTCTTTCTTTAACTTTTTCAATATTGAATAGCACGGATAAAAGCTTGGGTTAGTGTCTCGCACTACTTCATATTGAGCCTGTGTTAGTCCCGCTTCTGCATACATAAAGAATGCATGTAAATGTGCTACTTTGTTTGATTTGTCCTGTTCTTCTTCAGTGGTATTTTTTTTCATGGCTGCCGCATATTTCTTTGCTCTTCTGGGCTTTTTGTTGAATCCTTAACAATTTTTGTACGGTTCATGCGACGTGCGGCGTGCGAGAAAAAAAAACTTTTTACACGCATCGGCATTAAAAATACGCCATTGTAAGCCTCCTGGCAAAATAAGCCACGTTGTGTTGACACACGGACAACCTCTACGTGCTACATAAAAGCTTCAATGCGCTGGGGCCACTGAATAATATTATAAATAACGAAAAATTCTTACTAACCTGACTCACTATCTGAAGAATCAGATTGGACGATGCGAATGCGTCGCCGTTGCGCATTTTCCTCCAATCTTTTTATTTTCCGTTGATAACTTTCGATTTTATTACTGTTTTCTTTTAGGCATGATTAGTTACTGCACAAATAACCGTTGAAATTCAAAAATTTTCCCGTGGAGAAGCGTCCTTCGCCGCGTGCGTACTGTGCCTCGCACGAAAAAAGAATGGTGAGACACCGGACGAACTGTATTAGGCATAAGACAAATCAATCAAGCTTTTTTCAGCTTTGTTAAGTTTTGTCTTCATAAATTCATGTTCAGATAATAATTTATCATATTTTTCCGAAAGAAACGAATCACTCCAACCCACTTAGTTGTTGCTAGGTTATTCCTGGTATATCACTAATACTTATATCACCTTTTTGAGAATTTGCTTCAGTCATTTATCGGACTCGGCGTTGAACTCCCTATCGTCTTCCTCTTGCTCATCCATGTCACCGTCCTCACAGTTATGCTGTAAAAAACAAGCATATTTACTGAAGTACATACAAGGTGTAAAAAAACCCCCGACATAACCGCTAAAAATCCGTGTGACATACATATTGAAATTATTTGACAGCAAAAATTTTGTGGGGAAATTTTCTTTTTATTTTAGGTATTTAAAAAAATAATAATTTATTACGCGCAATGAACTTCGCGCACTCGTTCGCCTCACGCGCCACGCGCCCCTCGCCGCGCGCCCGTCTCGCTCACTCAAATCGTATTTGCACGACTCGCGTACTGAATCCCGCAGAGCACATTTTGTAGGTATGATGAATATCGAAGCATCGAAATCGTACATAAAAGTGAAGATTTTTTAAGAGTTATTGAATTGATAATAAGTTTGCCACACTCGAGTGCCGAGCGACTGCGAAAGGGTTTAGTGACCTCACTTAACCCTTTCGCATGAAACCATTTCGCAACATGATAAAAACCAAACTTTATCCAATTCAAATGCTATTAGGATAATTTTTGGAATTGAGCGACAAATGATGTCAACTGCGCCTGTCCGTAACGTTAGCAACGCATTATTTAGTCAGTGTGCAACAAATGCTACTAGGATAACACTAAAAGGTATTTATCCTAGTTCAAACCGACTGACGACATGTTGAAATTGATAAATACAGAAAAAAAGTATTAGAAATCATTATTATTATTAATGATAATGTGTACAATTATTTGCCCACTTTTCCTTAGAAATACTGTTTTTAAGCTAATGGTACGATTTCGGCATTTTTTCACCAATTATTATGACTCGCAAAAAGAACAAAACACAATACATCAGTGATATCAGTACAAAACACAAGACATCAGTGATATCAGTAGGTGATTACATTGATTAGGCAATAGCACTTAGTACTTACCTACTCGTCGTCTTCATCAGGTAGTTGTCTCTCGACATGAAGCAGATACGGTTCGAATTGTCGCCCTTCTTCGTGCAGACAAGTTCGAGCTCGCAGCAAGGTGTTACGATGCACAAGCTCCAGCATACCCTCGCGCGCACATCGATTCTTCAGCTCATCGAACACGTCAACGATCTTTTGCCTCATTGTGCTGGCGTCTGTGCAAGGGCGGTCGTAGACGCGGTCTTTGACATAACCCCATAAAAAAAAGTCCAGGGGCGTTAGGTCTGGTGACCGTGCCGGCCAAGCCTGGGGACCATGGCGACCAATCCATCGGCGGCCGAACATGCTATTCAGTCGCTGTCGTACCTGGATAGTGGTGTGAGGTGGGGCTCCGTCATGCTGGTACCACGAAAGATGAGCCAGGGGCACGTCGTCTCTGTCTAGATCATTTGACAGGGCGGCTATGTGCTCATTTAGAAATTCCAAATAAGCTTGACCGGTCATTCTAGGTGGTAGGAAATACGGGCCCAGAATCTGGTTGGCAACCACGCCTGCCCACACATTCCACTTCCAGCGCGTCTGGAAACCCGTCTCCTGAGTAATGTGAGGATTCTCCGAGCTCCACCAGTGCGAGTTCCTTCGATTCCACATGCCATTGTTGGTGAATGTGCTTTCATCTGTGAAAATGATTCGCGAGGTGAAGCCCGGGTATGCAGCCTCCTGCTGTAGAAGCCAACGGCAGTAACTAACCCGTCGCGCAGCGTCGCCTGGAACAAGAGCCTGGACCTTGCGTATCATGTACGGCCGCTGTCGATCTCTTTTCAGCACCTTCCATACTGTCATATGAGAGACGACATGACGAGCATGATGGCCCCGTCGCCGACGGAGCACGCGAGCCGCCGTCCGCACTCCCAATCGGGGGTTCTCCCGCATCACTGCCAGTATGGCTTCCTCAGCTGCCGCACGAACTGGCCTGCCACCACCCGGCGAGACAGGCACGATCGGCTGATTTTCCCTGACGCGATACACAGCTTGTAGAATCACGCGAGGATTTCGAGGCTGGTGGGAATCAGGGTGCCTTATGCCGTATTGGCGCAGGGCCTCGGCAAGATTTCCCTCAGCTCTTCCGTAACAGAAAATCATGTTCAGATACTCGTGAGCTGAATAATTGTACGACATTTTGCACACTCACTACACTGGATACTAGTTGTTTGCAATAAATGATTATTATTATTATTATTACTACACTTCGTTCGCACAACCTGAAAACCTGAAAACAAAAGAAATCTCAAAAAACTGTTAAAATCGCTAATAAACCGGAAACACTAATGCGTTCGTTCGAAGACGCAAGCGAAACCGAACTAAGCCCGTTAAAAACCGTTTGCCCGTTTGCCGGCCGGAGCGGCGGTCGGTTTTTTCCGCGCGGAATAGAGATGTGCAGTCAAAAAGTAAATACGATAAATTGGTGGTGTCTTTTGTGTCGCTTCAATTACTAGGTGAAAACTTTATTACAAAATGATAGCGAAATTATAAAACCATTATTAATAAAGAAAATAAATTTCAAAGATTACAAATAACAATTTACGATAAAATTCCATTTATTGATCCATAACATTTTCCTTATGACTTAGTATTTATGTACCTAATAACTGTCGAAGTAACATTATCATGAATAATCGAAGTAACATTATCATGAATAACATGAAATTTAGTAAGTACAGTCAGCGTGTTCAATACTTAAGTATTGTGCTTTTAGAGTGATTTTTGTCTAAAGTTCAGATTTTTTGTAGGTTTGAACGCTCAGATGCCCATGCCTAGCCTATGATCACAGACCAGAGCTGTGTCCGAGAAATCCGACAAAATTTTGCTCGACCCGGGAATGGAGTCCAGGACCCCGAGATCACGGCCCGATACTTAAACCACTAGACCATCGAAGCGTCACTAATAATTAATTAATGGAATTGTTAGGTACTCGAAATTTAATAACTGAACAAATAATTTAATCTGAATTTTTATAAACATTTAATTTTATGCACACGAAGTGCTTTGACACAACATCGCTTGTACTACATAAAAGATCTCATCACATAAAAAATATCGGCATAACGTTTTGTATCGACACTTGGGTCATCACTACGCGGCTTCGCTACTTCTATCTAATTTTGGCAGCAATGGCGGCCGCCGCTTTGTGCACCGCGCCGCCGCCGCTTTGTGCACCACCGCCGCCGCTTTGTGCACCGCCGCCGCTTTCTGCACCGCCGCCGCACTCTGCGCTAATGTTGCCAACTAAGTGGATTTTCCACTAGATCTGGTTGTCACCCCTTTTGGTGGTTTTAGTGGCTAGTGGATTTTTAAGTGGTTTAGGTTTATTTTAGTCAGTGGTAAGCTACGTAGCTTACCACTAAAAATGATTAAGTATTTTTCTAGGAAAAACAAATATTTTTTATAAGGACCGGCCACACAGAACAGGCATGGTACATTTTTGTTGTGTAGGCAACACCAACCAAATTCAAGCCTGTCGGGAATTCGTCGAAAATTGTTTATGAATTTCTTAAATGAATATGAACTTTATTTGTACTATTCAAATTCAAATTTGAACTTAGGTAGTTGCGTACTTCTTACCTAATTGTTTTCTTTTTTTCTGTACTTACATTAATTGTTTTCTGTACTTCGTAACTTAAATAATTATTTTATTTCATGATAATAATTATGTTGTTGTTGATTTATTTTCAAATTAGGTAGGTAGTCGTTGTTTTTGGATTTACTAGTGGTTTGGAAGACCGCTACAAGTTTTCGTGGTTTCTGGTAGTTTACACGGCCTCATTTGGTGGGGTGGTAAAAAAAAGTTGGCAACACCGTTCCGCGCAGCGCTCTGTTTGAAGCGGCCGCCTGCCCCTGGGCACGTGCCACGAGGCGCGCGGGAGTGTCGACTGTCGGCGTTCGAGCAAAAGAGGCGCATGCAAAATACCCAATACACGCGCATCGTGCATTATTAGAAATTTTTAGTTTTTATGAGCTTCTTAGCTATCATTTTAATTGAAAATTAGTATGTCAGACTACTTATTTTAGGGATGAAAAAATTCCGAATTACCGGATAATTCTGTTTATCGTAGAGTAATGATTTGATGGGATGATGTGACTTTTTAGGTATTATTCTTTACTTGGGTCATCACTAGCGCTATCGCGCTAGCGGCCTCTGTTAGAGAAGCGGTCGCCTGGGCACGCGCCGAAAGGCGACGCGCGGGAGTGTCGGCGCGCGTTTGAACATAAAAGAGGCGCACATCCAATACCAATACACGCGCATTATTAGAATTTTGAATTTTTAGCTATGTTTAATTGAAAATTAGTATGTACGACTACTTATTTTAGGGATGAATAATGTTCTGCCAAATTACCGGATAATTCTGTTTATCGTAGAAGTAGAGTAATGATTTGATGGGATGTGACTTTTTAGGTATTATTCTTTGCGTAGGTACCTACTTGGCTATCAATAACTTTGTTTGCAGTTTTGAGAGCAATGAAAATAGCACGAATGAGTGGATGGAATTTTGTTAATTAATAACTTTTAATAAAATAATTTTGTTAGATTAAACATTCCTTTCTTGGAATGGTTTTTGGAATTTTTGATGATGAATGAGTGTTAATTATCGCATCTTTTTTGTTCAGGATTCAAGTTATTTTTTACGTTGTAACTAAAGACATCATAAATTGTAGATGTAGGTAGGAAATTCCTTGTAACCTCAGGCGGCTAATGTTAATGTGTCAGGTGTCTCAGGTTAAATGTTATTTTAGCGTTCTGAGTTCGGTTCCCGTTCGGAGCAGTGTTTGTATTGGATTTGTGATTTGTGCTCCGATTTGTGATCGATCACTAATCTTTGCAGTTTTGACGGGTACATGTTGGCTAGGTTAGAAGAGAGCTTGAATTTAGGAGAAATATCATAAAGCAGCCGATTGCTCGCGGGGCAATGACCTCGCCACGATATCGATTGATTGCGATCAGCTGTATGAATGCGAGCGGGATGGAATTTTGTTAATCGTGTATAACTTTTAATAAAATAATTGAGATAGACTAAACATGGTTTTTTGGAATTTTTTATGATAAAATGAGTGTTAATCGCATCTTTTTTGTTCAGGATTCAAGTAAATTTTTACGTTGTAACTAAAGACATCATAAATTGTAGATGTAGGTAGGAAATTCCTTGTAGCCTCAGGCGTCATGGTTTAATGTGATTTTAGCGTCCTGAGTTCGGTTCCCGGGTCGACCAGTGTTTGTGTTGGTTTTTTTAATACAGCTCCGATTTGTGATCGATCACTATCTTACTATCTTTGCAGTTTTGATGGGTACATGTTGGCTAGATTAGAAGAGACCTTGAATTCAGGATAAATATCATAAAGCGGCCGACCACTCGCAGTGCAATGACCTCGCCACGATATCGATCGTGCAGCTGTATGAGTGCGCGCGGGCGTTTGGAGTTGGAGCGTGTACATTGAATATTCGTTTTTTGCAGCATTGTTTTCTCAATAATTTATTGAAATAACAACCAAGTTACTTTGGACGAAATATCGGTAACACGATACATTACACGAAATTGCAATAAGTTCAACAAACCAAGGGCGACTTTGAGGCTTAATATCTTGGAAACCCTTGATTTCCCAGGTATGTTTTATAGTAAAAAAATGTTCGTATTGATCTTACGAACACTACGGTTCCGGATATGTCGAGGTTCTTTTTACACCCGTTATTTATTTAAGTAATTAATAAGTCATTCAAGAATGAAGCAGGTGCTTCAAAATCGGGCGAATGACGAGCTTAGCCCATGTATCATAAAATGGACATTATGTGCGAGCAACAACCCAATGTGCGACTTCCAGCAGCAAAATAACAATAATAGCTACAATGGCTTCACGCCCTTGAACTTCCCTATCTACCACTATATAATTAAAGTAAGTGAGATCTGCTATCCACATATCTAGATTTTATCCTAGCTCTTAAAATGTATGGATCAACACCACCATATTATGTCCTTAATATTTCAGCATTTCTTGCACTCCTCTTTACTTCTACGGTATACATTCCTCGAGCTCTCATGTGCTCCCCTACATAACACTTTGCTTGGCGAATTTGGTAAGTGCCAAGCGCAATTAATTTTAAATCTTCTTCGTTAAGCTCTGGGAAAACAATATTCGTAGAATGAATCACAGATATCTAACAAACAGGGACAGATAGGACACTCTATGGTCAACTATGGTTTTAGGGATTAGTTCCAATCGTTGGCACAGAGCGCGCTAGTACTAACTGTCACAGACGTCACAGATTAGTGATGTGCGGTTTGATTACATAGCCGATATCGATATCGCTAGTGATGTCATGGTCGATAAAAAGATCGTTAAGGAATCCATTATTAGCTTCTGTTTTCGTTTAGAAAAATAAAACAAGGCTTATTTTCAAATTACTTCTTTTTATTTCTTAGCCTATACGACTTATATTTATTGTAAGCCATTATTTGGGCTACACTCATTTTTATTACTCATTTTTCTTCAATGGCCCCTTTTAGGTTTTTATTTATTATAGTGTAGTCTTATTAAGATTTTATTTAAGAAAATCAGATTTTAAATCATGATTTGTACAGCCCAGCCAGTTTAATACAAACTTCTCCGATATTTCATTTCGAATGTGTTCCCCTACACTTTTAATGTGGGCATATTTATTTAAATATAGAAATGTATAAAGCTACTTATTTCTCTATAAATTATGAGAAAACGCTTTGAGGGATATGCTAAATTGCTCTGATTTAATAGTTTATATTCCCTGTGGATTACCCATTCGTGAAAATTTTCTTTGCTTTCGGCAATGAACGTTTTTTGGCATTCTGTGCAACAATTTTTTTTTGATAATTTTCTGCATATGTAACCCGCCGTGTAAGCAGATAAATGAACCCTGACTCGTTCATTAATAGCACTTACTCTACTACTGTCTTCTTCTTGATTTGTGAGATAAGATATGTTGGGAATTATATTACTTATTGGGATATTGTCTTTGTCTTCATTTACATCCTGTTTTAATAATTTAAAAAAATCTATAATGGTTTCACCACAATCATCCTCACAGTTTGAATATATGCTGTGAGGACCCATAACATTGGAAATCATTAAAGATTTAAACGCATTAACAAATGTATAAGAGTCAGGGTTAACATTTCTGTAAGCAGGGGTAGCCGTGGCGGAGGCGGTTGCCCATGCTATCAAATTGATAGCGGTCAAAATGGTTATGGCAAACACGTTTCGTCAACAACTGTTGTTTAGATAGCCCACTGAGCTCGATATTAGTTGGAATCAAGAAGGAAAGCCACAATTGTCTCAAATTATCGTCTGTTGGAAGAAAGAAAAGGCGATGAGTACGATTCGTAGACGGGCAATTCCCGACACAGCACTTTCGCACGTCCTTGGCGAAAACATGAATCAGTAATTGGCGATTATGGAGGAACGTTATGGATTATTTTGTAACTCAACTCAAGCTGTAATAGCGAGGAATACACAAAATAATACCGGCACTTTCACTCACAACAATCACGCAACTGCAGTCTGCCACGTGCACTTATTTGACAGTTGCTGCTGTCAGTGAATTTGACAGCCAACGCATGACGTCAGCAATATGGCGTCGGTACATTAGCGCTTTCTACTAACGGCACACACAATTAAAGTTGGCTTGCCAGTAGTCGTTTCCAAAAAAGTACGTACAGGCTCCTGAGAGTACGAAAATGGCAAAAAGGGCACGCAAACCAATAAATCAAGGTACAGAATTCAGTATTTTACTGTGTTTTGGGAAACATATGCTTATTTATACATTTTTGGGTTCAATCGTTAAAAAGTATCAAATACCATGATGTGAACCAAAGTTCGACACACGCTCAAATAGTACGTAAATCGTACCAAAAGGTACGATCTGGCAACCCCGAACGTCAATGTCAGTGATTGATTTGACTTTGACCATTATATTTTATATTAGTCTATGACTTTGACTGACATTGTTGACACTACACACTTATTAATGGGAAAGCAAAGAAGTCTATGCTCATACAGCCATATTCTTTAGTATTTTTTTTCACTTTACAGTAAAATACATTCAAAATGCAGGTGTATCGTTTTCTAATGTCTTTTACAGTATTGTTTGATGTTTAATAGATCAAAAGATTTTAAATATACCTTAACATTATGCATATTGAAAATGAAATTGATTACTTTGGTATTAAAACTTCTGCGTTGATTGGAACATACTCTTACAAGAAAACATCGTTTAGTTTTTGTATTATAGAAACGTTTTGTTATAATATAATTGAAAATTATTTATCTTTTGACTCCCTTTAAGTCATGATTTTGTGGAATTAAAATTTACGAATTTAATTAACATGTGAGTAGTTCATTAGAATAGTAGAAAAATCAAAATCGGCAAAGTAGGGTTGTCCTAAATTTTGGCAATCGAAAAAAAACCGTTAATTTCAATTTGGATCCATAAATAATAATGACAGATGTTTTGTCTATTACTGTTAGGTGTAGTTAGCCATTTAAACTCAAAAATCTGTGAAATAGATAAACATAAAGGTGTAAAATCACATTGAATTTGCTAGATTGCCGACTTTGATTTAGAATGATAAAGATTGCCATATTTGAACCCATACCAAGGCAAGATGGCCGTCTATACTCTATGGTACCAAACTTCGGTCTAGATAACTGCCTTTGATTCTGACCGTCTATTCCCAGTTTCCCCCGAATAGTTCCCCCGAGCGGGGGAAAATGGGAATTTTGTTCCCAGTTTACCCCGATTATGACTTCAGGGGAAACTGGGAACAGAATGGTCTTGGTCCCATCTTCCCCCGAAATATTATAATTCATAAATCCATTTTGGCTACTAAAATCGCGCTACTATTGGTATTAATGAAATAAATAGTTGGAGTTTTTTACAGGAATGTATTAAAACAAAGTTTGGTGTTGTATCAATTTTTGTTATAAATAAATCTGTATTTTCCATTTTTATAGTGTAGTTATTCTTCCACTTAAAATATTAAACAGGCTTCAAGGCGCTCTATCTAAAATCAGTCTATGATTTATTAAAAAACGTTCGAAATCCGTTTTTTCTTAATCAGTAAAATTTACCATTGCAACAATAACTATATAAAATCAACAATTATACAAGTCAATAAGTATATAATATAATAATTTAGCTTTATATAATATAGATAACATGAAATCAATCTTAAGATTAGATGAAAACTCAACTATAGGTAATACCTATGTTCTTAATCTTTTTTTAAGTTTTAAGCTCTCGGCTCTTTCCAAATAGCTTTTCGGTAGTGATAATAACATCCTTTAATTTGGGTGTTTGGAAAATTGTCTGCTATAGCGGCCATTGCAGCTTTTTCATAATCTGTCTTGAAAGTGACAGTGAAAGTAAATTCAGGACATTGAGATTGTATTATTTGAAATAAAATAGAGTAACTTTCACGCGTTTTGTTACTCATTAACGCGTAAAACAATGGTACAATATTAGTTCCTGGTTCGTCATTATCCAGATCACTACACTATAAAAATGGAAAATACAGATTTATTTATAAAAAAAGTTTATACAAAACCAAACTTTGTTTTAATACATTCCTGTAAAACACTCCAACTATTTATTTCATTGATACCAATAGGCAAGTAGCGCGATTTTAGTAGCCAAAATGGATTTATGAATTAAATAATATTTCGGGGGAAGATGGGACCATTCTGTTCCCTGTTTCCCCCGAAGTCATAATCGGGGGAAACTGGGAATAGACGATTCTGACAGATTTCATGAAAATTAGGGTTGGCTAAAAATTAAAACAAAATATCCGTAGGTATAAAAATTATAATTAAACTTACAAATATCAGTTTCATTAATTAAAAACACTTGAACTAGGCGGTAGAAAAGAAAAATTCAAGGTATTTGTTTTTGAAGATGCTGTGACTCCCCGTTATCCGTATTTATATAATCTAACTAAAAAAAAAAAACTAATTGCAGTAGTCAACGTTCTGGCTAGAGTCAGAGCGGTTGCGTTTTCCTTAAACTCGTTAACGAAACCACTTTCGCTAGCAGCATTTTCGTACCAAAATAACTTGAGTTTGTTTTTACTACGGTCCCGTCTACAGGCTATAATAAATTTAGATATGAGCGCTAATATTTTCTTCTGTAGGTTCTAAGCAAAAACAATCCTCTTCAACTGTAGGCGCCACTAGTGTCTCCTGACTTTCGAACACCTTATTGTAAAAATCCAGATGTAGTGAATCTGGCCACTCAGAGCCGAAAGTTTGGTTAGCAGTTTCTTAACGTCTTGTAATTTGTTTTTATTTACAGATACGAAATTGGACAGGGGTTCCGGATCAATCATGGAGATTATTTTTTCGCGTTGACAGATTTAGCTCTCCACGGACTAGTATATTTCCCTTCTGTTTTGATCGCTTTAAAATATACCTTTTGCATTCCTTAAATGTAATTGACCAGGAAGTCGTCTGCTTCAGCACCTTCTTAACGGCGTCTCTCCAATCGCAGACGATGCAGTCGTCTCCGAATTTGATAACGCTTGACGATTCCTTTATAATATTAGTTATTTCATCGGGATGTAATATAACGTCCTTTTTCTTGAGTTGCTTTTTAATTACACCGAACTGCCGATCAGCGGGCATAAAAGAGTGACCAGTAACTGGGAATACCATTTCAATTGATTTGATGGTATTATTTTCCAACAACCATTTACAGCAAGTTCCTAAAACTATGCAGTTTTTATTTTGGCCACCGCAGCCGTCTGCGACCAAGCGTATGTGTGAGATGCTAGCTTTGTCCGTGACATTCAGCCTGTGATATAAGGCTGATGCAATAAGATTAGAATCTTTGTTGCATTCATTTTCGGTGCAATAATATGCGAAAACGTTACGCGGTGTAAAGGGATCTTTTGATGTACCCTCTACCATGGTCAAATTTTAATAGTACAATTGCCGACTGTAAATGTGGATTGATCCGGCAACTTCGGCAGCGGCAAGTTTTTCTGACAGTCGAACGAAATTATTTTAATGTCGTCCTGTGCCACCCTTAATTTAAAAAAAAAAAACTAGCTCTCAAGCTGTGAATACGTTTTTCAACCATCAGGGCACTCTTTTTGATAGGGTCAGCTTCTATTTTAATTTTTTCGCTCAATTCGAAGCATTTGGAACATACGTCGGTTTTTGGGGTTCCAAAACCGATATTATAACAAGTATTAAAAATACGGCGGAAATAAGATTTTTTCACTTCTGTAAGAACATATTCACTTTCAAGGTACATCCTGTATAATTTACTGATATTCAATTCAGATGGTAAATATTTTCGTTCGGCTGTTTTGGATTTGCGACAATAGTGGGATTCTATTAGATAGATTCTATAGTGGCATTTTAATTTTGCAATAAAGTTTGTGTTACTGGTTCAAGGTTATCAAAAAACTTGTTGACGTTGGGCCTGTTGAAAGACGTAGCTCTACTGAGACTGCAACCTTCAGGCGTCCTGAGAGCCAAAGGATGATGCCAGTTTTTCTATGAAATCTGGTCCCACCTCCAATAGCTATGTGTGTTACATCACTGGATAGGTACTTTTGAGCTGAATAAAAGTTACTATGGCGCCAAGTTCCAAATCTTAGTCCGTTTAGAGTTATTCTTATTTTAAACATAGTAGTTATACAGGATCTAAAACAATGTTAAATGTTTTATTTTACAGAATGATGATGTTAAACCGATGTTATCGTTAACAAATGCTTTTTATAAAATAAAACAACGATAAAATATATAAATAATAATTTATTTATTGATCGTAATCAACAATTACGTCATTTAAAAATAAGGCTGGGCCTACAAATGCCTCATGTCTAGCGTATCCTAGATACCAAACGATTGAAACAATATGCGCACAGGTTCCTACAGTACGTCGTCCCGTCATGCAGGTACAATATCTTTGGAGAATATTATTATTATGAACCAATAAGTAACAGTAGTACATTCTAGATCTCACGTGTCGCGACTTTATACGACCACGTAAGAGCCAAGCATCACCTGAAATGCCAAAATCAGGTAAATCCTCTAGTGCAGCCTCTCGGTATAATTCTATTGTATACATTCCATTTTGCAGATGTTCGCTGCCGGTTTCACCCGCGCGTAATTTCTTTTTTCAAATATCCCCCACATTTCCGGAATTAAAAGTACCCCATGTCACCCGGGGATAGTGTAGCTTGGAAAGTAGTAGTTTCGGACCGTATTCAATACAAACAAATATACGAACAAACAATGACGTTCAATATACAACTAGACACCCAATCTCTAAGAAAAATTCCTCAAAAAACGTCCGAGTGGCTTTGACACTGATGACATTAACACATTCGTTTAAATTAACACCTTATCTCGTGGCATTTAGTGTTTAATGTCAATTGTATACAACTAAACGAAAACTCTGCCCAATAGTCGGGTGGGCAGACTTTTGCTTCGGACAATATTTGAGCGTGATTGTGAGTCTAGTTTTTTAATTGAACGTCATTGCGAACAAACAATCAAATCTTTCCTCTTAACAATATTAGTACAGAAAAACTGATAGTACAAAACAGAACACTAAATGACATTATAAAAGAAACATTTCAAAATCCAAACAGTAAAAAAGTAAAAAGTATAAACTATGAAAAGTATTTGCACCGGATGAGACGCCACAGTTTCATAACGAATAAATACAGGGTGTTCGGAAGAACGTTGAACATACGATAATGGGGGTTAGTTGGGGTGGTCTGTTAACTAACTAGCTCAAAAGATTTCACCTAGGTCTCAAGATTTTTTTTTAATTATTTTTTTTATAAATTTCTATAATTTTTCGGTTTTGTACCTTTAAACCCGTCTAACTTTTTTTTTAATGACCAGATCCAAATAATTTTTTCATTATTGGAATCTTAGTGATTGGTAGATCCCTTTAAATAAACAGTTGTAAATTGCACATTGCTAGAAACAAAGTTATGGGCCCTCAAACATAAAATAAGAGTTAAAACAAATTTTGAATCTCAACTTCGCGTAGCATTTAAAAAATAAATAAAAGGAATGGATGACTTCTGATTTGTTAAAAACATCTCCAAAGTGTGAGCTTTATAACGATATGTCGTTTGTTTTGATATCTTTTTTGTAACCAAAATTATTCGATGTTTTCTACCCAGGCGGACCATTTCGACGAAAATCTACATATGTAAAAACTTAAATGTTTTGCGAAATTTGTCAATGCAAAGGTCAAAATAACAAATTAGTGGGATAGTGACATAAAGAATGTAGATTTTTTCTCACTCTTGCACACATAAAGGCTATCTTTTCTCTTTTTCACTCTGTGTGGAATGCGCGGCGAGTGACGCTTCCCAAGAAGGTAATAATACTAATATTTCACTCTAGTAAACTTACATCGTATCTTCCCTCTCTTTCGCTTTCGGAACAGGCGACTCAGTGTAAGTGTCAGAACTCTTAGTCGAGACTTAACTGTCCAAGAAAGTAATAATAATAATGTTTACTCTAGTACACTTACATCGTATCTTTCCTCTCTTTCGCTTTCGGAACAGGCGACTCAGTGTAAGTGTCAGAACTCTTAGTCGAGACTTAACTGTCTCTGCGATCATACGTGCCCTTTGTGCCTACTCTTGTTACAGTTATCTTCGTTCTTGATAAATTCTACGCGCTTCACGCGCATTGGAGTTAGCTCTTCCATATGCCATTAAAATGTCCGCATATTCCTCATTGGTAAATGAAGTCATTTTACCGATTAACAAACGTAACAGAAATAACAAAACTTAACAAAACAACTGATAACAATAATACAAAACGCAGATAACTGTAACAAGAGTAGGCACAAAGGGCACGTATGATCGCAGAGGGAGTTAAGTCTCGACTAAGAATTCTGTCCTCTTTGGTTCTGTCGTTTACACTGAGTCGCCTGTTCCGAAAGCGAAAGAGAGGAAAGATACGATGTAAGTGTACTAGAGTGAAACATTAGTATTATTACCTTCTTGGGAAGCGTCACTCGCCGCGCATTCCACACAGAGTGAAAGAGAGAAAAGATAGCCTTTATGTGTGCAAGAGTGAGAAAAAAATCTACATTCTTTATGTCACTATCCTACTAATTTGTTATTTTGACCTTTGCATTGATAAATTTCGCAAAACATTTAAGTTTTCACGTATGTAAATTTTCGTCAAAATGGTCCGCCTGGGTAGAAAACATCGAATAATTTTGGTTACAAAAAAGATATCAAAACAAACGACATATCGTTAGAAAGCTCACACTTTGGAGATGTTTTTAACAAATCAGAAGTCATCCATCCCTTTTATTTATTTTTTAAATGCTACGCGAAGTTGAGATTCAAAATTTGTTTCAACTCTTATTTTATGTTTGAGGGCCCATAACTTTGTTTTTAGCAATGTGCAATTTACAACTTTTTATTTAAAGGGACCTACCAATCACTAAGATTCCAATAATGAAAAAAATATTTGGATCTGGTCAATAAAAAAAAAGTTAGACGGGTTTAAAGGTACAAAACTGAAAAATTATAGAAATTTATAAAAAAAAGAATTAAAAAAAATTCTTGAGACCTAGGTGAAATCTTTTGAGCTAGTTAGTTAACAGACCACCCCAACTACCCCCCATTATCGTATGTTCAACGTTCTTCCGAACACCCTGTATATAAATAAAGAATAACTCTGAACGGACTAAGATTTGGAATTGGCGCCATAGTAACTTTTATTCAGCTCAAAAGTACCTATCCAGCGACGTAACACACATAGCTATTGAAGGAGTGGACCAGAATTAAAATTATTTGTATTTGTATTTGTTAAAAAAAAAAAAAAAAAAAATAAGGAATAAATCTATACTAATATTATAAAGAGGAAAGATTTGATGGTTTGTTTGAATTGAATAGGCTCCGAAACTACTGAACCGATTTGAATAATTCTTTCACTGTTGGATAGCTACACTATCCCCGGTGAACATAGGGTACTTTTGATCCCGGAAATGTGGGGGGAAGGGGGGGATATTTGAAAAAAGAAATTACGCGCGGGTGAAACCGCGGGCGGACGGCTAGTATACAAAATAAAGAATAACTCTGAACGGACTAAGATTTGGAACTTGGCGCCATAGTAACTTTTATTCAGCTCAAAAATACCTATCCAGCGACGTATCACACATAGCTATTGGAGGTGGGACCAAAATTGGCAACCTCCTTTGGGTGACGCTTACGGAAACAATAATACCACTCCCATCCAGCTAATTGCGCCTCAAGCCATTTTTGTGGTATTTAACATTGTTTTTGGTAGCCATTTTATAGGCACGTTGCCGGACTTTATTTGGTGTGAGGCCATAAAACATTTGGCTGCATGTGGTGATGTAGTCCACCAGTGCCCGCTCCTGCTCATCAGTGAAAATTTTATTTACCGCATAATTGGGGATTAAACGCTGCTCGCCATCGCCAACTAGTCTTATAAACTTCTTATAATATCTTTGTAAGGTAGTATACGGAATTTGCATTAATATTGAAACTTTCCTGATTTTGTTACTTTCCAAAATAAGGTCAATCGCATTTTGCACCTGTTCTATTCTATATCTTATTTACTCGTAGGTACAGGTACTACCGACAATACAATATTATAATATGTATATTTAAGTAATTTCACACTCCAAAAAGAAAGGAAAAACACAGGCTGAAAAATGAGTAAAATATGGCGCCCTACCTACATAACTAGAAATTCAGTATGGAGTACAGTGGACTGCTGATCCTGTCACATGAAAACCTCCTATTCAATTGCCCGAGAGGCTCATGAGCAAAAATAAATATAAAAATGGTTGTTACCCTCGTGCTAGGGGAGGTTTAAGGGAAAAAAATAGATGTAGAACAGTTGTACAAATAACTTTATTGAACTTCCACACACTGAGGGTAGAACACTAAAATGAAATTAATCTTTTTCAAAAATCTAGCTCACTCGACAGGGGTCGTACAATGGGTTCTAGACTTTGGGGTGTTGCAAAGATAATTTCCTTCACTTGAAGATCCTATTTACTGTCTGTCATAAAGGGGTAAAGGGAATACCACATGTAACAGATCAACCTCATTGGAATGAATTATTCAGTTGTTATAATTTAATTTAATTGCACTTGATTACGATGTGATAATAGACGAGACAAAAAGAGAGGGCGCAGAGACTAGTTAAGATTGTTGCGGTTACCTTTGGTTTGTCCGTAATTCTTGTAGGTATCCTTGGGAAATTGATACGTTTAGTCGCATAATGCCTAATTCGCAAAATGGCTACCGAGTCTCGAAAGGACTACTTCGCAAAATGCCCACTTAGCTAAAGGACGACTTCGCGTAATGCCTAATTCGCTAAAGGACCAATTCGCATAATGGCTACTTAGCTAAAGGACTAATTCTTGAAAGGACTACTTCGCAAAAGGACTAATTCGCAAAATGGCCAATATTTACCAAATGACTAAAAATTAAAATGAAATCAAATACCAGTTAGATTCATTGGTAATATTTATTGGATTTTTTTATTTACAAACAATATCAATTCTAGATGTTAGTTTCTTTAAAAAACGAATGTGATACAATTGTTCAGGGGATAGGTACAATTAGAAAATTATAAAATCGTTATTATCGTTTATTCCTTTAAGTCCCCTTCGAGATTATCACCGGGGTGTATCGCCGTGCGTTAAAACTTAGGTTCTTGTATTTGAAAATACTAGGAGAGCAGAAATTCAATGGAAGTTGATAAATTCATTTCTGACGCCCTGGTACTTTTTCTTTTGAAATATGATAGTTCAATTTAAACTATGTATTTGACCCATAATATTGAGCTAAGTAATCTGGCATAACCATCAACTTCCAACGAATTTCTGCTTTCCTGGTACATAGGTCTTTAAATAATTCAATTTTAAAGTTATTATATAAACTAAAATTAGCTGCGTAGTCTCGCTTAAGCATCTATACGTCTATTTTTTATCTGCATGTATATTTCTTTAAAAAAATCATAAATAAAAAAATCCAATAAATATTACCAATGAATCTAACTGGTATTTGATTTCATTTTAATTTTAATTCATTTGATAAATATTGGTCATTTTGCGAATTAGTCCTTTTGCGAAGTAGTCCTTTCAAGAATTAGTCCTTTAGCTAAGTAGCCATTATGCGAATTGGTCCTTTAGCGAATTAGGCATTACGCGAAGTCGTCCTTTAGCTAAGTGGGCATTTTGCGAAGTAGTCCTTTCGAGACTCGGTAGCCATTTTGCGAATTAGGCATTATGCGACTAAACGAATTGATAGTACATCCTAATGTCTTCGAATCATTGTTTTTCACTTTAAACAAATTATTTTCAAAGAAAGTTGTTGTTGTAATTATTAGAATACTTTTCAAAGTGTCACATTGACATTTGACATTACTTTTTTATAATTTTGGGGCATTGTATGAGGCAAAGATAAGCAATCGGCGATGCCATAGATAAAATAATAGTGTTACCAAGATTACTTGTAAACAATTAAGTCTATGCTTGTAAATAAATTAATTTTATTTTTATAAAAAAGGTCCTGAATAATGTATTTATTTAATTATAGACGGAAAGGATCCATGGACAAATGTAGAGAAATTTTGTTATTGGTATGTACCTCTGGACGAAAAAATCTAAAATTAGTGTACATGTCATTGGTTATAATTACTAATATTATAAATGCCAACCAACCGCAACCGGAACAATTGAAAGTACGTACTAAGCACCCGAATCAATTTAGTAATTTCTAAACCCTTTAACTTTATAGCCATTAACCTCATTCAAGGAAGGTGTCAGATTAGGTACACCTTAAAATAAAATTTTTATTTTATGTCATCTCTGCATTAAACAATAAGAATACAGACACTGACCTTTAGACGCCCGGGGTAAATCTTCTGTTTTGTTTAGGGTGAGAGGCAGGCTTCCTGTTTCCTTATTTCACAACACAAACGGCACATAGGAGATATATAGCCCTAATTTAACCACATAAATTTTACCTTTATCTTTTATCAAACATAATATCAGTCTGAGTAGAATAAGATACAAAAAATTGTCGTCCTAAAAGAACAATGCCCATTTTTGGCCAACCCGTGGACAGTAAAATAAATAAAATCTGAATTTTGCAATAAATTACTGTTTAATTAATTTGATTTTTGATAGTTACTAGAAGTCCGCCAGATCTATAATTATTTTTATGATTTAAATAAATTGTGTAATTAATAAATCACTTCCGCCTTACAAAATGTTGTCGATTTCGTAATCGAGTCAATCCTGTATTCGATTGAACTTTTTTTTACTCTTTATAATTATAAAGCAACTCTGCAATAATCATTGTTACATTTTATTAATGTAATTACTTATTTATTACAAAAATAAACTTAAAGCTTTTTCTAAAACTGTAATAAAAATAATTCCTTTTAATTATTAATATCGCGATCTATATCGATAGTCGGTATTATATTTCATTTATTCAAAATGCAACACTGGCAATTATTTTTGTCATTTACATTATGACTAAAAAATATACTAAATCTATGATTATGACAGTCAATCTTCATCATGAAGTGTCATTCGAAAGTTGTCAAAATACGAGGAAATAGTTTTCTCTGCTGTCTACGGTGGTCTATGGAGGAAATCAAAAGCGAATGATGACGATTGACTGACAATATCAGTCACTCAACGAAAAGAATAGTACAGTCAAGAGCTCGTCAGACGTAACACTTTGAACTTTGTACCACTCTTATGTCAGGGGCATAGGTTCTATTATCGAACTGCAAGTTTTAACCGTGATGTGCTGTTGACTGTACATTACGTCATTTTGTGCTGCGGAAATGATAATATTCATTGCACAATTTATTTAAATCATAAAAATAATAAAAGAGCTGGTAGACTTCTAGTAAATACCAAAAATTTAATTAATTAAAAATTTATTTATTGCAAAATTCAGTTTTTATTTATTTTACTGTCCACAGTTAGCCAAAAGTTGTAGGGCTCATGGGCATTATTCTTTTTATAAGGACAACAACCGCCATATATCATAGATAAACGTCACGTCATGTTGTTTTTGTTAGACGTGTGTAACTTAATAGGAGTGATTTGTAAAAAAAAATTAAATCTGTCAAAGAAGATTTATAAATCCGTAATTCCCACGCATTCTCAATAAATCTTTAAATCCTTGAGACTACGGTTATTTTAGATTGCTTGAATGTGGAAAGATATAGAGTGAGACGACTATTGCAAGATTACGTGAATTAAAACGAGACGGGGAATAATGCAAGAGTTTGCGCACGCGTAGCGTAATGATTCCTCGTACAGGTAAATAGGAAACTATTGCTTGCGCCTTTGTCATAAAGTAATAAGTCTTGTGAATTTAGATCGTTCCAAAAAGTCGTTGATTTGTTAACAATTTTTAAACTTTAAACATTATTGGCCACTTGCAGATGCAAATTTTCAACCTGTGCGAGTCGCGGAAATAAAATATGAAGGAAAATCAGCAAAATCATGTTTTAAGGTCTAGTTAGTTATAAAATGTTTTTTTTTTGTACACAAAACTTTTTTTAAATTATTTAATTATTAATCATCACTTGGCAAACCTACAAATTAATTATAATTATATCAGATATTAATTCCTATTATCACTAATTTATATTGTCTCAACATGGGAAAAAATATGCTATAAATAAACCACTGACCTTGAATTATAATCCTTGTCACCAGAAGCAATTGACACATTGGTAGTCTTTCTTTCCTTTCGATAGGCTGCCATTACCTACTTTCTTTAAAGAATGCTTCCTGTTACACAGTTAAAATTAAATCAACATTATCAGAATCTACTATGGATCAAAACGTCAGTCGTTACTTCACTCACAAATACGGAATTAGGCACACGCACACCCTAACTCATTGAACACATGAAAGTTAGTGGCCCCCGAATCCATCCCCCCTGCCATTTATATAGGGTGTCCCAAAAAGAGCGTGCCAAACTTAAGGAGATGATAGACTAATGGATGACCATTTATAAAAAAAAAATCACTTTAGTAAAAGTATCATCATTTCAGAGATACCAGCTATTTTTATTTTAAAATTCCCAATTTTGAGCCTATCTATTGTTGCTGTGTGTACAAATGAGCAGATATTTTCCTTATTCTTCTTATCAAATATTCTCGAAGAATTGATCTATCTCAGGAAGCTAAATTTTCTTAATTATTTTAAGGGAAACTTGAGAAAAAACATTATTTCATTTAATTTTTTTGAAAAGAAAAATTTTCTTTAACTTTGGCCTTCAGTGGTGAAAAAAAATGTACTGACTTGCTGCTGCACATTACATAAATAAATTACTTGCTTAATGGAGATTTCAGAAAGGTATAATAATAATAAAAAAATTCTGTTAAAAAATAAGTAACAAGTATTTTTATGCCCAAGGGGCTGATTAGGATGAAAAGGTTAATGTATTAAATCTTTGACTTGTTGTCCTAAGTAATGGAAATTCAATGGTTTTTTTAGGAAATAAAGAAATAAGTACACCTTTTAGTTATTACCAATTTTTCTTATTATTAAACAAAGATTACACATCAAGTAAGTGTTCAAATTGCCGGCCTTCTACTCTAATGCAAGCACGGCACCTCTTTAAAAACGATCTTTTTAATCTCCTTAAATTGAGTTGGGAAATTTCTTCTGCAGCTGCACGTATACGTTGTTGTAAGTGTTCCTCACTTTGTATACTTTCTTTTTGGACTATGCAAAGGAGCGTCCCCACCCACCAACAGATTTCAAACGTATCTCTATTTATACCTCTTGCCATACTGATCTTTTTTTTGTATGACGACATCCGCCGTAGGAATGGGGATTTCACGCAAATTGAATTTGAATGTTGTATTTTTCCAGTATTTTTTTGACACAGTTAATTGTGAAAATAATGTGCAGGCGATCAAGAGTAACCCCCCTGGCCTAAATAAAAGTGTTCAATCAAAATATAATCTTAAAAAATATTTTACAGCCGAGTCTACTTGAAGCTAGACACTTACAGTGTAATTCTGAATCTTAGGCGTACGGCATAAGCACGGTTTTATTGTTTTTGAATACCCCGTCATTTTTAGATTAAAAATGGTTATTTGTCTTTATATGGAATGTCATAATTATATTGAAACTAGTGCCAAGTCTGTTGGTGGGTGGGGACAGAGCCCATACAACTTCTTGCGTTGTCCTTTTATCTTTTAGGCAGCCCCAGTAAAAAAAATCTAGTGGGTTTAAGTCGGGCGATCGAGCAGGCCACGTAATTGGGCCCGATCGCCCGATCCATCGACCGCGGTAGGTTGGCTAGGTTGCGTCCAAATGAGCCCTTACTTGACGGCCGTAGTGAGCTGGGCAACCGTCGTGTTGAAGCCACAGTCTACGCCGCTGCAACAGTGGGACGCCTTCCAACAAAATGGGTAATTGGTTTTCTAGGAACTCTAAATAGGTATTAGAATTTAGTGTCGGCGGCAGCTCCACGGGACCCAGGACTTGGCCATTCTAAATCCCCGTCCACAAATTTATTTTGTACTGGTACTGTGATCCATCTTCTCGCATCGCATGGGGATTCACTATCTGCCAGCTGTGCAGATTGTGTAAATTAAAGTAGCCATCCCGCTTGCATGCCGACTCATCACTCCAAATTATTTTATCGATCAGTATGTTTCGCATTGAATTATGACTACCTTTTAGCCCATCGATGCTTTCTTTAGCTTTTCCTAATATTTTTTTTAATTTTTTTTTTTTTTTTTTTATAAAGAGGCTGTCAGGATGACCACACTCCACCTGATGGTAAGCGGAAGTGAGGTCCAAATATAAGGTTGACTGGCACAATAGATCATAGTACCCATTGAGCCAGTCACCCTCACCCTGAAGGCCTGCATAGATGCCGCTTCACGCCCCGCCTGAAAAGCCCAGGATTATAGGAGGAAGGAAACACGTGAGCCGGAAGGGCATTCCATGCCTTAATGGCACGGGGCAAAAAAGAGGAACTATACCTCTTGGTACGGGCCACCAGTGTCTGGATGGTATGAGGATGGCAACGCAGTCCGGCGCGTGTTGTACGGGAGTGGAAAGGGGAGGACGGGATGAGCTGGAATACCTCTTCAGAGCATTCCCCATTATAGAGACGGTAGAGAACACTAAGACTGGCAACGTCTCTACGTAACTGAAGAGGTTCTAGGGTCTTAGTCACCTCTTGATCACCGACAATACGGATAGCACGTCGCTGCAACCTGTCGAGAGCCTCCAATAAGTACTTAGCGGAACCATCCCAGCACAGTGTGTTATTTGAGCTTATTTTCGGACATGCTCTGTTTATTGATTATTTTGATAGGCATTATTAAAACAAACATAAGGGTTCAACTCTCATCGCTCTATGTATCATAGTTTTTGAAATATTAAGATATTTAGAAAACATCCATAGAAACCAGAAAAACAATTTTTCTCCCCCCATGATCATTATTTTGTATCAAACTTATAGTGGATTGAAAGGGTTATTTTAAAGGCACTGTTCAAACAAAAAATATGTAAAAAATCTTTTATAATTTTGACTAAAAACCAAATTTTATGTGTTTGAAAAAACATTTTTTTTCTAAGTCATCTTACTGTATTAGCATTTATTTTTAATGCGAGATGGTTACTACTATTAATGCACATTCCCAAAAATAAAATCTTAAGCTACAACTGCAGGATTTCGGAAATATGATTTTTTTAATTTTTGTTTATTTTGTTGTTAATTTTTGTTTTATTTATAACTATCTGATCATGAGGATTGTACATAGTCAAGAGTTTTCATAAGTTTTACTGCCATTAATATTATTTTAGATGAGAAAAAGTTTAAAAAAGTTTGACCCTATTTCCATAGAAACCTGAAAAAGACTTAGAAATGTCATATCTCACAAATCCTATTAGATTAAAATTTCGTTTTACTTTCATTATGTAGCTATATTTAGTACATATATTTTAGAAGTAAAAAGAAATGCTAATACTTCTAAAATAGTTAAATATTTAAATATTTCCTCTAATCTGAAAATAATTTTTTTCTCGCTTTCTATGAATGTCAGAAACTTGTAATTTTAAACAAATATATAATGAATGGTTATCAATGAAATGGTATATTTTAATGGAAATTTCATAACAGTTTTTGGGAGATATATGAAAATTTACTTTTTATGACTAATGTTTAAAAAAATTATATTGGCAAAACTAAGAAAGTAATCACATTGGTTTTTTTTTATAATGATTTATTATTGTTTAAACCATCATATTTAACAATAAAATAAGCATGTCCGAAAATAAGGTTAAATAACACACTGTGCCCAGAGATGAGAGCAATATTCCACACACGGGCGAACCTGTGCCTTGTATAAGAGACAAAGCTGCGCCGGAGTGAAAAATCGTCTCACTCTGTTCAGGATTCCGAGTTTACGGGAAGCTGTTCTGATGACGCTCTCGATATATTCCCGTTGGTTCAAGTTGCTACGAACATCGATGCCAAGGATGCTAAGGCTATCCTGTATTGGTAAGGGCGTGCTCTGAAGAGTGGGATGGGAAAGGAAAGGAGAAGCTTTCGCAGAAAACACACACACCTGTGTTTTCTTGGCATTAAACTCGACGAGATTGCTGGCACCCCATTTGGCAATGCAGTCCAGGACCTCGTCAAGCTCGGCGACAAGAAGATTCCTCTTTTCAGACAGTGCTGTCATCCGCATAGCAATGAATATTACCTAGTGATAACATGTCATTGATATGCAGAAGAAACAAAGTCGGCGACAGTACGGAACCTTGAGGCACTCCGGAATTTATTGGGAGGAAGCGAGAAGCGCGTCCATCACAGAGGACACGAATCCTGCGACCCTCCAGAAATCCCGCAATCCAGTCGCATAAGCGAGTTGGCAGACCATATGCCGGAAGCTTGGAAAGAAGCGAGCGATGCCAAACACGGTCAAAAGCCTTGGCAATATCCAGGCTAACAGCCATAGATTCACCATGCTTCTCCATAGCCTCCCCCCAGAGGTGCGATACGTACGCTAGAAGATCACCCGTGGACCGTTTTGGTCTGAAACCATACTGTCGGTCATGTAGTAGTGAGTGATCTTCTAGGTAGCGGACAAGTTGGGAGTTGATTATCCGCTCAAGCACCTTTCCAAGTACAGAGGTTATAGCTATGGGCCGGTAGTTAGCAGGGTCGGACCTATCCCCCTTCTTGGGAACAGGTTGAACATTCGCCTCTTTCCAAGCCTGGGGCACAATACCAGAGGTGTACGAGAGGCGGTACAGGCGTGTGAGTACTGGAGACAACTCCGCTGCGCATATTTTAAGAACCAACGCTGGAATACCGTCGGGGCCACTGGCTTTCCTAACATCGAGTGACTGCAACTCAGCACGGACATCACATTGCCTGATTCGGATTTCAGGCATTGTGGTACCGCAGTCAGGAATTTTAGGCGGCTGTGCTCCACAATCATCGATGCAGGAATTGGCGGCAAAGAGGTTGGCTAGCAGATCAGCCTTCTCCTGCGGCTGATGGGCCAGCGATCCATCGGGATATTTCAGCGGGGGCAGCGAAGGCTGGCAGAAATTAGATTGCACATGTTTAGCCAGGCGCCAGAAAGAACGGCTACCCGTGGGGCGCGTGATGAGCTCTTGGCCAACACGTGCAACTCGCTGGGCATCTGCTCTGATGTAGGCCCTCTTGGCGGTCTTGGTGGCTTTGTTGTAGGCTGCTTTAAGGGAGGCTATATTGGGATCCCGCAAGGCATGAGCTCTGGCCCAAGCGCCGTACGCTGCCCGTTTCAGTTTAACGGCAGCAGCACACTCACGATTGAACCAGAGATCATCTTTGCGACCGCTGGTGACATCAGTAAAAGGAATGTAGTATTCCATTCCAATACTGATTTCACCTGCAATAGCCGCTGCACACTTAGATGGATCCTTTTCTCTAAAGCAGCTCTGCCCCCAAGGGACGGACGCGAAGTATTCCCGCATACCGTCCCAATCTGCCGACGAGTAGCGCCATAGTCTCCGCGTCACCTCCACAGGTTGTGGGGGAGCAGTGTAAGGCGCTTTTGCGCCAACCAGGCAGTGATCGGAAGACCCTATTGGGGCGCAAACCGACACTTGATACCCAGATGGGTGACTCGTCAGCAAAAGGTCCAACAAGGAGGGCGCTTGACCTACAATGTCTGGTATCCGGGTGGGCTGGAGTATCAGTTGGGTCAGGTCGTGCGTAAGAGCAAATGCGTGGGCGGTCCGGCCAGCATGGTCTGTTTTAGGGGAACCCAACCAGGTATCATGGTGAGCATTGAAGTCCCCTAGAAACACCATTTCGCTATCAGGGAACCGCGCCTGAGCGGAATCTGCCGCCTGACTCAGGTGGTCGAAAAGTCGAGTTGTCTCGGTGTCTCCTTTATGGGATCGGTATATGCACACGTAGATTCTGCTCGAAGAGCCAAAATCCACGTGCACACAAAGGATGGAGAAGGATGGGTCTTCAAGGCAGCGAAGACGGTCACAGCAGACGTCCGCCCTGACGAAAAGGCATACCCCGGCCTTGGGTTGGAAGGATTCTTCCAGTACATAGCCGGGATAGTTCAAGTACGCCGTGTCCGCCGGGCAGCCAATCTGTGTTTCCGTCAGAAACAGCATCGCAGGCTTCGCCGTCTCGAGGTGTTGGTGGACGGCATTGAGGTTTGAATGGAGTCCACGGATGTTAGTGAACTCCACCTCAAACAGCGAGTTGGTGGGGGATAGGGATGCCGCTGTAGGACGAGTGCGATGTCGTGTTCGTGCCATTGAAGTAATAAGGGGGGAAGGGAGGGCGCGAAAAAGGTGACTGTTGCCGTGGCAAAAACGAGACAAAGCGAGGAGCCCTGCTTTGATAATGGACAGTGCGGTACAAAGGAAGCCGGTCCGCCGGACGGAAGGGCCCCCGTACCCCCCCGGAGATGGTCGCCGGGCCCCACTCTAACCGGGCACCACCCGGCACGACGAGCCACCCCGGGATTATGCGCGACCTGGTGGGGCAGCCTTCGGAGGTGGTTAGCCACCGTCGGGCCCCTGTACTATGCCGCGGGCGGCCAGCGGCACCACCGTTTCTACGGGTCTCCCTGGCCGGCGGGCCGAACCACTCTGTCCGCACAATACCGCCGCTAAGGCTCCACTGGTCCGGCGTCTACCACGACGACAGTTCCCCTGGCTCCGGTTAGTACAGTGCTGAACCTGGAACGCGACCCGACCGAGACAGGCCAGAGTCACTTGGCAGGTTTTTCGCAGCTGTATGGTGGTAACAGCAACCGGTCGACAGGATGTCTTCCACCTGAAGAGCAGATGTTCTGTTAAAGCGTCCCTTAGTCGCCTCTTACGACACCCACGGGCAAGAGATGGGGCGGGAGTTAGTATTCTTTAGTGCCGCCCCCGCACGGCACAATAGTGGGATACTCTTCATCCGTGTAAAAGGATGACTCTATTCGCTTTATCACACTTTTGTAGAAATCATCTATATCTCTCACCGGACGAGGCTGACAAATGTTTTCGCGTGGACAAATTGGTCCGTCATTGCGCACTCCCGTTTGATGTTCCCAACAGTTTTTAAACTGACTCCACAAATTTTGGCTGTAAGTTCACGTGCTTGGTTGCAATTTCATTGGTCGTCTTAAATTCGGAATCTTCTTATAATTCTGTTATAAACATTAACACATTGTTAATAACAACAATGCGCGCTTGAGGTTGAATATTTGTTCCAACGCGATTGATATGTTATTCCAGAAATGCGTCCATATTAACTGTAGCTGAGCGGAGGAGCGAGTTAGACTGTATATAGGTTGTATACTAGTTCAGAGAGGAACTTTACTAGAAGACGGTGCAGGGGTCCACGGGCGTAGCGGTCAAGCGTAGTCGAGTGAGTGGTTTCATCGATGGGACGACTGGCGGCGGTCAATCCCGAAGGTGGCGCCGAATGGAGGTGGCTGAGCCCGATGATGGTGGCGGCCGCGCCCGAAGGTGGTAACGAATGGTGGCGAATTGTAGCGGTTGATCCCGAAGGTTGGGACGAATGTAGACGGCTGAGCCCGAAGGTGATAACGCCGCGATGAGCTGGTGGCGCCGCGTGACGTCATTACGTCATAGCGGCAACATAACTTTTGAATATAATAATCGTCGTACTACTTCCATTCCAGATGTTAACTGACTAAAGGAGCACACTCGGAAAAGTATTTATACTATCTGTTACAAAAAATTGTAAATTACCCTCACAGAAAATTAATAAATTGAGTAAGTTAGTATTTTTTTTTTGCGAGGGTAATTTAGTAGTTATCATTCGCGCGTGCAATTCGAAAAAAATAATTATCATGCGCCGCCGTACATAAGTCATAACAGTACGATTTCCTGGAAGAAAGCGGGCAGTTATCGATAAGTGACGCACCGCGGACGGGTCGCCCTAGCGCACGGATGATTTATGACACCGAGGGCAGCGAGTGTTTAACATAAGTATAGTTTTGCTGATGGGTAATGGCCACGAAGACACAGCGAAATTGTTAATTTAACTGAACTTGCGATTGCGTGGTTTGGCGAGAAGTTGAGGCTGTTGGAGCAGTTTTTTCATTTTCATTTGATGTAGAACTTGTAGAAGGCACACCATTCGCTCTTGTAGCGTTTGATTCGGCGCTTCTCGGTAGGCTGATCTGAACTTCTGATCTTTCACTTATTGGTTGCTCTTGATCAATAGACACTGACCTATGCAATTTTTTCATGTGCCTAGTCAAATTACCAGTACCACCTCCAGAATAGCTAATCGTTTTTGAGCAGTAATCACATTTTGCCTTATCTTTATTTATTACAGAGAAATGATTCCTTTTACTTCGTTTTTTAGCCAGATCTGACATTTTAAATGATTAAATAATGACAAAACAATAAAAAAAATTAAAATTAAATATACAAACACGAAACACAAATAAAACCCAATTTTGGTAAGTACCAAACCAATGCAGCTAAGCGAGTTTTGTTAGTTTTTGTAGAGCTAATTTTTATATTTACAAAGTCATGCAAATGCATAAATTCCCACACAAAATAGTTCCTTACAATGTTAACTTCTAATAAACAACCTCAATTAAATAATATAATAATGTCACACACAATGCCCAACCACTGTAACACGTTACCTAACTTCAATAAAACAAGACGCTCTCACGCGCGTGTCGCGGGTCATAGGTGACCGGTGCAACTAATTTGATTTGATCTGAAAAATTCAATCACACGATCGACATCGCGCGGGGCCGCGAGCTACGCCCACGAGGCACAAACAAACCGGTTTATCGAGCGAGAAAGAGTGCGAATACGCACGAACGTGGTCTAAAATATAAGTACACGAAAGAGATAGAAACTTTATCATAACTATTCCCGAACTTATACAGCGTGGAATTTTAGTCGTTGTTTTCCCGCAGTAAAATGATTCTATCTTAGTAGTAAAATAAATTAATAAAGTTATTTTTTTAGTCAAATCAAAAGTTTTACGATTGTACTAGCTGCGTCACGGACTCACTTCGCGTTTATCAAAAAAATGATTATTCACTACTTACTCACATTTGGTTTCCATTGTCCCATTAAAAGAACAATGCCCACGAGCCATACAACTTTTGGCTTACTGTGGACAGTAAAATAAATAAAAACTGAATTTTGCAATAAATAACTTTTTAATTAATTAAATTTTTGGTAATTACTAGAAGTCCACCAGCTCTTTTATTATTTTTATGAATTAAATAAATTGTGCAATGAATATTATCATTTCCGCAGCACAAAATGACGTAGGTATATGTACGGTCAACAGCACATCACGGTTAACACTTGCAGTTCGATAATAGCACTTATGTCCCCGACATAAGAGTGGTACAAAGTCCAAAGAGTTACGTCTGACGTGCTTTTGACTGTACTATGTATTTTCGTTGAGTGACTGACATTGTCAGTCAATCGTCATCATGAAATGTCATTCGCTTTTGATTTCCGATTTCCTCTTAATTTGACAACTTTCGAATGCAACGTCTTCATGATGACGATTGACTGTCATAATGCCAAAGACAAAAATAATTGTCAGTGTTGCATTTTGAATAAATGAAATATAAAACCGATTTTCGATATAGATTGCGATATTATTAATTAAAAGGAATAATTTTTATTACAGTTTTAGAAAAAGCTTTTAGGTTATTTTTGTAATAAATAAGTAATTACATTCTTATATGTAACAATGATTATTGCAGAGTTGCATAATAATTAAAAAGAGTAAAAAAAAGTTCAATCGAATAACAGGATTGACTCGATTACGAAATCGATTGTAATGTAATATAGATACTGACAACATTTTGTAAGGCGGAAGTGATTTATTAATTACACAATTTATTAAAATTATAAAAATAATTAAAGATCTGGCAGACTTCTAGTAACTTTCAATAATCAAATTAATTTAGAAGTAATTTATTGCAAAATTCAGATTTTATTTATTTTACTGTCCACGGGTTGGCCAAAAATGGGCATTGTTCTTTAAGAAATAAAAATCAAAAAATGTTTTTAAAAAAATTTTTTTTTTTTCAAAAAACAATTACTTGCATAAATCGATACTACTACTGAAGGTAAAGCGATCTGCTGCGGGAAAACAACGACTAAAAAACACGCAGTATAGTATCTTACAGTGGCGCCCAAAGTGGGGCCTCGGATGGTATACAGGGCGTCCCACGGCCATGCCACACGGAGAGAAAGTATATTAAATATTGAAGGTAGGATGTTGTACTGAAATAAGACATCATTTTATTTTTAATAATTAATAGAACTGTATTTACAGATTTTTTAAAAATCGCCTGCCGTACCGGGAATCAAACTCGCGAAATGTGAAAAAAGAAACACCATGTATTTTATGATAACTGTCGAAAGCGTTAATCATAAGGATTACTTTTTCCTAAGGAACATAGCATCTGTAATGAAAGGAAGATCATGTTTTGAACACCACAGCGGTGTTCAAAACTTTTCCCGTTTTGCGCATGTAATAATTTTTGGTACAAACAGCGGCATGCTCAAAAAAATTATCATCAAAATAGTCTTCAAATTAGGTCAAAGGAGACCTTACGGCTGCTGACGATCGCTCCGGATAGCAGTGTTCTTCTGGTTGAATGGCATCTGCTTCCAGATTGTTCGGCGAGTGTCTCGGCTTTTTGTCGGCTATTGACGAGCTTTTGTTGCAGTAGCAGATGATGGACCTGGACGGGGAGGTGATTCAGGCTCCTCAGCAGGCACCAACGGCAAAACCGATTCTTCTCGATCACCTTCGTCATCTTCCACTTTTTCTATTTCGGAGTCATTGCCATCTCCAATGAGCTGAAGAAACAACTCACCCGTTAGTTCCGTTCCTGAAAGAAAACTTTTAATTGAAAGCAAAAAAAAGAATGATTTACCGCCATACAAAGTATGACACTAAAAGATGAGATTGAGTTTAATTATTTTTTAATATGTTTTTTTATATTTTTTTTAATTACAGCCAATGACGTTCAATTAAAAAACTAGAGTCACAATCACGCTCAAATATTGTCCGAAGCAAAAGTCTGCCCACCCGACTATTGGGCAGAGTTTTCGTTTAGTTGTATACAATTGACATTAAACACTAAATGCCACGAGATATGGTGTTAATTTGAACGAATGTGTTAATGTCATCAGTGTCAAAGCCACTCGGACGTTTTTTGAGGAATTTTTCTTAGAGATTGGGTGTCTAGTTTTATATTGAACGTCATTGATTACAGCCGATAAACAGTAATTGGGAGATTTTTTTGTCGGAAGACGAGTTCTCCTTTCGTTCAAAATAAGGCCCCGCCTTTGAAAAACTACGTTCACATGGTACGGATGTTGCCGTCATATTGAGGCGTTTGATCATGTACTGGTATAACCGCGGGTAGACACCTTAGCGCTCTTTCCACCAGAGCAGAGGATCTTCCGTTCTCTTGATAAGAGGTTCTTGAATGTATTTATCGAACTCAACTATACCGGCCGCCGTCGTATTTTGGGTAACGAGAACTGAGAGAGGCATCTTGAAAATGTATATTCTTAAATCCGGGATCGAGGAGGCAAGACAATGCAATCATATGATTATCCTCAATGTATCCAAAGGAGGCGGGTATTTCTGGGCCCAGCAGTTAACTAGATGAAATGTATATCAAAAAATCGGATAGATTTTTCTAAAGGAAATCCCAAAATATAGTAACATGTTTCTATCTAGAAAGCAAGAAAAGTCCAAAAAACTAAATACATGCCCGAACTGAAGTCGATATAAAATAAATCGGTTAAATGTCAGAATATATGTATGAAAGCCACTGAGGTCAATTATAATACGCGCGGCGTGACAATGAAAGCGAATTGAACTCCTTTAATAATTTTTCTTCAGTGTGCAAATGTTTACCGATTGACATTTGACAGGCAGATGAAAAACACCGTCACTCGTTCGTTTCTTTCGTTCTGAGTGCGCTCGTATTTCCCAATTATTATTACTTTTGCTTACAACATCGGCTTTGCATAATATTAAGGACTTTTTGACGGATCTGGCTTTTTGAATTACCTGGCTCTCTATTTTGGACAATTGATTACGCCTATCGATCGGATATTGACGACATGGAACGCTGTGTAAATTGCACCATTGCGACTGGGCGCAGTAACTCCATTGGAAGAAGAGTCTTGGATGATGAGGCGATTTTGTCAGTTATTCGTCTGTGGCGAGCATCTCAGCCCTACTCTTTACCTTTAGCCATTCAAAATAATCCGCATATAACATCAATAAACCACAATGTTAAAACATAACCTCACTTTTACTATAATTCGTATAACCCGATTCCTGGAAAGCCAAATTTCACCAAATTTTCACCAAGGCCTTGTTAATATATCCTCTTACAAATAAAACTAGTTTCATTGAGTTAACACCTGGGCCCAGGGTACTATGGAGTCTTACCCTCCTCCTTTGCGATCTATCAATAATTTCTTGTTTTACGGCCTGTATTACAAGTATTACAACTTCATCAGTACTGTCATCGTCACCACCCACAACAAAATTATTTATCTGCTCTTTTAAGCAGTTAACTATTGGTATTATTTTACTAATAGTGACATATTGTTCACCTGACATTTCCTATTCCAGTGACTTTAAAATATAAATTAAATAGTTGTATTTGTATTGTCTCCCCGGGCAGGCGCGGTAGGCAACGCTCTTATTTACCGTTCGAAGGCGACGGCGGAGGAACTGGCGGCGGCGGCGGCCCTCAGTCCCAGTGTCGCCCGTGGGCCAACGGGCTCTCGGTTGCTGACCTGAGCTGCTGCTGAAAGTTACACTCGACCGCTGCTCCAGCGTCGTCTTAGGTGACCCTGGTGGCGGCGACGGAGACCGCAGACTCCCAGATCGCCAACACGACGTCAAACTGTAATTAGTAATAAATATGTTAGAACACATTGTTTTTTTTTCTTTGGTATTTTACTGATAATTCGTATTTATATGTTTCTTTTAATTAACTTACCAAGAACACCACATTTTTGGCGCTAATCTGAACGTCAAATGAATATTAAACACCATAGTTAGTCTAGTGTTTATGTTAACATTGTTAAGATTTCTTTTCATCCATTGAAACTGCCCGCTGCCGCCAAGTGCCGCGTGCCGGTGTTAGGTTCACCAATAAATTGTAAACCTACTCAATTGCCGTGCGGCGATTTCTTAAATGCTGGCTAATCATTCAACTAATAATATCCATATTTCGACCTTACGTTAAGTGACGAAAGTTCAATCTTACATGACGTTCCTTTGAACGTATTTTAAAAAAATTGTGTAAATCATACCACCACCTTCAACCACCACTTAAAGTAACATTTATAATAGCCTGCTTGGTCGTTTCATTCCTGTTGTCCCACCTTTGCACCATTATTGCCTAAAGATTTCGATGGGATTCAAATCAGGCGATCGAGAGGATCATTGGATCGTTTTAAAATCAGGATGCTGCTGGAACCATTCCCTGACCACGCGAGAAGTATGTATAGGACAGTTATCCTGAATAAAAAGAAATTCAGGAACTTCATCTGCCGAATACATAGTTCTCATTGTAGGCACCATTGTCTCCTGCAACAGCTGGACATAACCTACACCGTTGACCCTCTCAGGCAGATAACAAAGTTCTCCGTGACCACCGGCGCTCATTCATCCCCCCATGTTGGCATCTACACGTCCTGATTCATGATTTGGGACTACGTTCCGCTGCTCATATCTTGAATTATTCACACGCCATAAGTGCCGACACAAAATATGGCGTGGGAAAAATCAGTCTCTATAGTCCCTTGCGAATCGTTTTACGGCCCTCAGATAACACAATTATTTTTAAAAGGTAATTAAGGTATAATCAATTTAAGCAACTTGACACTAGATCGACTATTGTTCATCATCCTGGTGCACATCAGACTTTGACGATCGATCTATTCTGGAGCATTTCGTCAAGGGTATTATTTTTCTCTATCAATGATTGTATTTCTAGTTTTTCTTGGCGTATTCTTTCACGGTTTGCTTGGTGCTGTAAAAATAAATTACTTGTTTCATCCGATTTTCTTTTGTATTTCTGCATGCCGAGCATGAGACGCTTGATGCGGGTGACGGCGAATGTTGTACAGATGGACGATCTTCTGGACTGCTTTTTGTATGATTGCTTGATGTTTCAAAAACCTCATCTGTTACATTACTTAATACCGAATTTGTTTTCTGTTTATTTATATTTGTTTGTAAGCTATAAAAAACAAATATAAATGAACTCGCAGCTTGAAGCAGTCCGTGTATGGCGGGCCTAAGTAACCCGCACGTACGACGCGTCGTCCAAGCCCCCTCAACTTTCCCAGTGGACAACCTATATTTCAAGATTTGAAAGTAATTTCCCGCATCTACTTAAACAATAATCTTGATTGATACCGTATTTCGCCGGTTTGGAAGGGATATGTATTGACGAAATTTGCATCGGCCTCGAAAAGCTATTAGCATATATAATATACATATAAAGCTTTTTATCTATAGTTAAACAATTACCAGGAGTACGCTGTTTTTCAATTCCCAACGAAAGCTGTTGGCCAATGCTCAAGACCATCTTTCCATACATCTTTCGGCGGCAGAGGAGCAGGAGAACCTTTATGTTTGTCAGAAATTATTTTTCTTCAAGTATGCTGCTGCTGGGACGGACGCCCCCTTTTAACATCTTTAGTGATTCCGTTGTTGCACAAGCCAAAGGTCAATTCATTCCTAAATTGGCTCATTGTAAGACTCTTTTTAGATTCACCCCTTTCCTGAGCATTTTTTTTATAGATAATCCAAGAGTTTATTAAGGTTTAAAAAAATACGCAGGTACCATTTTTCAGACCTCATAGTAATATGATTTCTGCCCAAAAAGCTATCCATGAGGTCAACTCCCCCCATGTGTTAATTATTATATTCTTGGATAATAAACGGGCGAGTTATATCAATTTTTTCTTTTTTTTCATTTGTCATATCTGTCGACTTTAATTTCACCCACATCAATATGTGTATTTCCGCTCTTTCCCCATTCTGCTTTTACCCCAGCAAACTCTTCAAATATATACAAACAGATTTGACTTCTGAACACTCATCAGTCCACAGGAAATCTTTTCAGTGCGACGTTTTACAAAGAGGACACTTAATACTGTTTTTAATATTTTGTCTTAAGTTCGATGCAGCACTTGGTTTTTAATTACAGATCTTGGTTTTCAAGGGCGAGTCGGGGTACTGGCGCCATTGAAAATTGAAGGAATCATTGCGCTTCATTGACACGACACAAGATTCCCACCTACTCGTACCTTGAATGCGTATCCGGAAAAATATTTTTTTCTTTAACATTTCCGCCCCAATCCGCATTGACGTAGCCGGTTATACCAATGAGAACATCTGCCTCGAATTCCTGGCTATAATTCATTGTTCCTTAAAGGTATCGCAACATCGTCTTAGCGGCTTACCGACAAATTATACTGTTACAAGAAACTACTGTGGCCACACCTTAGTGCTAATCGCTAGAAAGTTTTAGGTTTGTAAAACTACGTAGAGCCCCATAAACCCTCCTATGGCTATAATTGATCTCAGCGACCCATTTGCCTCAACTGAGTGTGTCATCCATAAAAAGGCCAAGATTTTTCACATGGGAGTGATACGTAAACTTGATGACGTTAATAACCCTGTGGCACCATTCTTTTGTCTTTTTTTTTTTCTCGAAGGAGAATTCATTTATGCACCATAACCGCAGGCTAGCTAGACCCGCGGCCGTGTGTGGGACTCAAGACTGAAACGTCCACTACTCACTAAACTCCCACGTCGGCTCAGTCGGAGACAAGTCGGAGCTCGTTAATTTTCCGCGGTTCATATTTTTCATCTTGATAGATGTCACGTGACGCGGTTGCGTTTCGTTGCGAAACGTAATCGCCACAAAACATTTAATTTAATAAAAAAACACGGGTCAAGTTTAAACAATATATTAAAGTAACATTATCAAACTAACAAAAATAATCATTTTAATTACGAGTAATATACTCGTAATTATAAAATTAAATAAGGTTTACAGTAACTTACTTACCATATTTACAATGTTACAAATATTATTTATTATCATAATATTCAATGACTAAACATGAGGATTTAATTTTATAAAGATGTCCAGTGTCATCTTTTACTGACGGTGTGATTGGCGTTCAGCCATGTCTCATCTAGAAATACGACGTTGTCCCAACTTTTTATTTCTTACGCGGATTCCAGAAATGTATATCTATAATGATAGATCGGCGGTATCTTGGGGGTCTGGTATTATTATTTTCCTCGTGTACACTTTTTTCCATTTGAACCCAATTGTACTTATCACCCACCACAAAGATTTCACACACTACCAGTGAATAACTCGGCCTCTTTTAATTATTTTGTCAATTTCGACAAACTGTACCCAGTTTGTCACGCCTTTCATAATAATATCTATATGTAGGTACAACGCGTTATTTTAAATGCGCAAAACTTCAGATACCCCAAATGATTTTTAATCTGGTGTTCTCCAGACGGTTTTCGCGAATAGTACCTGTACCCCCAATATTTTGCTCTCGTAAATATTTTAGCAATGGTAAACCAGTAAAAAATTATCGAAGTACAAATTGTATGGTCCTAACTCTCGAGGTGATCTTGAATTGAGCTCCAAAATAACGGCAGTTCCTAGCCCCAAGTCGGACTGCATCTTGAGCACACGCGCAGACGCACCCTGGTAAGGCTCACAATTCATTAAATATCTTTGGCGAGTAGCTGCTGACCAGAGCTAATAACCAAACCTTATTGGTTTCCCGTGAATGAGTCGTTAGGTTCCGTGCCTTTCGAAGTATATATGAATTTATTTTATCTTCATACATATAGCTTGCAGCTGAGAAGGCCCTATCTGCCTCAACACTCGTAAGAGGAATGCTTAAAAGGTACTTATAAGCTGCATCTAAAATCTGCCTCTGGTCCATCCATTTTTATACTATGTCATTTTAACACGAACCAATGTATGAAAATTATCTTCTCCAAGCTGCTGGGATTGGTTTTGTTTTTTAATAGATTTTTGTATCTCTTTTTTGAGTTCTTTTTATATCGTAAAAGATAACTTTCACTTTCATCACTGATTGTGCAAGCCTCACAGTGTAAATGACCACTTAACTTCTTTACAACAGAGCCTGATCTGTAACCAATTATTTCTTCTATTGTTTCCGGCAATTGACAATTTTTATCTAACATAGTAACAATAACGTCACAATTGTTTTCTTCAATATTTGTTGGTGTCTAACAGTTAATTAGACTATTAATAGAATCATTGAACCTGAAACCGGGAGTCGTTTCATATATTCGTCTTAAGGAAGAGCTAAGTATAGGAAAATCTAGAGGAACGCGATTTCCGGTAAATTTAGAACTAAGTTCCAAGTTTAGTAAGGTTTTCCTGTAAATTCCTTTAAAATGCCTTGCATTAGGATTATTGTTACAACGCCCGTGGTTACGTATATCCCCGAAAAAAAGTTCCAAATGGTCTTGGCTATATGACAGCTTCTTATTTCAATAAATGGTTTTTCTTTCTTTCTTTTTTTTCTTCTGGCTGCAAACTGATTTTTTGTCTCTCATGTTTATCCACCACGTTTTTCTGAAGCCATCACTCCAGTCGGGTTAAAGTGCTTCAAAACACCTTTGAGCCTATTAAAATCAATCAATTTTTTCCGGAAGTCCACTCATCTAGTGATAATAAAAAATTTATGTCCTTTCATTTTAATTGCATCAATTTCTTTTTTTAAATCCGTTTTTAGCTGTTCATATTTTGTCATAACCATTGTCTTTATTGCATGAGTTGATTGAGGCAAATTAGTGCCTGAAGGATCATAATTACTCTTCTTAAGGAATTATTCCGATCTGTCACCCTGCTTTGTCCCCTTGGGGTGACAGATCGGACAAAAATGTTCGATCTGTCCCCCTGTTCCCGACGAGGTGACAGATCGAACTTCATTAACCTCCTCAAAGTTTTATCTGTCCCCCTATCGGTAGTAGGGGGTTTAATTCCTGTTTGTCCCCCATTGAATAAAATATGGTATAGTATATATTCTTAAGTAAGCAACCTTTTATTAACATAAAAGACAAAATGGTTTCGGTTTATAATCGGCTTTATTCATATAAATGATAATTATTCCTTTTAATTGTCTAATAATTATCAGTCTCATAAATCACGAAAGGTACATAATTGATTCATAAACTTTTTTTTAGTACAATCATCAGCATCATTTGTATTTTCCCTGTTTACCAATTTTCTACAAGGAACACATACCTAAACGGAGATATTTTCGCAACTGAATCAAGTTAAAGTGTACCATGAATTTACAAAAAATAAACATAGGTTCTAACCTTAGACCGAGTGGCGATCAACTACCGTACGTTTCCGCAGACATTTTCTGCCGCGTACGACTGTTCTATGGAACTAGCTTCCCGCAGCGGTGTTTCCAAACCAGTACGAAATGGAAAAATTCAAAAAGTGAGCATATTCCACCCTTAAAAGCGGGCAACGCACCGACGACTCCAAGGGGGTCTCGGGGTGCTTATGGGCGGCGGTGATCACTTCGTCCCTCGCATGACTAACTGGCGTAACTAGCAAAAGGCAAATTGTACAGGGCAACCTATTTTCGGTTTAGAACTTGATATCTTGAGCTGTAGAAAATGCTAGGCGCGTCTTACATACAAGTTTATTATATATATACAAAGAGAAGAGCATCAGTTTGCATACAGTACATGGTCCAGTAACATATTATATGTATTTATTTTTTTATTTGCATATTAAACAGTTACGCCACTCTGTGATAACTTTGTTTTTGTATTTAGTTTTGAAAATTGACACTTACGCCATCATGTGTATAGTGTTTTGGGAGGTAAAATCACAATGGGTCATTCGCTATTCAACCGTTAAAGAGGACACTCGCACAGATTTTGACAGAAGAAAAAACACCTCGAAGATGGATACCACAGCTGACGAAGCCACCCAAGTGTTTGCACTACTGCAATCAGGGATGCGGCAGTGTGATGTCGCCCGGTAACTGAACTTGAGCCGTTTTTGGTTCGAAGAGCGTACCAGCATTTTGTAGAGATCAGTGGCTACATCCGAAGACATGGGTCCGGTAGACGTCGCTGCACTTCGGAAAGAGACGATCGTTAACTCTTTAAAAAATCGTTTCGCCAATGCTTTGGAATTGTAACAGCATCTCCAGGCAGGTCGCAGAATCTATCTTCTCTACGGTTAGAAGAAGACTGAAGGAGAAGAAGATAGCGGCCCACAGAACTGCTACGGGTCTAAAAATGAATGCAGTGCCGCGGCGAGCCCGCATTCATTTTGCTCGTGACCACTTCGACTGGAACCTTGAGCATTGGGGAGCTGTGCTCTTCTCAGACGAGACAAGAGTGCGTGTTGTCTACAACGACCAACGCAGAAGAGTACATCGAAGGCAGGTTGAACGGTTCGCCCAAGCCTGCATCCAGGAGACGGTGGAATATATGGGGCGGATCCTGCATGTTCTGGGGTGGCATGTCGGTTGCCGTCAAAATCTCTCCTGGTCTGGAAGTGCATGTTATCCCCTTTGCCGATTCTTTTGACGAGGGGCTCACATTAATGCACGATAACGCTCGCGCTTACACTGCAGCGATCGTGGGCGACATTCTAGGTCCCAAATCTCTGTTAAGCAGTGGCTAGCAAGAAGTTGGGACCAGAATCCGATGGAGCACGTCCGGGATCATCTTAAACGGAAGGTCCGATCTGGAGATCCCGCTCCTTCGACTCTTCAGTAGCTCCAAGATGCGGTGATTGAAGAATGGGAGCTTATCCCAGAAGAGTTTTTGAAACTAGTGAGGTCCTTGAGGCCGGTATGGAAGCGGTGTTCAGAAGAAAGGGGGATGTCACTAGATTTTTAGTTAATTTTAAGCCACATAAATTGTAAATGTAATATGTAACAATAAACAAAATGTTAAATAGAATTGTGAACATAATATTCTCTATATAAGGTTTAAGAATTTATAAAGAAGAATTTTAAGAGGCGATTTTTTGACGCCGAATGTTATAATTCACATACTAAAACCTTATTTTAAGTTAAAGTCACTATTTTATAAAAATCAAACGCTTAAATGACGGCAGTTGTAGAAAGTATCCTTAAAAATATATCACTAAATGTCATTATACGACGTTTAGTGATATATTTTTACCATACGCCACTAAAATGGATTTTACTAACAGTCGTTTATGCATTTACGCCAGTTAGTCATGCTTTTTTTTTATCCAAGCAGATACGTCAACGGTGCAGGCAGCTCTATCTTTACAACGGCGATAGATAGAGATATAACGATTAGTGGAATCCGTTGGAAAATGAGTTTTAAATAAGGTCATGTATTTAAGTCAGTTTTGACAAAAATGTCAGTTACGCCAGTTAGTCATGCGAGGGACGACTTATCATCATCAGGTGACCCATGTGCTCGTTTGCCCCCATATAATATAAAAAAACCCTAGTCACTACAAATGAAAACTTGACCATTAATTTATTGTAAATAGTTAAACTTAAAACTTAAATAAACGAAATCAATAGTCTAACGATAATTAAATCCAAACTATTATCATCTTCTTAGAACCTATGTTTATTTTTTGTAAATTCATTGTTATTATATTCGTGATAATACTGATTGTGTAATAATTATGTACCTTTCGTGATTTACGAGACTAATAATTAATAGAGAAATAAAAGAAATATTTATATAAATAAAGCCGATTACCTATAAACCGAAACCATTTTGTCTTTTATTTAATGAAAGGTTGCTTACTTAAGAATATACCTATATTTTATTTAATGGGGGACAAACAGGAATTAAAAAGTTTTATCTGTCACCCTATCGGTAGTAGGGGGACAGATAAAACCTTGAGGAGGTGAATGAAGTTCGATCTGTCACCTCGTCGGGAACAGGGGGACAGATCGAACATTTTTGTCCGATCTGTCACCCCAAGGGGACAAAGCAGGGTGACAGACCGGAATAATTCTTCTTAAGAGGCCTATCACATCTCGACTGTGATTTTTGCATAAAATGGCCAACTTTGGCGGTATCGATCTCAGAAACAAAAATACATTAACAATAATGACTTATTAAATAGTGTAGAATATCTATTGGAATAGTTTTTAGCGGCCTTGCTTTTTCGAAATTTTGCTTAACTTTTTAATTAAACCCAAAATAGCAGAGAAAGATTTTCATAAAATGCGCGAAGGCACATTTTTAAGCTCATGGATTGAACTACTGTTCTAAGCAAATTAAATAAAAAAAATAGAATGTTATCTCTTATATAGTCGTTTAGTTCGTAGCGGCCTGGGATTTTTAAATATCTTTCGTTTTATATATGAAAAAAAATCTAGTTCTAAAGCAAAAATCTTCGAAAATCGCTCTAAGTTAACTGTGATTTTCTCCTATCTACAATACAATTAAGCAAAATGTAGGTACACCAGAATAATTGTTACATCATGAGGAATGAAGATTTTATAATTTTAAACCATTTATTTATTTTATTTTTTCGATAATAACAATAAATATAACTGCAAAATTAGCGTTGGACCTGTGTCGAATTTCTTCACGTCATGTCAGTATCGATCGAGCGAGCGTCAGTGTATAATGCGACTACCAAGTTTTGATCACGTAAATATAATTATTTTTAGTGTTTGTTTTATATTGAATCTACTACTCAAAACAAAATAAGGGCCTCAAAATTTTGTCTCAAATGTTGATTTATAAACAACTCGTAAGTTGATCACTGACAAAATAAAGTACCCACACAAGTAGACATGTTTACGAGTTCGTAATGACTGACGTTTTGATTCTTTTATCGTAAAAAAATAATACAAATGTTTATAAAATACGGGATAAAACAAGGTGGGCCCCTATTTTGTTAACCGACTTCAAAAAAAGGAGGAGGTTCTCAATTCGGTGTCACGTTACGGAAGGTAACAGAGCAAAATTTGGAAGAAAATGAAACCATAGAAATGAAATCCAGAAGTTTATTATAAAATGTCACGTCCTATTGTTCACAAGTACAGAAATTTAGAGTCAAAGAATTAAGACTAAGTACAACTAACAAAAGAAGGACTAGGCTAGGGCGCAGGCTGGAGCGGCAGGCACGCAGGGATGTCCAGGTAGCAGGGGTACGAAGCAAGCAGGCAGGTACGGATCCCAGGTGACGGCGCAGGGGTGGCAGCGATGCGCCCCGGTGGCAAGTAGTGGCGTCGTGGTAGCGGGACGCGCCGATGGGCACGTGGTACGTGCCGGCGGCGGAGTCAGACGTCGCCGTGGCGCGGATAGTGGAAGGCCCAAGGGGTCCGACGGCAGTGGCCGAAGCCCCGGGAAGAGTTCCTTCAGTTGGACAGATGAGCAGCCGCACGAAATCCGAGGGCTTCTCCCGACGGAATTTGCGAAGAAGGCCTAGTTAAAATAAAATGCCCCTCTTCCGCATACAATACGTACCCAGAGGACGCTATAGCCGAAAAAAAAAATAATTAAATGTTTCAAAAGAAATCGTTCCAGTGAAATAGTTATAGACCTTGTCAATTATAGACCCATCGCAATCACCTCCATACTTTTTAAGGTAAATGGAGCGTGTATTGAACAACCGCCTCCTAACATACTTAGAAGACAATGACCTCCTCAGTGATCGACAATACGGCTTTTGCCGAAACCGATCCACTGGGGATCTTCTAGTGTATGCAACCCATTTATGGGGTGAAGCCATCGAAAAACACGGCGAAGCTCTGGCTGTGTCCCTTGACATATCCAAGGCTTTTGACAGGGTCTGGCATAACAGCCTGCTGGGTAAAGCTGTCTACACACCGCAGCCGCCGCCGGCCCCGGCGGCACGAACCGCTGGGCAAGGATTTTGAAACAAAAATAAATAATTCTAAATAAATAAATAAATTAATTCAGTTGCCCGCCGCCCTTTAGTTATCCAAATCGCAACATTCAAAAGCCGCCGGGTTTACCCGTTGGCACTAACCCGCCGTTCGTGCCGCCGGGGCCGGCGGCTTCGGTGTGTAAACAGCTTAAGCTTCCAGCATACGGCATACCGCCCGATCTGTGTAGCTGGATTTCAGACTTTTTGGGTGGTAGGTAGATCTATTCGTGTTGTCCTAGATGGATACATGTCTGATCGATTTATTGGCGATAAACGCCGGTGTCCCTCAAGGGTCAGTTCTCTCTGCAACTCTCTTTCTGCTGCATTTATACGATCTTCTCATACCCGGTACTTTTGGGTATGCCGATGACAGCACGGTTACAGGGAGATATTTATCCACTGCCCGAGCCAGTGTGACCGAGATCCAGTCCCAGAGAGAGACCATGGTAAACAGTGTTGACCTCGCATTGCGGTCTGTGTCCAATTGGGGCGGCGGAAATCTTGTGCAGTTTAACACTACCAAAACGCAGGTGTGTTTATTCACGGCTAAACGGAATACTTTCCACCTAACTCCGACTTTTCGAGGTGTATCCGTACCGGTTAGCGACCACCTGGAGCTGCTCGGTGTAGATCTGACTTCCAACCTTAACTTCGGCTCCCACATCGAGTCGAGAGCAAAAACCGCTGCTAAAAAGCTTGGTATCCTCTCAAAGGTTAGGCGGTATTTTAAGCCAGAATAGCTACTTCAGCTATATCAGGCACAAGTTCGTTCGGGCTTGGAATACTGCTGTCATCTTTGGGATGGCTCTGCAAAGTATCAGCTGGCTACTCTCGACTTGGAACGGCGCGCCATCAAAATAATCAATGATTCTGCACTGGTCGATAGGAAGCTACAGAGTCTTGCCCCCCGGACTCAACGCACAGCCCAAACCACTGGACGGATCGGGCTGAAATTGGGCATGCAGGTAGATGTTATGACTTAGGCATCCGCTAAAAAAGGATTTTGATCAATTCCCACGGGAACGGGAACCACGCAAGTGAAAGCGCGGGTGGCCGCTAGTAGTTCACATAAAATTCATTCAAAAATAGATACCTGACATCAATACAAACATAAAATGTCATTAGACAAAAACTCCTAAAGTGTCACGTTTTAAAGATATAATCAACTAAAGTTTTACTTCAAACCTTTTTGGCAAATAGGTACCTAGTTGCTTTATGGTGTTTTATACTAACCATGTAAATTGTCATAAGTTTTATTCTAATCTAACATAATAATTATTATCTAAAACGAAAAACATCTTTGCTAGATAAAGGACAAGGTAATAAAATAAATTTAATTTTTAACAAATTTATTATCTGTCTCATTTATGATATTATCTTCATATTATAATCTGTTTCTTTACGTACTAGATCCATGGCACAAATGTGCGGGTATATTTTAGTATTTCTATGGAATAGCGATAACGATTATTCCATAGAAATACTAAAATGTACAAAACTTGGGAAAAGTATCATAATGGTTTGGTCGTAGTTTCCACACAGTATTGTGGTCACGTGACCAATGAGTTGTCAGAAACTTCAAAATGCCTATTCTCGCAGAGTGTAAATTTGTAATAGCGGTCTTAAATAATTGTCTTAATGTTTCAGAGGTAGAAAATACTCTAAATAGCAAAGCAGTCATCTTTGATACAGCACTTAGAACGTCTTCACTGTCAACCTTGAAGTAGTCTCCGATTTTAGTTTTTTATTTTTTGCCTTTTTTGCTACGAGGTCGTCCTTGTCTGGCGTGCGGTTATTCATTATTCTGTCCCTTTCTCGCCCGTAGCTATCTTCCTGGGAGGCGCGTATCTACAGCTGTTCGGCGGTTTTCAGGTGTCTGGCTTCTAACACGATGAATTTTCTATGTCCCTTAGGCTTAGTGGTTAGCCTCGGCGGGTCGCAGGCAATTACATTATTAGAGCTAGGCATCACATTGTCGGTGTAATGTTATGATTACATGAATATAATACTTACATTAACTTCTTCTGTATTTATTGTTTCATTTACATCGTAAATAGTTCCCGAAAATCTCTCCATAGCATCGTATGCAAACCAGGTTGGTTTGTAGACTTCATCAGCCGAAGATCCGGACAAAAGTGAAGTGTTTTTTTTATTTACTAGCGGTCTGAATTTTTTTTTTTTTCTTTGAGGTCCTTTATAGGAACACCCATAATCTCGCCAATTCTCACCCAAGCATCGTGTATCTAAAAAAATAAGTACTAAAAATCCAACAGCCAGGAAAAATGTATTTTTACGTACTACCAGCGGAGTGACCCAGGTCCAGGCAGATAAATAATTATGGTGTAGGCATAAAATAAAGTAATAGATAGTCAAAATAATTAAAAAATATATGGTATATTTAAATGGTGATAATTTTAAAAATAATTCATGACTATTTAGGTGAAAAACAAAATAAAACAAGTTAATTATTTATTAATTGATTTATTTCTCAATTTCGTTTTGTAATAATTAAAAGCCTTTTGTTGCATATTTGGTAGTGTTCTCCTTTGTAATCTAAACACGTCAGTCCCATTCAAAATGTTGCACCAATTCACAGTTATATTAATAAAATCGTTCAGAATGCTCTCTCGGTGTTCAGCACAGTCAACAAATTGAAATAAATATTTATTCATAATATTATTTTTTATTTTTATAGATATACACTCTTCGTGTCCTTTTTTTTCTAAATAAGAATTTTTTTCCTGGATGACTGTGCTGAAACACCTTACTGCTCCTTCGGATGGGTATTTCAAGCGTTTTTTTTGAGCTGCTGTATTCCGTGGCCAATCCAGTAGTGAATAATGCTCATAGGGCTTGTCAAACTACTTTGACATTCACGACAGGTGACCCCGGACAATATTTTGTTTACAACCCATCCTGCAGTATAAGCCCGCGAATGAGTGTTTATCCGTTCTCGGCGGGCTTTTTCGAGAGCATTTTGACTGTTTGTGGCTGGACGACTCGAATCATTATCCTTTATTTTGTCAAAAATTGTATTTTTTTGTGTAAAACTGTCACTGTGAAATTTTATTAATCTTGTTATTAATAAGGATTTGAAGGTGTAACTGAAGTTTGGCAGTTTAGATCCGTATTTCTGTAATTGTAGGCCCTTACCTGCCCAAAAAAAATTCTATTGGGTCAGAATTTAAATATCTGGTCCTCATGCAATTCATTTTGTTTTCTTTAAAAAACTGACATTTTATAAAACTTTTTAGTTGTAATGATTTTTTTTACACTGGGTACAGACTTCCCTTAAAGCGGTTACGCACTACCTACTTCCGATCCGAATCCGAGCCGTCTCCGTGAAAATATTGATCAAGAAAACTCGGACCGAGTTCGGTTAGTGCTTACGCACTAGTCCGATTTCTGATACTTTTATTTAGGAATTCCGGATCTTCACGAATTTTCGCTAACATTGTCCTGCAGAAATCAATTCTAGGTACGTAATCTCGTGGTAACAAACTCTGGACGCGTTGCACATGAAAAGGATGAAATTCGTATCGTTTTAAAATTCGATGAGCGTTACTTTTCGGTACTCCCGTTGCTATTTCAATCGCACGAACTGAAGTGCTGAATCTGACGTACGAACACTGGGCAATCGTCCTTCCGAGTATGACGCATGCACATTTTGAAATACACGATAATCTGGGTGACGCTGCACATTTCGGTATCTCTCGCGATACAATCTGGCTGAGGCAGAGGCATTACAACGGCATTCACCGTAGATAAGATGCATATTTGCATATTCTTCTGCTGTGTACAGATCCAGCATGTTGTTCACACACTATTTTCACAGCTCAAAGTCCAGAAAAGCAAAGCCAATATCGTCAGTACGAATGCTGTATCAAGTCCAAAGTAACACAAGCCAAAGTCGTTAGTACGATAGTTACTCGAATACGAGAGATGCGTAGTAGATGAAGAAACGATGCGTACTAAATGTTGTGAATGGTCGACCCCTCAAGCGTCATTATCCGTCTCGCTCATCCTAAAGCCTCCTCTACTCATAGACAGATTCGGCTGCAGACGTTGGCAGACGCATCCGCAGATGAATCTCTACGAGCCGTCCACATGTCTGTATGTCGATCAGTCTGTGTTGGTTCTCGTCAGAAGCAACACGTACGCACGAAAAATGGATATAGAGACCGTAACTGCCGCAGCTATTTATTTATTTAGTAATATTACAAGTATTATTTAAGCGTCCATCGAATTAGAGTTATTAAAAAAAAATTGAGAAGAAGAAGGTGGTGGATGCTGACTATACATTGAAACCAAACAAAGTAAGTGGTTTTTTTTTTATTCGTAATATAATTTCTACCATTTTTACCGCTCAATGACGTATTAAGGATTTAGTGAAGGTAAACCACATAATTTTAATCCAAAATATTTATTATTAATTGAATCTTAATGAATAATCAACTGTTCACAAAAAAGTTTGCCTGACAAAATATATAATAATAATTCAAATATTTTGCAAAAAATTAAAGGTAATCGGTGTTATTACCCGTCATACTTCCACAGCTTTCAAAATACATTTTACTTGTTTCTGGTACAAGTACTTCTTTTGAAATAATGTTAACTTCGGTTTGTTGGTTGACCACATTTTCTGGTGGTGACTGAACTGCATAGGGGGAGTCAACTACGTATGCAGGTGAAGGTGTTGATTGATATATGCTCGTGCTAGGTCGACTAAGTATAACTTGTGAAGGAGAAGAAACAGCATATGATCTACCCTGCATCGTGCTGTAACGACGACGTCTGTTCATCATAACACCATGAAGCTCATACATTATTTCTTCCCTTTCAAGTTTTGGATACTCCTTTATTTGTTTTGCTAACATTTTACAAAATAAATCGCATTCGTCATCTTCTTTTATGTTTCCCTTGGCCTTGTTAGCCAATGCGTTATTTAATGCGGTAAAAGCAGTACTTATTTTTTTGTTGGCTTCTTGCAATTCGGGTGGATCTTAGCACGACGTTTTTGTGACTGAATAACCGGTTTGTTTAGAGAGCTTGTCCTGATTTTGTTACTAGAGATTTCTTGAAGGTGTCCCGAATATTGTTCCACTTTTTCATGAACAATTTTACCGAAACAAATTAATTAATTATTATTTTTCTTTTACAGGTACTTGGCCAGCGAAAATACTTTCAGACATGTAAAAGTTACAAATTAGGGGTTTCGACACTAGCCGAAATTGTGAACGCAGTATGTTGCAGTATATGGGATGTAGAGATTGCAAATATTAGCTGATTTTGCTTTCGAATATTCGGATATTTTTTCAGTGAAATTCGAATATTACAATTTAAAAAAAAAATAATTTTCGGTTTATACAATGGTCTAACTAACCTGCATGCATTATCCTCCAAAAAATAATAATATTGGTTTAATTTAATTTAAAACATAAAGATTTTTATACAAATTAAAAAGTCTTGAAGTTCGACTATTGTAAAAAATACTGATAATAAAATAGAAATTAAAGCCAATGAAAACTCAAATTTCTTTTTTTTCTAATCATCATTTAGCCTTGATCAAAATAACTTCAGTGTTAAACTAAAAAATATTTTTTTAAACATAGTAGAAAAATCTCAAAATTACGTACATTAAACATTTTAATCAAAACAATAAATGTCACACAAATTAAAGTCTTAAATTCGTTAAAACGCATCAAAACTGTAAAGGTGTCGTTAAGAATAATTTAAATAAACTAATAAAATCAGGTATCTAAAATCACCACAGTTACAGACACAGCTCAGAATATTAATAATAAACTATTTATGTATTCTTTGAAAGTGAGATCTGAGAAAACTTAGGCGTCTATGGAATCACATTGGGATGGGTTCCCTACGTGTTGATTGTGAACGCAGTGTGTTGCAGACTTGCAGTATATAGGATGGCACCACCCACTGAGGATAAATGGAAAGCAATAGCTGATGAATTCAAGAAAAGAGCTAACTTCCCAAATTGTTTAGGCGCAGTAAACGGAAAGCATATACGTATTGAAAAATTCCCCAACTCCAGGTCTATGTTTTTTAATTACAAAGGCTATTTCTCCATCGTGCTTTGGGCTTTTTCCTCTTTATAATATTAGTAAGTATAGATTTAGAAACCATCATGGTAACTTGATATGAAACTGAAGTGCAATTCAACCTTAAATAGAACATGGCGTCGGATGTTTCTTAAACCCTTGATTAGGTGGGGTGGAGCGTAGATAAGGGTACTGCCGTAAAAATTTGTACCATAACATTCGTGTGAATCAGTAAGACACGGTGGTCATGAGTAACATTCAAGATAACGTAACAATCGTGAGTTTAATAAATGTCTGTGTAACGAGTGTTACGAGAGGTGAAATGATGCGAAGTTTACTTTGAATTAAAGTATAATAAATGAAACAAATCACGGTAAAAAATATGCGTGGGAGCGACCTGCGCGTACGCCGTCTCGCCGCCGACTGGTGTGTCGCACCGCGCAGGCGCCGAGCTCGCTGGCTGCTGCGATGGGCCAGGTCCGGCCGCGCCCCCCGCCGTCCTTCGCGCGCATCTTGCAGGCACGTACAGTCTGTATAAAATGAAAATCAAAATGGTGCCATTTTTTAATAGTAATAATAATGAAATATAATTAAGTACATACAACATTTTATTATTAATAATAATCGAATTCAAAATCGAAACGGAGCTATAATTTGACGACGCTTTAGAAAAAAAAACTTAAATTTTTTGAAATCGTCGTCAAATTCATTTGTACGGTGATTCCCACTTGTCAGATTGATAGTCAGACTACTCTTGGCCAACGGGATTTTTTTTCCCGTTGTTCAGACTTATTGACAGCTGGAAAAGAGTTAAAAAGACATAAAAAAAAGTAGAATTAAAGCAAAAACTGTTTATTGTCTTAAAATTTATCTCAGGCGTTCTAAAAAATGACCAACAGACAATTCTCCACTCATTAACATCATTTGTGTATTCATTATGAATTCGTCTCTCGATATGTTGCCTTTTGCCCGTTTATTTGTTATTATAATAAAATAATTTTTCAGCAAAATTCTCAGTAAGTTGATTAATCCGGGCCCTGTTCTTGTTATTTTTTTTATTTACTTCTTTATGCTAACTTTCCATACCGTTAGTAGTTCTGTGTTTCTGGCCAAAAACAGTTTCAATAAAACCTATTAAAAATATATGACTGTACTGGTGGTTTTGTATTCAACAGTACTTTACTACATTACGAGCTGGTCTGAACATCGGGAAAAAAATTCCCGATGGCCAGAGTAGTCTGACTTATCAATCTGACCCGTAGGAAACACCGAAATTGTAGTGCTCCTCGACGATTTTGAATTAAATTATTCAAAACTTTGGTAACATCGAAAGTACACATGTCAGCTATGTCTTCAGCTTGTGGCCAGTAAAATAAACCAACACATTTCTTACGCATGAACTTAACTTTTATATTGATGCCGTTCAAGGATTTGCCCGACATAATTTTTCGTTGTCTTCTTATTAATCTGAATCTTACTAATACATAATAATAAGTACCTTCAACAATAAGCCGGTCTTCTAAAATTTTTATTCCTGAAGGACCTGGAATATTTGTGTAATGTGTATTCCAGGTCTTTCAGGTTATATTCTATATTTTCTTGATTCTGGTGTTTTGGTTCTCGAGTCGGATGGTATTTGTTTTAATACAAATCCTGTATTTTCATCCAAGATTAGTTGAGAATCTTTAGAATCTATTGTAGAAATTGAATCAGAGGATAAGAAGCCATCAATGTCATCATCTGTTTCCATGTAGTTTATTACTATTTCGTTACTATCTGAACTATCAGATATTATGTAATCTGTTTTAATTCCTTTTTTAACTTTTATTGGAATTTGTAAAGGACCATGCAAGAAGACGTCCCTACCCATCAACAGATTTTAAATGTATATCTGTCAATACCTCTTGCCGTACTGACCTTTTTTTGTATGACGATTTCATGCAAATCGAATTTGAATGTTGTATTTTTTTCATATTTTCAAGTATTTTTTTGACACAGTTAATTGTGAAAACAATGTGCAGGCGATCAAAAGTAACCTCCCTGGTCTAAATAAAAGAGTACAATCAAAATGTAATCTTAAAAAATATTGTACAGTCGAGTCTACTTGAATAGCTAGACACTTACATACAGCGCAATTCTGAATCTTAGGCGTGCGCCAGAAGCACGTTTTTTTTATACCTCGTAAGTTTTTTGGATTAAAATAGTTATTTATCTTTTTATATAATAGATAGATAGATAGATAGATACTCTTTATTGCACAAAACACTTTAGGACAAGCATGTAACATATAATAGCTGTACAATATAGGCGGACTTATCGCTAAACAGCGATCTCTTCCAGTCAACCTTAGGAAAGAGGAAAGTATGAAAATAGATTGATTGACAGAATAAAGGGCAGTGCAAGACAGAGAAAGAAAATATTTATATATAATATATTTGACTCCAGACTCCTCTAATAAATACACATTACTTAGACATACATATTATACATAATATATAAATATATATAAGTATATAAACATACATATTCATTCATATTACACATACATAAAGTAAAATAAACACAATAGAATAATATCAGATTTACGGATATCACACAAAAGAAAACATTCAACCAAGATAGACCATGAAAATGACAACACTCAAGCAATAGTCAAGGGAGAGAAAGAAAGTAGGATTTAACACGAGATTTAAAAATTGGAAGTGTCTGAGATTCACGTATAGAAAGGGGGAGAGAATTCCAAAGACGGATAGATTGAACAGTGAAGGATTGGGAGTAAAACTCAGTGGAGTGAGGTGGAGAGACTAGATGTAACTTCCGGGATGAACGCAGGTGACCTTTGGTGGATTGCAAGAAATGAAACCGCTCTTTAAGATAGGGAGGAGATAAAGGGTTAAAAAGAATGGAAAACAATAAGCCAAGAACATGCAGATCACGGCGACGTCGTATCGGAAGCCAGCCAAGCTGAGCTCGGTATTCAGAAACGTGATCGTACTTACGAAGGCCAAATATAATGCGTATGCAAAAATTTTGCAGTCGTTCAAGCTTATTAAGTGAAGCTTCACAAAGATCTAAATAACAGCAGTCAGCGTAGTCAAGTAAAGGTAGTAAAAGGGCCTGCACTAAAGCAATTTTGGTGGGTATAGGCAAAAAGTTGCGCAGTCTATTAATCGAACCTGCAGAAGCAAACATTCTCCTGCTCACCTCCTTGATTTGCACATCCCACGTCAAAGTACAATCTATAAATACCCCGAGGTTTTTAACCACTCGGCTACAGGCTAACTGGACACCGTCAAGCATGATAGGTGGTAAAGAATCACAATCGATCCTTGCAATTTGTCGTGATCCACCAAGTATTATAACCTGAGTTTTTTCAGGGTTTACCTTGAGCCCAAACGACTTGCTCCAATCTGCAATTCGTGTCAAGTCCCTATTTAGGACCCCAATAACACCTGGGAGCTCCTCGAAATCGCCACTAGAGTAAAGTTGTAAGTCGTCCGCATATAGATGGTAGGAAGAAGAGAGACCATGGGTGATACTATTTATAAAAGTTGAAAAAAGTAGAGGAGACAAGACGCCACCTTGAGGCACCCCGGCACCAATATCGTTCCAAACAGAAAAGGAGTCATCAACACGAATACGCTGCCGGCGCCCATGTAGATAACTATGAAACCAATCAACTACCGTTGGAGATATGTTAAGAGAGCGTAACAGGCCAAGCAGGATGTCAAAATCTACAACGTTGAAGGCATTACTGAAGTCCAGTAAAGCCAACACCGTAAGACGTCTACTGTCCATAGCAAGGCGGATGTCGTCAGTGATCCTAACTAAAGCCGTTACCGTGCTATGACCACGCCGGAAACCAGATTGGAATGGGTTCAGGAGTTTATTTTTGGCTAGGAATGAGCTGAGCTGTTGATGAACAACACGCTCCAGCACTTTGGATAGGAATGGTAAAATAGATATAGGACGGTACTCGGAAAAGGATGATGGATTGGCTTTCTTAGGGAGTGGAATGATTTGAGCATTTTTCCAAGCTGCCGGAAAGGTGCTCGAGGACAAGGAGTAATTTAGGATATGGGTAATTATAGGAGTCAAAATGTCAAGGAGAGGAGTGATCATTTTACGGCTAACGTTGTCACTACCGACAGCGTTTGAGGCAGTAGCTAAGATGTTCTTCTTAACATCACAATCGGTTAGCTGATCAAAGACAAAAGATGAGTAGTCTGGAATTGGAAGAGATGAAAGATGATTTAGCGTTCTGGTTTTTAAACTACCATCAATGGTAGACGAGGAAGTAAAATGTTTATTTAACTGGTCGATATTAATATCTTTAGGAAATACATTGTGTGATGTCTTACCAATTCCAAGCGACTTAAGAAATTTCCAGATTTTTGCTGGATTTTCATTTTCTACGGATTCGTGAATGTGGCGTCTTTGAGCATCCCTACATAATCTATTGCAGCGGTTCCTTATCAACTTATACTTTTCACGATTTTTATCGGACGGGTCCACTTTAAACCTAGATTTAGCAGCATGTTTTTTATCTCGCAGAGCTTTAATTTCATCAGTGAGCCAAGGTGCTGGAGAATGCTTAATCTTAACAGGCCGAACGGGTGCATGCTTGTCAAAGAGTTGGATTAAAAATGTGTTAAAAACGTTAACCTTCTCATCAACAGTACCAGCATTATAAACACTCGACCAATCCATGTCGACTGCATCCCGCCGCAACTCATCAATTTTCATGCCACCAAAATTGCGTTGCAAAACCATTTTCGCCTTGGATTTGGGAGGTCGAACTTTGTAAGACAAATAAAGTAGATCGTGATATGAAAAGGCCTCAGCATTGCATTGACCATGCTTAGCAACAAGATTGGCGGAGGAGACAATTATCAAGTCTAATAGAGAAGGGGAACAGTTTGGAAAAAAGTGCGTTGCATCAAGAGGCAGAATATTAAGATTGCTAGCATCAATGATGGAGTTGAGGCGAGAGGAGCGAGAATCGCTTTTCAGAAGGCACGTATTAAAATCTCCCATCAGTATGGTGTGACTGTAAAGGGGAGTCAGGTCCTCTAACAGCTTCTCCAGAGTATGGAAGTAGTCTACCCTTAGAGAAGGACTGTAAAAGACACCGAGAAGAATTTTACAATGAGAAAGAATTAGTTCAACAAAAAGATGCTGTGCTACTTCTGATGAAGATGCAGGAGGCGAGACATTGACTATAGAAAAGGGAATATGGGATCGAATATATATTGCAATACCACCTCCAGTCCGGGCAACACGATCATTCCTTATTAGTTGGAATCCAGGAAGAGAAAAAGATGAAGATGGGAGACAAGGTTTGAGCCAGGTTTCAGATACAAGAATGGCGTGGATATTCTTATTATCAAAGGCGGCTACCATGTCAGGAAAGTGTGCTGGAACACTCTGGGCGTTAATATGTATGACATTAAAGTTTTGAGGCACATCAGAAAAAGTGTTTTCCAGGACACAAGACAGAGGTAGATATGTTGAGTGAAAACTGTCATCTAAGGAAGAAGAGAAAGATTGAAATTGGTCACCCTGGTCAGATGCACCACTATGCGAATCCATAAAATCATCAATTAAATTGTGTAAATATAATAATACTATATAAAATAAATACCAAATAATAATAATAATAAAATAAAATTAATAAATAAAACAATTAAAAACTTCCTCTACCCGCCAGCTGAAGACACATTAGATTTTAACAAAACAATTTTAACAAAACAGAAGAGAAAAAATAAAATTGAGTATACAAATACAATTTACACCATTAATATTAATTCCATGCCATAAACTGAGAGACGAGAGAATTGATAAAATAAAATACAGAAATAATATGTAACTAAAAGTACTAAATTCTCTCCACTCCCAGCGCACAAGCCAAAATAAAACGCAAAAACGCGGCAGTGACAGCACTAACTGTCACTGTCACTTACTTGTCAAGACACACAAATTTTAAACTACATCACAAACAGATTTTAACAAGTTAACAAGGAAAAAACACAAATAAGTAACAAATAATTGAGGGTAATAATACAAAGAATAATATAACAGAATGAGAAGGTAAAAATAAACATCTAAAGATTGGACATAATTAGTGTGCATACCAAACTTCGACTTGCTATAGTCGGAAAACATCGAGGAAGGAATGAAACAAGAATGAAACCTTATTTGCGGGTTCGCTTAGATCTCCCACTGGCGACGGGGTCCCGGCGTACGTCCACCGCTGCAGATCGGGCACTTGAGTCTTGCGAACCAACAATCTTGTCAAGTTCGGCAATGGAGGTTATGCGGTGTTGCTTGCCATCCGCCCCCGAAACCACGACAACTCCGCTCCTGGTCCAGCATCGAGAGACACCAACTCGCTTGCGTGCCTCCATAAAGGTGTTATGACGACCTTTCGTAAGAAACTCCGATATTGTTATACCGGAGCCCTTCAACGCTGTCTTTTTGAACCACACATTATTTCTGGTGTCAGCCTCTCGAAATTTGACCAGAATTGGCCGTGGCTTATTAGAATTTAGTGTTCGGCCCATACGTTGAGTGCGGCTCAAACTGTCACGGTTCAAAGGCAACTTTAAGCGCTCACCTAGTGCATCAATAAGAACCCCTGCAGTGTCTTCCTTGGAGATCTCAGGAACCCCATGTACCAGGAGTATCTTGCGTCGAGTCTGCATCTCCAGTCTGTCACATTCCTGGGCAAGCATCTCAACCTGTGACTGGATACCCGTCAGTGTTGCGCAAACAAACTTTTTAAAAGATGCGAAGTCCGCAGCGAGGGATGTCAGTGTGCTTGAAGATGTTGCAGCAGATGCTCCAGAAGATGCTCCAGCCTTGTCCAAGTTATTCTGGAACTCGGCCATCCTTGCAATACAGATCTGCTTCACTTCCTCAAGCGACTGCTGCAGTGATAGTTCCATGGTGCTGTTTTGTGATGTGATGGTTACGGATTGTATTGAAATTGATAGCTGGCAGGTATTTAAAAGTTATTCAAACATTGAACACAGAACTATATTAATTGTATAATTAAAATTTTCAAAATTAACGCAGAGAGCTCAAAATAACGTCCACACAGCTACCTTTTTTTTTTTTTTTTTTTTTTTATTTTTTTTTTTTTTATTTTTATAATGTCATAATAATATTGAAACTAGTGTCAGGTCTGTTGGTGGGTGGGGACAGAGCCCATACAATTTTTCGCATTATCCTTCTATGAACTCTTTTTCTTCTACCATCCTTAAAGCATGATAGCCTTTTGCTATCATTTTGAGAAGCTGTTTGTCCAGCTGTTGTAATCGGTTTAGTGCAAGAGGCTTTTTTACCACAACGTCATCACGCATGGAAGCTGGGGCCAACTCCGCACACCTTCTGACTGTTGATGTTGTAGTGAACGTCGTAGTTGATGTTGTAGCAGTTGCCATATTTGAAGTTGAGATTTCTTGCTCTGGCACATTTAAATCCGGAACCCGATTAACCCTTGATTCAGTTATAGGTGGAAGTCTATTTATTGCTACACTTATGGTGGATTGGAAAGTTTTCATGTGCCGGCTTAAGCTGCCGATAGAGCTGGGGGACATAGTATCTTGAAGCAATCATTGCAATTTGCCTTCTTTGCCTCCATTTCCTCAAAGTGGTTCCAAAGCGGACTAGACTTTCGTTTTGAAGCCATACCTATTGTAGTCAGAAACTTATCCACCACAAAGTAAGAACAATATAGCACTAAGCGACGTAGAGGGAGATCAGGTATTTTAAATAAGTAAATTCGGGATAACTTGGAAACTATGTAATACGTTCAAGCAAACTATACTAACATTCAATCCTAACATAGCCATAGCCACCATCTTATAAGTGTGAGTGAGATTGACATTACAAAAAATGTATCGTATCTACACCTACATTGAAATATGTTTCAAATTCTAAAAAATTCTCAACTGTATCTTGCGGACACTGCGGTCAGTTCTCGTAACTTATACCACTTCACTTCATTCGGCAAAGCAAAAGATTTTAGTAAACATAAACAATGTTGATATGTCTCCTATAACTAAAAAAAATCATTTGGGTAAGGCCGCGGAAATTGTCAAATATATCACAAAAGTAACACATTTTTTTTTGTGTTATCGTCACACAAATGTAACCCAAAAGTAACACATCTTTTGGCTAAAGTTCGTTCCACATTGGTTTAATAGATAACCTAAAATAATACAAGATATAGGAATTTCAAAAACCCCTGGCACAAAAAGACCTTTTTGTTTTTTTTTCTTAATTAATTAAAGTGAACATTATCAAAATCATCTTTTAAACAGTATTGTTTTGATGGTTCTAGAGATATCAAATTGATCTGTTTAACTATAGAAATATAGGGCACAATGTCAACATCAATTTTTTTTGTAACTAAACGTTTTAAGTTAGGATTTTTAAAGGTTTTTTAGAAATTTTATTTTATGAGATGCTTCGTTATTCTCATTAAGTATGTCAGATAAGAATCCTACATAATATTTCCACCGTTTTCTTTCATAGTTACGGACTAAAACACTGGTGTCCACTTGTAATTGTTCATTTATAGCTGGTGATCCATAGTCATTTTGATCGGACGTATTTGATGGGCTTATTCCACAAATCCCCTTAGATGATCCCATAATAATTATGAAAATTATTGAAGGTTTATTCTGTTTTGGTTTATCACTCGTATTTTATGTTCCAAAATAATAAAGAATGTGGTTATGAAACAAACTGTAAAAAAAACTAAGTTTAAATATTGTTTAAGGGGATTTGTAGACTTTTAGTCTAGAAATCCCCTTAAACAAATACGAAGGGGATTTCTGGACAAAAAGTCCACAAATCCCCTGCGAAGTTGGGATCAGCTAAGGGGATTTGTGGAATAAGCCATTTGATGCAAGTGTTTAAGGGCTTTGCTGTGTAGAGTATCCTTGTGAAGAATTGTACATATTCATGCCAATATAGTCATACTCTCCGCGATCAGCACTGAACATTTATTTGACATGTAATGCTGCACATGTATTTTTGTTGTCTTTGAATGAGATCTTAATTTATTTGCCAATATAATAAGTAAATATAGGCGTCACATTTGTCAAGTTTATGCGAAGTTGAATCCGTTTTCTCGGTTTTCTTTTTTAAAATATTGAAAGTAGATGCCGTAGATGTTTTGGCAGAGGGCAATCATTGTCACTTTTTTGTCAGACGGAGGGTGATCACTGTCGATTTTATTGGCAGGCGGAGCATTTTCACATTGCCATTCAGATGCCAGAAACACCGGATCAAGGGCTGGTTGTTGCGAAAGACTAGGGCTCCAGGGCTTGGAAACCGGTTTATTTTTCGTAACGTCTTAATTGCCTAAAACGGCTTTTATTTTGGTTTCGTTCGAAACGGAACAAAATATAAACGTTTTTAAAGAACATTATCATTTCGCTTTCGGTTAAAAACAGGTTTAATAACGTTTTTATTTTGTTCGTGTCCATTGCGCCGATATCTATACGAAACGCCTTTCTTAACATTTAACCACTCAACGCCGAACCGGCACTCGGGTGCCGCATAACAATAGATTTTCTATTGTGTCTAGTAATCCGGGGCTAGAAGGATTAACTGTGGAATCCCATCGAGTTGGACAATCCAGGACTGCATGAAGTAATTGATTCTGCTTTAATTCCAGCGGCACGTTTGGTGTACGAAGAGATGTTACTGCACGACGCGACACAAGACAAAGAAGGGTTCAAGTTCTGTGCAACCATCTCTCACTGCGAGTTGCAAAGTGTGGGCGGCACAGCGTACACTACAGACGTCACTTGTAATGTTGCATGTAAATAACAAGTATGTTTCTTTCACTTTTCACTAAAAAACATGGAAACCGGAGTCTTTATTTTGTAATTTAATTTGTATTTGTAATTAACCTAATTGGACTATCTTAACTTTTCTAGAAAATGACCAATGCTTATTTCTCAGTGCATTAGTTATAGCTAACAACTCATTATAAAAACATCACAATCTATATATTGTTGACGTCTTTCTGATGATTAATTTTCACAAACCGTTTCCCTCTCCATTAACACGTTTAACAATCGCACAATGGACACGACACCGTTTCTTCATATCTTTATTCAGTTGTGAGTGCTAACTTTCGACAACATTGTTAGTTCTGTGTCTTTCTCCATACACACACCTCTGAGATTTGAAGTTTTTCAGCCAGGTGCCCAGGTTTTCTTTATGTAGTATTTCATAAATATTGTATTTTTTTGGGTTTTGGGTAATTCACTGTATATGCTACACCGTCGTTTATTTGGGTTTAAGGAGAACTAAAGCAGCGCATAGACCCACGAATTCTTTTCAGTTTTGGGTGTGATTTTAATTTCGACCGCCTCCGTGGAACAGTGGCTAAGCCGCTCGGTCATAAAAACACGGAGGTCGTGGGTTCGATTCCCGCCTTGGGTCTGGTTGGTGGTAGGGCTTTTTCAGAGTCCGACTGGCTAGCTACCACCCCCATAGGTGCAATCTGCCGCCATAACAGCTCTGGCTGTGTTCCGGCAATATTATTGTGGGAGCCAGTTCACTTGAAATCAGAGGTTCGAAGTATAGTGATGAGTCTACAGTCTGGCAGCACATTGAGCGACGCTTCCAGGTGAAGCGTCCCTCAATGGAATAGGCCGCAGTGGCCGCTTACCATCAGGTGGGCTGCGTGTCTGTCTGCCAACTGACATAGTATAAAAAAAACTTTCGCCTTCTTCCAAATACTCTTCGAAAAATGTGCGTAGCATTCTACCACCGCATTTGCTACTGCTATGTCGAAATCAAGGTAAAAATCTTCTTGTTTAGGTTTTTTTACTATTGATGAAAAGTCATCGGTCAATATAATTTCATCCTCTTCACTGTCACTTAAGAATTTTTCTCTACCAGAAGATGAACCACTAGCGCAAAAAGTGCCTTCGGCATTAGAACCGTCATCCATCACTAATTGTAATTTCTTATACATGGATTGTTTTTTGTTAAACAAATCCGCAGTCTTTACTTTCTTTAATTTGACTTTGTCATCTTTTTTGCTGCTATCAATTCTTTCTCAGGAGTATCGGAGACTATCATGCTTCGTCCCAGGGGTCTGCGCCGTTTTGTCTTTCTTGGACCGGCTTTCAGCGGTGGTCTAAAAATCTTTGGAGAAATAAAACTTTTCTCTCATCTAGAAGTAGAAGGTTGTTGAGGTTCAGAACGTGAAAACGTGTTTTGGGTAGTCATCAGATCATAGCGGATGGGTTGAGCAGGTTTGCATAACTACGTAATCCGTCGAGATGGACATAAATTCGAACACACATTTGAGGGTCTTTCACACTTTATAAGAGAATCAACTCAGGATGTTCGTCGAGGTGGACCTGTGTTGACAACAATTAGAGAAGAATTTGCAAATTACTTTGTAAGTGAAGTAGGACAAATAGATTGCCCGTGGAATATGATTTAAACTATCTTCTTCTTCTTCAATATTTATACATAATAACATTTCTCTAACATTTGTCTTCGAATATATAAAATAAATACATATTGATAACTAACCGCTTTTATTCTTTTCAGCAACTGGTTTTAAAATGTAAGGTAAGATGCACATACATAGTGGGCATCACAGTAGCAATGCTGCCAATACAACGGCTAGGGGACAACTTCGCTCGAGCAGTCACAACTGCTCGAGCGGTTCCGTGTATGTATGTGTGTGTGTACGTAGAATCTGTAGCTTACTCTGCAGTCGCAGCTTGAAACAGTCCGTCCTGACTGCTTGAAGCTGTTCGTGTATGACGGGCCTTACTAACCGTTTTGAGGTTACTCGTATACGAGACATGATAGAAGATAAAAGCAACTCCACAGCTGATTTATTGAGCCGAAATCTAAAAGTAAATGCGGCAACGTCAAAGGATTGCATGTAATTAGTTCTTGTGTATTTTCTTGACACAAAACAATGCTGTAAGGGGCCGTCCATTAATCACGTGAGGCCGTTTTTCTCATTTTTGACCCCCCCTCCCCCCTGGTGATATTTGGTGAGGTTTGGGACCACCCCCTCCTCCCCCCCTCTGGATCACGTGTATTTTTTGGAAGTCTATGTAAAGGCTATTTTTGACTGGAAAAAAATATTAAAAAAATGACGTTTTGATTCGAAAAACATTTATATGTATTGTAGCATTGTGGAAATAGCACAATGCCAATCACAAAAATAAAAAGATAAAAGGTTTAAAAAACTATATTTCTAGATACAAAAATAATGGTCTTAACTACACTTACAAACTACCTTAATTCAAAATCTAAAATAATCTTATAAACTACCTTAATACTAATACCTAAATTAATATACAAACTAAATAAATACAATTCGTTCCGACGGAACCCTCAACTCAAACTAAATCTGCAAAGGTTCGCGTATCAAATCGTTCATACTAAAAGCGAGACGGATTCCTTCCGCGCACGCACACAAGCCTGTGAGTCATGTGTGAGTCTTTTAAAAATCAATGTCACTTTCACTTTTCAAACAGATCGCCTCAAGACGTCGGCTGTGAGACACACTATTGCCAAATTTCGAATAACGGTCAGCCATTTTGTATTGCGAAGAATAAATAAGTCGTTAATCTTTTATTTTAAACTTTAAAATCAGTGAGTGTTCATTACCCCTCTAGGGTGAGTATTTTATTAGTACATACAACCTACCTAGTTGCAAATAACTGTGTAAAAATATCTGTAAGCTGTTGAGTGTTCGCTCGGTAGTGCGTGCTTCCTACCCACCTTTTCAAAACGGTTGGTCTGGACCTGTGGTGGGAAGACGGCTACTGAGGGACACCACAGCTGACAACTCAACATGATCGTAATGGAATCCATTGTGGTCCATTCCAGGGTACACCCCTCCGGGTGATGTCTACCCACGGGTGATGCTCACCTACCAGGTGATATCCTGGCTACACGTCTAATTCTCCGGGTCCTGACTAAGGATCCCTGCCTGCCAATTCAACCTGTCGGGTGCTACCACCCGACACTATCTCCGGGTCCGGGCTGTCGGATCCCTACTCACCGGTGCTCCTCTACGAGTCCCGGCTACTGGAAAGCCGTTTATTCAGGCCAGTCCAACCCTAATTTCTACGTGCCGTCGGATACTGGATTTTACATAACCGTTAGGCCGTGCCGAACCCCACTACCCTCCTCTAACTATCTTCTAGTAATAAATTTAAGTGCTGTTAAACAATCAGTCTTTAATTGAATTACCTATAATCTAACTACCTGTCCGGCTAAACCGGGACAGTGGCGCCCAGTGGTCTAGGTTTTAACGGTATTTTTGTAATCCAGTTTTCGCGGTAACGGTACTACTTGTTCTCGCACTACTGAGTCGTTACACCATTTGAGTTGTAAACGATTTGGTTGCGTTATTTATATGCTATATTTACCGAACTAATGAGTTGTTGTTACTTGTTTTCAATTAATTTAGCTTAAAAATAGTAATAAAATTGGTATAATTGTAGTAAACATTAATATATTTTTTTTGTGAAACTCATTAGTTCGAGTTCTATTCGAGTATATTCTTTTTCGTAAACTAGTAGTAACGCTTCTTTTGCTTTTTATAATTATTAAGAATAAAATACTTGACAATTATCTTTTAATATTTTTTAAACTTTGTAACGGTTTTTTTTCTTTTAGTATCTTACAACCATTTCGTATTTTTATTTTCAAATTTAAATTGTAACAACAGCAAATCGATTTTGTAATCTACCTACTACTTAATGTTTTTTCAAAATATAAATTCTAATTGTACTACCAGGTGGTAGGTTCCTGTACTGGGCCGTCTAGGTGGGTACCACCGCAGTGCCAGATATTTTTCCGTGAAATAGTAGCGTGTCAAACACTTCTGTGTTTCGGGGAAAGGGCACTGAGCTAGTGAAATTACTGGGTACACGGGACCTAATAACTGTCGTCTCTTAAGGCGGGCAACGTATCTCGGGTGTTTATAGTAGTATAATATTAAAAAACTAACTTTTCTTTATATTTTGTTTTGAATTACTACAACTCAGTATTTTATTCTTTGCTGTAATTTTTATTTTGCAATTTTTATTTTTGGTTGCATTTCTGTTTTTGGTTTTATTTTTGTTGCAATTTTTGTTTCTTTGTTTTTGTGTTCTTTTATTATTTTGTGTTCGCCTTATTTTTGGTTTTTATTTTGTATGTACAAATAAGATACTCACACGGAGAAAAAAGCAACTACCCGTAATTTTTTTTAAATTTTTAAATTAACATTTTATTTGACTACCTACTTTATACTACTTAAAGTTTTTAATTCTAAAGAGTGCTTCACAATGTCCGACCGTCCTATAAAATTTTTGCTACTAAATAAAAAAGAATTAACCTACGAAGTGACGATTCGAGGCGAAGAACCTGCAGACACTGTACTTGCTTTGCGTAAACAAATTAATAAACTGTCTCAACTGTACCCAACTAGTGAAGTTCAAGAGTCTGGCTTAGAAATATCGTCCGATTTTATTGAAATAAAAAGTTCCTTCGATAGTGCTGTACAAAATGTTACTACACTTAAACAAAAATTTGAGGAAAGATTATTTTTGAGAACAGAGTCATTAATTCATCATATTTATCACAGACTAACTAGAATACGAAACGTTATTTCTAATGCAACCAATGAACAAATAAAAAGTATTAACAGCTTTTCAGAGGAATTTAATAAAGTTTATATTGAATTTTCTAAAATAAAAAATGCTTACTTAACTACTAAAACACAAAATCCTGGTGCTTCATCTTCTTGTTCTACACCTTTACCGACTACAACCGGTGATCTAAAAATTTCGGTAACCTGCGAAGGTGGAAATAACATAAATTTTTCAAAATTAAGATTTAATGGTGAATCGTGTGTACGCACCTTTATTGAAAAAGTTAATAAATTCATTAAATTACACAACGTTTCTGACAGTCGTTTATTAGCTCACGGAGACGAAATATTTGAGAAAAATGCTAACCATTGGTTCCACAGCATAGCTGATAACATTACCACATGGGCTGAACTACGTGCTTTATTATTAAAGGTTTTTGATCAGTCAGATTATGAATATAAGCTCATGGCGGAAATTAGGTCAAGAAGTCAGGGTAAAACTGAAAGTATTGAAATTTACATAGCTATCATGACACGTATGTTCTCACGGTTACTTAAGCCTTTGCCAGAAGATGAGAAACTTAGTATTCTCTTACACAACATTCGTCCAGTGTACGCTAGTACCTTAGCCGCTGCT